>OX387609.1:3914909-5181159 GCA_947568835.1 Protonemura montana
TTAAAAACTTCACTGGGTCTAATGTAATTTTATTCCAATTTAAGAAAAGGCAGCGGCAAAAAGGAATATTTTTCTTCATATTGTTCACAATATTTTTTGGCCGGTAAACTTATTGAATGAGCGTAGCGAACGCAGCCTTTAAAGCGAAGTCTCAATTTGAATCTAACCTAGAAATAATATTAAATGCAATTTGTTTGCTCGCTATCGGCCAAACGATTTCACCGATTTCGATGAAATTTGCAGGACTTATTTAAAATCTTTTTACTTGGATCGGATTCGTTTTGTGTAAATTTATCGGTTCAATGATTTTGCTTTAAATTGGGATTCAAAAAAATGTGTACCAACATTTTCATAAAAAATCCGATCATGTTGTCAGACTGGAATTTGTTGATAACGTTACCATGGCAATATTTTTACAGCACGGATTTGAAATAACGTTTGCTAACTAAAAGTACTGAAAAAAGCACAAAAGAGTACCATTTTCCAAAAAAAAAAAAAAAAAAAAATATATATATATATATATATATATATGTATATTCTGTAACGTACTACATACCTGTACATACCTGTACATACCTGTACATACCTGTACATACCTGTACACACCTGTACACACCTGTACATACCTGTACATACCTGTACATACCTGTACATACCTGTACATACCTGTACACACCTGTACATACCTGTACATACCTGTACATACCTGTACATACCTGTACATACATGTACATACCTGTACATACCTGTACATACCTGTACATACCTGTACATACCTGTACATACCTGTACATACCTGTACACACCTGTACATACCTGTACATACCTGTACATACCTGTACATACCTGTACATACCTGTACATACCTGTACATACCTGTACATACCTGTACATACCTGTACACACCTGTACATACCTGTACATACGTGTACATACATGTACATACCTGTACACACCTGTACATACCTGTACATACGTGTACATACGTGTACAAACGTGTACATACCTGTACATACCTGTACACACCTGTACATACCTGTACACACCTGTACATACCTGTACATACCTGTACATACCTGTACATACCTGTACATACCTGTACACACCTGTACATACCTGTACACACCTGTACATACCTGTACATACCTGTACATACCTGTACACACCTGTACACACCTGTACATACCTGTACATACCTGTACATACCTGCACATACCTGTACATACCTGTACATACCTGTACATACCTGTACACACCTGTACATACCTGTACATACAATACCCACTGACATTCGTTATCAGCTGTACTGTAGTTTCCACCAAGTACCAAATTAAAAAATCACGTTTCTTCGAATTGACATGGCAAAAAAAATACTCAACAGCTGTGTAAATTTACATTCACAGGTACAAAATTAACAACCAAAATACATCGGTTTTTATTGCATTTTATATAATTGCGAACAGTTGCTTGATTATCTATCAAATAACGTTAATTTTTAAGCGTTTCCCTTCGAACCAGTGCCATAACGACTAATTACTAATTATCACTAAATCTACAACAATTTGCACGGAATCCATGCTAAATAAGCATTGCATTCTCTCCACCCACGTGATCGAACGGAGTGAAATCACAGCGCCGAGGTTCTATCTCACTAGAAGCACCTGCAATCACGTGCACCTATCGACGAAATGTATTTCAATGCGTGGGAACCGAAGCAAGGCGCGCGAACCCAATCTCTGTCACATCCATCAATAATCATCAACTGTAGTCTTCGCCAATCATAGGGTATGAAAATACATGCGGGGTTTTCATGAGCGAGGAACGGTTCATGTATCCGATGGCTTAGACATGCGTTGGAATTCCAGTCGTCTGCCCATTATTGGGAAGTCAGAGAAAGAAATGTAAATAAGGTTTGGTGAAATTTTCATCATCGTCGATGTGTATTAACAAAAACTATTTAAACTGGGTTTTGAATGCTAGGTAAAAAACAACTAAATTACCCAAAGTTTCGTAACTTATACCGGTTAATTCTTCAAGGGTAAGAGCAGTTCTGACAGTTTTCCGATAGCCAAAGGAACCACCCAAAATTATAAGAATTACCTGGTTTAGGCATCCTAAATTCATCTAAATAAAATAATCTGGGTCAATAACTTAAAAACTAATTTATTTTGTATTTTCTGAAATAAAATCCCGAATTTTGGTATCGGAAAATTGTCAGGACTGCTCTTACCCTTGTAGAACAGGTACAAGTTACGAAACGTTGGGAAATTTAGTTGTCCTTTACTTAGCATTCAAAACTCAGTTGAAATAGTTTTTGTTAAAACTAGTGCTAAGGATAAATCAAGTAGACATGAGTCTAAAAACGATTTGTATTTTTAGAAGATTTTTTACTGAACTGACGGTGTAGTAATAATATTCAATTTACGGATTTTTTTCTCTCTTTAGGACAAAAATATCCACAAAAAATGAGTAAAACCGCAAACCGAACACAAGCATTAACCTTGAGCTCTGTACGCCTTGCAGAAATCAAGGTCGTATCATTTGCATGACGGTAAAATTAAAAATAAACACAATTTTTTTTAAATAATTTCATCTCAGGTAAAAATATCAGAATATTAACGCGAGTAAGTCAATTTAAAAGCCAATTGATTGAGTGAAAATCTTCAGGGATTCCAGGCATATGGTCGCAAGAATCTGATTTTCACAGCTGTATTTTGTGATCAAAACTAAAATTTTAACTGAGTTGGCAAATATTTCTGTTAATACATTTTTAATTTGGATTTTGCGTTATTTACTTGTTTTAAGGACTGAGTTCTGACTCAATGGAACCATTGTGAAAACTATTTTGGTGGAGGTGCCAGTATTTGCTCTGCGGGGTGCATTCAGGGGCAAAACACTAGCAATTTCCGATTTCGTCAAGAACTTCAAAATTGCAGATCCTTGATCCCGGTTTGGGCATCTCGTGGTCAACATTCCGGTTCTTTGTTTTCGCAGGATGAGGATGAGCCCCGTTTGGAGAACCCTTTCCGTGCTCCTCGAGGGTCCAAGAAGTTCGAGGCGTTGGCGCGAACCGTCGCTGTTTCGAAACTACTTTCCAACGAGCGAGGACGTCAGCAAAATTCAAATATCAAATTAATATTTATTTATTTTTATTTATTTATTTTATTTCCGTAACATACACGTTAATACAGTTATACTTCGTCAAACAATATAAAATTATTAATCATCATTAAAGAATTCTTCTATGTTATAATACTCCTTGCCCATTAGGTAAACTTTCACTATTTTTTTAAAGTTTTTGGGGCTGTCTATGACTCTTAGACGGGCGGGCAGCGATTTAAATAGTTTTTCTCCCTTAAAGTAGAGGCCCGATTGGTAGAGTGCCGTTCTATGTGACTGGCAAGTTGGCAGTTGCCTGGACCTAGTGCTGTGTACATGAGAGTCTTGATTTATGAACAGAGAAATATTGGTTTTAACAAATGTGACAGCTTATGAAACCTAATAATAAATAAACCTAATAATGAAACCTATGAGCCCAATGACATTATATCTAAACGCATACATTGCCAGTTAAAAAAAAAACACTATAAAGTAACCAAAGGTGTTGGTCAAGGTGAACGATTTATTCTTATTATAATTTATTGTTTAATCTTATGGAGGTTTGAAGACAGCTGGTGACACCAAAGTTTTCTTTGTGAAACATAAGGCATGTTTAGGAGAATCAGTTCCAAGCACCTGTCATTCCTAAGTGGTTACATTTAGAAGTATTTGAACCCAAAAATGTTAAAAATTGAGGTGAATTTGTTTCAATTCAAATTAACTTTGAATGGTTTTTGGTTATGTTTATGTCTTAGCTCACTTGTAAATTGTAACTGCTTTTAAAATTTAAACTAAGAACGTTCAGTATCCTTTTTAAACCTCTTGAACGGTTTTTGCTACAAAAATGTACCGAGAAAACATTAACTAAAATAATGACACTGTCTTGTCTGTGAGTAAAAAAACAAAAAACAGAACAAAAACTGTCCCCTAGCATTGCTACCAACTCATGAGTGAAATTTCAGCTATGATTTCAGTGGCAAGATTGCAAAATACTTATTATAAACGTTACAGAATTCACAAGATTGTTAAAATTGGTAGAAAAACTCTTAAAATAGCTCTTAAAACAAAACATCTTGACACGAAAAAAGCTTTTGAGCAAAATAAAAAAAAAAACATCAGCGGAGATGATTTGTAGTGTTTTTAAAAATGACAGTTGGCCTGCACGTGGCGCCTCTATCGGAGCTAGTGCTTAACACGTGCAACTAACCATTGAACACTGACCTATACTTTGCATTGACCATGCATTGACCATGCATTGACCATGCATTGACCATGCATTGACCATGCATTGACCATGCATTGACCATGCATTGACCATGCATTGACCATGTATTGACCATGCATTGACCATGCATTGACCATGCATTGACCATGTATTGACCATGCATTGACCATGCATTGACCATGCATTGACCATGTATTGACCATGCATTGACCATGCATTGACCATGCATTGACCATGTATTGACCATGCATTGACCATGTATCGACCATGTATTGACCATGTATCGACCATGAATTGACCATGCATTGACATTCAATTGACATGAACAGAGTATATGTACATCATCTAACCACGTGATTGCGGTTAGTGCAGCGTTCGTGCAATCTGACATTTGACTGGTGCTCTTGATCCTCAAAATACTATTAGTTCTATTTGCCGCCGAGCAACCCCGTGTCAGTTATCAGTCTCCCATCGGAGCCCCAGGTTCGAACCCGGGACTTGTGCCACCCTCGGTGTTGCACAAGGCGGTGGCTAGTGAACAAGCACGCAAGCCATGTACTCGATTGTTGTACTGGCAGCAGCTGGTAATTAATTGCTCATTAACGTCTGCAATTAATGGATGGTGATTAGTTTTTGATTGCGTTCCTCTCATCTGGTGTGTTTTAAAGTTGATAGATTGGAGGGATATCTGGCATTTGGGCAGTTTCTATGTAAGGGATATATTTTTGGAATAATTTTCTGGCATAAACTGGCTGCAGTCTAGCCCGCGAGAGAAGGTACCAGCCCAAGTACTGCCTCCCCCCCCCCCCCCCCCCCAGCTGGCTACCAACTCATGAATGTAATTTCCGCTATGATTTTTTTTGGCGGGATTTCAAAATACTTATTATATCTGCGAAATGATTCTCAGGATTGTTTAAAATTCAGAAAATAAAATGTCTTGGCTCGACAAAGACTTGAGAGCAGTGGAGATGTTTTGTAGTGATCATAAGAGTAACGGTTGGTCCACCTGTCATCCCAAAACGACTGGTGGCACCTCTGGCGGAAAAGTAAATTCTCTCGCTGAACGAAATGATGCTATCTGCCTACATTAATTTCAAGAGTTTGGATGGAATTGGAATGGGCGAGAAGAGGAGAGAGAGCTGGGACAGGGCGGTTGAAGAAGAAATCTCACGACTGAACTTTGTATTGTCTCAAAAATAACCGTCCATTGAACTGAGATAGCGCTAGACACGTTCCTACATGACCTTGAAAACTGACACGTCAAATTGAAAGGGTAGCGCCGCCAATATTTAACGTGGAAAAGTCATACTCTGGTTTGTCAAAGTAATAATGACTGGCCAAGGTCAGGACCTTGTCATCAAGACTTTGTAACCTATGCTCACGCAAAAACGCACGTTCCAATTTTCAAAAAGCTTTTAATAAGTGCGAGGGTAAAATTTTATGTAGTATCTTCAGCCACTTTTTGATATTGAAAGCAATTGTTATGTACTTATTTGTAATAAAATAATGACAGTGGGTCAATAATATCAATTGTTCACTAAAATCAAGGCCCAGTTGTATTTTTAGGCTCTTAGACAAGTAAACTTCAAGGCTTTTTGAGAAACAATTAAAACAAACGAAAGAAAATCGCAATGACATGACAGCAAAGACCGTTACTCATCTAATTTTCAGACAGGTTTGTTGCGATTTGCACAAAAACATTCTCAACATCATCGTACAAACAACGACGTCATGAAATTGTCATTAGAGCTTCTTCGCCATCGATTGATATACTATTAATTAACCTGGCGCCCGACGTGGGGGCGTTAGTGTTGAAAGGCCCCACGTCGACAGGTCGGAGAGTCGCCCACCAGAAGCAAGAGTCAAAGGACCTTTGTGTCGATAAGCACCCCTCAATGATTGGCTCGTCACATGCGACCATCGATTCCAATTCACTTTTCCAGAGTTCATCGATCGGAAGAGTGAGGCCACGACGTGGGAAAATTACTTTTCCCGAGTGTTTTTCTTTTCTTTTCTTGTGAAAGGGTGTTTTGGCAATTGAGGCATTGATTTTCGCTGTCGATTTCCCCTCATCTCGACTGTGGATCTGGTGTAACAGGCTGATAGAACGAGATAATATATACCTTCCTAGAAATGTTCTCATTCGGTAGACGTTTATCATTTTCCGTGCGAATTCAGTTGCGAGTCCAGAATAGATTTTTGTTGATATCAAAGTTTGTTCGGAATAGATTTAACAATAAAAGAATCGAACACAATCGTGTAGATATTTTGAGTTTCTTTTAGGCCAGGTTTTGGTGTTTAAGTTGGACACAAACGGTAACTCCATGGGCTATTTTAACCACTTGAAAATCCTGCTGATGGTTGAAGTGTATGACGTGTCATCACGTGCTTTTGTGGGACTTTTTGCCGATTTTTGCAGTGGCACGTTAAGCAATTAACAAACCGTTAACAAACAAAAATTCCAAGCAAATAACAAATTAAAGGGCTGTAAATTTCTTAACGGACCACTAAAAAACCAGCTCTAGGTCGAATTAATAAACCAGTTTACTCATCAATTCCTCTGTGAACTGAGAATTTTGGTTCGTTTATGACTTGCACGTACTTCTAACACACCCCACTTGCCTTTTACAAACTACAATCCAAATAAAAATATATATATGTATCTATATGGGTATTGGTCCCAGATACCAATACAAGCTTCTCACTCACATTTCAATCCAAAAAAGTAGGAATAGTAGGACAAAAAATCACAAAAAGTAGGACAAAAGTAGGACCAATTCTAACTGATTTGTAGGAATATATGAGTAAGGTAGTGTGATTTGTTCAATCCAAAAGTAAATTGCACGCAATTTTACATTGCGGTTTAATTATTATAATAAAACGTGTACATTCTTATATAATGTATGCATACGTAAAGATCACATTTGAATATTTCTGATGATTGATGATATACCGATATTGATAATAATTGTGATAGGAAGGAACTGACGATATGCATGGCCACCCGAAAATTGCGCCAAATTCGAGATTTAAGCAGCCTTGCGAAAAGAAACTCAAATACAAACTGGACAAAATGCGGATTTCACATCGATTTCACATTTTATAATTAAATGTGACGAAAAAGTAGGAAAAGTAGGATGAATATTTAAAAAGTAGGAAAGTAGGAACGAGTGGGAAGCCTGCCAATATGTTCATTCCTTTGCAGGTCGAACGCGAGGTTAATATTTACAGTTACATGGCTTCACTTTGATTGCCCGAGCGATTGGGAGTTTAGATTACCATTACAATTACCTCGATACTTACAACTGCACTTGTCCGACAAGCAATTCCAGTCCCAAAATACCATTCGATTCCAGTCAAATCCAATCGCAAAGCGTGTTTGGGATAGATGGTACCGTGATTACCACCCTACGTACCATGGTAATCATTCCTTAACAATCACCCTTACATTGAACTCATTGAACCCATCATTGAACTCGAGAAGATTTCAACAGAATAACAATAGTTTTTATTGCGTAGATAGCATGGTAATATGGCAATCGTTCCTAATCACAGATTTTCAACATCTGTTGTCCAGATGCTAAAAAAAGCTAACTAAAATTTCCCGACGTTTCGTAACATGTACTAGTTACTTCTTCAAGGTTTAGAGTAGTCCTTGAGTCAACCTTGAAGAAGTAACTAGTACATGTTACGAAACGTCGGACAATTATAGTTGTCCTTTACTTAGCATTCAAAACCCATTTCAAATAGTGTTTCTTAAAACTAGTGCTAAGGATAAATCAAGTAGACATGAGTCTAAAAACCATCATACTAAAAAAGCTAATCATAACAGTCTGAAAGAAAAGTCACAGGGTAAAAGCTTATCAAACTTAAACACTCATTTGCTCTACGCTAAATATATCGTCTTGGACACCGTCTAATTAAAAAATTCTTTAATATCATAAAAGTATTTCTATGCCAGATATTACTTGAGATCAGATTTAAAAGCGCTATCTTCATTTTCTTTAATTGTCTTGAGCAAGGCGTTGGATGAGTTTGTTTTGAAGATTTCTCTGTTGTGATTTTGAAGACAGGGCTCGTTTCTTCTTCTGGTATCGTGTAAGTGATAAGTCCCGTTTGTAGTTGGCAGCCTTGGGTTTTCTTTGATGTACACGATGCTGCACACGATGTATAAGCACATGGTAGCGTGAGCATTTTAAATTTCCTGTAGAGAGGTTTGCAGGAATTTGTAGGAGTTTGTAGGAGTCTCAGCTCATCTGCAGTTCCAAAAACTTCATTATTTTGCAAAAATTGGTAACTATACCGTCTTATATTATGTATAAGTTTCAGGTTTTTTAATATTATTTTGAGCAATTTTTTTCCTCTCGTAAGATTACCACATAAAACCGATGGGATCCATTTAAACGTTCCTAGGTATGGGTACCTGTTGTCGAATATCCAATTACTAGGACTTCGCGAAAGCAATTATTTAAGTAGCGTTGTAAGATGAGTGAAGCAATATCTTGGGATTATAAAATGTGAAGCCGATCCATCTTGCATCGATCAAAGAAAAACAGACAAAATCCACAAAACAAGGTCGGAAATTTGTGAATAAAAAGAGACAGAAAAAACATACGGACTCAAAAACTGCACAAATATTTAATTTTCATGTCTTTGCAAAAGTTTGGTTAGAAGAATATCGAACACTTTTGGCTTCACAACTTGAAAAAGTTTATAAAAATCTGAAAAAATTCGTAAATTTTGAATAGTGTCAAACCTATTCGACCGAATTTGCTGAAAATCGCACGAGATTTACGTTAAAAACACAAAAGTGTGCTCTGCAAGTTTCGTTCAAATCAGAGCAGAAATTTTACATCTAAAGCGCAAAAAAAAAGGAAAAAAAAGTATTTTTTTCTGAGGTAAGTGAAATTGAAGATTTAGCTTTGCTCAACAATTAAACCTAAGTTAATAAAGTAGCCAGATCGGACAACAGATTCAATCTTCCAACAAACTATCACAACTAGATGACATTTTCCACCTGCTCAACATCAAGATATCGAACTGCAAGACTCTAGCCACGTGTTAGGAAATGACTCTACAGGCAAGTAGGACCCCTCATTTCAGGGTGGCTTACAGCAAGCCAATGAACAGGTTCGATTAGATTACTTAGGGGTGGCAACCCATTGGTCGAGATCGAGGAGGTGGGGAAGGGGGCAATTCGGGGGGGGGGGGGGGGGGGGGCATGAACAGCGCCAACATTTCAACACTTTGACGTGGACGCCAGTACATAATCACGCACTCTACGAATTAGATATTATTATATTCTCATCAAAAGCGAACGTAGAGCGTCTGATAGACTGTAATTAGTAATTACGGTTAGACGAGATAGTTTAATTGTAGTTATCAATTATAGTTAGTGTAAGATATGGACTTATTTGGAGGGTTGAGTGAGGTGGTACGCGAAGCACGCAAGGCTGAAGTTTCTAGGCCCTCCTCGACGATGGCTTCGAAGAAGGATAAGGGAGGTAGGTTGTTTTTGCTTTGTGAGGGTCTTTCGTGGCATTTAAAACACCTGTCTGTGGGGTAACCTGTATGATTTATGTACAGGAAATGAAGGCAATCACATAATTTTGTTCTGTGTTTTGTTTTGGAGTGTTGAAAACAGCAGTCACGTTAGTTTATTCTGGAAGTTGTAGTCATTGTAAATGTTGTGAAGTTAGATAACTTAAGTCAGTTAATAAAAAAGCTTGATGAATGTTATTTTATGAAATTTTTTTCAAGAACTTTTAATTTTTTTCAGTTTTTAACTCATTTGCTTGAAATAATCAGTTTCAAATGTATATTTTTTCAATGTTTGAATTCTGAAAAGCATGGCAACATGGATACATAATGTTGCTTATGGTTAAATATTGTTTTTTTTTTGACATTTTAAAATATTTTAGTTGTTTCATGTTAGGACCTGAGAAAAATTGAAAATTTCACACAAAAAAAAATATGACAAAATCCCGCGTTGAGTTAATTTATTGAAATGAATCTGAATTAACAAACTACTAATCGAAACTAATCAGACATGCAAACGTGTTGGGCATCATAAAACCCTAAGTTGAAGATGTAAAACTTCTTCTCAAACGTCTTCAAGATATTTTTCAGAGTGTGTTTTCAAAGTTAGCAGTTTCGTGACCAAGTCTAAACGATGTCTCACTTTTCTTGATGGGTTTTCCGAGAGAGGAAAACACTCAAGTCAACGTCACACCAAGTTGTCTTGTGCAAACTTTTAGAAGCTCAAGAAAACTCCTAGTGAACGACAGCTTGTTTACGACCACAAACCCGTGTTCGTAGACTTTACCTAAGATTAATTTTTATTTATCTTAACAATTGATGCGTAGGTTCCAAGTAATTTTAAGCTAGGCTTAATCTGAATTTATTATACTTATTTATCCAAGCGTGTTGAAAATATCTTAGCTTTTTGATCTCCAGAAAAAAGATCATTTTAATTTCAGGTTTACCTACATATGACTTAATTCCAAATTCAAACTGGATTTTCACCTTGAACGGTCTAGACACTCTTGTCTTTCAAATTCTTCTCTCTTCTCAAAAGCAATGTATTTAACTTTTAAGACCTTCTTCACTCTTAGTTTGTACATTTCCTCCTAGATTCATGATGGTATAATAATTCATAAATTCATAAACCTTAACATACATTGGCAATCTACCAGAAAAAAGTCTTACCTATATCAAATTTGACAAACGGCCGAAAATTAAAAAAAAATTCACACCAAGCCATTGATAATCTGCTCATTTTTATTGATCTTTTTATCGTTTTGAAACCACCCATCAACAAAATCTTCTCACTAAGGTAATGATGAATGTAGGTAAGGTATACCTTAAAAGCAGTTGTCGTTTTGTAATTGATATGCTGTATTGCGAAGGTATTTCAGAAAAAGGCCCACAACCTTATTGAATTTAAAAAACAAATTATAATTTGATATAAACTTGTGAAATTATAATTTTGACTTTAGGAACACTAATATCCTCTCAAAAATAGGTGCCACGAAACGTGAAAATCGCGGCTCGAGCCCCCGTTTGGATACCAATATTTGTGAGGTTATTTATGTTCGTAAAAATGAAATTACTTTGCCCATTGCAAGCATTTGCAATTTAAATCAGAAAGCAAGGTGAAAACATGGATTGTGTGAAAATGTCTATCTCTTGCCCTACCTGTAGCGGAATAATTAATAACCTGTCAGACAGCGATCACTCAGCGGTACTGACCCAATTAATTCGCCAACTTCGATTTGCGCTAGCAAAAGTCTGATCGCACAATTGCTCATTTCTGTTCGCGAATCACAACTCGGAGGAGTTTTCTCTTTTTGAGGGGGTAAATTTTTGCTATTTAAGCACATTTCTAGCTTGGTTTTTCTCTCAATAGTTCTACAGCATAGGTCAGAGATATTAGGTGAGTTATGTAATTCACAATAATTCATACTTCAGTCTCTTACTTTATAAAAATAAAATATATTTACTAAGAAGTTTGACTCTTTTTAGTCTTTGGCAACGGGCATAATATATTGAGCTTGTAATAATATTTCTTAAGTCTGCAAATAAGCCAGAAGGCAAGAAGAATTGGGAAAATTCTCTTATCCAGGTCTTTTGAAATATTAGCTTGAAGCTTCCAGTTTTGAGTGTCGGGAATTCTTATTCTCAAAATCCCATGCGTTTGATATTGTATATTTTGATATATTGTTCGAATCCACTGATATTCAAATTTCCAAAGCCAAAGGTAATAAATCATTTAAAGGAAAAGTGGAAAATCAATCTCGCCTTCTCTTTCATCAATAAAATAGACGAGGGTTCATCTTGTCAAGGATGAAGAATAAGAAGAAGCAGACAGCTCGAAATGGTGAATACAATTGGAATTTGAATCAAACTTAATTTTGAGGTGGACTACAAAAATGAGGAAAACTGCACTAATTCAACTGTTTCTGTTCAAGTGATTAGACTTAAAGTACAGGCCTCTATGACCTCTGAATATGTACTATGTACCATACTTGTCTCTTAGCGGCCTCTAAATGTCTCTGAATTATAACCTTTAAATACTTTATTAGGATGAAACCTTATTTAAATTGCAAACGCTTGCAATGCGCGGGGTATTTTATTATTATCAACACTATGACCGTCTCAAATGACTGATGACCAAATACTCATCAAATACACTAAAATCGTCTCATAAAGTCAGTGTCCAAGTAGCTCAATGGTTCAGAGCAACACCCGCGAAAGGTGGAGATCGTGGTTCGAGTCCTCGTTTGGGCATCAATTTTTGAGACGGTTATAGTGTTGATAATAATAAAAAAAACTTTAAATACTTGTTTCTAAATTGCATTTTCTTGTCCGTATGGTATCTAAATATCTCTACATAACCTCTAAATACCTCTAAATGTCTATGCTTGTCACTGTCTGACCTCCGAGTACCTTTATGTGGCTTCTGCTTGTCTCTTAGCGGCCTCTAAATGCCTCTAGACGACAGTTGATGAGATGCGTCAGGGTTGGCATGTTCACCGCTAGAAACATCTCACATTCGCGTGTTCGCCTCACATGACTCTCGATAGAAAACATAGATAAATATAAATATCACACATCGTGCTCGTCAGGGTGAAACCTTGCCGATTTGATCAGTTCGAGTGGCGAGGCCGAGGACGAAGAGCCGCTAGGAAAGTGTCGGGAAACTCGGGAAACTCTCATAGTGTATCGTCTACACATTTATTTCGTTTTTAAACTTTGGAAACGGTTGATTATCGATTTTAATTGAGTTTTTTGATGTTTTTTGATTACTTTCTGCAATGTAGATTTGGACGTTTTGCTGATTTCATATCTCAACATATCTCTTCGCCAATTTCTAGATCTACAATCCATAGATATTTGTGTTTTGTGTGGATATAGCCTAAACGCATCGACTAAATGATTTAAGAGTGAATTTTATTTGTTACTGCGCTGGTTGGTGCTGTTCTGAAAGGTGGACTCCTCGATGTATTCATTATAGCCTTCAGTCAGAACACGTTTTCAGCCATGCAGCTCCAACGCAACAATTTGGTGTTCAACGCTCAACGACGATTCGGCGATGGTAACTCTGGGTTACATTTTGCAATATGCAGTTAGAACCAATGAGTTGTCAGAGTCTCAATGCTCATGTTGTTAACGTGTTTTTGGGGAAATTACCGAGCTATAACTTCTAGGCCAACAAAGATGGTGGAATCACCAATCGTTATTTCCATTGCGGATCAATCGCATTTAAGTCTGGTTCACGCTAAACCATCCTTTATTTGTGCTTACCTTAACTATCGATCAACAAGTATCGATATTTAAATTCAAAAACATTTAATTGTAGAGGTTTGTTTAAAAAAATCAGTCGCAAGCACCATCTGGTAATCACAACCATTACCAAGCCTAGAAGGCTAATTGCCTAAGTAGAACGTTTTCTATATAAACACGGTGACTCCTCAATAATTTTACACATTGTGACCGTTCCTGGTTCATCCCAACTGTTCCAGAACGCGTGATGTATGCCAGAAAGCACAGGCCGTCGCTGCAGAAGAACCCTGTCATCGGCGGTACTCCCATCACGTGCGAGGAGGCCATGGTAAGGTCAAGACATCCTCCTCAGCCATACCATGGAATTATATGGTATTTAACGGCCACTTTACTGGACTGGACGACCAGATCTTGGTCTTTAAGTTAACCAACACTGAGCAACTCTATCACTTTAACCCAAGTACATTACCCAGGGTTCCAGGGTTCCATTTCCCAAGTTCAAGTTCCCATCCCCAGACATCTTGTAACCAAATCCCACTGACCATTGGCCGTGCGATAGAGCAACATTGCATGACTAAAAAAAACCACGTTTTTTACTTTTGGTTTTATTGAATGATCTAAATGGATAAGATTACCAAGTCTTTATCACAATCTTATGAAGCGTCCAATGTAAACCCTCATTTAGCGTTTGTAAATAAATCAGTGCGTCGTTAAACACCGTTGCAGGCTCTGCGCACGGCTGTGTTCGGCAACAGCGTCAACGTGCCACGCAGCGAGTGGCTGCGCACAGGCTGCGCATTCCGCGAGGCCGACGCTGAGCTTTCGTACGGTATGAAAGCTGCACGCAACGGCACTCGAGGATTGCTGTCCGTGGTGCAGGCGCACGTGATTAGACATCTGTTGTTTGCCAAACGCGAACAGACGCAGCGGCCAGAGCAGTGAGTCGTTTGTTTGTTTGTTTGTTTGTTTGTTTGTTTGTTTGTTTGTGGGGTTAGTCGATTCATAACGGTTCTTATAAGAAGGTATGAGAACTGAAAATCGACTGACAAAACTGCGGTTTGCCGTGTTCTGGTGAGATCATCGACATTGTTCAACACTGCGCTGAGTCAGGTAGTGGATGGGTGACCGTAATTCACATGCTCAGTTTTGTTTGGGCTACATTTTGGGGGATGAAAGTTAGTACAACACAATTCGCAGTGCTTATCAACCTCTTGACAGCATGGACTTGTGTCAGGTTTGTTTGGTTTCGCTTATCACAATAAATAACGAAGCCAAGAAATAGGACGAAAACAATGATTTATTAAAAGAGGTGTTATTCCGGCGGATCGGTGATAAACTCGGAGGACCGAAGTCAACTGCCTCTCCTTGGGGTCGCAGCCCTTTCAGAGAGTCTCTCTACCTGCCTGCCCCGGTGGAGGGTCAGGTTACTAACCTCACAAAGTGGCGGGAACGTTACAGTTATCCTGTGGTTCACGTTGCCCATCAGAAGGGACTGCAAGCCGGTGGTCCAAATAATCTTGAAGATCGGGTTTATTTTGCCCCTAGATTGCTGAAGCCCAACGCTACGACTCAGACGGACGCTTTGTTGACGGCCATCAGCGACATCTTGTGGTGTGTCGGTGAGAAGACCTCGTGTCGCGTCTGTCTGCCACAAGATTGCAGCTACGTCGAACAGGCGAATACCTACTTCCAGGTGAGCAACAAAAGAAAACAGAATTAAGAATCATCTCTTTGACCTTGATAACCTTTTTGAGGCGATCTCAGCATCTCCATATGGCTACCAAACGTTGAATTTACCATTAAACCTCCTGCTAGGCCATGATATACCCGTGGTAACATAAGATAGCAGAATTGAGAAGCTCTGTCAGGCGATCTCAGCATCTCCATGGCTACCAAACGTTGAATCTACCATTAAACCTCCTATGCTAGGCCATGATATACCCGTGGTAACATAAGATAGCAGAATTGAGAAGCTCTGTCAGGCGATCTCAGCATCTCCATGGCTACCAAACGTTGAATCTACCATTGAACCCCCTATGCTCGGCTTTGCTATACCCGTGGTAACATAAGATAGCAGAATTGAGCAGCTCTGTCGGGTGATCTCAGCATCTCCATGGCTAGCAAACGTTGAATCTACCTCTGAACCTGATATGCCAATAAGTCTAATCTTACATTTAGTTTTCCTTGCAATATTTTCTCATCAGCTGAAATCGTTCCTTATAATTTCAGGACAATATCACAGAGCGTCTCCATCTTTTCGAATTCACAGACTTGGAGGATTTGCAGATATTTATCAAGCGATACATTTACTTGGTAAGCTATCAAAGCTTTTCTGTCATTCGTTCATAGCTTATAGGCAGAGTCCAAACGAACGTTTTAGACGTGCTAAACAAAAAGAGTCGGTAACACGTGGTAACGGTTGCTGCCCCACGATGGCGCTTGCTGCCGTCTTTTCTAACAAACCTGTACAATAAAATAGTTACAGCTTAAAATATCGATGCATGTCTTTTAATAGTTGGATTAGCATCAAAGAAGATCATTTCATTATTATTCAGTCTCATATGCGAGTATCTGAGAATCAAATTTAATTTCTTTTCACTCAGAAATGAAGGTGACCTAGCAGCATGATAGCATTATCTATTTGCTGTCGCGGTAAAGTAGTCATTTGGCGGTAATATTTTCACAAAGACAGTTTAACATCAGCGCCAAGACACCCAACCCCAACGACAAGGCATTGTAGTGTTCTTCGAAGTGTTCTTCAAAGTGGTTCTTCATTTCAGTTTCAAGACGAGTTGGGGCCTGGGGCACTTTTGCTTCTTTACAGTGCAGTCTTCACGAGAGGAATTGCTAAGTACGTGTCGCATTGGTTACAATTCTCAAACTTAGTTAGAGAACTGGAGTGGGACCGCCATTCTCACCCGTCAAATATTTTTCATGCCCGTAGCTTTCACGTTTTCTGTCAACAAGTTAAAAATGTCAAAATTACGGCTACAAAGTTGACCCATAACAAGTTTATTCAGCCCTGCTCTGAGCGCACATGATAAATGAAGATGTCCAGTGACGCTTTGAGCTCGTTTCTCATTGGTGATAGTTAAATTGTTTCCATATTTGATGGATGAATTGTATAAAATCAGAGAAAATGAAACTCGGTACTAAAAACTTAAAATTAGTTCAGTTGTCACCCATCTGATTCCCGTACCCGCTGAGTGTTACTTAACTTTGGGTCATGCCACAGCGTGATGAAGGACATCGGCGAAGACAAGGGTCCGCTGGTGGTGGCAGCTGCCGAGGAGGGCAGTCACAACGTGGTGATGCTGTTGTTGACGGGACGTGCTACGCCCTACCTGCACAACGGCGTCGTCTACGTAGGCGATGAGGACCACTATGTAAGTAGGATTAGAGTGCAGGATTAATTATTTCCAAATATAAGCACCAACCAGCAAGAAATTGATGGGTCTTTATGATGGATTTTAGACTCATGTCTACTTGATTTATCCTTAGCACTGGTTTTATTAGTTAGTCTTTTCTTTAGATTTTTGTTTAGTAGCCCTTTACTTAGCATTCAAAACCCAGTTCAAATAGTTTTTCTTAAAATTGATGGGTCATCAACCGGCGATTGGATTCCCGGGTTAGATTCCTGTTCGGTCTCAACAATTTTCCACTCAAGATTATGAGTCAATTTCACTCCTATGTGGACATTTTAGTCCGAGATTGAGTTGTCACGAGGTAGATAAATGTACTGGATGACGTGCTCTCTCCTGTATATATTCAGTATTACAATTTACAATGAAATGGACGACAAAAACAATAGACGCTTCTCTTTTCAGATTGTTTACAGATCTATGATAACTTAATAAGTCTTCATAAGATTATTTTTTGCAGTTAATTCACAATTATTGACACATTTCAATGCATTTGTCCAGTTTGTCTTTTTTTAACGACTCAATTTCTTCCCTTTTCGGTCAGCTGTTCTTCCCACATTAACATTTCAACCAAAACATACTACATATCTTGCTTTACCCTTTCCTCTTCCAGGCGCTACCCCAGTACGGAGTCCTGTCCCGTAGCGGTGTAGGCTTCTTGACGTGGAACGGCGCTCCAGGCAGCTCGGGAGACGAGTCTAAACTGCCTGGCTCTCGATTGAAGACGCCCTCGCTACCAGTGTGGGTGGCTTCTTGTGTCGGGCATTACGGGGTGGTCTTCAACACTAACCGCGAGCTGCTGTGTAACTACCATGCTGAGAGGAGGTAAGATTACTGATCTTAAATGTCTTGGACAGCAACTGCCATTTGAAGTCAAGGTCACCATCTTGAGAGTCCCCGATTATTAGTTCTCTGCAAGAATCCGTGCTATTTTAAGTGTTTTCATCGGTAGCATTTAGTTAACACAACTTAAATGGTCAAAATTGGCTGAAAGCGTGTTTAAAAAATACTAAAAATAGCATTGAAATTGAAATTTGATTAGCTGGCTGAACCCTATGCTCTATCCAGGTTATTTGAGATCAGATGGCTGGATCCTATGCTCTATCCAGGTTATTTGAGATCAGCTGGCTGGATCCTATGCTCTATCTAGGTTATTTGAGATCAGCTGGCTGGCCCTATGCTCAATCCAGGTTATTTGAGATCAGCTAGCTGGATCCTATGCTCTATCCAGGATATTTGTGATCAGCTGGTGAGATAGGTAAAGTGGCATACAAGGAGACGAAAAGGTCCTATTAATACAATATTTAGACGCATGTCCACTTTATCTAACCTTAGCACGAGTTCTGAAGAAGAAAAAAACGACGTTTCTCAACACATGCTCTTTACACTACATTACCTGGTAGGTAGGCAACCTTAAAAGCTTAGGTTAATATGCGTTTCAGATAGGCAACCATAACATTATTTTCAGCCATAATTAAAACTGAAAAATCTGTATATTTTTATCTTTCGTTGTCATGAAGAAGAGCCCTATAAACAGAAAATTTCGATCTAAGAAAAAAGATTCCAGTTTGAATGCCAAATGGCATTTTCAGTTAATTAAAAACGCTGAGCGGGTTCAGTCACAATTTACGATCCCGAACACAACGTTTCTTTTGAGTGCAGATTCGAGCTGCACTACTACACTTGCGGTGGAACGCACAGCCTTCTCAGCGTGGACACTCGATTCAACGACTCCATCGACGGCAAGGACTCGCGCGACGACATGTCCGCTCCTCCGCTGGAGAAACTTGTGCACACCAAGTACGTAGGCAATTGCAACAGCCCCCGTGTACCGTCAGAGCCAGTTAGACATGGGGTGTCTTTGGAATCGAAACACTTTTCAATTAGGTGTTGGCATAGTTGGGAAAGAATCTTTTTTTAGTGATCTTCGAACTGATCGCGATATTTTTTGTATTTCACGATCTTTTTATTCGATCGCGATCGGATTTTCCACAATCTTTTTAAAAGATCGTTTGCACAGTTGTTCCTTTTTTGGTGTTTGTTGTTGTACAACACTTGACAATTGAAATTTGCCAAATGGGATTATTTTCCATAGCTTTGAGTTTCCTTCAAAGACTTGAAAGCGTTTCCAGGATTCCAAACGGTTAAATGTTTTACTTTCATTAGTTTTATTGATGCATGCAAATGATGCCTAGTATGTCTGCCGAGCCTGTCCACGACCACAGCTTTTCTCAAATTGGGTCATCAAGATTCGAGGACCCTTTTCTGCCAAGTTCCACTGACCACTGTTCGTTGTAGACAACATGCAAGGTATTTTGTTCCTGTTAAGTGTATACAGGCTGTTAATTTTCTTCTTATATTCTTGCTAAAAGTCATAGTCCTAGTCGCATTGTGTTGTTATACTATTTCTATATTAATATTGCATTTCCCAGTACCTATAGGTTCTAAAAGATACGTTTCATCAATATTTATTCAGCGCATTACGCAGTCCAGGTCCCAGCCAGCGCCGCATCTCCTGCACCAGTGCCCCGTCTCGAACATTTTTGTCTCGGTGTCATACCAGTGGCAGCTTCATCAACGGCGGCAGCTTCGATACGGCAGACTTCACGGGGACCGCCTTTAAACAAAACTTTCTGAGTGCTCGAGTCAACGTGAGGCTGCTTGCGTCTTCGGGTTTTTGTGCTCCGTGCCTTTCAGCAGCTCGTCCACGACCTGCTCGACGTACGTCAAGAGCAACGAGGTGGACAGCTCCCGCGTCTTGGTCTTCGGTGCCGAGAGGCACTCGAGAGACAAGAGTACCACCTCACCCACATTTTTGCCAGCGTGTTGGTAGTTCTCAGCAAACACCAGTCTAGCCTCTAGACCGTGTTCTTGGACTACAGCGCTGCCTTCAGAAATAAAATTCTGCACGAGTCCGACAAACTTTGACAGCTCCTTGTCGCCGTACCTACGGATAACCTTATTTTTATTTTATTTTTTTATTAATAGCTTTATTACAATGAATACCTGAGGCTAATAGAATAACAGTAGTGGCTTCCTTGTAGCCGTGCACCCTCACTTTCCACAACTTGTGCACTAGCTCGTTCTACAAACCTAACTTCACGTATTCTTTCTCTTTCTCCATGCTTTTATATGCTCCTCAGATTGCGCTCCCGTGTGCCTAGCAGGAGCGAACTGCGGGAATAAAACGTGAATAAATGATCTACCCGTGTTCTTTATGTACTCAAGTTAATAAATTAATCTTTGGAATGCTGCACAAGATGGGAGGACGCCCACATCACCTGGCTTGGACCGATACCTTCCTTCCAGTGAAGAGTCATCAACGTCGGCTGACGGATGGGCGAAACGAGCTCGATTGACGGACTGTGGAGTTAGTCAGTGATATAATATGTTTGTAAACGTTGATACATGAAACGAAGTTCAGTTTTTCTATATGCTTGCAGTGTTGGTTATTTGCGTTCCATTTGAATTGAAATACTTACGTGATTTCTTGTTGCCCGTGTCCTCTTTTCCTGTTTGCTGCGTTGATTTTTGCAACTTTGAGTTTTGAAAGTATAAAAAATGATGTATAAAAACGATAACAAAACAGTGCAACCTAAAAATACAACAAATCAGGGCTCTAAAAGCCTTCGACACAACCCCTTAGGTAACTTTGTAACTTATACCCAAATATTTATTAATGAAAAATCATGGCACATTATTATCGGAGTAACAATTATATAAAAATAACAACATTTTCATTTGCCTTATAGCCAGCTTAAAGCAATTTACAACATTTTGGTCCCAAATACTTTCAACGGCAAGATACCTGCATAAGACTCGGTTAAATGACCCGTAGACAAGGTAGAGAAAGCATTGTCAAGCTAAAAAAAAAAACCATGTGACATTACACCTGAGCAAGGAACAGATCCTTATTATAACCTGCCAAACACTTTCCGAGTTCTTTTTTAATCTTCCTCGGCGTATTTAACGACGGCTGCATTTTTCTTCACGTTGTCTCCAGACTTGTACAAGATCCTTTCAATTTTTCCGTCTTTCGGAGCTCGGATCACATGCTGCAAAACGGTAAATTGCAATGGTGAAACCTCGTAAATATAAATTAACAAAATCCAAAAAGTATTTTTGTATTTCTGATTACACGAAATGACTGTTGACTATGTCAACCTTTTTTGTTAAAGTAGTAACCATTGGTCTAAAACTTTGTCAAAGACAGTTCAACATTAGCGCTGATGCTCTGACTAAACCTTTGCATCCTATGACAATACAAAACTAAACGTACCTCCATCTTCATCGCTATGATGACAAGTAGCGGATCCCCAGCCTTCACCAACGCCCCCTCAACGACAAACACCTTATCGACAACGCCAGGCATTGGCGCTACCGCTGCGTTGGCCACACTTGTTTCCTTGGAGAGCTCGCTGAGGTACTTCGCCGGCGGTACCGTGAACTTGTGGCTGCCGTCCTGGAACCGAAAGATCGTTACGACCAGCCGTCATCTTGACGATATTACCCAGGAATAACTTTACGAGGTTTCCACTTTTTTGTAACAGTTGATTGGTTTGTGGTGTTTACTGTCGCACTGTTTTAACAATTAGCTATGCGGCGCTGGTCTAAAGGAAAATGATGATATGGACAATGAGGATGATGAGGATTATACCATTATATGAGTGTACCTTGGTGAATAAATGCACTGATCTTTCGTGCATGACAACACGTGATTTGCTGATGATCCCATTAACGTTGCACGAGAGTTGAGTCGATCCATCGACTTCCGCCAGCGATCCCGTAACCGGCACGCTCTCCCCGCCGTTGACTGACATCCGGAAGCTGCCAGGGATTAGGTATTCTACCTTCACGGAAATAGCTAGAATAAGGACATGTATCAATCAGTAAGACTTTACTTAAGATTGTGCTCTCGAGAGTGGTTTTTTACAATCAATCTTTTGGCATTTGCTAGCTTTCTATGCTTGGAAAGGAAGCTAAACTGAAAAAATGAGTGACTATACTAGGATTCAAACTTGGGACTTATAGGTTGAGTGCTCTATCAACTGAGCTATTCATGCTTTGATTTGGATTCCAGATTTGTAGGGTGTAATAAGGGACCCCACAAGTGGGAAGAGGCCGAGGTGACTCGTATGGTTGATTATTTAGCTTAGGTTAATTAAACCATAGGTAATCACTTCACAAAAACAACCATAATCCATCCTCACAAACTAAACTGAGCGAACAGTTCTCCAGCGTTGACTTCCGTGCACTGAAATGCTTGTATCGTACCTTTCTCTTCGTACTTGAAGTCCAGGGTGCGGATCAGCGGGTGATTTAGTCGAAGCACGCTCGTTCCAGAAGCAAACGGGTTGAACGGGTCTTTGAGCAGCGAAGCCAGTTTCTGGTTGGCAAGGCTCTCATTCAACACCAACGCCAGAGCAGCCTGTCAGAAAAAAAACATTAAATTAGTAAAACACTGGAAATCTATAAAATGAACTAAGGTTCCTCCTCAGTTACCGTATTGACTCTAGAACTAATCATTACTTTTTATAGTATTTTCAGAATTAAAACTGCAAAAAAAAATAGCTGATATCAAATGGTACAACAACTTCACTCACCTTGCTTATCAACCTCTCGACAGCATGGATTTGTAAAGGAATCCTGTTATTTGAGTTGTACTGTCCTTCAAAAGAGATGATAAGCCCACCGCCTTGATGCTCTTTAACAAGAGTAGACCACGTGCCAGCACTGGGTTTCCTTAGATAGTCTAAGTAACATTCATCATCACCCACTCATTTGCAGATTTTTTTTCACACTGTCAAAGCAGTGCGTCGTTTAACACCACAAATCAATCAACCGAGCAAGAGGACGAATAGTAAATCAACACTGATAGGAAACGTACCTGGGAGGCTGTGTGGCTGGATGCCTCCAAGGTTGGGAACAGAGTCGCTCGGTGCTGTTCAATGAACGCTGTGTGCACGTCACCGGCAACGAATGCAGGGTGCCGAGACAGGTCCATGAGGAAGTTGACATTGGTATCCAAGCCCACGATCTGCAACGGTAGAAAAAGGACTTTATTAAGGGTCAAAGCTCAAATTACTTGACATCCCTTTACAATAGGTTATTTAGAACCAGTGACAATCTAGCTTAGGAAAGCAGCTAAAAGAATAAAAAAGATTTAATGTTTGTTTGCCACGCTTTTCGTTTTCAAATACGTGTTTCAATTTTAAATATTCATAGTTTAATTAAATTTTTGTATCCAAAACAATTTAATTTTTTTGTTGAAACACATAGAAAATGAGGGAAAAGACAGAAATATTGGGAATGTGATTTAAAGTAACACAAAAGTTGAAGATTTAAAATGGGAAGATTTGACAAAGGAATGAAAATTACTAGGCCAGCACATTTATAGCGCTAGTTTTGAAGGTGCAAGTCTCGGCAAGCGATAGGGTTTGGATTAGGAATGACAAAGCTAGTAAGGTAAAAATGGCAAATGGACATGACTACAAGTTGATGCAAAGCTGGAGAAAAAATAAGTTAAAATTTCAGAAAAGGAGCTGAAGATTGTAATTGGTTAGGTTTGATGAATGAAGCTGACAAATGTGAAATTTCTAAGAGTAAAGTGGAATGAGAAGAAAAATTATGTGAAGAAAAAATGGGTATGCAGACCTCCTATATTCAAATGTACAGATCTGTTTGAAATAAAAGATACAATTTAACAAATCCATCATTGAGCCTGGTAGTCGCTGGTAGTCAAATCGGCTTGACGATAAAACGGTTAAATGTGAAAGGTGAAATGTAAAACGATGCTGAGACTTACATTATATTCAGAGAGTTTTGAGGTGAGCTTAGCAAGCGCGGTGGGCCGATCTTCAGCCCAGACGACAAGCTTGGCAATCATTGGGTCGTAGTGGACGGACACTTGATCGCCCTGCCGCACCCCTGCACATAAACACTCTGCTTTAACAACTGGTTTAACAACTGGTTTAACAACTGGTTAAACAACTGAACAAAATGACCGACCACACATCTGTATTGTAACATCTTCCCATTAGTGCTATAACGAATGAATTAAATATTTATTTGTTTCAGCTTTTCTGCTATAGCTTCCACTACAAACAACACATTATTTGACTTGGCGAACAATTTTTTTTTTGCCTTTTATGTACGGTTAGTAGCAGAAACTAAAAAAAGTTTACTAGACAAATCAATTGATGATGAGTGTTTGGTTAAAAGGTTCAGCCGCTGTTTACGTCGAACACGAAGTTATGAGGTTAAAGAATATTAAATACATCTATGGTCATAAGTCAGTAGAGTAAGAATCTAGTACTGAAAAATTGAAAAAAAATCATATTGCCTGGTGAGACATACCTGTCTCAATCCTAACATCTGTCGCTCCTTGGGGAGTGGCCAGAAAGTCGAGTGGCCCCGCCCCGGGCAAAAAGTCGTTGCGTGGACTTTCCGCGTAGATCCGCGCTTCGAACGCATGCCCGCGCAGTCGGATCTCATCCTGCGTCAGCGGCAATGGCTCGCCGTTCGCCACCTGAAAAACAAAGAGTATTTTACGGTTATGGAAAGTCGAGTGAAATTAGGGTTGGCCGGTTTTGGAGGCGGAAAGAGTTAGGGGCAGTATTCTACATCGGATCATCGCTGTTTTGGCATTACGTTTGTTAGTGCACCATCAGCGTTAGCATCAGCATGATAAATGTCAAGATCTCTCAATTTCAATAGCAAAGAGGCCGGATGAGGTCAAAGAGTTAAGACGTCCTAGGAAAAAGTGGTCCAAGAGGTACAGGCGTTGGTTTGACTAAAACGGGATGTAATTTTTATATTAACAACACTATAACCGTCTCAAAAATTTATGCCCAAACGTGGACTCGAATTCCGATCTCCACCTTTCGCGGGTGTTGCTCTGAACCATTGAGCTATCTGGACACTGGCTTTTTGAGACGATTTAAGTGTATTTGATGAGAATGACAGTTCTCCAAGGAGTAGAACCACGAGGCTGTGAATACTCACAGTCACTCTGATTCTAGTGACGCTATATCACGTCACAACCTGTCAAACTCGAATTACACCAATTTGACGTTGGATTCGTTGCTGTATTAGGATGAAATCTTATTTAAATTGCAAACGCTTGCAATGCGCGGGGCGTTTTATTATTAACAACACTACAACCGTCTCAAAAATTGATGCCCAAACGCTGACTCGGTTTGTGTTTTTCTTAT
Source organism: Protonemura montana (assembly GCA_947568835.1). NCBI lineage: Eukaryota > Metazoa > Arthropoda > Insecta > Plecoptera > Nemouridae > Protonemura > Protonemura montana. The sequence goes on from OX387609.1 coordinate 3,940,154, forward strand.
AAAATGGTAATTCACAATTCACAAGACGTTCTAGTGCCCACCACTGAGTTAAGATGCCGATTCCTAGGGTAGCACCTCTCACAAAGATCTTGCAAGACATTACTACATATTAAAGCTAGGACAAGGTTTCACAGTCTTGCTGATTGATATTTGATTATTAGGAACACTAATAACCTCTCAAAAATTGATGCCCAAACAGGGAAACGAAGCCAGACCTCCTCCTGTCACGGGTGTAGCTCTAACGAATTGAGCTATTTAGACACATAATTTTTGAGAGGATTTTCTTGGATTTTAGTGAAGATAGGGGTTCAATTTACCATTTTTCACCAAATTTTGAGAAATTATTACTGTTCCTAATGATAAAATACTTTATGCATTGCAAACGTTTGCAATTTTAATAAACTTTTATAGCTGATTGGTATTTTTTAGTAGTTGAATAAGTTCATCGTTTTTCAATGCTTTCCAAGCAACACTTGATCCCAGCAATCCCAGCAATTATATTTTATATTTGTAATTATATACTAGATGTTTATGTATGTACCTTACCACAGTGAAGCAAATGCACACTTGCAAGAGAAATAAATACAAATACAAAAGGTTTAAGATGTCGATTGCTACTCACCCTGATTTGCCACTCGACAAGATCAACTCCATTGACCATCTCAGTGATCGGATGTTCGACTTGAAGCCTCGTGTTCATCTCCATGAAGTGGAAACTCAGCGCCGTGCGGTCCAGAATGAACTCCACCGTGCCGGCGCCAACGTAGCCCACCGCCTTGGCGGCTTTCACAGCTGCAGAGCCCAGCCGTGCCCGCAATTCCTCGCTGAGTCCCGGCTAGTGAGGTTAGGTTAGGTTAGCGTTTAATTACTTTCATTAAGAGCTGTTCTTTTTTTAGTGGTTAAGCCTAACAGCTTGTTATTTTCTATTTGCTTGGCAACAGTCAATCAGAAGATGTTTTTTGTTTGATAATGATCTGTTAATTTCTAACATGCCTCATGATTTGAACAGTTCTTGAGGTCATAGTACCTGTTGATAATAGGTTAATTGCTTGTATCTTTTAACTAAAAAATGTAACAAAAAAAAAACATAATTAATGATGTTTTTCTACATCATCCACCTGTATACCTAATCTCTGCTAAGCCTGTGAGTATATATAATTTTCTAAATAGGTACATACATATACATTTCTCTAGATCTATAATGCAATGTAGCCAAAATGTTGTAAAGCTGTCTGCATCTATCGAAACTAGCTTTTAAGAACATTGGAAGTTAAATTCCCTTTATCCACGTAACTCAAATAGACAAGTCTTGTCAAGAAACTTCTAGATTTTCCAAGGATCAAGACGTTTTGACAAGTTTTATTTGTCTTTGATAGAGATGTTATGGCTGATTGTTGAACATTGCTTAATCTCTTTTCACACGTTGTAACGCTCTTAAGCAATCAAGTTAGATATACTGTAACTTGCTATCCCAACATTTCGATTACTTCAACAAATCTATCTCCTACAAAGCCCACCGAGTGATCTCGGCCAAAGCAGCCAACTTACCGCGGGAGCTTCTTCGATGACCTTCTGGTGCCGCCTCTGAACGCTGCAGTCGCGTTCGAACAGGTGTACGTGGTTTCCGTGCGTGTCGCCAAAGACCTGGACCTCGACATGCCTCGGCTCCGTCACGCAACGTTCCAAGAGAACGTCGGCGTTACCAAAACTAGAGGCGGACTCACGGCGAGCTGACGATAACGCAGTTAGAAAGTCGGCAGCCGTGGCCGCGATTCGCATGCCCTGAAAGAGGAAAGTATTGTCCTTTTGAGTACTTGTTTTTGAGATTTGCAGGAGTACAATTTTTTAAAGACTTTGAAAGAGTTGTTTTGCATTAGCTGTATATCCTTTATTGATCCAGGACTTTCATGACAATAGAATCATCTAAATCATTTAATTTCTTTGCTGTTAGAGCAGTGGTTATTTCAAAAGCAAATGGCGATGCAAATGATTAACATAACAAGGAAGCCCTGTTGATAACAGGTATCGCTTGGTCGTACCTTGCCTCCTCCACCCATGATGGCTTTGATCATGATTGGGTAGCCAATTTTGTTGGCCTCTGAAACCAGATTTTCGTCCGATTGGTCATTTCCGTGGTAGCCCTGAACAACAGGGACTTCAGCAGCTGCCATGATCGCTTTCGAAGTACTGAAAACATGCGAGTAATTTGAAATAGCTTACTTTTGAATGCACTCTGTGACTATCTCACATTAATTAGGGGATAAAAATGTAAGTTGCCCGTTTATTTTATACCTCCATATAGCTATTTAGTCATTTTATCAACCAAAGGTGTTTGTTATGGTATCAAATTTTTTATGAAATAGTTTTTCTTGATTCAAACCTTTTGATGCCCATATCTCGAATTGCACTTGCAGGAGGACCAACAAATGTGACGCCGGTCTTTTGGCAAAGTTCAGCAAAGTCAACGTTCTCCGACAGAAATCCGTATCCAGGATGAATTGCCTGACAGCCAGAAGAGAGCGCAACGTCCATGATTCGATCCTGTCTGCATTCAGGAATGAAATTTTTAATTTAAATTAGTGTTCCAAAGTTATTTCTTGAACCTTATCCTCTACTGTGCGATTTCAAATAATGTACCACCTTAAATAAGAATCTTGTGATGCTGCCGTTCCGATTCTGTACGCCTCGTCTGCCATTGCAACGTGCCGAGAGTTGATGTCGGCATCACTGAATACCGCAACTGTTTGGACGCCAAGACGCCTGGCAGTCTTCATCACTCGGCATGCAATCTCACCGCGATTCGCGATCAGCAGCTTCGTAATGCGAGGTGCAGTGTGAGCCCATCGATGTACCCTGTCAAGCATGATCGGAACCATATTACAAAAATGTTCAATTAAATGAAAAAAAATGCATGACATCTCTTGTCACTATGTTGCAAATATGCTTCTGCCTTAACTTGTTGCAATACATCATCCCAAGCAGCTTTTTATTTAAGTTTAGCCTATTTTTACCCATTTATTAGGAAGTTTCTATTCCTGAGAAAAGCCATGTCAATTGAACAGCTGTGATTAACTAAATACGAATTTGATTATTCAGACTAGTGGATACTTAGCTCGCAAAATCTAAAACGCCATCTAAAGGCACCAACTCAACATAGCGCAACGAGAAAACAGCCTACAAAACTCATAAGCGCTAGCCTTCAAAAATACCGTGATGTACTGAACGAGACAGGCTAACAATAAAAAAATTTGTGTTATCATTTATTTGCGAGAAAATGAAGGGGGGCTACTCCCTTGAAATTTTCACAGATGATAGAGTACGTTATAAGCTTTCGATCTGTGATGGTCTAAATTTTTGGCCCAGCCTTGGACAAAAAAAGGCTAACTTTAACAACATTTTTGTTATCATTTATTAGCGAGAAAATGAAGGGGGGGTACTCCCTGTTTGGCGTGTTGGAAACACCGGTTCTCGTTAAATCACCGAAGTTAAGCAACACTGCGCTGGGTCAGGTATTGGATGGGTGACCATCATACACATGACCTGTTCTGTTCGGGAGAGAGGTTAGAGGGATGGAAGTTAAGCAACACTGCGCTGGGTCAGGTATTGGATGGGTGACCATCATATACATGACCAGTTCTGTTCGGGAGAGAGGTTGGAGGGATGAAAGTTAAGCAACACTGCGCTGAGTCAGGTATTGGATGGGTGACCATCATACACATGACCTGTTCTGTTCGGGAGAGAGGTTAGAGAGATGAAAGTTAAGCAACACTGCTCTGGGTCAGGTATTGGATGGGTGACCATCATACACATGACCAGTTCTGTTCGGGAGAGAGGTTGGAGGGATGAAAGTTAAGCAACACTGCGCTGGGTCAGGTTTTGGATGGGTGACAATCATACACATGACCAGTTCTGTTCGGGAGAAAGGTTGGAGGGATCAAAGTTAAGCAACACTGCGCTGGGTCAGGTATTGGATGGGTGACCATCATACACATGACCAGTTCTGTTCGGGAGAGAGGTTGGAGGGATGAAAGTTAAGCAACACTGCGCTGAGTCAGGTATTGGATGGGTGACCATCATACACATGACCTGTTCTGTTCGGGAGAGAGGTTGGAGGGATGAAAGTTAAGCAACACTGCGCTGGGTCAGGTTTTGGATGGGTGACAATCATACACATGACCAGTTCTGTTCGGGAGAGAGGTTGGAGGGATCAAAGTTAAGCAACACTGCGCTGGGTCAGGTATTGGATGGGTGACCATCACACACATGACCAGTTCTGTTCGGGAGAGAGGTTGGAGGGATGAAAGTTAAGCAACACTGCGCTGGGTCAGGTTTTGGATGGGTGACAATCATACACATGACCAGTTCTGTTCGGGAGAAAGGTTGGAGGGATCAAAGTTAAGCAACACTGCGCTGGGTCAGGTATTGGATGGGTGACCATCATACACATGACCAGTTCTGTTCGGGAGAGAGGTTGGAGGGATGAAAGTTAAGCAACACTGCGCTGAGTCAGGTATTGGATGGGTGACCATCATACACATGACCTGTTCTGTTCGGGAGAGAGGTTGGAGGGATGAAAGTTAAGCAACACTGCGCTGGGTCAGGTTTTGGATGGGTGACAATCATACACATGACCAGTTCTGCTCGGGAGAGAGGTTGGAGGGATCAAAGTTAAGCAACACTGCGCTGGGTCAGGTATTGGATGGGTGACCATCACACACATGACCAGTTCTGTTCGGGAGAGAGGTTGGAGGGATGAAAGTTAAGCAACACTGCGCTGAGTCAGGTATTGGATGGGTGACCATCATACACATGACCTGTTCTGTTCGGGAGAGTGGTTGGAGGGATGAAAGTTAAGCAACACTGCGCTGAGTCAGGTATTGGATGGGTGACCATCATACACATGACCAGTTCTGTTCGGGAGAGAGGTTGGAGGGATGAAAGTTAAGCAACACTGCGCTGGGTCAGGTTTTGGATGGGTGACAATCATACACATGACCAGTTCTGTTCGGGAGAAAGGTTGGAGGGATCAAAGTTAAGCAACACTGCGCTGGGTCAGGTATTGGATGGGTGACCATCATACACATGACCAGTTCTGTTCGGGAGAGAGGTTGGAGGGATGAAAGTTAAGCAACACTGCGCTGAGTCAGGTATTGGATGGGTGACCATCATACACATGACCTGTTCTGTTCGGGAGAGAGGTTGGAGGGATGAAAGTTAAGCAACACTGCGCTGGGTCAGGTTTTGGATGGGTGACAATCATACACATGACCAGTTCTGCTCGGGAGAGAGGTTGGAGGGATCAAAGTTAAGCAACACTGCGCTGGGTCAGGTATTGGATGGGTGACCATCACACACATGACCAGTTCTGTTCGGGAGAGAGGTTGGAGGGATGAAAGTTAAGCAACACTGCGCTGAGTCAGGTATTGGATGGGTGACCATCATACACATGACCTGTTCTGTTCGGGAGAGTGGTTGGAGGGATGAAAGTTAAGCAACACTGCGCTGAGTCAGGTATTTAATGGGTGACCATCATACACATGACCAGTTCTGTTCGGGAGAGAGGTTGGAGGGATGAAAGTTAGTACAACAACTTCACTCGCCTTGCTTATCAACCTCTCGACAGCATGGATTTGTGGAGGAATCCTGTTGTTCGCGTTGTACCGTCCTTCGGAAGGGACGTTAAGCCAGTGGTCCAAGCTTTTCAACAGAAGTAGGGTACGTGCAGTCACCTGGTTTCCCCGTCTCCCTTCTAGGCTAGGTTAGATTAATCATCATTCTCATAATCATCCGCTCATTCACCGTCGCCATTAGACCAGTGCCGCATGCCTAGTTGTAGAACAGTGCGTCGTTAAACCCCAATAATTAATCATTCAATCAATAGGTTTTCGTTTGGAAGTTGAAGCCGGGTTTAGTTACTCAAGATAGCAAGAAATCGTGTCGTGGATAATTTTAAACCCATTTAGAACATTCGGGCACAAAATTTCCTTCTACCTCGAGAAACCTCGTTATGCTGTCACCATTTTACAAGATGTTTCAATTCGACAATCTGAATGGGCTGCTTGTTGGGGTCCGGCCCTACCACCGGCACATTCTGATTAAACATGGCTGACATTTAAACACCCCTTAGGAGGCTACTATCATGCCCGCTAAGCCAATCAAGAACCCAGCAATGGACCATGTAATTTAAGGCCATTCGCGCAAATTCGAACATATAGAAATGAAAAATATTGCGAGTAATTAAAAGAAATACAAGAACAATTTAAATCTAGGTTCAAAATAAAATAAATCACATCAAACACACAAAAATTACTTATAAACTGAGAATGCACTAAAAGGACACAATTAGGACTAAAATAATAAACATACCAGAGAAGCGTGAATGTCTAAACCAGCTGTAACTACCAGACGAAAACCTGGTCCAACTAAAAAATCTTGTACAATTAAAAGAACATACAGAGGTACCTTTAGGCGGAAGGAAAATTTGGGCAGGATTTTCTGAAGGGGTTAAACGGCGTCTAATTTCCAACACACATACGATTTCTTGCTACCTTTAGTAACTTAATGTGTACAATAATAAGAATATACTGAGGTACCTTTAGGCGGAAGGAAAATTTGGAAGTGGAAGTTACAGGAATTCCAGATTTACAAGCACTGCAAACTCGTGAAATTTCTTTTCATCCAGGGATCCCAATCAAAAGGCTATAGGGTTGTAAATTTTTATATCACAACACAACATATATAATGACAATAATATCGCCATCAAATACAATTCAAATGCTTTAACAATATCTGAATTACTATTTACGTGTTTGTGTTTACGTAAATCTTGCTAACTATGAGAGTGATTCATTTGATATTTAGAAGCGTTTGTTCCGTGAGGTCAGTGGTCATGGCCGATCATAATCTGTATTTTGTGGAGATTATAATCAATCGCCCAGCATTAGCTTAACTTAAGACGCGCGAAAACCATGAAAAACGAACGTCCGAGGCGGGCCTCACGGGTGCAAACAGGAACATTATGCAGGCGAGCGATAAAGTCCTATGGCTTGTAAATTTGGTCACATGAATCTCAAAGCATCTGAGGAAACCCTACTCTCCCTTATGACTCTATCTGCTATGATTTTATGTTGGCTCTATTTACCACAATATTACAAAATGTTCTAGGCGTAAGGCGAGCTAAGAGAAAAACGCAACATGAGAGAAGACAAAAAAAAATGGACATGAAAACTAGAAGATCAAATTAACCTAATTCTGGCGACCCTCAACGATGGACAAGGCGACAAAGAAACAACCATTCGACACCAAAACCTAACAAACCTAACAAACCTAACAAACCTACTACGGTTCGGTACCGAACCAATCTAACCGTGAAGAACGATACACCTCTAGCAAGAACCTACAACAATCCAAAACTTGGACAGGAAGTCTAACAACAATGGCCTTGTCCCCAAATTTTTCTCAACTTCTCTCATGTCACACAAATTAATCAATAATTATGAATATTTCCCGAACTCGAGACTTGAACAGCCTCTGAACTGACGTGACGTTAAGCCCCGCAAAGCAAGCAATGAAAGATATTAACTAACAAACAAAAGTTGCCCATGTTTCCTCAGAGCCCCGATAAAACTCTCACAGCGCGTCCTCGCTACAATTTCCAGGGCTTGAAGCAAGGTCTCGTCGGAGGAAGCCGATTCCAGCAGCGGCTCGTGGAGTTCACCTGAAGACAACAGAATAAAGTCACATTAGACTCGTTGCCAGGTACATGACGACTCTTGCACTCAGTAAAACATGCTCCGGACAGCGACGTTTACTCGGGAAAAATTGCGCAAAACCAGTTTTCAAACTTGGGAAAACATTAGCTATGTAGAAAAATTATTTTAAATGGGTTTTGAAAGCTTAGTAAAGTATAAAACGTTTCGTAACTTGTACCTGTTACTTTATCAAGGGTTAGAGCAGTCCTGACAATTTTCCAATAACAAAAGAACCACACAAAATTATAACAATTTCCTAGTTCAAGCTTCCTAAATGCATTTAAAGAAAATAATCAGGGTCAATAACTCAAAAACTAATGTATTTTATATTGTCAGGACTGCTTTAACCCTTGATAAAGTAACAGGTACAAGTTACGAAACGTCGGGAAAATCAGTTGTTCTTCACTTAGCATTCAAAACCCAGTTGAAATAGTTTTTGATATAACTATTGCTAAGTTTACATTAAGTAGACATGAGTCTAAAAACTATCATTAGCTTTGTTCGTTGGTCATGAACCTGTGGATTATATCTCTTAGACGGAGACAAAATGTATCCAGTTTTTGACGCGATACGTCTTTGAAAAGCCAATTCTAGGGCGAGAGATTACGGACTTGTATTGGAAGGCTCGCATGCCGACTTACATCTATCGACGCTGCTGTAGAGACGTCTCGATGACGCTTGTAGGAGATCGGATTACGTCCCACCGCGGACAGCTTTCCATCCAAACCAAGGCAGAGTGGAAACCTGCGTGAAAAGAAAGGCCGCAGATTAGGCAACACATCTATGTTATTATTATTATTTGCGGTGTTTAACGACGCACTGTTTTGACAACGTGCCATGCACCACTGGTCTGATGGCGTCGGAGAATGAGTGGATGATGATGATGAACCTAACCTAGCCTAGAAGGGAGGAGGGGAAACTCGGTGCCGGCACGTAGCCTACTCCTGTCGAAGACCAAGGGGACCACCGGCTTAACGTCCCTTCCGAAGGACAGTACAACGCGAACAGGATTCCTCCACAAATCCATGCTGTCGAGAGGTTGATAAGCAAGGGGAGTGAAGTTGCTGTATTAACTTTCATCCCTCCAACCTCTCTCCCGAACAGAACTGGTCATGTGTATAATGGTCATCCATACAATACCCGACTCAGCGCAGTGTTGCTTAACTTTCATCCCTCCAACCTCTCTCCCTAACAGAACTGGTCATGTGTATGATGGTCACCCATCCAATACCTGACTCAGCACAGTGTTGCTTAACTTTGGTGATCTAACGAGAACCGGTGTTTCTAACACGACAAACCGTTCATCAATTATGTTCCCGCTAGACGGTTGCTAGCAACAACTTTTTGTGGCTAAGTCCAAGTATGTGCCTCGTAAGCTAACAACTGGGGGTCGATTCCACGAATGGGAACAAAGTTTCTAGAGGGTAGTTGTGTACGCTCTCAGTCGATTGAATTCTCACTGATGTACATGTCGAATTAAAATGTCGGCTTAAAATCAAAGTTACGGTTTGGAGCAGTGAGCTTTACGTCCATGCAGTTGCGTACCTGTAGTTTTGTTGTCGAATATATTCCATCGTACGACACTTGTCGCGGGGGAAGCCTGGGGGCTCAGGTTCCTCGAGGTCTTCACCGTCACTTTCTTCAATCGTGAATGACAACCGCCGACTGCAGACAAAACCAGAAACACGTTAGTCACGATCGACAGTGGCTTGCAACGCCACTGGGACGGGTAGACGCGAAATTTAAACGAGCAAAGCACAACGGACGGACTCGTTTAGTGCAAGGTAAGTTGCAGTGGTGTAGTCGAGGGTGTACGCGGGTATTAGCCGTACACCCAAAAAACTTTTCGACACCGAGCGTATACCCAAAAAAATTACAGGGTATACGCCCAGTAAATACACTTTGCAAAACGTTCAAATGCGTTATGCAACGACAATTCTTAATCTCCCTACAACATGCACTACAAAAACTCGAAAAGCAAAGTTTATTCCGAAAAGTGGGTAGTCCGTGTATGGTAGCGGTTCGTATGATCTGGATGGGTGTGCAATGGTTTTTCCAAGCAGTCAACGTACTCATTCAACCCACCCGAGGAAAGCGCGATTGCAGCGACCCCAACACCAAGTAGTAGTTTTAGTTTTGATAGGAATGGACTATCTATGAACTATGACTAGTGAATAGACTAGAAGTACCTAGCCAGTACCTAACCTAGTGATGACCACGGCATTTGGAACTCATAGCCTAATAACCCAGCGTATACCCAAAAAAAAATGTAGGACTACACCACTGGTAAGTTGGAAGAATCGATTCCTGCAGCGGATTTATTGTGGAAAATCCCGATCAAATCTTGGCTTACCATCGGTCAGTCGAGCAGCATGTCGATCTTCATTCTTCGTTTTGGTCTCGAGCGACAAGTGTTACGGGCGCAGATTCTGTAGCCTCGCGCGGTCAGCTGCAAATCAAAGGACAAAAATAAAACAAACGTTGGGCTGACAAATTTCACCGGGAAGAGATGCACAGAGTTTCAAAATATTCCCGAAGCAAACAACGGTTATTATGTAAATCTAGTCAAGAGTGCTTCATCGGTCTCGACTCAACTTGTTTAATAATTTGTAATGTTTATTTGTTGGCTCACCTTTGTTGCCGTGGCGACTGGCTAGGTACTGGGAGTCGAACCAGAACCCTCTTCTAAACTGCGTTCCATCTTTGTTGCCGTGGCGACTGGCTAGGTACTGGGAGTCGAACCAGAACCCTCTTCTACACTCCGTTCCATCTTTGTTGCCGAGATGATGATCCAGTTGGTAGCCATGGAGCTGATGCAACAATCGGCCAGTCGTGTTGGTAGCATTGTTCACGAAGACACTTGACGTTCGCAACAATGAAATCAAAAAAGTTTTTGTTATTGTCTGGCATTTGATTATCAGGCGCTGAAAGGTAAAGGCTCCGTCATTAGGTTCCTGTGACATGGATTACAAGAACACAAGTTAGTGAAACAGAACGCAATTGTAAAAATAACATCAAACTCAATTAGTACAGTCGGGTACAAAATCAAAAAATAGTCGCAAAAATTGACACAAACACAAACATTAACATTAACACAAACATTGACACAAACATTGACACAAACATTGACACAAACATTAACACAAACATTGACACAAACAGGAACATTTAAAGGCACAACATTTGTTACAATCTCACACTTGACAACCACAACAGTTCCTGATTCCAAACTCTCTCGTTCCCTCCACGATTCCTCCAGTTCAGATCGTGCCAGCTATACGGGCCGGCAGCATAAACGCAGTAAAAACGCAGTAAAATCGCAGAGTAAACGCAGAATAAACGCAGTAAAAACGAAGTAAAAACGCATCAAAAACGCAGAATAAACGCAGTAAAAACGCAGAATAAACGCAGTAAAAACGCAGAATAAACGCAGAATAAACGCAGAATAAACGCAGAATAAACGCAGAATAAACGCAGTAAAAACGCAGTAAAAACGCAGAATAAACGCAGAATAAACGCAGAATAAACGCACGACTAATCACGGTACGGAAGCGAAATCGTAATGAACGTTGAGGAAAGAGGTCGTAGGATTAGCGCTTCGAGTGTAAGTGAGTGTGTGTGTGTGTAAGCTATCTTGTGACGTTCTTCCTCAGACTCCTGCTGCGTCTCCCGGCGTGATCCTCGGCGTAGATGCGATCGCTGACCTGAAAGGCTGGAAAGGAACTTTGGTGAATCTCGAAGCTGACGCTGGAAGCTGGGAGCTCGAAGACGCGGACTTAGCTGTAAAACTACCCCAAGCCGTAACGTTACCCCACCCTACGCTGGCCGAAGCAGACCTTCTGTCTTGCGGCTAAAGTAGCTACCCACCAACCCTTCGTTGACCATCCTGATGGTCCTGTTCCCCTCCATCGTGTCTGAGTGATTAGACAAGAGGATCGCTTGACGTCAATCATCCCCCCTTGCCTCCAGGACACGTTCGAGCACGACCCTCCCTAGTACGAAACCCTCCCGAGAAAACCCAAGAGGGAAGGCAAGCCATTGACCCTCGGGACCTAGAGTAGAGAACGGCGTTGATGGATGCTCGAAGACTCGAAGACTCGTTGACTCGACGGCCTAACCCACCCTGAGGCCAGCAAACCCTCCTCGTCGTAGAGGGACGGTATACTACTGGGCTATTCCCGACCGCCGCAATGCCTCCCACGACGCCCTACTCCTAACAAAAACCCTCCCATTTATAACTGTTGGGCCCCGGGATCCCCGATATCCTCCACCTGCCCTAACCCCACCAGCAGGCCTCCTGCCGAGCTAAGTTTCCTACTCCCACCCTTTAGGCCAGTTACCCCACTCGTCGCGATGGAACAGGGGATCTACTTGGGCTTTCCCTTACTTATCCCCTGCATACGACCCACCATTAAGAAAACACGACGCCCTAACCTAGCGCTCCCACCCTTTAGCTGAGTCCCCATGCCATGTCCCCATGCCATGCAATCATGCGGTGCCCACATGCCATGCAGAAGATGAAGACTCGTCGGCTCGTGGACCCGTTGGCTCGTGGATGACTGCGACCTGTAGATACCTGTTGCCTAACTGGTTGTGTGTGTGTGTGTTTGTTTGTGTGAGGCCTTGTAGCGCTAACCCTAGACCACTTAGCTGACGTTGAACGCAAACGACCCGGCCGACCGAGGTAACAGATTACGCGCCCGTGTCCCGATTCCGATAGCGACGAGAAACGCGGGCGAGTCTCGGCGTCGAAGTCTCGGCGTCGGAGTCTCGGCGTCGGAGTCTCGGCGTCGAAGTAGACTCAATCTCGGCGGGGCCTGCAACGAACCAAGGTACACTCGAATCAATAACCAGCTTCAGTTTTAATTTGATTGTGGAATTCAAAATTGATGCAATTGCTCGCAATTGGTCCCCGGGGTAGTTTATTGTTAGGAACATAATTAACCAAACATAAATTAGTGGCTACTCGTGTACTCGAACCCGGTCCGTCTAGTCTTGGTGTTGCTCAAACATCCAAGTGAGCTAATAGGACAAGATATTTTCAAGAGGATTTTAGTGCGTCGAATACGAATGACGGGTGAATGACCAAGAGACCGTGCATGGTCACAGTCACTCTGATTCTATCCACATCCATTCAACCTCGGTGACTCGATGCTTGCGATGGGCAAAGTATTTTTTTATTAAGAACACTAATAATCTCTAAAAAATGGATGATCCAACGGGGACTGGAATCTCGATCTCCACCTGTCACGGGTGTTCCTCTAACCAATTGAGCTACTTGGACAGAAGACTTACTTTGGAGAGGATTTTAGTGAATTTGATGAGAACGACGAATCTCCAAGGAGTAAAACCAAGATCACCAATTTCTGAGAGGTTTTTTGTGTTTCTAATAATAAAACATATGTCATCGTTAAATGTTGTTCGGCAATATGAAAGGAGAAAACACAATATAAATTTTGTTAAATTCAGTAGTCGATTGGGGCAGCCCCAGGAATTGAAATGAGCCTAAATGATGACAAAAAAGCACGCTGTGTCTCAGACTACTTCAACGATACAAACAGGGGAGGAGACTGGCAAAGTACTGGAGAGCAAGGCAACAGGTGATGAAGGATGATGGAATCTCCATTCGTGGAACGAGAGTTCTCAATTGAAAAAACCCTTTCCAAAATTAGGATCCAAGTCTTGGCTACAAATGGTGCTATGTTTCCTTACGATGGTGAAAGATACAAGGTCGTGTGTTCAATTGAAATAAGAAATCAAATCTGTTGGAACCCGGGATGATACTTCGGAAGTTTGGCAGGACGTGACGAATTGTTGTTCTTTAAAACAAACCATCTGAACAAATGGAACGTTTGCACTCTCAAAAATAAGTAACTCGAGGAAAAACTTCACGGCAAGGGAGAGTCTTTATGAAGCAAAAAAACGCTTTTTTATTATTACGAACACTACGACCGTCTCAAAATTGATGCAAGTTAAATAATATTTTAACTAAATAAAACGCGTCCAACGTCAAATTGGAGTTGTTTGAGTTTGACAGGTTGTGACGCGATATAGCGTCACTAGAATCAGAGTGACTGTGAGTATTCACAGCCTCTTGGTTCTACTCCTTGGAGATCCGTCATTCTCATCAAATACATTGAAATCCTCTCAAAAAGCCAGTGCCCAAGTAGCTCAATTGGTTAGAGCAACACCCACGACAGGTGGAGATCAGGGTCCAAGTAGCTCAATTGGTTAGAGCAACACCCGCGACAGGTGGAGATCGGAGTCCAAGTAGCTCAATTGGTTAGAGCAACACCCGTGACAGGTGGAGATCGGGGTTCAAGTAGCTCAATTGGTTAGAGCAACACCCGCGACAGGTGGAGATCGGGGTCCAAGTAGCTCAATTGGTTAAAGCAACACCCGCGACAGGTGGAGATAGGGGTCCAAGTAGCTCAATTGGTTAGAGCAACACCCGTGACAGGTGGAGATCGGAGTCCAAGTAGCTCAATTGGTTAGAGCAACACCCGTGACAGGTGGAGATCGGGGTTCAAGTAGCTCAATTGGTTAGAGCAACACCCGCGACAGGTGGAGATCGGATTGACTAAATGATTGTCTAAAGGTCTAATCTTCTAAAGAAAGAAACGCAGGTAACCAGAAATTAAATAAACTAGCCAACACGCGAGGAATATACAACCAATATTTGTAGCAGGTTTTGCGAAATGAAGAGGAATGACAAAGCATTGAAAGACTCACCCAAACAATGAAGCGACGACTCCATCTTGTCTTTCATGGGCGGGAAATGTTCCTCCATGTTGCTGCTCTCGTGTTGAAGGCGTCCCATGTCTGAAAAACACACGCCATTATTAAACAATCAAACACATTCTAACCACGACTCCTCGTTGCCTGCAACAAGTGCAATTGTACGCCATTCGTTCAGCAAAGCTACAACAGCGTTTTGAAGTTAATTGCAAAAATAATGTCAAAATCAAGTGGATATTGAAATAAACGATAGCAGTAAATCTAATAATGATTGTAAAAGCGCCTAGGATATTGCGTCCCCGTATTTTCTCTGCTGTTATAATTTCAAGCCAAATAGATTATTTATAATAAAAAAGGCTGGGTTAAATGTCCTCGGGTAAATTCTAATTTATACTAATAACATAAATGTGGCGACCGAGAGTCGAGCTGCGACGGTTGAATTATTTAGTTGAATTGTAAAAAACGTAAAATGTCAACTTACCGAAATAATTTGAGAGACATTTTGAGCCAACAGCAAGCAAGTTGATCTTCCACAGAGTTCTCTTGGCCAAGAGACGAAAAGACAGCACAACGTTCTCGTCGGAGAGTTCAGAAGCGAATGACCGAGCTCCGCTAAAAACACCCAGTAAACGGTTGGGGAGTTTTGGCGGGAAGTGAACTACCTGCTAATTGAACGACGCCACCTGGCTGCATGCAGTGGTACTTAGCCGAACTGCTTGGAAAATATGAACACATTCAAGAGAAAACATATTCCTCGGCGCAATTTTCCTTGCACTTACGAAACAAATTTATAAGCCGTACAATTTCACAAAATAAATATAGTTTGGTAAATATGTGTGTACCCTAGCTACTTACCCAGTTGCATGCATAGATGGATAGCTCGCTAGGCACATAGGTTCATCTTTATAATTACAAGAGCATAGCGCTAGATTTTATTAGAATCGTAGTGTGCAATGTCATTGTCAACGGTCTTTAAAATTATTATTTAAGAAAAAAAATATGAAAATTAGGAATTCCTTTTTCTCATAATACTTTTGTTAGCTCTGAAAAAGGCTCGAAGCCTAAGATAAGTGATTATTTGTTGAGTTTTCTTGCTCACTTTCCTATTCTAGTGGATTTATTTGATCGTGTAGCATTTTGTTAGTTTGCATAAAACTTTGATATCGACGGCCTACATAATTGGTGGATATATACATAGACAATAGGTCTACCTAAACGAGGCAGTTATTTTCTATAAATAGCTAAACAACGGTCATTGCGTACCCCATCTATACCTAATCACATACCTGTCCTTTGTGTGGTAAAAATTCGCTGAGAAATATGTGACCCTCTCCGCAGAGAGGTATGCCAATATGTCAAAAGTGATTGAAAACGGTCAAAGTTATTTAAAGCTTAATTCGTGATTAGATCGTGAATCAGCAGTGTACAGGATTTTAGCTCGTCGAAAGATAAAACCAAGAAAGCCAAACAAAATGTGAAAACTGTGTAATTTCATGTAACAATGGTTGTTGGTATGTAAGTACATCGGTAAGTGGCCTGTCTCTTCCGCGACATTCACTTGGAAATCGACACCCCAAATAGAGATTGTGAAAATTGATTGGAAACAACTGGAAATGGTTGTAAAATTAACATTATTTGTAATCTTTATCCAACGTGACGTTCATACGGCGGTTTGTTGGAGTTACAAAAGAGAGTTTTTGCTCAAACTATCTGTCGAGAAAACATTTAGAAACATTCAAACGAGATCACACAAATAAATAAAAGTAAAATCGTACTTACAATCATTTAAATGAGAAGGCACATTATTAGTTTCAGACCAATCTTTCGTATCTTGTCCTGGCCGTATCAATGCAGTTCGAATTCTAGTTGCGAATTAAAATTTCTGTTGTTACTGTTACGTAAACCTTCTCACTAAGCATTCATTGATAACTTGTAAAATTATTTAAGTAAATAAACACCCGTAGTATGATAAATAAATGTGAAATCATTTTCGTTTGCAATAGGTCGATGACATTTCCTCTACAAACGTAAAGGTTAATATTTCAAAACAGCTGTTCTGGCGCAAGGAACGGTAGAATCGTAGAATCAAACGGGCAATGACAACGCCGTGTCGTAACGCAATTCTGTGTGCTCGTATGTAGTGTGGGTTGCATACATACGGGCGACGGCAGTGGATAACCCAAGAAATCGTTTTGGTGTTGGGTTTAGACGCCGTTTAACCCCTTCAGAAAATCCGGCCCACATTTTCCTTTTGCCTTGAGGTACCTCTGTATGTTCTGATCATTTTACAAAGATTTTTGAGTTGGGCCGGGATTTCGTTTGGTAGTTACAGCCGGTTTAGTAACTCAAGGTAACAAGAAATTGTGTCTTTGTTGGGTGTTGGATGCTTGAAAACTCATTATGAAAATTTGGGCATAAAATTTGCGTCTACATCAAGGGACCTTATTTTATTTTTATAATTTTACAAGATTTTGAGTTTCACACGATTTTATTCTGGTAGATGCAGTCGATTTGCCGTTTCATGTTCAACTGATCATAGAAATCTCGATGTAGCCTCCAGGCTACATCGAGATTTCTATGGCTTTATCGAGATTTCTTTTGTCCAGGGCTGGGCCAAAAATTAAGACCATCACGGATCGAAAGCCCATCATGTACTCTATCATCTGTGAAAATTTCAAGGGAGTAGCCCCCCTTCATTTTCTCGCAAATAATTGAAAAGCAAATTTTGGTCAAAGTTGGCCTATTTTTGTCCAAGGCTGGACTTAAAATTAAGACCATCACGGATCGAAAGCCCATCACGTGTTCTATCATCTGTGAAAATTTCAAGGGAGTAGCCCCCCTTCATTTTCTCGCAAATAATTGAAAAGCAAATTTTGGTCAAAGTTAGCCTATTTTTGTCCAAGGCTGGACTTAAAATTAAGACCATCACGGATCGAAAGCCCATCACGTGTTCTATCATCTGTGAAAATTTCAAGGGAGTAGCCCCCCTTCATTTTCTCGCAAATAAATGATAACACAAATTTTGTAAAAGTTAGCCTTTTTTTGTCCAGGGCTGGGCCAAAAATTAGGACCATCGCAGATCGAAAGCCTATCACGTACTCTATCATCTGTGAAAATTTCAAGGGAGTAGCCCCCCTTCATTTTCTCGCAAATAAATGAAAACCACATTTTTTTATTGTTAGTCTGTTTCGTTCAGTACATCACGTATTTTTGAAGGCTAGCGCTTATGAGTTTTGTAGGCTTATTCTCATTTCTGTCCAGGGCTGGGCCAAAAATTAGGACCATCACAGATCGAAAGCCTATCACGTACTCTATCATCTGTGACAATTTCAAGGGAGTAGCCCCCCTTCATTTTCTCGCAAATAAATGATAACAAAAATTTAGTAAAAGTTAGCCTTTTTTTGTCCAGGGCTGGGCCAAAAATTAGGACCATCACAGATTGAAAGCCTTTTACGTACTCTATTATCTGTGAAAATTTCAAGGGAGTAGCCCCCCTTAATTTTCTCGCAAATAAATGATAACACAAATTTTGTAAAAGTTAGCCTTTTTTTGTCCAGGGCTGGGCCAAAAATTAGGACCATCACAGATCGAAAGCCTATCACGTACTCTATCATCTGTGAAAATTTCAAGGGAGTAGCCCCCCTTCATTTTCTCGCAAATAAATGATATTACAAATTTTGTAAAAGTTAGCCTTTTTTTGTCCAAGGCTGGGCCAAAAATTTAGACCATCACAGATCGAAAGCCTATCACGTTTTCTATCATCTGTGAAAATTTCAAGGGAGTAGCCCCCCTT
This sequence comes from Protonemura montana, assembly GCA_947568835.1. Taxonomy (NCBI): domain Eukaryota; kingdom Metazoa; phylum Arthropoda; class Insecta; order Plecoptera; family Nemouridae; genus Protonemura; species Protonemura montana. The sequence goes on from OX387609.1 coordinate 3,958,436, forward strand.
TTTTTTCTCGCAAATAAATGATAACAAAGATTTTGTAAAAGTTAGCCTTTTTTTGTCCAGGGCTGGGCCAAAAATTAGGACCATCACAGATCGAAAGCCTATCACGTACTCTATCATCTGTAAAAATTTCAAGGGAGTAGCCCCCCTTCATTTTCTCGCAAATAAATGATAACACAAATTTTGGAAAAGTTAGCCTTTTTTTGTCCAAGGCTGGGCCAAAAATTAAGACCATCACAGATCGAAAGCCTACCACGTACTCTATCATCTGTGAAAATTTCAAGGGAGTAGCCTCCCTTCATTTCCCGCAAATAAATGATAACAAAGATTTTGTAAAAGTTAGCCTTTTTTTGTCCAGGGCTGGGCCAAAAATTAGGACCATCACAGATCGAAAGCCTATCACGTACTCTATCATCTGTGAAAATTTCAAGGGAGTAGCCCCCCTTCATTTTCTCGCAAATAAATGATAACACAAATTTTGTAAAAGTTAGCCTTTTTTTGTCCTAGGCTGGGCCAAAAATTAGGACCATCACGGATCGAAAGCCTATCACGTACTTTATCATCTGTGAAATTTTCAATGTTGTTTCTATTTGCTTTAATGCGTTATTAACAATGGACTATTTAAGTGCTTTTCCTTTTGTACACACTGTTTTTACTGCGGTTTGTTAACATTGTCTGCGAAGCATTTCCGAGCAATTCCGAGCTATTAAAGGCGAAGGCTGAGGCTAACTTCCCACGAACATTATTCAGCTGGTTAAGAAGGTTAGGCCATTTTATCACGTGCGGCCGATGAGCTTTACAATTTTAGGGGTTCTTTACATCATGATATGACTATGACATAGCAGTGGTGGTACATTTTGTTGCATGAAAGATCTAATAAAGCCAGTTTTGATTATTATTGTGAATGTGAAAAATCGAGAAAATATAAAACTCTTTGAATTGCTGTGACCAATCAGAGGGCTCCAGGTTTTATTCAACCTTGAATGCAGATGTTCATTTGTACTCGATTTGCGCCGGCCGTGTCAGCGGTGATAATGTCAGTGACGTGTAGGTTATAATTCGGCGTCTAATTGGATATTGTTCCTTGGAAATAGGTATTTTACATCAAAATACACTATTGATTTAGAATCTCTGAATCCAAATCATCTTATGAAGGTAACATTTATTTTCAAAGCACGATGAGAACGATAGCAATTCTCATTGCTGTACTCCAGCTATCAGCATGTTCCAAGCAAAAGTCCAAGTCGGTTACCACTTTGATCGATGCTAAATGGGAAGTCACTCCTTTGGTGCTAGAAGCTGCTGAATATTTAGCGGAAGAAAATGCTGACCACTTATGGACATTCATTGATAACATAAACTCCTTGCAAGTACCACTAGTGGACTTGGAGACTGACAAGCAACGCTATGACAGCGTCCTTCGCGAAGCCAGCTTCCTCGTTTCCCCAGCGCAGATATCGTTAATGAAACTAGCCATTTCGTTGCATATATATTCTCCGAAAGTCGAGATGTATGGGCAGATGGCTACTGAGAGAGGAGTCAAGAAATCGTGTCCTGTTGCTGTCGACATTGCTGGAAAACTGACATGCGATGTCAAGGAACTTGAAAAAATAATCAAAAATCCACCTGAAGCTCAACGTGCAGATATGTTCAGCTTGGACCATCATTATCCAGGTTCTGCAAACAAGTCCATAGCAGCAATCCTTTACGGTGAACTTGGCACTCCCGAAATAGTTCCATTCCACAATATCTTGAAAGAAAATGCTATAAAAGGAACGTTAGACTATGTGATTCGGCATTATGTCAAGGAACGACCAAACCGCAAGGTGAGACTCTCAGGATATGGAGTCGAGCTCCAAATTAAGTCGACTGAATACAAAGCCCAAGATGATACAAAAGTTGAAGGCAACAAGGCTCACGATGGGTCTGAAGAAACCGAGGAGGAAGAAGAAGTCGAAGGATTCAACTTCAGCAGACTGCGTACTCTGTATCCAGATCTTAAAGAGAATATTGACAAACTAAGAGTTCATCTTTTGGAGACTAGCAGTGATATGGCACCCCTCAAAGTGTGGCAGGTTCAAGACCTAAGCATTCAGGCAGCCGAACGGATCATGAGCTCTCCACCGGAAGAGGCACTCAAGGTTTTGACAAACATAGCTCAGAACTTTCCGCTGCAGGCAAAGTCTCTGGTTCGAACGCAAGTCAGTCCCGAGCTAAAGACGGAAACGCGATTGAATCAAGAGCGATTTGCGTCGGCGTTGAATCTGCAGCCGTCTGATGCAGCGCTGTTTGTCAATGGAATGTTCTTCGATTTGGAAGTTGTCGATGTGATTACGCTGCTGGATGTCATACGGCAGGAGCTGAGAGTAATGGAGGGACTTCACAAGAATGGTAAGTACTAACAACTTGCAGGCACCATAGTCTTCAATACAAAATTGTCTTTAAATATTGATTAAGCTCATGAACATGTTAATAAATCTGTGAGAACGGAGCTTTTCTCTATAAAAAACGTGATTCTTCTTCGTTCAGACTGGCAAGTTAATTTCGGTTAAGCTGTTGACGTTGCTAAGGAATCCCCTTGTCACTATTAATCATAGTGACAGAGTCCTAGGTCCTACCATGTTTGGTTGTCGTTTTCCTTTTCACGACTGTTCCAGATAAATTACTGGTTTTAGTCTCTGCCTCAATAGAGCTTGACTATTTACCTGGCATAAGTTCTTCTGGATTCCCCAGCCAGATAGGTTTGACGTGCCATAGACACTTTTTTGACTTCCTATAGCAGAAAAATGACAGCCACTACTTTTTGGTCTGAACTACCATTCAAACAGCTGCATTTTCTTGGCCTACTTTTGAATTTAACTTGACGGTATATCTCGCAGGGGTGACGGAGCCACTGCTCAGCACGCTACTGGCGCTAGACCTGTCGAGCCAATCGGCAAGCTCAGAGTACGCAGTCGACATCCGCGACTCGGCTGTTGCTTGGCTTAACGACATCGAGAACGACAAGCAGTATCGACGGTGGTCCAACTCGCTGATGGAGTTGTTGCGACCAACCTTCCCCGGTAAGGTTATACTGCAGATCTTCACGGATAGCCGATTCATTGGCACCTTGGCTTTTCGCGCCAGCGCTAATGAAAATTATTCCCTCATTTACGCAAATCTTTCTGGTTTCAAGAAATGCAATTTCTTTCCGACCTCCAGGCATGTTGCGCTCAGTGCGACGTAACATCTACAACCTGGTGATCCTGGCCGACCCCTCCAAGATGGCCGCCATGCCGCTTCTCAAGATGGCAGAGAGCTTCTTTGTGCACACGGCTCCGCTGCGTATCGGTCTCGTGTTCAACGTTGACGCCGACAAGAACGGACTCAAGGTATGTTTAGCGGGAAAGTTTTGAGCGTCTAAGTGGCGTCTGTTTGGTATTTCTGGACGTGGCTGACACAGAATCAGATACAAATTATACAGGTTTGATTTGATGTTTTGCCTTTGTGTTGCCTTTGTTACTGTCGGAGATGTTATCGAATTGATATAACCAAAGTTATCGTATACAAATTTAATAAGGTGCATAACCTTATTGCTGAGGAAAAACCTCAAGATCTTCCTCCTCCGAAGAGAGTATTACAATTTCGAGAAATTTTATGATAGAAATTATTAGGTTAGGGCATGCTTGGTTAGACATATTTATTTATTTATTTTATTTATTTATTTTCAATCCGTAACACACAGACTTGTTAGCAGTTATACATCGTCAAAAGGTTAATACATTCTTTTAGAAGTCTCCATAAAATTCATCTAAGGAAGAAAATCAATTTTTTACAAGATATGCTTTAACGCTTTAACCACAGCTTTAACTGTTAGTTTAAAATTCCTCGTAATATCTTCTTTCTCATATATGTGAAGTGATGTTAGTTTTTATTTATTATTGGTTTCATGCACTGACTTGACTGCTACTAGTAGGTATTATCTGATGACAATGCTTACACATTGAAAAATATAATTCAAACAGCTAATAAAATACAATACAATACAACCACTAACTGTACCTACTCTTTGTTCGTTGCTTCCATCAATTTTGACAATAAAATTACTGCAAATGGTTTTGAAAAAGTCTGATCAAGTAACCAACTTATATAATTACAAAAGTAGATCTTGACTCATCCTCCTTGTGTTGCATGGGTGACCATCATACACATGACCAGTTCTGTTCGGGAGAGAGGTTGGAGGGATGGAAGTTAAGCAACACTGCGCTGGGTCAGATATTGGATGGGTGACCATCATACACATGGCCAGTTCTGTTCGGGCGAGAGGTTGGAGGGATGAAAGTTAGTACAGCAACTTCATTCGCTTTGCTTATCAACCTCTCGACGGCATGGATTTGTGGAGGAATCCTGCTGTTTGAGTTGTACCGTCCTTCGGTAGGAACATTAAGCCGATGGTCCCCTTGGTCTTCGACAGGAGTAGGCTACGTGCCGGCACCGGGTTTCCCCTCCTCCCTTCTAGGCTAGGTTAGGTTCATCGTCATCCTCATCATCATCCACTTATTCACCGACGCCATTAGACCAGTGCCACATGGCACGTTGTCAGAACAGTGCGTCGTTAAACACCACAAATAATAATAATCATAATCCTTGTGTTACCAGGACGCTGGAGTGGCTTTACTCAACTGTTTCAACTACATCACCGAGTCGAAGGACGGCGTAGCGGCGCTGGGCTTCATCACCGATGTCTACGCGACTGTCAAGGAGGGTAACGATGTCGCGGTGGAAGACGTGGTCGCTGTGCTCAAGGACAAGTTCCCAGAAGCTGACGCCAGCGAGGTGCTAGGGGAGGACTCGGACTACGACACTGGTGAGATGCGATTCCCGGCTCGGGCTGGATTACCTGGCTTCTGGTATTTGATGAGAATGACGGATCTGTGAAAGCATTTTCTGCGCTATACATTAATAATACCGTACTCAGCGCTAATACATAAGGTGTTTCAAATTGCCGATTTTCCCGGAATTCCGATGGGTCCAAGACTACTTTCAAAACTGAACCGAAAGCTAATAAAAGTTTATTGTATGCAGGCCGCAAGCTGGCACGGGACTTCATCGAACGTTCGGGATTCCGCAAGACTCCCCAGGTGCTGCTCAACGGCATTCCGCTGGCGGAGAAGTTGCTGACGAGCGAAGACTTCGAGGAAGCGGTGCTGACTGAGATCATGAGCCAGACCCCGAATCTGCAGAAAGCCGTCTACAAGGGGGAACTTTCCGACAGCGATAGTGCCATCGACTTTCTCATGGGCCAACCTAATGTCATGCCCAGGTTAGTTCAATTGTTTCCGTATCTGATAAAGTACCTTTAAGGGCCGGTTATTTGGCAGTGTTGTCACGGCGCTGGCAGTATATTCAGACTCTTGACTTCAAATTGGTTCTTGTATTGATTTCTATGCCATAATAGTTCTTTTTAGGATCGGAATCACGAACATAAATGGCCAACTCACCGTCTTTTAACAACGTTTGGCCATAAGGGCGATTAGCAACAAGGCTGTGACTTTTATGCTGGCTCTAGAGCAACGGTGCTATTATGACAGCATTACTGAGAATAAATTAGTTTAGATGTTTAGTCCAACATTAAAGTTGGAAACCGGGGTTTACTTTTGTGGTTGGGTACACATTTTTGAGAGGTTATCAGTGTTGATTTATTATTTATTTATTTATTTGTTTATTAATAGCTTTGGTATTACAATAAGTACCCAAGGCTAATATAATTACAATAGTGTTTATAGAATTTACAATATAATTACATATCATTTTGTGGTTAGTTTATAAATTTACAGTGGTATTTCACATTTTTTTGGAAATGTAATCATTATATCATAGGGCAGCGCATTCCACAGTCTAATTGATCGAGCCAAGAAGGCTTGATGTCGCTATTGTACCTAGGGAAGCACATTTTTAGAGGTACATTATATGTTTTACATTGTATAATAATACACCTTACAAACTAACCCATCTGTTCCAGACTGAACGACCGCGTGCTCAACCAAGACAGCAATGTGTTCCTCGACCTCGGCGGCGATGCAGCCCCAGACTTGACGACGTTCGCTCGGCTTTCCGCCCGCGACCAGACTGCGACTGTGATCGAACGAGTCGTACGTTACGCTGCGGTCACCAAACACAGCGCGGTGACGACTCCGTTAGTGCTGACTCACTGGCTGGTGGCAGACCTGGAGACCGAGAGGGGCAGGGCGCTCGTAGCGGCAGCTGTCGAACAGCTCAGGTGTGTTGCGTTGAAATCTGTCTTCTCTCGAATGGCTATCATTCGTAAACGTCTCAGCGTTGAGTGTGCAGGCTATAGGTAGAGACAGAACGTTAATGTTAAACCGTTGAGTGTGCAGGTTCTAGGTAGAGACAGAACGTTAATGTTAAACCGTTAAGTGTGCAGGTTCTAGGTAGAGGCAGAACGTTGATGTTGATGTTGTCTGTCGCAGGTCCAGTCGTGGCGTCCGTGCTGGAATCATAGTGAACCCGACGTCTGCGTCTGAGCCGCAGAACGTGAACTCGTTTGTGTTGGCCGCGCTGGAGTCGCTGGAGCCCGGCGAAGCATTGCAGTATCTCGGCAAACTGTTGGAAGACGAGCAGCTCGTTGCGGAGATAGCAGCCGGAAAGAAGAAACCTTCCGACATTTCATTGGCGGTCAGTACGCGTTGTTTTGATAACAGGCGCTTTAGCACTGGTCTGATGGCATTGGTTAACATGGTGAAACTAATGTAGTCTAAAGATGGGAGGAGGGAAAGCCTGGTGCCGGCACGTAGCCTACTCCTGTCGAAGAGCACCAAGGGGACCATCGGCTTCACGTCCCTTCCGAAGGACGGTACAACAACAGTTTCCTCCACAAATCCATGCTGTCGAGAGGTTGATAAACGAGGCGAGTGAAGTTGCTGTACTAACTTTCATCCCTCCAACCTCTCTCCCGAACAGAACTGGTCATGTACATGATGATCAATGATCATCTATCCAATACCCGACCCAGCGCAGTGTTGCTTAACTTGGGTGATCTTGTGAGAACAGTACACCAAACATTGTTTAGGAAGTCGGTAGCTGCTGAGCACTGAATGTTTAAATGGCTTTTGGTGGATACTGCTGATATTTAGAATGTTCTTTGAATGTTTGGTCAATCTGCTGATTGGTCATGATAATAAATAAAATTCTGTTCAGTGTAACATCAACGGTTCCATTAAGCGCATCGGAATATCTGTATATTTCAGCAGAACGTGGACATGTCACTCTCGGACTCGCTGTTCGCGAAACGTTCTCCGGTCATGCTGAACGTGCACGCAACGTTCTGCGCAAACGTGCTCAAGATGGCCGCCGGCGTTCGCGCTGTAGTCACCAACGGCCGCGTTCTCGGACCGCTCGACACTGACGAGGCTTTCACCGCCGACGACTTTTCACTGCTCGAACGGCTGAGTCTGAACAGGTCCGTTCAGAGCAGCAGCGTCGGCGAATTCACTTGCGTTGCTTAATTACTAACATCATCGATTCAATTAACGTTATGTGATGCAATTATCAATCGAAATCCATAACATAACAAGAATTCTAAAACTGCTACAGAGTTAAAAGATTTTAACAACCACTCAATTACTTTTTCTTACTTTTAAACTCTCTTTTTTATCATTTTGATAGTATTATTAAAATTGTATTACAAAGATCTTTAATCAATGGAACAATATTGACATTTCAAACCCATAAATTAATGTGCTCTTGAGAGAGCCAAGCCTTCCTATCATTTTTTGCAAGGTTTAAAAGTCCATATTGACAGAATTTTGCAATTTACTTTAAAAGTGTGACTTCCTTTCTGGTTATAAAGGAGACCAACCTAATGACTAGGTAACGACGGTTCCATCTCATGTCTGCTTGCAGCTACGGGGACAAGGTTACGGCGGCGCTACGCAAACAGGAGGAGGAGCTAGAAAACAGCGACACTTTGATGCGTGCCGTCGCGTTGCTCGTGTCGCGGCCGCAGTCGAAAAGTCGCTTCGAGATTCCTTTTAAGAGCGACGACCACAGGCACGTTGAGTTGCTTTCATATCTTGTTTGTCATGACTCGTGGTTAGTTTGGATTTGATAACAAAACATTAGCCAAGGATGGCTAAACATTTGGCTTAGATGAACCATTTGAACCAATTTTAGGGTTGAAGAAAATATCTCGATTACTTTTTTGGAGGGGTTTAAGGGTTTAAACCAAAAAATTGATTCTCTCTTGCCTTACTGCTTTTTCTAGTGGTAGCTTTTCAAAATGACAGCTTATTTGTAATAATTAATGGGCAGCACCCATTATCACCCTTTCAAGGGTTACAAAAATGCCGACCACCAATATTGTTGACCATGCAACAGTCCTTAAAAGCCAATCTATCGATCTAATCCTGCGAACTACCAAGCCATAGATTGCCTTCACCATTAAAACTCCCTCCCTAACCAACAAAACTTCACTCATTACTCCAGCGTCGTGAAGCTGGCTGCTCGATCGTCGTCGCAGCCTGCGTTCAATCTCGCGGTGATCGTCGACCCCGTTTCGCGTGGTGCGCAGAAAGTCGGTCCCATCATCGCGACCCTACACGACGTTCTCAACTGCAACGTCAAGGTCTTCCTCAACTGCGTCGAGAAGAACAGCGACATGCCGCTAAAGAGGTGCCTTCCGAGCTCGAACAATTCATAGTCATTGACGCGTTTTAGATTCATTGAGATTGTGCCGCTATTTTGTAATTTCTTAAGTCAATTTTGTAGCTTTTGTGCAAACTAGCGCATATTCGATATAATGTATTGGAAAGATTAATTCCAGGTAACTTCCTGTTAAATGTTAATAGAGTAAATTGCAGTGGTTAGAGATTTCAGATTTGTTTCCTGGCAGATGTAGAAAGTTTTCGAACTTGACCAATACGGACCAGTGTGCATACAGAGCAGCTAAGTTGCGATGCATTTCACTGAAATTATTAAATTTACTCACTGAGTTTATTTTTAACAAGCTTCGACTGTTTGACATTCTTATCATCATCTATATGTGAGATGCTGATTTTTGGTTGGTTGATGCTTGATAGAAATTGCAGTTCTAGAGCTCGTGAAGTTACCGCTGTTTGTTCCTCCCCAGCTTCTACCGATTCGTGCTCGAGCCAGAAGTGAGCTTCACGAGCGATGGCCGTCTGTCCAGTGGTCCCGTGGCCAGGTACGTTCACCACAAATGCAGCTGACATCCTTCAAGTTCTTTCAGTGGGAAAACCATTTCAATCATGATAGATTGTTGTTATCAATCAATGATTATGCCAAAATCATATATATATATATCTTTTTTATCCCATATTGGGCTGATATGTAAATCTATGTCGAAGCTTATAGCAGCTTTATGAAATCTCCCAGGTTCTTGCAGGAATGAAATAGTTAAAATTCATGGTGCCAAACATAAAATGCATGTCTCTCACTTTAACAAAAACTATTTTAACTGGGTTTTTTTTAAAACTAGTGCTAAGGTTAGGTCAAGTAGACATGAGTCTAAAAAAAATCATATCTCTCACTGGTGTCCCATCGCAATACCAGATAAACGTCCATTGCCTAAGTATCCTACAGTAATCTAAACTGTGACGTGGCATACTCTTGAATTTCCTGCAGAATATTTCAAATCAAATCAAATTTTTATATAAGAAACTTAGAAATAAGGAGAAGATGTACACATAATAATAATAATAATAATACATAGGTATACAATACATGAGCACTTTCGGTGGTTACAAGTCTTTGTGCTATTCGTTGCGTAAAAGTTTTCAACCACTTCGTTGAAACTTTCTGCGCTCTTTGGAAGTTCAAATAAGAGGGGCAGGGTATTCCAAAGACGGATGCCTCTTCCTATCAATGAATGAAGTCCAGTGTTGGAATTAAATCTAGGGACTGCTACACTGTGTGGGTGACCCAGCCTTGCTCCCACGCGTTAATTTTGGTTGACCAATAGAAGAAGTTCCGTCCACGCAGGTTGTTTAGTGATGATTCTGAAGATGGCTGTTAGACAGGCTTTCTCTCTTCAAGTTGCGAGTGTCTCCCAGTGACTGCTGTTCTGCATCTGGGTGTTGCGAACACGTTGAACATTTCGACACACAAGTCTGCAGGCTCTTCTTTGAACCCTTTCTAGAGACTTGCGAATATAAAATTGAAGCAATTCACAGTCCATTCACAGTCCAAGCCAAAAACTGTAATCTGGAGGTGTTTTAATTGTGCTAAAATAACTCTCCTTCGCTTGGTAGGTTCACGAATCTTCCTGCGGCTCCATTGCTTACGCAGAACATGGCTGTGCCCGAGAACTGGCTGGTGACGTCGGTGACCAGTCCCTACGACCTCGATAACATTCGCATGGAGGAGGTGGAGTCACTAGTGCACAGGTAACATAACGACCCTGCGTGTTAGTTCAGCTAACTGCTAGGGCACATTTGTGGTAACTCCATTCCTCTAGGCTAGGTACCATCTGAACCTCAAACAACATGCACCGTTACCCCTATTTCGGATCAACTTAACTTTATGTCTCTTTGTTAGAGAGCTAAATTACACAGCCAATTGATGGATTTGCTATTTGTTATATTTGTACATTATTTATTTGTTTTCTAACTTAGATACAAGTATACCGGTGGTTAGTACTAGTAGGCAATCTGGCCTATGCTAGTTTCTAGGTCTAAGGTGTATTTTTTGCACCACGTATGATTACATAATAAAGTAACATAATATAAAATAAGTTTAACATAATGAATAATAATAAATGTTGAACAATATATCTGTATTACCTAGTAGTTTGATTTTAAGTTTGAACCGTGTTGTAAGTCTTAGTGCTACCTATTTGCTATGTGCTAATGCTTTGGTCTGCTCTAATGATCTTTTTCCAAGCAAGCTTTTAGCTGGTAGGTTTGTGAGTTGCATATAAGTATTTGTTTCAATATGAAAAGATGACATTGACTTTTCTTGGCTCACTTTTAAGTAGGTGCGGTCCTTTTTGCACCCCTCACCGATGATTGAATTTGCTATTACAAGAATATTGTGCTGATCGTTGTTTTACCATGGGTGGCACCACCATTTGTTATCATAGTTCTGCTAGTAAGGTTTACCTAGATCCAGTTGTTTCCAGATTTGACCAACTTCAAGCAAATTAAGCTCTGTAGCTCTTAAAATGTCCAGAAAGTTTGATTTTTTTTTTACGCATATGTGGAAATTAGCAGCAAGTTTGCACAAATTTCAAATTAAACTGTGCATTATTTGACACCCTGGAATTTTCTACGCACCCGCTTCTCGAACGGCAATTCTTGGAGACTATCGCATTTGCTTTTGCACCGTCTCAGCGAGTTCGAGCTGGAATACCTGCTGCTCGAAGGGCACTGTTTCGAGACGACTCTGGGCAACCCGCCTCGAGGCCTTCAGATGACGCTGGGAACGGAATCGAAGCCGGTCGTCAAGGACACGATCGTGATGGCAAACCTCGGCTACTTCCAGCTCAAAGCAAACCCCGGCGCGTGGATCCTGCGGCTGCGGCAGGGACGGTCCACCGAAATCTACGACATCGTCAGGTAGATATTGTCTACAATCTGCTGACGTTGAATAGTTTTTGTAAAATTTGTTGATTAATTTTGGCTCAGTGGACACTGAGTGCATGTGTGGGAAAGAAAGATAGTATTTGCTGTCATGCATGAACCTTTCACTTTAAGTAAATTACAGAAAGCAAAATTGACGTTAGGTTTCCGAACGCCTAGAAATAAATGTGCTCTCCACCCTATACGCCGATACAATGACAAATAAATTATTTCCTAACTCCTCCGGTTTTTTCATCCGCGGTAAGAAACTTTTCTTTTTTCCTTTTCTCAATTACAATTATTTAGAACATTGACAAGATGGCTTGAAAAAACAGCGCTGTCGTTCTGTCGTTCCCATTGAAAATACGTATTATTGGAAAACTTTCAGATCGCGCTGATAAAATGCATAAAAGTGTTCCGCCACAATGATACCAATTAAGATTCTGTTATTTTCTGTGATCAATGCTAAGGAAAGAGCTGAACATCTTTTACGGCTTCTTTGAGAAAATTTTATAATTTTGTAAGAACTAATACTTCCTTTTGCTTCCACTGATTATAAATAAAAATGTCCATAACTAAATAAAACGGTAACAGTGCCAAAAGGCTGAAGAAACCCAACATATTTCCTTCGTTCTCCTTCCTAAATTCATAACTTTTTCAAAGTTTTTAATAATTTGTGCCGGTTTTGGAAATGTTTGCAGCCACGAGGGATCGGACACTCCTGCCAACTCGACAGACATCAAGGTGCTGGTCAGCTCGTTCCGATCCAACGTTCTCAAGCTCAGAGTCTCCAAGAAGCCGGACAAGCTGGACGCCGATCTCCTGGCCGACGATACACAGGACACAGGATTGTGGAACTCTATTACGAGGTGCGTAGCGGGCGTCAGGTTTAAACTGACGACTGTCTCGGTTATAGTTAGAGAGAAAACACTAATGCCAAGCTGACTGCGCGAAAGATGGGCACCAAATGACACTGGGGTATCCTCATATGTAGAGTCACCGTCATACAAAACAAAATTTTGATTTTTCTCGCAGATTACTTGCATTTGAGACTCTTTTACGCTTAATTGATCCTTATTAATGCTAACCTCAACAATTGATGTACGTGTGTTGGTACTTTGAGTTGTAATTATAAAATTGAAGAGGTTTGTTAAAAATGTCTGCTGCAAGCGCTATCAAAATAAGAGTTCATCCTAACACAGCAACGAATTCAACGTCAAATTGGAGTTATTCGAGTTTGACAGGTTGTGACGTGATATAGCGTCACTAGAATCATAGTGACTGTGAGTAGCCTCATAGTTTCATAGTTCTACTACTTGGAGAACTGTTATTTTTTTCAAATACACTAAAATCGTCTCAAAAAGCCAGTGTCCAAATAGCTCAATGGGTTAGAGCAACACCCGCGATAGGTGGAGATCGGGGTTCGAGTCTGCGTTTGGGCATCAATTTTTGAGACGGTTATAGTGTTGTTAATAATAAAATACATAACATAGGCTATACATAACAAATGTACTTTAGTTTATTGTTTCATGGGGTTCAATGACGCTTTGGTTTCACAACGGGACCTGTGGCACTGGTCTAATAGGCTAATAGCGTTGCTGACTGAGTGGGTGATGAGCACGGATGTACTAATCTAGAAGAAATCTGGTGCCAGCACATAGACTTTTCCTGTTGAACAAGACAGAAAGAATCATCGTCATCAATCCGAACCATGCCGAGTTCGTGGAACCCGCAACCGTCGCGTTTAACGCCATTTCTCTCCCGTCGCCAGCACATTCGGAGGCAAGCACGGAGGCGGAGGAGCCGATGACGACGGCGAGGAAAAGCTCAACATCTTCTCGCTCGCGTCCGGCCATCTCTACGAACGGTTCTTGCGCATCATGATGCTCAGCGTTCTCAAGCATACGAAGACACCCGTCAAGTTCTGGTTCCTCAAGAACTATCTGTCGCCGCAGTTCAAGGTAAGAACTCCGAGTGTACATATTTATTTCTGTTAGGGTTTCAAGATGAAGCCCCAAGAGTCAGTTGCCTTCCAATCTATTTTCAAGTCAATCACGGCTGTCATAGTGATTTTCTACTTCCCTCGAGAAACCTTTCATTTCAGTCACTTTTGCTGGCTGGAATTATTTAAAAAACAAGTTATTTTCCATTGATTCAAATAAATGTCCTACACTTTTTTTCAAACTATTCGATATGCCAAATAATTTGCAGGATATTCACTGGGTAAAGATTTTTTTTCGTAATTAATCAGAAATTTGTTTGTTATTTAAAACTGTATTTTGGCTTATAAAGACTATGAAAGTTGTTCTTATTTAGTTGAGTGCTCTACAATATCACAAGGTCTTATTTTCCAAACTGCACGCCGTTAGAACGTCGTACAAATCCAGTGTAAAGATATGCTTGAAGAAGCATTGCAAAGACAGCGGAATGAACGATGGAAAACACTCATTTGTGTCAGGCAGCGTTCTTGGTTGGAACCGCTTGCCAGAGAGCACTGTACATCCCTAGCCATTAAACGTACAAGTGTTCAAAGAGGATATTGGAAAGGAAGCTTGACTGGAAAAATTTGCAACCAAACCGGGATACGAACCCGGGACCTCCTAATTGCCGGTCGGGTGCTCTACCAACTGAGCTATCCGGACACACATATTCCAGCTTTCGCGGGGGTGGGATATTCCCACCGGCACCGGGTTTAAGCTCCCTAGTGGAAATGCCAGAAAACCAAAAAAACACTGCAAAGAGGATATTGATTTAATGTTATTAATGTAAAAATTTTTTTTTGTAATATGTAGCAGGTTATATATAGCCCAAAACTAAGCAAAAATCATAAAAGTAGAAAAAAATGTTGATAAAAACTAATGCACGAGTCTAAAAATCGTAATAAAAAACGTCTCTTCGTGCGCCAGGATTTGCTGCCTGCGATGTCGCGTGAATACGGTTTCGAGTTCGAACTGGTACAGTACAAGTGGCCGCGATGGCTGCACCAGCAGACGGAGAAACAGCGGATCATCTGGGGATACAAGATTCTCTTCTTGGACGTACTCTTCCCGCTCGACGTTAAGAAGATTATCTTCGTAGACGCCGACCAGGTGAGTCCTTGATGGTGCTAGTCTCAAACCATCATGTCTTGGCTTTGTATGGTTAATATTGTAAAGAATTTGAAAGGATTTGTTGATTTTTTTGGGTAAAACAACCCAGGATAGTGGATAGCAATGTATTTTTAGATTTAGAAATTTATATCTACCCTGTTGTGTGAATTGACCTGCGTTGTTTGCATCCTTGAAAGTGTGCTTTTGACGACATAAAGAAAGTAAAATATCTGTGACTTTTCTGAGGTTTTGATAGCCCTTGGTCAATAATTCTTTTGATTTTACGGTGTATGCACTTTTTCGAAGGGTTCTAAGAAGGACTGCGTATCCTGACGTTTCGACGGAGTTCGCTTCGTAGCATGAAAACAGTGAAGGCTAAAAATAACGACGTTGAAAGCAGATCCGTTCCTATGCTTTTACCTTTGCGCTGACGTGATGTCGATGTCGCAGGTGGTTCGTGCGGACATGAAGGAGCTTCGCGATCTCGATCTCGGAGGAGCGCCGTACGGGTACACACCGTTCTGCGAGAGCCGGCCAGAGATGGACGGCTTCCGATTCTGGAAGACAGGTGAGAGCCGCACGGAATTCCATCTTGCTACAAGGCTGAGTTCATTGGAATTTAAGTACCAGACTCTCTTGGTCACTGAAATTATCAAGAACCTTCTTGTGCAATGCTGGTTTTAGTTGACGCCAATATATATTTTTTTCGATGTCATTTTAGTCTGGGATTTTACAAAGTTTTTCCTAGTTGGAGTGGGATTCTTGCCGACATGACAGGCAAACAAAGTGTTGCTCGAACAAATACTGTTTAAAAAGTGGCATGAACAGAACCCATATGTAGATTTTAGAATATGATTGGCCCCGCAAGAGACCTTACCTAAAGCAACCTTTCATTGCCCAACTTCTAACGTTGGTAACACCGTGCTAATGAATACCAACTTTGCGCCAGGCATTCATCCAAACATAGCTTGGTAGTGCATAACGGTACGAGGAAAGTGGAGTTGACTCAGAACGCACCAAAAGAAGGGACGTAAAGGACGGAGTCGAATAGTTTTAAGTTAGGTTAATGTTTCGGCTGTTGCGTGACAGATTCGTGACCGATTCAGAGTTATGATTTAGAGTTTGTGACTGTTTTGTGTTCATTTTTGTGTTAGAGGGTAGTTAGCACATTTTTTAGTGACTCTGGACTCACGCTTTATGCAATTTTATTATTTTAACCTTGATGAACTATTATGGTCAAATGATCAAATGGTTCTTATGGTGCATTTTGCCTTCTCGATTACGCTGAAACAGTAGAACGGTGAATGAAATCTGTTCCTAGAAGTGCTAGTCCATGAGTGGTGTTTCCCTCTGTGCAGGCTACTGGCGCAACCACCTTCAAGGTCGGCGCTACCACATCTCCGCACTCTACGTCGTGGACCTGAAGCGCTTCCGACGTATTGCCGCCGGTGACCGGCTGAGAGGGCAGTACCAGGCGCTGAGCCAGGACCCGAACTCGCTGGCCAATCTTGACCAGGTGAGCATTTTGCCACGGCTGGCTTGATAGTGAATGTCCTAATTCACAGGTTACTCGGAACTTTATATGCGCTAAAAACGTGACTAAACCAAGAAGAGCTGGTTGTTCGTTTAGTTAATATTTAATAGAAAAAATAGAGAATTATATAATTTCCCTCTTCCACCCTCTTCCAGTAACTTCAATTATCTTAATTGTTGTGCAAAATGTGGCCATCTATAAGAATCTCATTTCTGTACCGTAATTGTAATAATTGGTGAACTATATTTTAAATATTGCTCTCAGAATATGAACATAACATATTTGTCCAACCTATTTATTTGTTTTTATTTATTAATGCCTATACAGACACATATCGTACATAAAATACAAATAGAATGCCAAGAGACTGGATATCTGTTATGATGCAGAAGAAAAGAGATAAAGGGAGCACAACTTACCAGAGAAGAAGACTGGCAAGAAATTTCTAGAATTCCTGAAAATGTCAACATTCTGATAACATCTTTAACTATGACAGAAGTAACAGGCTGAAATTCTCTTGAATTCTACGAAATTTCTCGACACAAGGGCACAACGCTACGCCGATTTTCTTCTCCAGTTTGTTGCGCTCCCTGTCTTTTTCCTTCTTCATCACCACCGTTCCACAAAACGGTACATAAAATACATGTTTTGCAGGAGCCTGCAGTGATAATAAGCTAGGTATGCGGTGTAATCTTGGAGTGGGTTAAGGTTACCAAAATGTTTCAAAAGCTGAAGAATACAATTCAACTAACAGTGGTTGAAATAGTCAATTGAATCGGTATTTTTAAGATGGGAGCATACCCACTTCCTTACCCGCTGATTTTTTGGGAATGGTAAAAATGGTAAAATGATAGGGAAATAGAATGGCAAAAGCATTAAAAAACATTAAGCAACATTACCGTTTCCTTACAGGACCTGCCAAACAACATGATCCACCAAGTGGCGATCAAGTCGCTGCCGCAAGAGTGGCTCTGGTGCGAGACCTGGTGCGACAATGCCACCAAGCGGGCGGCGAAGACGATCGACCTGTGCAACAACCCGCAGACCAAGGAGGCCAAGCTCTCGGCAGCCGTTCGTATCCTCGATGAGTGGCGCGACTACGACGAAGAGATCAAGTCGTTGCAGCGGAAGCTAGACAGGGAGGTACACGCGGAAGACGCAGAACGGACACAGCAAGGTCGGTACTCAGCGAAGTTGTTGTAGGTTATTGTTGGAGAGCGATCGCTAGTGTTAAGCTAACTGCGGAGTAAATGAGCGGGCTACCTGAGACGGGACTGGCGTTAATGATTAACTGTCTGCTGAGTAAACGAGTCAGCAATTCGTGGTAATGGTAGGACCCACTGAATAACATTCTGCATGTGATTGGAAGTTGTCATGGCAATTGTTTAAACTAACACTTCGATTAGGAGGCAAGATTTTCGTAAAACCGAACCTTTGTAAAGTTTGCAAACCTTGCTAGTACCATCTTAAGGCCATCTAACCATCTTTAAACATCTTCAGAAGAGAGAAAATCAATTTATTTAAAAATCGACAGCTTTCCATAGATACGGTTGACCAGTAAGGTCTAGCTTACTAATCACTTACTGCTAACAATTTGTTATTAGTATTATTTATGATTATGGTAATGAAATGAACACATTGAAATTATGAATTGTTGTTGTATAAATGGTTGTGTAAGATGTAAATTGATGATTTAAGAACGGCAGGAACTATTGACTCTAATAATGAGATGCACAATAATAATATGCACAAATCTCTCCTGAATAACAAGTGGCTAGTAGCTTCAAATTTCGCGCTTTTTCCAGATTCACACTCGGAGCACACAGAGTTATGACAGGCCTCGCTGTTAGAAAAAGCGCCTGGCCGAAATGGCGTCCTCGGCGGAGACTGCTGCCCTCTGGTGTCACCCGCCCGCAACACTCGTTTGTCTTGCTCCTCGGCAAAACTTGAACACTTGGTGCAGCGCTGCAACTCTGTTTTCTGTTGACGTGCACTGTTTAGCGGAGATTTTGATTGCCGTAACGCAGAGAATCCATCGTGGGTTAAAATAGGATGCAGAAATTTTGCTTGAAAGGAGTTTAGCTGGAATTGGTGTCCCCCTTACGTGCTAGCTGAAATGACAGTTCATCGATTCAGTTCAGGCCCGACTCATTAGAATGCAAAGAACTCTGGAACTTGTTTTTGTGCCGAAATAACGCTCTGATTTGCGTTATGATTCAGTTTGCAAATAAAATTGTGTGCTTATTAATATATATTTGACGGAAATTTGAAACGAAGCGAGAGCTAATCACATTTGAAATATCCAGAACAATCTTTGAAATTCAAGTAGTTTCTTTGGCATCTGGGGCCCCAGTTTTGAAATGTTTTCCTGTGAAAAATTCTCGCTGGGGAAACAAAAATGGAAAACGAAATCAAAACAAAAATTTTTGCTAGACATTTTTCCCGCAAAGCCCCCAGATGGAAAAGTGTGCATGATTTTCTTGCCTCCTCAAGTTTGCAAGTCTGTGGAGCAGTGATGTATTGGTCAATGCACGCGGGTGTACGCAGTCCACCCACTATTAATTTTATTTTTGGCCGTACCCCCACTTTGAATTTTTGAGGGAACGCAGGTGAATGCACGGGAAAGCAGTATTAAATTATGATTATTCGGAATATCCTGCACTTCTTTTTTTAAAAGCCGAAAATATCCCAGTTAAGGGTTTTATTTCTAATAATCCACTTACTTAAAAATAGACCTAGCAAGATTGCCACTGTATGCGAACGTACTAAGAGTAGGTAGGCTGGAACTATGTCGGCGTCGCGACTTGCAACAAAGGGGTTAGTTAGAACCATATTACTGTTATCACGTAGGGAAGTCGGTAGCCGCTTTCGCGGCGTCGCACGGCGGTGCAAGCTCTCAGAAGCAAGCCCGCTTCAAATAATAAGAATTCGCAGGAAAGACAAAAATACAAACAATAACCAAATTGCCACATACGAGCCACACTGGACGAGTTAGTTCAATTCAAGATACAGAAGAGGAAGCAAGTGGATTTGCATTCCCTTTCGGGCCTTGCCCCTCCTAAAAAACCAAAATTTGGTTTGGGAGAAGTTGAAGACACCACCAACGTCGAATGAAGAAGAGTTCAATGAAAAAGAGTCATTGTGGAAACTGATGTAATCTCCTCAACGCGAAAGTACGCGCGTATCTATGGATAGTTTCAACAAAAATTTAAACCAGTATTCGATTAAAATGATTAGACTTTCTTTTACCAGATTCCCGAATCCCCACCAAATTTCAAGACTGCAACAATGTGGGAAGGTGTAGACATGAGAGGGCGGCATTAATTTAATTTTCTCAAAATCATTACGTAATTAAAAATGCAGTTCTGACCATGTCATTCCAAGCCCAATTTCATCGTAAACTCGTAGATTGGCTCCAAAAGAAACCTTAGAATAAAAATTCACTTGGAGCTGCGCCCGAAGCCCCCTATTTCCACTCTTTCGGTGCATTCGCCTTGGGTCTCCTCCCCCCCCCCCCCCCCCCCCCGCCGACACAAAAAAATGGGTCATTTTTGCGTACCCCCACTAAAAATTTTACGAATACATCACTGCTGTGGAGCATTTTGTAAGATTTTTTTTTCAATTTATGGCCAGTACACTAGCAGTGAAAAGGTTAATAGCTGATAATGGATTGTTAGGTTCTTGATCTTATTTAGCACCTACCTAATAGGAATTCGCAACGTACGACTGCTGTCAATTTTTACTTTTGACGGCAGATTTTTGACTTTTTTGCACTGATATTAAGACGAAGATGAAAGATGTATTTTTCTTTGGAATGAAAAGATGACACATTTGTAACGCCAAAGATTTTACTATTAGGAACACTAATAACCTCTAAACATTTCCCAATTGTTCCTAATAATAAAATACTTTGCACATAGCAACCATTTGCAATTTAAATCCAATTTCATGGTTAAAGATATCCCTGGCTGCATGTATATTTTTATCAAAGCTGCCTCTAATTTTGCCCTTATCTATCAGAAAATTGTCCGGTTTCTATAGCTTAAGGCCTCATAATACTACAGGAGTTCTAAAATTTATCTGAAATAGCATTTTTGTTGCTAACTATCAAAACAAACAAATGTCAAGCATAGGATTTTCAATGGTAGATTCAACGTTTGGTAGCCATGGAGATGCTGAGATCACCTGACAGAGCTTCTCAATTCTGCTATCTTATGTTACCACGGGTATATCATGGCCTAGCATAGGAAGTTCAATGATAGATTCAACGTTTGGTAGCCATGGAGATGCTGAGATCACCTGTTGGAGCTTCTCAATTCTGCTATCTTATGTTACCACGGGTATATCATGGCCTAGCATAGGAAGTTCAATGATAGATTCAACGTTTGGTAGCCATGGAGATGCTGAGATCACCTGACAGAGCTTCTCAATTCTGCTATCTTATGTTACCACGGGTATATCATGGCCTAGCATAGGAAGTTCAATGATAGATTCAACGTTTGGTAGCCATTGAGATGCTGAGATCGCCTGACAGAGCTTCTCAATTCTGCCTTCTTATGTCACTGCAAGTTAAATCAATTAGAAAGTTACTCAACAGTTCTAAACACAATTGGGGTACTTGCTTTCAATGATGTGGTTATTACAAAAATGTTAGAAATTTCAAACAAAAAAGAACCAAACCAATCCCCTATCATAAGCTTTTAAAATTTTTAGCAATTATTCTTATCTTTGCCTCTCGTCGAAACTTAACACGTGTGCAGTGTTTTAGGGGAGAACAGCGGAGAACAGCGTGCCGAATTTTCTATTTCCATGAAAAAAATCTCCCGATGGAAGTGTTGTGATTTTTCTTGTGACTTATGTCAATCTTTAGCAATGTGCAACTGTCCCACAAGGGCAAGACTGTCGACTTGTTCTTTGTTAATGTCTTTGAATCAATAAATACAATTAAAATGAAACCGTTGTTTTGCTTTTCTTGATAGACGATAGTTTTCTAAACAAAATTACTATTACCACTTAGCTGCTTTCATTGATTGAAAGTATTTTTAGCTTCTATATTTTTTTTTTTTATGCTTTCTGTTAGATATTATCTTTTACCTACTAGATATGGGGAGAAAAAGTTACTCCCTGGCTTTAAAAGTTGCCAAAATCTCCTGACTGGTAGATATGTCAGTTGTCATGCAATTGTATTCGTTAAGATATTATTTTTTATTATAAGCCAAAAAGTCAAACGGTGTGGTGAACTACATTCGACGATAGATGAACTATTATGAACTTTTAAGCAAAAGAGAAATCCATTTCAGCCACGGAAATATTAAACGACAGTATTTGTGTGAAAACGTACTAACGAGATTATTATAAATCAAGAAAATATTACATATTTCCACTGTTCTTCATAATTACTTAAGCAGCTGAGTCTTCAGCCAATCAATGCGTTATTTGTGTCACTTTGCAAACATAAAAACCTTGGTATCCAACTAGTAAGACTGAGCTATGGTAGTAAGTTAAGCCCACTCCAATACGATCACCGAAGTTAAGCAACACTGTTTTGGGTCAGGTATTGGATGGGTGACCATCATACACATGACCAGATCTGTTCGGGAGAGAGGTTAGAGGGATGAAAGTTAAGCAACACTGCGCTGGGTCAAGTATTGGATGGGTGACCATCATACACATGACCAGTACTGTTCGGGAGAGAGGTTGGAGGGATGAAAATTAGTACAACAACTTCACTCGCCTTGCTTATCAACCTCTCGACAGCATGGATTTGTGGAGGAATCCTGTTGTTCGCGTTGTACCGTCCTTCGGAAGGGACGTTAAGCCGGTGGTCCTCTTGCTCTTCGACAGAAGTGGGCTACGTGCCGGCACCGGGTTTCCCCTTCTCCCTTCTAAGCTAGATCAGGTTCATCCTCATCATCATCCACTCATTCACCGATTTACTAAAGCCAAATGGCCCGTTGTGAAAAGAGTTCGTCGTTAAACCCCAATAATAAAAAATATGGCAAAAAAAATCGTTTTCCTGCCATGGCCAAAATTAAAAATTAATTGCTAAACCCTTATTTTTATTTTGCAAGTCTGATTTTAAAGTTTCATGAAAATTTGAGTAAATACTGAGATAGTACGATATTTGAGAGTGAAAATCTGCTATAGAATAACTCTTGCATTTTTTATTTCTAGAAATTGCATGCATACAATAGGGAAGTCTCTTTAAATTTGAAACTATTTTTTTATTTTTTTTTGTGAGAAAATAATGAACACGTATTTTTTTATTTTCTTCTAAATCCGATTTTGAATAAAATATACCTGTTTAAAATGTTTCCGTTTCAATCTCGTACGAAAACGAGGGTCGCCATTTTTTATGACATGAAGTGATATCTGACGTCAGTATGACGTCAAAAATCGTCAAGAAACAGAAGTGAACGCAAAGGAGACCCAAAATGACGTCAGAACAGAATTTCTGACGTCACGGCCAGTTTTAATCCCACCACGAGAATTAATATTTTAGCCATTCTTAAAACAAATAGAAATAGAAAAGTTATGATCGGATTATAAAAAGAAAAAATACGCCAGATTTTATTTTCAATACGTATTTAAACACAATGATAATAATTAAATAATAATCTTAATGAGATTTCCCTATTTGGATGTTTTGCTTAAGTTATACATTTGGCGTTTTTTGACCATTATTTGACGTTCCTTTGGCTCAGTGTCAAAATAAATGAAGGGGTGCCAATTAACCAAGAAATTATTTTTATTTTGTTTAATAGTTTGAATAGTGTTGCCAAATTTTAGAACCCGAACGCGTGTGACACAATGCACGACACTGCAGCCACAACGTTGGCAATAGTTGTTTATTTCCCAGATTGATCTTTGTACAAGATATTGGTTTGTCACTTATATACATATATAGTAGTCATTTACATTATAAAAATCATTTACATTATAAAAACACTTGTCAATTAAAAAGGTTTTTAGTTTTAATTTAAACTCGTCCTTATTTTTACTGTTCTTGATAGAGGCCGGAAGTGCGTTGAAAAGTTTCCATCCTGCATGTTCTGATGTCCGTAGCCTGAAGCGTTTTATTGGGTGTTCTTCTTCACTGGCTCTTGTTCTACTAATCTCCCCGCATTCCTTTTGGGACACTATTCTGCTTTGTCAAATGTTTTCTATTGCTGACATTAAAAACCCCTTTCTTTAGATCACCGAGTGAATGTAAGTTAGGTCGGATTTACCAAAATGTTCAACTATAAGTTGGATCTCTAGCTCACAGAAACATCTGAATTTCACTGCATGTGATTGGAAGTCGTCATGGCAATAGTTTCAACAAAATGTTCAACTATAAGTTGGATCTCTAGCTCACAGAAACATCTGAATTTCACTGCATGTGATTGGAAGTCGCCATGGCAACAGTTTTACTAAAACTTCAACTAGGAGGCGATATTTTGGTAAAACCGAACCTTATTGTGGGAACATTTAGAACTGCCAAGGCTAGCAAACACTAGGGAAGAGAACAACGAATGTTTTGGTAAATTAACAAATACCCAGTAGATACCATTTTATCCATTAAACCAAGAAAGCTGGAGCCTCGTTCTTCTGTTTTCGCAGCAAAACATAAGTTCTAGTCTACTTGGGTTAAACATTTGACAAATGCGGAGCTGGTTACAAAAACCCATTGTTGCAAATCAGTCTCAGTGTTTCTTTCGTCAAGCGCAGAGCCATTGATCGTATCCACGGTAATTAATAACGACAAACTTTAATTTTGATAGTAAATTCTTATTACAGAAACTCAAATGATCGACACAGTAGAACTGGCTTCAACGCTAAACGCCACAGGCTCAGATGTAACCGGTAAAGATGTCGACCATTCAGATATCTACGTTCCTCGGACATTGATAAAGACAACCGCGATGAAACCAAGTCTCCTGCATAGTTCCGTTCTCACAGAGAGTGTCACCGTGGTACACTCCAGCAAGAGGGACATTCCGTCGATTTTACTCTCAACAGGGACGCCGTTCAATACGTCACGTATCCACGATCTTCTGGGCAAATTGAAGAGCTCCAGATCGCCATTCTATCCGTCAAAGATCGAGAAGTCCTTCTTCGAGCTGAGCGAAACGCTCGAGCTCGGCGGTTGTTCATTCAGTGGCATCGGTCTGCGTTTCAGTTCAGACGATAAAGTCCTCGGAATTCGTGTCCGCTCGCGCAGAAACGGTGCGAGTAAATCGCCCCGCTGGTGTCTGCTGTTGTCCGATAGAGTGAAGCCCCAGGACATCGCCGTCCTGTCGCAATTCAACGAGTCGAAGCACTACTTCAAGGTCGACGACGACGGCAAGATCAGATGGACAAAGTCGGACGGCGACATGGAGGTAGTGCGATCGTATCTCGACGACGGCGACGGCGAGACCGTGCAAGTTGACAAGGTGACCGACCTCGACGAAAAGGTGGCGTTGGTCTGTGCCGAACCGGGCGCTGGGAAGTCGACCCTCGTGAAACACGTTGCCGAGCAGGCTAACAGCGATTTCACAAAAATGATGGTCGTCTTGGTTACGCTTAACGAGCACGCTCGATTGTTTGAAGACGGCACGTACAAAGATCCGGTGGAGTTTTTGGCATCGGTGGTAAGATCTCGAAAGACGGGCAAAAATTCGCCGATCAAAGTGGCCTTAGATTCTGGCAATCTAATCGTGATTTTAGACGGATTTGACCAGGTGGCAGCACAGCACGTCAAACAATGCTGCACTTTAATGACAAGCCTTCTTGAAACAAACGTCAAAAGCTTGTGGATCACCACTAGGCTGTGTAAGCGGCGCTATCTGGAAGATCATCTTTCAGTGCTCGCAATGACGCTCGATGATTTCAACATGGCCGACCAGACGTCGTTGTTAAAACAAAGTTGGAACAGTGTCCCACTTGATGACAAGGTGGATGACGTCATTGCGCAGCTATTGAAAATGACGTCACAGGGAATTAGCGCACGTGAGCGAGACATAGCCGGAAGGGCTCTCCAGACTCGCATGCTGGCAGATGTCTTCGCTGGCCACGTGACCGGCACGCCACTTGGATACAAAATGGTGGACAAAATTGACTTGATCTACCTGTTTGAGAGCTTCTTTGCGCAGAAGCGAGACGATTTTCTCCAAGAAAAGGTCCAGTTGAGCCCGGCTAGCGGCCACTACGACGTAATACGCATGCGTAACGGTGCGGCTTGTGACAAGAACCTGGAGCATGCGGCCCTCTGGATCGTGTTGGGCGACACGGACCTCAAGGACTTGCGACCGCGCACGCAAAGACAAAAGCAAGACGACTTTTACGAGGCCGTGAAAGGCGGTCAAGACACGACGGGTATCGTCAGCGATGTCATCGACGGCACGCCGCACTTTGCTCACGCTACTTTCGCTGAGTTCTTCGCTGCGCAGTGGTTCGTAAAGCGGCGTGCGCAGAACCCACTGTTCCTGAAGAACGTTTGGTTCGCGCAGCGGTTCGCGCCGGTGCGCAGCTTTCTTGACCGGCTGCTCGCACGCGGCTGCGCACTGCACGTGGCTGCTCTAAACGCAGACCTCGAGGAAGTGCGTGCGTTGCTAAGAGACGGCATGCACGTCAATGACAGGGACCTTGGAGGTCGGACGGCGCTCCACTTGGCGGCTGGCTTGGGGGTCAGTGAAGATCGTGAGGAAAACGGCCGTCGTGTTGCGATCCTAAACGCCCTCATTCGGCACACCAGCGATTTCCAACAAGAAGACGAGATACTGAACGGCTCGCCATTGCGCTATGCCGACCTTGCGCAGGCGTGGACAGCGATCGACGCGCTCTTAGCGTGCTCCGGCGACACCAAAAACCTCGGCACGACCACTGTTAGTGTCAACAACCGCGAAATGATCGAATACGCAGTGATCCACGACTTGGACAGGTTGATGCACTTCTGTTTGACCATGGGCTTTGCGCTAAGGGAGGCTTTGGAAGATGGCTCACGGTTGCTGCCGCTGGCGTGCGAACACGGCAGCGTCCGCGTGGCTGCGCTGTTAATTGCAAATGGTGCTCAAATTGAAAAGACCCGCTTCGAGGTCGAGTCACCGCTGCACATCGCGTGCAAAAATGGGCACCTGCCGGTCGTGAGACTGCTTCGTGATGCCCATTGTGCGGCATTGGACAGCAGGGATAGAACGCCGCTTCATTGGGCGGCGATCGAAGGTCATCTGGACGTTGTGAAGACGTTAGTTGGTGGGATACCGGATGGGGAAATCAGAAAAAACTACTTGGACATGACGGATAAAGATGGCTGGTCCGCTCTGCGTCATGCCGTGTCCGAAGGGTATCCTGGTGTCTTAAGATACATTCTGAAAGAGGGCGGTGACGCAGGGTGCATAGATGACCTTGTTCATCTTGCCATATGCAACAACAGGGGCGATGCAGGTGTTGTTAGGATTTTACTCAAGGCATTTCCAGAGACTCTGAATGTGGCAAAGGGAAAGGGGTCCTCCTTGCTGTTGGTAGCAGCCGAGAAGTGCGAAAACGCGGACATAGTGAAAACTCTGCTGGACACGGCGTCCTCCAAAGACAGAACCGATTGGGCGAACTTTGGAGACGTGACCGGAAACACTCCCGTTCATCTGGCGTCCAAGGCGGGTGTCTTCGAATCGGTAGTACACATTTTAAAACGAGGCGGGAAAGTTACCACGGCCAACTATTACGGGCGAACGCCGTTGATGGAAGCTAGTCTAGCCGGCAGTGTCAACATTGTCAAGCTTTTGTTGACGTACGTCAGCAAGGAAGGCGTCAGCAAGTTTGCGTACATCGATAAGAAGGACAAGAACGACAAGACGGCTCTGCAGTACGCCGCAATGGAAGGGCAACCGGAAGTGGTGGAACATCTGCTGAAGGAGCAAGCACAAAAGGGTAATTTCACAAAGTTGTTAAATCTTGCAGTTCAAAGCGTGAAAGCCAATCCTAATGTCATCGACATTTTACTGAATTCGATTCCGGTTGACGAAAGAGCTGATTGTGTGAATGCTACTGACGAGCTCGGGAACTCAGCTGTGCATTGGGGAGCGATGCACAAGAGCGTTGAGATTGTCGAACACTTGCTCGGCGCTGGTGGTAAGGTGTCTGTCGTGAACAAGAACAAGCATACGCCGTTGATGCTAGCCGCAATCGGTGGCAACAAGTTTGTAGTCAAACATATCTTGAACAGTTTCGACGGGGACAAGGAGGCGATGGGATTGGCCGAGTTTGTTGCTTTGAAGGATAAAGATGGTGCGACGGCGTTGGATTTGGCTTGCAAGATGACCGCTAGAACGCAGGGTGGTATAAGTGTGCGGTCGAGTGCGAGCGCCGTCGTGGGTTACCTCAAGGCGGCTGTGCTGGAACAACGCTAAGGTTTGCTTTTCTGAAATTAACGCGTTATTTTGTAACAGAAATAAAAAATAAAAAATATTTATTAGGTAAACGTTAAGTTAAAAAAAAACTGTATAAAAGAGAAAATGAAATTGTTTGTGAATAATTTACTTGTATTGCTATGCAGGGTAACACACCATGTTTTGCGGCATTTCAGCTTCAAGACAAAAGCTAACTTATTTTTAGAGTGCCCTGCACCTTCCACCTCATTGTGCTTCGAATGCGTATTAATTCCAGTTTCACAGTGGGCCGTTAAATGTCTAATCGTCCATTAATTTGTTATTTTATTAGCAACAGCCAATCAGTAGATGTGTTTTGTTCGTTATTGGTCTGTTAATAAATTAACGGAGCACTGAAAAACCGGCCCTTAGTATATGAGAATGAGTTTTCAACTAGTCTGAACCTCGTTGTCACAACAAAAGTTGTCGTCGGTCAAGAAGGGAGTCACCGCCATTTCGAATGTATTTGTATTTGTATTTATTTTCCTTTGTTTTGCTTACAATGAAGGTGTCGTCTACTCGGGGACAGAGGTGAGCCTATGGGATCTCCCTAGTCCCTCCACTTGTTCGTAGAACTGGCCCTCTTAAAGATTGAACAGATTTTTTCTCTTTTCCAATTTTCTCTGCCGTTCAGCTTTGAAAATGACACAGAGAACAATAATAATGACCATGAATCAAACTGGGGAAGTGAAGTTGCAAGAAAATGACGATGTTCGTCTCAAACTCAATTAATCTTAAACCAGTTTTCTGATATGTTTATTTTGTTGCGGTTTAATTCCCTTTGTTAGACATTGATTCTTGCTAAACAAATCAATATTTCCCATTGTCTTGGTCTTTCTGCTACCTCGTTTTAATTTTTAATTTCATACATTTTTTTGGAAACCATTTCCCATAACTATTCCGTAAAAAAATAATAAAACAATACTCCTGTATCTTTTAAGAAAAACTATTTGAATTGGGTTTTGAATGCTAAGTAAAGGACAACATAATTTCCCGACGTTTCGTAACATATACTAGTTACATGTACTAGTTTCATTGTTTCATTGTAATTCATTGATTTTGAAAATTTCATTAATTGAAAATTAAAAAGTGAATTTTTGGCATTCCCAGCACTTGCTAGTGCCTAGTTAAAAATTGAAGACAGCTCTGTAGTCATGCGTAGTCACGTGCGAACTAAAATGGTATTTCAAATATAATAATAATAATAATAATAATCATAGAGATTCAAGGAAAAAACCTCCGCTAAAAGTTACTTTGCAGCCAGGTTTAACCTTTTCATTAGCAGAGCAATCCCGGAGATGGTCACGGTGAGACGGTCATGGAAGATTTTGTTGAATTTACATGGAGTCCGAGATTAACCACTTTGTATAATAAAAGATAACTCATATTCAAAAGTCAGGTGACCCTGTCAGACAACTCTTTTAAACCAAATTTTGTGATATGTGAAATCTATAAAAGTATGCAATAGTATAATTATTATTCTATATTCTATATTATATTATTATTATTGATATCACAATACATTTTTGAGATTGGTCCAGCACCTTGTTTTAATTAATAAGACTCTTTTAAATTTGAAATACTGGTTGACCTCTGCAGTTTTCAATTACATCAGCAATTCGTGCATTTTTAATTACTTAAAAATACTTATATGTTCTTTATAAACAAAATCAGAAAGAAGCAGCTGAACTAGAAGATTTATTTTTGTGAATTATTGTATTTTTGTCCGCGCATATTTTGAAGCCATGTATTGCCATCAAAAAATGCATGCATGTAGTGATTTACACTCATTTCCTTCCGCTTATTTCAAATTAAAATTATATTATCTGACGACTCAAATGCTTACCTTAAAATAATATGACAATTAATTAAATTTTATTCTCTGTTGGAAAAATGCGTAAAATAGAAACGAAATGTGGGAAAGTTTTTTTTAATTAATTTATTTTATTTTATTTTGAAAAATATGTTGAAATCATCCATTCATCAATTTTATCTGGATGGATAAGATCATTTAATTTGAATTCAACGCTTAAAATGAGGACAATAGGTATTTTCGATGAATTTACTTTCGTATTATTTCAGGAATATATATATACAAGATTTTGTTGCGTTCGGCGATGGCAAGAAATCGCACATATTTTTGTACACCAAATTAAGATTCAATTTGTTAGATGAAATCGCACATATTTTTGTACACCAAATTAAGATTCAATTTGTTAGATGAAATCGCACATATTTTTGTACACCAAATTAAGATTCAATTTGTTAGATGAAATCGCACATATTTTTGTACACCAAATTAAGATTCAATTTGTTATGAAATCGAGGAATTTTTTGGATAAAGTTTGTTGTCAGTGTGTACGTGAAATCAGAATCTGTTTTAGTGAAACAATTGCATTCAAGTGATTGTCCGAATCTTTACATTTATGCTAATAATTTTGACCTAAATTTTGAAAAGACGAAACGAAACACAATTATTTTGTGTTCAAAGCGTTTTCGAGGTAAATATAAATAACACGTTTCATAAACTTCAATTTGACAAATGGCACTCGAAAGGTTTAAGAAACATCGAAGAATATGTTAAAGAAATAACTGCAGACAGAATGCAAAGAAACAGTGAAGACATTCAAATGGTAATGAAAATACATTAACAAATATTTCGTTATAATTTAAAATTAATGCCTTTGCTAATATCAAACAAGACAAAAATTTGTTCGAGTTAAAAATAAACAAGCAAAAGTCAATATGCATTTGACAAATTGGAAGGAAGCTAGAAAAGGAATTAACCTGAAATCATGTTTTCACATTCAATACGAATGGATTTTCTTTTACAAAAACAGCTGGGTTTGTACAAAAAGAAACAAGAAATTGCCATTTAAATGCAAATGACAAGAAAATTAAACTATTCTTCCCCAATCGCTCACGGTTGTAAGTTAGCAAAAGGACATTTTTAATCGTCAACTTTGACAAATTTGCAAACAATCTTAATATTATAATTGTAAAATTAGTGAAAGAAATACGTCAAATGATGATAACACTACCGTAAGAATGGAATGGAAAATGATGAAGTTAATAAAAAACTTCAAATTTTGTACACACATTTATTAGTTTAAATTGAAACTAGCAAAAGCCAAAGACAAAAATATCTGAATAAACCTTATAACTTCATTTAATCTCACTATTCAAGTCATTTTTTTTTATACTTCAACAAAGTTCAACAAAACCAAAAATCCTGCAACAACCCAAATTTGTTGAGATACAAAACGGGATTCAAGGAATGGAGACAAACGTTCTGTGTGCGAAGTAGAGAAAAAATGTAATTCTTAACTCTGTCAAAACACCGCTAATTCATAGCCACTCTCATGTTCGAGCGGTGTTGCTCTCTGATTCATGAGACTGAAGTACCGTGTTCGAATCACGTCAGGGGAATGCTATGTTATATATATTTTTTTTAACTCTAGGCATTCGTCCATCAGCCGCATAACCATCCAGGTTTCCCGACCTATGACCGGTATTAAATAATCAAGTACATTTGACATCCAACAGAATGCAAGGTCTGTATGGATACGTCTTATTACAACTGCCTAATCGTCCTGGGAGTTTTTTATCGCACAACGGGGTCCGATTGGCGTGTCCCCAGTCTGGCTCTATCGGCTGGCATTTTGCGTCAGAACGTAGCTAATAGTGTAAGTCATAATGGCGCTGCTTGGAGTGGGGACCAAGTTTATCTCTTGCTTGCTGCGGGAGCGAATTATAGTCGGTTATACTATTTAAAAAAACTTTAAGATTGTATCACTGACTGCAAATGGGAATACCACCCTACTGCTGCTGAACGGTGCTGTAGATACTTAGTAGATAATTGACTACATTGTCCGGGTTTTCAAATATGAATGTTCAACTCACTGCACCAATTATGACCTTCTGCTTGGCACAACAGTAGCGTTGCTACATCGGTACATCTAAATCTATCGCGACTAGAGTTGAATCCGCTAGACGGCAAAGATTTTTACTGTTGGGAAACGACAGCTATCCGTGGTAGCTGTTGTCAGAAGACATCAGTGTACGAAAGTGCCAGTAAATGTACGGGTGGTCGTGCGGTTTGAGGCTGTGACTTGCAAATCTACTATGCGACTGGAATCGAATCTCACTGCAGCAATCATAAACTTTTGCATTTTGTTAGGTGTATGATTTAGATTTCAGGCGTTCTACTAAAATCTTCGAGTTCATGTCTATTGCACCACGATATTTTCCGAGTTTTCTTTCTTTGTTACTCAGAGCAAATATTTAATATAGCACACTCATATCCAATATAATATCATTATATCCAATATCTTATATTATTAGATACTATTTTATTTAATATTTTATTAGAAACGATGTTTTAACCCTCCCTTCATAATATATATATATGATTGCCCTGTTAATGTATTTAAAAATATAACACATTTTACATTAGGAATGATATACACGGCCACAACACCAGAAACTCCCAACTGATACACCTAGACAAGCACAGAACTGCTAAATTTGTAAATCAAGCTAGTGGTGCATACCCATTAATAATTAACAAGTTGCCAGAAACTTAAAAAAAAATCGACTCGCAACCTATGTTTGAAAAAACGAATTTTTAAAAAGTTGACAAATGTACCAATGCACCGTTAATATGATTAATTTTGTATAAATTAAATATTTCTGTATTTTTTACACAAGACTTACCCTTAGTTGTGACAAGCATTGTTTTTCTTTTTCTTTTTTTGTGATTTTGTTCTAGTATTTTATTGTAAATTGCTTCATATAATTTTGTCTGTTTTCTTGACTGATAAACTGTGTTATGCTCTAAGCCCTAAAACATAAAAAATGTTCTTTTTGTGGCAATAAATAAATAAATAAAATAAAATCTCCAACTTAATATCCGACAGATTGCGCTGGGGGTAACAGTGCCACTTAACACGATTGCATGTTCAGTGAAACATTTACAGACAAGAGAACTTGGGGGCCCTGAGAATAGTCAACGCAGATCGCAGTCGGCCCGTAATGCTTCCATCATCGTGATTAATGGTGCATGGAAGCCAATATTCATGGAGTGGCGAAGCACCGCAGCGCCGCTTGGTGCATCTTTGCAGGGGCAGGGCCTTGGGCTGTGACTGGAATTTTCCAATCGCTTGACGGCGCTAAGAAATTTGAACATGCTACTAATAAGTAAGAAAAAAAAAGGACAATTCGACGGGGATCGAACGCAAGCCGTGCCGCACCGCATATGCAAGCTTTAACCGCTTGACCACGAAAGAAAGTGATTCGTACGGAAGTTTTTTTGTAAACATAAATTGCTAAACTATCAATAAGACAAGCACCTTGATAATAAGCAGCGACATTGGTTAATTCGGGTGAGTTGAGTGGGTGTATTTCCCTCACTTACAAACTGTAGAGCGTAGCTCTGTGGCAAGCGCTGTGCTTCGTGTCGCGGAGGTATAGCGTTCGATTACCGGCGTAAGTGCTTTTTGGTTTCTTACCATCGAACTAGGTAACACATGACCAAATATGAAAAATTATTACAAGTCCAGAGTGAAGTACCAATTTCGGCCAACAGGTGGCTCTGATGCTAGTTTTGTGCTTAACTCTAGTTCCAATGTTCCTATATACTTGATGCTAGACGTAGGAGCTGCACTCGGGGTATCGGTGGGGTTTGGGGTCGTGGCAAGTGCCCGCAAAATATATGCAATATATTGCATATATAAAATGCAAAATTACTGAAATGCAAAATTGCTGAGAAGGCCTCAATATTTGCAGCCTTGCTGGGGCAAGTTCTTCCTTTTTGGCGCTATGCGTGGAATTTTCCAATCGAATGACGGCGTTGAGATATTTCACAATACCACTTACTACGAAGAAAATAAAAAAAAGCGAGGTCAACGGGGATCGAAGGCACGACCTGGCGAATCGCAATCGGATACCTTAACCGCATGATCAAGAGGGCAGGTGATTAGTAGAGCTTTTCTTTGTAAATATAATTGCTAAACTATGAAGAAGACAAGCATGTTGATGATTAAAAGAGATATTAGATAATTTGGGCAAGTATTATTTAGTCAGCAGTTTAGTTGGATAATTTCTCTCAATCATGGCCTGAATAGTGTAGCACAGCGGTAAGCCCTGTGCTTCGTGTCGTGGAGGTAATGCGTTCGTTTCCCGGCGCAGCTACTTTTTGGTTTCTAAGCATGAAACTAGGAAGCACTTGATCTAATATGAAAAAATATTACAAGTCCCGAGTGAAGTACCAATTTCTGCCAACAGGTGGCTCTGATGCTAGTTTTGTGCTTAACTCTAGTTCCAATGTTCCTATATACTTGATGCTAGACGTAGGAGCTGCACACGGGGTATAGGTGGGGTTTGGGGTCGTGGGAACGGCCCGCAAAACTGGCGGGCGCGACTGGCGCGAAGCGCCAGGAGCACCCGGCAGTTTTGCTAGTGTCTAAACCATACGCCCAAAAATATTGCAAAAGTGAAAGCCTCCGTGGTAAATCGAACGTGATTCGAACCCAGCTCATCACCAATCCTTTGCATGTGGTGTTTGATGTCTTCGATGCCTCGAACCGCATGTCCACGAAGGCATGTTCTTATCTTAGAATTTTTGAGGTTCATAAGTATCCTATCTCCAGATGATACTGGTGGATGTTGATTGTCGTACTGAAACGGTAAAATGGTTCCTACGTCGAATGGGTTCGATCCCAGTAGCGTATGAGTGAGACATTAGCCGAGCAGCGACATTACCAATGTGCCACGCAGACGGTCATGCATATCGGGGTTTGATGAATCTATTTTAATTTCATGTTTGAAAATCCGGCCCACTAGGCCGTTTCATGACATGGACTCGCCCCTTGTTTCGTTTGTTTAACAATCATTCTTTCAAAATTATTATTAACAGCATCGACGATTATTAGTCGTCCTCGCAAGAAAGACCTGGACCCGGTTACGATAAAGAGCACTGCAGAAGCCCGCAGCTACTTCAGCAGTTGGGCTTTTACCACACTTTGCCACGACCGACACCATAGGTGCAAGCAGAACGGCCTGACTGACAATACATGGCGCCCCCAATTAATCTTATTTGTAAAGTTTCACCGAACACGCAGTAGTGTTACGCACTGAAACCCCAGCGCCATCTGTTAGTTATTAAATGTACTACGATATTTTCCGAGTACTATATTTGTGTTCAATGTTTTTGTAAAAATCCAATATGAAATATTTAGGTCCAATAAAATATCCATTAATATCCAATAATATCGACAGATTGCGCTGGGGGTCACGGTACGACTTAACACGACTGCATGTTCGGTGAACCCTTACAAATAAGAGAACTGATTGGCTCTGTGATCAGACAAGGGAGTTAGACTGGCGTACCACCAGTCGGGCTGTTATGCTTACATCTTCATCCGAGTGATGAAAGTCCTTTTTCAGGAAGTGGCTGGGTGCCACGGCGAAGCTCGGAGGGAAGGGGGCCCAACATTTGCAGCTAAGAAGGAGCACGACTTTATTTCTCGGCGCTTTGACTGACATTTTCTAATCGCGTCATTCAGATAATTGACAATACGAAGAAAAAAAAAGGGACGTTAACGAGGATCGAACGCATGCCCTACAGAGCCGCATTCGGATGCGTTAACCGCATGACCAAGAGAGCAGGTGATTGGTAGAGCTTGTCTTTGTAAATATAATTGCTAAACTATGAAGAAGACAAGCATGTTGATAATTGGAAGAGATATTAGATAATTCGGGCGAGTATTATTTCGTAAGCAGTTTAGTTGGATAAATTCTCTCAATTAACCTGAATAGTGTAGCACAGCGGTAAGCCCTGTGCTTCGTGTCGTGGAGGTAATGCGTTCGTTTCCCGGCGCAGCAACTTTTTGGTTTCTAAGCATGAAACTAGGAAGCAGTTAATCTAATATGAAAAAATATTATAAGTCCCGAGTGTAGTACCAATTTCTGCCAACAGGTGGCTCTTAAGCTAGTTTTGTGCTTAACTCTAGTTCCAATGTTCCTATATACTTGATGCTAGACGTAGGAGCTGCACACGGGGTATAGGTGGGGTTTGGGGTCGTGGGAACGGCCCGTAAAACTGGCGGGCGCGACTGGCGCGAAGCGCCAGGAGCACCCGGCAGTTTTGCTAGTGTCTAAACCATACGCCCAAAAATATTGCAAAAGTGAAAGCCTCCGTGGTAAATCGAACGTGATTCGAACCCAGCTCATCACCAATCCTTTGCATGTGGTGTTTGATGTCTTCGATGCCTCGAACCGCATGTCCACGAAGGCATGTTCTTATCTTAGAATTTTTGAGGTTCATAAGTATCCTATCTCCAGATGATACTGGTGGATGTTGATTGTCGTACTGAAACGGTAAAATGGTTCCTACGTCGAATGGGTTCGATCCCAGTAGCGTATGAGTGAGACATTAGCCGAGCAGCGACATTACCAATGTGCCACGCAGACGGTCATGCATATTGGGGTTTGATGAATCTATTTGAATTTCATGTTTGAAAATCCGGCCTACTAGGCCGTTTCATGACATGGACTCGCCCCTTGTTTCGTTTGTTTAACAATCATTCTTTCAAAATTATTATTAACAGCATCGACGATTATTAGTCGTCCTCGCAAGAAAGACCTGGACCCAGTTACCATAAAGAGCACTGCAGAAGCCCGCAGCTACTTCAGCAGTTGGGCTTTTACCACACTTTACCACGACCGACACCATAGGTGCAAGCAGAACGGCCTGACTGACAATACATGGCGCCCCCAATTAATCTTATTTGTAAAGTTTCACCGAACACGCAGTAGTGTTACGCACCGAGACCCCAGCGCCATCTGTTAGTTATTAAATGTACTACGATATTTTCCGAGTACTATATTTGTGTTCAATGTTTTTGTAAAAATCCAATATGAAATATTTAGGTCCAATAAAATATCCATTAATATCCAATAACATCGACAGATTGCGCTGGGGGTCACAGTACGACTTAACACGACTGCATGTTCGGTGAACCTTTACAAATAAGAGAACTGATTGACTCTGTGATCAAACAAGGGAGTTAGACTGGCGTACCACCAGTCGGGCTGTCATGCTTTCATTTTCATTCGAGTGATGAAAGTCCTTTTTTAGGAAGTGGCTGGGTGCCACGGCGAAGCTCGGAGGGAAGAGGGCCCAACATTTGCAGCTAAGAAGGAGCACGTCTTTAATTCTCGGCGCTGTGACTGACATTTTCTAATAGCGTCTTTCAGATAATTGACCGTACGAAGAAAAAAAAAGGAAAGTTAACGAGGATCGAACGCATGCCCTTCCGAGCCGCATTAGGATGCGTTAACCGCATGACCAAGAGAGCAGGTGATTAGTAGAGCTTGTCTTTGTAAATATAATTGCTAAACTATGAAGAAGACAAGCATGTTGATAATTAGAAGAGATATTAGATAATTCGGGCGAGTATTATTTCGTAAGCAGTTTAATTGGATAATTTCTCTCAATTATGGCCTGAATAGTGTAGCACAGCGGTAAGCCCTGTGCTTCGTGTCGTGGAGGTTATGCGTTCGTTTCCCGGCGCAGCTACTTTTTGGTTTCTAACATGAAACTAGGAAGCAGTTGATTTAATATGAAAAAATATTATAAGTCCCGAGTGTAGTACCAATTTCTGCCAATAGGTGGCTCTGATGCTAGTTTTGTGCTTAACTCTAGTTCCAATGTTCCTATATACTTGATGCTAGACGTAGGAGCTGCACACGGGGTATAGGTGGGGTTTGGGGTCGTGGGAACGGCCCGCAAAACTGGCGGGCGCGACTGGCGCGAAGCGCCAGGAGCACCCGGCAGTTTTGCTAGTGTCTAAACCATACGCCCAAAAAAATTGCAAAAGTGAAAGCCTCCGTGGTTAATGGAACGTGATTCGAACCCAGTTCATCACCAATGTTTTCATTAGATGTTTGATAAAATCGATGACTCGAATTGCGCGACCACGGTGACACATGTTCTTCTCCGCAGTTTGAGGTATACAAGTGTCCTGACTGCAGGTACCACTAGCGGACGTTGATTATCGGCCTCAATCGGTAAAAATTTTCCTCCGTCGAGTGGGTTCGATCATAGTAGCGGCTGAATTTGAAGTTTCCCGAGCAGCGACAGTACCAATGTGCCACGCAGACGGTCATACATATTGGGGTTTGATGAATCTATTTGAATTTCATGTTTGAAAATCCGGCCCACTAGGCCGTTTCATGACATGGACTCGCCGCTTGTTTCGTTTGTTTAAGAATCATTCTTTCAAAATTATTATTAACAGCATCGACGATTATTAGTCGTCCTCGCAAGAAAGACCTGGACCCAGTTACCATAAAGAGCACTGCAGAAGCCCGCAGCTACTTCAGCAGTTGGGCATTCCACACTTTGTCACGACCGATACCAAAGGTGCAAGCAGAACGGCCTGACTGACTATACATGGCGCCCCGAATTATTCTTATTCGTACAGTTTCACCGAACACGCAGTAGTGTTCCGCACCGAGACCCCAGCGCCATCTGTTAGTTATTTAATGTACTACGATATTTTCCGAGTACTATATTTGTGTTCAATGTTTTTGTAAAAATCCACTATGAAATATTTTGGTCCAATAAAATATCCATTAATATCCAATAATATCGACAGATTGCGCTGGGGGTCACGGTACGACTTAACACGACTGCATGTTCGGTGAACCTTTACAAATATAAGAACTGATTGGCTCTGTGATCAGACAAGGGAGTTAGACTGGCGTACCACTAGTCGGGCTGTTATGCTTACATCTTCATCCGAGTGATGAAAGTCCTTTTTCAGGAAGTGGCTGGGTGCCACTGCGAAGCTCGGAGGGAAGGGGGCCAAACATTTGCAGCTAAGAAGGAGCACGTCTTTAAATCTCGGCGCTGTGACTGACATTTTCTAATCGCGTCATTCAGATAATTGACAATACGAAGAAAAAAAAAAGGGAAGGTAACGAGGATCGAACGCATGCCCTTCCGAGCCGCATTCGGATGCGTTAACCGCATGACCAAGAGAACAGGTGATTAGTAGAGATTGTCTTTGTAAATATAATTGGTAAACTATGAAGAAGACAAGCATGTTGATAATTAGAAGAGATATTAGATAATTCGGGCGAGTATTATTTCGTAAGCAGTTTAGTTGGATAAATTCTATCAATTATGGCCTAAATAGTGTAGCACAGCGGTAAGCCCTGTGATTTGTGTCGTGGAGGTTATGCGTTCGTTTCCCGGAGCAGCTACTTTTTGGTTTCTAACGTGAAACTAGGAAGCAGTTGATCTCATATGAAAAAATATTATAAGTCCCGAGTGTAGTACCAATTTCTGCCAACAGGTGGCTCTGATGCTAGTTTTGTGCTTAACTCTAGTTCCAATGTTCCTATATACTTGATGCTAGACGTAGGAGCTGCACACGGGGTATAGGTGGGGTTTGGGGTCGTGGGAACGGCCCGCAAAACTGGCGGGCGCGACTGGCGCGAAGCGCCAGGAGCACCCGGCAGTTTTGCTAGTGTCTAAACCATACGCCCAAAAATATTGCAAAAGTGAAAGCCTCCGTGGTAAATCGAACGTGATTCGAACCCAGTTCATCCCCAATGTTTTCATTAGATGTTTGATAAAATCGATGACTCGAATTGCGCGACCACGGTGACACATGTTCTTCTCCGCAGTTTGAGGTATACAAATGTCCTGACTGCAGGTACCACTAGCGTACGTTGATTGTCGGCCTCAATCGGTAAAAAGGTTCCTCCGTCGAGTGGGTTCGATCATAGTAGCAGCTGCATTTGAAGTTTCCCAAGCAGTGACAGTACCGATGTGCCACGCAGACGGTCATGCATCTTGGGGTTTGATGAATCTATTTGAATTTCATGTTTGAAAATCCGGCCTACTAGGCCGTTACATGACATGGACTCGCCCCTTGTTTCGTGTGTTTAAGAATCATTCTTTCAAAATTATTATTAACAGCATCGACGATTATTAGTCGTCCTCGCAAGAAAGACCTGGACCCGGTTACGATAAAGAGCACTGCAGAAGCCCGCAGCTACTTCAGCAGTTGGGCTTTTACCACACTTTGCCACGACCGACAGCATAGGTGCAAGCAGAACGGCCTGACTGACAATACATGGCGCCCCCAATTAATCTTATTTGTAAAGTTTCACCGAACACGCAGTAGTGTTACGCACCGAGACCCCAACGCCATCTGTTGGATATCAAATGTACCATGATATTTTCCGAGTTTTCTATTTTCCGATCGCTTGACCGCGTTTAGATATTGGACCATACTACTAATTGCGAAGAAAAAAATTGAATAGCGTGGGGATGCGAACACGGGTCCACCGCTCTGTAAACGGATGCTTTGCCCGCTCGACCACGAGAACATATGAAGAACCCTGAAGTTTTAATGTCATTATAAATTGCTTAACTATGAAGAAGAGAAGCATGTTGGTTACTTCGGGCGAGAATGATAACGTTCTCAGTTAAGTGGGTTTAATTCCCTCAAATACGAACTGTATAGCGTAGCGCTGTGCGTCGTGACGCGGAGGTTAAGCCTTCGATGCTCGGCGTAGCTATAACTTGATATCTTACCATAGAAAAAGATAAAGCTTGACTAAACATGAAAAATTTTCGCAAGTCCAGAGTGTAGTACCGATTTCCGCCAACACGCTGATGCTAGTTTTGTGTATTAGTCCACTGATTGAAGAAATTTTGTCGCACGAAGTGCCAGTCGTGCTCTGCATATATATCATTTATCATGCGCGTATATCATTTAGACAGTAGCAAAATTGCAGAGGCTAAGGACAGCTATGCAGATGACATCTATGCGTGTACGCAGTCCAGCGGCACTCATGCGTGTGACGTCAGATGTAGTGACGTCAGTGCTCGATCGATCCCGTCCGTCGACAGAAGGCTAATGATATGGATAATGCTGTAAATCCCTGACAATGTGTACCGTCGATTGAGCTGCACTCTGTATCAAAAATGCAAACTAAAGCACCGCAAATTAATAAAAGTGCGGTAAAATTAAAAAATCTGATGGTGAAGGTGTACAAATATTGTCTGGTGTTTCACACGAATCAAAAATTACTAATTTTTTCGCTCGCATGTCAATAAAATTATCGTAAATCAAAGTATATTGCAATGTTCTTACATCTTAGATATGTTTATGAAAATGTATAAATAAGTACAAGTTTTTGACCGGCGACAGTGTTACGTACATTACCTAAGTGCATATGCGCAGTTTGAAGAAATATATTTAAGAGCTAATATTTAGAATATAAATCGACAAGACCACACAATGACCCCAAGGTTCCGAATTTCAGCACAATCTGGATGTATTGACCAATGACGACTTTTATTCAAAATATCCACAAAATAAAATGTCACATGGAAAGTCCAACAAGTCTTACAAATATTGTCCTTGTAGGCAGCAACCTCGATATATCTTAATACAGCTACATCTTTCTGTTTGCAAGGCAGTCGTGCGTATGTATGGTTTTTATTTAGCTTTTTTAGCTAGTAAAAAAAGAACAATGTTACATTATATGTATCCCTTTATCCTCTTTAAATTTATCATACAATTAAGTCTTAAATTTACTTACAGTTTTTATATTCCTAATTTTCTTTGATAATTTATTATAATCACTAGTTCCTTTAGTTTTTACTGTGTTTAATTTAGAAGACTTAGCAAATTTAGTCTTGCAAATTGCTTGTACATACTCATGCAAATACTCGGCCAATTGCTAGAAACCTCTCAATAAAAAAAGAAGTAATAGAAGTGAAGTATCCAGTAATTATAGCAAACTATCAACTGAGAAAAAACAACAGATCAATTTAACAAATGTTGTTTTCCAATAGTCATGGCTTCTTTCTGATTTTTTTATTTTTTTATTCCTATAGTAGCTTAACTTTAACTTTTAATTATGTACAATAGTTTCTTTTACAAACGCAATTAGTCACACGCGGCCACCTCTTCTCTCTGAACTTCTTCGTCGGGTTTTCCAGCTCAGGTCGGAAATGGTGAATCAATCCCTGAAAGCAAATCAATAAAGAATAAATATAACACAAAATATAAAAACAGATATTATTATTGACAAAAACTATTTGAACTGGGTTTTCAATGCTAAGTGAAGAACAAATAAATTTCCCAACGTTTTGTAACTTGTACCTGTTACTTTTTCAAGGGTACATCAAGTAGATATGAGTCTAAAAATAATCAGATATTATTATATTTTGTATGATTTACAGGCCAAAATATTGATCCAATTATCAAAATATAACTTTGAAATAACATATCTAAAATTTAAGTATCTCTCCTATATTCCCAACCATGAAACCAAACACAAAAAAAAAATCGACTGGAGGATCAACCAGAAATGTCATATATCCCACAAAAATGAATTTCATGAACTTTATGTTTCATTCCAGAATTTTCCATCTTCTGGAACCTTTAAGACTTTGAGAACACAGACTTTGAGAAAGTAATACATAGTTTACTTTTTTCACTTATAAAACTGGAATTGGTCTGATTGAAAAGGCTGTTTTGAACTGTGATAGATGAACAGTGAATGTACGAAGAGGATAGTGATAAATAAATTACAGGAGACCACTGGCTTTATGTCCTTCTACAAGGAGGTACATCTCAAACAACAAGATTGTATCAATAATCCAAAGATTGATCAGCAAGGTGAATTGTGCCATTTAACGTAAATCCCTCCAACTTTTCTCCTAAACAAATCTAGTTGTAAATCAAATTAGTACAGCTTTTTGGAAGCACAACGCAAAACACCAAACAAAACCAAACAAAACGGAAAACCGGAGAGGGTGGTTTTATAAATACAGTCAAATAGCACCTCTGCTACCTTGTGCCAACAATAAAGGCCTGCAGTTACCTGTACAGGTCAGGCAGCAGTGTCTCCCACGACTGGCCGTTGCCCGGGATGAATCGGTGGATCATCTTTTTCATCCAAGTGATGCCCTCTCGACACAGAGCACGGAGCACGGGGCACGGTGCACGGGGCACGGGGCACGGGGCACGGTGCAAGGGGC
The DNA here is from genome assembly GCA_947568835.1 of Protonemura montana. Lineage (NCBI taxonomy): Eukaryota > Metazoa > Arthropoda > Insecta > Plecoptera > Nemouridae > Protonemura > Protonemura montana. The sequence goes on from OX387609.1 coordinate 4,001,092, forward strand.
ACGGGGCACGGGGCACGGGGCAAGGGGCACGGGTACTGCACGATAACCGTCACGCAAACGCTGCAAGTGCAAGTGGTTGACACAGAGAGATTAATGCAGTGCTAAGTTTGTTATAACTGATTGAAAACATATTGACTTGGGGTATTCGGTAATTTGTAAAATGTTGAGGGTACAATTTTCTAGGATTGAGCATGAAGAATTAGAACATTTGACTCAATCAAAACTTCAACCTATTTATAACCTTTAAAATATAAAGAACCTTTTACACAATTAATTAAACCAAAGAGTTGATTCATCTTTTAGTGTGTTTAAAATCATATCAAAGTCTAGAGTAGCCTATCAATTTAGTTCCTTAAACGGTCAAAAATAGCAAAAATGCAGCCGGAAAGCCGGACATTGAAAACTTTCTTTTGGGGCTCTGAATTTCAGGGTGCAAATACAGGGCAACACAAGTTCTGCAACAACTTCAAAAAAAAAAACGTTGTGTTTCCAGATTTTCGGGCTTGTGGAGGGTGAGAAGGAATTAAGGGGTACCATATATTTTTGTATCCATCTCTTTTGACCATAGAGATGGTCTTTGACCATTTGAGTCATCTTATGTGTTATGAGAGGAGATTCTTGGTTTGAAAATCAAAACCAAAAATAAATACAAATACCCTAACACAAGTTTCAATTAAAGTCATATTTCGGAGCAAATCTAAGCAATTCATACAAAAGTTTTTTTTATTTAATTTAATTTTTGAAGCTCAATAATTTTATATTTTTATTTATTTTTCTAAAAAAATAACGAACTACAGGTCAGTCAAAAATGAAATTAAAAAAAATCTCTTAAGATTCTTATAATGTAATCCAGCAAAGGCAACTTATAACCCCTCTCCAGCCAGTTTATTTTGATATGAACAGATATCTAAAATATTTTTAATAAAAATTCGACAGAATTGTATTTTTTTTTAGATAAAATTTTAAGAAAACATACAGAATCATTAAAAATAAAAAGTCAAGATTATTAGACTTAAAATAAACCGAGTAAAAAAATGTAACTTTAAAAAATGACTACCTTTAAATACAAGCGACGTAAAGATACCAGCATTCTTTGGAAAACTTCATCTGAAATGCAGAGGAAGCTAGACTGAAAAAATGAGCAACCGAGGGGGGATACGAACCCAGGACCTCCCAGGTTGAAATGTTTCTCCAAATAACACCAAATATAAGGTGAGTATTAAACATTTTATGCAGAATGTCTGTACGTAAATCAGGTGTAATGCTAGCACTCAATTGCCTTTGTAGCAAAAATCAGTTCTGAAACCGACAAATTTAATTTCTTAAAATCAGCTTAAAAGAATTTAAAAGAATTTATTTTATCTTTATAACAATTTTAAAACAAACACATCATTTCTTCCTTTCTTTCATTTCTTCTGATATGCTGTTTATTCCGTACCTTTCTGAGACCGCTCAAGTTTTAAGATAAAAAGACAGATCTAGCTGATAAATGAAAATCAATCCGCCACTGTTGTAATTTCCCTTAGAATATATTTCAAACAAGTAATTTTTTATTGTTCTTAAATAAGTTTGCGTCAAACGAGTTATGTTTGCTTCACCCACAATGAAATTAGAAGGATATAGGCGATTATCATATTTCACCATTTTGCAACATTTACCATCGTTTTGGACCAAATTTTCACTTTTTTGCAACGTTTTGCACCGTTTTGCACTGGTTTTTTAAATATATTTGCACCGTTTTAATAGTTTTTAAACGTTTTGCATCGTTTTGAAACGTTTTGCACCGTTATTCACTGTTTATTTAATATCTTTGCACCATTTTGCACCGTTTTGCACTGTTTTTTTTTTAATAGGTTTGCATCGTTTAGAAACGTTTTGCAGTTTTACACCATTTTGCATCATCTTTTACCGTGTTTCATCGTGTTTTGCACCCTCATCTTTAACCAAGAACAATACAGTTCCATTGGACGGTGGCAACTGAACCAAGAACAATACAGTTCCATTGGACGGTGGCAACTGAACCAAGAACAATACAGTTCCATTGGACGGTGGCAACTGAACCAAGAACAATACAGTTCCATTGGACGGTGGCAACTGAACCAAGAACAATACAGTTCCATTGGACGGTGGCAACTGAACCAAGAACAATACAGTTCCATTGGACGGTGGCAACTGAACCAAGAACAATACAGTTCCATTGGACGGTGGCAACTGAACCAAGAACAATACAGTTCCATTGGACGGTGGCAACTGAACCAAGAACAATACAGTTCCATTGGACGGTGGCAACTGAACCAAGAACAATACAGTTCCATTGGACGGTGGCAACTGAACCAAGAACAATACAGTTCCATTGGAAGGTGGCAACTGAACCAAGAACAATACAGTTCCATTGGACGGTGGCAACTGAACCAAGAACAATACAGTTCCATTGGACGGTGGCAACTGAACCAAGAACAATACAGTTCCATTGGACGGTGGCAACTGAACCAAGAACAATACAGTTCCATTGGATGGTGGCAACTGATTAAGAAAAGAACCAACACTCAGAACCAAATGCTGTAAACGCACCAATTGCATGTTAGCTCTTCCCCAGACATTTGGTACACAGAGAAATCTTAATACCTAAAACCACACAGATCTTGTTTTAGGCGAATCGTCAGACTGAACGAGCGCCCTCGTTAGTACGTTTTCACATGTTTAACTACATTTAATGGAACCATCGGACTACGCCCTCTTGAATTTAGAATGCTGAGAAGTTCAGCATTAGGATCGATTTAATTAGAACAAATAAAACAAAATATAATCATTAATTCATCATTCATCAATCATTAATAATGAATTCTAAGAAAGATTGAAATAGAACAAAATTAAGGTCGTTGTTTTGCAACCACGAAAATGTAAACAGCCTTTTTGTTTCAAAGAAGAACGTATTTTTTTTTGTATTTCAGAGACAAACAATTAATCAATATGTTACATTATTCAGTTTTTTTGAGGCAAACGGTACACATTTAAACTCTTACACATCTCAGAACAGAGGACATTTTTTTTAATGAAACAACTGCTCAAAATAGCGAGCTATTTTTCTAGGAGCAAGAAAAGAATCTACTTCGTGAAAAAGTTTTGAGAATGAAAGCGTGTGTTTGAATAATATAAAGAATAAACTGGTAAATTGTAGTTTTGAAATATCTACGAAGCTAATTAAATCTGTGAGCAATGTCATTTGGAAGAACGAACGTTTTGAGAAACATTTCCAATCTTTAATTCTGTAAGATCTAGGTAAAATTACGCCGTTAATTACACTTAAGTTGGATCAAATTAAGATTAAAAAAAAAATCGCTTTATTGTTCCAAAAATTGTCACCAACTATAATTTTTAACTTAAAAATACAATTAACAAATAATTACATTCTAAGATTATCTCGTTTTTTGCGTAATTGCGGTGTACATTATCGAATACAACAACAGAATATAGTTATTTAATTTTAATTTCAATCATTTTCAAATGTTTAACTTAAAAAGAGATTGTAAAAGAAGTTACTTTCAACCAGATGCGAGGATTGGAGAAAGAATGAATTACAAAACCCTACGGCTATACCCCTAAAAAAACCATAAACATCAATAGTTTAATTTTTGTTTTGTTTTTACAAGGGTTTTTGTTTTTACAAGTATGAGGGTTCACAAAATTAACATTTTTTTAAATTATAAAAATTGATCACTTTTACTTGGTAGGTCAAAGAACTGTATAAAACAACCAAACGTTCTTTATTCCTCTTTAAGGTACAAGTGTACCTTAAAAAACCAAACATGAAAACCAAAAACCAAACATGAGGTTGTAATTCCACATATACATCCATGCTGAAAGATGAATAGCTTTCAACTAGGTATAGGTACATTGAACATAACTGACCAATCTCCAATATCTCCGGTCTCGTGGCAATATCTTCAAGAATTCATTCTCCAAACGACGAGCACTTAAAAAAGCGGAGCTAGAATTCAATAACTTTGAATAAAAGTTGAAATCTGATTTAATTTGAAACGCTTGAAATACGAGGGGCATTTCATTATTAAGAACACTATAACCGTCTAAAAAATTAACATTCGGACGGGAACTTGAACCCAGATCTCTACTTATCGTGGGTGTTGCTCTAACCAATTGAGCTACTTGGACACACAATTTGACAGTTCTCCAAGGAGTAGAACCAAGAGGCTGTGAATACTCACAGTCACTCTGATTCTAGTGACGCTATATCACGTCACAGCCTGTAAATCTCAAGTAACTACAATTTGAAGTTGGATGCGTTTTAATTATTTGAAATATTGTTTAAATTGCAAACGCTTGCAATACGCGGGATATTTTATTATTATGAACACTATAACCGTCTCAAAAATTGGTTTATAACTAATTAATAAATAACTCATTTAATTCATATGGCTATAACGCTTGTTATTTAAGCCGTCTACGGAATAATTAGCTCTAGCCATTGTTAAAGTGGAACCAAAAATTTAAGAAAGCACACATATTATTTTTGAATCGTATGTTTGAACTGTAAATATCCTATTTGTTGATTTTATCAGTACTGTAATGTAAGTAAGTATCTGTATGTAAGTATATATCAATAAATATACTATAACCTCCATCCGAATGTTAAATTAGATCTCTTGACTGGATATCATCTCATAAGGTAGGCGAGTAAACATGATCAACATCCTAAAATAAATCCAGTTGTTACAATATGAGGAAGTTGAAAGTTATAAACAAGAAAAATGCAGTGCTTCTTGGGAGAGTTTACAATGAAATCGCAGAGATTACAGAGAAAGTAAGGATTAACTAGTATATATGTATATGTATATGTATATATGTATATAGTAACTAGTATATGTTGCGAAACGTCGGGAAATTTAGTAGCCCTTTACTTAGCATTCAAAACCCAGTTCAAATAGTTTTTCTAAAAACTTGTGCTAAGGATAAATTAAATAGACATGAGTCTAAAAACCATCATTATTATACTTGTCATGATTTCCTGAATGTAATGGACGTCTTGATTGATGAAAAGAAAGACGTTAAAAATTGTACATGCAGACCGAGAAAGTGTATTGCTCGTCTCTTTTGTTGAATTATTTAAAAGAAAGAGGGAAGAAAGGATGCAGAACTTAAAGAGATACTTGAAAGAGACTAGAGACTATAAGATGAGTAGCTAGAATATCGGTCAACACTTTCAATGTTTGATTTGCTTTGAATCGGATCAGAGTACTATTTATCAGTAATTGTTATAATTATTATTTTTATAAATACATTTTGTATTTAAAAACTTCTATTTTCCGTGGCTGCTTAACCTGGCAAAATATTCAACTGTTTTTTAAGATAATAAAGCCCTTTTGTTAACCACCTTATCAAAGGTAGCATATTTTATTGAGAGACACTAAATTACTGTTAAAATTTTCTCGAGACTATTTGCTCGGCAAGATTCATAGCTGTTACGACTTAACATAGGATAAAAACCTTACATATTAAGCGTTTTGTTTTTTCATTGGAACTTCATCAAAGTATATCAAAGTATAAGAATAATCATATAAAAATGAGTATAAATCGAGTAAAAGATTTGATGCTAGAACATGGCAATTCAGCTTTTATTTAATTTAAATAAAAGAAATAGCAGATTAAAAAATACCTTGATAAAAAAGGTAAATCTTCTTCAGATATTTTGTCATTCAACTAAATTAGAGCAATGGTACTGTCTTATCAACAACCTTCAGCGTTTTATGAAAAGTAAACGTTTGATCCTAATGTTAGGCAAGCCTCAATTTCAAATAAGCACTATTTGTATATAGTAATTGTAATAATTGCCTTCAGACTCGTTCTTGGTCAGGTAGGTTGATGAAGATCAAAAATAGGTCCACTCAATGTGTTAACTGATGTGATTGCCACCAGGTTAGTTAATTCGGTCAACAAAAATGCAGTAATTTTGTAAATTTCATGTCAAACGTCTTTAGACTTCAGTCGAAGTCAGCATGGAAAGCTAAATATAAGATTGCATTAAACATTTCCAAGACTACCGGAAAATCTGTAAGACTATAAAAAAGAAACTCTCACGCTAAGGCTTAACGAATATTTACTATAAACATGTATTTATTTAATTGAAGAGTTCTATCATGAATGAATGTATACCTAACATAAAAAAATACTTTTTTCCGACGATGGAAAGTAATTTTGACACTTGTAAATATATTTCTGTAATGGTATCATAATGTAAGGAAGGTGCACTGGAAAAAATTTGTAGCTGAACCAGGATACGAACCTGTATAATAATTTATAATAATATAATGTGTACCTATATCAAAATAAAATAATAATTTATTTAATATATAATTATAAAAATGTATATTAACGTGGGAATATGCATGCTCTGTTCATACTGTGGCGTATTTATTAAAAACACAATCTAGTATAATTATTATTAAATTCAAATTGTAATGGGTATCAGCATTGGTTTTCCAAACTTGTAGTTACCTTGAAGAATTGTTAAACGTGGTGCATTTTGCTGTTCTTCACCAAAAACAGCTTGGCTAATGACCGCTCTTACTAAGGATGAAATTGCTCAGCCATGGATTTTGCAAACACAGATCCTCGACAACTCTTGTATAATTAATCTAAGAGTATATGGATGAAGTGTGATTTTATTGAAGTGGATTACACCTAGATTATATCTAGATCTAGATCTAGATTAGGCCTACATTAGATCACAATCCCGGGGGTCGCCAAAATATGTGCGGAGTATTTTGTAAAATATTGAAAACAAAATGTGCACATCATGTGGTACATGAGTGAACAAAGATGATTCCGGAGAACCATCAGATTAAAAACTGGTGACTTTTTGTCAAAATGTCTTTGTCCCCTTTTACTAGAAATTTGTCAGCATCTTTAACGTAGCAATAATGTTTTCAGCCAAATATTTATATATTAAATATGTTTACCATGTGAAACATAAATTAAACATGATTGTATGCTTGATTCGAGTGCATTGCAAAACAATGCATTTTTTAATTAAACGTGCAAAATATCATTGAATTACATTAACGCCAAATTCTCCCACAATTGTCTCGAAATTTAATCTCGAAAACAATTAGCCAACTTTGGTGACAAACAAATGCGATGTACTTTGACCCACTTTTTAAAATTTAATCACAACCAGGACTCGATTGCGTGCGTACGTAGAGTGCGTTTTATTCAAAATCAAAGATGGCGTCTCCAAATGTCCGTTATGAAGTCTTTTATGACAAATTGTTTTCAAAAGAGTTAGTACAAGATCTAAGTCTCGTAAAGGTAAGCGAAACAATCGACGAGGTTACAGAGGAAAAAGAGTATTTGTCTCGTACGCATTTTTGGACGAAGATCACGTTTTTTGAGAGGAAAGAAATGAACGAAACAGTTAAACAGCTTGACTTATAAATGTACACAGAATGTATAATGTTTAGGTAGCCTAACAAAAAGTGGCATTTTAAATAGATGTATGGATGGCAGTGTGAGTAATCGTTATTTGTAGAAAATGTTCGATATAGTAAGGCAGTTACATCAAAGGGTACACAGACTGACGATTCCGAAAGGAGACAAGGAATGGCGAAAAAAGTGTGCTTTAAAGTATTTAATTTAAAGTTTAATGTTAATAAAAAAAATTTTGAAGTAGGTACTTTCCGCTTTTTCAACATTTAGTTTATCTCCAATCTACATGTTTCTCTATTACACAATTGTATAATTTATTTTGTATATTTCAATAAAATTGCTGGTATTTTACGTGTTTATGTGTTTTATTGGATCTTTTTATACGCCTAGAAACAATGCTGTTTGTCGAATATTATCCATGCAAGTTTAATTCAGGAGACTAGGAATCTTTTCCAAGGCATGTAACGGCTGGTTTGTCTGAAACAGGTGAACTAAGTTTGATTATTTTTTCAGCAACAAAAATAATGAGTTTATAGTATTATTTATTAATTAGTTCTAGGACAATTTTAAACTAAGATTTAAGTGTCCTTTGACTGGACATTTTTTATAATCGTATTGACTATTAATTGCTTAAATTGTTGGCAGGTACATTTTAAATGGCCACGGATAAAAGATTAAAAACTTCTTAATCGACTCCCTTTCCTTACGACAACGAAATTAAAGAACAGGATCGTTCTTTCTCTGAAACATCTTTGTTTTACCTCAAATATCAAGGCTCCACTTTATGTGATAAAAGTGATTTTGACCATTTTTGTTGGTTAAAAGATACTTTGTAGGGGATGCATATGTGATGAGTGAAAAATGTGAGTCTACATAACTACTCGATATGTACTTTGATGAGCACCAAGGGCTTATCAGTCGGTTTGATTATATAAAGTTTAATTTTTCATTATTCATGGTTACATGCTGGATGGATTTTTAACAATTACATTATTGACATAGAAAAAAAACTTAATTTAAAAATAAAAAATTTACAAAAAATAAAAATATGTAATAATAAAAAGTATTTGGTTTACTTTCTTAAGTTTCCACATGGTCTCGTTGGTTGAAAATGATTAATTAAAAATTAAAAACATTGACAAGAGAAGATGAAGCAAACCCACCAAAGAGTGCTTTAACCTGTTCACAATATTTTAAGTCATAGGGTCTATTTATCCAGGAGTCAATATTTTGTTGATAATTTTATTTGCTTCAAGTATTCTAAATTGCAAATTTCGGAAGGAAGGTTGTTGAACAGATGGGGTGCAGTGTATTCAAGCAATATTTTGCAGTTCTTATTTTGAAATGTTGGTACCACACACGGCTGCACGTTTCCAAGTCCAGCCTTCAATGCGATTTCTGATTTCACTTCTTTAAATTTACAATAAAAAGTTGGAGTAATAATAATCAATCATGCCGAAGCAACTTTACTATTGCCATGCTCAAATTCAAATCTAAATATCACTGCCGAACTCCAGGGGGATTTATTTGAGAATATGCCAGACGCTTGTCACTCAAACAATTTGTTATTTTTAACAGACGTGTAACAAAGCGATCCCTGTCAGGTAGGTACATACTTAACGAGTGTTTAAAATAGAAGACATGGCCACGTCTCTTTTAGATGGACAAGTTAAAAACTTGTGGATGGTAAATTTGATTAAAGATATATTTCTGAATTTCCCTGCGAGTAATTCACTAATAAAATTAATGTGTTAAAAAAACGAAAAAATACGAACAGGTTGAAAAAGCAAAAGAAAGAACCCAGCAGCAAGGTTAATAATATTCAAGACGAACTATTTATTTTATAATTAAAATACCAAGGGATTATATATTTTTAATACGCAGACAGTTTTGCAATGGCTTTTAATATTTTTCTAAAGACTGGGTTCTCTGAGAAAACAGTCATGAATTCCCTTCTGTCTTTATTTTCTTCTAAATCTGTGTAAAACAAATCAGACTGATGTCAACTAGAACTTGAATCTAATAAAAAATCTCTGTAGGTTTAACGATTTGCCAGGAACACTGACAAACCAACCACAACAAACCGGATGTCAGAACAAACCAACCGGATGCTGTCGAGCGAGAAAATTTCCTCCAAACGGATCCATGTCTTGAATTAAATGGTTTATTTATGATTGGTAATTAAAAATTGCTGTAATAATGGAAAAGTCACATTAATAGACTTTTTAATTAGACTGTGGTACTTTCTTATGCAAATTAATTTGTCTTAATATTGGGAAAAAAAGGAAATTTGAAAAACGACGATGAAATCTTTTCTTTGTCACCAAAAACAAGGGCAAAAACGTGGCAGTTTTTCGACACCTGGTCACTGTTTAAGAAATGTTTAAGTTTAATGTTTAAGAAAAGATAAAAACTGAAAGGAGACTAAAAAGGTTACGAAAATATAAAAGACTGTTTAGACGTAAGCTTGGCGAAACTGTAGATTGATTAAACATTATTAAACTAAGCAAAATCAGTGTCTTCGCATAACCTTTTTTTAATAAAATATATGGCCTGCATAATCCTTTATGACAGCGACAGTTATTTTTTTAGATGTCACTGAAAGATGGAATCTTGAAACTAATTATTAACTTACAAGTGAATGAGTGCTGACAGCCCTGACATAATAGAAAGTAATCATGCAGTTACAATACTTGTTTATGTTTTATCTTGTTTAGTTACTTGACATTTTACCTTTGATCGAAACTCAAGCAACAATAAAAACTGTCGTCAAGTTTTTAAAACAAATAGTTTGCTTGGGAGATAAAAATAACCCGAGAATCACCAGAAAATCTTCCTACACTTGGTCATTTTGGTAGTTGATCTATTAACAAAAACCACAGATGAATTAATTCTCAAAAATAAGCAATGACTTTTTCAAACTTACAGGCAGTAGGAACATATAAAAGAGGTTAACTATTAACTATTACTAGTTAACTATTAGCATCCAAGCTTTCTATGGCAAGTTTGTTTAAATTGCTCGTATTTGTTCACCTTGAAAATAAACAAATACAAATAATCATTGTTATTATAGAAAGCGGTCGTTTATAATCAGAAAATCATTTATTTTGTTAATAATTCATTAAAATAGTTAGATAACAATTACATTGAAATTTATTTAAAAATAATTAAATGATAGCTAATTAATTTTAATTATTATATATATATATATATATATATATATATATACATGTATCTATTTTGCTACACCACTTCAAAATAAAAATAGTAAGCAAACAAAAACATACGCATGCTTGAATGAGTAATTAAATTCTTTGATCAAACTGGTTTAACAGTTGGTCACTACCTAGGTTGTGATAAAATAAAATAATAATAATTATTGTTATTTTAGAAAATGGTAATAAAAGCGATCGCTATTAATCAAAAAATCAATTACTGTGTAAATAATGGCAATAATAATTGAAAGCTTAAAATAATAATTAGTAATAATGAGAGTTATAATAATGAATTAAAATATATTGAAATAATTAAATAATAATTAAATTGAAATGAACTGCAAATTAATTGAAAAATAACTAATATAAATACGTTGATAATAAAAAACGCTTCAAAAAAGAAACAGCGCTGATTTAATTTAAAAATATTAGCATGTTTGAATTAGTAATTAAAGTCTTCTATCAAATTGGTTTGTCAGATTGGTCAGAAGATATTGAAACAAACTGACTGGAAATAAATAATAGGTTTGTGTGGTTAAATAAAATAGGTACTTCCATGGCTCTTATAAAAGCTGATTAAACTTTCAGTTCACTCGCTGATCCTATTCGAGTTCTACCGTCTTTCGGAAGGGACGTCAAACCGGAAGTCCCGTTGCTGCTTTTAGATAGAAGTAGGCTAAGTAAAGCCACCGTTTCCCCTTCCTCTTTTCTAGGCCAGATTAGGTTTATCCACTCGTTTACCGACGCCATTTACCGACGCCATTAGACAAGTGTCACATGGCCCGTCTCAAAACAGTGCGTCGTTAAACACCACAGATCATTAATCAAAAGTTTTCATTATTGAAAAATGTTATTTTAATAACAGACATATCTTTTATGATTCAGAAACAAAAACAAACGAAAAATGTGATTTTGATGAAATCACAATGAAATCTTATTTAAATTGCAAACGCTTGCAATGCGCTGGGTAATTTATTATTATGAACACTAACCGTCAAATAAAATAAACTAAAATCGTCTCAAAAAGCCAGTGACCAAGTAGCTTCAGGCGACCCAGACCCTAGAAAATATAAAAAAACACTTTTTAAACATATCATTATGGTTATTGTAGTATTATTCTTAAAATCACAGGATTTTTTAAATCAAATCGATTCCCAAATATCATGTCGTATATGGCAGCCATTTCCTGAATATTAGGTACAGCCAATTTTTGTTCATTTTGCAATCCTCCGTACTTGTGTTCCAATGGAAGTATGGGATTGCGAGTTATAAACCAGTTTTTCAAACCAGTTAGAGCAGCACCCACGATAGGTGGAGATCAGGGTTCGAGTCCCCGTTTGGAAATCAATTTTTGAGACAGTTAAAGTGTTGAAAATAATAAGATGTGATTTTGTTTTGCAGTGATGTAACATTGGCAATGCTTGACACTTAAATTGACACCACCCTGTTCGGTGACGTTCCGAGAATGGTACCCAGGGGTAACGAAGATAACTCTTATTTAGTAAACTCACTGGCAGTATTGCGATTTATTTCACAACTATTGGCACTACACTCGATGGAAGCACAGAAATTTATATTCAATTTGGAGCAGAAAATAGGAAAAAGCGGAAAAATCACTCTAGTAACTTTCAATAGACGTTTGACAATAGAATGTAGATTTCAATTAAAACAAATATTTAAAACATGCAATTTTTTTAACGTGCATTATGTCAGTTTCCAACCTCATTCCATTTTTTTTGTTTATTAATCTGTGTATGTATATTGTAAATGTATTTACATTTGTATATTGTTTATTTGTTTATTGTCCACGATGAATTCGAGACTTACCCTATGTTCTGAGCTGTTATTATCTCACAAAATTAGTGAAAATTAGTGAGTTTACTCACTTAATATTGATTTTTGTAAAGTTTCGATTTCAAAGCTGAATTGTCTGTACATTTTATATCGAATTAAAATATCTAATAACCCGACTTTCAGAACAAGAAATAAAATACACTTAACATTTACTGGAAGCACTGAGGTTTATTGTTGCAATTATTTGCATTTCTTACAACCCACGAGAAAGTGCCCCTTTTAAATCATATTCCAGCAAAAAATCTAAAATAGCAAAGTGTGTTTTGTAATAAAAAAATTGTTTAGTTCTTGGAGTATGCTGTGTCTTGAGACATAGCTCATAGTAAAATTTTCTCTGTTAAAATACAGAGACTGGAAATACAATGTAAACTCAAATTGAAATACGTTTGAAAGACCCATAAATGCTGAGAAATCTTGGTCTTTAACATGTTGAAAAAATGAAGCTCTAAACCATCCGGACAATCAAAATAATACTAACGACAATTTTCAGAAATAAATCTCGTTGAAGGCATCCAAGCCGTAAAGAAATTAACAACTAACAACCAATTATTTAATTTTATTAATATTTTAATATTTCAAGAAAGTGTGATAAATATTAAACTTGAAACTTCAAAGTAGGTTATTGTAATTGAAATTTGATAAAAATTGCATACCGTGATTTATTAATTGAATATCAATAAAAAATCATTTTCGGGCACCAAAACGCCGTTGCGTCTAAAATAATAAAGGGTCATCAGAATGAAAGAAAATTTGCAGTTTACAAGATATGCAAGGAAAATCGAATCAGAGACCTAAGAAACACACAAGGTGACCACGGCCAGGTGGGTTGGCAGGTACACAATCAGCAAGAGACGATACCAGTGACAGTGAAAACTGGAGTCACCAAGTTGAGGACAAAACAAACATCTGAGTGGTGATTCTGAAACTTTTTTTCTTTGGAATGAAATGAAATGATGAGTAACCTTCATTAAGTCCATTTTTAGCACACGAAACAATTGCCTATTTGATTCAATTCCATTTCACCGAAAAGAATCTACTTCGTGAAAAAGTTTTGAGAATGAAAGCGTGTGTTTGAATAATATAGAGAATAAACCGGTAAATTGTAGTTTTGAAATATCTACGAAGCTAATTAAATGTGTGAGCTTTTTCTTTTGGAAGAACGAACGTTTTGAGAAACATTTCTAATCTTTAATTCTTTAAGATCTAGGTAAAATTACGCCAAAGTATGTTAGTTACACTAAAGTTGGACCAAATTAAGATTTAAAAAAAATCGCTTTATTGTTCCAAAAATTGTCAACAACTATAATTTTAAACTTAAAAATAAAATAAACAAATAATTACGTTCTTAGATTATCTCGTTTCTTGCATATTTGCGGTGTTCATTATTGAATACAACAGCAGAATATAGTTATTTAATTTTAATTCATTTGTTCTTGCCATAAACTAGAAGAACACAAAAAAAGTAAGTGGGTGTAGATAAAGAAATTTACCAATTCTGGGAATTAAAAAAAATTATCTTGCGACAGTTTTTGTTTTTTTATAATAAAAGCACTTGAAGTGTTCCTTGGAGCTCGTATATGTGGTCAGAGGCCGGCAACGCGCTGTGACACTTAAAGGTTACTAAGGTTAATAAGGTTACTGAGGTTACTAAGGTTGCTGATGTTACTAAGGTTACTGAGTAAACCAATATTTCTGGGAATGAGGTGACGTCAGATCAGGTGCATGTTGGAAGGGGTAAGACAAATAGCAATTGATACAATGCTCTAAGACATCGTGCCTGTTTACGTGCAATTCATACAAGTAATTAATGTGAAAATTACGATTAAAGGCCGATTTCACCAACGACGTTTAAATATTGCTTGGACCACGTTTAAGGGAGGGTTTGGGAAGAGATTTATCCCCCCGTTTAGCTGAAATTTTGAAAGATTTGTAACAGAATGTTAAGATAAGTTATCAAAAAAAGATTTAAATTTAAATTTGAATTCGGTGATGTTTCAGAAAGGCTTTGTGCGGTCACATAAAATAAATTTTATTTCGCAGCAGTCACAATTTTCTCTCTCCTCTTATTTGCCATTTAATATTTGAACCTGGAAGGATGGGATTAACTTTTAAACTGTCATTTGCAGGTCAAAGTAAGAAGTCTCATTGATATTTTGTTTGAATTAACAAAATATTCAATTTAGAAGCAAACACATTGTTAAAAACTATTTTTTTCTTGAACTTCGTGTGTTGTCTTGATTTTTTGGTTTGCAATTATTAAAAAACAAATTACTGCGTCGGTTAAAATCACCCCTAAACGACGTTTAAGAGCGTTTTAAACTGCGTCGGTGAAATCGGTCCTAATATTTATAAATTCCATATATAACCTTCTTCGGACATATTGTCATTAGATTTCAAAACCTGACAAATATTTTCGTTTATTACATTGCTAAAAGGACATCAATAATCAAAGTATCGCGTTAAGAAACCTTAATTCGTTTCTAAGAATATATCTTAGCTAGTAGACCCTCCCGCTGCGTCCGCAGCTGCCATGTGTAAGGTGACAGATAAGAGGGATGCGATTAAATTGTGTAATTCAAGTAATTTGAAATGGTAAGACGCCCTTTCCAAAGCCTCCAATAATGGGACCACAACCGTTGTGGTTTCCATTTCTATTTCCGTTGCGACGCCACGGACTATTTCGTTGCTTCGCTACAAATTCGATGGTGAATTGACCAAAAAGTACATTGTTGTCGAACATTTTCCGTAGATTTTTTGGTTATTTTCAGCATTTCACCTGCCTGACACAAACTATTTCGGAGTCTTAGCAACAGATTAAAGCTTTTATATAAGGTTAACAATTATAGAAGGTTAACTAGCAGTACCCGCTGCCTGACGGCCGGATTTTGGTGTCGAGGGGGTTGTCATCATAGTTTAAACATTTCTCGATTTAAAGTATATTTAAAAGGATTTTCGTGTTTTGTCAGATGCCCTTTCCAATGCCAGTAATGGGACTACAACCAAGAAAAGTAAGAAACTGCTGAGAAAAGAATGTGTTATCGCCTTCTGCCTCTACGCGAGTGCCCTATGCCCTTAGGGCATACCCTACGGCCAGGTAATGACTCAAATATGGCCCTAGGCCATAACCTAGGTCCTAAACCCCGGTACCGAACCTGGACATTATAGGAGCTGCTTTATAACATATTAACATATAACATATATCAGTACCCGCATGAGATTTTATTCAGTTAACATTTCGAAATCACAAAAATTTTAAAAAATGAGCAAAATACAAAGTTACAGTACCCCTAGACACTATTTTAGTACTATTACTAAAATTATTATTATTAATACTATTTACTATTTACACTATTTACACAATTATTTATTATAGATATTATTTACACTATTAGTATCTAAAAGACATAGCCATTGAGAAGAGCAGGAGGCTGTTTGTCGAGCGTCGGCGTCGGCGTCGGCGTCGGCGTCGGCGTCGGCGCAGCAGTCGGCTCATGGGCAGCTTGCTTAGCTGCTCGCCTCAGTCGTGTCTTTTCGGCTGCTGTCCTTAACTTCACATTTTTGCCACCTTTTCGATGCGTCAGGTTCGGACGCTTTTTAGGTGGCATCTGTGAAAGAAAGCGAGGATTAAATAATACCCTGTCCACCAACGCCAAACATAATTTATTGATATCAGATAACCTTTGTTATTTATCCACTGGGTCTCCGTTTATATTTATTAAATATGTACTATGCATAGTAGTTTCGGAACTTACTGGATTGGCGTATTGACCGTTACACTGCTTCTTTATTTAATTTCCGACTTCTTCAACGACTACAAAATTGCAATTTGTAGCGATGTTAAATGAAAAACAATAATTTTCAACAATTCTCCATCCACTGCCATCAAGATTGTACAAAGATTTCAAGAATATAAATTGGTTATTCGGTTTTGCTTTGTAGGATTTTTGACCCTGACGTTGACGAACCGTGTGGGCTTTCTGAAATTTATTCCTCGATGTGAAATTTTAGGATGCTTATGCAAGTGTGACATTTGTTCCAAAATCATTCGATCAAGTGATTTGTTTTACTATAATATACTATTATCTTCTTATTAATATTGTTATTGTTTAAACTCTATGAGTAACAAATTGAGTTGAAAAAAACATTTTTTCGGTTTCATAAATAGACCAGAGAAAAAAATAACCGTTTTTCGACGGTTGGGGGGGGGGGGGGGGGGGCTTCGCTCTGCCGCCGCCGGAGGAAAAAATAATAAACAAAAAATCAGACGCCGGCGGCACCGACGGGGGAAAGGTAACGACATTACACGTTATTAGATAGGATTAATATAAAATTGTGCGTATAGTACATATTATATGCAAAAATAAAAAAAATATTTCGCAAAAGCCAGTAGGTCAGGACAGCTTAGCACTTCCTGAACTCCAAGTTCACATATGGGAGAAGAGAGTGACATTATTAGCGAAAGCAGAAAGCCTTGATCAGTGTATTGTTTCAGGAATGAAGCAATTGGAGCGAAGCGATGCCCCGTCAACCCTCAATGCCCCTAACTAAAAATAAAATTATCTAAATTGGTATTTATTTATGTTTATTAATTTTTGTATCATGTAGATAAGCAATTCAATAGAGTTGAGCCCACAATTGCTTGACATAATGTCAGTATATTTTTATCATTGCCAAGGAGCTGTCAAACTCGATATATTATCCTTATATTTCGGTGCCAATTTGACGAATTCACAGGTAAGTGAAAACTGTCCAAATGTTTCCATGCCAGCCAGTTAAAGATGAAATTCAGCATGAAAGTCCCATCAAATCCCAGTAGAAATGTCACGTTGGGTTGTGCTCAGAAATCATATACAAATTAAAGCTATTTTCAGCCATTTTTGAACGATTTTCGAAATTATTTCACGTTCTGATTCCCATCTGCTGTGTGAATAGCCTGAAATTGCTGCCGAAACGAGTAATTCAAGTATTCGTTCGCCTTGCAGTGGTCAGAAACACCACGTTTTATAATTCATTTTTCGAGATTTTGAAAAGAATTTGACGTTGCGATCCCTATTGACATTTGAATAGCCTAGGTTTACTGCTGAATTGATCAATTCAAGAAATCGTTCACTTTGCTGTGGTTAAAAAATCAAATAAATGATTGCAACTGTCAAACTTTTTTCTGTTTCTAAAAAGATCAAACATTACGTAGGGTAAGCGACGATTCGATTGGCATATTTCTTTAAAATTCGTTTTTATGGATACAATACGAAAATCAATTCAACAATCAAATCAATCAATCAATCACAACAATTCGAAAGTGCAATTACAAAAATACAGACATACAGATAGACTCCATTTCAGTTTTAAATATTAACCTTTACATATAAAAACATTAAATTTGCGATTGAAAATTTAAAGCTAAAACACGACTTAAATGTGTTCTACAAAATTGAACTCGAAAGCTACCTTGGTTTATTCAGTTGTACTATATTATCTAGCCGCAGAATTGACATATTTTAGTAATATCTCCAATTCGATCACAAACATTGTGTAACTCTAAAATACTGAAACCCATCAGCTAGTTGTACCTACTCTAATTTAACAGAGTCAAGACGCCGACAGAATTGTGTAATAGTTCTTTAAAAAACAGAACAACATCAGCACAAAGTCCATCAGCCAAAGTCCTAAGTCCATCAGCCAAAGTCCTAAGTCCAAATTAAAGTCCAGCAGAATTTGGGACTTTTCAGGTCTTGGCTGGACAAAAGAGCTGAATTTTGCACGAGATTTTCAGGACACCTCCCGGAATGACTGCACACAATTTTATAAAAATTAATCCAATGCGTCGTTATTTTTTACTTATATTCAGGGAAGGTTTTCATAAAAACAAAAAAATATTGGTGAAAAGGGTTGTAGAAAGCATTGATACGAAAAAATAGGTCAACAATAGAAATGATGTTTGGTTGATTTCTGACGAATGACGGTTTTTTGGTCGGTTGATTTGACATGGAATGACCCTATTGTTAAAATTAAAATACAGAATATGAAATACATTTCAGTTGTACTCAGATGAATCTTAATTTGTAGCGGTTTTTCACGAGCTACATCGTTTTAATGTTTGAATCAGAACATGTTCTTAAAATCAATCTTCTTTGCTGCATTCAGTGTTGCTAAAGAAATTCACCGGTAATTTTTAACGATTTTCTGAAGTAGGTACATGAAAGACGAAAGTCTAGTTTGATAAAGTTTGCTACACATGCAAGAGAAATACCGTAACAATTTATTTAAAAGCTTCTATGTTGTAATCGAAGTGAATGTTGTTTAAGCCCTTTGGTAGAACTCGTATGAAATCGGGCAAACAATGAAATTGAATATAATTGTTGAAATGTGGTCTGTCATAAGAAGAATCGAGAGAAATTAAATATATTTTAATATCTGACAAACTTATCAATCTCCTTGAGATATTAAAGACTTGAACAAAATGTACTTCACGATTCATTTAATGCTTCTCAATTTATTTGTTTATAAATTTTTTTTTTTTTTTTTTTTTTTACAATTTAAGACATATAATTAAGAAGATAATAAAGTCCTTCAGTATGTAGAAAATTTATTTTTAGTAAAAAATGTCGAGGTCTTCATAAAATATCAATCAGTTTCCAGAAATAGTTTCCAGAAAAATGCAGACAGTAGGCGATTACACAAACATAGCTCCCCTCAGAAAATCAATTTTTTAAGTAATAGTGATTTTATTTTTGTTAACTTTTTGCAAACACTTGTTTATTTAAGACCTTGTTAAATAAGTATCCAAACGATTTTCAACAACAACTTGGTCGAATTTTCTGGTTTAAAAAAAATACACCATGAAACCTACCGGAATTCATACGCATGGTCTTTTAAATCGATATCATATTAGTGAACATTTCGATGTCTTCTTTTATAACAAAACACAGATTAATCGCAAAATATATCTTTTGGCTTGTTTTGACTTATTGCATTCCCCTTCACTATGAGGCATTTATTTTCAAAACAAAGAAAAAAAAACGACTTGAACATTTTAACTGGTAAAGGGGTAAACTGGGTGATTGGGCATCAATTTGTGAGAGGGCATAGTTTTACTTATAATATAATATATTCTTGTAAGGAAACATCTAGCGTATGCCAGATGCAATTCTGACAGCAAAAATATTTTGTAAAAAACAACAAAAGCAGAAAAGGCCTCAGTAACACGCCTCAGTAATTGTCTGGATGAAATTCTTAGATACTCATGTATAAGAGTGGATAGTGCATGTCGCTTTGATAGGAACAGATGCATGTAGTTGCTTTGCTCTTGGCACATATGGAAGAGGCTTACGAATGACTTGCATATTGAAGATTGACAAAAATAATCATGTTTGCAGATTAATTCCCGAATTTCCAGTCTCAAACGAATATTAACTATCTTCTAGCTTTGTGCAAACTGGTGCAATAGGTTTATGAAACTCTTTCCTATTTCTAAATTCTAATGACATAAACAGTGATAACCGACCGATAAAGCAAAGTGATTCATCATTGGTATCAGTAAAATTTATTGTGATTTTTAAGATTAGAATCCGTCTTAAAAAATTCTTGCCATTCGCAAGAAATGGCAAGAAATTGTTATTATTTCCCCTTTATTGTTAGTTTTTTTTTTTGAACGGAAAGAACCTGACATCTACAGTTGTGGCCAAGCGACTTCTTCAACAGAGGAAGCGATTTGCAATGAGAGGCAGTAGCTTCGGCAAGTGAAAATCATAATTCACAACAGTGATTATGAAAATGATAGCATCGGAAGCTTTGCCAGCATCAAAATCACCGCTAGCGACGATAGAAGAGCCAACTGCACCTACATTCACAGGCATTTAAGTGACTTCAGTGACTTCGGTGAATTAAGCGACTTCAGCATACTCAACGACAGTAACAACGTGAAAAGTCAGTTATACCCAAAGTAAGTTCATGACATTATATCAATTATGATAAGTGTGTGACCCTTATTCACTAACTTTTCTCGTGGCCAATGTCCGGCTATGGGAGTCCAATTGCGAGAAATGGAAATCTCGCCTAAAATTGGTATTTGCTATCTAGTAACGCGATCCAAAGCCGCGAATTGGAATTACAACCGGGACTTTCGCTTTCTGAGTCGACAGACCCCGTATATGAACTAAGTTGGGTTAAAGGTTGACAAACAATCATCTTCAAAGAACCAAATCCTTTTCAAAATATCCCTTCTAAGTTTTAATTCAGTATATATTGTGAGATGTGTTGTGTTACGCGTTTTATAAAGGTCGTGCGATTATGTTTCCGAGAAAAAACATGCGTAATAATTAAGTGTAACAAAGATTATTAGAATGTTAAAATATTGTAGTGACGGTGATGCCCAAAGTATTGGCATAGAACAAGGTTATTACTCTATTCCACTAAAAATGAAATGAAACAGATTTGTATTTATTGTAGCTAATTGCCGTTTGAATATTAAAATTATTTATGGATAGGAAATAATGTATGATTATGGTAATTTACAACGTAAGTGTCAATTATAAAAGGTTAATGAGTTTAAGGAATGAATTTAATTAATTTACAATTAAATAGGAGTATTCTTCTGATTTTCAGGAACATTTTAAATGATTTTAAAGCCTTGCATCTTGAATTGTAATCAATATTTAACGTTTATTTTAGGTTCAAACGTTTCAAATGTTAACCAGGAGGAATTGACAAGAAGTAAGTCCACTGAATCAGCTATATTTAAAAATATTTAATATATTCGCTCGGACCTAAGTGCTCAAATACTTCAGAAAATGACTGTGACCTCAGGAAGGCTTTTGGTAGCTTTTCTGATAGCCTTTTATCTCATTACGAAACTAATTATATTAAAAAAGAACGGTCTCACCACGGAATAAGTGGTATTGCAAATAACTGACTCAAATCTTACCAAAAAAAAAAAAAAAATCAATTGTATTTGCTTACAAAAGCCATTTGATAATATCAACATTTCCAGCTATGGGTAATTAGATCTTTTCGTCGAAAAAAATGTAAACAGCTCAACTAGTTCTGTTATGAGTGTAATAATTTACAACGCCTCATAATGTTTCTCTGTTCTTGACCATCATTATTACGTTATATGTTCACCAGGATACTCAAATGACAAAAAAATCAATCAAAGCTACCATCTACTATAAATAATTAATTTTTTTGTTAAACTTGTTTAACTTGTTAAATTTCTAAAGGTAGAAATGTCAGTGTATGCAAACATTGCAGTAATAGTAAGCCTGGTAATTTGCAGTGATTATGAAGATGCCAGCTTTTAAAATGCTCTAGCTAAGATGGCGACTGCAGCTAAGAAATCAACGCGTGCGACGTAAAGAGTAACTTCACTGTAAAAGAAAGCGAATCGGACAGAAAGCTAAAAGTAAGCCTTTTTGCTTTTAAACTTTTATGTAACTCCTCGCTGTTACTAAAAGTAAACGATATTTTCAACAAAAACATTTCGCACTTGAAAAATAACTAGAACAATCATGTTATAACTATATTATTGAAAATATATTTATCATTATTATTATCATTCTTTTTTTATCTTACAAATTATTATTATTATATGATATGTATTATTATTAGTATTATCATCTTAATATATTTAAGTAGTATTTGTTTTGTATTGCCCACGCACAAGTTACTAGCCTATGTAGGATCACTTCAATTGTATTCCTTCTTTATGTAAATGCAACCTTAATGTATTTGAATAAAAATAAAAAATACGAAGAACAATTTAAAGATGGATACGAAGTGAACTGGTGCAATGAAAGAACTTGAAATCGTACAAAACTGCTGAATTAGGAATACAAATTTCAAAAATCGGTGTTAACTTTTCGCCATCAGTTTTTTTTAGGTCAGAACAAGCTTAATTACAAGAATAATGTATAACAATAATTAATGAGAGACTTATTAGTGGCATGGAAATTTCTGGAGAGACAACAGGAAAAGCAATTGGCTACAGAATTTTTAGTAAGATTATTACCAAAAAAAAAACATATTTTGCACAATTTAAAAACTAATTAAATCCTAAACACATGACAAAACATAATTAAATGTTGCAAATATGTTAGCGACATTGATATGGTACAGATCAGCAAGATTTTAAATTCTAAAGTTTTTCACATTTTTGAAGTGAATGAATGAATAGTGGGGTTTATAGGCTAGAGCGGCGTTTATTTGGACAGCGAATACAACGAGTTGTAAGATGATCAAGAAAATTACAATCTTATTGATGGAAAAACGTCCAGCCAGTAGAAAATTACGACAAAACCAATATATTTTTCAACTACCAGACAAATTTAATTTTCCAATAACTGACTCATAGAAAATAATCAATTGATCTACAGCTTGAACCTGTTGGGTATTGGACTGGGTCTTAAACAAAAATGATTCAAGAACACACCCTTTAAATTCATCCCTTGTAAGGAAATCAGAAAAGTAAAAATTAATTATTTGTGTTTTGGAATTTTGTAAGCATAAAGTTGCTAAAAAAATATTTAAGACAAATTTATAATAATAATTGCTAGTTTGAAAAAAGCTATTTTCTATTTGTTTCCTTTTTGATTTATACATATTTACCTAAAAATGATAATTTTTTAGATTATCATTTTAGATTAGAAGCGGCATATAGACGAGAAGTGTTTGAATTTCTGTATGTTTACTGTGAGGTTAAAATGCGGAGATGCCTGAGCCATTTAGAAACATTTCCCGCATTAATTTCTGTTGATTGGGTCATAATTTAGAAGACCACCTTCTGACAACCGTTTGAAACGGTTTTACAGCACTGTGCTCTAAATTCATAAATTATTTGTTTATTATTTGTCAGTAATTCACTGAGATTCTTCTACGATAGTCTTTTACTTTACCAACTTCAAAAACAACAAACAATATTAATGCTTAGAAGGTTCGGTGGTAGATTACAATGGGAAGTAACAAGTTAACTTTATATTAAATTTATCTTAACTTTAACTTTATCAGGAAACTGTCAGGTCTGCTTTCACTTTTGATAAAGTAACAGGTACAAGTTACGAAACGTTGGGAAATTTAGTTGTTCGTCACTTAGTATTCAAAATCCAGTTTAAATAGTTTTGTCAAAACTAGTGCTAAGGTAACATCAAGTAGACATGAGTCTAAAATTCTATTTATTTCTTCTATAATGTTTGGCGGTCTCTAGCAAGTTTTCGCGGCATTTTGGGAAGATAGTGATTTTATTCTGGAAAGCCAGAAGTTTCTCCTTTGTGTTACAAAATCTCCTGAATGCAACCCGCAGAGCAAACCCGGCTCATCCACTACTCAGAAAATCACGGATTAACATCGAATATTGAAACTGTTTATAATTATAACTGGAATCTTGCTCGATTTCTTGTAAATGTTGTCTCACTTTTATTGTCAGAGATAAAAAGGTCTATGACCTCACAACTTGTGACAGTTGAAGATATTTAATTCTTGTTAAATGCAAATGACACAAAACTCTAATAAAGAATTGGAAAGGAAGCTAGGACTGGAAAAATGTGCAATCGACCGGGATACGAACCCGAGACCTTCCAATTGCTGGTCGGATACTCTAAAATTGAGCTATCTGGGCACACTTATTCCAGTTATTTGCGGAGCGGGGATTCGCTTGCTGGTTTCAGCTCCTTAATGGAAAGACTAGAAAAACCGAAAACCCTGCAAAGAAAGAATTTTCTTGGAATCTTGGTTCAAAGTAAATTTTCCTACGAAACAAACGTTGCCGTCAGCGCTTGATTTTTGAAGATTCAGTAATTATTCTCTAGAAACTTCAAAAACGTCAAAAAAATCTGACAGAAGTATGACATGCGTTCAAATTGGATGAAATATAATATAAGCTCACGGAAGAGTCAAATATTATCTGACAGAAGACTATAAAATAAGTCATCTCTGATTCTACACATGTATCAAGCAAAGTTCTGCTAGTCTAGCTTCCTTTTCAAAGTTCTGGATGTTTTTCTAGTCAGCCTTCTGGACATTTACATATCAAGCAATGTGGAGAAAGGTATAAGTGACCACGAACTTATTAATCTATGTGTCACTCTTTCTATAAATCTCAAAACAACTAACCAGAGGAAGACTGTTTGGTCTTACGCTAAAGCAGATAAGCCACAAATTACCTCATTTCTCGTAGATGCTTCGACACGTGGAGCAGCCAATCGGGGAACATTGAAAATTACTGGACCAGCTTCGAAGATCTACTCGAAACTGCAAGATTCAAGTTTTCCCACAATGATTACTCGCAAAAAATCCAGACCCTTTGTATTACAACTCAAATAGAATAGGTACAAGACAGGGTTAGGTTGGGTTATTTATAATTTCTTAAAGAAATAATATAATCGAGTAATTTCTCCTTTCTTGATCTGATATGTGATACAGTGGTTGAAATAGGTTATGTGCTAGCGACACAGGAGGGATACATACTACCTGAAGGGATAGAGATTTTGCAAATTTTGGACAAGTTGTTTTTAAGAGAAACATTGCCAGTTCATCTTCACTTTTACAATTACCATATTTTTGGTTACCGGTCTCGTTTCAGCCCTGTAACTTTTTTGGATGTGACATGCTAATCAAATTTGTTTTGACCTTAACTTTTGGTCATCCCTTTAGCACTTTAGCTTTTCGCTAAAGCTATAAAAAAAAATTCAATATCTGCTACAAGTACACGATATCTGAACTGTTGCTGCACTCTAGCAGCAAATTCAAATACCTACAGAATTGCCTGTCATTCCGAAATTTATTGCCAGGTGTCTCTGCCCAATAGATTAGCAACATTATGCAGTGTTAGCAAATCAGCGTTTAGTTTGAATTTCTAGTTTTCCAGTTCAAGTAACTCACGTCTACAAAGAAGTTGCGTTGAATTGGGTGAAGTTGGCAGCTTTATATATCGTGTTCTTTGGAAAACTTCATCTGAAATATGTGTTTTAAATTTAAATTTATCCAAATTTGAGGTAAGTATGAAACATTTGACAAAGTGTGTCTGTCCACCATGTTTTATTGCAGCTGTCAATCGGAAATTTAAGAAAAAAAATATTTTTTTAATTTGAACTATAATTTAAAAAAAAAAAGTTTATTTCAGAGTTCAGTTTTATTTCTTCTGATAATTTTTCCTCTGACAGTTAGTAAATTATTTACCATTTTTTACCATACAATTGCAAATGTAAAATCATAATTATTAAATTTAAATTACATATTTAACTCATACACAATACATTAAGACAGATAATTATGAAAACGGTTATAAAATTATTTTTATGTTCTAAAAAAAATCGCTTGTGTGGGGAAATACTTAGGCCGACAGCAGAATTGAAAAAAAAAGTCTGCTATTTTATTGTATACGCGTAAAAATGCTTATAAAACATGATTTAGAAACAAATAATAATACAATTATTTACTTGTAGGGGAAGGTGGTACATTTCTGCCACCTGGCTGGAAAGAAAATTTTCAAAAAATTACGTTGTTTTTTTGTTGATCTAAGCTACATTCTTGTACAGATTTCAAGCGGTGTTTGTATTGAAGAATTTGGAGATATTCCGTCATGCCAAATATAAGCTGCTATGTGGGTTGGTACATGGCAAGTCAAGTGATATATTGTGGGTCACTTCAGATATTTCAGCCACAAATGCTGGCATAATTCTAGAAAAAACATATGTTGTTCTAATTACTGTAATGCATGTCCAATAAAAATTTCCCTTCATTTACAGCTACTGTGAATGAGGAAACTCGAAAAAACTAAATCCGATCCACTATGTGCCACCTTCCCTTACGCTTTTTTTCATTATCCTTTGAATATATTTATTTAAATGGTAGAATTTAAATGGAAACTGGATTATCAGATATCCTCGTCTCAAAAGAAATGCAAGAGTTGATTTTATTTGCCACACTTTTTAAAACTAAATGCTTTCAGACACCTTACTGCCATCAGATAGGTAACATGCTACAAATTGAATTTTACTTTGGGCACTAATTACGCTTGGAAAAGTGTGCCAAGGCTTTGAGTTAGCAGATTATTTTAGTTGGTGCAGTTTTCTTTTATTTGAACAATTCACGGTCTACGTGAACATTTTCTGGGAATTCAAACCTGATTACGAAGACGCAATCAGAGTCAAACAAAACAGCACCAAAAGTTGAGAAAATAAAAACTGAATGAAAAAATTGGATCGATTTTGTTGTTGGATAACACGCTGAAAATTAAGGATTAAACATGAACACCCATCTGATTAAAGACGTATGAGATTAGATTGATTGTGGAATAAAACCGGTTGAAAATTAGACAACCTACAGATCCAGATCAAGACCTAGAGGAGATCCTTCATCTTAAGATGGAGAAACTAATCTCGAATAGCCTGGACAGCGGTTTCCCTGAAATTATCTGGAATAGCCTGGAATTCTAACTTGGAATTTTCTCATTAGAGCCTGTGCTATTTCAAGTGTTATAATTAGTGGTTTTTGTGGTTTCCATTCCATTAAAGAGAATTCGGTTAAATAAAGTAAAAATCCAGTAGTGTTTTTTTTATGTTGTTACGCCTAGCCGTGGTAGAACGCCAGCGATATCTTCGTAATTAACAGTTGAATTGCACGGAAAATAAGATTGAAAACAATGTTATCAAAGAAATTTCAGCCAGCCGAAAAAAAACTGTAATTGAAGTCGAAAAAGTGTGTGCTATTGACGGCAATTAGAAAATTAAATCAATTGTTCTGTGATCTAGCGATAATACATTGTTTTAATGAAAAATAATATTGAAATATGCTTGATATAAACGAAAGTTCTTTATAATTGCTCAATGAATAGCAAGGCTTAGTTGTAGCTCTATCAATTTGACACATTTACAGTTATTCTTCCCAAAGTTAAATGTTTAATTTAAGATAAGCTTAACACACTTTGCATTTGTGCACAAAAACAAATCCATAACTGTTCAAAAAATTTCTATGTAAACTATCTCAAAAGTATTCAAACTTAAAAAAAGTTTCTATAAAATTGTTGCGACCCTACTACTACAGCTACGGAATGGATTTCATGATTTCATAGATCATCATATATATCATGAGACAAGAAAACGTTTCCACCTTGCAGGATTTTACTGTCTGCCACGGCTCTGACAGAAGTCTGTGTGAAGCGATATGATAAAACCAATTTAAAATGTTTTGCAAAAAGCGTCGATATGCTAGCATTAATCTTAAAATAATTGATACAATGTGAAATGTATATGTTTAAAGATACTTAATTCAGGCTGGAGACTATGAGACAAGGTATATGACAAGACTATGTGCATGCCGCCGAGGAACTCATTTAAATTGAAATGAAATAATACGTTTATTACCTGCTTATAGTTAAGTTTAGTTTGTCCATTGTTAATTTGTTTCCCAAATACATCAGGAATGCACAGCAAAATGATCACGACTTTTTTTTCTTTATTTGCATTTTGAATTTACTGTGTATCATAAAATGAACATTTCTAACAAGTAACAACGAAATACGTCAAAACTTTGATGTACGTAGTGGACTAATATACGTTGTTCATAACAGAAACATCGTTCAATAATTTTATAACGCGAGGAAAATGAAACAACTGGTTCAAACTTTATGGTGAAAATCTATGCTTTAAATCGAAGCACCTTTTTTTCAATTTTCTAGAACAACAGATGACATGAAAATACTCTCTTACTGATAATTCCATAACACAAGCACGAGATCGTTGCCATTTGCTTCAATTGTGTTTAAATGGGAGGAAGACGCAAACAACCGTCAGTTCTGATGGAAAACGCAAGTTTTGAGCGTCGCACTAAACTTTGGGACAGATTCAAATATGAAATTAAAAGTTATATAATTTAAAAGTTAATGTAAAGATATCAAGGTGTACTCTCAGTGTCTATAAAGTTCCAGGGCTATCAGTTCCAGGGCTATCAGTTCCAGGGCGAACAGTTCCAGGGCGAATAGTTCCAGGACGAACAGTTCCATGGCGAACAGTTCCAGGACGAATAGTTCCAGGACGAATAGTTCCAGGGCGAACAGTTCCAGGGCAATAGGTTCTCTGTCCGTATTTTTAGTGTGGTTTGCAATTATAACCACCTTCAGCTATGAACCAGGATGGTTAAAACAAAATG
The DNA here is from genome assembly GCA_947568835.1 of Protonemura montana. Lineage (NCBI taxonomy): Eukaryota > Metazoa > Arthropoda > Insecta > Plecoptera > Nemouridae > Protonemura > Protonemura montana. The sequence continues at coordinate 4,029,738 of OX387609.1, forward strand.
GTTTTACATTTCACTTTTTCAAATTTATTTTTCAAATTTATGAGGTAAAATTCCAGGCTTCGGCTTCAATCTGTAACTTATCAGACAAAGCAATTGTTTTTTATACTTGTTTTGTTTCCGGTATTATGGAGAGCTTCTTTTGTTTCTTGTTTGAACATAAGAAAGCGAAGAAAAACGTAAGACCGCGTTTGAATTGTAACGTTGTTTTGAATAAAATGCACATACAAAAAATGACGGCAAATTGTATTTACAAAAGAGTCACAGAGAAATCAATGACGTTTTCTTCGGCAAACACTTCGGAAAACACTTCGGAAAACACTTCATAATGCATTTTCTTCAGAATAAGAAACATTTCAAACTATTCAGCATACAATGTGAGAACAAAATTCTTCATTTGCTTGTTCTTAGAACTTGAAAAAACATTTCATCAAACAAAGAATACTAAGTCACTCGTGAGTCAATCCAATAATATCTAAACATCAGAACAATATGTGCCAACAAATGAAGATGCTGTGGACATTGACTTCTAACTTGGTAGATCTGGAAGACAAAGAAATTGTTCGTTTTATTCATTTTTCTGTCAGTTTTTAACAAAGAATGTTATTAATTGTATACAATTTGAAGAAAAAAGAACTATTGTTTATAACTGGTTTAACAATTCCACTTAAATCACATCGTAAACTTGTCAACCATTGGTATGTACCTACCAAGTATTGATTGAATTATTAGTAAACGCTGATTAGAATTTCGCAAATTTTCAAAAACCAAATAGATAATGACTCAATCAGCTTTAGAAAGTCAGAACTAGGGTAGATTGGGAACCAAATGAAGCTAAAATGAAGAAAATAGAAATAGAAAAAACACACTGATGAATGCAATATTGTTATAAAAAAAATCCCTAGTTCTTCAACAATACTTCTTTTCAAAGGGAATTAAGTCCACATAGTCCAGATATAGATATAGCCTTAAAAATTGTTAAAGTGACGTTAGCTGATGCGAATCTGTAAACTAAAAAGGTCCAATAATTTCCATACAGAAATTAAGTAAAAATTTACGTCAAATTCCCGTCAAACTATTCGATGGCTCGTTTTTACTGTCATTGCATAACGAGACATCCATAAGAGTAGAATCTTTAATTTTTAGAAGTATTAAAAAAAATCGACAACACTGTCTTTTCCAGAAGTTATATATTTTCAAAATAAAATAAAAGAATAATCGTTGTTTTATTGTTATTAACACTATAACCGTCTCAAAAATTGATGCTCAAACGGGGATCAGTCCATGGGGTTTGAGTCCCCGTTTGGACATCAATTTTTGAGACGGTTATAGCGTTGATAATAATAAAATACCCCGCGCATTGCAAGCGTTTGCAATTTAAATAAGATTTTATCCAAATAATCATGTTTTTTTGTTTTTCTATAGGAAGATTCTTGTTCAAAATGAAACGAATATCATCCATCTCCAATGGAAAATCGGAAACTACTGCAATTGGTGGGAAAAGCACACGAGAAGCATCAAGAAAAGTGATCGCTGAAGACATCTACTGATTGTAACTCTAGCTTTCCAGTAAGTCACAGTGAGGACACAATGACTGTCAATTGTTATAAGAAAAACTATTTGAACTGGGTTTTTGTTAAAACTAGTGCTAAGGATAAATCAAGTAGACATGAGTCTAAAAACCATCATACTGTCAATTGTTACAGTTCTTTTACATTATTCGCACAAATTTTTATTTTTGTTGTAAGAAGTGTTAGGATTGTGAAAATAAATATTTTTTTAAAAATCAAGCTAAGTTTAAGCTAAAACTATAAGCAGGATCAAAACCACAACGTTTTATTCAAAAAAATTTAACAACTGAAGAAAATATGAAAACTGGTATCAAGTATTCAATGTAAATGCGAAGAATTAACAAAAAGCATAATAACGCAGTTGTATTCTGTGAAAAAATAGTCAAATACATTTCAAGTTTGAAAGCAAACGTGAAAATGGGTATATGCACTTGTTTTAAAACCCAACTGAAAGTACCACCGACCTTTATTAGAACACAAAATGTGGTCAACAACAGGAACTTAATAAATGGATAGAAAACAGGTGATATTTAATTTATCCTATTTTTACTCTCAAGTTTTTCACTACACAAGTTTTCCTTGAGTTTTCCGTCCAGCCAGGGATATTGCTCTACTGGCACACTCAATTCACTCAATGGAATTGATGGCCAAAATTACCACTGATCACTAAAATTATTTGACTTCTTCAACAGACAGTCAATTTAAAGCTGTGATTTAATTTGTGTAAATTCTTTGCTGTACATTTCTGGGACAAAACAAACTGTGAACGGTGGACAGAAGCCAAAAATAAAACAGACAAGAGACTTGTAGATTCGTACATTTAATTATTGAACTTTAAAAACAACAATTTAATTGTTTTGAAAAATTAATGCACACTATAAAGTAGCAAAATAATCGAGAGAGCGCGAGCAAAAAGAAGAAATTAAATGCAAACGAGCCTTCATGAAAATTTTAAAGTGGCATTCTTAGCTCCAGGTTTGCCACTAAAATTGAACACAGAGATTAGCTTGCGATTAGAAATAATGATAATCATGATTACGATAATGAGAGTAACTTTGCGCTAAAATCTTCAATTTCCTTCATTAAAGCCTATATTGCCAATTAAAATAGGCATAACTTTACGAAGTACTTCTGTGGTAATTTATTAAAGCCAATTTAGCACACAGAAGAAGTAACTGACAACAGACCATTTACCTGCAATCTAGGAACATTTTCTAGGTGATTTCTAGATGATACACAATATCAAAGTCATGTGTATTGCTGTATCGTCATGTTTATCATGTTTATATACATTCAGGAATCCATGACCTCGGTAACCTCGGTGAACTTGAAGCAATCTTGTGCCAGTAATTGGGTCATTTTAGTGATGCAAAAGCACACTTTAACAATTACATGAGGAGCGGATAAAATTGCCGGCTGAAAACTATACAGTGCATTGCCACCGCAATTTAAAGTTGGGAAAGAATCTAGTTTCAAAAACGAAGTTATACGAATTTTTACTAAAAAATTGTTTTTATCATATGGACAATCTCATTATGAAATTTAAAAGCTTTTGAAAAAAAATTGGAAACATTTGTTGACTGACAGTAAGTATTTATGTCTTGATCATCCCGGAGATTAAACTTCATACATGCAATTCATGTAATACATGAAATAAATAGGCGAAGCATTAATGACCCACCGATGTGATTTGAAATTGGCTTCTGCAATTTTTAACATCAGTTTCGAAAAAAAAAAATATTAATTTTTGCGAATGTAATTTAATTTGCAATTTGTTCTTTTCCAGATTACTAACGCAAATACGAAAGTGTGCGATTGTGCCAGTAACGTGACACCGATGTCATGAAAACCAATAAATACCTGATTCCAAATCGATAAGTTTTAACTGTGAACCGAATCGCCGACAGACTAACAAGTTAAATAAAAGGTATTTAAAAGCAAATTAATTTTTTTGCTAAAATCTTCTGATTTTATTTAATAATAACTTAACAAGTAAATAGTGTACAAATTGTAAAAGCAAGCCGACTAAAAAATTGCTAAGACTATCGCCAAAATAAAAACATAAATGGTTCAAGCTTCTTTGACATTACAGATTAATTTTACCGATTTTTTTTTTTTTATTTGTTTATGATGAACGCAAATCGTCTTAATTTATTCCTTGTTCATTAACTTGTTCACTTTCAAAGTCACGTGGTTTTAACGACCCAGTTCTACACTAATAGCGAAATTTCATTCAAATTTAATGAAATTTTTTTCCAATTATATGATCACGTTTAAGATCTATCCTATAAGTCCTTATGTCCTTATGTCCTTATGTCCTTATGTCCTTATGTCCTTATGTCCTTATGTCCTTATGTCCTTATGTCATATAAGGCAAAGAAAATAAGGATGTATAGGATATAATGAGACATAGAAAAAAAAACGCAGCCCGCACGGCTAAAGTTCTATTCGGTAGAAAGGTTGGTGCAGTTTGTAAGAATCGTATTTATTATCTACAGACCTAAACAAAGATAAATGTGGTGTAATGTTGTTACGTCATTTAGATTCATCATTTTTATATTTAAAATTTACAACTTAAAAATAAATACGATTTTTTTTTTTTTTTTTCTAGAATTCTAGCGGTAAATTGTAATATTTCTGTTATTATTCGACTTGCCTTTAAATGACATCGTCTTAAAACGGTCAGAAATAAGATGAATACAAAATACCTGACAAGTGAATTTCCATCTCGTTGATAAACACAACGCAATGACTTTAAAATTACACACATTTAATAAACTCACAATTTTTAAAACAAAACGCTACACTAAATTACACTTTATGCTATTTAATTTTTTTAATTTTGCTTGCACTATTTTTTTTATTTCTTATTTTCTGTAAATAACAAATCTCCAAGTGAATTTGTGAACCTTCAAATCGTCGTTCATTTTTATAAATAGTGAACGTTTATCAAACGTGTATTATAATTATTTAGTTTATTTAGTTATCGTGCACTTATTGAAAATGCATCTCACGTGACAGAAAGTTAAATATGAACAAGCCATTTGTTACTGGCAATAATGACGATATCGTGACGGCCTAGCATCAAAGCTCGTTGATCTAAAAAAAACTCAGATCAAGACCAAAAAATTAAAATATTAATAAATTACATATTTTTCTAATTAGTTATTAGTTGAATGTAAGGAATGTTAGAAATAAGAAAAAAATTCACCTTGATCTACATTCAATAAACAAATGGGCTCAAGGTGCACTTTCTATGCGTCAAGCTGCCTATATGCATCTACAAGATGAAAGTGGAAGTTTATTTCAAAACAAACTAAAAACTTGTAATAAGTGTAAAAATGAATTTACTCGCCGAACGAATGTTTAAATATGTAAATATGTAAAATTTGAATTATTATTAGTTTTTTTTTTTTTACTGAAAGAATAGTGGGTTTTATAGACGCATCAACAGCAAGTTCATTTTGCGCCTGAGAAAAATGTGTGATTAAAAACCTTGAAAATCTACAAGCAACATTATTAATTTTTTTATTTATTTTATTTCCGTAACATACATGTTATTACAGTTAAACTTCGTCAAACAATATAAAATTACTAATCATCATTAAAGAATTCTTCTTTATTTTCTGAATTATTTTTCATTGCATTTAAACTTTTTGAACGAGTTCTTTTTTTAAAGGTAAGGTTTTGGGGTAAATCTTTTTTTTCAGTTTTATCTCTAATTTTCAATTCCATCTGATCAGAGACGATGGTGCTTACTACCAAAGAAGGTTCACTTATATTTTGCTAAGCTTGGACGATTTCATTGAAATTTAATGATTGTAATAATATTTGTTGCTAGTTAAGTCAGTAACTAGGTTAATTCATGTGATTAAATTACACGTTGATTATATTAAGTTTGAGGACTAGACGGTAGTTACTTGTTTTATTTAACAAGGACAGTTTTTATGTAAGAAAACCACACGTTCTTATCTTCTGTTTTTTCGTCCACAGCTATATTTGAAACAGCAGACAAACGCCAAGCAGTGCTAAGAGTATCGAGAGGGCGGTGAATAATGACAAACATTTGAAAAAATTACAGACTAACAGTTGAAGAAGAAAAGTTTATAAATTGTATAGAATAGTAAACCTCAATTGTCTACTGGGACATAACTTTAGCTTGACACTTTGGTCAAAGTGCAGGTGAAGTCGAAGAGGGCATACAGCAGCAGTTGGTTTTGCAAGACAACTGTAAATTGTCCATGTATTTTTTTTTAATTGATATAAAACTGCGAGAAATTAAATGCTTATTTCTGTGTTATATCTTTTATATTATACAAGTTGTACACATTTTTATTTTCCGTATTTTGATAAGCAAAAATCTTGAATTGATAAGCTTTAAAGCTAAGCAAATAAATGTCTAAGAAATGTATGGGCGTAAAACTAGTAAGAAATAACAAAAGAATGAATTCACTGGATGCCTGCGGAACAAAATATGTAAGAAACTTCAGAAAATTGTAAAAACAAATAAATTGGTATATCAAATGGTGTTATAAAATCAACCATTATAAAATATAAAGGAACAAAGTACATATCTACAAAATTAATCTCTTACAAACCATTTCACTCAGATTAATTACAAATAAGTATGAGTATTATTCTGTTAATGGAAACAGTGGAAAATAATCCGTGATTTGAATTATAATATCATCTCGTTCAGCCTGGAGACAAAGCAAGTACCAATGAAATACAATTTAATCCGATGACATACAAATTAATTTCGAAGAAAGAAAAGCCCGGAGATGAACTAATTGAATCAAACCCGACAAATATTTCCACGGAAAAATCAAATTTTAAAACTGTTGATAAAACGAAAATTGATCACGAACGTTTAATTTTTAATTTTTTTATTATAAGAGATAATCCTTTAAAATCTAACCTGACGAGAAATCAATCCTTTTTATGTTTCCTTGAATTTATAAACTCCTAGACGCAACCCGCAAAGCGAACTCGTCCCCCTTGTTTGTAATTTGAAATATTGGTATTTTTTTTCCGATGAACGTTAATTCACAGTTGAGTTTAAGATGTGTAAAGGTTAAAGATGTGACTCAAAGTTCCTTTACAAGAATTGCATAAAAAACTGTTTCTTCTCAAAATTAAAAATGTAACTTTCTGTAATTATTACATTTTTCTGTGTTGCAAATAATTTTTTCTAAAGTTACCAAAATTTTTTTGAAATGTTTGTCTTTAAATCGGTCTTCGGAATTTGGATTCAACGGGGCTATGAATAAAATTCGTCTGAGTGACTTTTGTCGCTTCATTTGATTACTTTTGTTTTCGATTTTCGAAAAAAAAAAGACACAAAAAGTCGTAGTTATTAAAAACAAGCGAAGTGCAAATTTCACTTGCAGCTGTTGATGCACCAAAAAGATATTTTGATGTTACGCTAGGTTCACTGTCAGCTAGAAAAATTAAATAAAACAACAATAAAAAAAAAAAAAATAATAACCCTGCAATTTTGGCAGCTAATACGTAGTGAATGTTTGCTTTTTCAGCAAAGTTTTGAATGATCTCATCTCATCCGTTCTCAAATATCTTAAAATTTAAGCTCATTAAAAAGAAGCTTCATCAAAGTCTCTTTGCTCTATTATAAAAGATAATTGCGGCAATCATAAAAGAACGCAGCTGTGTAGATTCCTATTTTAAAAACCGAATTCAAGTGGCTCAGAAAAAATTACTGATACAAAGTGTATGTCTTTATTAAATACAAATATGCAATTCTGAAATTTAGCCAAAATTAGTAGGCTGTTGATAATTTACGTCTGAGAAATTGTAATACATCTTTGAAATCGTACCTACACACAATTATAATTATTTTATCTTTTCGTTGGTATAAACGAGGCCAAGTGAAAACTATCACAAGCTACAAATAGTAGAAAATTAATGTTATTTTTCTGCAAAATGTTTACCGTAGTTTCTTCTACAATCATCTTTCCAGAAATATTTTTTATTTAAATGTCAACAATCGAATCAACAATCAGCCATCAACATCTTTATAATTTACCTGTTTACTTTCCAAACTCTGTTAAAAGTGACATCTATCAAAGACGAGAACAAATGTAGGTGATGAACTGGCAGAAAAAAACATTTACCTTATTCTTAAAAAAATTCTAAATTTCAGATTTGAAGGTGTGCAGATTTTCAAAACGCTACAAGAAAAATGTTGCTGCGCGGAATTTTGTTATTATGTTAAAAATGTTATAATGTTATTATGTTATTATTGATAATAATAATGTTATTATTTGGTTAAAAATGCGAGAACATCAGAAATTCGGTAAAGCCTACATATTTTGTACATTCATAAACAACTTCGTTATGCTTTGTTAATTAGATTATCTTTGGCAGGAAAAAATCTAGAAAAATACTGATTTTATTTCTTTATTGCAATTCACTGCTTTCTTTCATTTTACTCAGTTTGATTTACAGGAATAGTTTTCAAGCAATACTGCTGCTATCCTGATTTATAAACTCATGTCTACTTTGTCTAACCTTAGCAAAAATGGAGAGGGTCAAAAATAAAGGAAAAGGAAAATAGGCCTTGAAATGAAGCAAAACAGAATTAGTGAAAGCACCTATAAATGAGATGAAATCCATTGCAGTTTTTCCATATGTACCAATTGGTAGGCAAAAAGATTAAAGACACGTAAGATTAGCAAAGCAGGCTAGCAGTGTTGGGGAGGAACGAAGACATTCAAATCAATCAGCTTGTGCAGAACAAGGGATTTTATGTCGAGATGATAGGAAATTCATTAGAAAAGTCAGAGAAGCAATAGAAATTAAAAAACAGCCCAATAACTTCAATAGAGATGGTAGTGCAAAATGAAAATATTAAGAATAGCTTACTTCAGTCAATTTACAACTGTTCTCAACTATGGTGTAGCTATAAGAAAAACTATTTGAACTGGGTTTTTGAATGCTAAGTAAAGGGCTACTAAATTTTTCGACGTTTCGCAACATATACTAGTTACTTCTTCAGAGGTTTGAGCAGTCCCTGAAGAAGTAACTAGTATATGTTGCGAAACGTCGGGAAATTTACTAGCCCTTTACTTAGCATTCAAAACCCATTTCAAATAGTGTTTCTTAAAACTAGTGCTAAGGATAAATCAAGTAGACATGAGTCTAAAAACCATCATATGGTGTAGCTTTATGGGGAGCGTCACCAGGAGCCAGGCGAGTCTTCATAGTGCAAAAGAGAGCAATACGTAATATGCTGTCCCTTCGAAGAACAGATTCATGCAGAGGGAAGTTCAAGCAACTATCTTTATTAATGTTACCCAGTTTGCACATCCTGGCTGTCGCATGTTTGTCAGAGACAATACTGACTTATTTCTTAAAAGATGTGACACTCACTCATATGAAACAAGAGGAGCAGGAAAACTGCAGATGGGACTTCATAGACTTAGTATCATAGACGATGACCTGCTCAATGTTGGAGTAAAAATTATGAATAACCTTCCACAACAACTGAGATGCATTACAAGCAGGGATGCATTCAAGACAAACCTCAAGATCTTCCTCCTCCAAGGAGAATTTTATAATTTAGAAGATTTTTAAAATAAAGATTATTATGTTTATTATGATTTATTATGTTTAACTACTAGACGACAATGTATACACACTGAAAAAATGTACTGGACAGCTAATTAATTAAATAAATAAAAAATAAGTTTTCAACTAGATAGAGCATCCAGGGGAACCATTTTGCAACAGAAAAATGGAATAGAGAATATCAGTGAGGAGACAGAAGAAATCAGCACAAAGAATCCAGAAGAAAATATTTGGATAGGTAGATTAAAAACTAAACGTAATGAATATCCTTGATAAGGTAACAGGTACAAATTACGAAACGTTGGGAAATTTAGTTGTTCTTCACTGTGCATTCAAGCCCCAGTTCAAATAGTTTTTGTCAAATATTGCTGCTTTAGCAAGGAACATATAATATTGATGACCTAATCGCAGAACTCGATAGTAAATGTATAAAAAGAATAGCAATTGAGTTCGATGGACGTTACATGACCAACTGTTCGGTATGTTCATGATTTTAATAAACCTAAATAAAAACGGATTATGGAATTTAAATATGCAATCGAAAACTTCATAGATTTGAATCAAGCAGACCGCAGCAGAATATGCAAGAAAACGACTTTTATTTTTCAGATCTTACTTAAATGCTAACAGTAGCTTAGAAAATATTATTTTTTGGTTAAAATGACACATAAATCACATATCCATAAAGAGTTCATCAAAATAAAAATCATGAAAATGCCCTACAAATTTCATGTTTTAACCAAATTTTGTTATCTCACCAGACATCCGCTGGCATTTTATCTACAAATATTTTTAGATTTTCATTTTCCCTGATTTTGGCTCGTATTATTTTAACTATTTTCTTTGTTGATAGCCGACGAATCCAATTTAATTCAGAACATCTAACAAGTGATAAATAAATTACACTTTTTATTCTAAACTTTGATAACTAATGGTAAGTGCATGTATGGAAGTAGTGCATTATGAAACTTTAAATTCCCTGAGAAAAAATCCTCGCTCCCACACGTTTTAAATTTGATAGAATAGAAGCCAGTCTCCTTTATCTTTTTCCTTTAAAAAAATCCCAAAAATCTTTATTTTTTGACCCAGAAGATCTAAAAAATAATTGATAAATATCACACTCAAGTGATATTTTCTGGGGTAAGTGAAATTGAAGATTTCTCTACGCTCACCGACAACTGTAATTTGAATTATTTAAACTCCTTCTAAGAAATCTCGTGCTTCTCTCCAGTAAAACTACTTTCTGAATTTTGCCAGCTGTGTGGCGGTAATAATCAATTGTTACAAACGTTCAATTAGGCTTGAACTCATAAAACTAGTATTTCTGCTGAAAACATTGACAGGCAACAGCTTTTATAATGAAAAACTTGATTACACACGTTGGAATTTGTAAAATAAGTCTACCTTACGTTATCAAATAACTGAGGAGATTCAGTAATTCAACTTTTACTTAAATTTGTATTAAATTTTTTAAATCTAACTTCTTTATAAGATATGAAATATTGAATCAAGAATCAGAAGAACTTCTTGGAATTGTCTTTGGAATGAAGTGGCCGCTAAAACTACTCGGTTTGTGTGATTTTTTTTAGCCAAATATATTTGGTTTTTTCTTGTAAAATGGTAAAATTGAAAAAAAAGTCAATATTTGGAGAAAATCTCGTGTCGATTTAAAGAGAATAGTCCAAGGAATTTTCCTAATTTATTTCAGCTAATATGGTTCAGCCACTAGCCAGGAAAATGAACCTAAAAATGGTCAAATTAACATTGTTACCATACAAGCTACGGCTAGCCTCCGGGTGGCCTTAATGTCATTGACAGAAAAATAAGAAAAGTCGACTTCTCTAAAACAAATTACTAGCTTTAATTACTGTGGAATTCTGTGTCTGATCACGTACAGTTAAAAATACATAAGTCAATTGCTGACATTTTCAACGTTTGGCTCTCTACGTTTTTATTTTTTTGTTGTCAAGAATAGCAACAAATTTAGTGTTTTGAGCTCTTCAGATAAAATGGGTACATATCTCATCTGAAGCGAGTTTGTATATTTGTCTAAATTGTTAGTTTATGACCAAGATATTGTCTAATTTCAGTCGGAGTAATAAATAATTATTTCTTTAGTGGACATGGTAACCTTCAAATAAATTTTCTCATCTTAAATTTGGTCTTCAACCAACTCAAATGCGAATGTCCAGCACAAATTTTGCAAAACGCATTAAAATCTAAATGCACTTGCTTACAGTGCACGGGATGCGCACTTCCAACCACTTATGAGTTTAGAGAAGGAATATTGATATTACCAATGAAATTGATTTTGTTGGAATTTATTGGCAATCCAGTAAGTTTACTGTTTCAAAAGCGAAAAACTATTTTTGGGCATCTTTAAGCATTAAATAATAGTTCCAATGGCTGTTGTACAGGCATATTTGTTTGGAACATTATCAGAAACATTCTTGAACTGGTTGGGATTGGAACAAGTACAGCGCCAATACCAGAGGAAATACCAAACAGGTACAGACGAGCAGCGACAGGGTTATATGCAAAAATAAAACATGGACTTTTAAATAAAGACAGGTGATAGGTGACCGTCGTTTTTGCGCGTCACGGACCAATTGCTTAAACATTAAAAATGTCTGAGCGTTTAATAAAATAACATACACTACAACTTTCTGAACTCTAGACCACTTAATTTCGGACCAGTTATGTTCTCCTGACAAGAGCAAGACGTTTGTATTTGTTGTGCTTGAAATGAAAGAAAGCCATGGAAAAATCGCAGAAATTGAATGCGTTATAATTGAAAACGCATTGAAATAAAATAGGGAATTTTGCCTAGCTATGAAGAATGTTTTGTAAAATAAAGGTGATACCAGTGTACCCCCAATGTATTTTTATCTTCACAATAATAAATATATCTCCAGGCAAGTCCATGGGAGCAAATGAGAGATGCCCAGAGACTGTCCCCCAGCATTTATACCAACTCCCGAATGAAATTTAATTTTTATTTCAGTGGTGGGGTTTAAAAATACGTATTATATCTGCAGTATAACTGACAAGATTGTTATAATTGGTACATAAATTCATGTCATGGATACAAAATAGATAAAAAATAAAGTACACGACAAAAGCATTAGAGAAGAAAAATAGTGAACATCAGCAAAGATGATTTTTAGTGCTTTGTCATTCTGTAACGACAGGCGGCGCCACTGCCCAAAAAATGTTCCTCATTCACTAACAGGAGTTTGTATTTTGATAAGAAAAAAACCCCACTGATTTATGACTGATCTATCCGATCTCTGACTTAATCCAGCGCAGAATTAACTTATACCCAACGATATACCACTTTGCTTCTTAAAATGATACACACGAGGCAAATAGGACCAGAAAATAGTGTTAATTAATGTGAATCATGAAATAATTATTGTATAATTGGATAGCAGAAGTATTGTACTCGATAGTCATCTAGCGTGCTGTAGAGCAATGATGAGCTAGGCTAGGTATGTTTCGGAGGTCACATTTATTTATTTGTTTATTTTATTTTGAATTACAACTTGTGCAACTATTTTCTAGTTATAAATCGTGTCAATTTTATGTCTTTCATTTGTATTCTGGAAGCGCCCACACATAAATTCAGTGAAAAAGACCTGTCCAAAGATATTTTAGTTCGCCGATGCTCCTGGAGTCATGTCTCACCATACCCGAACCTCATTACTTCGTGTAGGACGATGATTCTTTAATCCACATCGATATCGGGAAGCTATGAAGACAAGAATTTCTGTTATAATTAAAAGCTGAACCATACCATGACCGAATCCACAGGTGTGATACTTCAGTGAAAAGAAATAAATTTAGTTAACTTTGCACTGAACTGTAAAAATTAGTTTTTGCAGGAATCAGGCTAGACATTTTAACGATTTACAAATCACTGGGAATCTGTGATAATAATTTTATTTTTTAGACTAGATCAAAATTGGTTCATACACTATATAGAGCAATAAAAAAATCAATGTCGGGAGAAAATCTTTAAAAAAATCATGCATACTGGTTCACAATTGCTGTACAGCGTTGAAGTAATTGCTGTAATAATTCAACTATGCGATACTCATTGAATGATAGACGGCCAGTGGTGGGTTTTAAACTAACAATACAACTTTTGTTGGGTTTAATAAAAATGATCTCAATTCAATCGTCAACAATAAAATATCTTAAATGCATTTCCTTCAATACTGGTGAGAGTTTTTTTTAGTGACTTGTAGCAAAATGTATTTTTAAAATGCAAAAAAAATAATTCCAGTGTTACATTATTTTAAAAGATTTTAACCAGGTTAAAAAAGGTTAAAAAGGTTGGTTAAAAAAATGCGCTTGATTGGTTGAACGTGGAGAGAAAATGAGGGCCGGATTTGCTTTTTAAACGAGGATTGCCAAACTAGCAGAGAGCACCAAAAATACTCGTTACCTTGCAAAAAATATCTAAAAATACAACTCATTGAAGAAACTACACAAAATTACCAGAAGAATGTCAAAATCAGATGACAACAGCTTTCATATATGTGAGTACGGGTTGAGAGGTATAAGAGATCTAAAAAAAAACTATTGCTGATGTTAACTTTGAGGTTAACAAAATGCCAATTTTTGTACTTGTACTTTGTTTTTGTGCATAAAACTGGTAAATTATTCTAATTATTATTTTTAAAAATCACGTTAAGACCCTGAAAGCCTCGCGATACCTAAACTGGGTATCGAACCAAGGATAGCAATCAAAAGGTAATATAATACCTGCAAATATTTATTAAAACAAGTCTTAAAAAGCTGTTACCATTTGTAATCGGCCTCGCAAATGTTAGAATCAACTATATTGTTTAAAAATTAGCAATATTTTGAATGATTGCTAGTAATTTGTAGTTGGTAATTGCCTAGCGTTCAGGAGTAAATTATATAATAATTTGTTTGTTATAATATTCGCCTTCTTAATCAATGTACTTTGATTCTGAAAGTATGCTGTTAGTCAATATTTGCTCAGCAACAAGATAAATGATCTAATGTAGACAGAATAACACACTGTTATGACAGATAGCGCTTGATCGAGTTGGTAGAAAACATAAAGAAATATAATAGCATGGCAGACATTTAATCGTGGACCAACAAATCAAAAATGTCTATTCAAAAATAAAACCACATTTTAAGTACAAATGTTTGAAGACTTTATTTTTGAGAAAACAATAAAAATATGGTTAGGTGCAATTTTTTTGAGTCCTTTTTTATTTGCTTTTTTATTTACTTTTAAATCTCCCATACTTTGGATGGCACTGTGATCACTTGTTTTGATATTTAGCTATGCTTTTTTATGTCTGTTTATGTAAATCAAGTTTCTATGCTTGATTTCTCAAGGTGAAAGTGCTAATGTTCAGCCAAAAAATTCAAATCAATTTACAGTCAAAATTGGCCAAAACTAGTTTTCACGTGACATAACAAAAAACACAACTAACAACCACGGAACCTACTTTAGACTACTTCAACTACGGTTTAAACGAAGAAACGTGGCGCGTACTGCGAACGTCAGAAACGCATGAAAAACGCAGAAAAAATGAATAAATTAAAGACAATTAAAAGCTGCGTAATCTATCGATGAGAATTGATTTTTCAAGACAATAAGAGGTTTTGATGGGCTTAAGAATATGTCTAACTCAATTATCACTTATTTTAAGGCTGTTGGCATGGCAGCTTACTCAGGTCTATTGGAGTGGGAGCTTACTCAGGTATATTGGAGTGGGAGCTTACTCAGGTCTATTGGAGTGGGAGCTTACTCAGGTCTATTGGAGTGGGAGCTTACTCAGGTCTATTGGAGTGGGAGCTTACTCAGGTCTATTGGAGTGGCAGCTTACTCAAGTCTATTGGAGTGGGAGCTTACTCAGGTCTATTGGAGTGGCAGCTTACTCAAGTCTATTGGAATGGGAGCTTACTCAGATCTATTGGAGTGGGAGCTTACTCAGATCTATTGGAGTGGGAGCTTACTCGGGTCTATTGGAGTGGGAGCTTACTCAGGTCCACATCAAGTTTTACTGGATTCAACTAATCGGCCAAACCACTTGTCCGATCGTGACGAAATAAAAACAAGGCAACTCATCACAAGATGCATGTTGAAAGTGTTGCCAAATGGAGGAGTGAGAGAATACAAAAGAAAGAATTGAAGAGAATATTACTCAGACACTTAATAATTGTATAAATCTGTTTCAATAAATTATTGAGAAATCGGACTGAATTATTCTAGAAAACATTGATAAGTGCACTACTGGCAATATATTTATCTTAAGAAATATCAAATATATTAATAAATTAATATAAGGCAATATAATAATGTACAGAATACATTATTTTACCAATATACTACATTATATATATATATATATATATTATATTTTTACAGCAAATCAAACTAATTTGACAGATCCAACTATGGCTATTTATCTGTCCAAACTCGAGTATCTTTCTAGTCGACTTTTTCCTTCGAGTGATAAAAATCTAGTCTTTGTTACTTCAAAAGTGCACAGTTTATAAACCGTTCAGAAATGCCTATTTAATGGAAACGGCTCTGAACCGGGCGATTTGAGATTTTATTTTCCAGCAGAATTAGTAGACCCTGATTTTTGGGTCGTGATAAATCAGGATATATCGAATCCTAGCAGGGACTACTGACATAAATTCCCTGAACTGTTGTCTTTATTTCATCGCTTATCCAGCATTCACAGCATTTTTTACAGGTTTTCTTTGAGAGGTGATTCAGCTTAAGCCAGAGACGACAGGGTATGAAACTATTTTAAATGTTCAGCAAAACTTTTTATTTTAAGAAGCTCAAAATATAAGATATTTTAGTAAATCAACTTCGAACTAGACATTTCCAGAATTAGGAAGGAATTAAAGACATATCCTACTAAAAATGTGTCTGAATATTTTGCCATTTTAAACTCTCATCGTGGTAATCTTCCGGATTAGACCACAAAATCAAAAAGCCGACTATTAAAATTGATTTATATTAAAAATAACGTAGAATCAAAAGAAAGATATAGACAATTTATTTGATATCGACAAATGCGATTTGGCGATCAAATATCTTCCTTGACTAAATCAAAAGCATCTTCTTAAAAAATGTCAAGAATCCTGGCTCAAACAAACTCTTCTTTCAAGCACCAAATAATGAAAATAAAATAATAATGAATAATTGTTGAATAAGATGGCCTCTGCATGGCATATAACTGAGATACTTTCTGAGATCTTACAGCGATGTCTATGATTTTTCAGCTGTAAAAAGACTAGTTTTAAAAGAACCGATCAAAAAGTCACAGTGCTTCAACTTGCTTTTCACAAACATAAGAATCGCTCTTTCAGTGTGACTGGAATTTCATCATTTATTGGTTTAACCTTCTTCCAGCTAATTTAGTTAGGACTCAAGAGTTATAAAATTTATACAAAAAAGGGCCCAGTATTTTAGACAAGTCTAAAGACAATAATTAAATGGGAATGTGACTATTTCATTTTTTTGCGGACATGTATTAAATATTTCCAAATAATGATAAGCTCGGCAACTAGATTAACTCATTAAATCAGACAGTTGTAAATATCTAGGGGTAACGCTAACTGAGAACCTAAGCCAGTCCAAGCACATAGCAGAATTAACATCGAAAGCCCTAAGATCTTTACATTTTGTAATGCGAAACTTAAAGGGCAGCCGCTCTCAGACCAAACAACATGCATATGTTTGCCTAATTCGACCATTAGTCGAATACTGCAGTGGAATTTGGGACCCTCACTCTCCCAGGGCTCATGAAGGCAATTGAGAGAGTCCAGAAGAAAGCGGCCAGACATGTCACAGGATGCCATCGAAGGTGGGATAAGAAGAAGAAGTGTCCTGCCGTAAACATAATAAAGATGGTCCAGAGTCAGTACACAAGTACATCTACATGGCTGTATGTGGACTCGACGCCTGGCAGGACCTGGCCAAATATGTCGAAACTAACGAAAACAAGGCAGAGGTTCGAGCTGATAATGGAAAAAAACTATTTATAAAGTTTTATCGAATAAACATAGGACGCCACTCACTCCTTGGCAGAGGAACTAGGCTATGGAATTCAATGAACTTGCCAAGACAGTTAAATTGTAAAATTGTATAGTAAACCGCCGGACAGTGCAATTTACTGTGAATAATCCTAAGTTGCTAATAAAACCTTTATTATTATTATTAGATAAAAAAAAATACAACAAAAAATGCATTGCATTATGACCTATCGTTTTAAATACGAGACAAACGAATTTGATTATGTACTCCATGTTAGCTTGAGCTATGTTTGCTACAAGCAATTAGTTACTCTGAAGAAACCTCATCTGAATTATTAAAGTGTTTCTTGTATTTTCCAGAACACATTTTCCAGAGACATTTAAAAGTCTTCCAGGTACGACAATTGATTTTTACAAAGCCATATTTTTGTATAAGAACGGTCTTGGACACGAAAACTGGCCGGTGAAAAGTATGCTCGGTGCCGGGAGGTTTCTCAAATGTAAATAGCAGACATCCGGGGACAAGAGCTTGCATTATGAGGAGAGATTTTACAAGATTCTAACGAAACCAGACAAAGATTCGAAAGAAAAAATATTTTTTTAAAATGGAACGAACTAGAGAGTATAATGGACCAGTGACAAAAATCAGTTATTAACCCTTTCGGAACGACGACTAGGATCAATATCTATTGCAATTATTATTTTTTTTCTTCGATCGAACAAAGAAATGTGTTATGATACGTTTGGAAAAAAATAAAATAAAAAATGTCACAAATTCGTTACAAAAAAAAAAACACATTTACAATTGAAAATGTGGAAGTGCCGAGTCTGCACTGCGGGCTGCATCTTATCGTACTTGGCAATAAATCAACTTGAAAACTAAGTGCTGCAGTTATTATATTTATTTTTATGTTCTAATAAGTAGAAAATAAACGTATATATGCTTAAGTTTTTACCAAACTGGAGTTAAATATTGAATTTTTGGTTAATTTAAAAAACAGACACAAAATGGCAACTGCATTAAATGTTACTAGCAAGACTAGCAGCTAAGACTGGAACTAAAAGATGCAAGAAAGTTAAGCGTTGCCTAGCAAACATAAACAAACTAGCAGTCGCCCGCTGCGCCAATTTTCACTTTTGATAACATTTTCTAATAACAGATTTTACAAAAATTGAAGATAAATATCAGATGAACTGTGAATTAGAATTTAAACTAACTTCCAACTAAATTTTGTTTTGATATAAAGTACTAGATGTGTTTTCCTGCTGTTTTCTGCACATTGACTTCGACACCTTGACTACGATGGTTGTTTTATTTAACAGCACTTCACCTGTGTGGCTATTTGCACTTACCTATTGACAATACCATGTGTCAATAGCTAGGTCAGGTTACAATGACAATAGCAATATAGAAAGTTTGGTATTAAACTTGGTTTTACACTCAGCATATATAAATTGCAATCTGAAGAAGTTTCAGAAGTTTAGTGTACCTACAATGTTACTTTGTAAATGTTGCAATTGCCATTGGTATCGAACAAAGAAATTGACATTGAAAAAAAATGCGTAAAACAACATTTTAATTGCAATCTGTAACATAAATTACTTTGGAATACCAGTTGAAATTGCCAAAAATTGCAAATGGCTGAGAAAATATTTTTGTTGTTGTACGATTTAAATGTATGGAAATACTAAATATTTGCGTTTGTTTTTTTATATTTTAAAAAACCTTAAACACTAGGCTTATACAGCATCAGAAAATGTTGCTGGAATTGGAATATTTACTTCTAGAAATTTAAAATTATATGTGCCAGGTGAATTTTAAGAATATCAACGAGTAAAACCTATTATAAGTAACTTTAAATCTTGACCTGCCTTCTATTGAGGTAATATAAGATAGCAGAATTTAGGACACAGAATTGAATTTTCCATTTAAAAAACTAGCTGTAGATGAAAATAAAATGACAAGTACCTGATTGGGTGTCTGCAAGGTTTTTGATTAAGTCGTTATCTTTATAGCAACTTGTATTAGGACTGATGAAGGTAATTTATTAAACAAAATTGTGTTACTCGAAGTATTTCAACTGCTAAATAAACTCAAACACTTTTTTTCAATCACCATTTTCAAATTTATATATTTTCTTCTTAATTACAATCCTTATTTGGGTTCAGGGTCGTCAACAACTGGATTAACAGTTTTTATAAACTAAAGTTACTCCAGTAAAGTCCAAGACAAGTTCCAAGTTCAAGAAAGGAATTTGAGCAAACCCTCATACGACTTTTAAGACTATTATTTTTGCTTATTTTTTTATTTTTTGCGCTATTCTTGACCACAGTGCAAAAATGTTGGAATAAAAATAGAGCTGCGCGGGGTGCACTAAAAAACCCCTATGCATCTCCAAAATTATTACAACAAGGTAATTTAAATATATTTTCTCGCAAAAGGTCAGCTAGGGCAAGCAACACTATCAATAATTTTGTTAACAGGTAACAAAATGTGTCAAATATTTAAGTTAATTTCCAACTGAATTGCCGATACCCATTTAAATATCAATGAAGTACAGAAAATGTAGGTATGATTACATGGACCCTGCCAGATCAAACAGGGAAACGTATTTCATTACCGAAATAAGCCAAAATGACCATTTACAAAAAGTTTTCAATCGAAAAAGAACTTAACTGGCAACGTTTTATAATCCAAAACAGTTGAAGTTATAGTCCGTGAATGAAGTTATGATGTTTACCCTGTAAGACATCAAGCCCAATTCGACGACTTTATATAAAAACAAAGGGACTTAAACGTCCTGCAAAATGTGTTATGTTTTTATAATTATGGCAGATTTTATTAAATCCACATGCGAATAGAATTTAGATCAAAAAAATAGAAAAACGTGTGAATAAAATTTATCAAAACAGTTTAGCTGTAGGTTTCTTACAGCATGGTGCAGGTAATCTTCGCTTACTGCATAAAGAACGCCAAGGCTTCCCGGTACGCGATCAAATTGTTGCCGAGAAACAAACAGGTAAAAACTAGTGAGATTTGGCTTTGATGAATTCTGAGTGCAAAATGCTGGTTTGACCGCCTGGCGATGCTGGTGACGATAAACGACTACAAGATCTTTAGAAATGCCATCAGATAAGACGTTGAGTTGATGTGCCAGAGTAAAGGTAAAGATTCAGTTGCTTTAATAGATCTTCATTTGTTGCTGATTTGGCTTCTATTATGTAGAGCTTAGGTTATTTGGGAATGTATTTTTGGTCTCAGTTGATCCAGCTGGTATATCTAATAATAAATTAACATATCAACAGATATATTTCTTAAAATTGAAAAGATTTGTGGTCTGAAAAAGAGTACAATAACCAAACGTATAGCCAAAATCAGAACGGCATGACAAACCGAAATAAATTTTAAGTTATTTGGTGGAAGTTATCACAGAAATAATGAACATTTTACTTTAAGGACCTCGAAAAGAAAATGTTTTCTAGATGTTTACGTAAAACTTGAAAACATATTATAAATATTTGAGTATCTTTCAAGATTTCGAATATTGCAAAATGTAAAAAATGTAATTCAAATCGGTTAAGCTGAACTTTCAAATTCAGCCAAAAAAAACCATCGTATATTTTGCACGGTCCTGATCATGATTCTTTGGCACTCCTCTCTCTCAAATTATTCATGTTATTTTATAAACTCATAGCATTGATTTCTCAAATATGTAACATAACCTTACATTCTTTCGGGAACACATTTTTAAAGCTGGATTTTTTTTGAAGTGCCCAATATTCACAAAACGTAATACCTGTTACATCTAAATTGCACTTGAAAATTCGGTCTCCCTATTAAAACATACTTTGAAATTAACATGCAACTTAATTATGTACTTAAATGCAGTTAAACAAGTAAATCAAGTGTTAAGAAACCTACTTTTGACCTTGGTACGCATGATTAGTAGGTACTTTATAAGCGAAAAAATATACATATACGTATTCAATCTCCCAGTAAGTTAGTTGGTCAAAGTTGATCCTTGTAGTGAATATTGTGATTTATAGATCAAACCTAGAACAGGCTGGTTGTTAAAACGGTTCTGATGCTTAACTCTGTTATAATTACAAAGAAACTGAACATGAAAGTGTGCAGATGAAATTAGAAAACGGTGGTGCAGTTTCGATATAGTTTTTAAAACTTTCATCGGGAAATTTTGTGGTCTAGCTACTTAATTGAATGTCCAGAAGTCTTCAGACTTGCATAGACAATTAGATAATTTAGAATTTTTTTTAGATTTGCTCTCTTTATAGGTAAGACCGTCAGCCTTCATAAAGGCCTAAGTATAAGGCAAGAAATCAATGCCAAACGAAAAAACCTGTAATTTCAGTCATCAGTGCACAAACAGCATGCCAAATGTAGGTATATAAATAAATCGGTTATTTTTTTGCTTTAAATACATTTCTTATATGAAAGTCAATAACAAAATCGTGTTTAAATGAAATCAAGTTTGGAGGGATTGCTCAATGAATAAATCATTGAAATTATAGATTTAACTTTTACACCTGTTCAGTTACCTTCATAAAATAAAGTAAAAACAAAAAAACTGTCACGTTTGCGTTTATTTAATAACCTCTTCAAAAATGTTTTTAAAATTATCTAAGAAAGTATCAAGACCCTGCCACAAAATTCTCAGAAGGACTTGCAATAAAGTTTCTTTGCAACATTTAGAGATTTCGAATCTCAAATCAAATATTTATACGCATTGTTGTCAATCTTGTGAAGACAATATTATAAAAATGACCAAAACAAAATCCCAGAAATGAATTGTAATCCAATTGTGAATTTATTCATTTTTTTCGTCTTTTGGTTTATCGGATAATTTTTTTTTTTTAAAGAGATTTTAGTCCTAAACCTGCGTTTTGTTAGAAACCGTTCTGTCATCTCCAGGATGAGACTGATGCGCCTGGCACCCGAACGCCTGTTTTTATGACCTGGTGCAGGTACTTAATGGTAATTAGCAATGAACCAGGTGCAATCTAAGTATCCGCTGGTTCAAGGTACAGTTAGATGTCGTCAGAAGCAAGCCAAACCCATCTGATACACTTATTGCATCGCAAATTGCGTTATTAATTAAAAAAATAAATAAAGGAAAGTGAACACGTCACCACTGACAATGAAAAAGCAAAACACACAAAAAATTACGGCTTCAGAGTTCATTATGACCTTGTTGACATATTGGCATACCATTCTTGAACTCCCAGCTAAAACTCCTTTGTGCATCTAGTTCATAAATCACAACATTTTTTAGCAAATAATTACAATTAAATCTATATTTAATTGACGGTAGCGTTGGTGATTTTTTAAATTACGGGTAAATTACTATAATTGCGGTTACTTATCATCCCTGTAAAAATCGTAATAAAAACCGTAATGCCAAGTTTTAAACAACCTGAAATTCCTTCAAAGATCTGTAGTATTTCCCCAGAAAGAACTGGAATGCGTGACTATCGGTAAAGATGGGAACTTAAAAAATTTGTAGGATGAACGATTTGCAAGACAAATCGGCGCGAACCAATTAGGAAAATGTTAAGATAAAACAAAAATAACAGAAGAAAATGGCCTGAAAAAAAGAGACACATTTCCTAGGAATTTCCCACGATTCATGTTTTGAATACATTTTTTTTAATGATAAGTAATTATCAAATTATCAAATTATCAAAAATGCACAATTATGGACTTTCAAAATATACCGAGATATTTCCATCAGCAAATTAATTTTATTATAAATTCTAAATTAAAAAAAAGTAAACCTCGAAACTACGATGGAAACCATTCTTTGCCACTAAAATCAAGAACAAAATGTGGTCTTTGCAAAATTATTCTGGTATATTTTGAATAAATAGTTGCTTATGCATTGTCAATACAGCAAAATACCTAAAGAAATGACGTGTGTGTGTGTGTATTGACGAATTGAAAATACGCAAATACGCACTGGAAAAGCTTACAAATTCTTATTGGAAAAACTTGCTTCCGGGTGAGAATCCAATGAAATTGCCGTTTTAATATTGCTCCAGCGCATCATTTTCTACATCAAAGTTATTAAATCTCCAGGCAGACTTAGTCAATACGGGTTTAAAGGTCATGTAACATTGTTTGGCTTTTAAGAAAAACATGAATTAACTTTTTAATGATTTTTATTATTTCAAACTGCAATCAATCGAGCTCTTAATCTTCTTGTAAATCCAGAATAAATCGTTGAGCCAGAACTTGTAGTTTAAGTTACCGAACAATGGTACATATAATACCTTTACCGAACTGTACCGAATACCATCCGCGGATTTACAGCTTGAAAGTAAATTACCCATCATTGTGTTCTTGATTATGTGCATAGCAAACCAATGGGTTTCTTTAAGTAGACTTTCAAAACCTAAATTAAGCCAAATTGTGTGAATCTCAAAATGTGAACATCGAAAACAATTAGAAAACTTTGGCGACAAACAAAGGCGATTCACTCTCGTACGCTTTTTTTACGTTTAGTCACAAGCTCGATTGCGTGCGTGCGTGCGACATTAATTTTATGTTGTAAACAAAATAATTCGTAAACCATTGTGATATCGTGTAAATAATGTAATTAATTATTATAAATTCCTATGCTTCTATGTTAACTAGATTTTAATTTTCAAATACAGCTTGTTACAAATTTTTTGAATACTTTTTTGGAGTGCTTTTATTAAAATTATTTTTACAGAAACATTATCTAAATTTTCAGTAAGACAGTCGGTGACAAAATCATGTTCTACATCATTTTTCTCCTGAACGATTTTGACATTTATTTTAATAAAATTGTTGTCATATCAATTGCTAATATCATATTATATACACATAATCATCTTTGAAACATATCTCCAAAGCCCATTACAAAAAAGGCACCTATTATTGGCAAGTTAATAAGGTTTTTTGTTGTTGTTAAGATTTTAGATTTTAGTAAGACCGGCTTTTAACGCAATTCTTAAAAAAAATATATAACTAGCAGTACCCGCTGCCTGACGGCCACTTTAAATTTTGTGGGAGTGGGCATTTTGGTTTAAACGTTTCTCGAGTTTTGTCCAATGCCCTACCCAAAGCCTCTAATGGGACCACATCCAAAAGTGCTAATAAAATGCTGAGATAATAGAGTTTTATGCCCGTAAGACTTGATAAAGCCTTTGCCTCTTTCTTTTAACGCAATTCTGAAAAAAAATATATATAATTATTTCTAGATTCTTGGACAATGATTGACATTTTTATGAACTATTTGAAAAGAAGTCTAAAAAACTTTCAGCCTTCTAGTTCGAACGACACAAATTGGACTACGAATACGACGAGAGGCAAGAAAATAACAGTAGGTATCATTTACTAGGACTGTAATAGGATTTGTTTCCTATCCTTCCATTATCCTATCATTAGGATTTCATTAGGATTAGATTAGGAATTTGAGTCGCTTTGTAAAATGAGTGTGCGATATTTTGGAATAAAAATGTGGAGCCGTTCCTTGGTTTAGCAAAACAAAGCAACAAATGAAAGCAAAACAGCCAAAATTCACAAAAATCAAACCGGAATTAATATCTTGTTTCCAGGCTGATTCGCCTAAGTGCAAGACCAACAAAAAACTAAATTATAACTTTTACAGAATGTTTACAAGAGTTTTCTTGTTTTTTTGTTTGCTTCTAGTTTCAAGCTTTGAAACTGACGACTGTAACTCGAGAACAAATCTAGATGAATATTTGAACTGTGTTTCGGCCATCAGGATAATTGATTCCTCGCCAGATGTGACATAAAAGAAGGCGGTGGTGACGTCATCAGTTTTCAAACAGTTGCCAAGCACTTTTTGATACGTTGTTTACCTTAGCAACAGCCAAAATTGACAAAATTGACTGGAAGATGTTTAAATGAAAAGAGAAAGAATTCATACGGGCTCAAAAACTTCACGACTACTAAGTTTTGATATATTTCACATCTTTGCTAAGTTGGAGAAACAATATTAAACGCTTTTGGTGGAACAATTCCAAAACGGTTACACAAAATCAGAAAAATGTTTTACATTTTACATAGTTTCGAAACTATTTCACTGATTTTACTGAAAAAACGCACAAGATTTTATTGAAAAGTACAAAAAACTATGCTCTGCAAATTTCGAATCAAGCTTTTGGCTGCCAGAGCGCGAACAAAAAAGCGAACCAAACTAAAGACAAGAGTGACTTTTTTGTGAGGGTAAATGAAATCGAAGAGTTCGATACGCTTATCAATGCATATCTAGTTCAGCCAGAAGAAAACAGAAAATAAGAGAAGAAAGAAATGCGAATCTTTTCATCAAAGTTGTCACTGTCAAAATAACACCCGGTAAGAAAAAGTTCAGAGAAATTAATTTAATTAATTAATTAAATTTCAGCTTATTTTGATTAATTTTTAGAACTTCATCATTCGTGTTGCCTGATAAAATACTGGAACGTGCACGATTAGGGGCAGTTGAGTCTAATAGCTGTATCCCAACAACAAGGTTATAAAAAAATTATAGATTTCAATATGTTTATTCCAAAAATATAACTCCACGTCTGAACGTGCGAAGGTCAAGTCGTTTATAATAAGTGCCCGTGCATTCTTACTGAACGATAATTCGTTTTTTCGTTCGTTCAATCAGAAGCTTTAATTCTAAATCTATCCAGTGTTGATTGGTCATGTGCTGGCACCTGGTTTTCCCGTCTGTTCTTAAATTGAGGTTTTGTACGAATCAAATATGTGTTGGGGGAAACATTTTGGTTTGTATTCTCGGGCACAAAATGAGTCGTTATTGCAGTAACCCACGACTGACGTGTTGAAAACTCAACATTATAAGGAAAAGGAAAACAGAAATAGTTCTAAAAGCATACCAATTCTGCCTGCATCATGGCTAAGGCAAATCGTCCACCGTATGCTTACTTAATAAAAAATATTAAATAAAATAACTGGAATTTGCTTCCATTTCTAATTCATCTAAATCCACTTCACGAGCAGATTGTTCTGTAGAAAATATGTATTGATTGGAATGAACTGGCAGTATATTAAATAATGTATTTTTAGAGAAGTATATTATACATTTTCTAGTAGAAAAGAGACTGGATACATTAGCTGGTAGCCAGAAAAATGTTTTGCTGATATTTATTAGATTTCACATTAATCTGGTGGTCATTTGACACTATTTCCTTTTTTAAAGTGTTTTTTATTATTATCTAGTTTGTTTATTAATTTAAATTATCTTTCATTTCAGAATTATCTCAATCCACATTTTCTTTGTTTTTTCTTTTGTGTTCAAAAGCGTTATTTGAGATTTATTTTCAAATCTCTGTTTTGAATTCTTGTCCACCAGCATTTGCTTGCAGTGAGGTGATTGTCTGAAAGTCTTGTTGAATTCCACATAAACCCTTCGGTCCTCCTGAAGTAACTAGGAACGTATCCCATGCCCCTAGTTTTATGAACACTTCGTCTAAAAAAACTTTTTAACAAACAAAATAACTTGAAAAGCCTCGTGGTGTTAAGAGACAACAGTATTCACACGTATAATCGAAATCAAAATGACATGACAAAATAATAGTATTTTTAAAGGCGATAGTTATCAATAAAAAAGTGAAAATTTTGTCAAATTCACCCACTTTTAGGTTAAACAAAAGCAAACACTTTGCAGATATTTAAGTAATGAAATCAAATAATTATGTTTTTAGTTGCATTTATCAAGCTTCCGAAAAATGCAGCTATCTCTCAAGTCCTGTAAGATTCTATCAAACATAAGCAATACGACTGAAAGTTTAAAATAACGTGAAGCTCATTCGGTCTTCATATTTTAAAAAGTCCTCTTAAAATGTAATTCAAATTGGTCTACAGCCATATTTTAGAATATAATAACAACAAGAAAATCACAAAATTTTGATCCAAATAAATTTTTGCCACACAAATCCACTATTAATTTTTTCTAATAAACACAATTTTTTTGTTAAAATATGTCATTTAACCTTAAATTTGAATACATTTTGTTTATCAAACGTGGAAAATATAAACAAAGGTAAGAAAACTCGGTTTGTCCAGTTAATTCACTTTGTGAACTATTACATCATTGCCAAAATACTTAACTCGGAAATAAATTCCAATTAGCATTTATCGACTGTAAGTACGGTTCACCTTAATGCCTGCAATCATAGGAAGTTAATTTTTTAATTGCAAAATTTTCATTTAAAGTTCAACCGTATTTTGAGATTAAAACAACGTGACATTTTTTGGCACATTTTTTTGCGATATTTTTAATGTAACGCCCAATTTAAGTTTTTTCTCTTATTGCTTTGTTCTACTTTACAAACTCAGTGCGAGTGTCATGTTGAAGGTTGAGCGTTGAAATAGAAAAAACTTCTTTCTTTAAAAGCTTGGTTAGGAAATGTGATGTGGTTATGGCTTATGTGGGTTTGTGGCTTAAAAGTTAAAAAATCCAAAAAAGTACGAATACATCCATAGAATAAACTGAAATTAAAACTTGTGCAAGTCAACATCGTTCAACATTTCAATGTACATGGATTAAACAAAATATCTTCAAAATCTCTTGAAACCTTTTAAAATGCCTTGTAATTATTGGATTAAATACATTTAAAATCAACTCTGTTACGACCTAACGTAAGGATTAATTCATATTTCTCCTGAAAAGTTATAAGAGCAATGAACGAGGGTCTTTCTGAAAAATCCCCTCGGACGAGCGATCAGAAGAAGAAATCAAAATTAAAAGTACAGTGACTTTACATTTATTCTTATTATTATTCTAATTGTTATCAAACAAACATATATTTAGCATAACGAGCAAACGTTTTTAACATTTGTTATTTTTTGCTGCCATCGCCCTAACTAACTTGAAGTGAATTGAACCTTTATGACCACCAACTGAAACGTTATTTTCTTACGAGCTTTCTGCCATATGTTCTGAACTTTGCAGCCTAAAATATGATCTTTAAAACATCTTGAAAATATATGAAAATATTATTATTATATTGTTATTATTAAAGATCATCTGAAAATGAAGCTTAGCTTATGTGGATTTTTTATTTATACTAGTTTTAGATAACTTCTGTAGTGTATTTATCAGCTTCCAAGAAATAATTACTAAGTAAATATGGTTTTTAGAGGAAAGAAATTATTTTTACAGAAAACTAAGAAAAAATCGCTGCGTTTACTGTGAGTTTAACATTGGTTTTGGGAAAACACCACTCGTGTGTATCTTTCTGGCTTGTCAGAGTATTACAGTGCACCACGAAAATAACAGTGTCAAAGCTGTCCAAAGCTCTCGTTAAAAATTCGATACATTATTTGTCGAAAAGCAATTTTTTTCTTGTACTTTTAATTATTTAAATAAATGGTCATTAAAATATATAACAAGAAGTCTATGGTTCTAAAAAAATGCACCAAATTTTACCATACTCGTAGCCAGATTACCATATTAAAAACTCGTATTATAACCAAATCAACATAATTGATGGTAAAAATGCAATTGTAACAATTTATAAATGAAACTTGCGCGAAGCTAAGTATTATTTTATAAATCCAGCATAAATTTGTGAAGTTTTGATCATCTTTACTGGACCCATCTCTAAATATTTGTAGATTTAGAACTCAACCACAATATCACTCAACACTCTTACCAACAACCACATGTAAATATGAGACAAATGCCTCGTGGATAAAAGTTGTCTCTAAAAACTGTGCAAGCAAATTTGAAACCCGTCCCTAAAACGTCAGGGATAACCTTTCGAACAAGAGAGTATTTGAAATGGTGCAGTATAGATAGTCCCAGTAGGATAAGTAGGTAACTTTTTTAAGCTTTGTCAGGCGATCTAAGCATCTTCGTTTGAATCTACCATTGAACCTCCCATGCTAGGCCATGATATACCCGTGGTAACATAAGATAGCAGAATTGATAAGCTCTGTCAGGCGATCTCAGCATCTCCATGGCTACCAAACGTTGAATCTACCATTGAACCTCCTATGCTAGGCCATGATATACCCGTGGTAACATAAGATAGCAGAATTGAGAAGCTCAGTCAGGCGATCTCAGCATCTCCATGGCTACCACACGTTGAATCTCGCGTTGAACCTCATATGTTTGACAGTCTTTTTGTTTTTAAGTTGGCAACGAAAATTATCATCTTAGGTCGGGTTTTACCAACATTTTCAACTGTAAGTTGGATCTCTAGCTCACAGAAACACTGCACGTGATTGGAAGTCGTCATGGCAATAGTTTCAACAAACACTTCAACTAGGATGCGAAATTTACTACAAAATGGCAAAGGAGTCGTTCTGTGCAGGAAGGACACCTTGAAAAACTACATGTCTCAGGAGAATAGCGCAGTTCTTGTTAAGAATGCAGAGATACTTTAAAATAACAGTAAGAAACGCTCAAATCAAGGCTTAGGAAGAAGCGTAAACCAATCGGTAACGATTTAGAAACAATGACTTAGTTTCACAGAACTCAACGACATCTATTCTATACTCAACGACATACTCACAGCCACATTTTAGGCAAATTCAAATGAATGTCTCCAATGATATCTAAGGAAAGTTTTAATTTGCAACCCCATTTTCTGATTTTTTAAAAACCAAACTGGGCTTTTGATCGCGGTAGGGCCACAGTGACGAAATTCTTGAAGAATTTTACAAATGATTTAAATATAACTTCTTATTAAAGTAATCGGTATGATCAAAGAAGAATCAAATCGTTATTCTTTGTAACCATCGGCCACCTTTTGACATTTGCATATGTTTTGTGGATTTGAGCAAATAGTTGTAGAGTAAATAAAGTCATCTTAGCATAAAAGCTTTGGCTATCATAAAAAAAAATAGTTTTTAATAA
Source organism: Protonemura montana (assembly GCA_947568835.1). Classification (NCBI taxonomy): domain Eukaryota; kingdom Metazoa; phylum Arthropoda; class Insecta; order Plecoptera; family Nemouridae; genus Protonemura; species Protonemura montana. The sequence continues at coordinate 4,059,814 of OX387609.1, forward strand.
CTAATAAGCTCACTGATACATTTCATGAAACATTCAACTTTTAAAAGAATTCAGAAAGATGAATGCAATCGGGTGTAATTTTATAACTCCGCTTCGGCCACAGCTGTCAAAACTGTCATCTCAACTTTTATTAAATACTTAATGAGAATGTGGGCATCTTTGACCACAAAATTTCTCTCTCAAATGAGGTAGTTATTTAAAGTTTGTTTTCATACTTTTTAATCACTTGAACTTAACAGTAATGTCAATTATCTGAAAACTAATACGGAGTTATATTCAATAAAATACAATTTTGCGCTGACTGGTTTTATGATTGCTATGATGGAAAATAAAAATTCCGATTGGTGCTAGTCTCAGTTTTTTTGTGCAAGCAGGGCAAAGAAATTTTATCAAATTATGGTTCTTGAATAAATTAAATAGGTAGTGTAATATTTGTTTGAAAATCCTGCCTTTCCCTTCCAGTTTTCATTACTCTTATCATTCTTATAAATAAAAATACTTCATTTACTTTGTAGCTGTTTTTTTTTTTTTTGCCCTTATGGTTTGTTGGAAGTCTGAAAGGATGTACACCCTTAAAATTGGAGCAAAGATAGATTCCAAGATAGCATGTATCAACACCGAGGAAATTACGAATGTTTAAATACTAGAAACGATTGTGATAAAAATATAAAAAATTGCTAAGAAACTTTGAAGAAAAACTAATCGAAAAGAGCCCGTGAATAATTTCCATGGTGACATTTTCTGATCGTGGAGCCTTATAACTTTGTTTAACCAATAAACTTGATCAGTTCCCGTTCTTGGTTGGCACATTGACTCGCCTTTAAATAATAGTTCTTAAGTATTAAATAAGAAACAAATAAAATTGTTGAAGAACTGTCCTCTTGTCTAGCTTCATTGCAGTTATTGCTTTCTCAAGGAGAATAAAAAGATTATATGGATTATATGATAATATGGTCAACTGGTTATAAATTACCTGTGAATGATTCTTAAAGCAACTTGATTAACAACTAATAAACTCAAGCTAATTGCATGTGTCGTTAAAGCAATAGCAGCAGCCGAGAGACCTTGAATACTAACAAAAACTATTTGAAATGGGTTTTGAATGCTAAGTTTCATGGTTCATAGTTTCATTAGTTTCATTGTTTCATTTCAAATAGTTTTTGTTAAAACTAGTGCTAAGGATAAATCAAGTAGACATGAGTCTAAAAACCTTGAATACTGTACCAGCTCATTATTATAATTAAAAAATACTATTTTTATCGGTATCTTTACGCATTTTCTATTTGTTTAGATAGAATACTTGAATAAACAAACCATAGGAAGTACAATGTGAACTACAAAAACAATGACTGGTTTCAAGAATTAAATTAAATACAAATTCAAAAGGAATGAACAGTGTGAACCTGTGTATTTGTAGCGTTGTTTTTGACAAGTTGAGGAGCTAAAAACTAACTTCACAAACACAAAAAAAATACACAGGTTAATCAGTCTGTATTTTCAGGTGAAATCTTTGTATGCAAGCTCAATTCACTGATTCCAATCGTTCACAAACACGTGGAAAATACAATTGAAACGCAATATCAAATGTAAAAAATGTACTAATACGACCGTGGTATTGATATATATTGTGATGTCAATATAAATTATGTTAATATAATTTCTTCGATCGCCTTATATTTGAAAATATCTCCAAGTCTGTTAGTAAAAGTTTTTAAATCAAATTAGAAGATTTGTGATAGTCATTAATTGTTTATTGGCAGAATATTTTTTCTTTGTAATTAATAGGTGACATAATTTGAACAGCTGGGCGCTCTTTGTATAAAACAAGTGACTCATTACGCATTTGTCAAATAAAATTAAGAGGAATGCATAATCAAGCTCGAATGCCCTCTAAATTCTCACAGATCTATTATGTACATTATATTTGAGGTCAAGTAGAAATAAAGTATATTAAATTGCTTTTGTTGTGAGCTGTGCTTATGTATTAATGCTTATTATGTGCCAAGAGTATACATTTTTTATCAATATGACATGGCAGTGCGATCAGATATCCAGTAACGGTTATAAAAGATAAGATTGTTAAAAAGGATAACTTTAAAATTTGAATTTTTTTTTTTTATCATTGTGTTTACTGAAAATTCGATAAAATATGGACTTAGAGGTACACAAAAATGTTTAAATAAAATAAGTATATATATATGTTTGCTATTATATTAATGCTGCACCTTTGTGTGAAATAATAGCATGATAACTGTAGATGTCATGAAGATGAACTACCATTTTCGGTAGTTAATATTAATAGGACATTATTTTCGGAGGTAGTTAAAGCCATTTGACCAACCGATTTACTGTAATGGGTCACCGAGAACGGCGGGCATCCACGAAAGAAACAATATTTTCACTAATTACGACCAGAAAAAAAATGTAGGGGAAATTTTAAGGCAATGTTCCTTTCAGGCTTTGGAAAAAATAATGTATTTGTCTACCAACATCTCTTAATGAAAGAACTAAAAGGATAAACGTTTTGAGAATAAGGAACGTTTCAAGATATGCGTTAATAATTTTATGTGCCATAAAAACGCTAGCCAATAAATGCAGATGCAAGTACCGCTGTTAAAAAATTCTAGGTACTTAATCATTACTTCGTACTTCACTAAGAAACTACCGAAGCTTCTCGATCTGGTAAATCTAGCAGCAGTGCAATATCTTAGATATAATTTTCTTGCTAATAGTTACAATATTGAAGTGTAAAGAGATTCTCATTTAAAATCGGATTAAATTATAATCAATCAGATTCGCATTATCAGGTAAAAAAGTGACGATATTTCTCGATGGTTGAAGTTAATTACTCTTTCAAGAATCATAGGTTGACATTATATGCGAAAGACCGTTTACAGTCAAGACTAGCTTATGACAGAAACTTTGATATGGGTTCCTCTTCCTCATATCTAAATGATTCGTTAAAAATAATCGCTTTCCATTCGCCAGCACCGAAGAGTTGTGTCCATTCTCTGCAAAATGTTTTAACGGAATGCATAATTCATAGGAAACTTCAAGTTGAAAGTTGAAGGCCAGTGAAATCCGTAACATTTATGTTATATCACCTGGAAATCTTACAACGCAACCAATGAAAAAATTTCGACCAGTCGATTTTTTTTTTAATAATTTTGGTAATTTTTCCCTTAGGTTTTGGGAATCGAGCATATTCTCAAGAAATTGGGACTTCCGAAAAAATTTTAAATGATTTTGTTTCCCATAAAACAAACACTCTTCATCGTAGCAGTCTCTTTGCTGTATTGCAGTTAAAGTATTGGAAGCAATTCGTAAAGAACAATTGGACAGATATTGAACTGAAAATATATGTTCAAGAAGATGTTAACTTGCTGAGTTTGACTGGTGAATTTACATATTTGAATATCATTTTTCTTAACAGTGTTATAAAACTGTACTTGTGTTCAGTTTTCACTATTTATTTTACAATATTTTGTCTCTCGATCTAGGCTTGTATACAATCAGTAAAACAAGTGTGGTCGGTTTAATCAACTGGGGTTCAGTCGCCTTGAGACGCCGACTTGGTTCACAACTTTCCATTCAAGATTAAAATAAAGTTTTTTAAAGTTAGCATACTTTGAGCCATTTATTAGAACGTGATATTTCTAAATCCTGGGACCGAACGGTTTGGCGTAATGGAAACATCGGTTCTCGTGAAATTACCGAGGTTAAGCAACACTGCACTGGGCGAGATATTGAATTGGTTATCATAATATATATGACCAACTCTGTTCGGGAGAGATTGTAGGGATGGAAGTAAATTAAACCACTTTAAAAGCTTTGCTTCTCAACCTCTCAGCCTCTGAAGAAATAATGTTGTCTGCGTTGTACCATCCTTCAGAAGGAACGTTTGGTGTTCTACGACAGGATAAAGCTACGTTTCCTTCTCCCTACTAGATTAAGTTAGCCTGTAATCAAAATGTTGTGGTTTTCAGCCTCACAAATCTATCAATCAATTACACTTTGTACCTCTTGCAAATCTCTTCAATAGCAGCATGGTACAAACATCGCTAGTCGCGAAGCAATTACTTCAAATATCGTTTCAGAAAAAACTCTGCCTGCCCATAGACTCATGTCTCTATTGATTGTAACGCAATTAAGTAGCCATGGTGACACTGGCCAGTAATTTCTTTGCACTCAGTTCTGGTGTAATAAACAAACAATTTTCATGTAAAATACCTTGCAATGTAGTGAAGTCGAAACTAGTGCTGGCAGTCACAGAATAACTAGATTCAAAACTTCCACTAGAAATCACAAGAACCTAGTGGCAAGCTCGGACGCTGCCAACAAACCGACTACATATGTTGACCTTTTGAAGGTTTTATTATCTTCGAACACATTTCTATGAAAAGGTAACCCAAATCAAAGGCAAGCAATAATAGCCTGTATGGTAGATCATCAATCTATCTAATTAGGACGACAATTCAGTCTTTAGGTCAGGTAACATTTGATCTATCAGTGAATTACTGATTTGAGCTAAAACATACTTTACTATGATGGAACGCAGCGACCAGGAGTTCAATTATTTTCTGAATCTATGCTAGCCACTCGGCCTTGAGTCAAAAATGGGCGAGGAATGTGGAAGCGTGATTGTGTACAAGAATTCATGGTAGGAACTTTTTAACATTTTTGTGAAACTAGTCGAATTTAAAATACCAAAGACTTGTCAGTGATCTTTTTTGCTGCAACTCCATATCAAACTTGGCTCCTCCACATGGCAAATTAAAGGAAATTAATAAAAAAACTCTCGATGTCGTGGGTCATTGATGTCGGTACTAGTGTCAATGTTCGGTAATTACCCAAAGATATGTTTGCCTTTTGATAACATCGTATTTATAACTTGTACTTCGCTTTGTGTACTGTTGTAGCTTCGCTTCTTGGTAAATTATCTCTCCACGGTTAACAAAGACGAAGAAGAAGAACAATTGCATTTCATCTTAAAGACGTCTTACAACTGACCGCGTGCAATGCGGCCGAGATCCCTAAGATGTAGAACAAGAGTGAAAAGTTGGCTACCAGCGACTTTGCAACCAGCTGCCCAAAGCAAATTTAATTTAATTATAAAACCGCAGCATTCTTTTGGTCTGATAAAATACTGGAATATGTAAGAGTAAGGGGCAGTTGATTCGATTTGTTAAATCGCCTCAACTTCACGAGACTACAAACAAATATGGACAATAAAATGCTGATTTTAAATATAAAACGCACTCTCTGAACTTGTGCACACCAAGAGTTCATAAAAAGTGTCATTGTATTCTTTATTAGTTCTTTATCAATATTTATTGATTTATTGACGTATTCTATAACAAACCTTACTTACTCTGTAATGTATTGTTCCTAGAATAAAATGTATTTTATTATTTTTATTATTATTCTGTTTTTTCGTTCACCAAAACGTTTAAATTATAATTCTATCTGGTTTTGGTTGTTTTTTTTTCATATCGTGGACAGGAGTTTGTTAGGTACTGGCACCTGGTTAACATGTTAAGACGGCTAAGATTTAAATATAATTCTCTGATTGGCTGTTACCACGAGTCTTACCAATGAAATACCAATAAGTTCTCTTGAGATGAGCCTTTAACTGACAGTTATTTATATATTTATAAGGACCTTGACTGGTCCTGAAGACTTGACCTGGGACTTGAAAGACGTTGAACTTTGGAAATTATCAAATACCTGATAGCTTAAAAGAAATACTGAACAGGAAAATACTTCAAAAAATATAAATTTCAATTAAATCTTATATACAACTAGTGCAATGCTTACATCAAAAGGTTAAAATCATTCTTATGCGTAGAGTTGCTTTGCTTTATTTCGCAGATCCTTTCTAATTTCCCTCTGAATGTTTCAAATGAAAATTGCTTTATTTTTAAATAAATTTGTTTAGACTCGAAATTACAATGTGTAGCGTTTTCTATAGCAGCTGTTTTATCTCTGAAGCACCAATATTCAAAATGCCGAAAGATATTTCTGTGAAACGTTGCCGGGCTGTAAATTTTACACGAGAGGACATTAACGTCCTTTTGGACCTAGTGGAGGCCAGCAAGAGTGTGCTGGAGTGTAAGAAAACCGGCGTCACTACATGGCGAGAAAAGGTAAGGTTTCGCCAAGTCTTTAAATGGTGACATAACCTCAATGTCAGAAATTTGGAAATATATTTTTTATGAACAACAATGATTAGGAGATTTATTTTCCACGAAAATTTCAGGAGGCAGAATGGACGTTGGTAACCCGGAAATGTAACGCCCGCACTCTCCAGACAAGAACAATGAAGGAGGTGAAGGCGAAATTTGACGGCCTTAAAAAATTGTCAAGGAAGAGGGCTGCCGCAGAGAAGCAGTCGCGGCGGGCCACTGGAGGAGGCCCCTGCACACCCACAACAACCACCACAGAAGACAGTGCGGTGTTTGAAAGGGTGCATGATATCATCCAACTGTCTGCCGATGGGATGCTGGCCAGATTCGACAACGATTTCATGGATTCTGTATCACAGAAAGGTTAAAATGTAAATTGTTTTGATTTCCTATAACTTAAATTATTAGCACACATATGTACCTCCCTACACTCCATTTCACGTTAAGAAAGGGAGTGGATTTGCAGCTTCCTCGAGGACCCACTGTTAGAGACACTGTTTAATCATATCACAACGTTCAAAACTTGTTTGTTTTCCTCATCGTGAAATAAAAATAACACCTTTTAACAATTTGTTTACAGAAAAGCGATGTAAACGCAGACATCTTAAATACGTTATTGTTGAATTAAAATTTTAGCAATTCAAAGTCCTTGTGCTTAAGAGACAATTTCATCATACAAGTAGGTACATATTGAATGTTAAATATTAATTTAATTCTTTCCTGCACAAGTTAAACGGCTCGACGTCTTGTGACAATCTTGGTGGCAGATTTTATAACATCTCACAAAAGACTGAATTTCAAAGGACTAGTTGGTACCTATGTAAGTACCTTAGGAGACACAAATTGTGGAATTGTAATAGCTTTGATTTGCAAAATGTATGTATAAGGCTCGATTTTGAAACCCTTCGCCCCATGATTTCAGGTAAATGAGGCTTGCATTTATAAAGCCACACATAAGAGAAAGCAGCGCAAGGTTACAAATAGTGCCACAAATTCAGATTGCCTCCAAGGACTTTGTGCATGGAGAAAAACAGGGATTATCCTGTGGAAAAAATCTTGTGGAACGCGTTGACAGCCACGGGATACTTTCTTAATTAACGCATTTTCTTAAAATCATTTCAGAACTTGTTATTTGTACACTTGTAACTTCGTCTAAGGAATTTTTTTACTTGGATAGAAGTATGGATTCTTGAAACAAAGATCTTGTGGAGCGCGTTGGCTGCTGCAAGAGTATGCAAGACCATGTTTCGATTTGGACCAACGTTTATTACTGTCTTCAAAATGACCATTTGACCAGTGCCACAGGGCCAGTTGTCAAAACAGTGCACCGTTAAACCCAATAATCCATCAATCAATGCAGACTAGACTATGCCATGGAACGGGAACTAACAGCCATGTTGACTTCGTCTTGAGAATGATGGAGCGATTCACAAAGCCGCGAACCGGTCGCGATATCAATGTGATACTTTGTAAGGTCTTTCTTTGTGATCAATGTTTGAGCACAATATTTTGTTTGAAATCTGCAGTCCAAATATGAACGATAAAGTCGCATATGAATAAGTTCATTTCTGATATTAAAAATGGCTAAATGTCAGGTATCAAAAACGACTAACGACATTCGATGACGATTTTCTTGAGCAAGAACGTCTCATGACACCTATGTACAAGTGTGTAAATTAAAAAATGATACATACTGTAATAGACTGATAGACACCGGTCTAAACAGTGCCAAAAAAATCGAAAAAACCCTTCTGAGTGCTTTTTGCTTGGAAAGAAGCAAAGATCTAAAAAACAACGATCCAATAGCAAAAATCCCCAACTTCGTGTAATGAAAGTGCTTTAATCACCTCAAATTTGCACAAATCAGTGAAACTCCGATGGATTAGTTTTCAGAATGGAATCTGCTTAGTCCAATGTCACTCGCCTTCCCACTTTTTGAGCCAATGGAAAAAATATGAACTGCAGAGTGCTAGTTCCTAGATTAATAGAAATGTTTGAATTTTATATGGCTATAAACTACAAACTATATTTATGAGGTGCAATTCCTAAAGCCTCATCTTTAGTTTTCAGTTCCACGAGTTACTTATAAGATACAAAGAATGCAAAGAGCAATTGTGAAGATAGGAGAAAGTGTTTATAAAAGAATTTGTCTGGAGAGAGATGTAGGGATCGACAAATCCACGACCCTGCTGTTATTTCCATGTGGATCTCACCAGCCACAACACTGGCAGTAGGTACATCATGTCCGGTAGATCAAGTTCCTCTTCTGAATAGAGAGAAATTGTGTTAACTATGTTTCGATACTTAAAAGTTGTAGATTTGGACCGAAGATTGTTAAGTCTTCAATATCTACGTTGTGCAATTCATTTCAAAGTTGCTAATGGTAATTGAAAGGTTTTGTTTTGCAGAATGTCAAAGTAAAAATATCTTCTCAACTAAAAATATTTTGAATAAGTTTTGAGCATTTTGCACCATGACTCCTTACCAGAAGACGTCAATCTAAGCCATTAGTTTCTTAGCAACCATCTATATATCAATATGTAATACAAAAAATGTGTTATTTTTTGATAATTTATAAATGTGAAATCTTATTCAAATTTCGGCTTGAAATTGCGACAGGCAAGTAGAAATGAATTCAAACGACTCTTTGAAAATAAAAAATTTGTCAAACCACGAGAGACTACTCAAAATTCCTTGCCGGAAGGAAGAAAGGAATGAATGAAGAAGAGCGACCACGATCGGAGCACCTCGAGTTCACCAAGCGCAGTCGCTTTATACACCCGTAGCTTTCACTACGCGCCGAAGCTTTCGAGCTTCTTGCAGCCTTTAGACGCGCCAGGCATTTAATGAACATCTTACTGCTGACTTGAAACTTTGGTGAGAAAAAAGCAGAGCGGCCTAGACGCCATGATCAAACACAGGGAAGAAAACTCAATCTGGAGGATTTCGACAAAAACTTCTAAACAAGGCCACCCAGAACCCACCGATCCAGGGCAAGACTCATCTCACCTGCAATTGTACGTAAAATAAAAGTGTTTGTACTCAATTTCTTCAATAAATTCAAAAAGCATGCATGAAAAGTATTACCGAGATGCTGCGGGTCAGTAAAAGGCAAGTTTTGCAATATTTAAAAATCGAGCTGGATCAAATGGCTCCAATTCATCTTATCAGAAAAATTTCAAACATAATTATCAATATTTCACCAATGAAACGCTTTTAAATCGCCATCAAAATCTCGTCGCGCAATTTAAACCTGAATTATTAACCAATATAACCCAATTGCACACGTTTTTAACCAAATTTCGCGATTTCCATTAAGATTAACGCTGGCAATGAGACATCCCAGTTATCTACATGTAAACTAAACAGTTTTAAATCGCTAATTTAAAGCTTTTCTTATAAGGTTAATTTGAATATCAGGAAAAACCTATTATAAGAAACCTTCTAAGAAATTGATGCCCAAACGGGTTGGAGTCCCCATTTGGGGATCAATTTTTGAGACGGTAGAAGTGTTTCTAATAACAAAATACTTGCGCATTGCAAGCATTTGCAGTTGAAATCAGATTTCATAAGTGCAAACGCGTTGGAAGTTGATCAAATTAGCAGGCAGCGGTAGCTCAGAAGGTTAGTTTTGTATTTCCCCACCTGGCTTGTGCCGGCGACCAGCAGCACCGAACGGTTGCATGTCATGATTACGATGTTTGCCTCTACATGACGGTAACTGGAGCGGGAAGTCCGCCATTCACAAAGCAAGGCTTCGATTTGACAGCCCTGACTTGTTTCCCTTCTTTTTCCCCTGTTATATCACTTATAGGTACAGTGTAGCTTGTTGATGACGTGTAAAAAATACTTTAAAGTTGAATATAAAAAGCTGCAACAAGCTTTGCATAAGTGAATAGAAGACATGGTGTGCAGTGATAGTCCCAGGTCACTAATCCACAGCGATTCATTTGTCTTTACGAGCACAGCATGCACATTGATAGCAGTGATCACGGCCGGGAAGATTAGTCGACTATCCAGCACAAGGCTCTAAATCAAGAATCTCAGGAAGTTGCTGGTTTCCAGCATGAAACGTGGTCAGTCTATGCTTTGTTTCAAGTTTCTAGCAATTATGTTGCTAGAAACCACACGGTTTCATTCCAAAAACACAACACCTTCATTCGTTAAAACATTGCCGTTGACTTGGCAAATGTGAATCGTTATCAAATAGATCCGGGCTGGCAAAACAGCTGGCAATGACATCTTGTGCCTGACACAAACAAATGCCATTGCAAAGAAAATATGTGTGCGTATCCTTGGCCAGCAAGATTCTGATTCAGCTGCCGTGAAATGAGGAGACGAAATTGGTACTTGGCAGCAATTCATACCGAGAATCACGTGGCTATTTGCTGAGGTAGCATATCTACTGGTCTCTGAACGGTTCTAGCAGGAATTGAAATATTCAACGGAACGCAGAAAGACAAACAAACGCTTCTTAGCGTAACCAAGGCGATCCTGTATCTTCACCAACACAGAAGACCACGCGAGCTGGTCAGTACCCTGAACCAAGCGGTTCGGCTTCAGTGTTGTATCACTCTATTAGCCTGGATAGCGGTTGCCATGAAGAGACTCTGAAGTCAAGGCCGCTATCTTGGGAGTCCCTGATACGCATCGACTTTAATCGATGTCATCCAGCAAAACTGACCCTTGACTGGCGCTGGGCATTAAGTTTCAACATCGCAGCATTTATCTGAGAAACTTTGGAGATTAGACGATAAGATTTCATCTTTCAGTGACTTTTTGTTAATATGTAGCCGTCTAAAGTGACCCGGTAGCTTTTATTGGCCACAGCACGTAAGTCGGGACGGATTTCAAAACATTTCCCTCTGCATCGTTTTCCCAACAGACGAGTGTCTTCATGCCAAAAGTTATGAGTCAGGGCTGTCAAATCGAAGCCTTGCTTTGTGAATGGCGGACATCCCGCTCCAGTTACCGTCATGAAGAGGCAAACATCGTAATCATGACATGCAACCGTTCGGTGCTGCTGGTCGCCGGCACAAGACAGGTGGGGAAATAAAAAACTAACCTTCTGAGCTACCGCTGCCTGCTAATTTGATCAACTTCCAATGCGCTTATACTTATGAAATCTGATTTCAACTGCAAATGCTTGAAATGTGCAAGTATTTTGTTATTAGAAACACTTCTACCGTCTCAAAAATTGATGCCCAAATGGGGACTCCAACCCGTTTGGGCATCAATTTCTTAGAGGGTTTCTTTATAATAGGTTGTTCCTGATAGTAAAATTAACCTTGTATATAAAAGCCTTAAATCAACGATCTTAAACTTTTTAGTTTATATGTAGGCATCTGGGATAATTCATTGCCAGCGTTAAACCTAATGGAAATCGCGAAATTTTGATAAAAACGTGTGCAATTGGGTAATATTGGTTCATAATTCAGGTTTAAATTGCGCGACGAGATTTTGACGGTGATTTAAAAGCGTTTAAGTGGTGAAATATTGATAATTATGTTTGAAATTTTTCTGTCAAGATGAGTTGGAGCCATTTGATCCAGCTCGATTTTTAAATGTTGGAAAACTTGCTTTTTACTGACCCGCAGCATCTCGGTAATACTTTTCATGCATGCCTATTAGAAGGTCAAATACTTTCAAAAATCGGTCAAAAATGCCTGGAAATTTTCCTAGCAAATTCCTAGCAGCTGTGGATCCCAAATTTCTTAAATCTGTTAACACTGCCAAAAAACGCAAAAAAAAAAAATACTCGTGCCAACCATTTTGAAAAGCAGCCCTTATAAGTTGTATCCAGTTTTTCAACATAGTTTTCTTAGAATGGATTTTGCGGAAAATGTTTACTTAAAGAGATTTGTTTAGTTGCTGAAACATTTTTTACCAATCCCAACTAAAGAATAAAAAATCATGTTCTGTTCTCAGGATCCCGCAGAAAAAGAAGATGGAGGCGATACAACCTCTTTAAACAAATACTTCTGAACGACTGGAGAGGATTATTAATAAATATTAATGTAGACAATTTCATTGTTCCTTGTAATAATCCAAAACTCCAGGAATTTTACTTGTAAACAACAATTTAAAACTTAACAGTCTCGTGGTGTAAAAATAATTTATCATATAATCTAAATCAGAACAACAACACATAATTACTTAATTTTAAAGCCATAAGGCGGAAGAGTTCAGTGAAATTGAAAAATCTCAAATTTTTGTGAAATAAGATTTAAAAAAAAATGTATTGCAAAGGGTTTTAACGAACATGGAGCTCATTCTGTCTTTGTATTTTAAAAATGTCACTTAAATATAATTTCAATCGGTCCAGCCAAACGTTTTTAGAAAGTGAAACAACATCTCATATTTTTCATCGTTGTTCATTCTAGACCTTTGTCACTCCTACCCAAATGTTAAAGTTTTAACACTACTTAATATAGATGTGATTTTTGTCTCGAATATTAAGGTGAAACGATTCTACATTTTTAGTTTTCTCAGTTTACAATCTATGTTTGTACAATTTGTGTAATTTAAAATAAAAACGACTCACTTTGTTTTCAAATGCCTCAAAAGCTGCCCCTGAATGCTGCCCGCAGAGCAGACGTAGTGTCTCTACAAAACAATTAAAATTACAGTTAATTACAGAAAACAGTAATTTTTTACATTTTCTAGCTGTCAGCAGATTAAGCCAATAGACAAGAAACTTTTCTCAACAAAGACACCTTTTCAACGCTGCTAACAAAACAAACTCGGCTCCTCCACATCTTGAGTTCTTTATTTCAGAGCTGGCCAATAGATAGATACAAATAAGACACAAAAATCAAATTTAATGAGGATTATTCGAACAGAACTGATCTTGACGTCTATTGAGAACTTTTTATGTTAGCTCTGTGCAGATTTTTAATTACCTTTAAAATAATGACAAAATTATCCTTCTAAAAATTGTTCCCTCTTGTCAAAAGTTGTGCAAACGTAAAAAACTGATTTTAAATTCACTGTTTTTTCGCAAATGCCCACTAAAAATATCAAACGTGTGACAGTACCGGTTAACTTGAAGCATTTATCGAAATGCTTAAAGTTTCAAAATTCTCTCTCTTCTAAGAAAGCTGCATTAAAGAGTAGGTACGAATGCAACAGTTAACAACTTTCATATACCCTAGGAATTTAGAAGTTTAATCAGTTTTTATTGATTAATTCGTGTGCACGAACTTTTTTTTACCAATATTGACGTGAAAAACTTCAAATAGATATTTATTGAAATTAACCACTGAAAAGGATAAGCGTGAACTGATCCTACTTCTCTCCTGAACCACCACTGACAACATCTGCCAGTTATTGGTAAAATTCTCTTCTTGCTTTTAATTGAAAACAATTTTCCTAATTTTCCATTTTGGCTTCTCAATTTTGATAAATTTTCTTCTTAATTCACAGCTTAATTCTCAATTCGCAATTCTCAATGCGCACTCAGGTGCAATTGAAAATCGATTTAATTTACTGCCTCGGTAACGGCCAGTTTTTGTTTTTTAATTCAAATATAAGAATTATTTACTCACTTTCAAACACTCCAAGACCATGGTAGAACCATTCGAAATACATTGTTTTACACCTAGAATCTAACTGGAAGAGTCTTCTTACGGGCTCTATTTTCAGAGCTTGGTAGCATGGTTTTATTGCCTGGCAGTAAAATAAATACAATTCTGGCTGCTTAGCCAGAAGCAGGTTGACAAAGATAACCAGGTTAAGTGTTGAAACGGGTTTAATTTTTAGCTCAGATTGTCTTAAATAATAATCATATTTAATAAATGGTTTGCAAAACTAATCGATTGCATCGCAATGCATTTACCAAAATGGTTAGTTACATAGATTAGATATTTTTACATTTATGAGATCAAAAAAAAATGACAGAAGAGTGCAAAAGGTTTGAGGATTTCCTTTGAAAGCGAGAAGGTTTTTTTTTTTGTATTGTCTATTTGTTGCAGTTTGGTGCACCATTTGTCTTAGAAAGAAATTGATGGAATTATGATACTCTGTGATAACGAGTTGATATATGTAAACTTTTTGTAAAAACGTCTGGAGATTCACGTTCTACAAAAGATCAAACCTCCAAACATTAAGTTACTCTTTAAATAAATTGTAATGTGTAAATGACCATGTTAGAATTAGAACATGATTTCATTTACCGATGCCACCCCTGCTTGTTGAATAAAGGCAGACATTTATTAACTCTTTAAGTCAAATTTTGAAGGGAAAAAATTATCCCCTAGCCGACTAGCGTCAGCACGGTAGACCCTTATCCAACCGCATGAAGCATTGAAGATACAAAATACAAAATATTTGTTAGTTTTTTAGTTATTGACCATGATTATTTTAGTCCGGTGCATTTAGGATGCTTGAACTAGGTAATTATTATCATTTTTTATGGTTCTTTTGTTATCGGAAATTTTTCAGGACTGCTTTAACTCTTGATAAAGTAACAGGTGCAAGTAACGAAACGTTGGGAAATTTAGTTGTTCTTTAGTTAGCATTCAAAACCCAGTTGAAATAGTTTTTGTTAAAACTAGTGCTAAAGTTAGTTAAAGTAGACATGAATCTAAAAAGTATCTTTATTGAAGATGTTTATATATTTTTCATTGTTCAGCCACGGGTGAATCTGGAACACTTTCTCAAGATCTGCTTTGATTGCATGGAAAAACACCAAGTAATTGCTCTTGTAAGCCACCCTGCGACAACATGGACTGCCATCTTTAGAACGTGGTGGCACCACAAGGACGTTACGTTTGATTCCCTATGATGACAGGTCATTCTATTCACAATTCTATATCAGAATTAAAATCAACATATCTTATTTCTGATATAAACGTTTTGTCAGGGACCACTAAGAGAAAGTGCTTGAAAGAATCTAATGAATATGCTGAAATATCTGCTAGACTATATTTCAATCAATAATCTTACGCCAAACGTTGAATCTACCATTGAACCTCCTATGCTAGGTCATGATATACCCGTGGTAACATAAGATAGCAGAATTGAGAAGCTCTGACAGGCGATCTCAGCATCTCCATGGCTATAACCAAACGTTGAATCTACCATTGAACCTCATATGCTAGGTCATGATATACCCGTGGTAACATAAGATAGCAGAATTGAGAAGCTCTGACAGGCGATCTCAGCATCTCCATGGCTACCAAACGTTGAATCTACCATTGAACCTCCTATGCTAGGTCATGATATACCCGTGGTAACATAAGATAGCAGAATTGAGAAGCTCTGACAGGCGATCTCAGCATCTCCATGGCTACCAAACGTTGAATCTACCATTGAACCTCCTATGCTAGACCATGATATACCCGTGGTAACATAAGATAGCAGAATTGAGAAGCTCTGTCAGGCGATCTCAGCAACTCCATGGCTTCCAAACATTGGATCTACCATTGAACCTCCTATGCTAGACCATGATATACCCGTGGTAACATAAGATAGCAGAATTGAGAAGCTCTGTCGGGCGATCTCAGCATCTCCATGGCTTCCAAACATTGGATCTACCATTGAACCTCCTATGCTAGACCATGATATACCCGTGGTAACATAAGATAGCAGAATTGAGAAGCTCTGTCAGGCGATCTCAGCAACTCCATGGCTTCCAAACATTGGATCTACCATTGAACCTCCTATGCTAGAACATGATATACCCGTGGTAACATAAGATAGCAGAATTGAGAAGCTCTGTCAGGTGATCTTAGCATCTCCATGGCTACCAAACGTTGGATCTACCATTGAACCTCAAGTGGTTAAATTTCCTCAACGAAAATTTGTAAACATCTTCATGCTTTTTGTGCGTAAGTTATAGGGTTCAACAATTGACTCGGTCTTAGAGTAAAACACTAGAGTGGAATGGAACTTAGAGTGGAAATAAATGGATGGAATGAACAATAACGGCAAAGCCAAATGACAAGATTCCAAGCTTGTGGTAGGCAGGAGACATACTTCCAAAAATTTCATTAGAAATCAAACTAAGTCAGTAAAGATTATTTTAAAAATAACATGAAAATGCAGAATTGATGCTGTATTGGCGACAGATTTTCCGAAGGGTACAAAAATGTTGTTATGTACCTAAATTTTATCTATTAATATTTTTCTTGCGAACTGCTGATTTGGTACAGTTCCTTTTTAATTGCTGTAATGCAAATATAAATCTAAGTAATCACGTCAAAGAAACTTCATTATTTTCATGCTCAGATTAAAATCCAAATATTACTGCCATGTTCCAGGTGGATTTATTTGAGAATATTTGGCATTCTGTATAATACATCAAGTTTGCTTCTGAGTCAATTTAAAACAAATCAAACTGATGTTTTCTAGAACTAAAAACTAAATGGCTTCAAAGAATTAACTATCTTTCACGGACATTGGCACACTAATTACAAAAATTTGATGTCAGAACAAATCGAGCAGAGCTAACTAGGATCTATGTCTTCAATTAAAGAGACTCATGATAGGTCATTATGAATTGCTGGAGTAGGTAATGGAAAAGTATAATTTAAACAATTAAAAATATACTGACAGCAAATTAATTTGACTTTACATTCTAAAATAGAGAAATTAAAATGCGAAACGACGACGAAAGACTTTCGTTGGAACGAAAAACAAGGGAAAAAATTGTGATATTTGCAAAATGATTTTAGTAGATTTCGAATGTATGAAAATTTCACTGTAAATTCTAGTGGGAAACGATGCACAAGATCTCTTGCACCTAGATAAGTGCAAGCATGCTCTTTCTTGATATTTTTCACTTTTTTTGTATGGAATCAAAACAGGAGAATCAGATCATGATTCTTCATTTCCAAGAAACTCGATGAATTTACTATTGAATTATAAACTATTGCATAGTTTAATAAAGCTGTCAAATTGCAATTCAAGATATGAACTAAAGTTTTTTTAGTATGAACAGTCTATTGACAAACAAAAAGTTCATTCTGATTGGCCAAGAAAATAAAAATGTATTAATCAGTGATTATTTGAAAAAAATCATTGCAATACCCAAGGAATGACCCCAAGGAATGACCCCAAGGAACACCCTCACATTTCCTTAAAACTGAGCTTTTTTTGTTTTTTTTTTGTGGTTTAATTTGTGTTGTTCTATGTTTTTTGATGTGCACATACAATTATTTGGGAACTATCAAAAAAAATTTCATTATTTTAGTAAACAATTCAGTAAAAAATAAAAAATAAATTTGACGCAGCAAAGTAAACTCCGCTCCACCACGAGGCAAATCAAAGACTATTTTAAACAAAAAACAATTTAGTAGTATTTTTTATCATCTCTGTATTTTTCTGTGAAATTAAAAGTACCTATTCAATTTATAAACTGTAAGCAAATATATATTGTTAATTTGTCAGCACGGTATCTGCAAAGCTCGATCAACTTTCGCCTATTGCAACAATATTAACACCCCGTTGACCGAAATGATTGTGTATTTCAAGTAAAAAAAACACTATTTAGCAATAAAAAAAATATTTAATCTTGCTTTTCTAATCTCAATTTACTTCCTAAATTTAAGGTTCAAACTGAATGTAAGTAACATCATGGCAAACTTGAACTATTTGCCAATACGCGAACTAAAAACCAGTTTTTTATAATCTTTTTTATTTTTTATTTTTTTGTGATATTGAATTGAATTCCGCAGATTTGATGATTTATTGGTTAAGTCGCCAGAGCGTTCCATCCAATCCTTGCCTATTCACGCTTTGTTCCTTTTTATTAGAAAATCAAAGGAACAAAACATTTATATGGATTGCAGTTTCCCTATTACATCTGGATACGCAGCACACCCATCATTTATTTACATAAAAAAGAAAAATGCAAGGAAATAAAACCCCGACACTCATAGCTATACTCGTTGCCTGCCTATTCTATTGACATTCTAACACAAAGACAGAAATCGGAGAGCTTGCACAGTGAATTATTAGACAAAATTTACAGTCAATCATCAATCATAATCATAATTATTGAGAATTAAAAATAAGCAAAAAATTAAAGTTTGAAAACCCTGACGAAAAAATCGCGACCTTTGAAAATGATTTGTAATTGTTTGTTATTTTATCTAGATGTGAAATAATCTAAATTTGAGGCAATTAGGCTGTTGAGCTAGCAAACAATAGGCAGCAAATATGTTTCATATTTAATTAGTGATATTGGTGGTAACTGACAATGAATAAGAATAATATTGGCGCGGCAAGAAATTTAAATCCTTCACTTTTGACAATTATTAATCCATGGAAGACCTTGTAAGATGCTTTTTTAAATAATTTTCTATTCTAATTTCACATTCGTCAAAGCAGATACCTTTCTCCCACACAATTTCATTATAAACGGAAATATCTAATCATAAACAATTGAGTCGGTGATAGAAAAAACCAAAACATCCCAACATCTTCCTAATTAAAACCCAACTGGTGGATGTGAATTAAAATTATGCCATATCATGCAGCCTTAATCGATTTTTCTAATCACCTGACATATTTGTCATCATAATTTAAACAATAGTGCCAGGTAGAACAGACCTCTAGAATTGAGTGGAAGAAAGTAAAACACATCATAGTATCTGTATTTTGTGTAAGTCAGGCACTTTTCCTTTCCATTCCGGTTATTCAAAATTACGATCTATCTGTTGCACTATCAGCTCTTCATATAATTTCTCTTTCAGCCAATTAATTGTTAAATTCATTTAATAACTTTAAATGACCGTTACCATATACCATAAACCGACAAACCAAACTATAAAATATTTGAAAATTATTTGAAAGTGAATCAATGAACCGACGGACCGACCAACCAAACCATCAACAACAAATCCAAACAAAAACTTGTTCGAAACTGAGTTTTATCAAACGACCGACCAACCGACCAATAGACCAACAAACCAGCCAACAAATTCAAAGTTGAGTCACATTTCTGCAGCTATGAGTAATATGAAGCAGATATCAATCATTAAGTTGTAATATTTCACCAAACAAAGCAACAAATACTTTGCCAGGAGAAACATCTCTTCAGAAAATGCGGAGTGAAGTTGCATGAGCTTCGTACCCAACCAGATCTCAGAAAAGACTGATGAAAAAATGACCGACTTCTGTAGAAAACCGCACTTTTTAGCAGTGGTGGGGGGCGACAATGTGCCACACAAAGTCGCTCTGGGAATTCGAGATGGCGTGACGTCATGATGTAAAGCAGGAGTGGGGGTCGACAATCGGAAGGCAAACTAGCGATGTGAATTCGATGAGGTCTGAAAGCACATCTCATAGCTGGAGTGGGGGGCGACAATACGCTGTGAATTTGATGTAGCTGATCATAGCTGGAGTGGGGGGCGACAATGGGACGAGATTATTAAAGTTCTGTTTAGATGAATACATCTCATATCACGACACATGCATTTGCCACAAGAATGTTATTGAAATCTTCAAAAAGTTTAAAGCCGGCTATTTTTTTTAGAACTTTACAGTTCCGTTTACATAAAGGCATGCAGTTTGAGCGATTAGACAAAAAAATGTGCCTCGATTTTTGCTACAACATTTTTGATTGCAATAATCATAACGACTTTGCGCTAGGGTTTTGTCACTGATCGAAAACCACGAAAATGCTTTGAAAACCAAATGTATGTCGGGAGAAAAAGAGACATTATCTGACCTGAAAATTAACGAACACTTCTTGACCAAATCTTGACAGCTTTAACATAAACGTGAGGGTCTTTCTTGATCTGTTAAATACTCAAAATGTTGTCGACATCGGCGATTTATCGAATCTTTTACGCCACCACGAGAACGCTTTTAGAGGATGAACCAATTGTAAAGTAAAATTCCATAATTCGAGCCTAGCACTGAAATATTAGAATGATTCAGTACTGCTAGGACACTGCATTGGCAGACCCCTAGCGAATTGTCCAAAACACAACCTAAAAGTACCAGGAATCTTAAAAATACAACCAAACGAATGGGATTTATTGAAGATTGAACACTTTAACAAAAAAAACTTTTAAAGTTTTTAACGCTGGCTTTTAGAGAATTTTAAACCACATTTTCACCGTCCGAGTCCACTCCTTATGTTTAAGAAAAACCATAGATTCTTTGGATGAAAGGACCGATGAGGGGACGTAATAATATTTGTAATTATTTAGAGGAAATCAGCGTTGTGTTCGGTATTAGTGTTAATAGCCATGTTGGAAACACCAATTCTTGAAAAGTAAACATTTTCCAAGTCCTGAATGAATTACTACATTAATTTGTGGTTATTTATTTGACAGACCTCAACATTTTTCTAGACGATCTTTGCCTTAGAGTGGTGAAACGAAAGTAATTACTACCAGTACTCAAGAAGAAACCATTAAGTGGGAAATAACACTGAGCCGGGTGGTTTGAGACCTTTTGACAGTTAACTTTGTGGCACTCTACCCTAATTATTAGGTTGTGATGAAGGTAAGAAACCTTTAGACCCTGGCTGAAACCAAAGACGTCCTTTTTCACGACTGGCATCTTCAGATTATTGATATTTCTTCCATCATTCAAGCGATCCATATCAATTTCCTGTTAAGAATAACCCTTCAATGTCATTGTCTGTGTTTATTTCTACATTCTTCAACCAAAACCACCGGAGAAAGGAATCTTATTCAACAACTTACATCCATATTGTTGGTGTAATTATAACAAGTGTTAACAAAGCAATCCTACGTGTAATTAGTCCAATCAAAGTAGGTATAATAAAATGTATTTGATTTCTGATTTCTACAAATTAAACTTTTCTCAAAAAATTAATTTTCCTGGGAAGTGTGATATATTCCCTCAAAATAAGAGAATACCGTCTCGAATTAATATTGCACGGCCAATGAAAGGCAGGAATGGGGCGTCAAAATCTCCCTAATATATAAATTATTAATTATTAAATATTATAAATTTGTGCATAATAATGGCACAAAAAAAAAAATTTAGTGTCTTCATTGCAAAGTCGCTAAACTTCATTTCGAAATAAGTTACGGGTAAGAACAAAGTTTGTATTATTTTTCTTCCTAGCATTCAAGAACATTTAATTGAGAAAGCTGTACAAAAGATAAATAGGAATGTGCACGTAGGCAGAAATATGATCACAACAAACTTTAAAAAGTTTTGCAGAAAGCGTCGCCATGCTAAAATTAATGTGCAAATAATGAATACAGTGAAAACTGTATTCATAGACATTATATTCAGGCTGGAGACTTTACGACAAGGTCTATGGTAAGACAATGTGAATCACGCCGGGAAATTCATTTAAATTGAAGTGAAATAAGAATCTTGGTTGGCTGTTTCTGGTTAGTGTTTTCAATTTACTACAAACAGGAAATTATGACTAAGAACTAGAGAATGTACTTGACTGAGGACTGAATGTCTGTGAAAGATTTATTTATGGTGTTGTATCGATGCTATTTTGTGGAACATTTAATGGTATAATTTTAAATATGATCTACATTTGAAAATATTACATCTTTTATCAACACTGGAACCAATACACACACCCGTGGTAACATAAGATAGCAGAATTGAGAAGCTCTGTTCGGTGATCTCAGCATCTCCATGGCTACCAAACGTTGAATCTACCATTGAACCTCCTATGCTAGGCCATGATATACCCGTGGTAACATAAGATAGCAGAATTGAGAAGCTCTGTCGGGCGATCTCAGCATCTCCATGGCTACCAAACGTTGAATCTACCATTGAACCTCCTACGCTAGGCCATGATATACCCGTGGTAACATAAGATAGCAGAATTGAGAAGCTCTGTCAGGCGATCTCAGCATCTCCATGGCTACCAAACGTTGAATCTACCATTGAACCTCCTATGCTAGGCCATGATATACCCGTGGTAACATAAGATAGCAGAATTGAGAAGCTCTGTCAGGTGATCTCAGCATCTCCATGGCTACCAAACGTTGAATCTACCATTGAACCTCCTTGCTAGTCCATGATATACCCGTGGTAACATAAGATAGCAGAATTGAGAAGCTCTGTCAGGCAAACTCAGCATCTCCATGGCTACCAAACGTTAAATCTGCAATCGAATGTCCTATGCTGGGCCATGATTTAGCCGTGGTAACATAAGATAGCAGAATTGAGCAAACGAAAAATGTTTTTGGGGTCAATTTAGTGGCAAAAATGTGTTAAAAATGCCATCATTGAAGGCATTTTAACCACTTCAACCACTAAAAAACTCCTTTGTGTTTTTTGACTTGATTTTATTGGCTGTTGTTAGCATAATTTTCACTAAAGTAAACGTGATTCAAACAACAGTTACTCCAGTAAAATCCCCCCGAGGAAAACAATCGAACAAAAGTTCACACGACTTTTTTTGCTTTAAACGCAAGTTTTTGAGATCACTTCAAAATATTGTGCCCACTACAAAATGTTTGCATTATTCTTTGAACCACCATCTTACAATCACGAAATAAAAAGAGACAAAGCTTGCAAGTGATATCATAATTAGTCTAAATATATATGGAACCCCTAATTAATAATTCATATTATTATCAATGAAATTGATGTTTTATCACATGGTTTTTTTATAAACGATAACTAGCAATTGCCCGATTCTTTGCACCTAAACAGCGTAGCCGACTACGCTATGAGTTTTCATAGTATTCCCCTTTTATTCTTTGAAAACCATTCTTAGTATAGTATTTAAATTTTGGTGCCTTTCCAACGATCCATTGTAGAAAGTCTGTAAATTCCAATGTGACATGACAATCAATTGGGGAAAAAAATGACGGTAGCTGTCAAAGATTGTTGGCAAAAAATTTAGAAATGTCCATCTTTTGAAAGCAAAACTTGTTAAATACGTGTTAAATGTCTACTAAATATAACAAAAAACAGAATAAACACACGACAATAAGACATTACACGATAACAAGTAATTTTCTACTATCATTTAGGTGTTTGATCTCGTTTGAAAAGTGTAAACATATTTTGTGGCCAACGATTATTTTGATAAAACTATCGTTGAAACTTGAAACCATAACAAATCTTCATGTCACGTTTGATCGTACTTGAAAATAATGTACTAATTGGAACCAGTACCAGCCACACGCTGCGAATCTTCTAATTCTTTGAACCCCATTCTCTACTTGTGAAATGTGCCACCTATTGGTCACTACATCATGGAAGCTCTGTGAATTTCAAGGTGGCCAAGATGATGAAACAAAAAAATAATAATTTAACTGTCAACATAATAACCATACATTTTTACTTTCGTTCAGAGCAAAACTTCTAAAATACGTGTCAAATCTCCACTAAATATGAAGAAAAACAGAATAAACTCACGTTTGGAGACTTTAAAATCGACTAAAAGTAAGTTTTCATTTTAATTTACTTTTCTGATCCCGTTTGAAAAGTGTCATAATATTTCCTTGCCAGCCAGTTTAAGATAAAAATGTCTATTGAAACCCTATTGAATCCCCCTATAAATGTTGCTCTGGATCAATCTCACAAATTGTGTGCAAATGAATCCAGTTTGCAACCAATTTTCGCAATTATATACGAGGTAAACAAAATTCAAGTGCAAAATGCAAGATACTTATAAAGCCACATAGCTGCAAAGTCTACTTCATGAAAATGAAATCACCAGATTAATGGCTTTCATTTTTTTCCTTTAATTGTATTTTATTTTCTTAGAGTTTAGGATTTTTTAATTCGTTTGCCCTTGTGACATCAAAAGTACAAAAAGTTCCAAAATTATACAAAAAAAAGGTGTGAGTCACTATTTTCAGATAAAAAAAACAGTTGGGCATCGTAAATACACTATTAATACCAATTAGGGAAAATACCGCCAATGCAGGTTTCGGAATAAAATCGCATCAGAATTATTTGGCTCAAAAATTACCTTGTATTGGCCACAGATTTTCCAAAGGATAAAATATTGTTTTTTACTGACATTTATATGTCATGAGCGCACTAGTTTCAAGTGCTATTACTTTAGCGGGCATTAAATGATTCACTGGGATCCACACATACATGTAATGCAAAACAATGTACCTACACACACCGCGGCCACCTGGATCGGCAGGTACACAACAGCAAGGTCAAAAAACTCCAGTGACATCGAAGTTGATGACGTTAAAACTAAGGGTAAATTCTGTGCACCCCAGGATGGAGTGATAATTAATTTAAAAAAATTTAAACTTTGGTAAGATCCCATTTTTGGGCAAGTGATAATAGATAGTTAGTTTCACTAAGAGATAGTGAAAATAAGTCGCACATTACTGAGCATAAAAATCAGGAAATTATGCCAAACGACCAAAATGTAATAAGACAAAACCTGTGAGAAGGACAATATTAATGTAGTGTTAGCGAGAAAATATGGGTAAATAACGAGCTGTAGTGGAGAGATAAATTGTTTTTTGGTTAAAACCTTTTTTTTTCATTTAGAGTAAATCAAAAAAAATGTAATAGGTTTTTTAGTAAGTATAAAACTACTGTTCTATTACTGTTAATATGATTTTCAATAAAAGAACATGAACTATTCCCCTTCAGAATTTGAGATCTTGTAAATGCGGCCAGGCGTCAGGTGTGGAAGTCACATAAGAGGCCGGTGAAGTGGTGACACGCAAGGTAACAAAGGTAACCTGTGACCCAAGATCAATGAAGTTGTGATGAATTTAGATGAAGTGTATGAGAGAAGACGTAAGAAACATAGTAATTGATCGATCAAGCCATCAAGGTTATTGATGAGGTTATACATTACAGTACATTTCACACAAAATCCCTTCAGACATGGGGGTTTACATTTTTTAAACAAAAAGTAAAAAATTTGAATTGTGGCTACATATTACAGGAATAAAATACTGATCGAATAATTAAAGTGCTAAGCTGCTTTTGTGCACATTAAATTTATAAAGTAACTGTGAAGATTATTATCGCTATGGAAACGGCCATGGCTATAACAATCGTTAGGCTAACGAGATTTAGACAAAAGCGCGAGAAGGTACAAGAACTACAAGAAATCTGCATGAAAATAGATATAATCAGAAAGATATTATTTGTATATTAATATATAGACTTAAAAAAAATATATGTATAAAAACAAAATCTTTAAAATATCTTGCATTAGTAAAAAAGAAAGGCCAGTGCGAGAACGCACACAAAACTCAAGCTTTTATCGAAAACATTTTGCACCTAAAGACAAGGAGGACCTTATTTTAGACAAGGAAGCTATCTGGGTATGCCTCAAAATAGGTATTATCAATAGGAAATAAAGATAATCGTTCATTTTTACAACTTTTACGACGAGTTACCAATGAATACCGAAACCGAAAACCAAAAACAAGACAAAGGTCATGAGAAAATTAGGTAAAATTAAAAATACCTCAAATCAGCATCTGAGAAAGTAAAAGTGCTGGATTTTTGAGTCCTTAAAAAACCCATATCTAGAAAAATTGTCATGAAGAGCGACATGCGCATGCTGTAGATTTTTTCCAGCGCGTAGATCCTTCAGAAAAGACATGTACGGTTAAAGTTTTGATATTACTTGTCCAAACGTAAGCAAAAAATGTAATTAACTGGAAGAATCACGATCTCTGGCGCCAAATCAAAGATCTTTGTTAAGTTCAAAGATTTAGCAACATCACGAATGTAGCAACAAAGATTCAACGTCCTTCAAAAACCAAACTAAATTGAAATTTGAATAAAATACGAATTCGCTGACCACACTAGGAGAAAGCAAAAATAACTCTCAACTAAGTTGAACTGAGGCTCGCTATTACAAAGTGTTGTAATTATAAGTTAAGCGTCTTACTCTCAGAAACAGCTGATTGGTTGTGGCTATGGCAATTGATATTTGATACATTTTATCAAAACATCAATCAAATCATCAATTTGACACTTTATCTAGGAGTTCTAGTAAACTAAGCGAATGAACAAAATAGAAAATTAACTTCCTTCTGTATAACTTTCTCAAGAATTCAGACAAACACGCTTCTTTAGAACTTGTAGACAGCTTGGTAATAACATCTTATTCATTGCCCGTATTGAGTCTATGCTCCTATATGGAATAATTTTTTTGGGTTTATTCATATTATGTGAAATCATATCATGTGAATAGACGTTTTAAGTTACAGAAACGTGCATTTATAAATATAGCAAATAAAAACACTAATCCATAAGCTGAAATTTGGATCACATGTTTCTCTAACTCTTAAGATATTTATAAATCTTGATGTAAGCATGACTAAGCTTATAAGACAATCATTAGGCTAAAGGGTAAAGAAAAGTAAAGTGAATCTTAAGTAAACATGTAATTTTTATAATTGTATTGTAATTGTACAGATATTTCTCTGTTCTTCTGTGTACCGTGTAATTTGTGTTAATCTTATAATTTTTTATAAATTTCTTTGTTATTGGACATTTGACGTTGCATTTGATATTTTCACAACAGCTGACATCTTTAGAAACATTCCAAAAATATCAGGCTGAATGTACTCTTTTTTAATGTGAATACCAGACAAAATCTTCGCTGAAATTGTAAATAAATTAAACGAGCACATCTACAGAATCTAAGTTTATGATCAAAAATCATTTCTTCAGATAAAAAAAGGAACGCATTATTGGTTTTTGTAAATATTCCCATTACAGAAGAGTATGAAGAGACCTATGAAATATTTTGTGTTGTAAACTCTGCATTATACCTTGCAAACATCTCTTGCAAGAATGCATAATAAGTTCAAAATTAGTACCACTCATAATCATATTTAAATGTTTTAGATACTATAAAATTTTGAGTGAGAGAAAAGCATTGCTCTGTCGAGCTTCATTTCTTGTGTGACACTCTCTTCGGCAGCTCATTTTAGTCAAAACTTGTGAGTTTTACTTCTCATTTGCTCTGCTAATTAATAATGGTGTACCATACGTACTACCAAAGTTAAACCGTAGTGCACCTCTTTCCTTGGCTCTTTTGAGAGGTATCAAGCCAACCCCATCCCATCAACTTCCCTCCAGACTTTACTAACTTCACTTCAAGTCTCTGCCCGTGAAGTGACAGTTAATTTATGTCCTTCTCGTTTACTTCTTCCTTGGATAAATAATAATATTATTCATTTTTATTAATATTAGTCTTTAATTTAATTTGAGAAAGTTTCATGATTTTAGCTCATGCCCAGATATGCGCCTACCTCGTTTCATTCAATAAAGATGAGTCAATTCATTGATATAAATTTTATTTTCGTGCATACGATCTTTTCACAATAGATTTTTTTTACTGGTTAAATTCAGCCAATCAAATCCATATTTCCCTCAGCCATTTTAAAAATGAAATGTTAATCAATTTATCGGAAAGAAATTGAACTGGCGTTTGAAATTTCATCCAATTACGAGCTTTCAATAAGTTTCTGAGAAACAGCTGTTTTAGAAAGAACAGATTAGTGTAAAATTGTTCGTGTGGTATTGTGGATGCATCGTTATTTAATTTTTATAGAATCCATCTTTATTTTAAAAATCTTTTAAACTTTCTCCAGTAACAGCTTTGGTGACTACAGATTGTGTCTGTATACAGATGGGAAAAATATGTGGAGGATTTCCGATTGTACGATCGGCATCTTCTCGCAATTTAACTTCGATACAGAAGAAACTCATGCCAAAGGAAAAGATCAGGGTCAGTAACCTCCTACCATCTTAACACCCAACGTTCGTGCAGAAAGCCTGGAACGACAGGTTCTTCTAGCGCGCTTAAAAACATGTCGAAGAGGATGAAATGGAAGATGAATCCACTAAAGTCTTTCCACGAGCGTCTTTTCAGTAACTAAAAACACAACTACCAAATGTTATTCACTTTTAAGTATGTATCTTTATCTTGGTTTTACCAAAAATGTATTATAAAAATAATGTTTTTATAATTGACAATTGCCGATATCAAGTATCAAATCAAGCATGTCAAATAAAGACTGTCAAATAAAGACATAAAGATACAAGCCGAGTTTCGGAGCAACACCTAAAGGGCACGGCTGACAACAGAGTTTTCCTGAATGTGTGGTGAGAAAATTACAGGGGAGTTACGCTTGAAAGATCACTAAATCTACCGAAAAATAAACTCCGATGCAGAAGCAATTCATGCGATTTGGTCAGACAGATAACTCTTTAACAGACAAGGCATCTTTTGTAAAGTCTACAACGGCAGGTGGTATCTAAACCTTTCATAAAAGTTAGAGAATACTGGCGGATGCTGGTGGGAAAATGAAGCATTTGAACGCTGAAAGTATCCATTTATTTCTGTGAAAACAGGAAAAATATCTCGAGCAATCCTCTACAGGAGGCTAAATTTGCAAGTCTAGCTGATCACTAGCAATGTTAAAATAATTATATGGCAATAGCTGAGTGAATCGGCTACTTACCATGTAATAAACCAAATAATATCGGCATATTGTGTGATTTTGTTTTATTTTCGAATTCAAAACCTGCCAAAGCCTGTTATTTTGAAAATAGCTTTGAAAAATATTGAGACGATTGAAAATATTTGAAAACGTCTGTCAGGCTATAAAAATAGTTGGTTGGTAGGAATTCAGGAAAATATACGGACTACGCCAAAAGACTTGCGATTAAAATATAAATATAATTACAAGTATATTTTCTTCTTTTTGATTAAATAACACATTATATAAAATACTAAATATGTATATTTAGCAAATTCCAGAGTTACCTTTACCTTTTGGTTCATATGAATATTATTTATTCCGTCCAGGCAGATAGCCACGAAACAAAGTTCCAGTGAATTGAAATTTGAAGAATCCCAATAAAATAAATATTTAAAAAATATGGCTTTAAATGAGCCTTGTGGTGTGAAAAGACTCCAATAATCACACGTATAGTCGGAATCAGAATGACATGACAAACGTATATAACTTCTGGGCAAAATCACAAAATGTTCTAAAATATTCTCTCCCGTAGGATTTTAATATTCGAGTAAGAAATTGAATTATAGCGCATGTATCAATCATATGAAAAGTAACGAAATTCCAACATTTTTGTAAAATTTGTTCAAAGAATCAAATTGGTACAAATTTAAGAGAACAAAGCTGATTTAAGTCATAGTAATTTTAAAAGTCTGCAATTTAAATCGCTCTAGAAATAATTTTGTAGAGGGTAAAATAAACAAAGTCAATTTTTCATGTTGGTCCACAGTTGAATTTTTGCCACCCTTATCCAATTATTCATGCTTTCTTATAAACTCAACCTATCGAGAAGCTTGCCAAGAATTAAATCTTCTTGAAAACGATGCCCATTTGAGATACAGCACTCGCTGATGCATCGAATACTGCTCAACCAGAGCAAATACGTACGTTATATGCGATAATATTGACAAAGTGTTTTCCATCCAAACCGAAAAATCTTTGGGAAAAATACAGAGATCACCAAACGTGCGTAATGAGGCGTTGGTTTCGATCGAGGATATATGTTCGGCAATCGCTAACAAAGAATTAGTGCTGTTGGGAATGTGTGCACCAAATCGATCGGCAAATGACGCTTATGATCATGATTTTCAAAGTGAAACAACACTTCGATGTCGCTGATTTGGATTCTATTTAGGTTGAAAAAAACATTCCGACATTAGTTCCAGAACAACGCATTGCATGTGACACAAGTATGCAAGCAATTACACATCAAATCGGCGGATTATATTTCATAGATGCGCCCGGAGGTAAAACTTTCCTCGTTTCAATCATTTTGGCAATCATACGATCACGGAATGAAATTGCACTGGCAATTGCATCATCTGGAATTGCGGCAAAACTTTTGGATGGTGGCCAAATAGCACATTCAGAATTGAAATTGCTGCTGAATTTGCAAACCACAGAGACGCCAACATGCAATATCACCAAACATTCAGGAATAGGAAAAGTTCCCCAAACATGTCAACTTGTCATACGGGACAAATGTACATTAGCTCACAAAAAAGAATTGGAAGCTCTTGATCGTACACTGCAAGATTTGAGAAGAAATGGACAGTATTTCGGTGGAGTACTCATTTTATTGCCTAGTGACAAACTCTGCCAGATATACCACGTTGGAATGGGAAAATGGCTATCGACAGATCTACTCAATGTATCACATTGCCGAAAATTGTTTGTAAAATAATATCAACCAAAGACGAATTAATTAAAAAAGTTTTCCCAAATATTGCAAGGAATTACGGATACCATCAGTGGCTCAGTGCAAGTGCCATATTAGCAGCTACGAACAACGATGTCATGCAATCAATTTCAGCATTCAAAACGAAATACCAGGGGAAGAGACAACGTATAAGTCCATCGATACTGTGACGAATCAAGACGAAGTTGTCAATTACCCAACGGAATTCTTGAATTCTTGAATTCTTGATTTGCCACGTATGCCGCCACACATTTTAAAATTGAAAATTGGAGTGCCTATTATTCTTCTCTGGAACATCAATCCATCACGACTTTGCAACAGAACAAGATCTGTGGTGAAAAAGATGATGAACGATGTCATCGAAGCTACAATTTTGAGTTGAAAATTCAAAGGGGAAGATCGCCTGTTGCCACGTATTCCAATGATCCCAACGGATATGCCATTGGAATTCAAACGTTTGCAGTCTCCAGGGCGACTCGCCTTTGCATTGACCATCAACAAAGCACAAGGACAATCTTTGCAAGTTTGTGGGCTAGATTTGGAGAATCCGTGCTTCTCACATGGGCAACTGTAAGTGGCCAGCTCACGCGTTGGAAAACCTTCTGATTTATTCGTGTAAAATATTGTGTATCCAAAAGCACTCGATTAAAGAATCAGGTGACACAAGCCAGTCACAACATTTCATGGCAAACATATGCAAGTACAATTCGTGTTTCCAAAATGCATCGTTAGGTGGAACAGAAGTCATACGTGACAATAACGCATGGACAGGACAACGTCTGTCGGGTCAGCTAGTTACATTATAAATTCCATGACACAAATAAAAAAAAAAAACGAGGGAAAAAAGCAAGACTTTCAAAAAGTCTTTGAACAAAATGTCTAATATGCTTTGGTTGGAGAAGAAATCAGCTACAGAATTGTATTACAGCGCAAAAATTTGTAAATACGTTTACAATGGGAATGAGAAAAGATTTACTAGGTGACATAAGGTTTCACCTTTGTATTCATATATTTTCACACACTTGCGCGAAATTAAAATGTGAAACAAACTAACCCCAGTTTAAAAAGTTTTAAGGTTAAATTATTTATATCTGTTGCACAGATATGTATTGTTATTACATATTAAATTATTTATTATTATTATTATTATAATAATAATATTATTATTAAATATTAAATATACCTGACCGCTACATAGGTATGTTACTTCACTCAGGCATCAGCTGTTAGGACAAGAAATTTGATTGGCAATATATTTTCTCTTCCAGATGTATTTGATGATAGCTGTTCAAACAAACATGACTCCATGGCTTAAAATGGAATAAAAAATACCAGTGAAAGCAGAAAAAATTATGACAAAATACGACACTAAAAATCCCAACGTCATTGGTTATAAATTCTATAATAAAGCAGTAGCTATTTGCAAAATTAAACCAACAACTGTGAATGCATCGTATTGTAAGAGTACTGTAAAAAAATTTCTGGTTCTAAATGCATTTTATACATTTGACGAATTTTTGTCTTGTACAATGTGAATTGGAATTGTAAATATACATAAATGTCGACATGTCTCATGCCAAAAGCGGCCAATTGTGATGAACAATAAAAAAAAAAAAATAAATAAATAAATAAAGACAGGACTCGTCATGAGTTTATTATTATTGTAATTTTTGCTATGGATTCATCTTGAAAACGCAACTGACAGCTAGAAAAAACAAAATACTGTATTTCGCATTAAAAACCCAGTTCGAAATAGGGAAAAAAAGAGATAAGATCACAAAATCTAATAATTTTCTTGTAAAAAGGCTGCGTCAATTGCTCAGTTGAGCAGCACCCACGAAAGTTTGAGACTTATATTTGCCTATTTAATGCAACATTTTGAGAGAGCAGCATTGTTCATAGCGTTCTTTCTAGGTGCAGATGTTTTGATAGCAATGTGGTAAGTTAGAAAAAAATCACAAAATGTATAAAGTAGAATCAAATTTTCTTAAAATGCACATCATTTTATGAACACACACTCTACCGTTACAAAATCATCACAAAGCTGAATCCAGAGCAACTTTATTTTATTGTATAACTTGTAAGCACATAAGAGTTATAGATTTTGGTGCATATTTAAAAAAAATCAAGATGAGTCTGATGAAATGAAACAAAGGCAACGTCTGAGTGCTAAAACCTTTCCCGTCTACGAAACCTAAACAAACAAACCTCCAACAAAACATTTTGTAAACTACCTCGACGTAGAGACCAGCGAATGCAAAGCTCAATTAATTTTATTACATTGAAGTTACAATTATGGAAGGAAAAAATTATTGTTTCTGAACTCTTCTGGTACCATTTTAATCAAAATTAGAGGAGCACTTCTGAGAATCAATGAAAAATATGATACAGTATACCTCAGGTATGCGATAAACAATTTTACCAGTAATAAATTAAACCAACAGACCGACAAACCGACCAACCGACCGACCGACCAATAACTCATCCAAACAACAGACCAAACGAACGACCAACCGACCTACCGAACAAAACCAACCTTTCACCCAAAAAAAACAGTCAATCAATCAACTAATTAAAAAAATTATTAAATTTCTGCAGCTATAAGTAATATGAAGCAGATATCAATCATTAAGTTGAAATGTTTCACCAAACAAAGCAATAAATACTTTGCTGAGAGAAAAATCTCTTCAGAAAATGGGGAGCGAAGCTGCAGGAGCTCCGCTCACCTCCAGGACTCGGTGAAGACTGATGAAAAAATGGCAGACTTCTGTCGAAAACCGCACATTTTAGCAGTGGTGGGGGGCGACAATGTGCCAGACAAAGTCGCGCTGGGAATTCGAGATGGCGTGACGTCATGATGTAAAGCAGGAGTGGGGGTCGACAATCGGAAGGCAAACTAGCAGTGTGAATTCGATGAGGTCTGAAAGCACATCTCATAGCTGGAAAATTCGCTGTGAATTTGATGTAGCTGATCATAGCTGGAGTGGGGGGCGACAACAGGATGTGAATTTGATGTAGCTTATCATAGCTGCAGTGGGGATCAACAATGGGACAGACAAGCCGCGCTGGGAATTCGAGGTGGCCTAAAGCATATCTCAAAGCTAGAGTGGGGGTCAACAATGGGACGAGAGCGTCAAAGTTAGATGCATTTATAACATATGGATTATTGCAGTTGAAAATTTGAGCGACAAAAGATAAGCATCCAGCATGTGAATATTTTATGATGATAATACCACATGGGCCTGAAAAGCAACCTTTTTTTCTGTCTCATGCGATATGAGAAATTTTCATAAACACAAACTTTGCCTAGTTTTTAGTTAAAGCTAGTATTTATTGAACTCGTTCAAACTATTTTGGCAAGGGTTTTAGAAATAAATTTAAACAATCTTTATCCTTTCGGTGGTCACTACGGAAACCAGATCACTGATCTAGACCGAAGATTCTTGACCAAGTCTCGTCAGATTTGGGAAAATAAACGTGTGGTCCTTATCTAATAAACACTAAAGATTATTCAACTTCTTGATTAGAAGCAACAATTTAGTTTGGGTTGTGAAATTAAAGTTATTGCTTTTCCCATCCAGCTCGTGCTTTTGAATGGGGAATAGCTCCAGATTGGACGATTTTAGGAATCCACCCAATCCCGCAGGGAGGATAGCAGGGACAGGAGTAGAATGAACAGGATGTTTATTCCCCTTCAGACTACTAATTGTAAACCCCTTTTTAAGTGTCAAGAAATACTGAACGTGAGTTACCAAGGAAATTTGTCAATCTTTTTTGCGCTTAAGATTTTTGTCAAGATCGCTAACCACGTCACCATTTCGGCCAGCGAATTTATTTATTACAATACATTTTACTGCACCTAGGTGCATGTACTTTGCGTAATTACAAAATTTTTGTTATTACAAGCATTAAAAATTGTCAATTAATAAAAACCATCACACTAGTTGGGTTTTTTAACATTCCTCACATTGACATTGACATTCTTTAAAATGAAAAAATTTGTCAAAACTATAAAAACAATGGGTCATGGCAGCCGCAAGGGCAGGCAATGGTTGATGATCAGGCAGCCTATGGTCAGGACGGTTGATTGAGTCGTGACAAAACAATAAATCAGCTTCAAGACTTCAATAAATCAATCAATCAATCAATCAATCAATCAATCAATCAATCAATCAATCAAGACTTCTTGCAAGCTTTTAACTTGGCAGAAATCCTGACAGACTGTTTGCATTTTCTCTGTTAATTTTGCAAACTATCGTTTGCAGCCAAACAAAATTTGTCTTTGCTTCATCGAGCAGAACATATCAAGCCAAATTGGATTGAGTCCAAAAAAAATCTTTACCCTTTTGACATTCCTATATCAAACTTCGATCGTGAAATTGATTATTACACATTTTGTTAAAACAAATTGTTTTCGGATGTAAAGATTCCTTGATGAATGTGACAGATGTTTTAATTGCTAAGGATTTGCTGATTTAAATTTTGTTCGCTTTAGTCACAGTGCTGTGAAAATAATGAGATCAAATATTAAACACCAGTAGTGAAGATTCGGAGAAGAAGTAGACATCTTACATGATCTAGAGATTTGTTTTTCAAACATATAGCACAGGGTATTGAAAAAGCAAGATCTTGCCGGTGAAAGAAGGTTGTGGAAATGTCAACTGCGTCGTTAATATTGTGCTTTGATGTTGACGGTAAGCAAATGTTGAATTTGACGTAGTCGTAATATCGATCAAAAGTCGCTTCTTTAATCTACAAAAGATAGTTCTTGAATTTTTCAATTCAGTTCTGTTCACTTCTTTGTAATACGGAGAACAACATTCTGCTAGAACAAAATAACTGGCAGTTTTAAGAAAACTCAAGTTCGAATAGAACGATTTCAGTAAATTGAAATTATTTACATTTTGTTAGAAACTTAATTCAGTTAAATTTGCTAACATAAAAAATAATATCCGACAATTTAATTTTTCGTCAAGTTTTTGAGCATACATCCTACGCATTCCCAGTGTTAGCAATTTAAATCAGATTGCACGTAATCATAGGTTTATTTTACTTAAATAGAAGTCATGAAAAATATTGAAAGATATGTTTAATGTAAGATATTGATATATAAACTCGTTTTCAATTTTCCTGAGTAAATTTCCTTAGCACCGATTTTTAAAAAGTTCATAACTGAACATTTTTACTCTGTGTTACTATTGAGCTATGACTTAGCTTGAAAAATAATAAAACCCCGATTCTTAACTCGAGCTTACAACAGAGTATTTTTATTTAAAGAAAATACTGAAAGATATAGATAATCCTAATATAGACAAAGATAATAGTTTTTATCAAAACTAGTGCTAAGTTTATATCTAGTAGACATGAGTCTAAAAACCAACACAATTCTAACATGCTTCTTTGGACAACAATAAAAAAACTAACCTAGCGCAATGCATTTTATTTGACAACAAACAAAGTAAACTTGAAATCTGAGTAAGTACAATAATTACCTATCATGGAGGAAATAAGCGAATGCACGAAGCAGTCAATTTAACTTTAATTTCCCTGTAAGTTCCTTAGTAAGTTCCTTCTGCTGAAACCCATTTTCCTGAAAGATGTAGACCTTGATGACGGAGGTCTTAAACAGACTTAGTTGTCTTTGATACGTGCATAGCTTCAAACAAATGTTTTTTTGCCATTTTATATTGTAGATTTTATGAGATTTTATGGTAATTTTAACTAAAAGATTCTATCAATTTGATCATCTTTTTACCTAGCGTGGCATCTTCAACGTCTATAATTCAATTACCAGAAGAGGAATGTTACGGTGTTTTTTTTTGTGCTGTGAATTCTACAGTTCCTCAAAAAACTATGGATACATTTGTACAAAATTTTGAGCACAGTTTTTACCATTTATCTAGTTTTATTAAAAAATTTGAACCCACATTAACATGTTGCAGCAGCCAGGTTAATCAACAGGAAGCAGAGGTAACTTGAAACATTGCAAAATACCAATGCACATGAATGCCATGTGCAATCTTATGGCTTAAAATGTATCTGAAAATGCGTTTAAATTTATTGTATCGCCCTTCTTTGAAATGCTAAGAAGTAAGAAAGAACAAATACTTATTTAAATAATTTTGAGAAAAATCGCTTATAAAATAGTATTTGAAAACAACCATAAGGGATGACAAGCCTAAAGCAAGACTTATACTGTAATAGAAGTAATTTCAGAGATGCATTACCATCACTTCAAATATGGTAAGTCAATAGTTACATCATCAAATATTTTAATCACTAAATTTTCTGCAATGCCACAATGCATGTGGCATTTGATAAGCCCCCAGTCATATTTTTACCTTAAGGAAAGGAAAAATTCCGAAGTTGAATTGCATTGCATAAATTTTATTTTTATATATAAAAATTCTTATAAAATATGTAATATTTGCAGCTCTCACAATATTACGGAGTAAACCAGCAAAAGATCATGAAATTTTTATGAGTTTTCAAGACAAAAATTCACTGTTCGATTGTTGAAAGAAAATCTAATCTTTCGACAAAATCTTCTAAATTAAATGTCAGATTACAAAAATATATGCGGACATACTAACATTTGTTCCGTACACGCCCTCAAAAAACGATAATTTTGCTGTGGATTTTTTAAAAAGATCAATGATAATTTTTTTTCATCCCCGCAATATTTTTTTTTTTTTTAGATTTTTTTATAAAATTTTCAGGAACCTCGATAGAACGTTTTTACAGAATTATTTTTTTTTTCTGAAGCTATCTAGTCTTCTCTGGGTGACACAGCTGTAGTCTGGTTAAATTTTCGCAAAAAACAAATACTTTTTGTATCTGACAGCAAAAAAAAAATGTTTGCCGCAAAAAATCTCACCCTTAGAACGAAATGGTAAGAAGGCCATATGATGGCCATGTTCTTAACGGATGCAGAAGAATTTTGACAATTTTAGTGAAAGTGGTATAATTTGGTTGTCAGGTGCCATATGTCACGGTTCTAGGCGAGAATGTCCTTATGATCTAGACTTTTTTCCAGGCTAAGGAGCAAGTTCACAGAAATATAGATACTAGATAGAAAAATATGATACTATCTGAGATAATTAATATCAACGTATATTTCTTTTCATTATTAAAATTTGTTGGTGCATATTTTTTAATGACTTGTAAATGGTCATAATCGTATTGTAGAGTTTGGGTCATTGATTTGGCCTTCAGGCTTTTACACTTTGAGGACAAGCGAGTGGTTCGTCGTTTTATGACGTTTTAACGCAGAAAGTTACCACACAAAGACACAGTTCGTACCACTTTAATTATCTCTCGAAAGTCAAGCATCGCAATCTCGCGTATAAGTGATGAAATGGCTTAAGTTGAGTGGTTTTAATTTCTGAAATGTCTTTCAAAACGCGATGAGTTGAAGACTCAATCAAGTTTAGCAAATGCAAATGTTGGAAAGAATGCGGATTAAATGCAGCGTTAGCTTACGGTAACCAACACAATGCAGAATGCAATGATTTTTAAGCCCGGGCTACTGGAACACAATTTTTAAGATAAGTGGAATGATTTTGGGATGATAGAACGTGAAGCCGATTCACTGCTTAGATCAAAGCAAAACAGCCAAAATTCACTAAATTTATTCAGAAATTTGTGAATAAATAGAAAAAGATAACGCATACGGGGTCAGAAAATTTGTGACGGCTTATTTTTGATAGATTGTGACGGTTGTGGATGGTACGCATGGTACTCACGTGGTGTGGCTCAAACCCGCTTGGCTTTGGGAGAGGTACCCGTCACCTAGCGATCACTCGGTGCTGCTGTTTTAATCCCAAATTGCATTTATTCATTGAGTGAAATTGAAATTTAAATTGCTTTTATTTTATCATTACAAAACCATGTACATGATGGCATACGACAAGTCAATATCTAAAATCACAAGTGACAAGTACTCGTGCGTTACACATAATGGCAGGCTCAATAGATCGAACTTATATGAAACAGAGATAAGCTTAGCTCTTCCTAGAAACGTCCAGCTTCTATTTAATTCGATAGATTGCTCCTTTACAGAATTCAGATAGATTGAAGAAAATCACTCACTTGATGTTTTCTGACGCGTAATTCTACAGCGCTGTTGTAAAACAGCCAGAGGACTCTAGCGCGGTCTTAGCAACACTCCTCCTACCTCAGTTACAGGCTCAAACCTCTGCAATCCACCACAATATGACAGTGCCAGTGACCTTTACACACCTCCCCGGGCCACGCCCGACATGTGCGTTTTAGGCCACTGGCTCGCTTGAGTTCTAGTCAGCAAGTCTAAAGTCCACCACTTCGGCTGCCACTGCCATCGCGCGTTCAACATAAATGTTACTTGTCATCAATTACACAATTCAAAAAATGCTTATTCAAAAAATAAACGAAAGTG
Source organism: Protonemura montana (assembly GCA_947568835.1). Lineage (NCBI taxonomy): Eukaryota > Metazoa > Arthropoda > Insecta > Plecoptera > Nemouridae > Protonemura > Protonemura montana. Next base: position 4,098,556 of record OX387609.1, read on the forward strand.
AAGAGAATGAGAAGGCAATATGGCGTATACCTTGTGATGCGCCACAATATTTTTAAATATTTACAAAGTTTGGTAAAATACTAGACGTTACAAAGACTTATTTCCATCGTGCAGCACAGTGTTTGGGTTACTCGTTTAGGTTTTGGGTGTTTTTGACGATCGTTTTCAGCGAGTTATTTTCATATCGTTTTTTCAAATAATCGGGCAAAGTAACCATCCGCGATTCCTGAACTATCCGAGATGGATCCGTTAGAAAGACCGAACAGACGCAACGCTGTTGTGTGTAAATCAATCGATCAATCGACCAATCAATACATTAACCAACCAATCGAGGTCACCTTGTAGCAATAACCGACATTGTCAATGTAAAATCACCCGAACTTCACCCATACGATGCTAGCGCGTAGTTGTTTATCTTAAAATACAGGCCGCAGCCAAGATGTCAAAATGGATGTCTCTTCAGAAACGAAAAATTAGTTCATAAGCACCAGAAAATACATATCAAGTGTCTAAAAATGTAAATATCCAAAGCTCTACGAGATATATCTAACTAGCAATTAACCTCTGTTCTCAGTTTATATGGGAGTTGTCATGATAGTGAGTAACCTTTACCTGTATGTACCCATGCCTCTCTACCTGTATGATATAAATAGGGAGACCCACAATGATCGGGCTAGTGTAAGAGAGCTACTAGTAAAGACCATTGCTCTGTGTGTTTACATTAAAATATTACAGGAAGGGTATCGATATCGTTCGTAAGGATACATAACTTGCAAATGACCCAAACTTGCTCATATTAAATCTTTCATGCGTATCATTTATAAGATGATTTGAAATCGTTTCCTAGTTTGGCAGTTAGTTGAAACATCCTGTACCAGCAATAATCGACGGAATTGATGAAGATATTTTTGAAACTGTTTTAATCAGGTTACTAGCCAATCTTAGATTCAATTAGTTTTACATCGACGTATTGACTTCCCAGAACTAGACTTCATACTAATCCATGAAATAATAGTACTTACTCTCTGTTGCCTTTTCACGCTTGTACACCTTTCTGTCCTTCGCGGTAACTCATACCAGAAGAGACGTTATTTTTGACATGCTTTTTAAAATCACCAGCACACTACCACTCTTCACTGCACCCCGAACACTGAGCTCGACTCTCAGTCTATGACCCGTTTCCTGCCTCGACCTGACTACCTTTTTGACAGGACCGTAATGACCTCAAACATAAAGTTCATCTGAGGGCCGAATTTAAAAGTATTATCTACCTGAGAATATGCAGAAAATCTCCAGTCCAGTCTCTACTTCCTGTTTCTATCGTAATCGGTGGCGTTTATTCCACAAATGATAAAAATTTTAAACTCAAAAATGTCATTATCATCAAAGACGCCCACACCATTGTACAATAAAATATTCTTACATCGATTAAAATATCAAATTAAGCCTAAAATCAGAAAATAAAATCAAAGACACCCAAGTGAAGACCTAGAAATAATGTTGGTGGAACGACAATGTCATATCAGGATACCAAAATTGAAAAATTGTCTTGCATCCTTTAATGCTGACTGAACTTAATGCATGTATGTATTTTCTATACCTGTGAGGTTAATAAGAACTGAGTAATATTTATATTTTGTTTATGTTGTGATCCAAGTGCGATAAGAGTTGGTAATAATGGATAAGAATTTGTTTTTGTGATTTGCTTTATTCCTGTTTTGAGAACTATGTAAATAGAGTACAAAGATGGATCGGTATAAAAATAAGAACGAAATCCAACTCTCTTCCTCTCTTTTGCATTGCAAGTTTGCTGATGATCTTCTTGTCGCATTAGCCAACTTAAAATATGATCTCACATCGGTTTCAACTGAAGTAACAGGGTTTGCAATCAACACAAATCAACTTATTAAATAATCGCATAAACGGCGATTTTCTTTAGCTTGAAAAAAAGATGTGTTGTTATCACAGATAAAGGAAGATGACATAAAACACTTCAGAAGAACAAACATTTTTATCATTTTGTTGCAGGTCATCTAAGCGTAGAGGCAGTGTCAAATACATGTTGTATTCACTAAAATTGCGCTCTAGACTTGTTTAACTTAACTTAAATTCAATTGAATGCGTGAATTAATTGAATTTAATCAATTGAATTACGTAATTGAATGAATTCAATTTTTTCTCTGGTGTATTAGTTTTATGTGGTTTTTTCGTGGACGCCTTGTATCGTCGTTAAAGCTCAGGTTTGAAAATTAAAACTAATATGTAATTTTTATTACCCTTGTGGCAAGGGGCGCCGAGTTTTTACAATAATTAAAAGACAATTTTAAAATGTAGTTTCTTTTAAGTGCTAGAGCGACTGTGCCTTCATATTTCTTAAAATTATCAGCAAATTGAATTACAATGTGTTTTAATTCCTTCTCAAAAGACAAAGACTAGACTTCAAAATTGATCGATTTAGTCCAATTGCTCACTGAAATAATCTTACACTTCAAAACTTTACATTTCAAAGCTTCCTCTTTCAAGTAATCAAAATGTGCCCGTAAAGCTAACTCAGGACCCTCCACGACTTCCATTTTGTTCGTGGACTGTTTTTGTTCCTTTATATTTCAATTTCAAATTGTAACTGTACAATTGTATGACACCAAAAAAAACCAAGTGGACAGTTCACCAGTAAATATGGTATTTAAATCGTTAAAACTTACAAACTGTCAACGGATTCTTAATCATTCTTAAAAGTAAGGCATTTATTTACTGAATAACAATGTCTGATATTTCATAAATTACGAAACCTGTCGCATGATTGAAAGTTTATCTTCAAATTATTTTTTTAGCAGTTGTGGATCCACAACAATCTGGTATTGTGGCCATCGGTTGCATTTGTATTTGCCGCATTAAAGTGGTTATCGTTGAGTACAAATAATGTTAACACACAATTAAGTAAATAATAGCAAGTACGAGTTGCACGTGGCTATCAAGTTGCAATTTACTTATTTAACACTATAGTTTTTCTATTGGGAAATGACCCCAGAAGAAATAGTTGAATGATAAATTACTTGGGTACGGTTTTTCTGTGGCTTGTTAACAACTTAACAGTCTGTTAACAGCCAATCAGAAGACGTTTTTTTTTGTTTCTTAATTAGTTGACCGGTACTAAACGGAATTTGGAGTTTAAAAAATGTAGCAAATTTGTAAAATGGCAATGAAATATTTTATGATATCAAGAAGGAAGTAATGCAAGAAACATGTTTTTATTTATTTAGTTATTATTTTTATTTTAGGAATGTCCATGTGCTGTTGATAATTGAAATGTTTAGGCTGTTAATAAATTAATAGTTATATTAAAAATATCAACAACGCAGAAAAACCAGTGAACGAAGAATTTCAAAATCCTCACACTTGAAAACAAAACAAAAAATCACAGATGTATATTAAAAAATAATATATTTTTAAACGTTTTTAAAAAGGGACATATTTATCTTAAATGTTTCAATAAATAATTAACTTTTTACACACATATTTTTTATTTCTCAGGGCTGCCATTGTTTCATTTTTAAGAAATTAATAAGTACCTCCAAAAAATCAGTCCTCAACCTCTGGCAGGAGTCCGATTAGGTTGGTACGAATTGACGCAACATATGAGTTAATTTTTTCCGATTTCATATCCCTTGTTTGTTTTATAATTTGTTGGTTTTTTATTTTCTATTTTTAATGAAAAAATAAATAAATAAATAAAAATAAATAAAATAAATATAGTTCTTAGAACACATACTTATCGAAAAGATAGAATTTCAAAATCTATTGCAAAATATTGCATGAAAAGTTGGAATGAAAGTGACTTTTGGTTGTGGCTTTAGTTCCGTAATCTTATGACGAAATTAAACAAGATTTGTCATGAAAATCTTGAACTTTGCTAGTCAAGTTAGCTGAGTTGTGGGTTTACACATACCATTTCACCAACGCCGTTTAGGGGTGATTTTAACCGGCGCAGTAATTTGCTTTAAAACAATTATATTTTCAGTTTAAAAATTAAACCCGCATCCTTTAAGGTTCAAATGTTTAACGGCGATTTGGACAAAGAGAAAATATTGAGACTGCTAAATAAATTTGCTTTTATTTGACAGGACAAAGCGTTCCTAAATCATCACCACATTCAAATTTAAATTTACATCATATTTTTGTGTATTTACATAAGCATTCTCTTTCAAATCTTTCAAAATGTCAGCGAAACGGGGAAAATCAGTTTTAAGTTTCATTAAATTTTAAACTGAAACACCAAAGAACGGTATGCACGTTTGTCAAAAAAATAAGAGAGACATTACGTCTGACTGTCATTAAATTTAAATCAGCGTATTTAAGACAAATCGAAGAAATCCTTGTTCTAAATGTGTTTGTACGATATTTTGAAGGGAATTATAAGTTCCATTGCATATCGGACTTTGTACGAGTTTAAAAGAAAACATTTGTTATGTTGGATAAAAATTTAGTAGAGGTTTTCAAAAATGAAATAGTTTTAAATACAAATTAGAAATATTATAAAAAGTAAAAAATAAATATCTATAAAAAAAAATTTTTTTTATTTATTCAAAACCTTTCAGTTTTTTTTTAATATTTCTTTGCTGATTTATTTTATTGTTATTACTCTTTATACTCAACGAATATAAAGTCACAAAAACTCCACTTGATACTTTGTAGGTACTTGCTTCGCTCACTCTGAAAAATAATTTGTAAAGCTACCAATTAGAGTTTTGTTCACTGGAAGGATGGCGATTATTCCGAATAAAATTCGCAAAGTTTCATGACAAAAATCTAGAAACATATTTGTTGTCCTGCATTTCTTATTAGGTTACAATTGATCAACAATTGATACACACATTTTGCCAACCACGAAACTATAAAAAGAACTTTCAGAAAGACCAAACAGCAGAATTGATATCAACATAGAAAATATGAAGATGATTAAATTTGATGTAGACTCAATATGAAGTGAGAATTCTGCGTAAAGCAACGACCCAAGGACCATATATTAGCAATTGTTAGGAGAAAAGAATAATTTTTAGAATATATTATTAAGTAAGCTTCAAATCAGAGCGATAATAATGTAATATTATTATAATACGTGGTAGTTGAGCATCTAGTTCACTAATTTATATCAAAAAAGTTTAGTATTTGAAAAAAAATATATAGATGAAAAAATTAGCCGTTATTCCGACTTGATTTTTCGTGCCATGTTGTGGTCTATTTGTTTGTTTTTTCTGTGACAAATATTGGTTCATTTAAAAGTAGGTGGAATTTTCTAATTAAGTAAGTTGATTTGAAAGACCCCCGAACGTTCAACGAAATCGTAATAAGATTTTTATTTTTATTATTAGGAACACTTTGAACTTGAACCCCAATCTCCAACTATCGCGGGCGTTGCTCTAACCAATTAAGCTACTTGGACACATAATATTTGAGAGAATTTTAGTGTATTTGATGAGAATGACAGATCTCCAAGAAGTAAAACTAAGAGGCTGTGAATACTCACAGTCACTCTGATTCTAGTGACGCTATATCACGTCACAACCATTCAAACTCCAGTAACTCCAATTGTGTATTGAACCATGTTTGAAGAATCTGCTTCAAAAAAAGCGACCCATATTTTCAGCAAAACCAAAAAACTATACCAAACCCAGGACTAGAAATTCAAAAGTAATGAGAATTAATGATTTTTCACTCAATATTTCCATATGGCGTTCATAACGGTGACTGCAATTTGATTTTCTTTTAAATTGATTAAAAATAATCTGATAATGGTCAATAGCTTTATGGGCAGCCTGCCACGACAACTGAGATGCATTGCAAGCAGGGATGCATTCAAGAAAAATATCAAGATCTTCATCCTCTATAGAGAGTTTTATAATTTAGAGGAATTTAGAGGAATTTTCTGATAGGTATTATTATTAATAATAATAATAATAATAATAATAATAATAATAATAATAATAATAATAATAATAATAATAATAATAATAATTTTATTAGCACAATTGATCGCATATATGTGATATTAGCTATTAGGTTAGGGCGTGCTTGGCTAGACATATATGTTATGTTAGACTGCTTCTATATAGTAATACTATCTGATGATAATATTTAAATATTGAAAAATACTAAAACAACAGCTAAAAAAGTACAATTACAAATACAAATAGTAAAGAGAAAACAGCATCTTCATTTCCATATCACTCACGTGTTCGTTTACAATGTTTTTTTTTTCTTTTATGGAAGGCCTTTTAGTATGTTAAAATAAATTGACCGCATTAGAAAATCTAAATTCTAGGTTTTATTTATGCAGAAACTGAATTTAATTTCCGTCATGCGATTCTGGGATTTTTCTTGGGTCTTTGTCGAACACTTGCTTTCGCTTCGTTGCAACCATTGGCAACAATAGCAGATAGGTACTAATCGATAATGAATTGTCGACACAATTTTTTTTTTTTTTTTTTTATTCATACTAATATTAACTTTGATGGAACAATTATATTTTTTGGGGTGCTTTAAAATTACTTAACCTGAGACTAGAGTTAGAAGAGAGTTCCAGCTAAACTGATTTTTCTGAATGTGCCCCAAAATAACCTTTATTTGCATGTGGCTTAGTTCCCTCGAAAAGGTTTAACAGCGAGAAAACCGTCGCCAGGCGCGGTTTCAAACTCAAGTTTCTATTGCAAACTTTAAAATAAGGAAAGTATTTCAGATTAAGTTTATTGAAACTTTTTGTGAGATATGAAAACACACAAATTCGTCTTGGTAGCAAAATGCAGTTTTCTCTTCGCTCGCTACTGGACTTGACTGACTACAGAAAAAACACTTTCGGGGAATACCAACTAAAAAAAAAAAAATCTCTCACGAACGCGGTTAATATTTTTCCAATAAAAAAAACGTTTTTTAGTCTACTTTTGGATTATTGTTATTTTAAACAAGAACGAAAAGTGTTTTTTAGTTCTGAAGTTTTGTGTGTAAAAGATTTCAGTGTAAAATATCATTCACCTTTCAACAAAGCCACTGAAAGCCACAAAAATGTAATAACAAGGGGATGAGTACCCAGAATTGCACTGATATGTATGCCATTTAATCAGAGGTTAATGATAGTTTCTTTTGTAAAAAAATTACATTTAAAGATCTCTCAAGACTAGGTAGTACATAGATTCATACATAGCACGAGAGTTTCTTGAAATCACATGATTTTCAGGCACATTTTTGTAGTATTAATATCTTTCTTAAATTTCTGAACCCATTTTTTTTTTTCAAACCAAAAATTTTGATACAATTCCGCAGTGTCTTTTTAATTTTAACGCTTAACCGTAAACTTTGAGTCAAGCACAGTACTTGTCGAGCTTTCTTGAAATATTTCAACGTAACAAAAAAAATGTGTGCTTTAAAAACCTTATTGGAAGCAATTGACCACTTGAATCGCTTGTGGGAAAAGTACACAGCTAATACCTGCTAGTATTGTTAAACATAATGATATCACCTCCTGTCTACTTATTAATATCTATGCACACAAATATCATTCAGTAGTAAAAGGAATGTCAGAAAATAAAATTGTGATCAATGACTAAAATCGTGCCCTAATCAAAGTGACCTTATTTTAAATATCATGTCATGTCATTTCATTTAATAAATGGATTCTTTAAAACATACCATTCAATCGCAGGGATTTGTTCGTCACACGATTAGACTTGAATAGACTTTTCTTGAAAAACCACAATTTTCCAAAGTGACCACCATTTTGGGTGCTGTTTGTGACATATTATTATTAAAATTACTCGAATAAAAACAACGAATTAAACATTTTAGACCCGTTTAAGTGCTAGCTCGCTGAATAAGCTGCTTTTTTATTTCATATTTAAATTTCCTTAAATATTATTTAAATAGCCTTCAAAACTAACTCTGTCAGATAACTGCAACGTATACAATCTAAATTACTTGTTTATGCTTTTATGTAACAATGGTATTTAAATACTTATATGTTTTATATTTAAAATTGCCAACCTTCATGCAGAGCTAAAAACACAATTACCACAGTCAATGTCATCTTCTGTTAATTTTGACCAAATGTGAAACCATTTATGAATTTTCGACAGAAAATGACCGAATTTTTAATAAACCTGAAACATTTTAAAAATAACTGTCGTTTTTACAATGCAATCAATTTCGTATTTCCCAAAATAAGACTCGCCGATGAAAGCATTATAACTATATATTTATGCGGTTTTCGATTCTGTTTGCTTTTGGCTTCCAAAAGAGGAGAAAATCTATCCATGCCATCAACCAAAGCTTTATTCTGCTCGACTTTTCACAAATAGAAGAGTTGATTTCGACCGCAGAATAACAATGGAAGCCATTCTTTGCAACCAAAAATAAGGACAAAAATGTGGTTCTTGCAACAAAAAAAATTGGTGAATTTTGTCTGGAATACAACGCGACTATTTGGTCGCTTACAGAAATAGAAACTCTGCAATAAACCTTCAAGAGAATAGAAACAATTAGATAGAAATCGACTAACTACTATTGAAAAGTGGAGTGTAACATTGCTACAGCTTTCCCTGATCACATCGAAACATCGAATTTATCAAATATTATTAAACAATTTCAAAGCAATTTATTTGCAAATTTGTTCTTTTAAACAAATATGAATTGCATAAAGTCTTCATATCAGCGAAAGTAGTTTTGCTAACATACAAAAGCAGCAATTAATTTCTCCTGTGAATGAGTGCCAACACTACTGATATGGTAATTATGCAGGTCATGTACTTATTTATGTTTTAACCTTTATGAGGTACATGACCACAAACCACAAACATTACTGGAAATTACCCGGTAACCAACAGCAAATCGTCCGTCATTTGTAAAAATTGCCAGTTGACATACTTTTTGACAAAGCCTTTAAAATAAATCTTCAAAAAAAAAGCAACCCTTCTTGTAAAATTCAAGATGTCATTCTCTGACATTACATGTAGTATATGAAAACGAAAAAAAATTTGAGACTTGAATATTTCTTTAAAAAATCAATTATCACTTGAAATTCTGTCCTTAAGTGCCGGTTTTTTCCCGAATTAACAGACTGTTAACAAAAAAAAATCGTCTTGATTCGCTGTTGCTAAGCAAATAACAAATTACGAGCTGTGAGTTTCTTCACAAACCACTTAGAAATCGGTCAAAAGACAAAAAGTCCATCACTCTTATTTAAAATTGAGATATATTTCTTGTTGTTTTTGTTACATTTGTTTATTTTTTTCTTTTCCAAATGATATTGGTAATGATGTTTCTGTCACAACAGCTTTTACAAAATTTCCTGTTTTTACATATTCCTCGCCATAAGAAAAATAAGAAAGACAGTGTTGCCGCATAAGTGGCATATGTTCCAAACCATACCCGAGTTCAAGCCACGGTAGCCATAGTAATAATTTGAAGTCAATAAGAAATAAGGCCGCCATTTTGAGAGTCTCTAATTTGGAATCCTCTCAATAGAGCCAGTGTTATTTTGAGCGTGTTTAACAGTTATTTTCGTTATTTCTAGCCCATTAAATCGAATTCGGCTAAACAACATTTCATTCCGGTAGGGTTTTTAGTGTTGTCAAGACTTGCAGTTTGCTGTGAGCATTTAAATATTCGCTGCAATCTCTCATAAATGTGATCGTGCCTCGCCCAGCTTTGTCATAAAAACATGCCAGCCTACTGTGCAATAAATTGCACGAATATTGGGTCTTCTTCTTTGAGAGGAAAAACATTTCACAATCACAAATAAGTACTATATTGTTTATAATCCTTAGAAGTAATGAATTCGTTAGATTTGCTTGTTACCATTTTTGTAACCGGAAAGAATTAACTGTCAATATTGCTTGCTATGCACAATGACATTGATTTTGGAATCGATATTTAAATTTACCTAGGTTCCAATAATGATATTCATAATTTTTTTCTTTAGATTTCCATTTAGAAACAAAGAGTAGCTTTAAAGTTTGGTTCTGGCGACTCGTATCTGTTCAGACCATTTTGAAGACTCGTCATTTGACAGGATGGGCCAAATTGTCCGGCTAAAAGATGGAGCCCCTTGTGTGCTTAGTTTTCCTGCTCATCTGATAAAGGTATTTATAATCATTCAGGTCTTAGTACTTATCAATTGACCAAATGTCAATGTTCTTGTTGAAACTTTGTTATTTGTATCGAACTTCTGGCAACTTTAGATGTTTGTGCTTGAAACAAATTGATACTTTATTGACTTTATTAAAAACAACGAATACCTTATCTGCTTTACTATTTAAGGGCCCTTTTATGCAAGAATATTACAAATACATTACCTATGTTTGCATTTCTGCATATACAATCTTCATCTTCCAAGCCAAAAATTTTAGCTTTTGCAGATGTTTGTCTTAGTTTAGTAACAAGTCCCAAGTACTGTAATTTTTTCGCTATGCTTTATTTTAACCTTACTAATTTTGTTACAGCTTCTATTGTATTGGAGCTCGATTGAGTTACAACACTCCGCTGATGGCTGACCCTTGTCGGAGGAGACATCTTGAAGAATATGGATAAACCTTTTCTAACTGACAACCAATTGTTCTTACCAGAATTCTAGCAGAAGCAACCTTGATGCCTATTCCCTGCTGTCTGCAAAGACTTCTAACATACCATTCACTTTCCTGGTACTTTTCCAGATGTATTCCCTCACGCATGAGAGCCCCCGAGTGGTATTCGGGTAAATAAACCATAAGTCTGTATTATTTTTCAAAGTTAAATGATAAATAACCGCTAGAATTGTATGTGAAATGTCTCGAAACATTTTCATTTTCCGAAATATTTATTCGGTATTTAGTTGTTAATTTAGATTGAAATCGATAAATATGTAGGGAAAATGTTTAAATCATACATTGATCAGTACCAGAAACCATTGTAGCAGTATTCAAATAACAAGCATGCTATAAATAATAGCAACGAAACAAAAAACACAAATGTTTATTTTAGTAATGTTGCCAATGATGAAAGTAATAAGTTATTACATCCATACCTAAATCTGAACATTTTGTTGCAGAATACTCCTAAAGGACGACCATCAAAAACAAGGCTACCACCTCCACCACCACTACCACCACCACCACAAGAATAGCCCAAAGAATTAATTGGAAATAATAATGAGTAATTCACCTGTCATAGTGAATCAACTTCCATCATGTTCAACTCAATCTGCAATAAGTCCTCGCACATTAAAGCGGAAATATGACGACGAGATTTCGAAAAATTCTGTGATTCAAAAAAAATGAAACCATGCGAGCAAAAATTAAGGAGGCTTCAGAAAAAGGTTCACTCACTGAAGGATGTAGTGGCTACTAAAAAAAAAAAAAAAAAAAAATACTGTCTTAAGATGCAGCAGATTATAAGTCCTTTACTGGTGTTCCGTTGACACTGATGGAAAGAATGTTGAAAAACAAGAAATGCAGTGGTAAAGTAACCCGATAAGAATATTCACCGGAACTACGTTCATTTGCCTTGATCTTGCAATTTTATTCAACTCGCGCTTATGCGTATGTACGAAAAGTATTTGATTTTAGCGATGAGATGGACGGAGAACCGAGGTTTTCTGGAGAGGGATTCTTGGCTCTAAATTCAATGAGTAAGAAGCTTGAGACCGAAGGACAATCCACTGTGAGCTCTTTAATGCTCGATGAAATGGGCATCAAAAACAAATCGAGTGGGACGGAAAGAATTTCAGAGGATTCGTTGACATTGGGTCAGGAATTGATGATGACGATGTCCCTGCTGCTACCGAGGCATTGGTTCTCATGGTTGTAGGACTAAATTCAGCTTGGAAACTACCAATAGGTTATTTTTTAATTAAAAGCTTGACAGGTTTAGAGAGGGTAAATGTGGTGAGAAAAGCGCTAACGCGGTTGCACAACGCAGGTGTTAATGTTCAGTCCGTTATATGCGATGGTCCCAGTTGTCACTTTACCATGTTTAAAGAGTTAGGTGCAAACCTGGAACTGCCAGACCCCCAACCGTGGTTCCCACATCCGTGCGATGCAGAAAAGAAGGTATTTGCAATTTTGGACATTTGCCATTTAGCCCTTACCATTATTTTACATTATTTTGCATCACATTTGCCATTAAGCTTGTAAGGAACACTTGGGCGTATCTTGGTGTTTGCATCGACAACTCCAAGAACAAGAGGGTTTACGGGCAGGCAACAAACTGAAATCTGCTCATATTAACTTTTCAAAGCAAAAAATGAAAGTGGATTTGGTAGTAAAATTGGCATCACAAACCATCAGTGCCAGTGTTGCAGATGCAATCGAATTTTGTTGCATTGATCTGAAACTGCCACAGTTCAAGGGTGCTGAAGCCACAGTTAAATTTATCAGAACCATCGATCGACTCTTCGATATTTTAAATTCAAGAAATCCTTATGGCAAAGGCACAAAAGCATGCGTAAAGGTAATGAGGCAATTTGGAGACCGTTCTTCGAAGAGGCACTGTCTACTTAAGTGCTTCTGACAGGCATTGCAGGCTTGTAAGACTCAGCGAAAAACACCATTCGTCGGATTCTATATCAGTGCCCTCAGCATCTTAAGCTTATTTGATATACTTGTTGGCAATACAGATTCACTTTTAAAATATTTACTGACTTACAAATTTAGTCAGGACCATATTAAGCTGTTTTTCTGTGCTATTAGAGCTAGAGGAGGGTGGAATAATAACCTAACAGCAAGGGCATTTGAGTCAGCATACAAACGCTTACTTATCCACCAGGAGGTAAAGAGTACGCATGGAAATGCTCAAGTGCTAGATGCCACTACCATCTTGCATGCTACAAGAAGCACAGTAAAAACAGTGTTTACCTTGACCTCCTTGACATCTCAGAGTTCCGGAAAAATGACGAGGAAATCTGCTTTGATGAAACGGAACCAGACTTCATCCGTGATCTACCGGGATTTGAATCTATCACCCAGTCAAAATACCTCGAGCATGTCGTTATATTCATCGCTAGTTATGTCATTAGAATGGTACAAAAAAAAATCGCTGCGACCTCTGCCTGCATCAACAACCACCGCAATGTGTACACAAACTCATTCAGGGGGAGTCGAGAGGTCTATTGACATCGGCGTCATGAACCATCGACATATGCACCACAACAGAGAAGCTGCTGCGTCGATGAATTATTGTGTTGGGTGCAAAACATGGAGCGATCCTTTCAAAGAGACCTGAGGTTACAGCCAAGATCACGGGAAAGTCTTAGCCTCTTTAGGAAATAAGCCACTCTATCCCACTTTGGAAGACCATGTCTACGACACAGACGTAGAAAGCAACCATCTCCATCGTTTGGTGAAGAATGTAGCTTCATGCTACATCCGAATTCGAATGTTTCATGAAGGAAAGAAGATTACTGAACGGATGACAGGCGAAAAGATTCGAAAGAAACTGTGTAGACTTGTTATTTTTCAACACCAGTAATGTCACTTACCTACCGAACACCAAGGTACTTTCTGGCTGCAACATACAAATTTGACCGTGGTAAGACGAAGTGCCTCAGGAGGAACCATCCACGTTAAAAAAATGGTAATAACGCGTAATCAACAAAATATTATTGATAAGGTGAGTGGAAATTCGGCAAATTTTTCTTTAACTTTTCTGTCCAAATCAAATGGACTACAGATGAGTTATATCATTCATACGCCAGTTAAATATAAGTGGTCAGCTAATTCAGAGTTAAAGATATCTGAAACGTATTATATTGTCTGGAGTTCATATTTATTAATATGTAATGCTCCTGTATTGGCTTCTAAGTCACAATTAAATCAAAGAATATTGAAATAGATTCAAGCAGAGATATATATACAAGAAAACCAAATTAGACTCTTTGTCTGCAAGCCAGTCGATTATAAACTCGAAGAAAATAAAACCGAAGACGTGGAATAAAAATGTGTACTTGAATGTTGCTAGAAATTATTTTAAAACAATAATGATGCTCAGCTATAACAGAGTATTGGTACCTTATCTATTGTTTAGCTTCAATCCAAATGTGCACCGAAGAAAAGAAAAGATACGGAATGAGTCGAACACATAGCCAAACAGTAAAGTCAGTTACACTTGAAGTAAAAAATCCCCTGGCTTCTTAATTAGTAACTTCCTCTTTTCCAAACACTATGATTATGATAGAAGCATAATAATTATTCTATCATCAAACGAATGTATCCAATTATTCATCACATAGGTTCTCCGCAGACATTACGCTTGGTAAGGGTGTTGATTGTCATTTGTATTCTGTGACATTTATTATAGCGAGTTCATTCGAGTTTCTCTACAGAGACCTAAAATTCATCCATTTACGCGATGTAATTTCCAAACAAAGGTGCTTACAACTATAAATTTAACATTAGATGTTAACCTCACTCCTGTCAGAAGATCTGCTGTTAAGCATACCACTTAAATCGTTAGATTTTGATAATTTACCAACGAACACATTAAATGTTCGTCTACTTCTGATGCTACAAGGACATCAATAGCGGGCGGTAAAGTATACAGAGTTGAATTGTTATTGAAAACAACTCCCGATACTGAAGCTGTCAACGCAGGATACAGACACCAACAGACTTAAGTAAAAATAACCACACGATGCATGTCCAGCAGTTCTGCCAACAATAATCAAATATTATATTGTTATGCATTATTCCTGCAAAGATTTCGATCACTTTAGTGGTTAAAATTTGTTGGAAACGTGTTTCAAAAGCTCTCAAATTAACATTGAAATCATCGGATTGAATGATTCCTACCTGTTGCCAACAATAGAATGCCTGGCTTCAATTTTGATCAGCTGGCTGGATCCTATGCTCTATCCAGGTTATTTGAGATCAGTGCTTCAAGCTCATGCCAAGTAGAAACCCTAGCTTAATTGAGAAAACTACCTGAACACACAGAGGCTCTATCTTGCAAGTCTAATCAGACATTGCTCTGAAAATTGTATAAAATTTGACGTTGCAAATTTAATGTTCGCAGAAGATTGCTACTTTCGAGAGCAGAGTACGCCTCAGAATAAAATATAAAAACACCCAGTCATAAATAAATACACAAATAATAATAAATCATAACCAATTCTTAAAACTATCGAAAAAAAATAGAAAAACAACTAATAAACCAACCGAAAAGTGTAATATTAAAAAATACAGCAAATAAAGTAGATTAAAAACAGAACAATCTATCACAATGATGCATACAATTACTTTGTGATTGATTGAGAATCGTTGCTTAACCATGAGACACTTTGCTTCTCCATGAGATGCTTTGTAATACCATGAGATACTTTGCAATACCATGAGATACTTTGCAATACCATGAGATACTTTGTAATACCATGAGATACTTTGTAATACCATGAGATACTTTGCAATACCATGAGATACTTTGCAATACCATGAGATACTTTGCAATACCATGAGATACTTTGCAATACCAGGAGATACTTTGCTTTACCATGAGACACTTTGCTTCTCCATGAGATGCTTTGCAATACCATGAGATACTTTGCAATACCATGAGATACTTTGTAATACCATGAGATACTTTGCTTTACCATGAGATACTTTGCAATACCATGAGATACTTTGTAATACCATGAGATACTTTGCAATACCAGGAGATACTTTGCAATACCATGAGATACTTTGCAATACCATGAGATACTTTGCAATACCATGAGATACTTTGCAATACCATGAGATACTTTGCAATACCATGAGATGCTTTGTAATACCATGAGACACTTTGCAATACCATGAGATACTTTGCAATACCATGAGACACTTTGCAATACCATGAGATGCTTTGCAATACCATGAGATACTTTGCAATACCATGAGATACTTTGCAATACCATGAGATACTTTGCAATACCATGAGATGCTTTGTAATACCATGAGATACTTTGCAATACCATGAGATACTTTGCAATACCATGGGACACTTTGCAATACCATGAGATGCTTTGTAATACCATGAGATACTTTGTAATACCATGAGATACTTTGCAATACCATGAGATACTTTGCAATACCATGAGATGCTTTGTAATACCATGAGATACTTTGCAATACCATGAGATACTTTGCAATACCAGGAGATACTTTGCAATACCATAAGGCTCTCTCTTTGCCTGCAAGGCGCTTCACCAAGCGAATTGGAAAATTTTAAACCGCTTCAAGGTGGACTCCGGTTAAATCGGCTGTTTTTAGGTTATCTAAACATCATATGCATATTCGTCATGTGAATAGGACTGAAAAAACTGCAAGTCTGTCGCGCAGTTAGCTCCGGAGCTGTAGGGTTGCGAACATTCGGTGGTGGGGGTAGCTACGTCACGGGCTAGCCGCGCATGCTGGCGCGTGTATGGCCAATGATATAAGCAGGTCCCGCGACCTGCTTATATCATTGGTTTTGTTGCAATCGCTGCTCTAATTCATTTATTAGCAATGGCTGGCTTTCTTCCTTACACACAAGATCCACGTAAATCGCACAGAGAGAATAAGCCCTCTACGGGCACTCAAAAAACTAAGAATTTGAATAGAGATTTATTAGGTAGAGCTACACGAAAAGACTGGTGCGATTGTGGCGAGTGCATGATGGTGTATGTACAATATTTTGCACTGTAACCCGGCGAGTCGAACTGGCCATCACCTGACACCCAAACTCCCTCTCCGTCACACTTATCGTTTATCTCGTGGATATGCTCTTGCTTTTGCTCAGTCCATGTGTGTTTTATAGCGGGTGTAATAAAACGTCGAACGATGTCATAGAATGTTGTTTCACTCATTACTAGTGCATTCAAAGTTTCAGCGAAAGATTCCATTTTTTTGAAACTCATCCCAGTGCAATAAATGGAAGTCGCAATTTTTATTGTTCCTACACCAAATTTATTGTTGCTCGGTTGGGATCGCCACTTACAAATGTGCATGTTCTTACATTTCGTTGTAACAATCAACGTTGACGCTTTGGTCGATTGTTGTATTTCAAGCACTGATTCTCCACATTTTGAGCAAAGTGTAAACAAAGGTTTCAAGCAATCCCAAAAGACAAAGAATAAGTCGTAATCTTTATGGGGTCTCTTTTTTCCTTGAATTGCGGTCGATAATGAGCCGTCGTCTTCTTCGGCGTCGGTGTCGCCGTCTGGTTCGGAATCAGAGCGCAAACCTGATGAAGGACACTCGTACAGGTCATCCGATTCTGAGTCAGTGTCATTGTCTGTATTTGCCACATTGTTGCCGTCTGAATGCAAAATATCGCCGATGAGATTACACTGGATGCCGATCTCTCGTGTAGCGGACTGCTCCGTAGGAGTCGCCGGACTCGCTGCTAGCAGGATAGCTTCGATGTCGGGCTCGACGTCAATGCAGACGACGCTCGAACACGCATTTTCAGTATCCTCCACGGCTTCGGCAACTCGCTTCTTTCGCAGGTAGATGGATTGACGACGCTGTTTTTTTTTTTCAGGCTGAGAAGAAGTAGATGGCTCATCATGCCTCTTCTTGTCGGTGTCCCCTTTCATGTTTATCGAAGGCACTGCTGATTTCTTCAAGACTCTGTTGCTGTCCTTTTTGTATATCGCCATTGCACTTTTGAGAGAAGGTCCTAGCTCGTACTCTTCTTTATCAAAGTGAATAGAGCATACGCGAGCGTAGGGTGACGGAATGAAATTGACACGGTTTATTTTTCTAATCCACATTTTGAAACGGTTTGGTGATCGTTCACGATTTGGAAACTTGTGAAAGCCAATTTTATTCCCCTCGGCGTCCAAAGCCGGCTTTTTGGCGCTATTGCTACAGCCAAACACACAACAGAACGGCATATTGAAAGTCAAAAAAAGCTAAAATAATTATATGAACACAACCGTCATTACACAATACAATAGACACACTACAAACAAACCACACACTATTTCACGCGCGCTCAATGCTGTTTAGGCTAGCAATGCCTGCCCGCTCAAGCCGCACGGTCGACTCGCTTACTAACCGGTGACGTCAGCATCCCCACCCCACCAAACTTTACTTGCGTCTAGCAGGGGCTACACTTATCGCACAAACGCCGGGTTTTTTTTATTCAACTATATTTCTGAATCTCCATCTAAATTCTTCGGCCCAAAAAAACCGATTTAACCGGAGTCTACCTTTCACCTTTGCTCAACATTGCGCAATACCGTGAAACATTGCGCAATACCGTGAAACTTTGTGCAATACCTTGAGACACTTCGTGAGAGCTTCATAAAACAGAAAACCAAACCAGCTCACCAACCAAACGATCGACCGACCAACCGACCAACCGACCCAACGACCAACTGACCCAACGACCAACCGACCCAACGACCATCTCACAGAACCAATAAACCTGGCAAAACAGGCATTTCATGATAATTCCTACAAAAGCACGCTAAATTATTACTGAAAACAGTAAAGTCTTGCATATACGAATCAATTTGAGAGAATAAAAACCAAAAAAAGCAATAAATGCTTTGCTGAGAGAAAAAATCTCTTCAAAAAATGCGGAGCGAAGCTGCAGGAGCTCCGCTCACCTCCAGGACTCGGTGAAGACTGATGAAAAAATGGCAGACTTCTGTCGAAAACCGCACATTTTAGCAGTGGTGGGGGGCGACAATGTGCCACACAAAGTCGAGCTGGGAATTCGAGATGGCGTGACGTCATGATGTAAAGCAGGAGTGGGGGTCGACAATGGGCAAACTAGCGCTATGACTTCGATGTGGCATGACGTCAGAGCGTTATTGTGCAGGAGTGGGGGTCGACAATGGGCCAGATCAACCCGCGCTGTAAATTCTACGTGGCGTGATGTTAACAACAATGAAACGGACAACTCTAGCTGAGAATTCGAGCTTCATAATCCAAGACAATTAAACAGCTAGTCAAATTGTGGAAGAATTGAAGGATTGTACTTATTATTACCCAGGTATGAGACTTGAGCATGTCGCTACCACCATGAAAAGCTTATTAGAGCAAAAGAAATGTAAACCGAAAGTGGTCTGTTCTCCACTTTGGTACAAACAACATTAGGGGCTGCAAAAATTTAGATAATTTAACAGGGAAAACATGATTTGTTGATGGAACTGAAGAAGTTACTTTTAGACATTACGGAAATTATAATGCATAGTGCTTTGCAAAGGCGAGACGTAAGTGATAATGTAATTGAGATTATTAATGACAACATAGAATGGGTTTGCTCGTTTTTTAAATGTCAACTACGAATGCTAAAAGTATCACTGTCACGCAAGAAAAACTATTCCTCGGCTTAACCATAGATTACAGACTGAAATGGGATGGACACATTAATAGAGTTGCTTTAAAAATAGCATCAGGTTGCTTTCTTATTAAAAGAATCTTACAAATCAGTAGTACCTACTCAAATTGCTAAAATGGTTTATTACGCTCTTGTCCATTCAAAGATAAATTATGGAATTATCCTGTGGGGACACTCTTCATATACAAGTAAACTATTTACACTACAGAAAAACGCTATACGATATCTCGTGTAGACCTTTATTTAAACAAATGTCAATTTTACCTCTGCCCTGCATGTATATATTTAATATAATTTTACTAGTCGTTAATAAAAAAATTGTTATCAATGATTATAAAAACGTAAGATGTAAAAGCAAATTTAAAATAGAATTTTGTAATTTAGATAGGGGCCCAGAGGCAAAGGGAATACAACTTTTCAATAGCTTACCTCAAAATATAAAGAAGTTTAAGGATGATAAAAAATGTTGTGATATATTGAAGAATTTCCTTTTATTACATTGTTTTTATAGTGTTAATGAATTTATAAATTTTTAGATTTAGTGATTTTTATTTTTTATAATTATGACATACCAATATCTGTAAAGATCAATCTGGTTAAATAAATAAATAAACTAGGCTATTGGCACCATCAGAACTACTTGCAAATTGTGGCCTTCACCTTGACATCAAGGGTGAATGCTTTGAAATTAGGCCGATTGATTTAAAAAACACTACTACATTTCACTAGAGTGCCAAAAAAACTGACAACGGAACAGAGGTGGATATCTCAAAGAGTATGAGTCAAATTGATGTCAATAGGGATTCTCACTCTCCCAATCAAAGCGAAGCAGCAAAGAAACGTTTAATTAAATCAATGCATGTTAACAACAGAAGCATTGCGTGGCATAAAAAAAAACTTGACATTTTAGAAGAGTTCAGAAAATCTCACGACACTAAGGTAGATATACTTTGTATAACAGAGCATTGGCTCCCACCCAGTTTATTATAAAATGATAAAATCTGGAATTACTTACTGTCAGCGTAGTTCTGTATAGACTCTATGCTAGACAATAATTATTGTTTGCGACAATTAGGTTTACTAATTATGACACGGAACCTTGACAGGGCGGACACTGACAATTTAATGTTTGCTGAGCACGTGACCTAATATTTGCACTTCATGTTACTCGAGTCCTATAGTTTGAGAGTCAAATTTTTATGATAGCTATGAAGCCATAATACTGATATTTACTGGAATTTTGAAACAGTGGAAGATTCGATCGCACTTTTTCGCCCAGCGGCAAAATATTTGTATGCTTTTAATGGGAACACTAAAAACCTATCAAAAATTGGTGCCTGTCCAAGGACTTGATCCCCGATCTCCACCAGTTGCGGGTGTTAAACAATCTATTGAGCTATTTGAAATCTTATTTGAATTGCAAACGCTTGCAATGCGCGGGGTATTTTATTATTATGAACACTACTTCCGTCTCAAAATCTGATGCCCAAACGAGGACTCAAACCCCGATCTCCACCTATCGCGGGTGTTGCTCTAACCCATTGAGCTACTTGGACACTGGCTTTTTGAGACGATTTTAGTGTATTTGATGAGAATGACAGATCTCCAAGGAGTAGAACCAAGAGGCTGTGAGTACTCACAGTCACTCTGATTCTAGTGACGCTATATCACGTCACAACCTGTCAAACTCGAGTAAATACAATTTAACGTTGGGATGCGTTTTACATCGTGAAACATTTTGTAAATTGCATAGAAATAAATTGGTTTTCAGGCAAATTACTGGTTTGTACTTACAAGTCGACAAGAAGCATCTTGGTGCAATGATAAAAACATATAATTCTGCCTTCCATGCACATTCTTGATATTGAAGATCTCTTGCCTTGGATTTTGCCCTCACTAAGCCCTCAAGACTAATTAATGCGTGGTCCCTTTCATTGCGTTAAATGTAAACTGTGCTTGATGGCATT
Source organism: Protonemura montana (assembly GCA_947568835.1). Classification (NCBI taxonomy): domain Eukaryota; kingdom Metazoa; phylum Arthropoda; class Insecta; order Plecoptera; family Nemouridae; genus Protonemura; species Protonemura montana. Next base: position 4,119,849 of record OX387609.1, read on the forward strand.
TCATTTTTGGGGAAACAAAGATTTGAGTTGGAGATTTGATTTGCTACCTTTTTACTGCCATCTATCGTCGCCGTTAAACTCTAGCCTACCCTCGACTAATAAGTATTAACTTTGGCCGCTACGTGCCACTGCTCTCAACGCAAAATCGAACGTAAATTTGAATTTTAGTTATTAACAAAGGAAGTGTGGCATGAAACTTCAGATTCAATGAATCCTAAAAAAATATCTTAAATTAACCATTAATAAAATATGCAGCACACAAATTTTAGTCAAATTACTTAATAAATTAGAACACTAGAAATTTGAATTGCCAAATTGTGGCATTTCTTCGTTATTTCATGCTTTACCCAACAAACAGACAATATTTTAAATTATTTTGCTTTTAACCTTACATGTGACTCTGTTGACAGTCTGATATCATGAAAATTACTCTGGTCAATCACTTGCAGCATAACTTTAATATCTGTCCTTAGCTCTAAAACAACAGCTGACAATTACGAACCACAATACCTACATTCTAAATACGGCTTATTCGCTTCATAAAAGAAAATATAGAAAAGTAACTTTTCAAGACAATTGCGTCAGAAATACCACTTTGGTAACTGATTGTGAAAATATGTTGTTTGAGACTAGCGTTATCTCGTTTTCGACAGTAAGCAATCTTGGACCACTTTAGACAAGTTATTAATTGCGATAAGAATAAGCAAGCACAGGCAGTAAGTGCACTAAGAAAAAATTGAGGAGACAGCAAGGGTTGCAATTGAAATTAAGGATACTATTTTCTTGAATTGTGCACAATTTGACTGAAACATAAGAACGTTTTGAAATATAGTACCGTTGTAATACCTACATCCACACCTAGTTCATAGTATGGTTTTCAATACTATCATTAGCTCACATCCTCTGGTTTGATTTTCCATCAAGAAATAGGTAATAAAAAATGTAGCACCTTTTTTTTTAAATCATAGTTCAGCATCTACACACATTCAAGAAAAACAACTTGCTTTCATGGGTTGTAAATACAATACCCCGATTTCAGTCGAGCAGATTTGGCTTCTAACAGCCGTTAGTTAGACTTGGCAAACAGACAAGTTCAAAGATGTAACAGCCAATTAATAACCAGAGATAAAATGCAGAAATTGCAAATGGTAAGCTATGATCACCAAGATACATCCCATGTAATCACATCTCTCCGATTCAACAACATTTCTAGTCATTTGACGCACTTTCCGACTTATTGGTATTTTCAATTCCCATCGTTCGTTATCAGAGACAACTTTCGTCAAGTAGCTACTTGACCCTCGCAGAAGTTTCCCAGAGATAACAAATGTTACCTGCGAGTTACAGATACCATGCTATCGGAGATAACCAAGAGTTGCGGGATCCCTACCCAGGAGAGTTAGCATAGGAGTAAGAACAAAGACACGAAGCCGGTCGCTGAAACACAATTTTATTTGACGAATCAGTAACAGTATCGACACCCAATCTATTTCCCCTTCTTAGCCTTGATCTTTCGCAGGTAGAACTCGAGCTCCTTGCCTTCGAGAATGTAGCCGTCGGCACGTCCACTCTGGCCAGGTTTCGACGAGATGCACGCTGTAACAGACAAAAAAAAAGCCGTCAAGCCTAAGCTAGAATCGGTGTCCATATATTTGGACAAAGTACTTTTCATCGATGTGTAGAAGTTGAATAAGAAGCAATATTGATCAGAGTGCTGTGGGAAGTCAAAAGACTCGTCATGGCGTTCAGTAAACCAAATTTTTGTATCATCATATCAAACGCTTCCTTCTGAATAACAGTTACATTTATTTGTGGTGTTTAACGACGCACTGTTTTGATATCTGACCATGCGGCACTGGTCTAATGGCGCCTGTGAATGAGTTGTAGTGGATGATGAACCTAACCTAGTCTAGAAGGGCGGAGGGGAAACCCGGATCTAACGAGAACCGGTGTTTCCAACACGCCAAACCTTTCGGTAATAAATATAATAATACCAGTTACATCTGCAGTAGCTAGTGCAAACCCCGTATGTTTGGTATATTTGAGCACATTTTGTCCAGAAAGTAGTTACCAAGTCCAGTGATAGTTTTGAGTCGAAACACAAAGTTACTTTTCATTGCCCTGTACTGCAGAAGGTTGCTATTGGTAAGCAAACAATTTATACTTGAGCGTTGACATCAGACGGCCGGCTGGCTGACTATCAGCTTCGCCGACGCCCACACCAGTGGGTTCAGCTATTGCTAGCTCTGATGTGTGGTCGGCGTCGGCTAAGACACGTCGGAGAGTCATCATGTCGTCAATTGCTCACAAGCTAATTGCTTATCTGATTGGTATAGTGGCTAAGAACGCACCATTGGGTGAAGAGCAAGCAGCTAGAAGTTCTGAGTGCAGTTTGCTAGTTTGTATCGTGAGGTCCACGTGTCCAAGGCTAGATGCAGCCTTTAAATGCTCGGACCTCACGAAATTAATCTCCTCTTATGTTTGTGCTGACTCCCGGAGCCATGATCAGCTCTCGCGAGTGGATGAAAAGAGGTAGTCTTCTAGCGGCAAAATTACAGAGAACTTCGAAGATCGCCAGATGCATGCATTATAAAAAGTTACTTTCAGCTTCGTTAACAATTTTATTGGGAGCGATGTTTATCAGAGTGCTGTGAGATAGTCAATGCTGTCATCAATGCAGTCAGTGAACCAAATTAGAGTGTCATCATTTTAACATGCTCCCAAGAAATGATCGTTTACTGCAAGAATTTTTCAAGTGGCAAAAACACAACAACTGGCACAGAAACCTAACCTTGTTTAAATCAAAGATCTCTGTGAACGGAGCCTATTTGTGGGGTCTAACTTAATAACGCTAATATAATCCATCGTAGTCAATGGACTCGCACTGGACAAATTCAGGGTAATGATGATACCTTTGACATATCAGTTCGGCACAGAGGCACACAAGTCACAGAAACGCATTTAAAATTATTATTATGCTTGGTAACACTCAGAGTAACTATGACAGACAAATCCTCGGCCAAAATTCTTCGTCAAGACGACTAGGAACTGATTTAAGGCCTCGCTGATAGTTGATCATCACCGTGTTCCTGTAATGCCGAGGTTACATTTATGATGGTGCACGTCTCGACAGAAAACTGGAGGGCCTTAGCCCAAAAAACTTACACGATATCTTCAATACAGACACAATGTATAGTACGTTCAAAATGTTGATGATTATACAAATATTTCGTACTGCTGAACTCCCTAACAAGCAGATGTGCAGTCCTTTCAAGTCTCAGAAAGGGAGTTTGTCAGGTCAAAGGTTTTTAAACGTCAGCTGCCTGGAAGAGTTTATTTAATGAGATCTAACGAAGGAACATTTTTTGTCATTAAGAAGACAACCGTCTCAAAAACAAATGCCAAAACGGGGACTCGGACCCCGCTTGGACATCAATTTTAGTTAGGGTAGTAGTGTTCCAAATAAAATACCCTGCGCATTTGAAGCGTTTGCAATTAAAATCAGAATTCACAACTATTTCTGCCTCACTTGCAGCCACTGCAGTTGCATTACCAGGATACTTGCAAAGGCTTGTCTATTTTACCAATGGAGTATCAGAAACAAGGACAAAAGCAATGCTACCAGACTTATAAAACAAAGAGGTTCTCACCAAGGATTCGAGCAGACGAGAACTGCTCCTCCAACGCCGGCTCCACCTTGGCGAGTCGCTGTCGGACCCTGTACTTCTTCTCGACCTTCTTAGACTTCTTCTTGGACAGGTTGGCCTCGTCAGCCTCGCTCTGCAAGGAAATACAGCTAGTTTAGTGCGAGTTAATGGAGCCTCTCGTCGGTATGGGCAATGGCTCGGCAGCCAATCAGCGATAGAAGAATATAAGTTTTATAATCAAGTCCTCACTTCATTTGACACGCTGTTTCATCACTTTGGCAGCACCAGCATTAAAGTATGTCCAGAAATTTCCTGAATCCCTGATTTTGTAATATGGCTAATAAGTATTTCTATAGAATAGCCAGAAATATGGCTCTTTAGTTTTCAGCAAAATTTGCCAGCAATTCTCTACTCGAACACGAATTAATCCCTCCCTTGAAACGTTCTTAGGTAAATCCTGTCTGGTAAATTGAAGATGTTCCTGATAGTAAATGTCTGACCACTAAAGTCTACCCCACGAGGCATTAAAACTCTGCAACTGGCCGAAGACTTATTTGACTCACCATCTTGGCTCCCTTCTTGCGTCCGAGCGGCAGGGAATAGTGTGACTCGTACCACTGTCGGAAGGGGGTGGCGTCGACGATCACGATGGCGTTCTTCACCAGCGTCTTGGTTCGCACCAGCTCGTTGTTGGATGCATTGTACACGACGTCGATGATTCGGGTCTTGCGGGTCGAACCTGCCAAAATACCACAAACAATGTCACTTTTGGCAAACCAATGCAATAATTAACAATGTCAAAGGATAATATTTTTTTTAGAATTCTTAAGAAAATTTTGTTTTCTCCCAATCTTGCCCCATCAAACAATTCAGCTTCATAAAACTAGCTTTGTGCACAAACAAGGAACCCACAATACTTTTGTATGTAAATAATATTATGCGTGTTGAATGGTTTTTGATCAGAAACACAAATTACTGCTTGTTGGAATGTGAATGATCAGCTGAAGGTAGGTATCATCATTGAACAGCAAAACTACTTATGATATTTAACAATTAATCTTCAACAAAATGGATTACTACAAATGTTTCTAAAAAGCTTGGCAAGGGTTGAATCTACTGTTAACTTATTTTGGGTCACTGAAATGTCTATCTACAGAGGTCCGTTGGAACATACTTATAGGGTTACGGATCGGGAAAACCTAGGACAACTCTCAGGTTTGAAGGGGAAACTGGCTTCAGAACGTTAGAGGTGAAAGTTGCAATCAGTGAACGTCATGCAGCTAGTCTCCTAGCGAGTTTCATCATTTACCAGCGGAACAGTTGGATTGGTAGGGGTCTAAACAAGCATGGGACTGCCATGTTTCCTAGAACCTGGGGAAACTGCTCATCTTTCAATGCTTTCCTCAAAGATAGGGATCATTTGCAATTAAGACAAGAAATGTTAAATATGTTTCTTCAGATGACATTGTGTTCACCCACAACAGCGTCTTGGGAAGAAGCTTTGGGTAAGGCATTTATTGAATCACTAGCTCATTTCTAGCAGGATTGGATTCCAAATCAGAGGAAAATCTCCCGACTTTCTTAACATTAAATAGAGAAACTAAATCGGGATAGTTCAAGAAAGTATAAAAGCCAACTGATGGCTAGCAGTAAATTTGTCAGTGATCTTCGACAGCAATGGTGCATTTTATCTTAAATTCCTACACGAAACTTTAAATTTGTATGCTATGAAAAGACTCTGGCTTCATGGCATTTGGGGTGAAAATTGCAATCAGTGAATCGTCAAGCAGCTAGTCTCCTAGCAAGTTCCATAATTTACAAGCAGAATGATAGGTATTTAGTTAGCAACTTGTGTCTAGTGCAGAGTATGGCTCAATGTCAAGGAAATTATTATGGATTGAATATATGGTAATGGCATCGTCAGATATTTCGTTATCAGCAAACCTCATCAGAGTAGGTAAGGAAATTCATGTCATCACAAACACCAAGGACTGATCATGAAACTTTAAATTTGTTTGCTATGAAAAGACTCTGGGGTCACGACGTTGGAGGTGAAAGTTGCTATCAGTAAATCGTCAAGCAGCTAGTCTCCTAGCAAGTTCCATAATTTACGAGCAGAATGATAGGTATTTAGTTAAAAAATTGTGTCTAGTGCAGAGTATGGCTCAATGTCAAGGAAATTATTATGGATTGAATATATGGTAATGGCATCGTCAGATATTTCGTTATCAGCAAACCTCATCAGAGTAGGTAAGGAAATTCATGTCATCACAAACGCCAAAGACTGAACACACTCGATCACAAGCAAAGAGATTATAGCAATTGAAACTTACATTCTGAGCCCCACGAGAAATTTCCTTGGTCCAGTCGGAGTGCACGGAACTTCTGGTTTCCTCCTCGTGTCCTTACTCTATGCACACGACGCGATCCAAGCTGCAAGAGCAAAATTTGTTAGGGACCAGCATTTCTCAAGAAGCAGAAAACAAAATTCTTATTTTGCATTGGCTTCAGTACGTTAGAGGTATATGCATCCTTCACAGTCTCTCAAGTTGTGCTACTCACGAAGTAGCAGTTGTCATCATGTCAGCCAAGTATGAAGACAACATTTTCAGTCAACCTACCTTAGTGTTGGCGGCCGGTCGGCCTAATTCGTGCTTCCTCTTCTTCCTGATGGGCTTCCTCTTTCCTCCCGTGGCCCGGCGCTTGTGCCAGTGGTCCCGGGAAATACCTAGAGACAGAAGGACACGGCTATCAGGATACAGTCAACTCTCATTATAACTATTTACTGAAAGACGTTATCTTGGCATATGAACAATAACTTGTTAAGCTCCCGGATTGTGAAACTGCTACCGAATAGTGTCGTCCAAGTTGGTTAGGGCGCTAGACTTGGCAATCTGGTATTCGTACAAGACATGATTTTGACGGGCATTAAAGATTAACCAAAATGTAAGATGCAATTCTTCAGTAGAAATCTGCCTACGCAATAGGAACTGAAAGAAATAACCTAGAACACCGAAGTCTGGAATTTACAATAACACTAAACATCGCGTGGCCTATCCATATTCCATAAGCGGCGAGACATGCAGGATTTTAAAACATTATATCTCCGAATATTTTCCGGCAAAATGACTAACCACGACACGGTTGGAGCTATTAATAATGCGGATAATATTTTACCCACTTTAAATGATATTTAACAACAAATAACGCCGATGTTTGAAGATGAAGTAAAATTAATTGCACCATCTTACTCACCCATGTTTAACAATAAAACAGAGGCCCGGATGTGACTGAGCAACAGTGCAGACAGGTGTCGCCTCGATCGCCGGATGATACTCTCTTGAATGGCGGCTGACCTTACATTTTTCAAAATCTTCAAAAACTACTTGGTGGGCAAACGCTACGTTTGTTGCATCGCGTTGGAAGATGAGCGTATCGAGATAAATAAGATTATGACGCAGATTTAAAGTGCTCGCTTTTAAACTACCGGAAAAAACTTTCTTGTGGATCTTTTTCAAAATTGTACTCATCACAACAGACTGGGGATTTGCTGCAAACTCAACAATATTACAAACGTATTTTAAAATGTTTATTAAAATCAATAAAGCCTACTGGTTTTTAGACTCATGTGTACTTTATCTAATCTTAGCCTATTCAATAGAGAAAAGAAACACAGTTAGCACATAGGTGTCACATTTTCTGGGTCTCCATATTCTACTGTTTCCTTGCTGTAATAAACAGCAACTTAACAATTACGCAAATAAAATATACCTCACCCTGGAATTCAATGTGCTAAGCTTCCAACCATTGACTTGTAAGCATCTCCAAATCTCCTGGCAAGGTACTCTATACCCTTTATTCCTGAAATGTCACGTCACCTCCTAGAATTGGTGTCATGGTGTGTGAAACAAATTGAAGGGTATAGGATCAAAACTAAAACATGGCATGTAAAAAATAAGATATTTTATTGTTCGACAACTACCGAGTAGTGGCCATAGTAATTAGTATCTAAGCAAATCATTCCCTGCGTGACTTCTTGCGCTGAGTTTCAACCCCCGGTCCGAGATTCTCCGAAGGTTCGTCATCGAGGATCGCTCGAATTGCCGCTCTAGTCTGGTCTAGCCGTGTCCGAGCCTTCTGGATTGTCTCGTGGAAAAGCTTCGCAATCTGCAATCGAGCAAGCCTTGTTTATTTATTTATTTCTTTGAAGCGGCGGACAAGTACATAGTATTTGTATGTGCTTTTTACGATAGCTTGTTAACAATAAAGTGACAATAGTAATTAGCAGGTTATGCAGGTCAGCAGGTCATGATTATGGGGGAGGGTTCGGTGTTTGGAGTCAGAGGAGAGATGGTTGGTGAGATGTTGTGGTGAGGTATTCTTCGAGGCTGTAGAAAGGGTTTTGGAGAAGGAAGTTTCGAAGGTTCGAATCGAAGGAGCTAAGTTTGGAGGATTCTTTGATATAGGTCGGGAGGTGGTTATAAAGTTGGTCAGTTGGTTAACAACAAGAGCTAATTTAAAGACCACAAGCACCACAAGCTTAAAGTCAAGGTTCCAGTGAGAGGGGGTTACCATTTTACACAGGGACCGTTACCTAAATATGACACAAACACAACATTAAAAGTAAAAATATTATGATTTTTTAAAAATATTCCTAGTCGAGATGATTTTTATGTGTTTTTAATATGCAGGTTCTTCTATTTCTATCTCATCTTAGCAATCATAATTTTATTTATCTTTCATCCCCAGTAAACTTCTGATAAATGTAATCTTTTCCTTTGGTACACTCTTATTTCTTTCAAGTTTCAACCCAATACAATGTTTGCCTATAAACAAATTAGGAGAGAGATTAATCTGCATAAATCCAGTGGTCACTAGATGATGTGCACATTTGCATTTGTGTAGCTAATGGCTAAATGCTGTCAGGTAACAGTTTGGCATTTGCCAATGTCTCCATTGCCAGCTTTGTTAACTGACTCCACACGCGTATCCCCGATACCATATCATGTTTCCATTTCACTTTAAACTCACATCAGGGTCTGTTGGCCGTCTAGGCGATGACATCGGTGAAAAGTCATCATCATCCGATGAGAAGAGCTCATCGTGCTGCCAACTCAACCGCGGTGGCGATGTCGAACCATTGGCCGAGCCTGGCATGTCGGGTTGGTATGCCTTTTGCATCTCAACGCATGCGTTTAGAACCTGTGACGGAAGAGAAGGAAACGTATTGCAAGAGCAATCCGGTATTTAAAGTTGGACAAGCAAGGCCTGATAATGAATTTTCATAAAACAAAATGACAAAACTGGATGAAAAGAGAGACTTCATTTGCTCAATTGAAGATGAAGACAATAATGAAAACCTCGTTTAGCCAAGAAATTAACCAAGAAATATTAATGGTCCAGATAGCTTGCCTGAAGAATGATTTAGATTTTTACTCCTAGCATTAACTATTAACTAACATTAACTCTATCAAAGTTTATGAATCAGGGAAATGAAAATAAACTTCCTAGATTATTTGAAATCAGATTTAAGTTGAGAATGCTTGCAATGCGCTAAGTATTTTATTACAAATAACACTACTACACTATCAAAAATTTATGTCCAAACAGAGACACTAACCCCGATCTCCACCTGTCCCGGTGTCCTCGTTTGGGTATACATTTCTGAGAGGGTAGTAGTGTTCTCAATAACAAAAAAACTTCCCAGGTTCTTTCTCCGACTATATTTCTCAGCTAAAAGCTGAGCGACGTGGCATGGCATACCTGTCTGCGACTCATGATGTCAGGTATGACACAAGGCTCAATCTTGCTCGGCCGCAGATGTGTGACAAAGTCCTTGAGCTCGACGTGCGAGCAATGACACGAGTACGCAACCTTGCATCGCTCCACCTGGCTCATCGAGATCGGCGGCGACTGCGGAAGAATCCGTCTTTGAGAACCAAAGTGCAGTGAGACATTCGTATGTTTCGTGAATATTGTGGCAGGTAGGTAACCACAATATATATAGGTAACTATAATACAGGTAACTGATTAGTGATTACCATTTGTCATACAGAAAAAAAGCTACAAAAATATTTTTCATCACAAAACATTCAAATACCATTTGAATGACAAATCTAAATTGTGTTGGGTGTGTAGTGGATATGCATGAGGCAAAAATCTTCTTGACTACTTCTAAGTCCCTGTTCTGGCAGCTGCAGCAAGTCCTATTATATGCGGGCGTGGTCAAAGTACCAGTGTCAGGGATTGTTAACTAAGAAGTAACTTGATAAGGATGTAGGTCCTATGCTTGTTTCCTTGGTCATAGATTTAAAAATAATCTATAGATAACAAAGAGACATTTTGGCAGTGAGCACCAAATTATAGATGGGGTGATGACTCTCGTGTTAGTAAAACCAGTGACTAGGTTGTCTAACAATTTTTAGCCGTGTTCTTAATAGGGTGTTGCAATTCTTGCCCTGTTATGTTCAAGGATGTAGTAAGGGTGCTAGAGGGTGATTGAATAAGAAGTTGTGCGATACCTTGTCGCTTAAAATGAGAACCAAAGGGTCTGAAGCGGGCATTGACATAGATAATGCCTGGCAACACATTTGAAATCTTTACACAAATCAATTCCTGGTTTAGCTTAAATCAGTTATAAGGTAGATTATAACAGCCCCAAAGGAAAATTAGAACTATGATGAATTTGTTTTCTTCACTAAATGCACTCAGCAACAGCAGCAAACTTCTTAAGTGGAAATCAAAATACGAGTTGTAAATCAACCGACATCATGGTACCTTGTTTTTTGAGAAGTACCACCACAAAGCAGCAGGCTTGATGTTTCGAATTTTCAACGAATCGTCACGTACACAGCTGCCGCGGATATTCTGGTAATGAAAATCGAAACACATTTGTCAATGATAAAAAATGATTTTAAAAAAGTTAATGCAAAGTGCAAAAATCTAGACTGACCTCCATGCAAGAATGTATCCTTGTATCTGGATTCGAGGTGACCACATCTTCGATCTCTGGAACGTGCTGGTAAATTTTGAACTGACTTTCGCTGACATGGATCTTGGTGCCAAACTCGCGGGCCACCTTCACGAACAGATACTCCGAACCAAATCGAGCTGTAATAATTAGAAATTGAATGAATCAATGTACAATCAAAAGGACCATTTTACTTATGAGAAAAGTATTAGGTTGGGAAAACTATAAAAAAATAGACATTGTCTTTTTAATAAATAGAAAAAATATACATATATCAAAGCCATTTGCAAATAACATACATGCTATGATTGTTTTTAGACTCATGTCTACTTGATGTAACTTTAGCACTAGTTTTAACGAAAACTATTTGAACTGGGTTTTGTTCACATATAGGCTAACATCAAACATAGTTCCTAACCTGAAGTGTGAAGGTTAACAATGTGCTCTGTTCCTTTAGCAAGCCACTCTCGAATCAGGCGGCAGACTTCGGTGGCACTGGCTTCTCTGCTAGGAAAACTGTTCACCGATTGGTTAGCGCTGCCAATGAATGTTGTATCCAAATACAAGGACGTAATGGATTTCACTGAGCCGTCGGAGTTATGAAGAGCACTAAGCTTTGCTGCATCTCCAACCGCAAGACGAAAGTCTCCTGTATAGAGAACAGTTCCAAAGTCTCCTTCGAAGAGGAACCTGGAAGAGTGATATAGGAATTTAAGAATTGAACCAAGGTGAAAAGTACCTGGTAACCAAGCCGTTTGTATTCCACCTAAATTTGGGTTAAGGAAAAAACCTAAATATTTTGAACGTCTGGATAAGGCTTCCAGCACAACAGTTAGTCTTTTTTTTTTAAGTAAAGATGGCTCATTTTGACTTCGACTTACATTACCGATCCCGGACAATGTCCGGCAGGTACCAGCGTGACAGATATTTCTTTGTCGTCTGCCGAGCTCAGTCCAGCAAATGTTTGTTCGTCTCTTGGTGCAGGAACCCTTACAATCGTTGCACCGTCAATTGGCAGGACTACAATCTTATCCCCAACTTCTCCCAAACAGCTATGGCGAAGGATGGTGGCAGTGATGTCACTGCAGTACAGGAACACAGCAGCGTTGTTCCGAAGATGCGTTATGAATCTTTCATTGCGGATACCTTCCATATGATCTATAAATTAATAGAAATGAACGACACACATTTTGAGGTTCGTAATTGAATCACAAATTGTTGCTCATAGATTGAAGAGTATCTTACCTGAGTGACAATGCGATAGGAAAAAGCAAGTACTGGCCAGGTTATCCCCATCGAATTTATCTATAGAAACCCAAGAGATCTCCGTTGGCTTACCCGTAAACGTACTCATTATTATGGTACAACTTTAAGCCAGGTTCACGAGTTTAATTCCTGTGAATCTGTCGTAAAATGTCAAAACTCAAAAGACGCAAGCCCGCCTGTCAATAAATCAAATCAGCTGTCACCTTGACTAGTGTGAAGCTGGTTTTATGTTTGTCCGTACACCAAAGTGAAAATAAACGCTAGCCTATTCGCACGGCTCCAAGTCGATATAATTCTATTCGCAAGGTAAGGTCGTGCCAACAACTCGCTGCCTTGTGCTGTTGCTTGTGCGCCCGTAGACCGAGTTGGCGTCGCGTCCTGCGAATTAAAACTGATGAATCGTGCAAATAGTCACTTAGATTATGAAAATATCTAAAAGCATACCGCGGCAAGACTGTCGCGTACTAAAGTTAAGAAAAACAGTCTAAACAACAATAGCACAGTATGTATTGAAAATTTTTCAAAGAATTACGAGAACTAGCATTTACTTAAAACATTGCATCATGATTGTTCACAAATACATTGTTAGTGAAATGTAAAGAAAAGGAAATTTACACCTGCTTATTCGTACATCTTCGCGCCTATTCGTACTATTGATACGGTTCCCTCTCCTTGTTGCTTTTGCTAGAACATCTTCACTTTAGTCATTCTGGAGGTTAAGGTGTTCGTTTTCCACAATTTGTAAACAGTAAGCTGAATTCGACCTGTTTTAAGTGAGAAATAAATCACAAGTGAGTTTAATTTCTCACTGATAATGGCGGACTACTGGAAATCACAGGCCAAAAAGTTTTGCGACTTTTGTAAATGCTGGATTGCCGACAATCGACCAAGTGTTGATTTTCACGAGAAAGGTAAACGCCACAAAGAGAATGTCGAGAAGCGAATAAAAGAGATGACAAAGAAAAGCTGTAAAGACTACCAGTCCGACATGAAAATTGAAGATCAGATGAGGAAAATGGAAGCGGCAGCAATGAAAGCATATATGAAAGATGTTGAAGAGAAAAGGGACTTTACGTCTCATTTGATCCACGCAGAATTGACGTTGAAAGCAGAGCAAACTGCTGCAAAAAATGCAGAGCTGTCCTCTGGAAAAAAATTGGATGCTGCATCCACATCACAAGTTATAAGTGAACCTGAAGCGGTGGTTGCCGAAGAAGTAGTTATCTGGCACGAGACAATATCAGACGAAGGACACACATATTATTGGAATACAGAAACAGGAGAAGCTGTTTGGGAGGCACCAGAAAAGTTTTTATCATTGACTGAACAGAAGAGAATTGCTGATAAGAAACTAAAAGAGGAGAAGGAAAAGATTGAGGTGGAGAAAGAGAGAGTTGAAGAGGAAAGAGCAGCAAAATTCCGTGAACAGATGAAGAAACGTGCAGCAAAGAAAGAGAAGAAAGTAATTGTTCCCTTTGATCCAATTCCGATGGGTCCGGCTCAGAAAAAAGACCCGTACGGCAACTGGAAGTCTATAGACACAACGCCAGTCGTGCCAATTGATTTCCAGTTGCCGAAAGGTCCTGAAACTGTCCAAATTCGTGTGGCAGTTGTGCCAAAAGAACCGTCTATTAGATTTAAGGAGAAAATAGTTCGTGCTACTGAGAATACAGAAGGTGTGCAAACAGACTTTAAGAAAAGGAAGTTCAATTCTGGATCGAAACGACAAACAAGGCAAAGACTTGACGATGATTGAGTTGACATTTAAGTGATCACAAGCTAGATTTTTATGGCATTGTCTGGCAAAATAAACTTTTATGTTTTAAAAATACTGTACATTATATTTTTATGTAAAGCACTTGACATTAAATTAATTTTCTGTGGATAATAGACCTAATTTATTAATAGAAGGAAAAATAATACATAATTGTAGGTATTGATTGATATTTGTACCTAGCATTTATAGCTAGCCTATTTTTATTTACAATCAAAGTCTTCACAAATTTGATTGGAATCGGTTCATTGATTGCGAAATTTACAAATCAATTCATATTGAATACAATAAAACCAGTTTAAATTAACATGTGATTTCAGTGACAATGTTTGGCTCATACAAAGCCGAATGGTTTGCCTATTCGTTGTTGAAATGTGAAATACCTCCAACAGGCTTTGTAACTGCCTAATCGATTTCAATTATCACTAGCTGAAAGTCCATTTAAATGAGCACAACAAGCTTTTCGGCTCCGGAAAGATGGATTCAAAACGAAATCATTCACATAAATGCTAGTTTGAAGCACCCATACCTTCTTTCATTGACGATATTGCGCCACTGGCTTAGTAAAGCCTGTAGGTACCACAGCAAGTGCTTGTTTAGCACTGTGGTCGTCAAAGCATTTTTTGAAAGGGCATTATTCAAGTGACACTCATATTATGATTCTTTTTTGCAAGGTTCTTCAGAGCCTCGGGTTGCTTATGACCTCGAATCTATCTTTCCAAAGCTGCCAAGTCAAAAAACTTGTCGTTTCCCATTTCAACACGTTATCATCGTCAAACTACGACGCTAGTGAAACCTCTTCGTACAGTTTACTCGCTGTCTTCCTTGTCGCGATCCGACCGCCGCGACTTCTTCTTGCGGTGACCGCGATGTCCGGGCGACCGCGACCGGCTCTTGTGGCGTCGCGACCGACGTTCGGCGCTGCGGCTGCGCGACCGGTGGCGGTGCGACCGTTCCTTGTGCTTGTCGCTGCGATCCTTGCTGCGCCGGTCTTTGCGCTCGTCGTCTTTTGGCTCCTCCTTGATCACGACGCCTGGCGGCAGTTGCAGGCTCTGTGGCTCGCTGCTGCTGGGGGTCTGCACAACGAAGGAGAACTCGTTGGTTATTCCTGAGATTTGTAGCTACCTTTGAGTACTAGCGTTGAGTGTGCAGGTTCTAGGTAGAGGCAGAACGTTAATGCTAAACCGTCGAGTGTGCAGGCTCTAGGTAGAGGCAGAACGTTAATGTTAAACCGTTGAGTGTGCAGGTTATAGGTAGAGGCAGAACGTTAATGCTAAACCGTCGAGTGTGCAGGCTCTAGGTAGAGGCAGAACGTTAATGTTAAACCGTTGAGTGTGCAGGTTCTAGGTAGAGGCAGAACGTTAATGTTAAACCGTTGAGTGTGCAGGTTATAGGTAGAGACAGAACGTTAATGTTAAACCGTTGAGTGTGCAGGTTATAGGTAGAGGCAGAACGTTAATGTTAAACCGTTGAGTGTGCAGGTTATGGGTAGAGGCAGAACGTTAATGTTAAACCGTTGAGTGTGCAGGTTATAGGTAGAGGCAGAACGTTAATGTTAAACCGTTGAGTGTGCAGGTTATAGGTAGAGGCAGAACGTTAATGTTAAACCTTTGAGTGTGCAGGTTATATGTAGAGACAGAACGTTTATGTAAAAATTTCTGCATAAAAGATTTCTCAAATCCCTTACATGCCAAACCAGCTCGCAGCAGCAAAGTTTTTTCGCAGAGGCCTCGTCTATAAGTGACAGCAGTTTGTATTTCTTTCGACGGATGGGATTAGAAACCTTTTTCGCTGCCATAAACTTCTCTCTCTCTTACCATCGCAATACTGCAGTTTTATAACGTGGAATTTCTTTGATGCACCTGTTTCCCCCATTACTTCACAAGGATTGTATTTCTGTGTAAACTTCATGTGCCACCAGGTTTAGTCAGGTACTTGCTAATGTTTAACTGTCTCCTCTAACAATATCAAATAATAACTGCTATACAAACGCCTACATGTGGAACCACCGTCATTTTGAGATGTAAGAAATTTAATTTAATTATCTGTTGATTACTCGTATTTGAGTCTCAATTATCTTATTTATGCTAAGCTTAACGATTGATACACTTTTATCAATATATTGAGTCGTAATTAAGGATATAATTGAAAAAGTGTGTTAAAGAGAACAGCTGCTATGTCATCGTGGCCATGACTACAAGTAGCCGGCTCAATTGATCAACAGAAAGTTTAAAATTGGTGCTGTGACTAACTAAACATAAGCCCACATTTAAAAACCACCTCTCTGATATCCAAACGAAGCCTAAATGGTGAGACAAAATAGATGAGTTACCTGTCCTTCCGGCCTTGCCTCTGAGCTGGGAGCGGGGGTTGTCGATTTTGAGGGCGGTGCTATGACAGGTGGCTGCGGGTCCCCGGACGTGAGCACCCTCACCCCACCCAAGGGGGTCAGCGAGTTCGGCTGCCAGTTCTGTACGGGCAATGCAGAGAATGTGTTTCATATGCTGTGTTTTGTGTTTACTTAATGTCAGCTTGGGAAAACAATGTGGCAGCAAATTCCTGATTTGACACTGCATTGCGATTGATTGATTGATGAAAGTTATTTGGCTTAAATACAATAAAATACAAGCCATCAACCCTGTTTGGCCTACAGATATATTTGCTATCTCCATGGCTGCCAGTACTACCAAACGTACCAAACAACTGCACGGAATTTTATACTTTTAGCAACAAAAATATAACAAAAAAAGCCATATTGAAACAGCTATTGAATGCTAACTTAGCTCAAAGATTTTTGATTTGAAAAAAAAGTTACACCAGTGGTAATAAGCTCATCAGGCAATCTCAGCATCTCCATGACTACCAAATTGACAGCTGAAAGTCATATTCTTGGTAGTTTTTTTTGTTTTCGAAGTTGGCAAATGAAAATTACCTTTTTAGAAAATTTAGAGTCTACCTATTTGTGAACAGAAAGCAAACATTTATCTCAAAAATATGTCAAAGGAACTTTTAAAGAAAAAAAAAAAAAAAATCTTTCACCGTACCTTCCGGACGGGATCGTTCCACTGGCAGTCCTGAGTCGGCTCGTACGAGTGGTAATAGTCATCCGGTGGCGGCTGGTAGAACTCTCCGCCACCGCCCGGCCCCAGTCCACCGATGGGGTTGCCGTACGGGTCTAAGTGCGGAACGAAGGGGGGCGGTCCGGGAGGCGGACCCAGCCGAGGTATCGGTCCGTGAGGTGGCAGCCCTGGAGGTGGCAAGTCGAACGCTGGAGGCGGTAAGCCCGGGGGCGGCATCGACATGTCTGGAAAGCCGGGCTTGCGGCTGTAGTCGCGACGGTCCGCTGTCATCACCTGGGGGCAGAGAGGGAAAAAGGGTTAATGGGGTGTTAGAGCAGTGGCCTTACCTACGGCAGACATTTTGTACCCATGGCATTACTCTCAGTAGCACTGTGCTAACTAGCACCACCATAGCACCAAGGAATAACAAACAAGCAAAAAATATAATCACGTAGATTGAGAAATCACGTAGATTGATACGGAGAAATGCTTGGAAATGCCAAAATTTTCCTATTTTAAACTCGTTACAGTTGCCCCAGAGACGGATTTACAGTATTTTCTACAAATTAACTGAACTACCAGTACAATCGGCAGACACACAGCCTTCCAAACTACTGGCTGATGTGGGAGAATGTTTCTAGAAGGCTCGTGTCATCCAATTTCTCTTTAAATTCTTATCCTGAAAATTACTGTAACCCGTTAAGTTGCTCGCTATTTTCCGCCTTCCTTGGTCATATGGCTCTGGTCGCTCGGGGACAATTGCCACCCGAGGGACAGAAAGTATTAATAGGGCACCGGCGAAGAGACCATTGTAAGCGAGCCGTGATCCATATTTTGGCGAGTGTTTGTATCCGTGCACTTTCAACAAGTGACATTGAACCACATTTAAACTGTTTGTCGTAAATCTCTTTGTCAGCTGCCCCTTATTATACCGATACTCAGATTCGAATTGTGCAAACTGCTCAGACAAGACGTCGTTCTGGCAAACAAACCCACAACATCACTCACCTGTATAACGTTCTCGGCCGCTCCCGCCCCCTTGTCCTGTCCACGCCGCGATGCCAGGCCACCGCCGCCGATAACGTCGATGGAGCCTGCGTATCTTCGACCTGGCGGAGGTCCCGCCTTCTTCTGCCCGAGGAAGTTCCCTTGGTCCCAGGTGGTGTACTTGGAATTGTCGTTGCTGATCGGGACGGTGACCAGGCCCGATCGGGGAGCTCCGCCCGAGCTGCTCAACGTTGCCAAGCCAACGCCGGAATCTTGGACTCGGATGCGTTTCTGACGTTCGCAGTACGCGCGCCACGTTTCTTCGTTGAAACCGTAGTTGAAGTAGTCTGAAGTAGGTTGCAAGGTTGTTATTCGTTTTCTTTGTTATGACACGTGAAAACTAGTTTTGGCCAATTTTGGCTGTAAAGTTATAATTGAAATTGATTGGAATTTTTTGGCTGAACATTAGCACTTTCATCTTGAAAAATTAGGAATTTTAATTGAAAGGTCATGGAATTTTGTTGCACAGGATACAAATAGAGCATTTAATCCTGAGATGTAAAAGCCTAGGAAAGAATACCAATTATCTGCAGTTTTTTCAGGATAAAATATTGATTTTCTGGGATTGAGGGATAACTTTATTTTAAACGAAGTTAAAAAAAAAGCGGCTCTATTGACTGTGATCTCCGTCAAAACTTACGAACTGAACGTCAAACAGTTGAATTGTGTGTAGTTTATTTATAAAACTATCTATTAAAATTATAACTACAATTAACTAATTATTATTACAAAAAATGCATAGAAACTTGATTTGCATAAACACACATAAAAAAGCATAGCTAAATATCAAAACAAGTGATCACAGTATTGGAGATTTAAAAGCAAAAAAAAAAAAATAATAATAATTAAAAAAATAGCACTGAAACGTATTTTTGTTGTTTTCTCAGAAATAAAGTCTTCAAACGTTTAGCAAGAAACCTTGAAATAAAATGTTTTTCTCCTTAACTTAACGGATTATTTTCTTGGGCTTAAAAACTTTGAATATTTACAAATATTTAATTTTTATTACATTAGTGGGAGTGAAAAAGTTTAGTTTATGGATGTCTGGCTTACCAGTTATGTCAGCACCAGGTTTTCTCCACGGTTTATCTTCCAAAGAATCCAAGTTAAAGTCAACTGCTTCGTGGCCATTGATTGTTCCGACCATCTCAAACTCTTCAATTGAGAACTTGCCAGGTTGCTGTAAGAATTTAAGATTGATTGTAAAAATCAAACCAACAACTGATAAATAATTGCATAGCTAACCAATCAGCCTCACCTTCAATTTATCACCAACTCCTGTAGAGGTTAATAATCCACCACGCTTGATGTTTAAGCTTGTGTAGCTAGTGGTTGCCTTGATGTCTCCTATAACAACTTGTACGTCATCTTCGTCACTATCATCATCGTCATCATCCTCTTCTCCATTCTCTGTGGTTGCAGGAGCATCATCATCAGCGGCAGGTGTATCTTCGGAAGCCTCCGCTGAATCAACTTCTGTTGCCGTATCTCCGATAGCCGCTGTACCATTCTCCGCAGGGACATCGATATCTTCCGAAATAATCGGGGGTTCTATTCTCGGTGGTAGGATAACATCAGGTTCTACCTGAGGTGCCTATATAATGACAAAAATATATCAAATTACGTTTACTAGTAAATAGCGGTACAGTTTGAGGTTAGAGGCTGTCCAAAATTATATATTTACCTGTTCTTCTATTCCTTCCATTGGTGTTTGCTCAACTTCTGCTACAACAGGAATCTCAGTCGTTTCCTCATTGCGTTTTTCATCGTCAACTGCTTCAGAGGATTCTGGATTTACGGAATCCCCGTAAAGCCACTGGTCCTCATTTCCCGAATCGTCCGACATTTTCAACGCGATCGGCGACTCAGGTCAACGAGCGGTGATTGGTTGCCTACATAGACGTTGACTAGCCCCGCCAAGAATTTTGAATAGCAAGAGATTGGCAAGAGTCCTCTTTCACTAAAAACCTAACCCCACCGAATATTTTATACTGGTGTTTTCAATTGTTATAACATGTTTTCTTATTTCTCAATAAGTCAAATTTCTAGTCGCATGCGAACATGGAAGAGTTAATAGAAGACAAAAGAGTGAGGAATCATGATTTAATTCATAAAGGTCATATTGTATATCTTAATTAAAAAGCCACAAAGTTGTAAATAGCATGACAGATAAGACTTAAAGAATAAAATTATTTCAAGCGAAGACAACAGGGTCCGGAATATTGGAAGCGATCTTGCGTTTCACGACTTGAATCCTCTTGTTCGATAGACAGATAATGTAGCTGTGTTCGTCATATGATACTGAAATAAAAAGAACAAGCGTTACAAATATTAATATCACAACTTTCTACAATGAAATAATTACTGACAATTATTGATTTTGTACAAACATTAAGCCTTATACATTTAATTTTGAGAACCCTAACATCACTTATATGAATCCTCTCAAAGATGTATTGCTCAGTCCACTCCCATTTACATATTTGAAAATTCTGAATCTCAGATTGAGATTTTAAAAATCTCGAAGAAAGCCTAAGTCAAACATCTTTTCATGGAAAAAGAAGCCACTATTTTCTAATTACAGAGATGGGATTCAACACAAACAATGGCACAGGATCCTATTTCGGCGACCGAATAGAATCAGCTAGAAACAAAACTTGTCGATCCATGGACAGAAACATCAAATCAGTTTAGAATTAGAATAAATGCTATCAAGGAAAATGTTAAAGCTATTATAGTAAAAAAACATAAATATACGGTAACCAAGCCAGAGAGCTGCAAATAAAAAATAAACAAAATACAAATTGCTGTTGTTAATGAACTTATTGAACGACTGACTGAACATCGTCATGATTTCGAAAATAAGTGCCTGTGTAGTATTCAACGACTACAGTTTAAAATACCAAGATATCCAAACTTCGTCAGCCTGCTCATGGATAGCCAGTTTACCTAATTATTGAATCAACATGAAAACCCCATAGTACCAAACAGTCTAATCAATTACACAATACACAATAGCACACAATACACAATAGCCTTATTCAAGATCTATCGGAAATAGTTGATGAACACGAAGAGGTTGATGCAATCTTACTTGATTGTACTTGATTGTTGATTACTTGATTGTTGAACCCATGGTTGGACTCAGTGGAGGAGTTTATTAGTAGACTAAATTTTTATGATATAAAATAAAATAATGTATTATGTAATAATATGTAAGGAATGGAAATTGTATTTAAATGTATTGTATCCAAACAAATGAAGCTTACAGTAATAAACACACTTTGACTCGACTTGACTAAAAAATACGGTATAAAATTTCGCACATTTCTTTAGCTTGGAAAATTATTGTAACTCACCATTGTAAATTCAACCATTTAATAGCACAAATATCCAGCAATCCAAAGATCAATCAAAGAGCAGGGACATGAAATGCAACTTGACCATGTTAGCTTACCAAGCAAAATAGATCACAGACCTGTGTTTTTTCAAAATATAATAAGAAAATAATTACTTACTAGTTATTCTTTGGAAGCCCTCATCAGATGAAAATGCTGGGTCAATTTTGTCGGTTAAAGACACCAACGACGTGATTATGTTTGCAACCCTCTCATCGTTTTCCAAATCACCAGCTGACTACAAAAATACAACCAAGTGAGAGCAAAATAAAGCGGAAAGTTAGAAATACATGCCATAAGTTAAAATCAAGATTTTTATTGCAAGGATCTTACTGAAACAACAGCCCCATCCTCAGTGAGGACCAAGTACCCGATTTGGTCGGGAATCTTCTCCAGGTTCAGCATTTTCAGGTTTTAGAAATAACAGAT
Source organism: Protonemura montana (assembly GCA_947568835.1). Taxonomy (NCBI): domain Eukaryota; kingdom Metazoa; phylum Arthropoda; class Insecta; order Plecoptera; family Nemouridae; genus Protonemura; species Protonemura montana. Next base: position 4,141,439 of record OX387609.1, read on the forward strand.
GTCAGTACCATCTGCATAATCAAGACAAATCATCGGACATTAGAAAACAACGCAAATAAGCATTTGGTTAATTTTACACTGGGCGAATACTACCATTGATACTACCTAAGCCTCTGACTGTCAAAGTTCAACTTTTAAGGCTAAATTTTCAACCATAAAAATAGGGGAAGCCAGAATAACAGAATATGCGGTCAATGATGAAATATCATGAACTATAAGTACCAATTTAAATCTTAAATGTAACTGAGCATGCGAATATTTAGCAAAATATCGTGAAGAAATACTCCTCACCACACGTCTCCCAGCGCCATGTTGATTCTGGGACTGTCATATGTCAGATCAGCCTGATGGCGGTAAAATCGAAGACTCCATTCCTATTTCAAAAGTTTTATGATTGATTTATTGATTGACTTGTAGTGTTTAGTGACGTAATGTTTTGACGAAGGGCACTGTCTGTACCTCTATTTTGTATTTTTTTTGAATATCGGTGAATGAAACTAGCGAAGCGATTGCTGAAAATCCTGCTCACTTGCTGATTTGTCAACAAATCATATCAAAAGATTATAATTAAAAAACCCCTTGTATGTGTCCTTTTTATAAAATTATTGAAATGAACCAGTGTACTACAGGTAACCGAAGTTAATCAACATTGCCCTGGGTCAGGTATTGGATGGGTGACCATCATACACATGACCAGTTCTGAACGGGAGAGAGGTTAGAGGAATGAAAGTTAAGCAACACTGCGCTGGGTCAGGTATTGGATGGGTGACCATCATACACATGACCAGTTCTGTTCGGGAGAGAGGTTGGAGGGATGCAAGTTAAGCAACACTGCGCTGAGTCAGGTATTGGATGGGTGACCATCATACACATGACCAGTTCTGTTCGGGAGAGAGGTTGGAGGGATGCAAGTTAAGCAACACTGCGCTGAGTCAGGTATTGGATGGGTGACCATCATACACATGACCAGTTCTGTTCGGGAGAGAGGTTGGAGGGATGAAAGTTAGCATAGCAACTTCATTCACCTTGCTTATCAACCTCTCGACAGCATGGATCTTTGAAAGAATCCTGCTGTTCGCGTTGTACCGACCTTCGGAAGGGACGTTAAGCTGTTAGTCCCCTTGGTGCTCTTCGACAGAAATAGGCTACGTGCCGGCACCGGATCTCATCTAGGCTAGGAAAAATTCATCAGCCCCCTCCATAACACCCGCTCATTCACCGATGCAATCAGAAGAGTGCCACAAGGGCCCGTTGTCAAAACAGTGCGTCGTTAAACACCACAAATCAATTGACTCATGCGTTTCCTACCGAGTACGCATCGCTTACGTCACCGTGTGATCATCAACGTGCCATTACGTCAATGCTTTTTGTTTCCCGCCACAATCTTCCTTCTCCCCCCAGTCCCCCCCGCCCAACCATCATCGCATTGGTTGCAACCGGTTTGGTGTAGCGTCTTAATATCACCCACCTCTTCACTAATGCAGACTCTTTCTGCAGACCACAAGACGACCGAAGACATCATACACTACGCGCGGTGAGTTCTCAAGAATCAGTATTTGAATTTAATAATTTATCTTGTTCAAAGCGTCCGTAATTTCAGTCAGGATATCCTAATTACGAGATTACGTTTGAGAGCAAGAAATCTGGACAAACAGCCCTAAATTATTGGTACTACCGAACGGTTTGGCGTGTTGGAAACACCTGTTCTCGTGAGATCACCGAAGTTAAGCAACACTGCGCTGAGTCAGGTATTAGATAGGTGACCATCATACACATGACTAGTTCTGTTCGGGAGAGAGGTTGGAGGGATGAAAGTTAAGCAACACTGCGCTGGGTCAGGTATTGGATGGGTGACTATTATACACATGACCAGTTCTGTTCGAGAGAGAGGTTGGAGGAATGAAAGTTTGTACAGCAACTTCACTCGTCTTGGTTATCAACCTCTCGACAGCATGGATTTGTGGAGGAATCCTGTTGTTCACGTTGTACCGTCCTTTGGAAAGGAACGTTAATCCGTTGGCCCCTTTGGTGCTCTGCGACAGGAGAAGCTACGTGACGTCACTGGGTTTCTCCTCCTTTCTTCCAGGCAAGGTTAGGTTCATCATCATCCTCATCATCATCCACTCATTCACTGACGCCATTGGACCGGAGCGACATGACACGTTTTCAAAACTGTGGGTCTTTCAACCCCAGAAATTAATCAATCAATTATTGGTGTTCTCGACTGTAAACAAAGTCTTATTATCTATTTGGAGAAATAAAAAATGAAAAGAGTTATGAAAAGAGTTTTCCATTGAGTCCGTAATTTTTAATGTAATTGTTACTCGCTCCTTGTCATAAAAGTCACCCGCTCCAATAACTATTCCACAGGTGCAGCCGTAAGACACTTTTAAATTCACCAACGCCTTGTTGGTCATCCACTAGGCAAAACTTGAAATATGTCTACTTGATTTATCCTTAGCACTAGTCTTAACAAAAACTATTTGAAATGGGTCTTGAATGCTAAGGAATTTTAGTTGTACTTTACTTTGCATTCAAAACCCATTTCAAATAGTTTTTGTTGTCCAAACATACCTTGAATTATCTAGACTCATCGGAGTTTTCGGCTGACTGCCTAGAAGCACTCGGCGTTGAACTAATGAAAACCTTGCTTCAGGGACTCGATTGCTAACCTGGTGGAAAACATGACATTTTCGAACACATTTCAGACCCGAAACCGGATCATCCCAGCCGGAAAAAACACCAAGAAGACATACTGAAATAACAATTTCACTCCGAAAAAAAGGGCGTTTGAATCCTGGATAAAACAGCTAATTTTCCTGACGTTTTGCAAAATATGTCTGTTACTTCATGGCAGTTCAATGTGGCAGTTCTATGTAGCAGTTTTATAGATACCAAATCAGAACTGCTTTCCCCCTTGATGGAGTAACAAGCACCATTTGCGAAAAATCGTGAAAATAAGGTGTTTTACTTAGCATTAAAAAACCAAATTGCATTTTTTCGAAACCAGTGCGAAGGTAAAAAAATATACATGAGTCCAAAACCCACAATAACAATCACATTTTCCTTCGAAAATGTGCACCATTGTATCGACCATTGCAACCCTTGAAACTTTTTTGCCAATATTTACTTTATAGCCTCCGAATTGTTTTCCAGCATTGACGTCCTCAATGTCCGCCATGTTGCTCCGGCTTCTGGTGCTAGCGACGCTGGCTATCCTGGTGGCAGGTCGCACTTGGCGTTGTCCAGTGCAGTACGAGACTTTGAACAAGACCATCCACCGCCTTGTGGTTCCTACCACGTGGCTGGACAGCGCCACCGATTGCAAGCGCCATTTTCCTGGCTTTGAAGTGCTCATGGACGACTGGATCGTGATCTCGGAGGAGGAAAGAAGACTTTGTGAGGGACGGCCTGTGCCTCTAGGACTTTTTCAGCAAGATGGAATCTACTGGCGAAGAGAAATAGAACTAGCAGGAGAACTAGGATCGACGAACAGGGTAAATATAATCCAGCTGTAAGAGAAAATACCAGCCCAAAGACTACCCATTGTATTGCTACAGTCTAGTCCGTAAGGAAGATACCAGCACAAAGACTGCCCATTGTATTGCTACAGTCTAGCCCGTAAGAGAAGATACCAGCACAAGGACTGTCCCCTGCATTGCTACAGTCTAGCCCGTGAGAGAAGATACCAGCACAAGGACTGTCCCCTGCATTGCTACAGTCTAGCCCGTAAGAGAAGATACCAGCACAAGGACTGTCCCCTGCATTGCTACAGTCTAGCCCGTGAGAGAAGAAACCATCACAAGGACTGTCCCCTGCATTGCTACAGTCTAGCCCGTGAGAGAAGATACCAGCACAAGGACTGTCCCCAGCATTGCTACAGTCTAGCTCGTGAGAGAAGGTATCTGCACAAGGACTGTCCCCTGCATTGCTGAAGTCTAGCCCGTGAGAGAAGAAACCAGCACAAGGACTGTCCCCAGCATTGCTACAGTCTAGCTCGTGAAAGAAGTTACCAGCACAAGGACTGTCCCCTGCATTGCTACAGTCTAGCCCGTGAGAGAAGATACCAGCACAAGGACTGTTCATTGCATCGCTATAGTCTAGCCTGTGAGAGAAGATACCAGCACAAGTACTGTCCCCTGCATTGCTACAGTCTAGCCCGTGAGAGAAGATACCACCACAAGGACTGTTCCCAGCATTGCTACAGTCTAGCCCGTGAGAGAAGATACCAGCACAAGGACTGTTCATTGCATCGCTACCAACTCTTGAATGAAATAACAGTAGTGTTGTTAGTGGAGGGAATTGAAAACACTAATTATGTCTGTAAATATTGCTAAAAAATATTTAAGTTGCTCGAAAATCAAATCGTCTTGACACGTCAAAAGCCTTAGCAAAAAATGAAAATGGTGGATGTCAAAAGTTTTTTTTTTGGGTTTTTAATATTTTAATTTGTCACCAAAGGTTGGCCGGAAAGGATATTGGCGCAAAGCGGTGATTATGGTTCAAAACAATGGATAATCATAGAATAGTAGACAGTGATTGTTTTCACCCCGAATGGCAATTTTGTCGGCTAACAATTTCCACTTGGACCTTTGTACGCTGAGAATCGTTCGATTTTCCTGGCAATAAGTGGAAAATCTGTATTTTTTTAAATATGTTTTGAACCAAGCGTTGTTTAATTTATTGGGTTTTGTCTCCAACAGGCCGTGAACGCAGAGGTGATCAATCTTCACAGAACGCTTCAAGCGGAAGGCGACATGGAAGTGTCACCATCTGGCGGGACAAACACTAACAAAACGGTGAGAAAAAAATTATTTAACTGTCAAGTGGTTTATTTCCTGTTCATGAACGGCCGGTTTGAACAAATTCCTACTCTCTTAACTTGAGCCGAGCTGACATTTTCATCTGACTTTCCTGCTTGTAATTTGAAGTCACTATGACAGTTGTTTCAACTTCTAATTCAACTAGGAATTGAAATTTGATTGAAATCGGGCCTAAGGAGAATTCTAAAGAACTTTTCCAGATTTAATGTTTTATCAGAACCACAATTTAAAAGCCATCTTGACGCATTTTTTTCGACGGCAACCAAATCCATGCTGTTGGCTTTGGCATGGTGCTATGGCTTATAACTGTTGATGTGTTAATGTTTCCAGCGCTATCTAGATGCGTCATCCAAATCGCCCATAGCTTACGGCGGGTCGGTGAACCTAACCACCAATCAATGGCACCTGGTTGACCCCAACTCAACATTCAACTGCACTCTCTGCCAACGCGCATGGGTGACCTCTTTCGATGATCTCAAGATCACAACCAAAGACAGAACACCATACCGGCATTCATATTCAGCAAGTCTCGTGAAGATCGGCGACGCTGAAGTCACTGTGACCAACGCCGTTGACATTCTGGTGCGAAAGCTGAATGGCTCTCTGGTTGATGTCAAGGTCAAGGCCGAGCGTCAACGTGCTGGTATAGTCGTCAAGTCTAGTGAAGTTCTTCTAGGGTTGGAAGTCCCAGGCGAGCTGGAAGGCGCATTCAAGATCGAGGACTGGCAGGACATGGATGTGTGTGCTGCGACCAGATTGAACGGTATCGACTGGCCGGCTACCAAAATAGGTGGGTTATTTTGGTTTCCTGTTCTAAATTTAATTTGGTCAAGATTTATAAATCTGTGTTTTGGTCATTTCCAGGTTCGTATTCTTTGTTTCGTTCTGAAACTGGCTTAATTTTTATTATTAGCTCCACTGGAAGGATATTAGAGCTACATGTTCAAAAGTAGAGGACACTACCAAAAAACATATCTGCATGTGGATTCATTGCCACAATTTCTCAGGTTCAGATCAGGGTCTTGGTTTCAAGAATTTTTCCAGCTGCAATTTACCGCTGCAATTCTTGTTCCAGGATATGCGATTGCCGTGCGTCTTACCGGCTCCTACATCGCCACCAGATTGTGTGAGGTGAGAAACCTTCCTGACGCCGACTTTGTCGCCGTCTGGCAGAACGCCGTTTACCACTGGTACGACCACGAGCACGATTGTGAAACAAAAAATGTGCAGAAACTCTTGCGCTACATCCAGGATTTCGCCAAGTGGCCGCTTGAAAAGCTACAATTAGCGTCGCTTCTGGCGGGCTCGTCTCAAATCAGGGACCTCTCAGTGACGTTCGATGATTTCAAAAGCAGACGAAGTATTTCCAAAGCCGTTGTTGAAGCTCTGTCGGCGTTGCTGGCAGCTTTGTTGAGTGAGAACAGTATTTCAGCGCAGTGTGAAGGAACTAGTCTTGCGTGCGTCATGGTAAGTCCAGGAAGCGACCGAATTTATGGTAGCAACTCCTCTGTGACTTTAAAGATGCAGTTTGTTTCTCCTGTCCACGTACCACTTGTTTACTTTTCAACTTTGACAGCCAGTCAAGAGATTGCAATCACAATCAACATCCCAGAACAGTTGACCAGTGACTCCCATTTTGCCGCCCATTTGATTCAAGAACGCAAGAAATTCAATTATAATCAAGTCGGCTTTTTAAACCCGACCGAAGGTTTCCGATTGCTTGGTTTCGATTACGGAGTGGTCGTGCATATCACATCTGCAACGACGTTTGAAAGACATGCTGAAACAGTGGTCATCAGTGTCAACAACGTGGACAGTTCCGACAAGTTCCAAACGTTTCGACGGTTTCTAGCTGTGTGGAGTCAAACGGACGAGGACGGTACGACTCGCCCCTGCTCGCTGGTCGCAATGGAAGGTACCATTGACACATTCTGGTGCAAAACATTTTCTCGCGGGCCAAACAACTTGACCGCTGGAGTGTTCTACGCGTATCAAACACGAAACCTGATTCTGGAATTAGTAGCGAACAACTCGATTACAGAAAATATCTTCAATAGTTACGCTCGTGTTCGAGTTGATGCGACAGCTTTCAATATTTTAGCGCACGTCACAAATGTGGCAATAAAATACATCAGACAGTTGGGATATGTTTCGACTAATGTATCGGCCATCCAGAGTGACTTGGAGCGTGTCGCGATCATGGTCGACCTCAAGACGGTGAAGACATGCGTTGCTGCAAAAGAGCCACGAGTGAAGATGCTAGTGTCCAACTTGACTGTCAGCAATCCAGTGGTAGGGTTCTCACTCACCAAACTGGAGGGCTCGGACAATTTGACAGTGATCGAATCCAGCAATAGGAACGTTTCCAGTGGCTCAGCCATTGACTTTGTTGTCAGCCCACAAGTAGAGAAAAACTGCGATCGACTCGCTGTTTTGGCCATCAGCCAATTCCATGAGTTTTACACTCTTGGTTCTTATGGGGCACATGTTAAGAAGATGCTGATGGTGGTGCACTTGGTTCTAACAAGGTCGTATGAAGGGGATGAAAAGACTCAGGAGGGTTTTTATATGGACATTCTAATACATAAAGACATTGCAAGCTTGAAGCAAGGCGAGGCCGAAGAAAACGAGTACGGTGATTTGAGATTTGACAAAGAAATCATAAGAAGTAAGAGAGATACCAAGGCACTTGACGAGTTCCTAGACTTTGACGAACTGCCAGAGAGTGGTTACCACGAGGAGGCAGAATTCCAGAAGAACGAGTCAGAGCAATTACTGGAACTAATGGAATTTGAAGAGTCTAACAACGTCCGTCGGTTCGGAGTTCTGACTTGGAGCGAAGACGACAAAGACTGGACGTCCCCGAGTTGTGTCAAGCTCAAGTCAACGCGAGGCGCAAAACTTGTCATCCGATGCGAAAGAATTGTTTTCAACAAGAATGAGTTTCGTGGCAGGTACTTGATCTTCGAACCGTCGCGGTTCGTCGACGTCTTGGGCGAAACATTGGTGGCGATTTTGATAGTGGCTGGCGTCCTGTCAGGTATAGGCCTTTTGAGTATTGTCAGTACGGCCGTTTTTCAACCAACTTGGAGAAAAGATCTTGGCCACAAGATTCTCCTCCAGATGACACTGGCTTTGTCGTTGAACCTTGCCCTCGGCTTTGTTTCCAACCTCACCAGCGTGGACACTACCAGCGTGGCGTGCATTGTGGTCGGCGCGTTAAGACACTTTTCATATCTCGCGATGTTTGCTTGGATGTTAGTCATGTCTGGTCTGCAACTGAAGCGTTTGATTTCCGTGGCTGGGGCCAGAGCCACCTCAAATTTACTACTAAAAGTGTCGTTCTTTGCTTGGTTCTTTCCATTAATGACCGTCACCGCTCTTGTGATTTTCAACACCGACACTTATCAGTCAGATGCCGTTGACCGTGGCTTCTGCTACCCAGAAGGAGTCGACTTTTTGTTGTCAGTCCAGATTCCTGCGGGGACCATTCTGACAGTGAACACTTTGATCTTCTTGGTGATCTTGGCTCGAGTTTACGCGTTCCTTGGTTGGGGCGATACAGAAAATCTACGGCGACACATAACTCAACGCACAGTTCAGCTGCGTCGTTTGAAAGCAGTGTTTTTCACGTTTTGTCTCTTTGGAATCACTTGGTTATTCCACTTTTTGGCCGAGCTCGGCGTTTTCAAGCAGAAATTTATTTACGAATATTTGTTTTTGATGACCGCGTCTGTGCACGTGCTTTCTCTGAGCTGTATTTTTGTTTTCTTTGACAAGAGTGTTCGCGAGGGGTGGACAAATCTAAGGAACTTGAAGGGTTAGTGATCGGATTAGATACAAAGGGATCAACGCCAATTACTTGGTGCTAGTTACATGCTTTATTGTATTAGTTCTAGCAATTAAATCACGAACTAGTTACAGAAATTTATATCATAGCTCATGAGATTAAATAATGTGTTGCATTAATTTACTTTTAAGGATTAACATACCAACATTTTTGTATTTTTATACTATTAATTTTAACAGGAAGAAGTAATTACGCAAATTAAATGGAATAAATTCACATGAATTTTACATTTACAGAGGCGTGCACTTCCATCAGCCTTCAGTTCCTTCCATTCGCTTGTACGGTCATTAACAAGGAAACATCTTTGATACAAAAATCAATACTAATATCATTCGGAGAGGTTTTTTATTACCGCTGTTTTCGCATTCTGTACAATCAGACAGTTTATTTTGAATTTTTTGCGGCACAGTTTTAGTTTATTTGTCGCGTATCAACAATATATTTTAGTTATTCTGCTCGTTTCCCTAGAAATAAATTGAGTGGAAGGAGTTCCTAACGCAGACCGTCATGCAAAGCTTAGGTAAAGTCAACCGCCATTACCGCTCACTGATCAAAACAGCAAACAGGCCAAACAACATTGTCTATTAGGTGACAGCTCTTCCAAAGCACTAATATTAAATCATCTTTGCAACAAACGGCACAGCTGTTGATTGATTTTAATTTTCGTTAATATCAATAACTTGCTGTCTAGTCAATTTGCATTTAACTCTTTGGGTTCGTTCTTGAAAATTCGGGCCAATCTTAAATTCGTCGCTATAAAAGCAAAACAAACAAATGAGACAAATTTAAGTTAAACATTTTACAGTGAAATCGTTAAAGTTTGCCGCATTTCAGTGTAATTCTTGAATATAAAAGTGGGTGTACGGTAAGATAAAAAATTAATTTTGGTTATACCTACGTCGTACACCCGCGTATACCGCCAACTACACCACTGACTTCCAGTAGTTTAAAAACCTGTTTTCAGAGCAAATTCGTCGATTTCATTCGATTTCATTCGTTAAATACTTAACTTCAATACTAAATCAGTAAATCCAGAAAGATCCGAAATGGCTGTCATGTTCCAAGGAAACAAGTTCTGTGTTTGAAAGGCAAAGCTTTGCTTGCAGACTCCGAGCACTCGAGCGGAGTGTGGGCTTGGGACAATGGCTTCAACGAGCTCTACTTCACGAGGTAAGGAGGTGATGCAAGACAATGTATTCCAGAAGTCTGCACCTTTTCATTCGCTACACCATTTCGTTATTATCTCTAGCTGTGACCACTGACAAAATCAGTCATTGAGTTTTCATTCTTTGAAAATTGGACGCAAATTATTTGCCCTGCTGTGTACTGACCTGAACCTCGATTACCATGAAATGTGCGATGGTCAAAACAAATGGAACACACTAGTCACAAAAACTAGAAAAACACCAACATATTTTGCATTTCCATTCTTATATCCCAGAGCAGCGTAAATTATAGCTCAGAAATTCTGTTAATTTGTTATTTTATTTCTCACCAATTTTATCTTTTAGACAAATTGATTTCAACTCTGTTCTAGCAGAAAAAAAAATAGCAACGTTGTTCTTTTAGGTGTTATTTTCTGCCAAAATTAGAAACAGAAACAAATACTCGCATTTTTAATTTTCCTTCGGTGAAGTGCCTCCTTTTTTGACATTAGAGCTATATGTTCCCAGAGTATTTCTTATTTTCAGTAGTTGAATATGAATCACCAAAAATTAAGGCCAACATAGCCTTCTAGAAATTTGTACCCATCCATAATAATTAGTCAATAAAGTGGCGTGTATGTCATTTTTATCGGATGTAATATAATCAGTAATCACATAGCACAAAGCTCTATCCTGGAAGACGAATATATACATTTGAAGATGGATTTCCTTATCAACCATTTCGATACGAATCCATATAACTTCAGTATCACAATATCTGTCCTGGACCCCTCCAATCATCCATCATCCACATCACCCTATTTCTCACACAGCTCAAAGCTTGTCGAAGACACCGGCGACGGTGCTAAACAACAGGAGCGCCGCACTGTTCCCGGCTGCACGCATGCGTACCTCGACCTGACCTTCAACCTGGCTCCAGACATGGTGGCCTTCAGACGTGGCTGCCGACGCGATCGCACCATCGGGCCGGAAGTGGTGACGTTGCGTGACGTCAAGGACGCAGTATTGTTCTCTGTCACGACGCCGCTGCCCATGAAGATCGTCGACCTGCTGCACACGGCGCAGGCCGACCGACTGCTGCGCGCGATCATTATCTATATGCAACTTTATTTGCAGGTTAGGAGACACACAACTGATTGCAGAGCAGCGGGTGTTTCATATTATAAATCCCAATCTTACAACATTTTTCAAATCGCAGAAACATCTAAAAGTTTCTTTCCATGAGGCTGGATCTGTCCTGGCAATTGTATTAAATCCCAATCAAGCTACATAAATTAAAAAAAATATGTAACTTCGGCTAAGAGTTAAATTAATTTAAATTAAACTAATGCTATTTCATTATTAATAACATTATAACCGTCTCAAAATTGTATGCCCAAACGGGGACTCGAACCCCGGTCTCCACCTCCCACATCCGATCTCCACCTCCGATCTCCAACACCCACGATAGGTGGAGATCGGGGTTCGAGTCCCCGTTTGGGCATCAATTTTTCAAACGGTTACAGTGTTTATAATAATAAAATAACCCGTGCATTGCAAGCGTTTGCAATTTAAATAAGATTTCATCTAAACCAGTGCTATGGTTGGCTGACGTTGACTTTTAAATAAAAATGTAACGCCTAAAAACTTAAATAACGAATACTCCATTTTATGATATCTTTGTGCTGGATGCACCACCAGTCTTTGGAGGAGAAATTCGGACCAAATCAAATCCGTCAAAACACTCGAATAATGTCCGTTTTTAAACGTCATTTCTATTTTGCTTACCTATCCAAGTTTAAAACTGGTCACCCAACACCATACGGGACGGCAAGCTTTGCAGACCATTACGTACGAGAAAAAATAATTCGGAAAACGTCCACGAGACGGCAGTGACATTGCCTCTCACCTGCGCAGATGAGCGTCGAATTGGTTGCACGCGAGGAGTTGGTGTCCCGCGAGAACGCGACCGTGATGCGCGTTGCCACGTACCCCCCGACAGTACGCGCAGAAGGACGCATGCTCGGTGACCTAGCAGTTCTGCGCAGCGTGGTGGGCAGGGAGTACTGCAGTCTCCTGCTCGGGTTCGGCGAAATGCGCAGGTACGTAGTGTAGTTCATCAATAGGTAGCTCACAAGACCAAACCTTTTTGAAAATCAAGATAAAAGTAAATTCATTTCTTGTACCCAAAAAGTATATTAAGCCCGTATTACACTTGGGTTGGTTGGACACGCGGGTTGGCCGGCCGGTTGAGTTTGCTCTCACTGCCCATGCGCCTGGCCGGTTGGACTGTTACTCAAGGTCGAAGTTTGGGATAGAAATATTTCTATCTCGGCCGGTCGGTTGGAGCCCACGTGACTGCATCCGACCAATAGAAATGCGTTTACCAGATGTGAAGTTGCCGCTGTTGAAACAGAGCGGCTACAAGGTGCTAGGCCTACTTCACGCTCTTCGTTCAAAACATGGCTCCGAAAAGTGTTGCTTGGACGAGTGAGGCAGAAGAATTATTAATATCTTTTGTAGAAGCCAGGCCATGTCTTTTTAACCCAAAAGACGCCGATTATTATAAAACCGAATACAAAAACCAAGTTTTTGATGAATGTGCCCAGCTTTTGGGCCCGGATTTCTCAGGTAAGCCAATGTTTTAGTAGTACATTTGAGTTTAAACTCGCTGCCAGGGTTGGGTATATTCGTGTCTAAAACCCTTTTATACGTTACATGTATAATACGTATGTATTGTAAGTAAAAAAACGTACAAAACCTGCGTATAAAACCTTTTTTTTAAGTACTACTTAATCTAATGTTTCCCACAAATGTTTGACTTTTGAAAGCTCATTGTTGACAACAATGGGACATTTTACCTCACATTCTGGCAATTCTAAAAACCCATCTTGTCACCCAATAAATACTGGTGCATTTAGTTCAATTCAGTGGATACTCATTGTTGACAAAATACTATTTCCTCAAATCAAATACATTTTGCAGGACATCAACAATCACATCAACCAGTCTCACTCTTATGGCTTCCTTCCCTTCCCATTCACTTTTGGCTTCCTGTTGGATCATGTTTGTAAATCTTGACGCATGCAGCACACAGGACCACAATGTGTAATACATGTTTTATACGTTACATATTATACCTACCCAACCCTGCTCAAGTCACAAAATAGTTATCGAATTAAGTATTTTATGATAATTTTTTACTTTCAGGCACGATGGTGAAAGATCGGTGGGCAAATTTGCGTGGCACATTTTTAGCCAACCACAAGCGAATGTTTGTAAAAAGTGGCAATAGCTCGGAGGATGCGGTGGCGCGGCAGCCAACCTGGCCCCTGTACAGCCGGCTCCAATTTTTGGCCGGTTGTGTGAAGGCAAAAACCTCCATGTCGAATTTGATGGTTAGTACGTACTAGTTCCCTGGGTTGTGATTCAGTAACTGTTCTCACCGAGGGATGAAACATGGAACAAATGAATGCTGTTTGAAAAGTTGCAACTTTTCAGTATCCTGGTCATTATCAAGTGTTTATCATTAATATCATTGACAATCACAATCTCAATGTTCTCAGCAGGAGGCAAGCACCAGCAGTGCAGAAAACACTTTCGAAGAGACACAGCCAAGGTCCACGGCCTCTCAGCAGACCCTCGTGGAAGCCCCGCAACGGCTTAGCGGTAAAAGTCGGTTGTCCGAGTCGTCTGACGACCATGAGTTTTACTCAAAAAAGGCGAGACGTGTGGCGACCACGAACAATCAAGCAAACATAAGCAAAGCGGTTGCTGCACTCGAAAAATTTTCAGCAGTAGAGGAGGATGAGCATCATCACTTTGGCATGTTTATTGCGGCAGGCATGCGCAAGAACATGGACAGCTTGTCCTGCGAACGAGCAAAACTGGAAATACAGCAAATAATGCTGAAATATCACAAGGACAATATTCCTTAAAAAATTTTTTGTTTGTAAATATTTTCATTTTTTATTATTAAAATACAAGGTTATTTCTAAAAACTGCATTTTGTGTCCAATTTCATTTTTTCGCATTGCAAAGTCGCCGAACCAGCCCATCCTGCCAGGGTACCGAACCATCCTCATTAAAATACACACATAGCTTTTCTCTCAATTCACGGGCAGAGTTTGTGTATCGGTTTCCAGCTGTTTGACGAAGTTGCCTGATACCTTGGGCCTCGGGCATGTCCCTCCAAGTCCCTCGGATGTATTCACCTTTGAGAAAATAAGTTCGGTTACCATTTTATAACTTATTAGTTTCAGTAATTAAAAAATATGTAGTACAGTTCAATTTTTACCTGTATCGGTGTTTTCACTATCAACACTGCCACTTGGCGTGTACAGTGCATTGCCAACAGTTGTTGAACGAAGCCAGTTGTGGATCGCAACTGTCGCCATGACAATTGCTGTTGCCTTCTCTGGATCATACCTCATTGCTGATCGAAAAATGAGGAAGCGATTGGAAAGGATTCCAAACCCATTTTCTGAGCACATACGAGCTCTTGACAGCCTGAAAAAAATTGTCGTGAATTAATTTCACAGCTGTTTGTATGTGCAAAGTGCATGGGATTACTTTTTTTACACTGACCTATAATTAAAAATTCTGCGGTCCAGGCGGCCTTCCAAGTCCTTTTGAGAATAACCCTTCATGGTGTGCTCGGTCAGGGGGAAGGCATCGTCAGCCACAATCACAAACGGCATCTTCAAGTTCGTGAAAGGGATGACTCTTGGAGGTGGCAAATGAATTGAGTTAGACTCCAAGGCTTCCCTCAGGGAACATTTCGACCAGACCCCAGCATCGCCCACACGTCCATTTGTGCCAACGTCCACATAAATAAATCTTTGTTGGGCATCAAGGAGGGCCATGAGGATTATACTAAAGCTATTTTTATAATTGTGAAATAATGCACCCGAATTGATCGGGGGATCAATCAGAATATGCTTGCCATCTAAAGCGCCGATGCAATTCGGAAAATTCCACCTCGTATAAAATGTGGCTGCTACACCCTAAAATAAAAATGTATTTAATTAGCAATTATTAATTTGTATCTAATCATGTAGTAATTATATTTAAACTAGACAGTTGGAAAACTTCTCCTGTCATAGTGCTACTGCTACCTACCTCCCAATCTTTGGAACATTTTGGAGGAGAGAGAAAATCTTCTTTCAGAGCTGCCAAAATTCCTTGACACACTGGGACAACCATTTTTGATATAGTGGGCTGACTGACGCGGAAAGCCAATGCAAGCGATGACTGTGTCTCTCCTGCAACACATAATATTGTGATGCTCATTACTTGTTGATACTGCTAGCCCTCTTTATTCTATGACATTGCAAGCAAAACTATAAATCAGGAAATTGGTGCGATCCGCACAAAGCCAAACTTACCCGTCGCAAGATGTCGTAGAACTATAGCAAGCTGCTCACCAGGAGGTATAGCTCTCCTCAATTTAGTGTCCATTTTTTTAATTAATGGGCTCACTCTGGTCAGAAGGTACTCGAAAGACCCAACATCAAGACGTAAGCACCTGAAATAAACTAAGGTTTACTTTTTCTGTGAGGCTGTTGTACCTACCAACCAACATAGCTACCAACTTGCAAGTAATGGTATAAAAATGCAAATAGCTAGTAGAAAGACTAGAACAGTGAGATATTACCTTCGGTACAAATTTGGATCTTCCAACGAGAGCTCCACAAACAAATTTTGGTAGAAACCGTGATCTTGTCTTCTCGAGAGCCAACTTTTTTTCCATACCGATCTTCGCTTACGGGCGGAAATTCGTTCTGCCTCTTCATTTTCTAACAAAATTATTAGTGCGGCAGTAGCTCCCAATTGTCGTTTGCGTTTCATCTTGATATTACAATTATTAGTTATCGAAGAAGAGCCTTTAATGACACACGAGTGGAATCTCTGTACTGATTTAGATTTTAGGTTAGGTTGATGCGTGCGCATAATTTCTAGCGATCGACACGCCACCAACCGACCCAAGTGTAATTGACGGGTCGGTTCACGGGTCCGACCAACCAGGCAACCCGCGTGTCCAACCAACCCAAGTGTAATACGGGCTTTAGCAAATCGCAATCTTTTAACCTTAAATCATACGAACGGTCCTTTAAATTAGTATACAGTATCAGCTTTGGTGTGGTGGTGCATGACGTTACACACTTGTATTAAAAAAATATATATATTTCAATCTACCAAAGTCTGCCGCAGTAAAATTTCTGACATTGGCCGACAATGAGTTCAAAGGTCATACCATTGTCCAATCAGAAAGAGTCTGCCAGTCTTTTAAACTTTTGATAAACATCTTTAAGGAAAGTTTAATAATCAGGTTATTGTTGTTCGAGAATAGAGTTATACCATCTTTCGGAAAGGTCGTTAAATCAGTTTTAAAATTATAGTGCTCTTTAACAGGAGTATGCTATTTGAGGGCATTAAGTTTCAACTCTCTCCTAGAACTAAGACTTTAGAATCGTCCCCATAATCATTCTGCTAGGTTCAAAAATGCCATCAGACCAGGGTTACAAGAACCACTTCTGAAACAGTAGGTCGTTAAACGCCACAAATTCTCTGAATCAACCACTCTGAAACACTCATACTCTGAGACCAGCTAAGATGGTAAATGATTTCCAGGTACCACCACATGTTCAACAAGCTTCGCAGATCTACCCCCGAGGACGACATGCGGACGCATGAACTACTTCACCAGTTGGCCGCACAGATCGCGTGGGTGGCGCTAGGCAGGCGTGCGCAGACGCAACCACTGGTTAGTAAAATCTTCGTGGTCTTGACCATAGGATATATCTTTTTTTAACACACACATATGTTTTGTTTCTGTGCTAAGCCAACAAGATATGTGGTCTCCACTGCAATCAAAGTAGTATTTTTCAAATTTGTTTATTTTTCCTAGGCAGGTTGGTCAATCATTTTGGAAAATAGAAAAAACTTTCTGTCTTGACCAAATGGGATGGGAAGAACGGAAGTAATGCAAGGTGGTTCGGTTAAGAACAGCTTCTCTTTGAGGCACAAACTGGCTTCTATGCATTTATCTATATATCTATATAAACACATATTTATGTAAATCGCCCCCACATTACTGCCCAGTCCCCGATCACAGTTATTCGTACTGGCCTTGATCTGCACTATCTCGACATTACTTTGTGGTTTCATTGGTCAAATATCTGCATATTTTTCACGTTTCTATAAACCCTAAATATATTCATCGGATTTCTCACAAATTTGGCGTGCTCTCTTACATAACCTTCTCTCTTGAAATTTATTTCCAGCTTAATTTCACATTTTCTTTACATGTATATTTGACATTTGAGGCACAAAAATAATCGTAAATTTGCGGAAAGGGCCAAAAAAACGCCGCAAATTTACATCCACAAAACCTGGGATGTGATTATGTAATTATTATCCAGTGGAACGAGAGAAGCCTCAATTTATTCCATTTTTAGCAGTGAAACAGACACAAATTTTCATCTCATCTCATTCTACTTGCAAAATTTGAAGAATAGCATACCTATGCTGATGCATATTTGGTTCTGTCCCCTTATGGCCACCATTGCAATTTCTAGGTGGCCGTTGAACTAGGTCAGATGCTGCGGTCGACTGCATTCAACATGGCCGAGCACCGAGCACCGATTCCACCGCTCAGCAAGATCAAGAAGGCAGAGCGTCAAGGAGAGCCCGATCCTTACGGCTCCCGACGCAAGCTTCTAGTTCGTTCAGTTGCCACGCGAGACCTTTTAGCGCTGGAAGACTACGAGGTGGCTGGACTGGGTTACTTGGACAATGCAAATTCTTCGTGAGTTTAGGCTTCTCATTATTTGGGTAACTTTTTACCTCTTGAAGACATGAAACAGTTCCGGTAAGTAGACAACTTGTAAAAGTTAAATCCTCACATTCTGAATGTATGATGGGTTCAGGCTCAATTTTTGTAAGGCTATGGGAAATGTTCTTCAACTCCTAGTTCCAAAATGGAAAGAGTGATACAAACTTGAGATGGTAATTCGTGATTTTCGGACAGTTGATGCCTCACAACTTTTTGCGTTTATCGTTTTTAATTAAAAATTGATTGTTTTTTGTGACTTTTTTTGCAAATCGTAGCTCTAATTGGAAAATAATTGGTATGTGAAGTCTAGCAATGTTGTTTTTAAAGTTTTGTTTCACAAATAAGTTAGTTACATCAAGTGTTCAATACTTTAATTATAGTAAAATAAACTAACCAATTGACACAATATGAGTTCAAAAAGATGTAGTACCTATGCTAGAAGAGTGACTCTAGAAGAGTCACTGTAATACGACATCTAACCAAAATACGAAATAATTAAATGTTTTTTTTTAACAGATGAAGTAAACCTAAGTTTTCTTAACCCAAATGACCACTTAACTTTTCTCCTGCACGCAATTGGCCAGGGCTCGCTCACGCTACCTCGAGCTGGCCTTAACGGCGCCCGAGGAGACGTTGCTGACTCCAGATGTCGGCATCACCGTCGGAGTCCTCGGCCACCCCCTTGCAGACTATGACGACATGATCAACCTCACCAAGTTCACTGACGACACGGTCGATGTTCACACGGCGCCAGTCAAGCAGAAGGTTCAAATATTTCTTGTTCTTTTAGAAAATTCATTCTCAGTTTCGGCGTACTAAAAAATAGAATACATTTTCAAAAAGTCGCACTTTTTTCCCAACTTTTCGTAAAGCTCTGGACAGATCTAGGTCAGCCTGTATATTTTTGGTTGAACCAAAACCCTTGTTTGACCACTGATCTCAAATCACGGATCCAGTCAGCTGATCTCAAAATAACTTGGATAGAGCATAGAATACAGCCTGCTGATCTCAAATAACCTGGATAGAGCATCATAGTATCCAGCCTGCTGATCTCAAATAACTTAGATAGAGCATAGGATCCAGCCAGCTGATCTCAAATAACCTGGATAGAGCATAAAATCCAGCCAGCTGATCTCAAATAACCTTGATAGAGCATAGGATCCAGCCAGCTGATCTCAAATAACCTGGATAGAGCATAGGATCCAGCCAGCTGATCTCAAATAACCTTGATAGAGCATAGGATCCAGCCAGCTGATCTCAAATAACCTGGATAGAGCATAGGATCCAGCCAGCTGATCTCAAATAGCCTTGATAGAGCATAGGATCCAGCCAGCTGATATCAAATAACCTGGATAGAGCATAGGATCCAGCCAGCTGATCTCAAATAACCTGGATAGAGCATAGGATCCAGCCAGCTGATCTCAAATAACCTGAATAAAGCATAGGATCCAGCCAGCTGATCTCACATAACCTTGATAGAGCATAGGATCCAGCCATCTGATCTCAAATAACCTGGATAGAGCATAGGATCCAGCCAGCTGATCTCAAATAATCTGGATAGAGCATAGGATCCAGCCAGCTGATCTCAAATAACCTGGATAGAGCATAGGATCCAGCCAGCCGATCTCAAATAACCTGGATAGAGCATAGGATCCAAACAGCTGATCTCAAATAACATGGATAGAGCATAGGATCAAGCCAGGTGATCTCAAATAACCTGGAAATAGCATAAGATCCAAACGATCAAAATTGAAGTCAGGCAATCCATCGTTTTCAACAGAGTCTCTAAGCCCAAAGTGTCATTTTGATTTCAATGCTAATTCTAGAGTTTTTAACACACGTTTTCAACTTATTCTGATCATTTAAGTGGTGGAACCTACAAAAACCACGATATGTGATTTAACTTTATTATGTCTATTCATATTATAAAAATATAAAATATAATATCTATTCATCTTCATTTATTTAATTACTTTTGAAAAAAAAAAAAAATTAAACGTTTGACAGGTAGAGCTGAAGCGTTTATCCACGTCGGAGTCTGTAATCGAGAAGGCTGTGGACGCGGGGAGCATCTCGTCGATGGAGCAGGTCGAGAGCTCGCAGCATGGACTGATAACGGAGGTAAGATTTACACGAACCAACCTCCGGAGTATATTAGATCTTAAGGTGGTGTTCGTGATGGTGATCAACTCATATCTACTGTAATAAGACTAACAATTTCATTCATGAACTGCATTCTCATTGCTTTTGTTTTTAAGGTGACATTTGACTTGTCCTATTTCACGTATGCTTAAAAAAAAGAAAAAAAATCACAATACAAAAAAATACAAAATATTTGAGGTAAGTTTGTCTAAAAATTCGTAACCAAAAGCAAAGTTGCTCTAACAGCGAAGCATCAACAAGCAAAGGTTGTTCTTCTAAATGCAAACACTACAATTCCCAATTGTAATTACATTTTAATGCTCATGCAATTCCAATTGAACTCTCTATCCACTGATTATCCCCCTGAAAGCAACCAACTGAGCGAAATCAATGTGCATTCGTTGACTTCACGTTTCACGCAATCCAAATTTGCTCCAAAAACTGAATCTCTTCTCCCTATACAAAAAATAAAAATATATTTTAGATTTTGCCCCTGAACGCAGCCCGCAGAACATACACGTGCATACACGAAAATACACAGATTTCAACAACTGCCAACTTAATTTTAATTTTAAGCCATTAGCAAACTTTCAAATGATCAAAAATGAAAGTTTTAGGTTTTGCCCTGAAAACACATGCACCTGTCCGAAGAATTTTGAATCATCTTTTTTTCGACCTAACCAATACGGCGACTATCAACAAATTAAGTACAATTATGGCGAAATGTTTCATCTGAAATCGAAAGAGAGATTGGAATAAAAAATGATCCCTGTTACTTTACCTTAACTTAAGATGACGAGCGAAGAGCAACAAGACTTGCTCACCTCGAGTCAAGAAGGCGTCGGTCACCAAAAAGAGGCGTCCGTCCAGCAGCTACCGTCAGAGCGGGAAGTACACATGGCACTCTTCGAAAGCGCCGAGGAAGAGCGTCAAGCTACGCCGACGACAAGGTAAGCCATCGAGATAGAAATCTGCTTTGCATGGTTTTCTTACAAAATAATTTAGAAAGAAGTAGCTTCAATTGCTAATAGAAACAGTGCTTTGCTAGGAAGATGGAATTGTAGCACTGCTGACAATTGGTAGCGATAACCCCACCGCTGGGCACCAATTGTATTTTTAAATATTTAAAACTGTCAATATTTTCTTTTGAGGAACAAATATTTACCAGAAAAGTGTTGCTCGCTGAGTGAATATGCGTCGTAGCAATTTTTCCTTTATCTTCATTTATAATTACTACAGTTTCTCAAAAGAAAGACTTTAAACAAAATTTTCTAACACTATAAAAAAGCAAATTTTGCCTCCACTAACGACTAATTTCACCAACGCCGTTGGTGAAATCGACCCAAAGTGTTGTAAAGTTGTTTTGTTCTACCATCCTGCTAACTAATACAGCTTTATGGATACTTTCTAAGAATCAGTTTCATCAAGTTCTTTAACTCTGAGTTGAATTTCAAGCCTACAAAACAAATTAAATTTCACAACATAAGATTAGAAGTCGCCATGACAATTGCTTCAGCTACCACTTCAACTGCTGAGTTGATACAAACTGTAAAACTGGTCCTAAGATCTTCAAAACTGTCTCCGCCATCCAACTTCACTACATGCTCATGCGCAGAAAGAACATGGAGATGCCAGCTCCCTCGGGGACGATTCCACCTCCTGGTCAGTTCCCTTCACGAAAGTCGGGCATCTTTCGGGGATCTCCGGACCTGCTCGAGGCGCGTGCAGTTTGGCGGTACTTCAACCGGAAGAAGACTTGGTGAACCTTGTTGCGCGTGCGCAAATAACATCCGGGAAAGCAGCGCGGTGCGATCTACTCTCTCTAAACTTAAATGGCGGCTGCTTCAAATAAATTGTCTTTGGAGGGTTTGTTTGTTTTTGTAATTTAAAATTGTTTTCGAGAAAATGTGGCTTTTACAAACAATCTCAAGAATCAATTTCATCCTCTGCATTTGTTTTTGGAAACCGTTTTTGTATTTTATTGATATTTCATTCTGCTAAAATTTGTTCCCTCTCCTCAGAATCATTTTAAGCCTCCCAATTTGGTGATCTAAAGCCGGCCCTTAAATTTCGCTAAGCCTTCACTAAGTTTTATCACCAAAATCGCATTCGTTTTTAGGTACGTTCAAGAATTTATTTAATTGATCTCAAGAAAAGTGAATAATCCGAAAAAAAACTGACATATCGCTATTTATTCGTTCAGAATTCTGAGTAACAAGTTGACCCGATACACATTTACCCAAATTTTCTTCCGAGTTTGCTGTTGAATTTTGCTAAACTTCAGTCAATCTTCCTGCAAAGAGGAAGACGTGCGATCGACGGTCCACTATTGTGAAGATGAACGGGTGGTCAGCTTTGAATTCAGGAATCAATCCAGGCAGACTTGGTCGTGACTTCTCAGAGCCAATGACACCTGCAACCAAACAGGCAGTACTCAGTTACCAACAAGAAGTTCAAACAAACGGTTTGGCGTGTTGGAAACTCCGATCATCGTGAGCTCACCGAAGTTAAGCAACACTGAGCTGGGTCAAATATTAGATGGTTGACTTTCATGTTCGTGATCAGTTTTGTTTGAGAGAGGGTTGGAGGAAATGTTAGTACAACAACTTTACTCGCCTTGTTTGGTAATTTATCAACAGGAAAGATTAGCAGAGAAATCCTGTTTGAGTCGTACCGTCATTTGGGAGGGATATTAAGGCGATGTAGTCCCTTAGTGTTCTTTGACAGGATATGCGCACGTCACAACATCGGGTTTACCATATTTTTTAGTTTAGGTTGGGTTTATCATCATCCACAATCTCATAGCCAAATTGTTCACCTACGCTAAAAGATCAGCTTCACGAGATCTTTCTTGACGGACAGCTAATGTCGGCCACGAATAAAGCAAAAAATCAGCAACAAATTAATCATAATTGAAGACAAACAACGTGTTTCTTAAATTTGGCAAATTAGTTCATAATATAACAACATGACTCCTGTTAGCTGGTCGTCCCATGTCACAAAATATTCCACAACGCTATGGACTAATCGGTGGGTAGCTTAAGTCAATAACTAAAGTGATCAGTGCAAACCACTCCATTAGGTTGGCACTTTACTAAATCATTAACTAAATCTGTACACTGATGGAAATATTGTACTAAACATTATGTCTAAAAAGCTTATCACAGTTCAGTTGCCACTAGAAAATTAAAGTGCATTAAGACAAGCTTTGTGTTTTGGAAAGCTAGTCTATAGAAACAACCTACAAGACTAAAAAAGATGGCGGTGAACCAGAAGGAAAACAATGGAGAACTCACCAGAAGATGCGGCGGCCTCAGAGCCTTCTTCATTGACATCGATGAACGCTTTGTGGACGACGCTGGAGATCTTCATGCTCGAGTTTGTCATGTCGCGGAAGTCGGCCGAAGCACTGAACATGTCCACCATGCCCAGCTAGAACAGTGCGTGAGGTGGTGCGTGAGATGGAGCGTGAGGTATTTGGTGTGCGTGGAGAAATGTCGATGGAATGATGAATAATAATGATGAATGGAAGCGACGGGGAAATTATGTTGCAAATTATTGTGTGAGTACGCAACAAAAAAATTGAAGTAAAGTAAAATTCTTTGCTGAAACTTTTTGAGAGCTATATTATTTGAAAAAGTGTAGTTACCAATTTTGAAGTAATGCCAGTAGAAAACAACATTCATAAAATAAACCATAAAAAACCACCGATATATTATTTAGATCAATTTCAGAAACACAGAACCGTGTTTAACGTGTTTTTTCGGGAGAGATATTGGGGGCGTAGAAGTTATTTAGAATAGAATAAAAAATAAAAAGGAATAAAAGGAATAAAGGAAGACAAAATAATTAATACTATGTTAGGTTAGGTTTATCATTCATCTTGTCAACTCCCACTCATTGGCCGAAGCCCAGAACCACAAGGCTATTGAAAAAACTGTGCATACTTAAACGCAACAAATAATACAGTTAATATTCTAGATTTCAATCCGGGTGGATTTTTACTGCCCTACGGAACCAACTAGGTTCCTCCATTGGAACTCATTCGAATCTGAAGAACATATATCATGTAGGTAACAATCGTCGCACCAATCTGCAATCAAGAGGAACAGACTGTCATTAAAATAATTCTAAATTTATTTGCAGTATGACTAAATTAATGAAATACTTTATTTCTCCTTACTCCTTGCAGCAGATACCGGTCAACGTTCACGAATCCACCCACAGATATTGTTGGGGGGTTATCGTCAATTGTTCGTAGAAATGATGATATCTGTTTAATCAATTATTAATTATTATAAAACTCTCAACTTCTTAAAAAGTTCATGTCTACAAGGAATGTGTAAATACATACCTCTTCCACACAATTAATGTGTTCTTCGGATGTATTGATTGTAAAAAGATATATCTTGATTTCTTGCTCAATCTGTGGATGAAAAAAGTTTTTAATCTTGGAAACTAACATATATTTCTCTAGATTTAAAGATATTTTTCTAAGAAAAAACTAATTCCGAACTGGAGTTTGATAGTTGAGTGAAGATCCCTTTTTTACCTTGCGTTTAATAACATGTACCAGTTAATTCCTTGGTATTTTACTCTTTGATCTAACATCAATAACATATGACAACACTATTTGAACTAGGGTTTGAATACTAAGTAAAGAACAACTAAATTTCCCATCGTTTTGTAACTTGTACCTGTTACTTTATCATGGGTGTAACAAATTGTTCTTTACTTAGCATTCGAAACCCAGTTTAAAATTGTTTGTCAAAACTAGAGCTAAGGTTAGATAAAGAAGACACGAGTCTAAAAATAATGATTATTATTGACATGATTATGATTGTTAGACTCATGTCAACTTTATCTAACCTTAGCACTAGTCCTGACCTTAATTATTGATTGAACTTATTGACTTTAATTATTTTAGTTAAATGCATTGAAGATGCCTTAACGATTTTTTTTTTTGTTATTTTTTTTATCGAAAAGTTGTCAAGACTGCTTTAACCCTTGATAAAGTAACAGGCATAAGTTACGAAACGTTGGGAAATTCATTTGTTCTTTACTTAGCATTCAAAACCCAGTTTAAAATAGTTTTTGTCATCAATGACTTGAATTTGCGCTGGAATTCACCTGATGCGTTGTCAAGTAGCTAAGATTGCAGAACGCAATTAAAGGTACCGCGTTTCCCACCGTGTTAAATGCGTACGGGACTGTCATGGAAAACTGGGTGCTTTCTGTGATGAAACTCGCCAGGAACCCGTACAAGCAAAGAGTGATGTACAAAATGGTGCAGCCGATCGTTACAGAGAGCAAACGGAACGAAGAGCGACCCAGTTCGTTGGCAAGTCTGCTTAACGACAGCCACAATTTCTCGTAGTTACGAATCAGCTGCGCAGGGGAACGCTTTGCTTTAGAGAAGGCGACCATATCGTTCTGAAAGTTGTCATTTTGGTCAATGTCAACCAGTAATAATGAAGTTAGTATTAAATAGTGATAAATAAATTGTTAAATCATGAATTTTTATACAAAAAAAAACATTGAATGAAATTATAACTAAGCGTTTACTAGCCCTTTGCGTAGGGCTTCGCGAACGCATTTCAGTTGCGTTGTACGATTTTGAACAAAAAAAAAAAAACAGTCAAAATTCACAAAATTAAATCGAAAATGTATAAATAAAATAAAAAAGAAGACACTTACGGGCTCAAAAACTTTGAAACTACTTACTTTGCATGTATTTTATATCTTAGCAAAGTTTGGTGAAAAATTTAAAATCTTTTTGGCTGTACAACTAGAAAACGTGGAAACAACATTTGGAATTTTTTGTTAATATTGAATAGTTTTGAAACTGTTTTATCGATTTTGTTGAAATTCTCAAAAAATTTGAGAGCACAAAAATGTGCTCTGCAAATCGGATCTGGTGTTTCACCACTAGATTGAAAACAAAAATGCGAACAAAAAGATAAATCACACAAGTGGTATTTTTTCCTGAGGTAAGTGAAATGGAAGATTTTCATTCACTACGCTCATCAGAAAAGTATGAATAAACTACAGAGGTGATCGGATTTTGTTGTTTACCTGAAAATCCAGCACAAGTTTTCGCCCAGTATACGACAGTGAGTTGAAAAAAGAAATGAAGAAGCCGAATACGGCATATCCGGATAAAATCAGCACTGGTATGGCTACGGCTTGCCATAAAGGCAAGTATGGGGGGAAGTATTGACAGCCCACGATTGCAGCAACACAAACAACTTGCAAAATTTTATATGAGAATTTCATAAATCTCTGGTTTTTATAAACGATTTCCGAGCGTGTAACCGCTAGGTAGTGTTTCTGAAATGGAAACAGATCTTAAAATAATTATGAAGAATGTTTTGTTCTTTACTCAGGGACGATTTCACCAACGCCGTTTAGATCTTGCTTAAACGCCGTTTAAATCTTGCTTAAAGGCCGTTTAAGGGAGGTTTTACCAAAATTGATTTTCCCCGTTCAACCCACATTTTGAAAGATTTTAAATTGGATGATTATATAAATACACAAAAAAGATGTAAATTTACATTTGAATTCGGTGATGATTCAGGAAAGCTTTGTCCTGTCTCATGAAAGAAATTTTATTTAGCAGCAGTCATTATTTTCTCTCTGCCCTAATCACCGTTTAATATTTGAACTTCGAAGGATGGGGGTTTAACTTTCAAACTGTCATTTGAAGGTCAAAGTAAAAAGGCCCATTGACATTTTGTCTGTATTTCCAAGTTACCAAATATTCCGTTTTGAAGCAAACAGATTGTTAAAACTTTTTTTTCTTGTTCTCCGTGTGTTTTGTCGGTTTTTTGGTTTGCGATTATTAAAATATCAGTGTTTTAAATAAAATTACTCCACCGGTTAAAATCACCCCTAAACGGCGTTTAAGAGCGTTTTAAAAGCCGTTGGTGAAATCAGCCCTAAGCATTCAAAACCCAGTTTAGACAGTATTTTTCTAAACTAGTGCTAAAGTGAGATAAAGTAGACATGAGTCCCAAAACCAGAACAGATGTTGAAATCGAATCTTGTTTTACAAGTTACCAGCAATTGATACACAGTAGGAAAGTGAGAATTTTACCTGAAATTCAGTCCACTCATTCAAATATCCCGCTATACTTTTGGCGTCCATCCAGGAGCTAAAAGGCGTTAAGGTGTAAGGAACAACAAGAAATGACACTAACTGAAGATAGAGTTTGTCTTCAAAGCTATCCCGCTCGCGAATTTTATGATTGACGTGAATGACTATAAATGCGATTAATGTCGAAATCACCGAGTACATCCACACGCTGAATAGCGACGAGGAAGAAAATAACTTGCAGCGCCACTCTGAAAAATAATTATTATAATTAGAACTTAAAATACTGGCCTCAAGTAGATATGTTTTATGTAAAAATATAATTTGTAGATACCTTTGCCATCTAAATAAACTGGTACAATACCAGACCATTTAAATATCGTGAGTATGTGTCGCATGTGGTGACCAAAATACGTAGGTTCTTCATTCTCGTTAGGTTTTCCGGTACTTGAACTCGAGTCCTGTACATTTTCACTTTTCGCGGTAATTTGAAAGACATTTTCATCCCCTGTGCTTCCGTTTTGGGTTCTATTTTCGTTAATTGGCACTTCTACGATTGTTTGTGGCATTTTAATTTTGTATTTCTTGTAACAAACGTGCAAGTTATTGGTAGACTGCAGAGAAGAGGCAGAGTCGCAAATGATAAATTGTTCTGTTTGTTGTCAAATTGCACTTAGAATTTACTGAATTATTTAAAAAGTTAATATTGATTGAACGCTATACGTGTATAAGCTGTCCACAAAGTTGGAAATATTGATAGTTGTCTCAAAAGAACAATGCTTTCATCTTTTAATGGCGCCGCTTTTTGTTCTAGGAAAATACAATTGATCGTGAAACATACAAGAAAGCTCAAGGCTCAAACTAAAGACCTAATTGTTCACCGAGAGACATGAGTTTTTATAAGAAAAGAATATTAGCTAGCAAGATCATTAAAACTTAAACCTGTAAAAACTCTTTTTACAATTTAGTTCGATTTCTTTCAGGCTGTTTTTAGTAAAGTTGGCTAGTTTGTAAAGACATGTCGATTTATTTAAGTGTATCTCTTGCATTTAAATTTAAACCACATGTCCAATTAAGTAAAAAAGGTCCACGAAAAAATCTTACAATTATAAAAAGGTTTGATTTCTAACAACTATTATACCTTCTATACTATTATAGTTTACGACTATTGCACATTTGTAGCAAACACCACCACTTTAAAAAAGTGGCCGGTCAAGCTTGAAAACTAAAAAAAAAAAGTTACAAATAATAACGCAAAAAATCACAGCAACTGTGGAAGTGCACAGATTAACAAGGCTCTTTAAAATCATCATAATCATTAATCGTCGTTGTCATGATCATAATCATCATTATAGTAAACATCATAAATAAAACAAATATTTTTTTGTGGAAAGCGTAAATGATTTCCTCTAAAATTAGTGCTTCTAGTCGATCAACTTTGTTGAATCAACTTTGAGGCA
Source organism: Protonemura montana (assembly GCA_947568835.1). Taxonomy (NCBI): domain Eukaryota; kingdom Metazoa; phylum Arthropoda; class Insecta; order Plecoptera; family Nemouridae; genus Protonemura; species Protonemura montana. The sequence goes on from OX387609.1 coordinate 4,169,789, forward strand.
GACTAAGCCAGCACACAGAATTCAGAAGAAAATATTTGGATAGAAAAAAAGAAATAACCCTTATTTTACACCTTCAATACTTCCTAACAAATACTTATTTTTTTCCTAGCTGACCCCAAGTTATTAAACTATTTACTACTTACCAGAGATCATAATTAACTCTTACCTTGTTGAGTGCCTTTTCCAAATCAAAGAACGCATTCAGCTTGAATTTGGGCAGAGAGATGGAAACCATCGTGTCCAAGAGTTTTCCGTGCAGATTTTCAGTTTCCGATCCACTTAGCTTTGCCTCGAGCGAAGAAAGACCATCCTTTTCATTTGGTAGCAGCGCCACCATCGCGACCTCCCCTCCCTGCAATCAAATTAAATTAAATTAAAACAAACATAAACTGACCAAAAAAAATGACCAGATTGACTGAACAGACCTTTAACACGAAATAAATATGTCTAAAAACATTTAAAAACCGACCGAAACTATCATAAATTAACTAAATCTGATTTAAAATTTAGCTTAAACATATTAACAATAGTATACAATAATGATGGTTTTTAGACTCATGTCTACTTGATTTATCCTTAGCACTTGTTTTAACAAAAACTATTTCAACTGGGTTTTGAATGCTAAGTAAAGGACAACTAAATTTCTCGACGTTTCATAACATGTACTAGTTACTTCTTCAAGGGTAAGAGCAGTCCTGACAATTTTCCGATGACAAAAGAACCACATAAAATTATAACAATATCACATCTAAATCCCTAGGTACATCTAATCATAAAATGTAATTTACAACCTAAGGTGGTTCTCTTCTCTCGAAGTCTCGCCAATCTATCTACTAACTTCCCACGTTTCTCCCCATAGAGATTCTTTATGATGGTTTTTAGACTCATGTCTAATAATTGATTTATCCTTAGCACTAATTTTAACAAAAACTGTTTGAAACTTTAAAACCAGGCTTCCGTTACTCCTTTCTAATCTAGGTAAGATCGTCATCCTTGTCATCACCCACTAATTCATTAACGCTATTTTACAAATGGCACAGAACCATTTTCAAAACATTGTGTCGTTAATCCACGCAAATCAATTAAGTAAGTTACAGTGTAAGACTTTCTAACAAGGTCAGTGATCGAGACATGCGTCGTTAAACTCGACAAAGCAAGTGAGTTATCACGATGAGCAAGCATGTAATACCATGTAAGGCAGAATGATGACACTGCAGTCCAGTTCATTGATCTGGGCGTATGGGAAGATGCCTTTCACGTGCATCATTTCCACAACCTTGGAACGTTCGGGCTCCTCGAAGAAAGGCGCCATGGTAGTTTTGTCAGGGTCAAACTGCATGCCCCAGACGCCCTTGAAGTAGGCTGCGTTTACTAGCACCTGGAAGGGATGAAGGCAAAATTTGGTCAAAAAACTTTGTACAAAACAGGTAATTTATAGAAAAATAATAAGAAACAGTATTTTTGTTTTTAGACTCATGTCTACTTGATCTAACTTTAGCACTAGTTTTGACAAACACTATATAAACTGGGGTTTGAATGCTAAGTGAAGAACAACTCAATTTCCCAAAGTTTTTTAACTTGTAGATACCTGTCACTTTTTCAAGGGTAACTTGAAAGAGATCAAACAGTACCTACTACCACAGCGCTTAAAAATAAACCACAAAAAGCAAGGGCTGCTTTTACTTATAATTTAATTGATAAAAATCCGTCCGACATGTATCCAGAATTTAACCATGCGTAATGAAAATATGTAACTTTATAAATTAAACTCACAAATGAGCCCTTAGGGCTTTGTGGAAAAAGTAGAAAGGCTATTACAAAAATGTATTCCTTGAAAATCGAAAAAAAATATATATATACTGTTATTATTATAGTAGTGTGCAATTAACCTTATATAAAAGCTCATACAGATATGTTGTAAGTACCTGTCCGCAGCAATAAATAAGTATACTTCTACACTTACAACAGAGGTGCTCTGATCGATCGAGCCAGCAGATAAGAAGTCTGAGATCTTATTGTGCGTCTTCAACTTCACCCAGTCGTTGATTTTCAGACGCTCTTGGTCCGGTGTGTTACAGAAGTCAACCTTCTCAATTAACTGGTCGTCACTTGACGCGAATATCGTGTCAGTGGAGCTTTGGAAATCTTCATCGATAAAGATGCTGTTGTCTGCGTAGATTTTGAAGGCGGTCTCGAAGGTGATGTTCTCGTTGGTCTGAGAACAGGACGTGAAAGACGGGATTAGTTTATTTGGCTGGAAGATGATCAGCGACTACCAGTGAGTCAGTATCAATTACTGAATCTTAGTTGTGCGGACTACTGAAAAGTTAAAAAAAATACACAAGGTTTTTCTTTTGACTTGAAGACGTAGTTGTTTTAAGAAAGAGCATGGATACCCTATGAAATCTGATTTTAATTGCAAATGCTTGCAATTTTATTATTATTTTACAAATAGGAACACTACTTGATGTTGATGTTGATACTTGAAATTGATGCTCAAACAGGGATTCGAACCCCGATCTCCACCAGTTGTGGGTGTTGATCTAGCAAATTAGCTACTTGGGCATTTCATTTTTGGAAACCAATATTTAGGAGGTTATTAATGTTCCTAAAAAACCTAATTTTACAAACCCTATTTCAAAAAGTGTATCCCTCCATATTTAAAAACGATTTTAAAATAACGACTAACATCCATTTATAGCGGAGTTAAACCGTAGACGTTTTACGACAGCAAAGTTTTTAAACAACCCAATACATGATTTAACTTTACCAACTGTTTTCTTTAGAAAAAGGTCATGACTCGATTTTTATAACCATCTTGGTTCGTCATTCCTTTGTCGTAAAACAACAGCACGTGCGATAGAAAATTACTCTTTCTGTCATTAAACTATGCTTTCAAATCAACCACAAGTGCACCACTAATAGTTACCGAATTATTTTACTCATTACTGTATTGTGTACGTGTTATTTTCGCTCTAAAAAACGTCGTTAAATTGTTTCACTAAACATTACCTTCCCATAAATTATGAATTACAGACAAACATCGATAAAGTAAGAAATTGCAGCTTAACGATGCAAGCAAAACAAAACATGCAATTCCTTGTTTATAGTTTTATTTTTTTGCGAATCGTTACCACCTGAACCTAGTACGTGGTGGCCAGCAATGGCTGAGGCCAATGACAGAATCATTTCACAAAGGCACAGTAACTTAGAGCTTTTAGAGCTGCTCGACTTCAATTCAGAGCGTTAATCAGAGTTAAGCTATTTTGGAAGATAACTGACCACATTTTCAATTTCAGTATTAAAAGAAAAATGTCTACAGTGAGAGAATATACTTTTCTGGTAGAGGCACCATCGGTCGTTTTGAGGTGACATATGGGAATCACAGAAAAATATAAATAAAATTGACTAAAATGACATTAGACACGTTTTATTTAAAGCCTATGAAAGTAGAAAGATCAGTACCACAATGGATCGATGGGACAATGGGTCAGGGTCAAAGGTCAAGGCAAGTCAGAGTCAAGTCAATGTTAAGTTAGAGTCAAAAGAAAACGAGTTGCTGTTGGCTGCCACCAGATGCCACTTGCGATCGTCCTTTTAAAAATAACCCTAAGTAAAACAGTTGAGTCTACAATTTTGATTCATGTTATTAAATCGCTGAGGTTAGCATTAATAAAGTTTAACTGAACGTAAACCAGTCTCGAGATTTCTGCGAGAAAAGCAGTTTTTTAAAACTCGAAACGACAGTGTCACCACCTAGTATCAACTACCGTTTACATGTGTTTCTAGGTGTATGTGGGTCTGTTTTTTCTTACAAAAACAGTTTAAAATCAGCACTGAGACTATTATATAAGCTCAATGATTTCAATTTACCTTCATCGAACCGACTATAGCTTTGAGTGCCTCCTTGGTGATCTCTTTGTTAGGGTGCAGAAAGACACCCTGCACCATCTGGGCGGCTGTATCCCCTCGGGCGCCCAAGAAAGCTGCCGCAAGAATCGCTTGGATGCTGATCGGTGAGAATAACAGATTTCCTGGTAATTCGGACAACACCTGAGGAATGACAACACAACGGTTTGCCGAAGTTAAGTAACACTGCAAAGAGTCAGGTGTTGGATGGGCGACCGCCTTGCACACGTTATTAAATGAGTTTTATATAAACTATGTAGATACATTTTTAGAATGAAGTATCAAAATTAATTTTATGTACTCTTTTGGTTTAATCACATTATTTGCATTCAAAGGTATGCCATTTCTATGGGGGAACTTTAGTTTATAAATCTACCACAGAAGAGCGTAAGCATCATTACCGCAAGGAAGTCTATGGCAGAGAAAACTGTTAAGATTATCAGAAATGCGTGTGAGACATGACTAAATTACAAACGACTCCATCTTGCGGAGGTGGTCCAAACTATTTTAACTTGTAGGCAAGGAAAATGCCACCCAACTTTGCATGACCCAAGATTTCGCGTTGTAATTTGAACCCAGAATGGAATATCTGTGTAATATGTTTGATCAATAGCTTGATGCTTCAATGATGCTCCATTATTCTGATATTTAAAATAATAATAGTAATAGTAATAGTAATATTTATTCAGTAGAACATATGAATACATTTGATTAAATACGTCATTAGTACCTAATAAGTTAGTTGGTTAGTCGGTAATCGGTAATGATCGTTTAATATGAAAAATTCGGTAATTGAATTAATTTTTACTGAACCCTTGACTAATTAACATTAAAAAAGGTCACATTTTACTTTTTATGAAACCTAATTTTAGTAAATTTTCTTTCTTAAAACAAAGACAAGGCATCAGATTAGAAAACTAACACCTAATATTTTTATAATAGGTAAAGAAAATGCAGCAAAATGAAGTTACCTGGTAAAGTACACTGGTGAACATGAGGTTGCTGGTTGCTGCATTTAGAAGAAGAGTTTCTTCGCTGCCAACTTCGTCGTTATCTTCAACAGACGCCGCTGTGCAGGCGCTAGAGGCTGCCACAAGCGCGACTGCAAAAACACAAGAACAATCTCTGCTTGTAGTTGGTAGACTTGCATGAATGTTGGTAGCCTAAAATATAAACTGTGTTTAAGAAAATAGCTCTGAAAATATTTTTAAAGACATATAAAGAGAGAGTTGGAAGGTTGAAATCATGTTTTTAGATATTTAAGTACATTCGACAAATTGTCCCAGTTGTTATTCATGTTTTGTTGTAAATAATATATTTTTCCAAAATCTTGCAGATTTTTGGTCTTGCCTACTCATGACAGCTATTTGTATGTTGCAATAAAAAAATAATTAAGAAAAATCCTATGATATCGTTATAAGAAAGAGCGTTTTCTCAAAACTATTTTTCTATTTAAATAAAAAATTAAAAACTGAAGATTTTACAAAATATTTTGCCTAAATTCATACCAACAATGCGAAACAGAGTCGAGATCATGTTTGCGACGTTATGACGTATGTCTGCCTTTCGAGACCTTCCAATGGACTGGAGTCGAACCAAAGACTGACCAGCCAACTGGAGGACCAAGAATAATAAAAACCAAATAAAAGGCTGGTACTTACTTAGACTAATCCAAAAAAACACACGTGCGAGCTGTACATGTTTATGTTTTAATAATCTTGCATTAATCTTTCGAGCTTAATTATTCTTTTCTTTGTTTAAAAAGTAACAACGTCATTCTGTAAGTCGTTAATGCAGTGTGAGTTTGACATTTGAATAACACCGCACATTTTAAATTGCTTTCTCGTGAAACGTACTTTCAGAGTTTTATCACAAAGGTGACTCAATTCGATCAAAAAAATAGAATATGCATTTTACAATTTTTTTATCTGAACGTTTGAGATTCTTACTGGCATCATTGCAGGCATCAAAACCTGACAGAAAACCTGCAAAGCTCACTTCACCTTTTTACTATAACCTGACCCTCACATGCATTATGATCATAATTGAAAGCACCCTCGTACGATCCCATCCAGAATTCTTCCCCCTCAATTCCTCCATCTACTTGCACGCCATAAGGAGTAGCAAAGAAATACGCACCCTCACCATACCACACTATTCACCCACAACCCTCTACACATCTGCACTATAAGATAAAACCAACTTCCTTCCCACATCAAAGACTCACCTTCATTTGGCTCAAGCCATCGCCACTTCCTAGCCTTTGCTATTAACTTGATGAATAAATCTAACAGATAGAGTTATCTCATATCATCTACTGTTTCTATATTATATCCAATATCCACACTATCTATCTCTAGTTTATATTATGTTAAGACCCATATACTTTTCACTTGACAAATAAATACATTCCTGAATGCCAGATCTTTTATATTTTTTTTAAGGGCGCGGTATATAGAATGTTTCGCAATGTAATTGAGTTTAAAGAATTGAAAATGACTTTTTTTCTAAATATTGAGTGGGTTCTTGACGTTTTTGCCAAAAGATGATGCGGAGATGGATTGATATTTATTCACAATAATTGCCTCTGCCAAAGTTGTCATTTTCAACCATGAAGCAATCAAGAAAGCGGTAAACTTGTTACGTTTTTATGTCAATTTATAAAAAGCGTTACTCGAGCTCGGAAATAAAGTTTTTATTTTATTCTAGTTTTTTTGAGTAGCACAATGTCCTCTGGAGACGTTACCAAAACTGATAAAAAATCAGATGAAAACTTAGAAGACGAAAAAAAGGAAACTAACTCCGAAGAAGAAAACGTTGCTGACAAAGAGAAAACACCAGAAACTGCAGGCGGAGAGACAAAAGTGGAAGGTGGCGATGGCGATGCTAAAGAGGAAAGTGATGAGGCATTTGTGGCAGTCGTATCCGAAGAGGTTATTGTTCCGGAGATTGTTAAGGTACCAAACTATGATGGTGCACCGTTGGCTGACCATATCAGCGAGGAACATTTGGCAGCTCTACACGTCAAGTTCTTGAAGGCTCCTAAATCAAGAATGTCTGCAGACGGGCTGAGAGCTGCTCTTGATTGTGTCGTCGGACTTATCTTTGAAGACGAAGACTTTCAGGTCAGCACTTTATCTCATTGAATTGTAATGACCTTTCTGTGAAAGGGAGAAAGGAACTGAATTAGTGAAAAACTGGTTTATTTTGAACTCTTTGTTTGTGAATGTATGTATTAGTAACGGATTTGCTTGACTGTTTTAACAATAATATATTTTATAGCACATTTTTAATATAAAACTCAATCTAATTTAATTTCCAGCTCTAAACACATTGTTTGCACTCATGATAAGACCATAATTCTGACATACGTGAAAGGGTTACTAGCTACAGGCTTAAGACACGTTAATATTCAGCGCAAGAGTATCAAAAAGAAAAACTAAAAGATGTTTTAGTCAGTAGACTATACGGTCAGCTCTACTGATTTCTTAAAGCATTTAAATGTTAATTTATTATTTTTAACATGAATACAAGTCGAGTCATAACAGCAACAACGAATAGTTGACATTTCATAAGACAAACCCTTTTTCCCCTTGGTTAAGCGGAGGTAGTCTAGTTTTATCCAGCCTGTGAGCGCGAGAAACCTGCAAAAGTTTTAACTATCAGAATTACATAATAACCGTCACAACACCTATCCTTCTCAAGGTGGGATGTTTAATAATTCAGAATAAATTGGCGGTACTTGACTAAGATTACTTAAAATGCTTCTTGTGTAAATTACAACTCATTTCTACAATATTTGTGATGCCGAACCGTTTTTTCACCAGTTTGGACTTTTTTATAGAAAATTGATAGTTAGTTTATAAACAAATATGGATAAAAGCCAGCAAATTTTGCAAAAATAAGTAAAAAAAAAAAAAACAGGTTACAAAATATAAATATCAACATTGTCTGCTTGCAGACACTGTTTTTCAAGATGCAGTCCCACCGTGACAGTTGGGTGTGCTGGGATGACCTGATCTCGCACCTGACCCTCGAGTTTCAGGAGAAATATGAAGACACTGTGCAGGTCAACTTGGATATGCCCATACAGGGCGCTCCAAAGTTGGTCAAGTCACATCATCGACATCCGATAGTCAGGCTCATTTTCTGTCCAGCGCTAGGACCTGACAGACAGGTGGGTTTACCAGACAAAAACGAAAAAAAAACATTAAATATCTGCCAAATGTGCAAGTTCTTCAGTCAAAAGTCGTAAAGGTAGCAAAAATGGTAAAATCCGGTAACTTAAACTTATTTATTATTTATTTATTTATTCTCATACTTAGGCATGGTACATGTTCTTATGCAAGTTCTCAGAGTAATAGGAAAGTACATTTCTGTTAAATCATGATTGCCGGTTGTATGGTGTCCGGTTAGTGTTACATTAAATTAAATTTAGTAATACAGTGAAGTTATACAATGAAATTAGCTAAGTTATTTGAAGTTAGCTGCGTTATTTACAGGACTTTTCTTTGGAATTGTTCTGTCTTTGGTTTTCTTTTAACCGGCGTCTAAATTCCTGTGCGTTCTTGGGGAAGGGGGACATGACCAGGGCAGAGAGTTCGTTCCACAGCCGTATTCCGTCCGCCACCAGATCTTTGCTTAAACACTTACTTTGCTTAAAAAACTTAGTCTGCCTTCTTTCAACTTTGACTTCCTAGAAACACCGGTTCTAGTGAGATACCAACGTTCAGCAACATTGGGTCACATATTGGATGGGCGATCACTCCATAGTTGGTGGATTTGGAAGTAATTATCTAATTAACAGCAATAATGAGTGAAGTTGTACCGAACTTCAAAAACAGGAGTAAGCAAATATTGAGCACGGTTTTACCCTCCTTCCTGAGAAAATCGGTTAGGTTCTTTGTCATCCTCAGCAACACCGGTGTCATCAGAAAAGTGTCACGTGGAGAATAGGGAGATATTTAAACACCACGAGATATGTTACTTGAGTTTGAATTGCCTGTCGAGTTCACAGGTCAAGTACAGACGCGGTAGCTACGCTAGCGCTAGCAACGACGGTACAATTAACTTCTGGAACCTGGATATGGAGCTTGAAAATACCGTCACGTCCAAGTCGGTGTTTCTCAAAGTATCTAACACTTGGGTTACTGACATGATCGCACTGCCAGACTTCGATATTCTCTGCACCAGGTGAATGCAATGCAATGGAACACAGAGCTTTATCATTCCTGGCTCCTGCTTTCAATACTTTGGGTTAACATTCACGATCTTCTTAAGAGAAAATGAGTGTATTTTTTGAGTTAGATTAATTTTGAGAGAGTTAATCAATTTTAAGTAAAGTCACTGCACTTACATTAAAGCGTTCTGCTGAGCAAAAGAGGCCGGCAACTTGTGGTTTCGGTAGCTACCCGATGGCGCTTGCGGCTGTCCATTTTAACATGCCTCTACAACTAAATAAACATGACTCAAAATACTGAAGAATGCATTTTCAATTAGCGAGGATAGTTTTAATATAGATAATAGTTGCGCAATCTAGTGTCAAATACAAGTAATTCTTGAGAAATAACAAAATTAAAATTTCTTATCTCACAAGAAGACGATTACCAACACTTTTGCTTGTGTAGTAGTTGATAAAATGGTCATTTTTGTAAAGACAGTCCACATAAACGCTAGGACTCTGTCTTAACCTATCAACTCATTGATATGATTTATTTCTTTTTATTGATTTAAGATCCGACGGACGATCATGCATTTTACAATTAATTTAGTCTTTGTCTACAATCCCTTTCATAATTTATGCTCTAAAAATTCCCGGACCGAGTAGAACTCACTGTCAATGAGAAACTTTTTCAGTTCCACTACAAATTTCAGTTTGCATTTTTCTACATTGATCCTTTGAGGCAGCTTATTAAACGTACCCCTCGCTTGCTAACATTTTTCTTGCTAAGGATTTGCTTTTCTCAAGCCACCTAACCCTTCTCCCTTCTCGTCGTCCCCAACAAAGTCACCCTTTACTCCCTTGCGCAGCTCAACAGAGCGCGACCTGCGCTTCTATGACACGACTGCGCGGCAGTTCAAGCTGCGCCTGGTGGTGAGCAGCCTGGACAGCGCAGTCGTCACAATGCACTACGCCTGGTCACTGGACCCAAGTGCTGATAGCCACCTGGTGACCGGCGACATGGCTGGTGGGGTACGGGTCTACACCATCGCTAGCAAACAGAAAGGTGGGTGGACAAGCCAAGTGGGAAATCACTTCGGGTTGCTTATTTACATATTAAAAATCTTTGCAATTTACAGTTAAATTGGGAGATGAACACGTGTCATAGCAAATCAAATAACATACAGAGAATTTAAGATTATCAGGAAACAGAATTTCAGAACAAATCCTGGCTGCCAAGTTGGATAGATAATGACGATATTCGAATATGCCTTTGACACAATATTTAATTCGGGCCTTATTGCAAAATTGTACTAATTGTTCATAAGACTTTGTCTTAAACTTTGTTTGAGAAATGCATTTTTATGTTTATCTTGCTAGTTGGAGGCAACATTTTGAAAATAGTAAATCGACCCAGCTCAAATGCTTTTTATTTTAGGAAAATTGAGTTCTACCTAGAACGGTAGAACCGTATTACATCTGGACATTATGGCAATATGGCGATGTGATCTCTGCTCTCAGTTGTTCCTAGCGCTGGCAACGGTGAAAAGATGAAACAAAGAAGCCGGCATTGTGCACTAGCAAAGTGTTTTGTGCTCAGGTCCGTTTCATCATATTCCCGGTATCGACACACGCAACTTTCTCAGTGAACTCGTCGTGCGTGGTGATCTTGCTGGCATGAGTGTCAGGGACTTCAAGGGGGTGCACAATGACTGGGTGCGGCAGGTCAGTGAAGAATCTTGTCTGCAATCTCACATTTCACACAAGCTTTTGACTCTTAAACACTATGATAGCTTAGGAGCAAACTAAAAAAAGTTTTGGAGCTGATCTTTAAATTCTAAATTACAAAGGAATGATACGTGTCTTGAACTGGTTTCTTTAGCAAAGGTAAAGCTTTAATAAGAATTCTAATGCACACAACAGAACTTAGTATTTTTCTGCAAACATCTTATTAAGTTGATGTGCTCAATTACTTTGGTGCTAGTCGCAATTTTTGCAGTGTTTTCTGCTTTCACTGTTTTTTTGGACGTTAGGTTCAACCGGAAATGGATCACATCTTACATTTCCCTACCATAACTTAAAGAAGCTATCAGTGTGTGGCTATCACACTCTTTAAAAACAGGCTTTTAAGTCTTCTACAAGGTGACCCTGCATGCGTATCGTTTGATTAGACTTAAAAAAAAAAAAAAAATCTATATTCTGCAGAATGGCTGCACTAAAACATTTGGAATAAAATCAGCTAAATCAGCAGTTTATGTTCTCTCAAACACAGAAGATGAAAATATCACACCACCTCCTCTCGGCAGGCACTGTAATTCACTGTATTCTATTTGTATTTGTATTTTATTAGCTGTTCCGTACATTTGCGTATACATTGTCATCTGTATCAGTCAAACATAACATATCTGTCTAACCTAATAATCTCTATTATAAAAATCATCTAAATTATAAAATTCTTCTTGGAGGAGGAAGATCTTGAGTTTGATGATCCGAAAGACATCACTGCCACCCTGTTTCAGGTGTACTACTACGCGTCGCTGTCCAGCGTGCTCAGCTGCGCACTCTGCCCAAACAGCGCACTCGTGCTGCGCGATATGCAAGGGACCAGCACTAACAACACGTACCACGCTGCGCAGGGGTGCAGCTGCTTCGGTGTCATGGAGAATGGACACCTCATAGCCACTGGTAAGATTACCACGTCGTCCACTTGTGAAATCTGATTTCAATTACAAACGCTTGCAATGCGCTAAGTATTCTCATCAACGCACTGAAATCCTATAAAAAATAATCCTCCAAAAAATTGATGTTTCCAAGTAGCGCAATGGGTAAGAGCAACACCCGTGACAGGTGGAGATCGGGGTCCAAGTAGCTCAATGGGTAAGAGCAACACCCGCGACAGGTGGAGATCGGGGTCCAAGTAGCTCAATTGGTTAGAGCAACACCCGTGACAGGTGGAGATCAGGGTCCAAGTAGTTCAATGGGTAAGAGCAACACCCGTGACAGGTGGAGATCGGGGTCCAAGTAGCTCAATGGGTTAGAGCAACACCCGCGACAGGTGGAGATCGGGGTCCAAGTAGCTCAATGGGTTAGAGCAACACCCGCGACAGATGGAGATCGGGGTCCAAGTAGCTCAATGGGTTAGAGCAACACCCGCGACCGGGGTTCGGTCGCGGTTCGGTTCGGAGATCGGGGTTCGAGTCCTCATTTGGGCATTTATTTTTGATATGGAAGTAGTGTTTCTAATAATGAAACATAAGTCGGTCGATAGGAACTTAGCTTTATTATTACTTTATCTTAGATATAATCTAGCATAAACAAAAAATGTCTCACAAAATGGCCTCAAAGAAGAACTGAAATGATAACAAGAAGAGAAACAGAGAATTTAACTTCAAGAAAAGATTAATTTAGCACATATGTACAAGGTTTTGAAAGGAAAATTTAAATAAGCAGCTTGTAAAATTTTCATACATTTTGATTTTATAAATCTGCCAGATAATTTTTTAAATTACAGGTGGGCCGGACTGCCTAGTGCGTCTGTGGAACGTGTTCGTCACCGACAAAGCAGTGTGCGTGTTTCGCGGTCATCACGCGTGCCTCGTGGCGTGCTTGATCCAAGCAGACACGCAACGCGTAGTGTCGCTCTCCAAGGACCGATGCATCAAAGTGTGGGACATCGCGTTCCAGGTGCGTTCCGAGCAATCAACTTCTACTACAAGACAGTAGGGACAAGTTCCAGACAAAGCCCGTATCAACACAGATCTACCATCCTGGGTAAACATTGATGGGTGAAATCTTGGGGTAAGAGATAAACCGTTCTTCGGGTTTCTCGTAGACCACAAGCTTTAGTTGTTTTTACCTCTGGTGAGGCTGGAGGAATGTACAATTAAGTCAGTTATTACATTTCAACAGATTTCAAAACTACTTGCAGCGGTTTCTTTTCAATTGCCCTTTCAATGCAAGCATATGGTAGTGCAAGCAATACTTGCAGTATTATTTAGTTCCTGTTTGCATTTTAATCAAGATTTATTTAGGTCTGTAAAAAAAAATTACAATTTTCTTAAATCCTAGATAAAGTGGTAGTTAAATAATTTGCCATAGCAACAATCAATCACATGCAAGAAAAGTCAGTTGTTTCTGTGAGCTAGGAGCTTATCTTTGAGTTGAAAAATATTGTACTAACGGGTCTTTGATAGTACCAAAATCTCGCCTCCTAATTGTAGTGTTTGTTGAAAGTATTGCCATAGCGACTTCCAATCACATGCAGTGAAATTCAGATGTTTCTGTGAGCTAGAGATCCAACTTATAGTTGAACATTTTGTTGAAACTGTTGCCATGGCGACTTCCAATCACATGCAGTGAAATTCAGATGTTTCTGTGAGCTAGAGATCCAACTTATAGTTGAACATTTTGTTGAAACTGTTGCCATGACGACTTTCAATCACATGCAGTGAAATTCAGATGTTTCTGTGAGCTAGAGATCCAACTTATAGTTGAACATTTTGTTGAAACTGTTGCCATGACGACTTTCAATCACATGCAGTGAAATTCATATGTTTCTGTGAGCTAGAGATCCAACTTATAGTTGAAAATTTTGTTGAAACTGTCGCCATGGCGAGGATTGGAGGATGTGGTCCAGCGTGGCGAGGATTGGAGGTGGATTCTGGCAACCAACCGCCGTGAATGTTTGCCCTCAGAACTGCATCCAGACTTACACCCAACTTCCCGCAACGCTCGGTGACGAGTTTCTCACTGCCCTGTAGAACCGCCGTGAATGTTTTCCCTCAGAACTGTATCCAGACTTACACCCAACTTCCCGCAACGCTCGGTGACGAGTTTCTCACTGCCTTGTACAACCCGTTGAGTCACGCTTTCGCTGTCGCCGGTCTGCACTTCGCGATCGTCTTGTGTGGAGCGTTGGTGTCTGAAAGTTTCACTGACGGGCAGACGCACTTGTCGGAGGTCACCGTCATCGCCTACAACCCGCTGTTCAAGGTTGGACTGGGTTTCAAGATATTTGGAAATAATAATCACATTTTTTTTGCTCTAATAACGATTTAAATTACTCGAAGATGCTTTATGGCTGGATATGAAAAGGAGTTTAAGGTTTAAGTACCAAAAAAATAATTCCTGAAAATAAATCATGATACCAAAATATGCTTGCATGGTTTCAGAGTTAATATTGGAACCGTACAGTGCTAAAACTTGCAATTTAAAACAAAAAGTACAAATTACAGTGTAGTTATGAGGTTAATTTAAGTTATTTTTCTTTCTTTATTTTATTTTATTACTGAAAATATTTGCGAAGACGCTGATCAGTCAAATCATTTGAGCTTCTCAAGTTCAATGATTAAATTATTGATTTTGTTCTAACTATGGTCAAAATTTGCGTAGCACCAACAATATAAATGTGCTAAAGAAAGCATTTGTGAGCTAGCAAGTATTCGGAGGAAAACTGAGCATTTTTTACTTTGATTAATGGTCAAAACGACACAATTCCAAGGAGATATAAAAGTCAGGACACCTTCGGAGCACTGTGTCAAAGATTGAGATTCAAAATAATTTAAATTTAATTTTAAAAAAATAGCGATACGCTTAGATAAAGTAGACATGAGCCTAGAAATCATAATTAAATTTAATAAATACATATAAATTAAAATATAATGAAGAAGTTAGTGATTTTACAGTACTTGCGATGCGTATTGCGTCTTAATTCCCTAGTAAAATTAACATCAAGACATAGTAACTCTTATCCCTGCTTTTAATAGCTATGGAAAGAGATGTGCTATATCTGATATCTTTTAAACTGATAAACTGTAAAGCCTCTAACGCTGTCCAGCAAAAAATTCGTGTCTTTTATAAGTCGTGACCCACTCTTGTGTCTTGTGTCTCGAGCTTCAAAAGGATCTGACGATCTTCCTGATCTCCCAGGTGCTGGTTACCGTGGGGTGCATGTCGATGATCATGGTCTGGAACGTGTGGAAGGGACGGCGCAAGTTGCTGATCAAGATGGCGCACTCCAGTCTTTGGTTCGGCCAGCAGAGAGCGGTATGTTCAGGCGGCTGGTTATCTTGAGATGGCAAGTGAGATGTTGTAAGTTATTGTCTACGCCCACCAATTGCAAATCATTTGCAGCCAAAGGAAGGTTTACCTCATGCGACATCTTTGCACAATCGACCCTTAGAACGAACAATGAAAACAATGGTTGAGTGGATGTTTTCAGAGCCATGGTTTCATTTTATGATGTGTTTTCCGGTTTTGCTCTGTTGGGACGAAGTTTGTGGCCCTAGAAAGGGTCTCACGTCTCGACGTTTTGACGAGGCACGGTACGTCATCTTCAGGAACGTCGAAACGTCAAGACGTGAGATCCTTTCTAGGGGCACAAACCTCGTCCCAACAGAGCAAAACCGGAAAACACATCATAAAATAAATAAATATATACATTTTTATTCAATTAAATACCTTGACTGGTTTGATCGTGTAAACTCAGGCTAGCGTCGTTTTTCGGCACAGAAAGAACTTTTTTCCGAAGGCACAATGCTCATAAAGTACATTCTAAATCTCTGCCTTTCAGAAAAAAGATGTGAGTGCCTCTTCAAAAGAGAGGTAAACAATAAAGCATAGCGATTATTCTTTAAAAAATCGCAATCCAAAGTGAATGGAAAATCGCAGATACCAATTCCAGTTATTTTTCAAGATTTGGCGCAAAATGATGAAGTTCCTCACAAATAATGACCGTACATAACCTCAATCATAGTAACATTGCCCGCCACCAGGTAGAGATAACGGCGGCTACGTTCGACCCGAGCTACCACCTGTTGCTGACGGGCGCTCGTGATGGTAGCGTCAAAATGTGGAACTTCAACACGGGCACGTGCGTGCGAAACCTCAGCATCGAGCCCGACAGGGAGGTCTCCAATCTCATCTGGTTGAAAAACCGCATCCTGGCGATGGGTACAGCATTTGAACTATATCACCTCTGCATTTCTGGAGGAAAGATGGAGGTGCTAAGATTTCTCCAACTGGCAGCGTTCAGAGATAAGGGGTGTTGTAGCCGAGTCTGATTTGCGGGCTCCGTTCAGGGGTTTGTAGTGGAGGAGCCGAGTCTGATGTGCGGGTTGCGTTCAGGGGTTTGTAGTGGAGGAGCCGAGTCTGATGTGCGGGTTGCGTTCAGGGGTTTATGGTGGAGGATCCGAGTCTGATTTGCGGGTTGCGTTCAGAGGTTTATAGTGGCTAAACCTGGTTTACCTTGTAGGCTGCGTTCATGAGCACGAGGTTGTAGAGCTGATTTAGTTATTTTGACTGCGTTCAGGCGGAGAAGGTATAAGAGTCAAATGCACTCTGTGAGCTGCGGGGTTTAATTTGAGGAATTGAATCCACTCAATTTGAGAAGGGTTTAATTTGAGAACTGTAGGTGAAACTCAACCCAAGGTTTACAATGACATTTAATTTTCTAGGCTGGAATCGCCACGTGGAGGAATGGCAAGACAGCCAGCGTATGTCGGCGGCCAAGTGCTGGGAGCAACGTCATACCAGTGACATCATGAGTGCCTCGGTCAACGCCCCTCAGTGTCTAGCGACCGGCTCGTACGCAGGAGAACTCATCTTCTGGCGAATGGAGACCGGGCAGGTACAAGTTCACCGCCTTAATGGAGGATGCCGCCATTTTAACTAGAGCTGGGGCTTGGAATAAGATAACAACATCCGATAGCATTTATAAAGAAATTCATGTCAAAGTTGTGAAATAAAAATAAATAATAAATAAATAAATTGTGAAAAATGTTAGAGCTCTGGGTGGATACGCCTTGCTAATAATGCCAAGTGATTGTAGTAATTTGCTGCAGGTCGTCAACTTCCCCATCAGTTTTAAGATGTTTTAATCAGAGTTTACTAACTATGACTCAAGTAATTTTAAAAGCAGGTAACTTTTAGCTTTTACCTCCAGATTTAGCTTTCCAGGTCAAGTAATGTGGTCCTTTTAACTGTTTTGTTTCTTATAACAGTGTCCAAGTCAGGTGATTCATTGAAATCTAGCATTTTGCAAATTGTTCAACACACTTTAGCGCCCTCTGCTTTTTGACAGGCGTACCGCAAGCATACAGTCGACAACCCAACAATGATCACCAAGCTTGACTACCTTGTGCTGCCGTCGACTGGTCCCCGCACCGGCGCTGGGGACTGTGGTGGACTGGGTGTTGCGGGAGGCAAGGGTGGTGAGTGGCACGATCTAAGAGTACAACTTCTTCTTGGTTTGATGGAACGATAATGTCTTATAGGGATAATGAATTGTGTGGATCCAACCGGTGACGACAACAATGTACTCTGCCAGGAGTTTTGAAACCTGCTGTCTCAGCTAAACATCTTAACTGAGGGTGCTAAATGGGTGAACCAACAAACTATTCAAGTTTTAGGAGCAGTCTTCGCTGTTTTGAACCATCATTCTAAGTGACTAAAAAAAAAATTACTCCCTTGATTAGGAAAGTGAAAGGAACTATATTAAAATTGGTTTTTATGTTTAACATTTTCCGAGTTCATACCTCTATGTCATTTCAGAATAAGACGATTTCCACAAATATGTTTATTTCTTATTTATGCTCAATTTAATACGATTGTGAAACTTGTTAGTGGTAGGGTAAATTATTTTGTATTAAATTGTTGACATCATTTAAGTCCAGTTGCTTGAAGATAGCATAAGAACTGAACATTTCATTGATCTGATTTCTTAACAAATTATTATCTGTAGTAAATACGACACTACCTCATCTAACAAGCAAGACTGAACACCAATTTCACCAATTTTTCAGAGGATTTTAGTTTTCTTATAATTAAATGCTTTGCTCATTGCAAGCATTTACATTTCAAATCAGTATTCACAATATTGTATTTTCTCGAAACGGTTTTGTAAGAACCGTCGCGAGTGTCAACCAAAGACACCGTCTAACACCGTACGCGCCATCTATTAGACGGGCCGCGAATCATGCCGGTCGGCAGCATGTTCTCGAAACAGCGAATGTCAGTCTCGGTATCTGGCCGGGCTTCCCGAACTTCTGAAAAACAACCAGCGCAGGGGACGTCATCGATACGCACCGTCTCTATCCAGTGCATGCACTTTCTGCGTTCACGAGTTTCGCAACCCACAATCGGCACCCTGCTAGTCTCGCTAGAGAACGGGTACATTCAAGTCTGGTGAGATGTCCAACATGCTGTCCTACCCGAGGTTTTTTTTGAGCCTAAGTCCTTCTCAGACACGGTTCTGTCAATTGATAGTTAAAATTGCAACTTTAATTAATGACTTCATGACTTCATGATCATGACTCGATTGTGACTTCAGTAAAACCAGTCATACTAGGTGATAGATTCTACCTCGCGTATGAAACTCAAGAATTATATATCTTAGAAGACTAGTCTATAATTACGGGTGAAAAAATTAAGTTTTCAAAACCTTTTATCAGCAATATTTATTTATTTATTTATTATTATTTTTTTTTTTTATTTCACAATTTGACATGCATTTCTTTATAAATGCTATCGGATGTTGTTATCTTATTTGAATATTGCTGAGTTTAGTCTTCATTTCTTTAGAGGTTTTTGACAATGGTACTACCCGGCAGATTATTCCACAAACGTACTCCCTCAGAGGCTAAACAGTACTTTCCGATGTCGGTTCTTGGTTGTAGCTGTTTTATTTTGTGATGGTGATCTTGTTGGGATAAGTAAGAATCAAGAAAAAAAAATCAATTATACATACTTTTTTGTCAAAGTGTTCGGTACCTACTAGCCGAAAGCACTTGGTGTCAATTACTAGTACCACATTACTTTGTTACTTATTACTTATTACAGTGTACATATTGAATTATTCATTGCATTTCCCATTTTCATTCCATACACATGCTACTTTCCTTCCCACCGAAAGCGATTAAATACAATCACTCTCCCTGCCACCAGGTCGCACCACTCAGCCGGCGGCTTCCTTGCCTCGTTCTTCGCTGTCCACACCAAGGGCGATTATGTGGTATCTATGACCACCGACCCTGAGGATGTTTATCTCTTTACTGGTGAGATCTCAATCACCCCTACCTCAACCAGATTGGAGTCTATGCGTCTTACATAAGTTGACAAACAAAATACTGAAACGCCGTTCGAGTCGCTGTTTATTTGATTGCCCCCAAACAAAAACGATCATGGCATCGTCAGTGCCTGACGCTTACTGTAACTGTGAGTACAGAACATTACTCCAGTTTGTCTTTAGCAGAAGCTAGTAGGTGCTGTGTTGTGGGTGAAAACAAAACTACCACGTCCGTAAAATATGGAGATTTGAAGCTGAATATGACTGTTGCTATGGCGATGAATGTTTGACGGAAGACTATAATAAAAGAAAACTGGAAAAATTGGGGCGCTAACAATTTGAAAAATGCTGGCTGGAAAACTTGCGGGGCTTAAGTGCTTTTTCTATTCGCTGGTGATAAGAAGCAGAAGCCATTTTAAAATATTGCCATCTAGGAGAACGATTACCAACCAATGTTACGTTGCTAGATGAGCGTCATCGGAGGCATGTTGTCTTTTAAAAACGAGGGCGAATTACCTTATTTACTTGTCCCTTTTCGACAAGTTATGGACTAGACGATTTCTGATAGATTTTCTTCAATCTCGAAGTGCCAATATTGATAATTTAACCACTCGGCTTTTCCAATTGCAGGCACCACGGCTGGCTACCTGAAGATCTGGTTGCTGACCAACTACCACAGTGGCACCGATGAGCGATTGGTGATGCCGCTGCTTCGACTGCAGTTCCCGTTCATGTGGAACGATGTCTTCTTGGGCCGGGCAAAGCGGCGCTGTCGCAGGCAGCCGTTTCCCATGCTGCTTAGTTCGTATCGTGGTCATCTCCGCGCTGTTAACTCGATGGTCTACATTGCGCCCGCGCGAGTGCTGGTCACAGCCAGTAACGACTGCTCGGTTCGCGTTTGGACGCTAGGTGAGTTGGTCAGGATCCGGAATCAGAGCCGGGAATGGAACTGAATCCCCAACGATTTACTAACGAAATGGTCAAGAGATCAAAAGATGACAAATATCATGGGTAAAAACAAAATTAATTACCAAAAATACAGGAAAATAAAATGCACGAGTTAAAATTGCCTCGTTCTCTGGGTTAAAAATCTCGTACCTGCTGAAACAAATTGAAATGTGTAAAAACTTCTCGAAAATAATCCAGATTCCAGCTTGGATCTCTGAAAGGTTTAGGGCTCGAATCTTAAAGAAGTGTCCAACATTTTTGAGTACTTAATTTTGTTGTGTATGAGAGTGACTTTAAAAAATACGCAACTTCACTATGATTTCCAGCTAAAGTGACACCAATGTGTTGAAGATACCTGATCCTTTTGAAGGTGGTCGGTACATTGGCACGCTGGGCCCGGCGCGGGCCTGGGAGCCCATCAACCCCGAGACAGGGCCCGCAGACGACCACCCCTTCCGTATCCCACCAGACATCCAGCGAGTTGGCTCACACACCACGCTCAGGGTAAGCACAATACCTCTACACTTCCAGTGGCAAACCTGCTACGATGCACTGGCAATGTGGTAGTTAGTACGATGGTCTGTTTTCTGCAACCAGGATCATTTTTAACTCCCCCAATTGACTTGTCATTCTGTAGCTATCGGATGATGATGCGAAAATGGCAAGGGTAATTACAAAAATCGCTGATTTATTTCTCACATGTAATCTGTAATTATTTGATCAAATAGGTAACTTACCTAAAAGCCAGTTGGAAAATAAGAAAAAAAAATTGTTTAGCAGTAGGTAAAAGGTTTAACTGTTATAAGCACATTAATCAAATATTACGCTGCTATCAGCTGATGATTACCATGTGAAACAATTCGACTCCTACTTTATCTTTGAATTCTCAAAGATGTTAAACTATTCTAGTTTCATAAAGATTCTAGCGACATCGTTTTAATGAATGCAACGAACAATCAGAGACTCAATAAATCAATCAATATGTACTTGACAGTAGTTGCATGCCGCACATGGATTGGCCACCACATACTTTGAATGATACCCTAGTAGTGCACAGGTGCACGGTACCAGATGGGGCTTTTGATTTGTTGCTTATGTAGGTACTCAAGGGTGGTCGGAAATGGTGGGCTGTGGCCGGCAAGGCGACGCTAAGGGCGCTGGAAAAGGCGCGTAAAGAGTTTCCAACGACGGTAGCTGACAAATGTATCTACGGCGAGCCGCTGATAAGTCCCAGACTAGGTGAGTCCTGGCGAGCCTTGGTCAGTGTCGGCTCTGGTGGGAGCCCTCGACTTGGTACCAAGGGAAGAAGGCCTCAGACACTTTGGAACTGGAAAGAATTTTATATTGATTTCAACCAAGTTTTTCACAGATTATAGGGAGAATAATATTGAACAGTTAATCTCTAAAGCAAGCCATAAAAGGAAGCTAATAAAATTCGTCGTAATTGAGCACGGTTGCCACTTTTTGACCCTTATTCAAACCCTGTTGCTTATTGATTTTCTTGTATAACTGTAATAAGCTTATTATATAAACCTTGCAAAAAACCTTATAGGAAATTATAATGTTTATTAAGCCTGTTGCTTGCAAATAGAATCCTATAAACCTGGTAACTTTTTGCCCCATTCCCCAGGGAATTGGTTTAAAATGCCGGACCGTCCCGAGCTTCCACCCACTCTTCCCCGTATCGATGTGACTGGGGCTCGAATCCCGGTCTTCTGCCACCTGTCGCTGTCGTCTGAGGTTCCGGTTACTAGGCCCAGAACCCCGCCGGGAGTTAGAGAACGGAGACAACAAGTGCAAATCGACCGCTCAGAAGGAGTTTCTTTCTGATTGAAAGTAATACCTAACCAACTGAACAGTTCTGGAAGACAAAGAACCGGCCTTGGGTGAAACCAAAGTATGGGAAAAACGGCTAAAGCAACGGAGTCATCAGATTTGGCATCCCACTTTTGAGCTTCATGTGACAGAAGCCAAAAAGCCTAGTCATTAGTTTCTTCAACGATTTAAAGCCAAAAAATGCGCTTATTTTTAAAAAGTGGCATGGAATCACATCTGTTTTGCTAAAACTGATAATTTTCTTTCTTTATTTCTTTGTTTTGCACTCTTCATGTTAATTGTAAATTATTTATTTGCTATTCCAGTTCAAGGTCACTTTGTGGTGATGTGAGCATCATTTGTTCTGAATCACAAGGCAAACCAGCCTGGTTTAAATACATATGTCTAATTGTATACTTACCCTAATTGTTTATCGCAGCTTAATTGATTTGAAAGTGTCATAAGAGATATGAATAAAATACAAAACATCTGTCAGGTGTATTTTTCTTGTTGAGATTACAGTTGTATTGTGTCTTTGGGATTTTGGTTGTAACGAAATGCTCAAATACCACTCAATTGTCTGTCACGTTCTTTATTCTAGACTAGATTAAAAATAACAATACTGTTAATTACCGTTATCATAAAATGTCAAGTTCATTGAGGCATTGATTCAAGTATTTTCCAAGCTTATTTTCGGACAGATGGTTCTAGCAACGCAATTGAAAACACTTTTGCTGTAATCTTCCAGATAGGTAGTCGACTCAATGTGTTTACATTCCACCAAGTGTTACAACCTTTTTAAACACCACGATAAGTATCAGTATTAATCGTTTTAATCTACTATCTGTCAATGCCATAGTAAACAATCAAAGACAATTGCTTTTGAGAGATAACTACTTTGATAATCGGCGCTGATCTTAGATTAACTCCGTATAAATGGTTTGGTCAACTCCAGCAAAGTCACCTGTCTCACCTAGATCTGCAAAATGAAGTGGTCAGCGTATCTGCTTGTAGTTGCAAGCGTCGCCGCTGTCGCCAGCGCCCATCCCGGCGCCTTGGCTAGCCTCTACAAACTCGAAAACATCCCTACGTGAGTGCCCCCTTGAACCAAATCAAATTATTTCTCCTGAGCCAAGTTGTTTCCTTTAGGGGTAACATCTCTTTCATTTGTGGACTTCTTAGAAATGTGACTTAGTCTTCGACCTGACCATAAAAATTTGTAAATATCCTTCGTATGACTTCAGAACGCGCTGAAAATGGTTGATATTCAACTATTTTTTTATTTGACTTCTTACTATTTCAGTTTTACGGGAAAAATTAGGCAGCAGAGTTAAATTTTTACACATTTCACCTATTAGTTTGAGGCAAATTAAAAAGAATCAAGCAAGATTGAAATTTGGTTAGGTCATTCTTATACTTTGTCTTCTAAATTGTCCTTAAGGTGAAAAAATGCGTCTTTATAGAGGAGTTAATATCACTAGTAAAACATAATATAAAAAGGCAATTGATGCCGATTCAATGAATTTTTTGTTTGAAACATGTCACAATTACTGGTATTCTTACTTTAAGGCAATGTCAGGAACCAGTAAGAATTCTTTCCCTTTCGACATCTCTCCTTATGGTAAACAATGAGTCCTTAAGTAACATCGACGCTAGGCAGACGCCAACCGTGACTTTGACTTTATGACCTCCTTCTTCTGTAGATAACTTGTGTAGATAAGATCAACCAAGTAAAATATCCGACCGCACCCCCAACGGTCTTCTCATATGCATCACCATTATAACTAAACATTTCACTTTGCAAGCTACAAATTGTATTTTTAGAAACACTACTCGCGTTTACAATTTGAATCAGATTTCACACAAGCTAAAAACTGTTTATGATGGTTTTTAGACTCATGTCTACTTGATTTATCCTCATTAGTTTTTTGTTAAAAATTGTTTCCTTCGTGGATTTTTGGTGTGGATTTTTTGGTGTTCATTCACAACTTTGCTAGTTCCGTATTCCATAAGTCGGTCGTTGAATTGAAGGTATATATGTGCGACAATGTTTGTTTTTGTTTCAGTAACCCGGGTCCGGACACAAAAATCCTCGTGAACACCTACTTCGACGACATCATCGTGTTGATGAAGGCGTACATCATCGACAACGACCTGCAAGTGATGTCCATTCCAGACGCTCTCATGGGATTCTGCGTGGTAAGCATATTGACGAGAGACCATGCATTTGATGACCAGGGAGTGGAGGAAATCAGGATGTTCCAGAGTCTCTCTTCAATAGGGAAAACAGAGAAACTTGTAATCCTTTGTGATAAATTTGTGATAACTTTGTGATAAATGAAAAATACTTTTTGAGATAACTTCAAACATAAAATAAATTGAAATGCCGAATATTTTCGTTGTGTAAATCAAATAAAAAAGAAACATAACAATTGATCACATTTTTTTTTAGTCAAAAGAGATGTATTTTTGTATTTATTTCCAATGAGAAACTGGAAACTAGACAGGAAAAATGTGCGACCGAACCGGGATTAGAACCCGAAACCTCCCGAGTGCTCATTTTGCCTTTTGTATTCATAGAGCCATATGTTTCTAAAATAAACTAAATATAAATAAATAAAAATAATAAAAAAAAATAAAAAAATATATATATGTTGGGTCATTGCATTTTTGGTAAATCAACACCAAAGCGTAAACTGATTTTGTAACGTAAGCTAAGAACTTCATATCAAATTTGTATACGCCATTCACAGGCAGAATCAATTTGCAGATGCACTAGACTAGAATCCTCCACGGAGATAATTATTCAGAACACTGCTGGAGTTGACTGGGAGATTGCAACTTCGCTTTGAACATTTCAAAGACACAAATGTCTCAACTTTGCTCTTTTCTCCACAGCGCTACCTGTTTGTTGACTGGCACGGTGAGCTGGAACTGACCCAGGGTACCCTGACCGACCTGTCGACCGTCTCGAGGGAAGGCGATGCGGAACTCACATACGGAGTCATCAGCAGCCAAATGAATGTCAAGGCTGTTATTGGGTTCCAGCTGATTGATGTAAGTCAACAATTTTCAAATATCAAAGTGTACACTTGAACTTCACCATGTTTAATTCGTTGATCTAGTTTGCTACATCAGAAATTTATGCTCGTACGCGTTTACGATAACTATCCAGTGGATTTTAGCTCAGAAATAAATGGAGTAAGCCTCAGAAAGTCTGTCTTTAATAGAAACCACTGAAGAGAAGAAGACTTTATATTTGCGGTAATATAAGAAAGTAGACTTTAGACGCTCTATCAGGCGATCTCAGCATCTCAATGGCTACCAAACGTTGAATCTACCATTGAACCTCCTATGCTAGGCCATGATATACCCGTGGTAACATAAGATAGTAGAATTGAGAAGCTCTGTCAGGCGATCTCAGCATCTCCATGGCTACCAAACGTTGAATCTACCATTGAACCTCCTATGCTAGGCCATGATATACCCGTGGTAACATAAGATAGTAGAATTGAGAAGCTCTGTCAGGCAATCTCAGCATCACCATGGCTACCAAACGTTGAATCTACCATGAAACCTCCTATGCTAGGCCATGATATACCCGTGGTAACATAAGATAGCAGAATTGAGAAGCTCTGCCAGGCGATCTCAGCATCTCCATGGCTACCACACGGTGCATCTGCCTTTGAATCTCATATGATTGGTATTCTTTTTTGATTGACTATCTTAGAAAATGTTGAGTTTAGCAAGACGTTTGATATTTTCGGCTTTAAAAGGACAAAATGCCAAGATCATGACAAATGTGTGATTCTCTTTCGAGTGTCAAAAAGCTTAAAATAAAGGTTTACAGTTTGTAAAAGATGCAACATTTGAAAACTCCAAGGGTTGCTTGGTAGGCAATAATTACCAGAAGTACTATCAACTTTGTCTATTGCTATTAAACTCTCAATCCAACTTTAATTGTATTTGATTGTAATGATTATTGCCGAATTTAATTCTTGCCAAACATAACTCCATTTTGAACGAGAACAACGAGAAGATGTGTATGTTTTTGTACAGTTCTACTACGACTATTTGGCGTACATCATGAACATCGGGCCAGACGGAGGCATCGAGGCCAAGGTCACACGACTCACCTTCTCCGTCGACATCGTCTACAATACCAAGACTGGCGAGGCACACGTCAATGACATCAGCGTCTTGCATACTGGGTCAGTGGAAATCACACATATAAGTACACTTTGCATTGTATTTGTTGCTAACTAAATCTTAATCAGTGCGGGGTTTTAGTTAATTGGGTAAATTTAGTAAGTGCTGAAAAAATTCAAAGGGGAACCTTAGAATGAGAGAGGGTACAGAATTTTGGGCAAGGTGATCCAAGAAGTTTTTTTTTTAACCGTTGGTCTTCTCCCGATTTGATTAAGCATACATTTTCTATTTCAAAATCTGTGGACAATTCAATGTTCTAAATTTATTTTAATTTTACGGTTACTCTCAGCCGAATCGCCAAGTTATTTTCGTATCATAATCAAAGTCCAAGAATTTAAATCTGATAAGACTTTTTATTAATTGCTCAACAGTTTTTTTTTCATTGCAAAAATAAATTTTAAATGCTTGCAATGAGCAGGTTTTCTACTTTTTAGGAACTCTAATGACCTCTCAAAAAATTAGTGCTTTAACGGGGACTCGAACCCCGATCTCTATTTGTTGTTTGTTGTGTTGTTGTCGTTTGTTATCTATTTGTTGCCTACTAATTGTGAATATTTGCACATAATATGCGCTGAAAAATATCAGAAATGTGCAAAAATTTGATTTGCATTACAAATGACCAGCGGCTAAAAATCCATAACATATTATTGCAGTCGATTGACCACTCATTTACGCTGTCCCGTGTTTTCTTGCAGATCTCTGGACATTCACCTAACTGGCACCGTAATCCTGGACGAGATTGTCAACGCTATCGCCGACATCGTCACCTTCTTCTTCGAGGGGACGATCATGGACCTCATTGCTGCTACCATCGAGTCCGTCCTGAATAACATCTTGTCTACTGCACCACCACCGACGACGGAAGCGATTCCGATCTCCTACGATGAGATGCCAGCCAAGAATCACTTCTAGATGTTTTGACCGATGAAGAGGTTTTAAATTTAGGATGAAATTTGGGATGAAAAACTGTCATTCTCATCAAATACACTAGAATCGTCTCA
The DNA here is from genome assembly GCA_947568835.1 of Protonemura montana. Taxonomy (NCBI): domain Eukaryota; kingdom Metazoa; phylum Arthropoda; class Insecta; order Plecoptera; family Nemouridae; genus Protonemura; species Protonemura montana. The sequence continues at coordinate 4,196,895 of OX387609.1, forward strand.
AAAAGCCAGTGTCCAAATAGTTCAATGGTTCAGAGCAACACCCGCGATAGTTGCGGATCGGGGTTCGAGTCCGCGTTTGGGCAACAATTTTTAAGACGGTTGTAGTGTTGTTAATAATTAAAAAAGGTTTTAAATTTAAACATGAGCTACCTGTGTTGAAATGGTTCAAATCTGCATCTGATTAATTTGATCTTGTCGTAGTATAGGCTTAGAAACCTTCTTCCGAACTGGATTTAAAATTTAACAAAGATCATTTACAAATGTTCGTTGGGATGTCACTGGTATTTTACATCCAGTCCCAAATTTCGAGGGTTTTTAAAGTATTTTGTTAAATAAATAGTTTATCAAGACAATTTGTTAATGCTATCATATTAAGAAATAAAGTGTATATATTTTTGTACGAGGGACGAGATTTTCTGCCAAGATTTAGTAGACCAATTCAATTTTAGTTCTAAGAAATGATACTTCCTTTCGAGCAAAGGTTAATCTTTACAAGAAGCTGCTTTGAAAGATTTATAGACGCAATTATTGTAGTGAATTACTTGTGTAAGAGGTGTTAACGTTAACGACCAACACAAACAATTTATGCAGGATTACAGGAATTATTCAGTAAATGTTTCAGAGAAAGGGATTAATTTTTGTTTATGAAAGGTTACATAAAAATAATCATCGCTGGAGATTTTCAGCCGAGAAGATTGTTTTGTTCGAAATAAAAATACATATGAATGTGAATTTCATTATTAATTATCCGTAATTAAAAAAAACCCTGACCTGTGATGTACGTTCGACAAATAGATGGGATGTGTTAGAGAATATTTCTTTGCCTTTAGTGTTTAATTCAAGTTAAGACTGTTAAGACTGGCACGTCGTGGTGTTTGGTCGTCTTAGAGTAGCACGACAGCAACTCTTTCCTGAAGACCTTCACGGAGAACTCAACCTTAGCCAGAAAATTTTTCACACAAATGCCAAGGGTTTCAGTTCGATTCGTGGTGCTAGTTGACTTTGCGAATTCCAAACGACAGACGTTTTCGTCGCGTAACGCTTGCTGAAATGCCTGTTGAAAAACAAAATTGTTAAGATTTCAATAAAAAAAGTAATCAAATTTAGAACTTCTAAATAATATTCAAAGCGCGAGTTAAATTTGGTTAATCCAGAAACCCAAACCGGGATTAGAACCTTAATACATTTCGAATCTGATCCTAAGATTTAAAACAATCAATGACTGGTGCATATATGTGCGCTCAACGAAGATAACTACACAATTTTACACCATTTATATAATTAAGCAATCCCCGTTGTTTTTTTGGTTGAAATCGCATGCTAATAAAGGGATAGAATATAGAGCATTGGAATGGCTTTGCGGTTGTGCTCTGATTCGAAGAGGTTTGCGGTCCAAAATGAGCCTAAAGTCTTTCTAGTATTGAAGAAATAGCTTTTAGAAACCGTTCAGCATTTAAAATGCAATAGTTGATTTAATATTTATAAAATTTCAATTTAAAAAATATGCTAACAATTAACTAACAATTAATTTTATAAAATATATTTTTAGAGGCGTCATGTAAGGAAATTCCCCTCAAAATCTCTCCATTTTTCCGCCTTTTAAATATGACTTGACTTGCCTGATTAACCAGATCAACCTTCTGAGTTGGAAAACACTTGGAAACCTCAGGTCCCTTAGAGCGCACTTCATCCACCAGACGCTTGACCTTCTGCTCGATCTTGTCGAGCAACTTCCGTGCTTTAGTGGTTAGGGCGAGGTCCAGGCTGTCGACAACTACCGACTCTTTGCCATCTTCCGTTGACACGGTATTGTCTTTGACAGGAAACAACTCTAAGATCCTTTTCTTTCCTTTTGGCTTGTAATGATACCGCGGTTCCGCTTTCAATTCAGTAGAATCATCATTAGAACCAAACACCTGCAAAAAGGGCATTTATTTCAATTTTGAACCATAGTTTTTGTCACATTAATCAACCTAATGCTTGCGTTTATACGCTTTAGACTTAAGAAAGCTTGTATGTATTTTTAAATGACAGCAACGCCGAGTAAAGACAATACAAAAATACAAAAAAAATAAAAATAAATAAATGTGGAAAATTCTTTATTCCATAAGTACGGTTAAAATGTGATGAGAATTCAACCCCACTACAAACTACTGCTCAATTATTTCAACATTTTTTTTGCCTTCAGCTTCAGGCCAATTCTCTGTCAAAATAAAAACCAAATCAAAGTAAAAAATCAATAATGCATCACTGCAACTTTCCCAAACTTGCCTCTAGTTTTTTAAAGCTAACGGACTTTCCCTGAGCCATAAGTATACCTACTTACTAAAATATTCGTTACCTACAAATATTTTCATTTCTCTTGACTTACTCGAGCACGGTTTCTGGAAGCTAGTCAAGATCTAACCATAGATTGTTAAAGATTCACAAAATATAAAACGTATTTATTACACACTGATTGATTGAATGCAAAAAAAAATAATTTATTTTACTTACTTCCACAAAGCAGAAACTGATAACTGCTAGACAGAGAATGACTCCTAGTAAAGAATTCATCTTGGCTCTTGCGTCTTGGCTGAGCTGGTAATTCCTTCTGATCTCTTTCAAGGTGACAGGTGGTATTTATAAGGCCAACTTTTTTTATACTAACTGTGACATTCACCACTAAATCTGTGTTGATCTCTGTATCATTGCTTGGTTTCATTATAAATCAAATTCAAACATTAATAATTCAGTCAATGTTGTTAATTACTTTTCTTTTTGTTGCTTTATAGTGGAATTAATTACATCTTTAAGGTGACATAAACCGTTTAGCGTGAGTGTGAATCACAGGAAATTAAAAAGATTTGCAAGTATTTGCACAAATATCGCAGTTAAGATTATGACCTCATTATGTTAATGAGTAAATATTACCTTCAAAAGAAGATTTGTCGCATTGCCTAATCAATGAGACATGCTAATTATTAACGAGCAAAATCTTAAATTTTACTGTATCACCTTTTTTTATAGCGTTTCCGGGTTTTTCTTAAACTTTCCCCTCATTAATTAGAATTCATGGCCCTTTTTTTAACCGTTTATGGAAAAATAAGTGAAAAAAAGCAAAGAAAAAAGCATTTTTGACACAATTATATTAAATATAATTCATAAGAAGCCCAATTGGGCATTGATGCAAAGTTGTTTTTGGGGCTACAACTACTCGTGTAGACCCATATCAAATGCAAAAGAGTGAATAGTTATGAGATTTTCAGTGCAAACATTATTTAACTTGATCTACCAAACAAAGATGTTAAATTCAACCTTCAAAAGTTCACGTTGAAAACGACAAGCAATCATCTAATACACTAAACAAAACCTCTAATCTCTTTCATCTCAATCAGTCGATATCTAATCATATCTTAGCATATTTTTAATCAAATAAATCTAAGTATGAAACCAAAGACAAACACTTGAGAATCGATAAGAGTTCAAGGGACATTTTCACGTTTCTTTGCAATGAAATTATTTAGATCAGTTGTGTCCGTTGCTTTGAAGATGCAGTTCACATCCGCTGTGATTTTAATTCTTGGCGTCGCCGTCGCCAGCGCCCACCCCGGCGCCGGCGGTGAGGTCCGTGACCTTGAGATTTTTGGGTGAGTACCGGTCAAAGATCTGGTGTGGTTGTTATTCTAAAAAAAAGTGGCAGAACCCGATGGGATCTGTAATCAGTTTCAGAGGTTGCAAATTTGAATCATGTTTGTACCAGAGTGAATTTAAAAAAATTGATGTAGAAAATTAAGAAAAGCTATTATCACTCTATTGAGGCATGGTTTTCAACAATTACCTTACCAGCGTGATATCGACATAATCTATACTAAATTTGACCCGTTTTCTAAAGCTGGGTTCGTAAAATCCTTTATTATTTCGCTAGGAACTGAGTTGTTTTTTATTATTAGTGTTCCCCATAAATAAATTATTTGCCCATTGCAAGTATTTGAAATTTAAATGAGATTTCGTATCGGAATTATTGTTGATAACACTTTGCAGATGATATCTTGCAGTACTTGGATGTTGAACTCGCGTTAATGTTACTGCCAATATGGCAAAGATATGCCATATTGGCAATATGGCAATACGGCAAGATTTATTTATTTTTATTTTTTCATTTTTGGTTTATTGTCTTAAAAAACATGAAATGTTGTATATAATTATTTGAAATCAACAGCCAAATGACGACAGACTGACAGCGGTTAGGGGAGGGAAGCATGTAAAATTTTACCAGAATTGCCAGTTACATATTTATATTATTTAAAAAAAAAAAAGTATTTTTTATAACCTTAGAGTTATTCATAAATAATTACAATGTTAGAAGAGAACTTAACTAAATAATAAAAAAATATCTAAAGTATACTCAAATCAATTTCGTTAACATCAGCTCCGATGGTTCCAAGGTCCACTTTCATCAATCTTTTTAAGAAGTTTCAAGACAGTTGATGTTTTTCTGATTTTTTTTACAGAGATACGGATCTGCGTGCCACAGCCAACATGAACGAGTACTTTGACAACGTTCTAGCCCAGATGCGAGTCTTCATGCTTGAAAACAACATGGTGCCCTTTGCTTTGCCCGACTCCCTACATGGAATCTGCATTGTACGTTGACACACTTTTGATTTACAAACTAGAGCTGGAAAGGGAGCTTGCTGCACCACCCTTCGCGTGCTGGCTGCAGCTCTATTTGGAAATAGCTGGGGTCTCATCCGCAAAGCAGAGTTTAAGCTTTACCCCCAAAATGTTGGGGTTAATTTGCTATCACCATAGTAACAACCTTTACACTCTAGGGGTTACTTCAGTAAAAAAAATGGTTTGGTATCAATTGTATCATAAGCCGAATTGTTTGGCTTACTTCTGGATAAATGACCCTACCGAAGGACGGTACAACTCGAATAACAAGATTTCTCCACAAATCCATGCTGTCGAGAGGTTGATAAGTAAGCGAGTTAAGCTATATATTTTTTTAACATAACCGGCCATACTTACGGTGGCCAACTATCCAATACCTGACCCAACGCACTGTCGCTCAACTTCAGTGATCTCATTAAAACTGGTATATGAAACGCGCCAAACCTAGAAGTTACTAAGTATTGATAATAAATTTGTCGTCGTATCCACAGAGAGTGCTCTTCGTAGACTGGCACGGCGAACTGGAACTGACTGACGGCTCTCTGATCGACCTCACCACCATTGCACGTCGTGGTGACGCTGAACTCTCCTACGGTGACAAGCAGATGATCATCAAGGCCGTCATTGGGTTCGACTTATTGCGGGTAGGAGGCGCCGTGCACCGTACTCCATAGCAATCCAGCAAACTTTCATTCCTTTTCCTACACACTTTCTTGAATAAGTCACAAGTCCAACATTTTAACCGTCACTTTTAAATTCAATAGCGTATAATTGCCAACTGAAATCCTCCAGAACAAAACGTGTGATCCCAGTTGACTTGGGTTCAACATCTTTTACAACAGCACTCTGATATTTCACCTGTTTTCCTCCTAGAGCGACCTAGAGCGGTCATTTGGCAGTGTTACCATGGTGCTAGATTACTATTGGTAGAGACACTTTGCAATAATACTAGAGTTTGTTGATTTCAGCATCACTAGCCCAGGATTCTGTACCAGGATTACGAATGAATGATCTAGATAAGACCTACGAGCCAAGTGAAACCGCCCCGTGTAGGCAGTATATAAAAGAGTTTTTATCTGAAGATAGAGCGAGTGAAATAATGGTAAAAGAGGGTCACAGGTAGCGTGGTCTTGGCAGGAGTAGGCAGAGACTAAAGACCTCATTAATTATGACAGTATGAACCAATCAAACCTCGATGTCACCGTGCGTCGTTCCAATTGTTACAGCTCACCTACGACTACTTGGCGAAAGTAATGAACATCGGGCCCGACGGTGGCATTATCGGCACGGTCAAGGACGTCACCTTCAACGTGGAGATCCTAGTGAACCTGACCTCTGGCGAGTCGCGCGTCGATCACCTCAACATTCTGAGCACAGGGTAAAGACGTTTGCAGCTTGTCAAGTACTCGGTATCTCTTTGATAAGGCGATAAGACTTCAAGTGCGTGCAAGTATTGAAAAACAATATGATTAATTTTTTTTTTTGCTTACCGACGCACTGATCTGATAGATGAGTTAGTGAATGATTGGATGATGATGATGATTAATACAACCTAGCTTAGAAGAGAGAATGAAAAACTTGGTGGCGTCTCGTAGCCTATTTCTGTCGAAGAGCTCCAAGGGACCACCGGCTTAACGTCCCTTCCAAATGACGGTGCAACGCGAACAACAGGTTTTCTCCGAAAATCCACTCTGCTAAAAAAATTTTACGCACGAGAAATAACACAAAAAATTAGCTTTAATTTCAACAAATGTCTTTTAACAGGGAAAACCGGTGTTAAACTGCATCAAGTTGACAAAACTTCTAACATCTAGGACCTTTATTCTTCCAGATCTCTGGACATCAAGCTGACCGGTACCATCATCATCGACGCCATTGCCAACGCCATCGCTGACGTCATCACCTTCCTCTTCAAGGGAGTCATCATGGATCTGATTGCGCTTACCCTGAAGATCATCATCAACAGCGTGTTGGAGAACATGGGTGTGCCATCCACGCCTGCGCCTTTCGAGATGCTAGAGATGTCTTAAAAAAAGCTGACTTGTTACATTTGTTTCATATCCTGTTGCCATGAATGGTATCCTCATGATCATGGAAGCTTCCGAATAAAACTTTCGGAATGACTTACGCTTTGGTTCGTGATGTGTTTTTTTCTGGAGGAAATAAAATTGCTTTTTTGAACTTTTTCGCAATTTTTTGCTTTGATGATAAATCTTATGTACATCTCCCAGAAACGTCTATTGTCCAGAGAGCCTGAAAGCCAGTAAGGAGCAAATTTAAATATAGGTTAAACATTTCCGCAGTACTTTCCTTTCTATACTAATTTTACAAAGGACCCGTAGGACCTTTGTGCAGGTCTTCTAGGATTCTGAATACTACTCGCGACAAAGCAATCAAAACTTCCAATCAGTTTTCCAATTGTCAGTTACCTGGCAACGGCCCTGTCATGATCTGTCACAACGTCAAAAGTGATGCCCACCAATGTCGACGCCAAGATCCAGAAGGCGCTCGCAGCTGAGTAACGTCAGCAACCCTTTGCTGGCTCCTAAGGTCATCGACGCCAACACCGGCCAGACGCTGAAGAGATTTATTCCAGGAACACAGAATACTTATTCACAAGATGAGGAACGGAATAGTGACGCTGAGAGCGTGGATCATCAGGTGCTTGATTCTTCCTGATTCATGTGTGTAATTGATTGACAATGCTCTGTTTTGACACCTGGCCATGTGGCACTGGTCTAATGCCGTTAATGAATGAGTGTATGATGACGAGAGTGACAAAGAATCTTACCTTACCTAGAACGAAGTAGGGGAAACCCGGTGCCGGCACATAGGCTTAAACTGTAGAGGAGCACCAAGGGGACCACCGGCTTAACGTCCCTTCCGAAGGACGGTACAACGCGAACAACAGGATTCCTCCACAAATACATGCTGTCGAGAGGTTGATAAGCAAGGCGAGTGAAGTTGCTGTACTAACTTCATCCCTCCAACCTCTCTCCCGAACAGAACTGGTCAGAACAATATATACTAACCACACATGACTTGTAGAAAAATATTTAAGTCTATAATTCAATTTTTTTCTTCAATTCAAATTCAAACTTGCATCCCTTCTACTTTACAAAACGCTAATATTATGTTTTCACGATTTCTTGTGGCTCTCTTCGTTCAGTTCTTCATGTAGGCTTAAGGTTACTCCATCTTCGATTTCAAATTCAGTAACTCATCGGCTTATCTCTTAGGGAAGCAGATCAAGAAGACGCTCGCGTCTGCGCCGTGCTGCCAACTCTCGTCTTGCTGACAACGAGAAAGAAATTCAAGCGGACATTATCGCTCCGGAGACTCGAGACATTCCTAAACAAGAGAGAACATGCGATGACGAAATGTCTGCAACCGGCAGCTCACTTTCCAATAAGGTTAACTTAATACCTTCTAAAAGCTCTAGGGTCCCAGATACCCTAGAGACATCTCAGTCCTTTACCAATCAAAGCGATACCATTCAGCATAAAACACAAGATAGCACTGAAGATGAATCTACACAAATGACTTTTACAACAGCGAAGCTTGACGACGATTGTGAACTTGAGAATAACAGTTACGCTGTGAATGATAGGGAATCACACCGAGCAAGTTTGTCTGCAGAATTGAAAACCGTTCGTGAAGAGTTGACAGCGACAAATGACAAAGTATTTGTGCAATATTTCGATACCATCAAGCGAAAAGAAAAAGAGAATGAGTTGGTTAGCCAACTTCTTGTTGAAGAGCGAAATCGGCGGAGTTTTGACAAATGTATGCAGCAGCTTGTCAACATTCGGGGAGAGAAGCGAGTGGAGTTTACGGCTATGAAAAAGGATTTAGAAGATGAGATTAGCAGAAAAGAAGACGATATTCGTAGCATTTCGAATCTACTGCTAAAAGAAAAGCAACGGCGACTTTTGGCAAAGTGCCACGTGGAAATTTGTGATCGTCGACGTCGTCTTGAAGTGAGAAGGCTGTGTGGGGTAGTTGCGCAGGAGGCAGTGAAACGTAAAGAGTTGGAAAGGAAGTTACAATCGTTGTTGCCCGAAATTAAGATTTTGAAATCTTTGGTGGACTTGAGTGGGGAAATGTCCGAAGACACTAAAAATATTGAGGTAAGCACCACTAAAGCTTGAGTGACCAATGGCGTTAATTATTCCAGAATTTTTCTTTCAGGGTTTGAATATAGAACCACCGGTAAAAATAAATAACAAACAACCTTCAAAACTAAAACATATCCTCTTGATAACTATAGAATGGAAGGCTGTGATTATAAGAATAACAAAAATTATATACATAAACAAGACAGATAGACTTAATTTTAAGCACAAAATGATTCTTAAATAGTTTGTTCTTATCTAAAAAAAAAGACACAGAAATGGTCTTTCAATTTAAAGCAATGTCTACAAGATAAGCTAATGCCTACAGGAGAAAATCCTGTAAAAATAGCTTTTTACCCCAACGTTTTTTTCAAATAAAACTTGTACCTACTTTGAGATGTTATTCGTGACTGATCCCTTGGTAACGCATGTCTAAACTACAATAATTTTGACAACCCCAACAGATGCATTCGCCAACGATGACCCCCAACCAAATGGACCGCACAGCGCAATTATTGGTGCACACAAAAGCCCAGTTATTCGACGTTGTTGATGTCTATCAGGTACCGTCTAGCCCGGACATTCCAACCACCAAACATTACTAAAGACTGACAGCCAAATACCATTTCCAGTTAAGTACGGGTTGAATCATTTAACCGTTTATGTTTGAATTCAGCAGGCCAGCAAGAAGGTGTATGAACTGGAGGCAGTGATATTCAAGGCACGTCAAATAGCGCGAGACCTTTTCGACGGTGGCTGCAAAACACTCCAAAGGACACCCGTGACAAAAGAGAAGTCTTCTGTCATTAGGTTTGTTCATTTCTTTCTTCGCTGAACAATCAAATATTACATTTTGGTCATTTAGCACACAGATTTATTAAATTAAGTTTGTTTTAAATATTATCCAGTTACTTGCAGGGCTTTTTATCAGTTCGTTGAAAGCATAGTTTTGTAGATTTTAAAATAGAAGTGAGAGTATAGTACTTAAAACCGGTAATGTCTGACATTGACGATAAAAAATGTTTAATTTGGACTTACCTACTAAATTTACAGAATAGGACAGCTTATTTCAAATCTTTATTTAATAGTTATACCGCAAAAGAAAGTTAATATACATCTCTGGTATTTTTTTAGCGATTCTGACACTCTAGATGAACCGGTGACACCATTTCTCAAATTCACTCAAAACGCAACATGGCTGGCCGGTCTGTTGGCATCTCAACTCCCCTCAACTCCTTGGCAAGGACCAACTCGAAATCCAGGAGTAAATAACCACAGTGACGACCACGCTCGTTATGACCCCCTAGGCTTTTACACCTCGAAGACAGGTCTTGGTCTACAGACCAACATCGACAAAAGACTTCTGAGGAGTTCCAAAAACTACTCAAAGGTGCCAGTGAGCGCGCGGTCGAGTGGTGTGGAGCTGAAGAGAAAGATGCCACTTGTGTTTCGCGACGATTCTGTTATTCTGTCAGGCTCTAAGTTCGCTAGATAGTTTAGTAGTTGTTTCATAAGTGCTTACATGCCAGCAGGGGGAAGAAATCAAAGCGAGGTCGGCGAAATGGAGTTGGAAAATTGTAAATATTATATTTCACCCATGTATTATACAGGACAAAAGGTATAATTTCTCTCAGTTACTGATGCCTTTTTTACGAGATTTTGAGTAACCATATTTTACTGGTTACTTCTAGTCCCTAATAAAATCAGAAAAATAATTACTACCTCGTGCTTTTAACACAATAATGTACAAAATACGTATTTAATAAAAACAACGGTTACATAGGATGATACATATATATTGTTTATTTTGTGATGTATTTTGTGAAGTATATTTTGTTCATACTCAACCATTCAGTAACACTATTTTAAAATTTTTATGAAATGCTAGTGGTATAACCCTAGCTCTGTCCGGGTGCCAACCCGTCCAACCGTTGCAAGATGGCTTGAAAATTAGAGTCTATAATAAAGCAAAGACACAACAAGAAAAGATCCAGAAAAATACAACGTATAATATAAGTTATTGGTAGGTACTGTTAAATATGATTTTTTTTTTAATATCTTGAAATTGAGATGGAATTTTTAAATAATAATTAGACCTTATATTAAACCGTTGTACACACTCAACAGTTATACCTCCATTTAATATTCATAACTTTTTCTATCATGCTGTGAAATAAGTGACTTCATGTCAACTTCAACAACCACCTGAATCCCTTTTGTAAAAACTCAGCCCGCATTCCGTAAACTGGTAAAATGTGCGATGTTGAACGTGGAAATCATGGAAAGTTGCTCATTGCTCTAGATAAGTGGCACTCAATGTCCCATCCTTTGTCGCATTCAGATAGTCGAGAAAAACTCACACTTTTATCAAGTACCTAAAAGTTAATTTTGCGTAGTTGCGTTTTTAATTTTTAATTTTTCAAGGAATGTCTGAAGTTTTAAAGTTCTTATCAATCCCAACGCACGCTGTGAGTATAAAGACACGGGTCGGGCTTCAAAACATCAGAAAAGATTCGTTTAGCATCGAGAAACATTGTTGAAACATGATTGGCGCTAAAGTGGTTGTTTTTGGCGTCGTTTTTGGCGTCGTTTTGGGCGTCCAAACCATCGGTGCTGTTGAATTTTCGAACTCTACGTCCAGGTAAACACAAATCAGGAATTAAATTCGTGATAAATTTAATTATAGAAACTTTTTTTTTTTGCGTCGTTAAACACCTAAACACCTAGAACCTAAATCATTCGATGCTCACTTATCTATTTTATTACTGTTGCTGCCACCTAGTTATTCGAATGTAGGTTCACTTGACGTGATGCCCCGTCACATAAGAACCCAGATCGTGCAAAAATCACCATGACTTACGATGGCTCGTCTTTTCAGCAAAGTGGCCGTCAATATCAACAAACTGGTCGACTCGCTGGTCGGGCAAATGCGGCAGTTCGCAATCGACAACGATCTCGATCCCATGGAGTTACCGGACTTCAAAGAGGGCTTCAGAGTGGTCAGTTTATCTTTGCTTGATCAATAATAGTTGACTCCTTTACTCCTAGGCTAAGGAAAACAGCGTACAGCTTTGTCTTAAGATATTACTCGCCTTGAAATTCGAGAAGAGTCTTCGCTTAGTTAACTGCTGAAAATAGAGTTACTTGGGAACGTGTGCCAAATTTGGTAAATCTATGCTGAATGGGAAACATTTTTTAGATTCTCACCTACATTTGGAGCAAATTCAAATGTTGTCTCTCAAAATATAACCATAGCAAGCCCCATGAATCTATTTGCCCTAAAATCCACCTTCCTTCTCTATAAAAACTTTCTGCAAATGCTTGAGGAGAACGAAGGTTCATGATGTTAATGATTTTATTAAGATTTTTGTTTTTTGGTGTAGAAACAAGGTTAGGTTCATGCCTTTTTTCTAAGCATCCGATTGTGAAATTATAAGCTTCCTGCCGGATGAGAATCTTGATAAGTAGTTTATTTAACAATGACCTGCAAAGAGAGCAGATGCTCAAACTAAACGACCTTAAAACAAATTCGTACAGCTGTCAAAATCAGGTTTGCGTGTCTCTTACCTAGTTGTGTCACCAAACAATCTCTTGTTTTCTTTTGCAGAAACTTATATTGCTTGCCATCCACGGTGAGCTATGGCTGACTGACGGCCACCTTCACGACTTCGCCACCCTCCGGCGAGAAGGAGACGCCGTCGTCGAGGTCAAGAAGAATACTATCGACATACATTTTGCTATCGGCTTCGAAGACCTGGTTGTGAGCCAAGTTTGCACACTCCTTGTATATCGCATCGGCATTTCTAAGTACATTTTTCCAAGAGGCACTGCAACGGGGAAAATGTGCAGCCGATTCGAGCATTATTCAAATGTTTCAGATCAACTACGACTACAAGGCCAAGCTGATGAACATTGGGCCTAAAGGAGGTGTCATAGGGACGCTGAAAGAAACGGCCATGAAGATCGACTTATCCTACGACAGGGAAACACAGGTGGCCACCTTGACAAAACTGAAAATTACGCACAAAGGGTACGTTCACAGACTTCCATCGTTGGTATTCCTGTTTCCATTGAAGGGATCGTCTAAGCCCGTTCACAACCAACGTCTGCAGTAAATATCACAGTAATTAAAATTAATGTCTTATGGTTCAGTACATGGACGACCCAAAAAACTGACCAATAGATTGGTTCAAAGAACAAAAAATGTAAAAATTGGGAAAGATATTGGGATATTGGCCAAGGTTGATACCATTTTATTTTTTAATTGAACAAATGGTGTTGTCATACAAAGCTTTTAAAATATGTGAGTTTTTAGCTTTTTTTCAAAACCTCGCCCCGTTCACGTTTTTCATAATATCGAAATCTGATAAAGTAGCAACCATGAACACACTCTTTCTTTTTGAGTAATTTTAGACCCCAAAAGTCTGACCGCGTGAGCCTCTGCTCGCATAGAGCTGGAGATCCATCTTTAGAGCAGTTTTAAAGAATTTTGTGGAAAACTTTTATTGCTGTAGTGCGTTGATAACACAAACCATGTTAATGTTCAACAAATTTTTTCTCTTTGGCAGCCATCTTGACATCAAGTTCACTGGCACCATCTTGGTAGACCTGGTGCTCAACGCCATCTCTGATGTCATCACCACACTCTTCACCGGCGTCATCATGAACATCATTGAAGACAAAGTGCGTGACGCAATCGAAGACGCATTGGCACATCATGCGTTGCTCTGAGGTGGTAAACAAATTAGCATGTTTTTTTTGTTTTTTTTTTTAATGAAGTTTTTGAAAAGTGATTAAAACAGAAAATCTTGGTTACACTTGCGGAACCAGAAGTAAAAATTTTAAATGGCCGTTCAACACAGTTCAAAATCCAAATAAAATGTTACAAAACAAACTGTTACAATCCAAACAAAATCTCATAACCAATCATTGAAACTTTGCAGTGATGCTTAACCTAATTATTTCACGAGAACCAGTGTTTCTAACTTGCTAAACCATTCGGTGGTCACCCATCCAACACCTGACCCAACGCAGTGTTGATTAAGATCGGTGACATCGTGCGAACTTGAGGTCAGGCGTTGTAAGCGGTGAGATAATATTCTCTGTGGTGAAATTGTCGTCAACGCCCACCAAATCCTCGAACTTTCTCCTGTCAAGTTAAGACTTCATTGTTGCTGGACCAGACCACAAGACATGCTGATGACAACACTCTTTTAGTTTCAACAAAGACAACAGAGAAGCAGAATCACTGCCAACTAAACTCCAACTACTTCGATAATAAGAATTCCGTAGAACTTACCGCTTTGTGCAAGATTCAATCAACCTTCTTCTTTGTGCTTCTTGTGTCATGTCATCTACCAATTGAGATCATTGGTAACTCTAGTTTATCCATTTAAATGGTGTATTTAAGTTCAAACAAGCTTTGCCATAATATAGCCATGAAACCTGTGAGTAAACCGCAAAATATTAAACTAGATAATTTTTTTAATGCACTTTTGGTTATTTATGTATGTATATTTTTCAAAGCAACGAATTTACTTACTTTATTTTATGACACTTTAAAAAAATGTGTTTTCTCCTGTATTGTTAATTTGAACTCAGTTTAGTATGAACCAATATGAAATTAAATTAAATATAGCATATTATAATTATATTATTATATTATATAATAATATAATAATTATATATAATTATATATAATTAAATATTTCGAAAATAGCACAATTAATGACAGGTAACAGAATGTTGCCGCTATATTTTTCGCCCAAAGCAGTAACAGCCTTCCAAAGCTTTAGCAATATTCAAGTGCAGCTGATGTGCCAACTTTAAACCTTTATTAACAGGGCTTTTCTAGGATCTATAAATTGTAAAATTGGCTCTTAGCTACCGTGTGAGTAGTTCATGTAAAATATTTCAAAAGTGGAAGTCCCTGAACGCAGTCTGCAGAGCAAATAGGGCATATCCATGCTAAGTAATTTGCAAGAATCTTATCAATATTAAGTAGGATGCTTCACGTTGCAATAATAATAGTTTTGCAATCTCAGAAGATAGTGCTAGGATAGTGCTAGGATAGTGCTAGGATAGTGCAAGGATAGTGCTAGGATAGTGCTAGGATAGTTCTAGGATAGTGCTAGGAAAGTGCAAGGATAGTGCTAGGATAGTGCTAGGATAGTGCTAGGATAGTGCTAGGATAGTGCTAGGATGGTGCAAGGATAGTGCTAGGATAGTGCTAGGATAGTGCTAGGATAGTGCTAGGATAGTGCTAGGATAGTGCTAGGATAGTGCTAGGATAGTGCTAGGATAGTGCTAGGATAGTGCTAGGATAGTGCTAGGATAGTGCTAGGAAAGTGCTAGGATAGTGCTAGGATAGTGCTAGGATAGTGCTAGGATAGTGCTAGGATAGTGCTAGGATAGTGCTAGGATAGTGCTAGGAAAGTGCTAGGATAGTGCAAGGATAGTGCTAGGATAGTGCTAGGATAGTGCTAGGATAGTGCTAGGATAGTGCTAGGATAGTGCAAGGATAGTGCAAGGATAGTGCTACGATAGTGCTAGGATAGTGCTAGGATAGTGCAAGGATAGTGCTAGGATAGTGCTAGGATAGTGCTAGGATAGTGCTAGGATATTTATTTATTTATTTATTTATTTACATCTTACAAGCGCACATAGTGTACATTGGCAAGGAATAATATTACATCTAGACTAATAGTAGTAGCTTAGTACTATATTACTATATAATAGACTAGCATTTTTTTTTTTAGGAACTTCAGTTAGTGCACGCATTTAGCCTTTTTTTAAATGTTTTTGTTGTGCATTCATTTGATTTCTCCCTTATGGGGACTTCCAGCAGGTTCCACTCCCTAATGGTTCTGGCCAGGAAGGAGTTCCGGCCGACTTCTGTTCTGGAGCCTCTCTCCCTCAACCCCTGGCCATTTCTCTGACTGAGGCTTATCTCGATGCCAGCCCCTACCTCAGCCCAACCTTGATGGGCGCTCAGGGCTCTGTGCAGCCCACACAGCCTTGCTTTACTCCTCCTAGTGCTGAGGTTTTCCCAGCCCAGCTCCAGGATCATTGCGCTCGGGCTCTCCTTGACACGAGATCTGGTGTTTGCGTCCCAGCGCCACCTCTTCATCCTCCCCATGACCCTCCTCGCAGCCATCCTCTGAACCCTTTCGACCGCTTTAACCTGGTCTATGTGATATGGGTCCCATACCATACCCCCATATTCCAAGATGGGCCTGACCAGCGTTTTGTATGCCTGTGCCTTTACCGATTTATGCGTACCCCTTAGTATTCTCATCACAAAGTTCAAACACCGGATTCCTTTGGTTGCCACTCTTTCAACTTGGCCTTTCCAATCCAATTTTTCATCCAACCATACACCTAGGTATTTATATCCCTTGCTCCATTTTATCTCCTTTCCCTTAAGTTCATATTCTCTTTTGCATTTTGTCTTCTTCTTGCCAAATCTAACAACTTCACATTTGTCCAGGTTCAATTGCATGCTATTGTCGTCCATCCATTTGTCTATTGCGTCAATGTCCATTTGGAATGCCTCCTCGTCCTTTCTATCTTGGATCTATCTATACACAATACAGTCATCCGCAAATAGTCTTATCCTCCCAGAGACCACTTCCTCGATGTCGTTTATGAATATAATGAATAGCAGGGGCAATACATTTTTATGCTCAGCGATACCTTTTTTCGCTTCAAGTGTGTTAATAGCAATAATAATAATAATAATAATAAGATCAATACAAATATTTATATTTATTGTCATTTAAGTCCGTCATTTTGGTTGGTTACTGAAACCAATATCTACTGTATCCTATTATTCAAGCAAATCATCATTAGAAAAAACGTCACTATTGGACTTGAGGAAAGTGTTAACATATTTCTCTAAGTTCTTCGACGAGCCAGCCTCCAAGATCGCCGTCTTCTCAAGACGCCTCATTGCAGTTTGCTGTATCTTTGTCAGGTATTGCGGAAAAGAGTTCATCACGCTGCAGGACAATCCAATGCCAGCAGTGATTATTTCAAAACAGATACAGTGAATTACCGCAAAGATAGCTTACCATTATTCGAAACAATTTTGAAAGACAAATACATATTTTAAAGACAAAAAAGGCGTTTCTTATTGGCAAGCTTTGATGCAAAACCTGCTCATAAAATCTAAACTAATGCTAGTTTCAACCGTACATTGTACAACCAGACTAATCGTTTGCTAGCCTTCTAGCATATACACGAGAAGAAGGCATCCATTTATAGGTATCTAAACGGGACGTTCACCTAGCACTAAGGGCTGGTTTTACCAAATACGCCAACCCTGAGTTGAATAACTCACAGCAGTATCTTAATCTCACTGCATGTGGCTGGAAGCCGCCATATCAATTGTTGTATCCCCGACTTCAATTAGAAGTTTGAACATTTTTGGCTTTTTTGGAAGGGAATGTGGAAGGGGAGCTAAACTGGAAAAATTTGCAACCGATACGAACTCGAAACCTCCCAATTGCCGGTCGGGTGCTATATCAACTGAGCTATCCGGGCACATACATTCCAGTTTTCGCGGGGTGGGATAAGGGTCCAAGGGATAAAATTCTAGCTCCCCTTTCATCCATCGCGTGCTGGTTTCAGCTCGCTACTGAAATCAGCAGAAAAACCAAAAATCCTCCAACATGTATAAATGTGTTATGTTATAACCGATTTGAATACTAACGCATTGAAATCATCGCGTTCCAGCCGATAGAGCTCGCAGTTTTCAAGGGTGACCACCTGAGCCACGCGGCGGAAGTGCGACAACACCAGCGCGATCTCGCCAAAGTGATTTCCGTCTTCCAAATGACACAGCTGTCACGACAAAGTACACTTTTAGTTGAGAAGACCATACCTCAAGGTCAAAACTTAGTAGAGCAGACCACACACCGAGGTCAACACTTGCTAGGGAATTAACTAGTAATTGTGTATCTGATGGTTTTTAGACACATGTCTACTTGATTTATCCTTAGCACTAGTTTTAAGAAAAACTATTTGAACTGGGTTTTGAATGCTAAGTAAAGTGCTCCTAAATTTCCAGACGTTTCGTAACATAGACTAGTTACTTCTTCAAGGGTAAGAGCAAGGGTAAGGGTAAGGGTAAGGGGCAGACTGCTCTTACCCTTGAAGAAGTTTCTAGTATATGTTACGAAACGTCGGGAAATTTAGTAGCCCTTTACTTAGCATTCAAAACCAAGTTCAAATAGTTTTTCTTAAATTGTGTACCTAATTATAAAACCGCTGGAATTTATCTGGCATTTATCTGGAATTAGTCCTGGGAAGAGATTAAACCTGAGAAGGATGGTCTCTGGAAGTCAAGGCTTCTAGTACCAGTACCTCTTGTCCAGACCCCGAGTAGACGGCCACCGTTCCCGACTTGATGAAGTACATCGCCGATCCTATTGTGTTTTGTTGGATGACCGTCTCGCCGTGCAGGAAGAATTCTGTCTGCATGACGGCCACTATCCGCATCAACACGTGCGTAGGCAGGTTACCGAAGAACGCAACCTTTTCTACCAGACTTCGGCATTGATGATACGTATAGTCCTAGAAAAAGCGTTTTGATTTTTGAATGAGCGAATTGAAAGGTGAATTTTAAAACCTGGAATATATTTTTTTTTCTATCCCAAACTAGTGGCTGGACCAAATTGGATGAAATTTCCAGGACATATTAGAAATCTGTGTTGTAAGATCAGCTACGTTTTGTGTAAGCAAACGGCTAGGTGGTGTTATATTAAAACTAGATTAACTAAAATGTTCATCAAAATTTGAACGTCTTGGACTTTGAGCGTTTGAATTATTTTTGAGCTAAGCAATTGTTCATTTGGCTATTGAATGTCATGTACATCATGGATGTGTTAAATGTATATCATGTTTTGACCCTCAACTCCTTTTTTGTCTTCGACTCTTAATGTCTAATCAGCCTCAATCAGTTTTCCTTGATCCAGTTAAGATATAATTTTTGTGTCGGTAAAATACGGTCATAATCAACTCGCCATAAAGCCATCGTACAACTTAGAACCCCACTCGCCTGTCGAAGTTGTCGCGACACGCTTTGAATGATCATTCTATCGTTATAGAACGCGCCCTGAAAACGAAAGTGGTAGAACTCGAGCACCCGACTACGCAGCCGTGACGGCAACTTCCGGCTGTCCATGTACTGCTTGACCTGTATGATCATCGCACCGAATTCTGTCTTGGAAGCAGTCTTTGCTTTCGTCACCTGGAACTTCTTGCCTGCAAAGGACACGAGCATTTTCACCACGTCTCAAAGCGAATAACGATTTTTTTCTAAAATAACCCTTTATTAATAACAGCGTTGTTAGTTGGACGACGCACTATTTTGACAAAGTGCCCTGTGACAATGGTCTTATGGCGTCGGTTGCATGTTGAAGAGGATGATCTTGCACTAAGTCTAGTCTAGAAGGGAGAATGTGAAACGCACTACCGGCACGTAGCCTACTCCTGACGAATAGCATCAAGGGGACCACCGGCTTAACGTCCCTTCCGAATGACGGTACACGCGAACAACAGGATTCCTCCACAAATCCATGCCGTCGAGAGGTTGATAAGCAAGGTGATTGAAGTTGCTGTACTAAATTTTATCCCTCCAACCTCTCTCCTGAACAGAAGTGGTCATATGAATGATCGTCACCCATTCAATACCTGACCTTACATAATACCTTTCATTCCTCCGACCTCTCTCCCGAACTGGTCTTGTATATGATGGCACCCATCTAATACCTGACCTAGTGCAGTGTTGCTTAACTTTCATCCCTTCAACCTCTCTCCCAAACATGTATGACGGTGGTGAAAGGAAAGTGAACCAAGTTTTCTGAGCTAACATTAAGAGGTTGCCACTCACCGACAAGAATAAGGAATAAGATTGCGCCGACCCAAAGGTAAATCATGCTGCAGATTTGGTCCTCGACAGTGAGCGGTGTGAAACGTAAACAAAGACCCAGCGTGCTGGACAAGGACCGAACGAGGCTCACCCCGTACATCTCGATCGACTGGAGTTCGCCTTCAGATGTCTTCATGCCGGAAACGACAAGCCACGACCTAACGCAGAAATTAGAATCAGAATGTTAAGTGTTGAACACCTTAGAATAGAAAACGGAATTAAATTTAAGTTAAACATTTTTAAACTACTCTTTTAGCTTTAACAAAAACTATTTGAAATGGGTTTTGAATGCTAAGTAAAGGAAAACTATTTTTCCCCACGTTTCGTAACATGTAACCCATTTCAAATAGTTTTTGTTAAAACTAGTTCTAAGGATAAATCAAGCAGACATAAGTCTTAAAACAATCATACTCTTTTAGCTCTTCAGCATATCTACGAATTCAAATTAATATATACTCTAATTCAGACTCTTTTTGCAAGTTGTACTTCAATTTTAGAATCTGTAATTATAATTTAATGTATTTCGATACATTTACAAATAAAATATGATTTTCTTTGAATCTGCTACGTAAAACAACTGTTAAAAAATGGAATTCGCACTGATTTTCAACTGGACACTTGGAAAATTGACGGGAAAATGTAATTTCACGTGGTTATCAGACATATAACTTCGCGGTCCCAGCATGACTACCCTTTATTACCCTCTATACCCTCTACTACCCTATATTAACTCTTATCTTATTATTAAAGGTTGCTTTTATTATCTCAAAAAACTATCCACAGTTATAAACCCTCACGTGGTAGAGCGATAAGCACTAGCAGCAGGACTCACAGCACAATCCAGCACTATCCAGCACTATCAAGCACTATCTAGCACTATCGTTAAGGCTTGTTAACCCAATTGGTGAATTGCAATGTGGTACAGTCAACTAAATAGCGGCGAGAGGCTGGATGGAAGGTATGAGTCACATGAGTCTTGAGTCATGCAGGAGTCACCTACTTGGCCAGGCCATCGTCGAACACGACCGCGACAAAGTAAAAGAAGCAAGCTGTGTAGTGAAAATAGCACATCATGCCGAAGCCAACGAGGATGTAGATCCTTTTCTCGTGAGAAAAGTTCAAAACCTGGAAGGATTCAAAAAAACGATGATAATCCAAAGTGTTTTATATGATGGGTCCGACATTCTTACCCACACGCAGAGAGACTGAGAACCTAGAGGTTGCCTCAAGTGCATTTTTTTAATAGTTTTTTAGCGAATAAGATTGGACGTTTCAAAATTCTCGCCATAAAAAAGTGGTACTCGTTCTCTCCATGTAACTTTACTTTGCGCGTTCACAGTGTATTTCTGATTTGACCCTTGCAACTAAATATGTTCCTTTTTTGATACCTACTAAAGCTTTTAGAGATCCAAAGTGATATTCAAAACTTTACCAACGGCGCTTTATAACACAAAATTAAGATGACTACTCGGTTGTGAAATTATTTCCCTGAGTTTCAACGCCCTGGCCTCTTTTCTCTACCCCTCCCTTTGTGTAAGTAAATTATTCCAGGTAAAAGAAATATTCTGACAGTAATACCTTGGTGGTGTTGATTAAATAGGGAACCGTGCTAGCGATCCGACATGCTATCAGTACAAATGCAGTCGCTATCAACTCAGGCGTATTTTGATCCATGGAAAAAACCACTCTGACGAATAGTGTTGTAGGAAATGCACCAATGAGGTCAATTATAAAGAATCCGAACAAATACAGCCTGAAAAAGACAAATGTGTGGTTGTTGGTCTTTGAATTGCATTATTTCTTTTCACCGTAAACAAATTATCACTTCGATTTCACGTGAACATGATTTAGAAACTCTTTGTTATTGTAAAATTTATATTTTTTTAAATAAAATTCGTTCTCTAAACTATTCTTGGCCTTGCACAATTATTTGAGACGTTTAGTTACTCAACTTTTAGACATATCCAACTCACTTGGCTACACTTTTGAAGCGCAGTTCAACTTGTCTGGTGGATGACATAACGTGGCCTGTTCCGAAGTTTATGAGAATATTTACAAAACAAAGCACGTCCGTCACCCGGCGCAAGTTTCTCAGCACGTCTACATACTCTAGCTTCACGTCGTCGAATGGGAACGAAAACGCCCAAAGTGATATAAATATTGAAAAACCCATAGATATTATCATGAGTATTTCCCAGGCAACTCTGGAAAAGAAGAACATACTTTGAGGTTAGAAATTGATTAACGGCTTACACAATGTATGCACTGAAAACTTATTTAAGGAACCAGCTTTTGGATTTATTTAACAGACAACTGACCTTTGTTTCTTGTTTTACAAAATCAGAAAGACTTAAGCTTGTCAAAGAGTAATATATGTACCTGAAAAATGAGAATGGGTGTATCATACAATGATACAATCTCAAATGCCTGCTTCGTTCGAAATCAATGTTAGCATGACTTCTTAAAAAGCGGATAGCTCTCATATTGTTGTGTGGGCATAAAAATAATCCGCGGAAACCCCTCGCAAGAACTGCATACTTCGAACGCCCCGGATAAAGGGTGTACAGATCGTTCATCTCATTTTTGAGTTCGCAGTTGTGTGGTACTTTGTCGTTCTAAAGTAGAAACAAGTTTTTTTTTTAACAAAGCAAGTTTTTTAAGAACTCATTAGAAGAAACGCAAACCTCATTTTTACACTTGTAGGCACAACGAGTTAAATCAGCTGTCAGTGTTGAAGTATCATTGGGGTAAACAAGGGCTGTACTTACGTGAAAAAACATCCAGTCCATGCTGCTTCCAGACTTACTACTTTTATTTAAATACATTGCAAAGAAAGTTTTTATTCTATAAACATTATAATCAGTAATTGGTAATACAGTAATAGTATAATAGGCAATAGTGAATGTGCAGTCAAATACAAGTCAACTGTCACTTTTTTCATGTTTGACAGTACATGTTTTTCCAGGCAGCCGTGAAGAAAGTATCTCCAAACATTTTCAAATTCTTAAAAACCTACTTATGAAGAAATCAATACAAGGAACGCAGTACTTCATTTAAAATCGTTATTGACTTTCTATAAGATTCTTAAAATTTTACCATATTACCATATACCTAAAGGGTCATTCCATGTCAATTCGACCAATTTTTTTGGAAAATTGACCGTCACCTCTCAGAAATCGACCAAACTTGGTAGGATGATGATTACATCAATTCTCTTGTTGACATATTTTTTTGTTTGCCTCTGAGTCAAATGGTTTGCCCGGTACGGCCCCGAAACGGCGGGACGGCACTGAATTTTGGGGTACACGCGTCTTTTTTCTTTCTCAAATTGCGCCGGCTGTAGATAAGATGGATTAACGAAAAAATTCTGTATGAAAGGTATTGAAATTTTGTTTCATAAAACATAAATTTCGTTTAAAAAAAAAGTAAAAAATCCCCCCCTTCCCCCTTTTTATTTTTTCTACCCCTATTATCTTTTTAAGTACTATTTTGATTTTCTTTAAAAAAATTCCATTTGATAGCTATAAGTATAAACTCCATTTTCTGAAAGTTTCAGAGTAGGACATCGAGGGAATTTTGAGATAAAAATTAAAAAGTATCGCCGTGTGAAAAAAAACGCATGTTTTTACATGTGTTTACGTGCATATGGGATAGTTCATACAAAATCAACACATCATTAAACCTGACCAACTTTTATATGAAATAAAAGTATGCTTAGGCATAAAGTAGACTTAGAACAGACTTTCACTATTTTTTTCAAAATTTTGTCCCGCATCATTCATGCGCAGTAGCAGTCCAAACTTGAGCACTTTTCAGTGTTTTGGTTCGCCTTCCAAGACGTTTGGGCTTCTAGCTAACTACCCGTTAATGATAACGAAAAAATAAAAACACCGATAGAAAGCTGAGAAAATTTAGGAAATGTCGAATTGAAAAAAAATCTTAAAAATATAAAAACTACCCTTAATGTACAAACATCCCCTAAATTGAGAAGAAAAAAGATTCCCCATACTTTGAACCTGACGAAAATTTAAAGAAATGATGTGTTGATTTTGTATGAACTATTCCATATGCACGTAAACACATGTAAAAACATGCGTTTTTTTTTCACACGGCGATACTTTTTAATTTTTATCTCAAAATTCCCTCAATGTCCCACTCTGAAACTTTCAGAAAGTGGAGTTTATACTTAAAGCTATCAAATGAAATTTTTTTTAAGAAAATCAAAATAGTACTTAAAAAGATAATAGGGGTAGAAAAAATAAAAAGGGGGAAGGGGGGGATTTTTTACTTTTTTTAAACGAAATTTATGTTTTATGAAACAAAATTTCAATACCTTTCATACAAAAATTTTTCGTTAATCTATCTTATCTACAGCCGGCGCAATTTGAGAAAGAAAAAAGACGCGTGTACCCCAAAATTCAGTGCCGTCCCGCCGTTTTGGGGCCGTACCGGGCAAACCATTTGACTCAGAGGCAAACCAAAAAATAAGTCAACAAGAGAAATGATGTGGTCATCATCCTACCAAGTTTGGTCGATTTCTGAGAGGTGACGGTTTTTTGGTCGGTTGATTTGACATGGAATGACCCTAAAGCTAGTTAATACCTCTTGATTATCAACTTTATTTCTAACATAATTTGTAAAAAGCAACCGTTTTGTTTTGCAAATCACAACATCATGAGAAGAAACGGTTACTGAGGATCTAGGGCTGTACATCGTCTACCGCATCGCCATGTGGAGAAGAGTCTTCGCTTAGTTAACTGCTGAAAATAGAGTTACTTGGGAACGTGTGCCAAATTTGGTAAATCTATGCTGAATGGGAAACATTTTTTAGATTCTCACCTACATTTGGAGCAAATTCAAATGTTGTCTCTCAAAATATAACCATAGCAAGCCCCGTGAATCTACTTGCCCTAAAATCCACCTTCCTTCTCTATTAAAACTTTCTGCAAATGCTTGAGGAGAACGAAGGTTCGTGAAGTTAATGATTTTATTACGATTTTTGTTTTTTGGTATAGAAACTAGGTTAGGTTCATGTTTTTTTTAAGCATCCGATTGTGAAATTATAAGCTCCCTGCCGGATGAGAATCTTGATAAGTAGTTTATTTAAAAAAAACCTCCAATGACAGAAGATGCTCAAAGTAACCACCTTACAACAAATATCCGTACAGCTGTCAAAATCAGGTTTGCGTGTCTCTTACCTAGTTGTGTCACCAAACAATTTCTTGTTTTCTTTTGCAGAAACTTATATTGCTTGCCATCCACGGTGAGCTTTGGCTGACTGACGGCCACCTTCACGACTTCGCCACCCTCCGGCGAGAAGGGGACGCCGTCGTCGAGGTCAAGAAGAATACTATCGACATACATTTTGCTATCGGCTTCAAAGACCTGGTTGTGAGCCAAGTTTGCACACTCCTTGTATATCTCTTAGACATTTATAATTACATGTACCCAAGAGGCACTGCAGTGACAATGGGATATTTTGCAGGGCTTTTCTAGTATCTATAAATTGTAAAATTGGCTTTAAGCCACCGTGTGAATAGTTCATGTAAAATATTTCATAAGTGGAAGCCCCTAAACGCAGCCTTCAAAGCAAATAGGGCACATCCAAGCTAAGTAATTTGCAAGAACCTGATCAATATTTAGTGGGATGCTTCAAGTTGTAAAAACAATAGTTTTACAATCTCAGAAGATAGTGCTGGATAGTGCTAGGATAGTGCAGGGATAGTGCAAGGATAGTGCTAGGATAGTGCTAGGATAGTGCTAGGATAGTGCTAGGATAGTGCTAGGATAGTGCTAGGATAGTGCTAGGATAGTGCTCGGATAGTGCTAGGATAGTGCTAGGATAGTGCTAGGATAGTGCTAGGATAGTGCTAGGATAGTGCTAGGATAGTGCAAGGATAGTGCAAGGATAGTGCAAGGATAGTGCAAGGATAGTGCTAGGATAGTGCTAGGATAGTGCAAGGATAGTGCTAGGATAGTGCAAGGATCATGCACCGATAGTGCTGGATCCGCTCGTTAGTAATTTCAGGTTCTGAAACTGTCAATTTGTCAAAATCCTGTTGTTTTGTTTTAAATAAATATGCTAAGGCAAAAGTAAGTTACAACACATTCAAGTAAGTATGATTGTCTCAGCTTACTAATTGATAAAATAGCTATTTTATTAGTTTCGCATTATTTAATGCAAGCAAAATATTAAGTAGGAGGGTATGCAATCAAATAATGCAAGTCATGTGTCGTGCAAATAACATTACAAAAGCAAATACGCTCAATTGATCTTCTTAAAAATGTGCTCAAGCCAAGAAAAATGACGACACTCTTGATTGACAAAAACCAACTTAATTCAGACCAAGGCCACTTTTGGCCGCGCTGTGGCCTACGTCTCAACGTGGCTTGCTTCTAGCAACATCATCCTCTCAAGCCGCAGCAGAGCAATGTTCTTGATCCTATCCAGGTATTCCGGAAATGGAGCCATCACGCTGTGGGGAAACAGAGATTTGCAATTTAAATAAAATTTCATCTAAAAATTCAACGAATCCAACGTCAAATTGGAGTTACTCGAGATTGACAGGTTGTGACGTGATATAGCGTCACTAGAATCAGAGTGACTGTGAGTATTCACAGCCTCTTGGTTCTACTCCTTGGAGAACTGTCAATCTCATCAAATACACTAAAATAGTCTCAAAAAGCCAGTGTCCAAGTAGCTCAATGGGTTAGAGCAACAGTCTCCAGCGTTTTGCCTACATATATTCTTGCTTATTATTATATAATATAACATTTCTAGGTTATAAATAAAATATATTAGTACTAGATACAATATTTGGAGTCCAAGTGATGGTTGGAAACCAAGACCATGCATCTAAAATCATAGGAAGCAGGCACAGGTAATATTCAAATGCTATAAGTACACCATGGAATACATCCATAGATGCCAATATATTCATGAATAAGAAACATAGACTCATAATAGTGGGAATTAAAAGCCCTTAGGATTTAAAAAAAAAAACGCTCTTGGCATCTGGCAAACAAAGGTGGATGGAAATTCTAGAGATTTACATTTTTGTAGCAGGTCATAAAAGCGTTGATATCAAAATGATGAGTGGATAAGTCCGGCCGAAAAAACATAGGTAGTAGAAGATAATGTGGGACAGGTTATTATTTGTAACCATTGTTAGATCTTGATAAAATAACGAAATTTTAGTTTAAGCTTTCTCCAGAAAGCAGAAACCAAAGCGATCTTGGAGAATCACCCATCACTATGTATATGTATATGTATATGTATATGTATATGTATATGTATATGTATATGTATATGTATATGTATATGTATATGTATATGTATATGTATATGTATATGTATATGTATATGTATATGTATATGTATATGTATATGTATATGTATATGTATATGTATATGTATATGTATATGTATATGTATATGTATATGTATATGTATATGTATATGTATATGTATATGTATATGTATATGTATATGTATATGTATATGTATATGTATATGTATATGTATATGTATATGTATATGTATATGTATATGTATATGTATATGTATATGTATATGTATATGTATATGTATATGTATATGTATATGTATATGTATATGTATATGTATATGTATATGTATATGTATATGTATATGTATATGTATATGTATATGTATATGTATATGTATATGTATATGTATATGTATATGTATATGTATATGTATATGTATATTTATATGTATATGTATATGTATATGTATATGTATATTTATATGTATATGTATATGTATATGTATATGTATATGTATATGTATATGTATATGTATATTTAGCCAGATTTATGTGGTATGTCTAGCAGAAATATTTATTCACCACTCACACATTAAAATCTTCTCGATCCAGTCGAAAGAGCTCGCAGTTTTCGATGGTGACCACCTGAGCCACGCGGCGGAAGCGAGCCATCACCAAAGCAATCTCACCGAAGTGATTTCCGTCCTCTAAGTGGCACACCTACCACACCAAGGTCAACAGTTAGTAGGGCAGACCACACCTCAAGGTCAAAACTTAGTTGGGCAGACCACATCCCAAGGTCAACTCTTAGAAGGGAAAACACCCCAAGGTCAACATTGAGTTGTGTTGACCACGCGCCAAGGTTAACTCTTAGTAGGGACCACACCTCAAGGTCAACTATTTATGGTGAGAGATTATTTCTCAAAAACCTTGTTGATAGATCATTTTTTGTATACGGTTTTGTCGTAGGTGAAGGTTTAGAAAGATAGGGACGTTTTTGGTAAAGAAATCTTCCTTGGCAAATAATCGATTTCTAAAAATATACATTTTTACACAAGTTAAGGACAATGTTCAAGACAATAAGCAGAAGTATAAAAAGAAAAATGTTCAGTTTGCATAAATTATAGTACGCTGTCTAAATAATACTCGATGGCCGTTCTTACCTCTAAGTTAGGGCCATAAATTGTGTCTGCAAACGAAAATAACTATTTGTCAGATAAATAATTGTCCAAAAAAATTATTACATGAACTCGTGTTTATATTTTAGGAAACATCGCTTTTATAATGTAACTCAATTCCTTAAAAGGCAAAACACCCATTGACATATTTCGTGTTTAATTTTCATGACAATGTGAAAATAATTCTTTTTTGAGTAGTATTTCAATCCCAAACCTTGTCGGCAAATCCCTAAAAATCTAGCCTCCTGGTCAATTGGTATTAAAATGTCATAATTTCACAAAACTCAGAGTTTTTTCTATATAGTTATATTTAGTATAGTTCTATATATACTTCTGTATCATAATACCACCCACTCAAAAAAGTGTTCCCGTTCGGAGAGAGTTGGAGCCCCGGGTTCATTGCCCCGATTTGGTACACAATTTTAAGAGGGTGCTGTATCTGACCTCGTCTCCATGAGCTGAGTAGACAGCCACTGTTCCCGACTTAATGAAGTACATCGACGTTCCTTTCGTGTTTAACTTGATGACCGTCTCGCCGTGCAGGAAGAATTCTGTCTGCATGACGGCCACTATACGCATCAACACGTGCGTAGGTAAGTCACTAAAGAACGCAACCTTTTCTACCAGACTTCGGCATTGGTGTAACCTGTAGTCCTGAGAACAGGTTTCCAAGTCAATGTCACTCCTCAAAATGTATTGAAAAATCAAAACACACATTAAAAAGGTTTTAAAAATTCATGTTTACTTGATCTAATCGTAGTATTAATTTTTTTAAACTATATTTCAAACTTGCGTTTTGGATCCTAAATATAAATTCTTTGTTGTTAGTTTTTAAACAACTGAATTTTTAAAACTATTTAAAAAAAATGTTGTAAAGAAGAATGATAAGAACGGTCTTTAACAAAAACTATTTCAAATAGTTTTTGTTAAAACTATTGTCGTTTTTTGTAAGTGCTAAGATAAATCAAGTAGACATGAGTCTAAAAACCATCAAAAATAACGGTCTTTCTTCCTTGCTGAACCATAAGAATCAATGCTATTTGTAATAGCATAAAACCACTTGCTTTGTACTGAAAATAATTCCGACTTCTCAGCAGCTCTTCTCGACTTCTCAGCAGCTCTTTTTGGCTTCTCAAACTTTAGATAATTTTCATAAATCGACCAACTATTTTTTTTTTAGTTTTTATAGTTTATCCTACTTGAACCACTTAAAAATATGGTGGTTTTTAGACTCATGTCGACATGGTTTATCCTTAGCACTAGTTTTAAGATAAAAAACTTAAAAATATACTTTTGGTAAAAAAGAATCGAAAAAAAAATCCGGACAATAGCCTATGAAAACGAAGCAAATCTAAAATTAGACATCTCTAAGATCTCCGTAAAATTGTGTCTACGCTCCGGAGGCTCGCTACGTGCATCCAACAACACGACAAAGTCAACTCGCCTGTCTTAGCTGGCGAGAAATGGTCTTAACAATCATCGCCTCCCTGTAGTACGAGCCCTGGAAGCGGAAGTGATAGAACTCGAGTACGCGACCCTGCAGCTTCCTCGGCAACTTCCGGCTGTCCATGTATTGCTTCACCTGGGTTATCATGTCGTCAAAGTGGGATACAGACGAGTTTCGTGCTGTTGTCAGCTGCATGATCTTGCCTGGTCAACATACACAACCACTGTCGTCAAAAGCTTGACAGATTTACTGATTTTTTTTGTTGTTTAACGACAAACTATTTGAATGACGGTACTGTGGGACTAGTTTAATAGTATCGCTTATTAGTGGGCGATTTTGAGGAAGATGATAAATCTAATGAAGTTTTGACGGAAAGAGTTGCATACAGCTCTTGTCGTAGAACACCAAGGGGATCTTTGGCTAAACGTCCCTTCCCAAGGACGGTACATCGCGAACAACAGGATTCCTCCTCAAATCCATGCTGTCTAGAGGTTGATGAGTAAATTGGGGTAGATTCTTAAAACTAATTATTATTCCTTTAACCTCTCTCCCAAACAGAACTGGTCGTGAGTAAGATGGTAACCCATACAATGCCTGACACGGCGCAGTGTTGCTTAACTTCGGTGATCTCATGAGAACCGATGCTTCCAACACGCCATCGGATTTGTAAATTCATAATTTTTGTAACAAATTACGCTTCTTTTCTCTGGACACACTATCTAGAATGTTTAAGGTTCAGGGTTCAACTTTTGATAGACTTCCACTACTCCAACATTGACAGTCCAGCCTATACTAAAAATCGCAGAGTGTTTTCTTGCGAGGACGATAAGCTCATCAAGTTCTGCAACCTACTCCTTTGCCTACAACCTCCTGCCCAATGGAGATGAAATATCTGTGCCTATATGAGCATTCATTTTTATCTATTTTACAGTTTTCTCAATTTTACGTGCTTGTATGATGGCGAGAAAAAAATAAAATAAAAACAGATTATCAATTACCGACTACGACCAAGAAAAAAATCGCTCCCGTCCAAGTAAGTATGATGCTCGTAATTTGATCTTCAGTGGTGAGGAGTGGAAATCTGAGACACATGCCCAATGTCTCGAAGAGACTTCGGTCCAAACTGGTTCGGTACATCAGAACCGCGTCCCTCGACTCTCGCAGCTTTGCCTTGTATATCCAAGCTCTGAAACGACAGGCATTATAAATATCTCATTCAATATGCAAAATCTCATTTTAAATTGCAAGACGCGTGCAATGCACGGGGTATTTTATTAATAGGAACTCTAATAACCTCTCGGTTCCCAAACGGGACAACGAACCCCGATCGCAACCTGTCGCAGGTGTTTCTCTAAACAATTGAGCTACTTGGACACATGCTTTTTGAGACGATTTTGGTATATTTGATGAGAATGACGGATCTCTGCAGACTCTGCGCACTCACCCGTGATTCCCAAAGTCGAATGCAGACGAAACGAAGAAACAAAAACACGCACTGAAATGAAAGTAACATACCAGGCCAACTACGGCCAGAATGTATACACTTTTCTCGTGCGAGATGTGGAGAACCTGTCAAACGATTGGCAAAGTGTTAGATTACTGGCTCGGATAAATGTTAAGATTTGCGGCCTATAGCAACTACCAAATCATATCAAAGACCTTTTAAGCACAACCGGTATTGAATGGTGAGCAAAGTCGTTGAGTTTATTGGTATAGCCAGAGGGAAATCGTTAGTGTTAAGCTTTCTGCTGAGCAAACGAGGCCGGCAACGCGTGGCAACGGTAGGTGCCACCCAATGACATTTGCGATCTTTAACAAACCTCGAAAATTACGAATAAAAATATCGTTACGCATTTAAATTAACCGTTGAGGTTAGCATTTATAAAGTTTAATTGAGCGTAAACCAGTGTCAAATGCGAGTAATCTGAGAGATTTTACGAAATGAAATTTCTTAACACTAGAAACAGTAGAATCTTCCATTTTTGTTGGTAAAGCAGTCATTTGGCGGCTATTTTCCGTGCAGAAAGTTCAGCATTAGCGTTATGGGAGAATGGTAAATTCAAACTGTTCTTCCAAGCAAAAATAACTGTCCGTGAGTTTACGGTGTGTCCTAATTATAGTAAGAATGTGCAGTTGAACTCCAATTGCAATCTCACCTTTGAAGTGTGCATGATTTGGGGAATCATTCGAATGATTTTGAAAGCACTCGAAAGAAAGACCAAGAACTTAACTCTTGCAGGTATCTCTTTGAATACATTGACTACAAAAAAATAGTAGATATAAGGAATTATTATTCCCAAGACGCTGATGAAGTCGATGAAAAAGTAGCCGCAGAAATACAATCTGGAAAACAACATCAATTAATCTGAATGAATTTCCTCACAAGGCCAGGATAGTTCGATACACCATTGATTTTATAATCATAGTAAGAGGGCCAGCGTTTATGTTAAACTTTCTCCGATATATGGTAACGGTTGGTGCCACCTGATGGCGCTTGATGCTATCCTTTTTACAAACCTTTAAAATCGAATAATTACGACTCAACACTTTCGATACGTGTATAACAATCATTGAGGTAAGTATAAGTAAACATTGATTGAGCGTAATCTAGTCTCAAATTCGAGTAATCTGAGAGAAATAAAGAAATTTGATTTCTTAAAAATTGCAAGGATGGTAACTTCACCTAAAAGAATTCTTCATTTGACGACCATATTTTGCATAGGACTAGCCCTCTAACTATACCTTAAAACAATGAGTACACATAGTTCAGCTTATTCTTGTTTTTGTTTTAAGTTTAGTCTGCTTTTGATTCTCAAGATGTATTTTTTCAAGTACGATTTAAGACTAGAAAGCTAGTGAGTAAGTATCTTTTGTTCTTTAAAGTGAAATTACAGGGAGGTTCATTTAAAGTAATTAACTTTTCTCATTTTCTTCGTTGTATGGGTCATTCCATATCAAGTGCCCGTCACTCAAAACCTTCACTATCTCAGAATTTGACGAAAATTTCAGAAGGTCTAGAACACTAGAAATAAAACCCTCTATTAAAATGTTTTTTCCATACGCCTAGCGGTTTTCCCGTGGCAGGGGATGGAAAAATAAAATATTTTACTTTTCGCCCCGCACGGCCATTCACTATATTCACTCTAGCGTTTGAACAAATAAACTTAAAAGACAACTATTAAAGACTAATTTTACTAAATTTAAAATGATAATCGTACTTTAATTAACAAGAAAAAGTGCATAAATTGCTTTCTTATCAAGTTAAGGGGTAGAAAAAAATCCACCCTTAAATGTCAACCCTTAATAACTCAAGAAGTAAGATTTTTTTCTTAATGTGTTTTTTGTCAAGCATCTCCTGCCTATTATCTTTTCATGAAAAAAAAAGAAGAATTATTAACAGCTATATAATCAGAAATTATGAGATTTTAATTGTATAGATGTGGATGAATTTAGAAGTGCTTTTCCTTGAGTTTGTTGAGCATAGATATAGTTTGAAAAGATGTGAAGTTGGGAAGGAGCCAAGTAATTCGATTTTTATTATAAGGATGTGATTTGTTTGGGCCTTGTGCTAGGAACATGATAATATGGTGGCTCTGGTCACAATACTAGCACTGTGTTTCTAAAAAGGGGATTTTATTTCTGGTGTTCTAGGCGTTGTGAAAATTTCGTCAAATTCTGAGATAGTGAAGGTTTTTAGTGTGGGCACTTGATATGGAATGACCAGTATGCGGTATGATTTAGAATAGTTTTTGATTCATCAAGAAGTTTTAATTCTAGTATCTCTTAACCGACAGACCATCTGATATTTTGTCAAAATTTGGGGTTAATAGGTCATAACAATCATATTTCAACATCGTGAAACCCAAAAATGAGACAAAATAAATTGTACCTATACTCACTTGGCCACGCTCTTAAACCGCATTTCCACTCTTCTCGTTTCTTCTTGAATGATTCCAGTAAAGAAGTTAATTCCAATAAATATTATGTTACAAATCTCGTCAATTGTGACAAGTGCTATGAGCACAAATTTAGTGTGTGGTTCCATTACTTCAATAGGAAAGGCAGCTAACCATAAGCTAATGAAAACGAAATTCATTGTGGTCATAATCATAATAATTTCCACTAATATTCTGAAACAGAAATTGAGTAAAAGTCAAAAAAGACTTAGGATTTTTGTTGCATTTATTTGTTCACACCTGTAGATATCTGTATTAGGCATAATTTAATTTTTGCAAAAAATGATTTTTACTTCTTGTAATAACCCTTATTAATATGTGCATGCAGAAATGATCATTTTAAACGTATGCAAATTTAGTTTCAAAGAAATAAACTTACGTGAAGTATGAAAATGGGTGATTCATGTACCAGTACAATCTAAGCTGACGGCTTCTTTCAAAGTCAATGCTTGCGTGGCTCCTGAAAAGACGAATCGCCCTCACATTTGTGTGTGGGCAGATAAAAAAATTGTGGACATTCCGTCGAAATTTGCTGAATGTTCCATGTCCTGGGTACAAAATAATCAGATCATCCTTTTCGCGTTTGTGCTCGCAATTGTGTGGTATTTGCTCTGACTAAAGACAAAAAAAATCATAATAAATTTCATAAATACATATTTACATTCAAAATTATGAAGCCGAGTTTGACAGTTGAGATTCAAGTTGTCAAATTATACGAAGTAGTTAAAAAAATAAAGATTATACAGACAAATACTTACTTGAAAATGCATCCAATCTGCATTAAGACTTGATGTTGAAGAATCCATTTCTTACATCTAACAACAATGATATAATGATTAATGAAGCTAAAGTAAATTATTTGATAACCACAATAGGAAAAGTCAATACTCGTCCACGCAAATGAGTCTTCTATTTTCTTTAATTTTGACAGAACTTGTGTTTCAGAGATGCAGTGAAAACTACTTTGATGATGGAAACTTGTTGCTCTTTGGCCGTGCAAAAATAAACCTTCCCTTATTTTGATGTCTTGCGGTTCCCGCCAGAAAATAATAAATATCTAAAGTTAAACTATGACAATCCGCATTTCTCTATGCTACTTGTAAATTAAACTTCTGGCACAAGCGTTAGTAGCATTTTAAAAAGAGGCCTTAAGCCGATCATTTCACAATAAAAATGTGCGCAATCGGCAGTTTTTACCAGTTTTTTTATAACAGATACATATTATCTAATTGGATCTTTCAATAAACTAGTATATTTCCAATATTAGCAAATAATTGGGCATTATTAAAGTTTTTTTTTTTTAGGTTCAAACAAATATCTTGAGTCTCCATCGAAAAACACAAAGCTTGAATGTGAAAAATAATAATTTTTATAAGAGTGGTATTCAAAGGTGTTTGGCATTTAAAACAAAATGACGATGCTGAAGATTTTTGCTTACCTTGTATGACAATCCTAAACAACTACATGAGAGCAACAACTTAATTACTTTCTTAAGAAATGATCATAACATGACCAGCTTCTGTCGTATTGCAGTCAACAATGATATGTGTGTTTTACTGGTCAACTTTGTAAGAAAACGCACTAACGAGGTTTATTTTACCAACCTTCCGAAAGATTTCTCAAACATCTGCATTTTTTCACTAGCTCATGTTGTCAAGAAGTTGATAAGCAATTTAGTATTCAATTTCCATTCCACCAAAATCTCACCCGACAGGTAAACTGGTAAAACTCAACTGGTAAAACTGGTAAAACTCCAACTGGTTGGTAGGTCTCAACTGGTAAAATGGTTGGTGGTCACCCAGCTCGGTGTTGCTTACTTCAGTGAACCCACTAGAACCAGTGTTTCCAACACACCAAACCATTCGGCACTTACATATAAACCATAGGATATAAACAGATAAACAAAAATTTTACATTTTTATGCTCAGCGATACCTTTTTTCGCTTCAAGTGTGTTAATAGCAATAATAATAATAATAAGATCAATACAAATATTTATATTTATTGTCATTTAAGTCCGTCATTTTGGTTGGTTACTGAAACCAATATCTACTGTACCCTATTATTCAAACGAATCATCATTAGAAAAAACGTCACTATTGGATTTGAGGAAAGTGTTAACATATTTCTCTAAGTTCTTCGACGAGCCAGCCTCCAAGATCGCCGTCTTCTCAAGACGCCTCATTGCAGTTTGCTGTATCTTTGTCAGGTATTGCGGAAAAGAGTTCATCACGCTGCAGGACAATCCAATGCCAGCAGTGATTATTTCAAAACAGATACAGTGAATTACCGCAAAGATAGCTTACCATGATTCGACACAATTTTGAAAGACAAATACATATTTTAAAGACAAAAAAGGCGTTTCTTATTGGCAAGCTTTGATGCAAAACCTAGCTTATAAAATCTAAACTAATGCTAGTTTCAACCGTGTAACCAGACTAATCGTTTGCTAGCCTTCTAGCATATACACGAGAAGAAGGCATCCATTTATAGGTATCTCAACAGGACGTTCACCTAGCACTAAGGGCTGGTTTTACCAAATACGTCAACCCTGAGTTGAATAACTCACAGCAGTATCTTAATCTCACTGCATGTGGCTGGAAGCCGACATATCAATTGTTGTATCCCCGACTTCAATTAGAAGTTTGGACATTTTTTAAAGGGAATGTGGAAGGGGAGCTAGACTGGAAAAATGTGCAACCGATACGAACTCGGAACCTCCCAATTGCCGGTCGGGTGCTATATCAACTGAGCTATCCGGGCACATACAATCCAGTTTTCGCGGGGTGGCATAAGGGTCCAAGGGATAAAAGTCTAGCTCCCCTTTCATCCATCGCGTGCTGGTTTCAGCTCGCTACTGAAATCAGCAGAAAAACCAAAAATCCTCCAACATGTATAAATGTGTTATGTTATAACCGATTTGAATACTAACGCATTGAAATCATCGCGTTCCAGCCGATAGAGCTCACAGTTTTCAAGGGTGACCACCTGAGCCACGCGGCGGAAGTGCGACAACACCAGCGCGATCTCGCCAAAGTGATTTCCGTCTTCCAAATGACACAGCTGTCACGACAAAGTACACTTTTAGTTGAGAAGACCATACCTAAAGGTCAAAACTTAGTAGAGCAGACCACACACCGAGGTCAACACTTGCTAGGGAATTAACTAGTAATTGTGTACCTCATTATAAAACCGCTGAAAAATACGATTTTTTGCATTTATCTGGAATTGGTCCTGGGAAAAGATTAAACCTGAGAAGGATGGTCTCTGGAAGTCAAGGCTGCTAGTACCAGTACCTCTTGTCCAGACCCCGAGTAGACGGCGACCGTTCCCGACTTGATAAAGTACATCGCCGATCCTATTGTGTTTTGCTGGATGACCGTCTCGCCGTGCAGGAAGAATTCTGTCTGCATGACGGCCACTATCCGCATCAACACGTCCGTAGGCAGGTTACCGAAGAACGCAACCTTTTCTACCAGACTTCGGCATTGATGATACGTATAGTCCTGGAAAAAGCATTTTGATTTTTGAATGAGCGAATTGAAAGGTGAATTTTAAAACCTGGAATATAATTTTAAATGTTTTTTTTTCTATCCCAAACTAGTGGCTGGACCAAATTGGATGAAATTTCCAGGACATATAAGAAATCTGTGTTGTAAGATCAGCTACGTTTTGTGTAAGCAAACGGCTAGGTGGTGTTATATTAAAACTAGATTAACTAAAATGTTCATCAAAATTTGAACGTCTTGGACTTTGAGCGTTTGAATTATTTTTGAGCTAAACAATTGACCACTTGGCTATTTAATGTCATGTACATCATGGATGTGTTTAATGTATGTCATGTTTTGACCCTCAACTCCTTTTTTGTCTTCGACTCTTAATGTCTAAACAGTCTCAATCAGTTTTCCTTGATCCAGTTAAGATCTTATTTTTGTCTCGGTAAAATACGGTCATAATTAACTCGCCATAAAGCCATCGTACAACTTAGAATCCCACTCGCCTGTCGAAGTTGTCGCGACACACTTTGAATGATCATTCTATCGTTATAGAACGCGCCCTGAAAACGAAAGTGGTAGAACTCGAGCACCCGACTACGCAGCCGTGACGGCAACTTCCGGCTGTCCATGAACTGCTTGACCTGTATGATCATCGCACCGAATTCTGTCTTGGAAGCAGTCTTTGCTTTAGCCACCTGGAACTGCTTGCCTGCAAAGGACACGATTATTTTCACCACGTTTTAAATCAAATAACAATTTTTTTCTAAAATAACCCTTTATTAATAACAGCGTTGTTAGTTGGACGACGCACTATTTTGACAAAGGACTCTATGACACTGGTCTTATGGCGTCGGTTGTGTGTTGAAGAGAATGATGATGCACTAATTCTAGCCTAGAAGGGAGAATGTGAAACGCACTACCGGCACGTAGCCTACTCCTGACGAATAGCACCAAGGGGACCACTGGCTTAACGTCCCTTCCGAAGGACGGCACAATGCGAACAACAGGATTCCTCTACAAATCCATGCTGTCTAGAGGTTGATACGCAAGGCGAGTGAAGTTGCTGTACTAGCTTTCATTCCACCGACCTCTCTCCCGAACATGTATGACTATAGTGAAAGGAAAGTGACCCAAGTTTTCTGAGCTAACATCAAGAGGTTGCCACTCACCGACAAGAATAAGGAATAAGATTGCGCCGACCCAAAGGTAAATCATGCTGCAGATTTGGTCCTCGACATTGAGTGGTGTGTAACGTAAACAAAGACCCAGCGTGCTGTACAAGGACCGAACGAGGCTCATCCCGTACAAATCGATCGACTGAAGTTTGCCTTCAGCTGTCTTCATGCCGGATACGACAAGCCACGACCTAACGCAAAAATTAGAATCAGAATGTTTAGTGTTGAACACCTTAGAATAGAAAACAGGAGTCAATTTAAGTTAAACATATTTAAATTACTTTTTTAACTTTAACAAAAACTATTTGAAATGGGTTTTGAATGTTTAGTAAAGGAAAACAAACTTTCCCGACGTTTTGTAACATGTAACCCATTTCAAATAGTTTTTGTTTAAACTAGTGCTAAGGATAAATCAAGTAGACATGAGTCTAAAAACAATCATACTCTTTTAGCTCTTCAGCCGATCTACGAAGTCAAATTAATATATACTCTAATTCAGACTCTTTTTGCAAGTTGTACTTCAATTTTAGAATCTGTAATTAGAATTTAATGTATTTCGATACATTTACAAATAAAATATGATTTTCTTTGAATCTGCCACGTAAAACAACTGTTTAAAAATGGAATTCGTACTGATTTTCAACTGGACACTTGGAAAATTGACGGGAAAATGTAATTTCACGTGGTTATCAGACATATAACTTCGCGGTCCCAGCATGACTACCCTTTATTACCCTCTATACCCTCTACTTCCCTATATTAACTCTTATCTTATTATTAAAGGTTAGTTTTATTATCTCAAAAAACTATCCACAGTAATAAACCCTCACGTGGTAGAGCGATAAGCACTAGCAGCAGGACTCACAGCACAATCCAGCACTATCCAGCACTATCTAGCACTATCGTTTAGGCTTGTTAACCCAATTGTTGAATTGCAATGTGGTACAGTCAACTAAATAGCGGCGAGAGGCTGGATAGAAAGTATGAGTCACATGAGTCTTGAGTCATGCAGGAGTCACCTACTTGGCCAGGCCATCGTCGAACACGACCGCGACAAAGTAAAAAAAGCAAGCTGTGTAGTGAAAATAGCACATCATGCCGAAGCCAACGAGGATGTAGACTCTGTTCTCGTGAGAAAAGTTCAAAACCTGGAAGGATGCAATGAAAACGATGATAATCCAAAGTGTTTTATATGATGGGTCCGACATTCTGACCCACACGCAGAGAGACTGAGATCCTAGAGGTTGCCTCAATGGCATTTTTTTTAATCGTTTTTTAGCGAATAAGATTGGACATTTTAAAATTCTCGCCATAAAAAAGTGGTACTCGTTCTCTCCATGAAACTTTACTTTGCGCGTTCACAGTGTATTTCTGATTTGACCCTTGCAACTAAATATGTTCCTTTTTTAATATTAACAACACTATAACGGTCTCAAAAATTAATGCCCAAACGCAGACTCGAACCCGGATCTCCACATATCGCTGGTGTAGCTCTGAACCATTGAGCTATGGTTCTACTCCTTGGAGAACTGTCATTCTCATCAAATACACTAGAATAGTCTCAAAAAAGCCCGTGTCCAAATAGCTCAATGGGTCAGAGCAAAACCCGCGATAGGTGGAGATCGGGGTTCGAGTCCGTGTTTGGGCATCAATTTTTGAGACGGTTATAGTGTTGTTAATAATAAAATACCCCGCGCATGGCAAGCGTTTGCAATTTAAATAAGATTTCATCCAAAAATGTTCCTGCTTTTGATACCTACTAAAGCTTTAAGAGATCCAACGTGATGTTCAAAACTTTACCAACGGCGCTTTATAACACAAAATTAAGATGACTACTCGGTTGTGAAATTATTTCCCTGAGTTTCAACGCCCTGGCCCCTTTTCACTACCCATTTAAGTAAGTAAATTATTCTAGGTAAATAAAATATGCAGACAGTAATACCTTGGTGGTGTTGATTAAATAGGGAACCGTGGTAGCGATCCGACAAGCTATCAGTACAAATGCAGTCGCTTCCAACTCAGGGGTATTTTGATTCATGGAAAAAACCACTCTGACGAATAGTGTTGTAGGAAATGCACCGATGAAGTCAATTATAAAGAATCTGAACAAATACAGCCTGAAAAAGACAAATGTGTGGTTGTTGGTCTTTGAATTGCATTATTTCTTTTAACCTAAAACAAATTATCACTTCGATTTCACGTGAACATGATTTAAAAACTCTCTTTGTTATTGTAAAATTTATATTTTTTAAATAGAATTCGTTCTCTAAACTATTTTGGGCCTTGCACAATTATTTGAGACGTTTAGTTACTTAACTTTTAGACATATCCAACTCACTTGGCTACACTTTTGAAGCGCAGTTCAACTTGTCTGGTGGATGATAGAACGTGGCCTGTTCCGAAGTTTATGAGAATATTTGCAAAACAAAGCACGTCCGTCACCCGGCGCAAGTTTCTCAGCACGCTTACAGACTGTAGCTTCACGTCTTCGAATGGGAACGAAGACCCCCAAAGTGATATAAATATTGAAAAACTCATAGATATTATCATGAGTATTTCCCAGGCAACTCTGGAAAAGAAGAACATACTTTGAGGTTAGAAATTGATAAACGGCTTACACAATGTATGCACTGAAAACTTATTTAAGGAAACAACTTTCGGATTTATTTAACAGACAACTGACCTTTGTTTCTTGTTTACAAAATCAGAAAGACTTAAGCTTGTCAAAGAGTATTTATATGTACCTGAAAAATGAGAATGGGTGTATCATACAATGATACAATCTCAAATGCCTGCTTTGTTCGAAATCAATATTAGCGTGACTTCTTAAAAAGCGGATAGCTCTAATATTGTTGTGTGAGCATAAAAATAATCCGCGGAAACCCCTCGCAAGAACTGCATACTTCGAACGCCCCGGATAAAGGGTGTACAGATCGTTCATCTCATTTTTGAGTTCGCAGTTGTGTGGTAATTTGTCGTTCTAAAGTAGAAACAAGTTTTTTTTTTAACAAAGCAAGTTTTTTAAGAACTCATTAGAAGAAACGCAAACCTCATTTATACACTTGTAGGCACAACGAGTTAAATCAGCTGTCAGTGTTGAAGTATCATTGGAGTAAACTAATACAAGGGCTGTACTTACGTGAAAAAACATCCAGTCCATGCTGCTTCCAGACTTACTACTTTTATTTAAATACATTGCAAAGAAAGTTTTTATTCTATAAACATTATAATCAGTAATTGGTAGTACAGTAATAGTATAATAGGCTATAGTGAATGTGCAGTCAAATACAAGTCAACTGTCACTTTTTTCATGTTTGACAGTACATGTTTTTCCAGGCAGCCGTGAAGAAAGTATCTCCAAACATTTTCAAATTCTTAAAAACCTACTTATGAAGAAATCAATACAAGGAACGCAGTACTTCATTTAAAATCGTTATTGACTTTTTGTAAGATTCTTAAAATTTTACCATATTACCAAATACCTAAAGCTAGTTAATACCTCTTGATTATCAACTTTATTTCTAACATAATTTGTAAAAAGCAACCGTTTTGTTTTACAAATCACAACATCATGAGAAGAAACGGTTACTGAGGATCTAGGGCTGTACAAAAATAACAGGATGTCTTTCAATCATCCTTATGTCATGCTCAATCTGCTTCAACTCCGCTTCTAGCGCCAACTTCCTGCGAGCTTTGCTGGCATTGTCGACCAACACCGGAAGCAACTCGTATTCCTTCTGCAGACGTTGCCAGTTTCTCTGCAAGCCCACCAGGAGCTCTGCTCGCTCCTCGGTGGGCACTTCTCTAGGTGCGGGAGGTTTCACTGCAACAACTTCGTCGTGGCCACGTTTTCCTTTGGACCGCGTCTTGACCTTGGAAGAGGTCGAGACATCAGCGTCCTTGTCTTGAGAGGGGTTTGATGGGAGATCCAGCGATCGTTCTAGGTCGTCTTTTTGATCTTCTTTCGAGGTAGACTTCAAACGTCGCATGAGGTAGGCTGGTTTCTTACCAAAGTCCTGTAGGATTCCAATATTTTTTTAAGGAGACGAGGCAAATTTTGGGGTAATTAAAGGGCTCCAATAGGATTTTTATGTTTTCCTTGTAAGAAAAAACAAATTCCATTTAATCCAAAACCTAGAACTTCAATTCCCATTGAAACCAACGTTTTAAAAACGATTCATTGTATGTCATCGGGCCATGAAGTGTCAATGGTTCAATTATTGTTTCAATGTAATGAATAAGATGACTTATACTAAAGATGGCACGGGCTTGGAAGTTGTTTTCCTTCGTTCGTTTGTTGCTGTTCATCACGCCAGTCAAGCTATCGCTGTTGATCAAATAAAATAAAAGTAAAATAAAAGAAAGTTGACTTTGAAAAAACACACCTTACTTAAAAATAGCATTCAATACCAACTTACAAAAATATTGAAAACATAGTGCCAGCACATAGACTACTCATGTCCAAAAGCACCAAGGGGACCACCGGCTTAACTAACCTTCCGAAGGCAGTAAAACGCATACATAAGGATTCCTCCACAATATCATTCTATCCAAAGGTAGAAAAACAAGGAGTGTTAACTGTGAAGAAACTAATTACATGGATAGTGATTTGGTAGTATCGTTGAAGTATATTTGAGCTAATTTTACAACTTATTCACACTTCTTCTAACATGCAACAGGCAACGACTACCCCCATCACTGTACCTGTCTGAGCAAGTAGCAAGGTTCGAGTCCAGACTCCTGCAGCGTTCTTCGCTCGCCGTGGCGGGTGTCGGCGATTCTGCGCAATGGCAGACGGGGCGCGGCCTGTGC
This sequence comes from Protonemura montana, assembly GCA_947568835.1. Classification (NCBI taxonomy): domain Eukaryota; kingdom Metazoa; phylum Arthropoda; class Insecta; order Plecoptera; family Nemouridae; genus Protonemura; species Protonemura montana. The sequence continues at coordinate 4,239,952 of OX387609.1, forward strand.
AACAGCCAGCGCGTTCTGGCGACGGAAGTCACGAGGCTCCACATGTTCCCCGGGGGGTGGCGGTGGCAGGGGGGCGGGTAGAGGAGGTCGTCGTTGTTCGGCGAGACAGCAACGTGAGGCTGGGAACGAGTCAAGCTTGTCAATTTGTGGATGACATGTTTGTTAGGTTGGTTACCTTTAATATTTGACAGGTATCTCGTTTTAGTTTTTTATGACGTCTAACTTTCTTGAATTTTACTTTCTTTGGCTTTTTCATGTTGGATTAAATTATTATTTTATTGCTTGGAAATAAAAGTAAAATTTAATTCACTTAATCATATTAAAATATTTATGATGGTTTTAAGACTCATGTCTACTTGATTTCTCCTTAGCACTAGTTTTAATAAAAACTATTTGAAATGGGTTTTGAATGATAAGTAAAGGACAACTAAAATTCCTGACGTTTCGTAGCATGTACTAGTTACTTCTTCAAGGGTTAGAGCAGTTTTTATATTAATATATTGATATATTGATTGGGCAGGTTCTTCTCTATCCAGTAATTTCTATTGCATAAATTCTAAAACTGATTGTAGACAAAGAGATTATTGTAAAATGTGTGATATTTGTATTTTGCGCAAGTCGGTGCATTGACTTGGTCCTAATGGCAGACCACCGACAGGAAGTGACTCACCGACCACCGGTCGCGGTTGCGCACGAGAATGCTTCTTGAGGAAGTCAGACGCTTTGACAAGTTCTACCTCGGGCACGCCGAACGTTCGATGACCGTCTTTATTGCGTTGTTCCTCCTCCCGTACCTGGACTCGGTACTTTGATGTGTACCTGCAAGACCAACGAACCGTAATCAGGAACACAGAATACATTCTACAATCCGCATCTATGATATCTAAACTGGGTTTTGAATGCTTAATAAAAACTAGTCAACTTTACTCAGGTTAGATAAAGTAGATATGAGTCTAATACCCATTAGAAAGCAATTATTATCTTTAGTAAAGAGCAACCTCTGCCAATATGGCCGGACGTGAATCTGTGGGTGCACGTGCACCTAGCCCTGAGGTAACACGGTGATAATCCCAGGAGAGCATTTAATGTATTACCTACTCGCCACGCCATGCGCCATTCAGTTCTGTTTTTCTAAACAATCTCCAATTACAAAACATAACAGAAGTGTGATAAACTATCTTATAAACTATTCTTGTAAATATGTAGATCATGAAGACAATGTCTCTTCAGTCTCATGTTAAACCTGAAATGAAACCATTTGATTTTTAAAAAAATATTCTTGAACTCAAAAACCTAATCTCCCTCTTTTATGCACCTTTCGACAGCTCCTTTCCTATTGCAATATATCTGAAAACTACTGAAATAACCCCCTCCCTACCCCAAATGTCTATATGTATATCCCCATAGACAAAGTAGCGACACCTCAAGAAAGTAAATCTGACATTAGTAAAACTGTACCGATATTGGTAAGACGGTCGTTGCATACACGATGTATCATTCTCTCACCCACCTTACAGGCTTGTCCACCGGCTCCGGAGGTTTCTTCTTCAGCTTGTAGATGCTCTCCGAATGTTCATGAACAGAGACCACCGACATCGTCGTTCACCTCCTCTCGACCAACTCGACTCATCGTCAACACCCATGGCACCCTCGCTGCAGCGACGTTGCCACGGCCACCCGAGACCATGTTGAATCGATAGCACGGCATATGATAAACACAGAGTATGTAATGTCAGAGTAGTTTATTTCCAAGAGATTTGTACTTTATTATCTAGTTGCACGCTATCCGTTGGAGACACCTTTACAACACCTAGCTCTTGTTTTGGAGTAGCGCTGCGTCGAATATTGATTTATACTTTAAGAATGTTGGGATGGCTCGGGTCAAGAAATACTTATGTGTGTCAAAACATATAGAAGTGTGAATTATTTATATTGTTTGTACGGAGGACTGACAGCTTAAACCTGCATGAAAACTTAACTCAATCCAATTTTTCCTAAGTTTTTTATTCATACAGATACTTTTATAACTGTGATGATTAAGTTTTGTTTGATTTATTTCCTTTTTTCTTTACGTATTTATTGTGACACATAAATATCGCAAAATTTTTGTATTTAATTGTGTAAATGTCTTTTGTTTTCTTACAAATGCTACAAACATTTGTATAATTTGTATCTAAAAATCAACTCAGATAGCCAAAATATGTTTACAGCTTGTACTTCAAAAGTTTTCTATCGAACTCGATTTGAATTCTACGTCTGTTGGCTCTATTTTCAAATTGTTTTGTTTTCCACATCAAAACGCATTGTTTTCATGTAGAAAATTAATAATATTATCCAATACAATAATACCAAAGCGCATTGCTCCAAAGCTACGCCTTATCATCTTTGTAAATAAATATTCCTCGCCTTTGTTACCAACTCTGACAGGCGGAAACATGTCAACCAAAATGACAAATGACCGTACTCTAGCGTAATGAGTATCAATTCACAGCGGTCCACTAATCCATGGCGCAGTGGCGGTGCCTCGTTGGACATTGTGGGTAGCTGTCAACCATGGCCCATCTACAAAATAATTCGCAGTCAAATCTATTTCTTTCAGATGCAACACGTTAAGTAGCACAGTTCAGAATTTGCAGATATTCCCTTTAATCTATTCGTGCTCTTTAACACTAAACGCTGCTAACATCCTCAAGAAAAGAGTAGTGGACTTGCCATTTTCTTCACTCTGCTCATTGTACTTTTATAGCTTTTAAGAAAAAAAATAAAAAATCGAACTAAATATTTGATTACTGATAATTTGCGAAGTCGACCGACAATAAAAAGGCGTATTATTAAGTATTTCGCTAGATCTCCACTCGGCTATTTCAAAGCAAAATACCAAAAGGTACAATATTATTCAAAACGATATGTATAAGAAACCAATTCCAAACCTGCCTGTTTGAATATTGTGATATTCAAGTCTCCACTGTCAGATCTGGACAAACTTTATCTTGCACCTATCACTGCACTGACCTATCCCCACTGAACGTCAAGACAAGGCTAAAGTACCAAGGACAGTCCATGCGATTGTACGACAACCTCTCCGAGATCGACGAACTCTCATTGCATCGTCTACCGCATCGCCATGTGGACCGAACTCATTCTTGCTGTGCTCGGCGCCGTCCTTCTCTGGGCACGGTTCCGGAACCGCCGGTTCTGGGGGTTGGTGCAGCAGTTCCCGGGGCCCTCTACGCTGCCTCTTTTCGGGAACACGCTACAGTTCGGCAGGAATACGGCAGGTACCGGTCATGCTTTGACGAGATTTGCTAAAGTGGAAGGGTTACATTATTTGCCTGGTTGACAACCTTAAAATAACTAAACAAGCCGTGCAAACTGGGAGTCCCGTGCTGTTGGCTGGTCACCCATTCAAAAACCCGTCGCAACGAAGTGTTGCTTAACTTTATAAAAGCCAGCTTTCCAATGTCCTGTTCAATTAGCAACCAGAGGTTGATAAACAAAGAAAAAATTATCTGATTCGCTGTGACCCTTGAGACGAGTATTTAGCTGGTATTCATATTGTAAGCAGGAAATTGTATAAATAGCCGCATGCTGCGACAAATTCATCGCAAATTTTATTATTATCAACACTATAACCGTCTCAAAAATTGATGCCCAAACGGGGACTCGAACCTCGATCTCCACCTATGGGTGTTGCTCTGAACCATTGAGCTACTTAGACACTGGCTTTTTGAGACGATTTTAGTGTTTTTGATGAGAATGATAGTTCCCCGCGCATTGCAAGCGTTTGCAATTTAAATAATATTGTATCCTAACATCGCAAATTTATTTGCATTCTCGGGAGCAGGTGGTCATTTTTAGCTTTAAATCGAGTGTCTTCTTGGCCCACTAGCCGAGAGCTTCAAGACAAGGTTTCAAGATTGATAAAATTTGAACTATGATAATTTCGTGGGCACCGTTATTTCTCGCATTACTCGTCGCTTTTTAAAGACTTTGGAGTTTGGACCCCAAGCCGAATTATGCAATGTTTACCAAAATATCCTCGAATGACTTGGCAATTATGTTTGAGATAAACGATAATAATTCTGTTTACAAAATACTGTCTGTTGTCAAGAAAGTCATCTCTTATCAGTGGTTTGCTGCACTGTCGAGTATTTGCCCAGTGCAGATTAACCAGAGCCTTTTTTGTGCAAATGTAAACGTCATGTTTTCAAACAAAAGTCGAATACAAAATCAAGCAAAACTTCTTTAGCTCTAAAATTTAATTGGAGACTTCCATAATTTATTTTAATTCCTATTTATTTTTTTTAACAATTTCACTAAAACGCATCAAACCACAATAAATGCATCAAAATTACAAGTCAGTTTATAAAAATATGTTGATTTTTTTAACTCCATATCCTGACATCTTGAACCGGATATATTGTTCCCAAGAAATGTTGGTGATCAGTTTATGAAAGTAAGTAAGGCATCAGATATAGATCTAATATAGCTCTAATTAATACAATGCAATGCAAAGGCAAAGAATACTGGACCATGTGCGAAATCTTATTGAAATTGCAAACGCTTGCAATGCGCAGGGTATTGTATTATTATTAACACTAATAACCTCTCAAAAATAGACGCCCAAACGGGGAATCGAACCCCCTGTCGCGGGTGTTGCTCTAACCAATTGAGCTACTTGGACAAGTCATTTTTGAGAGGATTTTTTAGTGTATTTGATGAGTATGACGGATCTCCAAGAAGAAGAACCAAAAGGCCGTGCATCCCTCGTTTTGGCATACATTTTTGAGAGGTTATTAGTGTTCCTAATAATAAAATACTGGACCAAAGTTGAGATAAGATAAGAAATGGCTAACTAGCCGCTCTCCAGACCTTTGGAGCGTGCATTTCAAGTATGATCAAGCAGTGAACGGCCTCTGTGTTGCAGACTTTATGCAGGCCGTGAAGCGGTTCTCGCTCGAGCAGGATTACCGAACGTATAAGCTACAGGTCGGTCCATCGTCCGTGTTCATCATCCTCACCAGCCCCGAAGACATAGAGGTAATGAAACATTGCAGACACGCAGAAAGAGGAAGGGTGATTGTTTGGAAAAATTGGTTTTACTAATTAGGTTTGATTGTTTTGTGGGGTTTAGCTGTTTTGACAATGGGCCGTGTGTCACTGGTTTATTTACGTCGTTGAACGAGTGGATAATGACAAGGATGATTATGAAAGTATCCTAGCTAAGAAGGGATGAGGGAACACGGTGCTGTCACGTAGCCTACTTCTGTCGAATAGCACCATGGGGACCAACTGCTTAACGTCCCTTTTAAAAGACGGTGCAACGCGTACAGCAGGATTCCTCCACAAAGCCGAGGCTGACAAGGTGCCGTCACGTGGCTTAGCCTAGCAGGCAGCCGCGGGTGACAAGGTGCCGACATGTAGCCTAGCTAAGAAGACCTAAAAAGCATACAATTTATTTCAGAAGTTAGTCGCAATAATTTGTAATAAGGGAAAACAACATTGATTTGTTTTAGATAGTCTGTGGCAGTAATAAGCTGCTGACAAAGAGCAGTTCCTATGACTTCCTAGTCCCGTGGCTTGGATTCGGTCTCCTCACCAGTACAGGTAGGTTACCTTGACTCTGCAGCGGTAGCATCTCTGTCAACAACTGTCAGAACCTTTCAAATTCTAATGGAAAGTTTGATATGTTAGGCCCCTTGTTTTTATCTTGCGACTTGGTAATGAAACTACCAATTATAACAACTAAGGAGCGTAAGTGTTCGCTTTTAGCACTTGACTTGTCACGACCGATGCTAGACTGAAAGAAATGCAAAACTTTTCTAACCTAACCTAACCTAACCTAACCTAACCTAACCTAACCTAACCTAACCTAACCTAACCTAACCTAACCTAACCTAACCTAACCTAACCTAACCTAACCTAACCTAACCTAGCCTAACCTAACCTAACCTAGCCACGAACCTAACCAAGAGCTTGACTTAACCTTTCCCAAACTAACAACAAATAATAATTGGTAAACAACCTCATCTTAAAAACCAGCCACAAACCATAACTTAACGTTATGATAGTTTTTAGACTCATGTCTACTTTATCTAACCTTAGCGCTAGTTTTGAGAAAAACTATTTGATCAAGGTTTTACTGCTAAAATATGAAGAAAAACTACATTTTCCAACCTTTCCTAACAGGTACAAGTTATCTGTTCTTCGCTTGGCATTCAAAACCCAGTTCAAATAGTTTTTGCCATAATTTAACGTTATTTTCCAGGAGAAAAATGGCGTCGTCATCGCAAAATCCTGACGCCGACATTCCACTTCAAGATCCTCGAAGAGTTTGTAGATGTGTTCAACGTCAACGCTCAAACGCTTCTGCGCAGACTGGAGGAACAAGTCGACGCAGGCGCGTTTGACATCTACAACTTCGTGACGCTCTACGCATTGGACAACATCTGCGGTTAGTCTGCACTAAATTTGTAGTGTTTAACGACGCACTATTTTGATACCTGACCCTGTGGTACAGCCTCATAATGTTCGAGAATAAGTGGTTGATGACAAGGATTATGATATATTTCGGCTGGGTAGTTTTTTGACAACGGACCCTCCGGCACTGGTGTTATGGCGTTGGTGAATGATTGGATGATGAGGATGATGAGAAAGATGATGAGCCTTAACTAGCCCAGAAGGGTGGAGGAGAAACCCGGTGCCGGCACGTAGCCTTTCTGTCGAAGAGCACTAAGGGACCCACCGGCTTAACGTCCTTTCCGAAGGACGGTACAACGTGAACAACAGGATTCCACCACAAATCCATGCTGTCGAGAGGTTGATAAGCAAGGCGTGTGAAGTTGCTGTAATAACTTTCATCCATTCAATCTCTCTCCCGAACAGAACTGGCCACATGCATGATGGTCAGCCATCCAATACCTGACCAAGTTCGTTGTTACTTGACTTCAGTTATCCCATGAGAACCGGTGATTTTAACGCACCAAACCATTTGTTCTTTGTGTAAGAGATTCAATGTCAGTTTCTCTGTGCAGAGACGGCGATGGGACTGAAGATGCACGCGCAAGAAAAAAGCGAGTCGGAATACGTGGACGCAATCCGAGCGTGAGTTCAAAATTCCAAAAACAAGCCCTAGAACCACTACTGCCATCTATTTGCTAAATGTATAACCAAGTCGTCCATTTTGCTTGGCTATGAAGGGTTTAAGAAAATCCGTTAATTTTTTTAATTCATCTCATATGATCATTTTGACCTTCCTAAAAGCTTAGAGAAAGTATGATGGTTTTTAGACTCATGTCTTTATGCCTTATGACATACCTTATTTATGCCTTATGCCTTTATGACATGTCTTCATGTCTTTATGCCTTTATGCAAAAAATAAAAAACATGGAAAATAAATTCATGATTAAAAGGCCGCTCGATAACGAAATTAAAATATTCACACGGTTTTCTCTCAGTAAAAGCCAGAAATTAACTATCAACGAAAAAAGGCTCGCCAATATTTAATAAGAAATGGAAAAGTCGGATTTGACTGGACTCCTTTTCACAAGAACATAGGCCTAAAGAAGTCTTAGATCCTTAAATTCTCTGGAAATCGTAAAGCTACTCTAACCAGGCTAGGAAAAATAATGCGGAACCCATGTTCAGGTCATGACATTTCCAGGACCTGAATGATAGACTGCAATAAAAATGTTTTTTTTTTTTACTGACCCCCTATGACCTAACCTAACCCAATGGTAACTGGCAAGAATTTGAGTTGAACTTGATTTCAGTGAGTCTGACATCGTGATGATTAGAACCCTCTGGCCGTGGTTGGGTGTGGACGCCATCTTTAACCTAACCAAACACAGGGCTGTCCACGAAAATGCCCTGCGAGTACTTCACGCTACTACTGAAGGGGTAAGGAACGCAATCGCTTTTAGGGTAGCACTGGATTCATTTCTTGTGTAAATTGCAAAATTTTAAAATTTCCACCTCAAGTTTCTTTTTTATCTTACAATTAAAACAGATTTCACTTTTCTCAAAACATCTGTTTCCTTTCTCGCAGTACAAAATTATCTTTGGCCAGTTTTCATCAGAATATCTACTTAAATTAGTTAATTTGTAAACTTTTAAGGTAATAACTAAGTTTACTAAGTTAGCATAAGTCCCAAATAAAATCTACAAGAAACTAAAAAGTTATTGCCATTTGCAGCCTCGCTAAAAATTGTAGAAACATTGAAGTGTACTTCTATTTAAATGCAGCCCTATCAGCAAATAATTGAGATGTCATGAAAATCCTATAAAATGTATCTAACAGCGTCCATTTAATAATAAGTCACAAGACTAATCAATAATCTTATCAAATTGTTAAACAACCCATTGTGGAAACTAGCTGAATCTGAATGAACCCGTGCAAGCTCGTAGAATGTTTTACGATACTATGAAAGCAAGTTATTAGGGTTTGATGCTAGAGACCTAACCCAAGCCACACGGGGTCCGTATCCATGAATGGACAAGATCGTACCTACTGGCTGCGTGACGATTGTCTAGCGGGGTATGAGTCCCACTGGTTCGGTGGCTAGCCCGGGTTGCGACACCTTGTCACCCTTGACTGCCTGCCAGGCTAGGCAATGTATCAGCACCTTATCACCCTCGGCTGCCTGCTAGGCTAGGCAGCACCTTGACACCCTCGACTACCTGCTAGACTAGGCAACGTATCAGCAACTTGTCACCCTCGACTGCTTGCTAGGCTAGGCAATGTGTCAGCACCTTATCACCCTCGGCTGCCTGCTAGGCTAGGCAGCACCTTGACACCCTCGGCTGCCTGGTAGGCTAGGCAACGTATCAGCAACTTGTCACCCTCGGCTGCCTGGTAGGCTAGGCAATGTGTCAGCACCTTATCACCCTCGGCTGCCTGCTAGGCTAGGCCTGCTAGGCTAGGCAGCACCTTGACACCCTCGACTACCTGCTAGACTAGGCAACTTATCAGCAACTTGTCACCCTCGGCTGCCTGGTAGGCTAGGCAATGTGTCAGCACCTTATCACCCTCGGCTGCCTGCTAGGCTAGGCAGCACCTTGACACCCTCGACTACCTGCTAGACTAGGCAACGTATCAGCAACTTGTCACCCTCGGCTGCCTGGTAGGCTAGGCAATGTGTCAGCACCTTATCACCCTCGGCTGCCTGGTAGGCTAGATTAAATAACCTCGTCTAGCCTAGAGCAAAATATCCAGTCCTGGACCACCCGAAGTTGACCTCGCCTAAGATAACACACAGTGCCGGTTGACTTCATTTACCTAACCTAGCCTAAAGGTGCACCAAGTGTGACGGTAAAAACATATTTACTGACGTCAAACAGAGACAAACACACCCCCATCTACCAACGGCTCTGAACCACTTCGCCAATCCATTTTTACTGACAGCTTGTTTAACACGGCAGGTGATCAAAACCCGTCGCGAAGAGATCGTGCGCAAGCGTGAGACGGTCTCTGCGCAGACTCAAAACGCCTCTGAGGACGGGGTGAAAAGACGCAGAGCATTTCTTGACATGTTGATTGAGTCTGCGTTGGACGGATCTGGGATGACTGACCTCGACATAAGACAAGAGGTTGACACCTTTATGTTTGAGGTATGAATCTAACCACTAGGGCTTCACGGATCCAATTTAAGTTAAACGTAAGTTCCCTTTCTCTTTAATTTATTTTTGTTTTTTTAATACAAGTAAGGTAAGTACAAGTAAGTCAAGTAAGTAATACAAGTAAGTCGAGATTTGGAAATTAATTTTCTTTGCTCTGAAAAAGACGGTAACTCCACCTAATAACATTTACCATTTTCCATGGTAAATAGTTTATCGGTCGGTAAAAATATAAGCAGTGTGACTCAGATCCACGAACCCAAACTCAAAACCAATTGAATGTCAATTCTAAATCAAAGATTACATCTTCTTTTAAACCTACTTAAAACGAATGTTTAATACCCGACACCTAACGTGTAAAATATAGTCATGTGAACCAAATGCCAACCTGTCTCAGAATTAGTGTTTCTACAACCACTTCGAAAGTTAGACCAAGTATTTCTTTCTTTCAGGGCCACGACACGACGTCTTCGGCCATCAGCTTTGCGCTCTGGGTTCTGTCATGGCATCAAGATATACAGGTAAGTCAGCAATCTTACGCAAGCAGCTCTTGAGTCGTATTGACCGACATGGGCTTCAAAATTCAGAGGCTACAGAAGGATGCAACCCATTACATTCAAGGTAACTTAACTTGTCTCACAAGAATAATCAAATCCAAAGAAAAGAATAACAGCATATTCATGCTGTTTTCCACCCTATTATAATGTTTTGTATCCTAACTCCTAGACGACTCTATATATATTAAAAGATGGGGAGCTAAAAGCTGAAGTTTAAACGATATTCAGGGAACAAAACCCTTACATTCTGCTAATGAAGAGTGATATCATTTCACGTATCCCCTTCCTTCTTCACAGGAGCGCGTCTTCCAAGAAGTTTGCTCGGTGTTTCCCGACCCAACGGACGAACTAACCTTCCGCGGACTTCAAGAGCTCAAATACCTGGAAACGGTCATCAAGGAAACACTTCGTCTTCACCCCAGCGTACCGTTCTTTAGCAGACTTCTCTCCGAAGATACTGTTCTTAGCGGTAAATAACCCTACCACCCCAGACAAAATGTGATCATGCCGGATTACCCCACATTGCTTACATATATCAATACTTGGGGTTTTAAGCTTAGTAGGCTCCACAATGAGAGAAGTCATGTATCATTGCAGAAATTGTAGTAGATACTGAGTCTGTTAGATGGTATTAAAACATCGCCACACCTTAGTTAGGTAGCCCTTAGTTAGGCTGCCGTGACTGACCTGTAATGAAGTGAATTCTCTCATTTAAAAACAAAAATCATTGTGGCAGCTGACCAAAAAGTGATTATTTAACTTGCTTCTCAGACCTTTTTTCACTTTCAACTGTAATTGTTTTATTTAAACTTTGGCTCAAAATGTTAGAATTGGTGCTAAGATACTGAGCATCCTTAATTTCACCCTCCAGTGACGCCCCAAGATAATATCAAGCGACGATAAATCGTCGCCACCCTCTGAGGTACTTTATATTGCTCCTATTTCTCCTGGACTCCTGGTACTGAGACGTTGCTGCCACCTGGTGGATGGTTACAGACGGCAGGACTGCTCCAGCTGGAGCGACCATCTCTGTCATCGTGCACGCTGCGCATCTCAACCCGCACGTTTGGCCCGAGCCAAACAAATTCGACCCAGATCGGTTCACGGCCGAGAACTCCCGAGGACGTCATCCTTACGCCTTTATACCCTTCAGCGCCGGCCCCAGGAACTGCATTGGTAGGAGTTTTGATAAGGACTTCGTGATATACTTCGTCGCGTTGTAGGATGCGCTTATTTAGTATAATGATTGTTTTAATAGGCATTTGTGTTGCCATATTTGAAAAAAAAACATACGAAATTCAATGGTAGACACAGCTTTTGGTAGCCCTGGAGATTCTAAAATTGTCTAACAGAGGTCCTCAGTTCTGCTTTCGTTTATTTTTTAGGGTGCACAGAAAATTCTGTCCTCTAATAATTGTAGTACGGCTTGCCAGGCTAGATTCCGAATACTAAGCTGATATGTAAATAATGCCCCCATTCATCTGATAATTGATTCCAAGTCTTCATCCACATTTCCTTGTGCGCAGGTCAAAAATTTGCGATGCTGGAGCTAAAGTCCGCCATTGCTCACGTCGTTCGTCATTTCCGACTGCTTCCGGGCACACCGGAACCGGACTTGGTTCCGGCAATCGAGGTCATCCTTGTTTCCAAAACGGGCATCAAAGTGAAGATAGAACCTCGAAGCAAATGAAAGACGCACAGACAGTTTTTAACGAGTTATTTTCACTATATTGCTCACTGTCAATCACCATTCTTATAAACAATAAACATTAGCATAATCTTATTCCTTCAGATAATTAATCATTTAAAATATGTATTCTAACTGTTAAGAAATATAGACAAGGAATTTGCAGTTAGGAAGTATTTTTGTTGACTGGTCTTTGACAAATGATGGTTGCCAATATCTTTTCACCTCGATGGGAAGTTGTAAGTGAGCATGAGAAACGGAACACGCTTTTTTCCTAAGAGCCTATTTTCAAAATGTACTTGTTAGTAGGTTTTTATGTCAGTTTGCAACGCCTTGTGGTTATACTGTACCGCATTGCATAGCAGCATCAGCACCACCAACAGCTGGGTGGCCCAAATGATTTCCGACGGATCCTTGCGAAGGTTGATGAGCTATCTTCAAAATGACCAGGGCTTTGCAAACGCAATTTGAGTTGCGTTGCGTAGCGATGCTTAGGGGTAATAAAATGAGAAGATGATAGATTATACAAATTAAAGTAAAAAATTTGTGAATAAGAGAAAGAAAACACATACTAGCTCAAAAACTTTGCAAATACTTAATTTTTATGTATTTCCCATCTTTGCAAAGTTTGGTAAAAAAATATCTAATACTTTTGGTGATACAACTCTAAAATTTTTTTAAAAAATCTGAAAATGTTGGTACATTTTCAATAGGTACAAAACTGTTTGACCGATTTTTCTGAAAAATGTATGGGGTCCAAGTTCGGAGTAGCAAAAAGTGCTTTGCAAAACACGAGTGATGTTCTTCTGGGGTAAGTGAAATTGAATATTGCATTCTGTTCATCAATAAAGACACTACCGATGAGCAGATGTAAGATGATTTAACAGCCCTGGGCTGCTTCTTGCTTCGTAAGTATTGATAAAAATTATAATATAATATATAATATTATATATATATATAATATATTAATATAATATATATATATAATATATTAATATAATATATATAAATCATATTAAAGCTGTTGTATCGTGAGCTTACTCAGGTCTGTTTCTAGGTTTACTGGATGCAACTTGTCAGCCAAACATGTTGGCTACAGAATGATGCTTTCCAAACCCAAAAATATTACCTTGCGCTATAGTTACACACATTGTAACAGAATCTGTTCAAATCATTTTTGCGACGTTTTTCTAGAGAAATAATCAGAGTTTTAGCAGCATTTGTACTAGAATCTTACTACATACAATCAATGGAGACTGGATCCTTAAGGTTCAGGGAGGAGATAAAGGAGGCCGATACCAAATTACAGTCTTTGACAGTTGCAACAGCACCAGCAATCCCGTACGTTGATAAAATCAAAACACCGTGGATAGTCTTTATCGGCGCAAGTGTCCTTTGTATTCAAGCCCACAACGCCGTAGTTCCTCAACTGGACGACGGCGCAACAACGGCATAAGCCTCGTAACAACTGCCCATAAATAGCGCTAGGGAAAATTAGTATTTCTCTTAAAAAAAAAGTTAAAATTTTATTTTCCATCCTGCATCGTCGTATGCTGTGCCCATATTTATGTAGTGCCACAGCAGCCGACTCTGTTTAGGAAACCGTGTTCGTAACCGACGTCGTCAAGAGCCCAATTATACAAATAAGTTAAGTATGTGATGGTAATACATTGTTTAAATAATGTCATTGCACGTTGCATGCACGATCCACTGTAAGTCTTGATAGTTGCAGAATTCACCACCAGCCACAAAAAGAACATTGCAACTACATTTGCAAGCAATGTAATGCGATTGTAAATTGCAATTGTAAAACATTACAATTCTTCTAATTATGTTATCAAAATAACACAAACCGCAAACCAAAAAAAAATTTTTTTAGCTGTCAAATAGAAAAGATTGACAGTGTCAATAGTGATGTCTGAATTCACATCTGATCCAGCATCCGGATCGATCAAACGTTTTCTTCAGGTACGCCCCCAATTTAAGCTATTACCAAGGCAACAACGGTCCTCGTGCTCCGCCAACAAATTACCACATCTGAAAAACACCGTACAGAAACACCCCGCCAACAACGTACTCGACAATTATGTTTCGGAACAATTCGATACAGATTCGATCGCGAGACAGCGCTCGTGCCCGAGAGCACGCCGCTTCCCAAAAGAAATCAGGCACAAAGCATATGAGAGTCCATCCTATCACAGAAGCGCCGCAGTGCTAACGCTTCACTGCGCCGGAGCGGGCGCCGGAGCCGTCAGCGCCGCGTGCAGCGCCTGTTGCTGTTCGGCGGTGAGTTGCGCGATGCACGCTTGGAACATTTCGGCGTTGCCCTGAGAAAGAGACGGCACGGTTAACAACGAGCTTGCAAAGAGGCCTATTTTGACCGACTGTGTCATGCTAAATATGATCACCAGTTGCTTGAATTAACTGCTAGGGTAGGGTAGGTATTTTATTATTATGAACACTATAACCGTCTCAAATTATAAATAAAATAAAATCGTGCATTGGAAGCGTTTGCAATTTAAATAAGATTTCATCTAAAAAGGGTAGGTATTATTCATTATTCAAGGGCAAACCCAATCTGAGTCGGGTTCTAGATGAACGTAGTTTCTCATCTCCTTAATCTCTTTATTTTTCTGTAAAAAAAAAAGCTTTGAAACCTATGCCCTTCACATGAACTCACCCTCTTACCCTCATATCTCTGGAGGTCATACTCATACCTCATTCAAACTGTAAAAATGTTGTCATGGAAACGCGTTCGTGCAAGCAACACCAGTCAACGCAACGCATTAAATTGAACCGTATGTTACCTGTATGGTGCGCACGATGTTTGCCATCCGGTCGTAGACGGCGTGTTCGCGTGGCACGGCCTCGCGCCTGAACGCCTCGGCAACGATCGCGATGAGCCGCGGCAGGTTCGCGTGGTTGGGGCCGAGCACGGCGGCGTGGTTCGCTTCGAGCAGGTCGCACAGGTAACCGTAGACGTGGGGGGCTTCGTCGTCGTCCTCCCATACCGGGAGCCACGACAACCTGCCGACAGAAATTTCAAGTTGGCTTCGACCTCGTGGCTTTGATTTAGACTTAAAATACACAGCACTAATCTGGTGGTTGCTAGATATTATGTACATATGTAATTGAATGAATAGTTGAGTGATGATATGTACATTGTTATTTGTATAGCTAGCATTGAGATGAATGCAGAGCCTCTAAGCTTGCTGGCAAGCAGGTATATCTTAGTCATCGCCATGTGACGAAAGTCAAGCCGTGCTGAAACTGACAATGTCAGTGACAGATACTCATGAACATGAGGCCAGAGTTTCTGATTGATCCAGAGCTGTTAACGACATAATGTCAGCGACATCGAAGACTATAAAATTAGCTTTGAAATGCCAGCAACAGCATCAGTTGCATTAGTACACTTCCAAATATCCTCGTGACAGTTGTTTTCACGTTCAAAAACGTTTGGAGCAGTGTTAAATTAACGATGCCTAACAGAATACCGAGTGGCCAGCGTTTTTACACCTCATAAGTTGATGGCACCATCATATTAAGGGCGGCACAAGGAATTTCCAGGTTGCTTTACCACTTGTGCCAATACAGGGACAGAAAACACGTACCTCCGCTTTTGCTATCTCTGTTACAAAAGAAAAAAAAGTGCATCAACATTGGATTAATATTAACAAAAACCAATTGAAGGCTGCATAGTGGCTTTGTATATAAAAGAGATTGTTAAGAAAGCGACTATCTTGAAAATGAATAATTGCGAGCGGGGTGCAAAACACCGTCCTCTCCATGGTCACACTTCGTACGCACCAGTGTGGCAGCATTTCGGTGAGGTTGATCCGCGAGCCGTTGTGCTTCAGGATCTTGGTGACCGCAGAGATGGCGTTCTCGGTGGGGTTGATATTCTCTACCGCTCGGCTCTCGGGCGCGGTAATCACCTTTACCAGCTCGGGGATGGCATCAGCGCAAGCGGCTAAATCAAGGCCCACAGATTCCCATTTATTTAACATTCTCAATGTGAAATCTGATTTTAAATTGCAAATGCTTGCAATAGGCAAAGTGGGTGATGCTTGCAATGGTTAAGTTGATGACGAACCCTACTTAAACAAGGAGGGAAAACCAGGTGCAGGCACATAGCCTACTAATTTTAAAGAGCAACAAGGGGACCACTGGCTTAGCTACCTAGGTACAACTCGAACAACAGGATTCCTCTACAAATCGATGCTGACAAGAGGTTAATATCAATGCGAGTGAAGCAGTACTTGTATCCTCCCAACCTTTTTTCCCAAACAGAAGTAGCCTTGTGTATGGTGGTCCTGCATTGATTAATGTTGGTGACCTCACAAAAAATTACGTACTCTTGAAATTATAGCACAAAATATTTGGGAATATTTAAGATTATTGTTGAATGAAGAAACATTTGAATCATTACTTGAATGCTCTTTTACTAAGGAGGTAAAGTAACAACAGCACTAGGACTACGCCTGCATTTATATACCCAACGGCAAAACCTGTCGGCAAACACAAGAAAATGCACGCTCACCGGCAAACGCATCCCCGCCGAACTGTCCTAGGACGCCCCACCCGTAGGCGGCGGCCTGTCGCACCTCCGCAGCAGGATCGGCGACATGGCGCAGCAGCGGCCCCAGGAACAGAGACTGGTACGCGGCACAAGCCGGCCCACCAAACTCAATGCAGTCATCGAAGACACACAGCGCCCACTGGTGGTCGGTCCATGGCATGTCCGGGGCCTAAACAATCGGGGCGTTTACGTGCAGGTGACGATTGTGTTCATACATTTGTTGGCTTTCTGTCCATAGGAAAGGCATGGGTGGTGCCCTTTCTCTACCAATGACAAAAGTCACTCTCAAGTTTTTTGCAAATTTCTCGAAAAACACTCTGGCAGTGGGCGTCACTGCCCACGTGAGGCTGCTATCTACCCAATAATTACTATTCTTTGTAAAAAAAAAAAAAAAGATTTATGTGACACATTTTACCCACCAGACCACTTCATCTATTCTTGTCAGATTCTCGTGTACAAATTCTATGAATTCGCCAACTAATATGACACTAACGTAACCACTATTTCTAAATTTATCACGTCGTTAAACTGTACTAGCATAGATCAGACTTTTATTGTAGGTATAGTTGTGGTATAGGTGATGTGTTTTGGTCAGTAGCCCCTTGCACACTTTGCACAAAGTTTAAAAACTAGGAGCGCACTTTCAACGGCGGTCTACTCACGAGGCACTTGACGAAGTGGCCGCAGAGGCGGTCAAAGTAGGGGAAGAAGGCCTCCTTGTACGAGAGGAAAAGCGCGTGCACCACGTCAGCGACCTTGCTCAGCAGGAAGACGTCCTCGTTGTCCTCGTCCACGAGCTGCTCCTCCACTATCTGCAGCACAACCAGATCGTGGTAACAACCGTCGAAAAGTAGACACGATATGTCCGGTCCCGACTAGTTTCCGTTCATTAATGTCCACCTTCCATAAATATTGAGCCACAATAGGGAAATCTCCTTAATATCACTTCATATCATAAAAAATGGCGACCCTCGTTTTCGTACGAGATTGAAACGCAAACATTTTAAACGGGTATATTTTCTTCAAAATTGGATTTAGAAGAAAATAAAAAAATACGTGTTCATTATTTTCTCACAAAAAAAAAATAGTTTCAAATTTAAAGAGATTACCCTATTGTGGAAATTGTAGCTGTGAGAGTGTAATGCGTGGGTAACACGGACTGCAATAGCTTGTTAAGTGATGTCTATTATTTTTAAAAAAGTTAGAATTTTCAGACTTGCTTACTTTAACTACTGCTTCTGCTTAAGTCAATTGTTGATTTAACTTAATCTACCTGTATGTAGCAACAAATTAAACCCATTTTTGCCCATTCAGAGTTTCTCCAAGTTTGAAGATGACTGGCCCAAATATAGACCAGCAATTCTAAGGCACTGTTCGAAGACTGCTTGGACTGCATTGGTAAATGAAGTTTATTTGGTGTCATACGTAGATGAAGCCATGACATTCAGGAGATTGTGACGGTAAGTAAATACTTCCACAGAGTTGAAAATAAATTCTAATGACAGTTAATATTTTGGGATATTTCTAGTAGTCATTACAAACAGCTACAGTTAACAGTATTACAACCCCCAGTTGAAGACTAACCAATCTGCTTCACTAGAAATGAAAGGATGAAATCTACTGAAGTTTAAGTGCTGTCATCAAGCAACGAAGCTCGTGCTTACCTCATCGTAGTCTTCGTCCCGTCGCTTCTCCTGCCGCCCGGCGGCGTGCTCAAAGTGCTCTGTCATGATCTTGTCGAGGATGCGGATCAGCTCGGTCATCGACTCCTCTGAGAGGCAGCCGTTGCCGAGCGTCTCAATGCACTTGGCCATCGCGTACATGTGTTCGATGAGCACATCGTTCTCTGGCTCTGTGTCCATCGCCTTCAGCAGCTCGGGGCAGATGAAGCTCCACAT
The DNA here is from genome assembly GCA_947568835.1 of Protonemura montana. Taxonomy (NCBI): domain Eukaryota; kingdom Metazoa; phylum Arthropoda; class Insecta; order Plecoptera; family Nemouridae; genus Protonemura; species Protonemura montana. Next base: position 4,258,291 of record OX387609.1, read on the forward strand.
GCCTGGAGGACACGGTTAGAGATTGATTAGTGGGGCTTAACGAGGCATTCTTTTGACAACGGTCCATGTGGCACTGGTCTAATGGCGTCGGTGAATGTATGGAAGATGATGATGCTTAGAATGGAGCTGAGGAAACCCGATGCTGGCAAGTATAGCACGTGGACATCTTCAGGTCTACTTGATACAATGCAAGCAAGCGCTATTAGACGGGGGTTTACCACTTTAAAACACCTAGCAAAACAAACGCCATGTAGCAACTTTCAATCTCATGCAGTGATATCCAGATGTTTCTGTTGAATAGGAGTTCAACTATGATTTGAAGAATTTGGTAAATCCAGGCCAAAGGGAAGGCAGCCCTCGACAATTTAAGGTATCAGTCGGGACTGCATCAACTGCCCGGCACAAATTTGAAATGAAATAATAAAATACGAAATGTTCAAATGCCCAAAATTTCATCTCCTTGACATAAAGCTACATACAGGAAGTTACGTGTCGTTCACGTCAATGACTTGATATGACAGTCACTTTTTGCATTTCTTTATTTACTTGCCATTTCTTTAAGTATCGGGCAGTTAATAGTGCATAATTATTTTAAGTGGCTTGTTGGGTGGAATATAAAATGATCTGTCGGGCAGTTAATGGTATCCCGTATTGGTCTGGCCCACAAGTCCTATGAAAGCATTAAACAATCAACAAATTTTTTGTACCGTAATTTTGTTCCTAAAAACAGTGACCGCCAGATTCAGTATCAATCGGGTATCTCATCTGAGTGCAAAATCAGGTAATGGAAGAGTAAAATCCAGACCACTCACCCTGCAGGAATGCCGGCCCCTTGATCTTGCCGCAGTCCAGCAGGTAGGGCAGGCTCTCGGCAGCAGCCGTCCGCACGCCATCGTGGAAGTAGAACTTGAGCATTGGCACCATCAGTTTGACAACGTCCTCCGTGTAGTCGGCGAAACCTTCCTTGAGTTCCCGAGCGTAGCACACTAGCATCTCGCAAGCAGACGCCTTGTCCTCCAGACCTGCGACAGATCGTTGATTATGTTTTGTTTGTTAATAGCCGAGGACCTATGAACCACTTACATTGACCAGCCCTGGTCTTGCCTAGGGGAAAACTTATTTATGGTCATTTAAGGTTCTTTTTGGTGGAAATCTAGAAATTGATTTGTTTTCTTGGCTGGTATTCCAATCACTTCACATAAGAGAAATATTTACAATTCTGTATGAAAAAACAACAGCCAGTTAAATATCCCCTTCTTTATACAGACATATGGATATTGAAATTCACATATTTTTTTTTGTAATCTATTATATAAACCCTATTGCAACCTCAAAAAAAAAACTGGTATGTGCCATAAATAAACATTATTATGTACGTATTTGTCCTATTATGTTACCTTTTTGAAAATAAACTCCTATTCTATTTTAGTAAAACTGGTTCTTAATCTTTATCTTTCTGCTGTGAGATTACAATATGACAGAGAAGTAAAATGCAATGCAGTTCGATATCGAAACTGGCCTCGACTGGGTATCACCAGCACACGATCACACAAGACAGTGGCCTAATTCAAAGCACCATCTTTGAGAGGCGAGTTAAGAATCAAAAATCACAGCTGATGCTCCAAGATTGTGAGCAGAGGAGAGGAAAAGATGGTACAGGATAATGTTGGAAAACAAATAAAACCGTCAGTTAATGGGAGGATATTGAAGTGGAGATGGGAATGGACTCACTGGAGAAGGGATGGCCAGTCAGGATTGCCCACTCTCCCTGACGTTGTGCCTCAGAAGGTCTCAGCTCGGTTCTTGAGCTGAATGTTTGCTTAGGTTTCATGACTTCCACCTCCATGTCCCCTGGTCAAGGATACAGGAAGTTACAGGATTATTTCACCTAGCAAGGGTCCCAAACTTTTTCAATGGTTTATGTGAATAATTTACGCGGAATTAATTCGAGTCTCTTATTTTTAGGAACACCAATAATAACCTCTTAAAAATTGGTGCCCAACCGGGGACTTAAACCCCGTCTTCCACCTCTCATGGGTGTTGCTGAAGTGGAGATCTGAGGAGGTGATGCCGGCTCGTTTGCCCAGCAAAATGTATAGCGTTAGGGTTGGCCTTTTCCAACAATGACAAAAGCACCTCGCCAAAACGTCTAAATCCTCTGAAATTCTAGAAATTTCTTTACACGTGCACCACGCGGGGCCAATTTTCTTTTTCAGTCAGTTGCGCTCGCTCTCTTTTCCCAGCTTCACCACAATCGCTGAATACTCGATGAGGGTAGAAATTGAAGTTAGCAAGAACTTTTGTTAGCTTACCGAATTTCTGCTGAAAACAAAATTTAGGAATTGATGCTCTATGCAAATCCAGACAACAGTTGACATTCTTAATCTTCTAGTCTTCTTCTCTTTATCTTCAGGCAAAATAATGCAAATGCCATCCAAATCTAATACAAGCCTTTGCTGCAACCCAAAACAGACAGTTAAGCATTTCTGTTTTTCGTACGGGCTCAACCAGTACAACACAGTTCTTCTGTAAACCTCCTTCAAACATAACCGCAACTCATCCACCGAGCTATCCACAAGTGTACGCACCTGCCGTCTTGATGCCGAAGTTCTGCTGCTCGCCCAGGTTGACAAACTGCCAGTCCTGGTCGTCGTCTACGTTGTCCATATCTTCGTTGTCCACCAGCGCAACCTCGGGCTTCATTGACGCCGCCTTCATGACGGGACCCATCACCAACGGTAGGTACTGCTCGAAGCGCTTGCCTGGACGGTCCAACGACAACAGAGTTACAGTTTTGCAAGAATAAGAACCATCAGTCAATGTGACCGATCACACGAACAAAGCGTTGCCAAGCGGTGTAAGTGTTTCGTTTAAGTTGCAAGAAAGCTGTGCTCATTTTTCCTGAAGGTTCACACAGTGAAAATAGCATGCCATGTCTTGGGACAAGCAGCAGGAATGGGTATTTGTATTTGTATTTTATTAGCTGTTGTAGTACATTTTTCAATGTGTATACATTGTCATCAGATACATAACATATATGTCTAGCCAAGCACGCCCTAACCTAATAATCGCTATCATAAAATTCCTCTAAATTATAAAGCTCTTCTTGGAGAAGGAAGATCTCGAGGTTTTTCTTGAATGCATCCCTGCTTGCAATGTCGTTGTGAAAGGCTATTCATGATCTTCACACCAACATTTGATGTCCAGTAAATTTGGCTCGGGGTACACATTTAGCCAAATCAAAGCCAGAACCTAGGAGAGAACACAAGGCAGAGCAAAACCCCCAACACAGTGACCACGACTTACCGAGTATCTTGCAGATGCGTGCCCACGCCGAGATGAGGTACGAGGTCTGCACGTCATCGTCAGGCAAGTCCCCGTCCGTCTGCGTCTTGAGCAGCATGTCCATAACCTCGCTGGCGTCCGCAATGAACTGTAAACACAAAGCAGACTCGGGGGTCATTACAGGCACCAACTTGTCCTTTTCTAGGTCCACATTCTTCTAAGTTAGAAGTCCCCACAATGTCACTCTTTTTTTCTTATCAACTATGACCACTACCACATGATCAGAAATATCTACCCAACTGGCTAATTGAATTAACAAATAGAAAAAATTATAGGGAACTACTATGTTTATAAGTGCAGTGGAGAGGGCCAAGAATCAGTAGCAGAATGTAAGGTGGTAAACAACACAGTGACCCAGTATTTGGCCAAAACATCTGTTGAAAGTCATAGACATCAGAACAAAACCTAAAGGCAAGCCACACATACATAAATTATTATTATATACACGGCATGTGACAATGACCGACGTCGCTTATGCTTCCTTGACTTTTTTTACTCGAGGCTCTTATGGGCTAATGTTTAATTGGGCTGAGCAGATGACAAATCGAACTGAGCTCAAAGAGCTAAGCGCCAGAAAGCAAGACTGCACGATCGCACCAAACGTATTCCTCCGCAAGTCCACACCCACCTTGTCTGGCCCGACGGCCAGTCCCACGAGACTGACGCACTCGATCGCCTTGCCGCGAAGCAGCTTCAGCTCTTCCGTGTTCGCGTTCTGTATGATGTACTTGAGGCACGGCATCAGCCGGTCGTAGTACGCCACAAACTGCTCCTCGGAGGTGTCAGCCACTGACGCGATCGTCGTCACCACCTGCTCCAGCACCAGTTTGGTGCCCTTCTCGACGAGCTGCAAGCAAAAGCAAATATCATCATTACGATGTAAGCCTTCACAGATGGTCCGTACTGATTTCAAAGTTTCGACTCAAAACCTTCATGGAAAGTGAGGCCACAGGGCCTGGATCCAAAAAAGAAAGGTTTACACTTAGCTTTTGGAGTCGCAGTGCTCTTATATTTGTCAAAGTCAAGGATCATAACGTTGCTAATGCTCTTCGAAAACAGATTTAGTACCAAGAAAAACTATTTGAACTGGGTTTTGAATGCTAAGTAAAGGGCTACTAAAATTTCCCGACGTTTCGCAACATTTACTAGTTACTTCTTCAGGGGTTTGAGTACCAGGGTTTCAGGGGTTTGAGTACCAGGGTTTCAGGGGTTAGTACCATTTTTTTACAAGGTCTTTGTCACAGAAGGATGGAGTATCCTTGCAAACTTCTTCTGCCATTACACATGCTGATTTCCTACCTCTGTGAACTTGGCGCTGAGAATCGCCTCCAGTTTGCCCATGATCGCGTCCAGGTACAGGGTGAGGATCTGCTTCGGGCAGTCTTCGCTGAAGTTGACCAATGCCGCACCTGAAACAGCAAACCAAGGTAACGCATGAAACGCATGAAAACGATAGCCGTCTTTTCAACGTTGATTTCGGCACCGTTTGCACAGTGTGAGACACAGCGAAATTGTTTGTGTATGGATTCTCTGTAAACGTGAAGTGCCGGCGCTTACCTGCGTGAGCCTGCACGCGCGGGTTTGCATTGTCGTCGAGCACCATCAGCAAGCCGGGAACCACTTTCTCGTGGAACTTCTTCTCAAAGTGCGGGGCAAAGTCCGTGGACATCTGCCCGAGCGCGTTGCAAGCTGCGTAGCGAACGCGTGGGTGCTGCAAACAAGGATCTTTGTCACATGGTTTCCAGGTGCTGCATGCTTTACAACAAACCTCCAAAACCAGAGTCGTTGCTTGTACTGATGTCTTCAATACAAAAGCTCGAAGATTTATTTTACCAAAGAAAGGTGTGAACGTAAATCGTTTATATCGTTCAAAAAATTTTTAAAGAAAATCTTTCATATCAGATTTAACCTCTTCATGGTTATGCACAAAAAGCCTCCTTCAAATTGTTAAGGCGCAGCTAACAATTGAACGTTGAGTTGAGTGCTTCTAGGCTTATGTTGAGGCATAGTTGACGCATACAACCCAGTTTTTAAGACCTTACCATAGCAGACAAACCGAGATTGGCAGGAAGAAAATTGGGATGCAAAACTAAAATTCCTACGTCAGAAAAACGTCAACTTTGATTGCCACAAGTCACAACCGTAGAGGTTTAACCTGAGATTTGAGGTTTAAGCTCAGCATAACGCTGAGATCAAGTGAGCTCAGCTTGCCTGAGCCCCTGGGTTGAAGGCCAATCACAGACTGTTTCCAGATTTTCAGAGATAACAACTCAAGTGAAAGGCGAGGCTACAGCTTACCGGATCGCTGAGGAACTGCAGCACCGGGTCCATGATCTGCGGCAGCAGTGCCTCCATCTGCTTGTGGCAGCCCTCGCCGACGGCAGAGAGCGCCATCAGCGCCGCGTGCCGGTACTTCCAGTCGGGGTTCGCCAGCATCGCAGGGATGTTCAGCTCAATGTGCGGCATCATCGTCTTGCCACCAAGACCGCAAGACAGTCGGTCGAGGGCAGACTCTGCCACGACCGTGTTGCTGAGGGAGGAGTGCAGACAGAACGGTAAGTAGCGGCCAATTTCACCAATGCCAATTTTACTTCATCAGGGTTTGAGTCCAGTTATAGGGTAACATTCATATTCATTATCAAAGCAACAGTTGAAAGATTTGCACACAAAAAAAAGCAGCAAATTTATATTCGCATTTGGTGTTAGTTCATGTAGGCTTTGCTGTCACACAGAATCGATTGTATTTCTTAGCCATATCACTGTATCTCTGCTGAAACCTAGACAGATAGAGATTCAACATTTTAACCCAGGTTTGGAGGTCAAATTAAAAAGCCATTTTGATTTATTTATTATTTATTTAACCTTTATGACAGACAAGTAAGAACCCAGTAGTGCCATATAATAAAACAGTGGATGTTAACTAGGATTAGTAATACTTGTAATAAGTTATGAGATATGTTACATTAATTGTTAAACAATGTACATTGTAAAAACCATAAAAAAATCAATCAATCAATCAAAACACACAAAAAATACATACATGACATAGAGAAAAAAAAACATCACATTCAGTAGCTCGAGATCACTCTCTTAAAATCTAATGGAGACATACGATGAATATCCAGATTCTGGCTGTTGTAGGTTCAGTTCGAGCAACAGATGCAAAGAATTGCAATGCAGAGAAGAAAAGAGGAACGACTCCCTGCATTAATCACAACTGGCTTTCGCAACTTCGGTATGTACCGTACTTCTTTCCCTCTTCCCCACTACAAAAACATCAGCCTTTCTGAACTTAAGACAAGATAAGACAAGACCGTCTCGCTGCACTCACCTATCGTTGTCCTCATCGACGATCTCATCGCTGAAGCTCCAGTCGTCGTCGTCATCTACGTCGGTCATCATCTTGAGCACCTGTGGCACGAGCAACGGCAGGTACTTGGCACCGACCTTGCGCACCATGGGCGGCGCAGTCTCCGCCAGCGTCACCATAACCTCCAAGCACAGGTGGCGCCAGCTCTCATAAAACTCTTCGTTGCTGAGCACCTAGATGCCGGAGCCAAAAGATTTATGGTTAGCAGGAGAACATTAAACATAAAAATATTTATATTAAAAAGTGGGTTTTTGAATGATTAGAAAGACAACTGATTTGCCTAACGTTTTGCAATGTTTACGGATACCTGTTACTTAATAAAGAGGTGAAAGCAGTCCTGCTAGATTTTTGGGCCCAAAAGACTGCTTGAAATTGAACACTAGTTTTGTAAAAAACAGTTTGTTTTCATGAACCGGGATTTTAATGCAGTGTTCTATTCTGTTTTCTAGTGTTACACCAAATCACACTTCTCACACTGTCTCCAGAAATGGTGAAAGTTAGTTGGCTAGTTAGTTGGCCTAGAGAAGTTCCTTACACCTCATCTTGACGGAATTAACTAGCTGTAACTATGTACCTCGACTTAATTTAAAACCAGGATATATTTGTACAAATTGTAGTTCAAAATAAAACAAACTATTGGAACTATTGGAACAGTCAATGCCAACGAAAACGATTGAGTGGAGAACTAAAAGTTATTTTTGCAAATGCAAACAGACACCCTGGTCTACTTTATCAATATGCAAGGATGAAAACTGTAGAGCAGGCAAATTCTAAAAACCAATTTGAAACATTTTTACATCAACTATGTTGAAAACAAGGCACATAACAGAGAACTTGGCTGGAAACTCGCTGCTGAACGTACTTTGATGCAGAGTTCGAAGAGTGAGTCGAGCTGCGGCCGCAGGAATCGCGGTGCCGCTTCCGCTAGGTCGATGATGCACTTGACAAGAGCGTCGTCCTCCTGCATAGCAACGCTAGTTGCTGTTATCTGCACCAGGCTGGGCAGTACGTCGGCAAAGTGTTTCTGAATCGAGGTCTCCTTCTCGTGGGCCATTATGAACGAGCACACTGCACGGACCGCCTGTTTAACACGACAAGATATTCAGCACCATCTTGTTTTAGCAATTGGATAGCAAATCAAATAGATGAGTAAACTAAACAGTTGTAGGTACATCAACTGTAACCAATGTAAATTTTAACAACATTAAAGCTTTTGCCTTCCAAAGCTTTCAATTTATTCAATTTATGCCCATTTAGGCAACTTTAGATCATGGATTTAATTGTTATTTTAGCTCGAATTCAATTAGCTCCAAGCCATTTTTACATCAACTTCACGTTTTGTACGACAGAAAAAGTTGTCAGCACACTCGAAGAATATGTAAGTTTCAAATCTGTGATATCTGATTTAAATTGCAAATGCTTGCATTTTTTCCTTTTATTATTTTATAAAGCATTTTACTCCAGTAATAAAATAGTTTCAAATCTTACAGTAGATTAATATCAAGTAGCAACCACTTTTTGAGCTTCTCAAAACCAGACGAGATATAATGTCAACTGTGGTTCTAAGCTAAACAAGAACATAAAAACATCTGTCTTTATGAAATTTTATCAATTATTTATAATTATTATTACTAACAAAATTCTTGGCTGGTGCGTAAATCTTATTCGAACGTCACACACCATGTGTTTTTAATTTAAATCTTATCCCAACAACTCACCTGAAATTGTACAGGGTATCCTGAGTCCTCGGTCATCGAGAGCTGAATCATCTGCTTTATCACGTCCAAATAATGAGCCTGCTGGTTGCCAAAAACTCCTGGAACAGAACTGCATGCAAAACAGCTGGTTGAAGTTATAAGATCATGTTATGTAATGCACATGGGTGCCTAGAGGCTAAAAGTTACTTGATCTCAAGACTATATCATATACAATTCGGAGGGACTAAATACCTACCTTCAACAAATTTTTTTTATAATTACTATTTACGCACTCTAAACGAAAGAACACATGAGTTTATATTTATTACTTACGTGAACATCCGTAGGGCCGCCTCCTTGAGCACTGGGGTCGATGAATTGACGCATTGGAAGAGAAACGTAAGGAATTCTGGCCAGGTATTGTTTCCATCGTCGTCGATTAGGTTTCTAGCAACTTCGGCCGCGGCATCGCATATTTTCCGTCGCATGCCATCGCTTTGCTCGGATTGTACTGCCCGTAGAATTTCAGTCTTGAGTGCTGCCTGTGATTCTGGTGGTAACTAAAAGTAAAAAAAATATTCTTCAGAAACGCGCGCCATTGTTTACGTTAGGAAAATGGTCAATTGTTGACTGTAGTTTTGTTCCGAAACCAATGAAATGTGACAGGTTTTGTAAGCATATTCTAATATTATTTTTGCGTCAATAGAGGTGATGTGAGCTACGGCTAAAATATAAAATATTTTGTTTAAATTCCAGTGGCTGTTTAATTTTACACACAGACTGAGACTTCCTTTTTTACCTGCACAAAAAAAAAGGGGTAATATTTAATCTCTTTCCAAAGAGCAGCAAAAACCCTCCATTTAAAACAGGTTTTAGAAACAAACAAAAGCAAAATTTTTAAATAATGCACCAATAGCAGAGAATTTTGAAAACTGGTTAGGCAGAAGACGATCTCTCATGGAAGACTATGCAAATGCTGTCAACGGGAGAACGGGCAGCATTAGCAGAAGCCAACAACAAAACCCCAGTGACAAATACAAACAACTTTCATTTCCAGCTGACGGCAGATAGGGAAACCATGGCCAAGCACCTAGTGCGCAAATAAAACTGTCCATTTACCGCGCGACTTCAATCAAACTACGGGCTGCATCAATTGCACAGTCACTCATAAGCAATCAACTTCTTCAAAACCAATTTTCCAAATACTTTGTCTATGGCATGCATTCACCAATATTCCAATAAAACAATTTAAAAATGCAGCAATGCTATATGATGGAAAATACATTTTAAATATGCACCATTACCAAATGAAAGAACACTAATAAATAAAACAAGGAAATCCCATGAAGATTTATTCCATCTAACATTCATATAAGCTTCAGAGAAGAACATGAGCATTGAGAATGAGCATACCTGAGGGTAGAAATCGTTGAATTCGGCAGCGAAAAGTCTCCGCAGCAAGACAGCCGCCATCTGACGAACTTCCTCCCCAAGTGTGGCATTGTGAATGGATCCAAGCAGATATGTCACCCTTGTCGGTAATGGTAGAAGGTTGTAAGCTTCCTGTAAAATTAAAATTAGAAGTATCAAAATGTGTCATTTTTGGGTTTAGCCACCGTTTTTTAGGTTAGAGTTAAGCAGAGTTTGGATCAAATTGAAGAACAAAACGGAGTTAAATGTGAATTGCAATTTGGAAGTCTGACCAGGGAAGGAGTTTCAATGTATATTTAGAGTTCATGACGTGCTCATTGCGCGAAATGATAACGAAATCGCAGATTTCCTGTCCCCACGAGGCAACTAGCCAACGTGTTGTACAACACCAGCATAAGCCTAACCGAGTTTTCATCGCGCAGAAAATGGTATTTACGAAAACACGTGGAACGAAAACCGGTGCAAAAGGTAAAGAAAGCTTTATCTACACAAAAACGTACCTCTGCTTGTAATCTAGTTGCGTTATCAACGCTTAAAATTGATATTAAAACTTGATGGAAAGTCTCCTGGTCTGCTGCCATCTTGTTTGACGGTGCTAAGAACCGCTTTTGTTATGGGATCTCCCGCCCGCTTTGAAAATGATCGTCATTTATCAAACGCAGAGATCCAATATACTAATGAAATTTAAATTCGAACCCTGAAATATCGTGTAGCATCGTTTTGACAGAAAGTTTGGCAATTTTTGCACGAAAATCTGTTCGATTAACATATTACATCATAAAGGAAGGCCCTTTAATGAGCATAAATTCCGGTACGTTCCTCGAAGTGTCAAAAAGGTACCGGTCGTTGATGCGTAATTGCCCGCCAAGCTACGTCATCTCGTATCGGACCTAGTGAGAAGATATTTTATTTCCTACCTACTTGACCAAAATTTTATTCATTTCACCAATCAAAGTCAGGTAAGTAATAAAGGAGACACACAATAGCACTGAAGCTAGTATCACCATTGTATTACTATTATTCTCACTCATTCCTTCGGGAACAAAAAATAATTTCAAAAAGCTGGAATAATGGCACAAAACAGCATTTAAATACATTTCATCATAGATAAAGTATTAGTGGTTTACAATCATTATGATTCCAAATCAGGATCACTCTAAGAATTAGACTTTGAATCTTAAGAAAGAGTTAACTTAATTAGGCAATTTACACATTTCTTTTGTAATTTAAACATCCAATTGTGAACAGGACATTGATATTTGATATACTTTGGCATAGCTTTTATGGAAAAATGCATAGGTACATTAGATATTTATAAGTCATTCTGAAGATGAAAATATCAAGAGTGTTTGTGTTTTAAGAGCATACAAAAAGGAAACGAGGAGGGGGTGGATTTCAAAGGGAGTCCAACTGTTCTCTTCCTAGTGTTTAAAAAAACAGTTTAGACGCACTGAATGTAATAAAATAATGAAACTTTACATGAGCATTACATAATCATTTACTGCAATACAGTAATCAGCAACTAGCAATCACAATGTGAAGGGTTAGTATTCTAGATACTAGATAGATACATATAAAGTATAAACGTAAAGTTAGACGAGAATCACCTAGAATTAAATAAACCTGTTGTCTGGCATGGCCCAACAGCCAACGTCGGGTATCGAAACGAACCTTGGTTAAGCATCAAGCTTGGAGCAAGAATGGAAGGACATACAAAACAATAAATGTCCCGTTAGCAATAACAGTGAGATTAATTGATTAGATTGTTGGTGAGTTTGTCTTGATTGCTGTTCATTCTTTAAGTCATTAGCTCACGCATTTTCATTTGGAGCACAGCGGCGGCTTACTTCGAGAGTAGAATAAGATTCGTTACCACTAGTTCATGTTTCCTAATATATCTTCTAAATATTTTTATATAATTTGACTTAAGTCTGAATCACAATTTTATGTACCTACATCTATGGTAGGCCCTATTTAAAGGTAGGTATATCAAAAAATTATAAGGAACTAACTGATGACAGCCACAGCTATGTAATCTTGAAACTGTCAACATTTCATATTGGCCTTTTTTTTTCAATATTTTGCAGATACAAATTTTTTATTTCTAAACACACATGTCACATTGTCATAGCTCCATATAAATAAACGTCCACAAAATGAATATCGAAAATTAAATTAAATGCATGCATATTGATAACAAATAACAGAAATGCCTACCATAAAGATTTCACTGTAAATGCCTGTCAAGACAAGTTAACCCTCGACACAACCAATTAATCTCCGTTTTTACATTCTATTTTGACAAACAAACTCGTTGCCAGGACCTATCCACAAACTAAGCATAGAACCAACAGCTACAGAATTTTCAGGATAAGAACCACCACACAAAACTGTCGACTTTCAGCATTCTAACATTTGCCAGTAAAAGCTAATATAAAGGCAAGCAGTCGTAGGTTGCCCATTTTTCTTAAGCAGTTCTAATCCTGATAATGCTGCAAGTTTTCAAAGAAACTATGTAAAACTGGGTATTTTTGTTGGAATCCTTATTATTGGTACCTTAGTTATCAGAGAAAAATCTCCCCAGATTTTACCCTGGATAAAGTAACAGGAATAAGTAATGAAACGTCAGGAAACTATGTTGATTTTTACTTGACTTTCAAAAACCCAGTATTATATAGTTTTTTGAAAACTATAGATAAAGTATACATGAGTCTAAAAACCATAATAACAGCTAAATCATAGCTACTCCAATTTGGTAAAAAGAATCCTATTTTTCCTCCATGTCTTGTTGATCTCTAAGACTTTCTGGAACTGTGAGTCAACCTTTAAAATAATAACGAGTCAAGGCATCATCGTTCCTATCAGCACTGATTCCCAGCAGTCAAAAGCCCCCGATTTTCAGCTTAAACCCTCTGGCGTCTTTTGCTACAGCTGCAGGTGATGTGTTTCTGACAAATCGTATCACATTAATTTGTTGAGAAAGTATTGCATCTTGCTTCTCGATTTGGACATGGTTTGTTAGGCTTAAAAAAAACTGCTGCGAGTAAATTCAATGGAAAAATGCTGGCCAACAGGTTCACTGGGTTTAAAGATAAAATATTTCTGAGCCCGACAGTTATTTCCAAACAACAGAAGCATGTAACTGTTCTGTTGTAACCCTAACGTACGATATAACCTCAGCAAGCAATGACAGAAGTTCAACTAAGAAGTTTGCTGCAAAATGGCTAGGGCACCACCAATCTTTTCATCACCATCACTACGACAATCCCAGCCTGGCAACGATCCCAATCCGTGGCAATAGTCGAAGGCCATTTTTGATCGATTTCACTGCAACAGCCCGAGCCTTGCCACCGTGTCCGTTGCCAACATTTTGTTACCAGGATCGAACACCAGGTGATGGCATGCTTCAGGCTCGGCCGGTCTCCGCTCCTCGCCGATCTTGTTGCCGGGACCGAACACCAGGTGGTGCCACGAGGGCTCTGGCGGAGTCGGACGCCGCTCCTCGGTGATTTTGTTGTGGCACGACGCGAGGTGGTCTTCGAGTTTCGGCTTGCGGTCGAAGCCTGCACCGCACAGCTGGCAGCTGTAATGAAACGTTGATGGTGAAATAGCAACTGGTGGGGTGTATTAGCGTAATTAGTTGGTCGTGACAATGGGCCAACTAGCCTAGAATCAAGGAAGGCTTAAAGCTTAATCGGTGCTAGCAGGAAGTCTACTCTGATGAAAAGCACCTATATCTCTGTTTGATATAGGGGCATAGGATACTTTTACCCCAATTCCCTCATAGTAAAGTGTGTCCAGGGCCGTCGTTTCTTAAATGAGACAAAATAGTTGAAACCTCGTACTAATCTTTGCATTTATCACAAACAGTTTTCTCAGCCTCGGTAAGTTACGTACCTTCTTTTCTGTTCCCCATTTTACATACCAGCATTTCAGCACTTTTAGCATTAAACAATTTTTGCAAATCAACTCAATAAGTGAGTCTTTGTACGATAAGCATGCCCACTAACCCCATGAACAGCACACACAGCAAGAACGGCTCGTTCAAAATAATGTTCTAATTTTTTTTATTATTAGAAACACTAAAAACCTCTTAAAAAAATGTATTCCCAAACAGGGCTCGCGCCTCAACCTCCACCTGTAACGGGTCTGATCAATGGTCTAACTCACATGACCAGTTCTGTTTGGGAGAGAGGTTGGAGGGATGAAAGTTAAGCAACACTGCGCTGGGTCAGGTATTGGATGGGTGACCATCATACACATGACCAGTTCTGTTCTGGAGAGAGGTTGGAGGGATGAAAGTTAGTACAGCAACTTCACTCGCCTTGCTTATCAACCTCTCGACAGCATGGATTTGTGGAGGAATCCTGTTGTTCGCGTTATACTGTCCTTCGGAAGGGACATTAAGCCGGTTGTCCCCTTGGTACTCTTCGACAAGAGTAGGCTACGTACCGGCACCGGGTTTCCCCTCCTCCCTTCTAGACTAGGTTAGGTTCATCACCATCCTCATCATCATCATCCACTCATTCACCGACGCAATTAGACCAGTGCCGCATGGCCAGATGTCAAAACAGTGCGTCGTTAAACACCACAAATAATAATAATAATGGTCTAACCAATTGAGCTATTATTTTTGAGAGAATTTTAGTGGTTGAAAACAAATCCCTACAAAGCCAAGCTAGCAAGCGGCCTACCTGTGAGTCTTGCCCGCGCTGTGCTGGTGTATCCGCTGGTGAGCCGCCAGGTTGTATCGTTCTGCAAAGCGCTTGCCGCACGTCGGGCACTGGTACGGTCTCTCGCCCGTGTGGACTCGCGTGTGCCGTTTGAGATGCGACGCTGACAGCAGCGCTAGCCCGCACGTGCCGCACTTGTACGACTTCTCCCCGGTGTGTGCCAGCGTGTGCATGTTGAACGACGTGTGGTGCACAAAGCGTTTGCCGCAAAGCTCGCACTGCAAGCGGCCAGGTCGTTAACAAAAACTATTTGAACTGGGTTTTTGAATGCTAAGTAAAGGGCTACTAAATTTGCCGACGTTTCGCAACATATACTAGTTACTTCTTCAGAGGTTTGAGCAGTCCTGACAATTTTCCAATAACAAAAGTGCTAAGGATAAATCAAGTAGACATGAGTCTAAAAACCATCAGCCAGGTCGTTCATTGTTTGTTAATCAAATAAAAAAGACAGGGCGAGGAGTCAACGGGGGAAAAAGTTTGGGAACCTATGATTTAGACTAATAAAATGTATTTTCATGAAATGGTATACTTTGAGAATAGGAACCAAATCAATCACAACAACGCAGACAGGGATTCAAGACCATTCTAAAAAAGCATCTAATTTCAACCTGCCCATACACAATTAGAGATTTTATGTTATCCTAGATGCTCACCTTTGTAAAATGTTTTCGTGTAAATATTTTTTTTTTATTTTTAAATTTAAATTTTCTAATTTATGACGCATTCTATTACAATGTACAATTTGTTCAACGAATAAAGATATTATTATTATTATTATTATTATTAAAGGGAAGAAAAAAAAATAAACGTGCCAAAAATATTATGTATTTGACATTTCTCTCTCTTCTCTCTTGTAACGTTCGTGTGACTCTGAAAGTTGACCCAACCTATCCCAAAATAAACCTTCAACCGTGCCAAAAAATCGGTTCAGCCACTAACCTGAAAAGGTGCGTCTCCCGTGTGAATCGGCAGGTGCCTCTGCAACGCGCCCTTCTGCGTGAAGCTCTTGTTGCAGTACGGACAACAGAACGGGTTGATGCCGCGATGCATGCCGACATGGACGTCTAGCGCTGGCTTGTGCTTGTACGCCTGCCCGCAGACCTCGCAGATGAACGGACGCTCCGTCGAGTGCGTGGCCTCGTGCGAACGCAGCTCAGATCGAGTGCGCCAAGCCTTGCCTGGAGCAAAATAAGTTGGGTTAGGATCTTCATTTAAGAATTGTAACAAAGTGTACCAAAATGGGAAAAATGGGATTTTTTAGGCCTTTGAAATTCAAGTAGTTTGTTAGGAAAGTTACTCAGATTTGTATGAATTTTGGATGTTCTGTCTATTAACCTTCTTCAAGTTCAAATTGAGCCAAAGAAGAGTAGGTGAAATGCTGGGAACTGCCAAGGATGGCCTCTGATCCAGTGATATTAGTTTTTTTATTGACGCTTCTACCATTTTGGTTTAGGTGTTTGTTAACTATCCAAGGCAAACTAAAATAATTGTTCCTATCGTATCCATCAATATATTAATATTTAATCAGTAATATTTCTGGTTTTGAATGCATCCATTTACACCTATTTGAGCTAGAATTTGAAAAGGGTGCTAGTACTAGCAATGCATCTGCACTAGCACCACTGAGAATTGTTCCACTACCACACTAAAGGCGTTGACAACAACGTTTTGCATAACAAGTTACCAAAAGTCTTAGCTTAGCTCCAACTTACCGCAGATGGAGCAGTTGAGCGGCACCTGCTCGACCTTCTTCTGTCGCTTGGCCTTGTCGCCGATCGGGGACGACTTCTTCCGAGACCCGGCCTTGGGTCGACCACGAATCTTCTTCCCAGGTGAGTCATCACTTGGGGCGACCTCCCAAACGTCGTCACCGTTCTCGACGTCATCTCCCGTCCATTCGTCAGCATAATCCTCCGACTTGGCCGCGTCGTCTTCATCCGAACTCGAATCCAGTTCTGGCTTCAATGCTTCTTTGTCGACAGGCTATGGGAAAATAGTGTATCAGCAGCGAGTCTGGTAAGTCCCTATAGCCCTTAATATCTTTCGTCTACTTTATCTAATCATTCAGCATTCAGTTTACAAAATATATATTTCTTTTTTACTGGGTTTTGAATACTTAGTAAGATTGTTGCTCAATTTGAAGCTTGTTTGCTACTAACAGGATTTCAAAGTGCTTGTAGATTAAATTGAAAGCCATCTTTATGGTATTTGACTAAAGGTTACAATGATCTCCATCACTGAAAGAACTATTTACTTTGCAAAAACTTTCAGAAGTCATTGTTTTTGTGGCTTGCAAAGATTTAACGGCATATAAGTCGAAGGTATTTGTATAATAACTACAAGACAAACATTTTAAAATGTATTTCTAATTGAAGAGCATGAATGTAGGTAACAATTGCCAATTATTATTATTATATTTTAAGACTGTTATAATGTTTATTTCTGTGTCCATTGCTATTAGATACCTATTATATAGGACTTAATGTAATGCACATCCTGTATTTGAAATTACTTATTAGTTTCATTTGACAGCACGGAATCTGGAACCTGTCATAATAAACATATTAAACTAACCCTTTCCACCGTAACAACACCCGTATCCAGATCAAAGTCGTCCTCCAACTCTTCCACTTCTGCTTCTGCATCAGCTTCACACTCGATAAACTCTTGTTTAGGTACAATCGCTCCGTGTTTTTTGTTTGCATGAATATTTGCACCCGCTTGCGTTCGAAAAGTCTGATCACAACGATTGCACGGAAATGGTTTGACATCACTGTGAGCTGTCATCATGTGTCTTCGTAATTCGCTTCTCCGCTCAAAGTTTTGATCACAAACTGCACACGGATGATTTGACTGACAGCGAGGGTCGTCCGTCTGACAGCTTACTCCCGGAACTTCGTCAACAACTGCATCACTGGATATGTTTGAGACGATAGACAACCGTAGCTCCTTGCATTTTTCTTCTGCTCGATCTAATTGATCGAGCAATGAGAAGCAATTGGTACAGAGGAGTGATGTTGAAGCAACTTCAAGCGCACTTTTGACAACTCGTTGAACAGCGTTGAGAAGAAGAGTGCCACTTTGTGGCATCACCGTGTAGTAAACTGAAAAACTTGTATCGGTGGGGGTTTCAGCCTGGCAGAGAAGACAGACCGTAGTCATTTTTACTTCTAAAGCACTCATTCTCACTCGCAAGTATCTGTCTCTCGACAATAGCTCCGCGGCGAATACATTGGAATGTAACTTCAGTTAGGTTAAAGATAGTCCGCGGAGACTACCTTTACCAATTGTATGCCACAAAGAGGCGTTCATGAGCTGTTTATTTGCCATTAATACAAAGAGGACAAACCGTTTCCAATACGATGCGGTTTATTTTAAGCATTACCAAAAACGATACGCACTTGTTTGATGGATTTTTAAAATATAACTAAATTTTGGCATTTCTGTAGCATCCATGCGCGGCTGCCAACTTTGCGGTTTGCACACCCTGAATCCATTGACTCTGACGTAAGCGCGATTGTCAGATTTACATTGTGGGCAAGTGCCTCCGGCATTTCCAAAAATAATTATAATATCACATTATTACACGTTAATGATATGCAAGCCTTTCACCTGAATGTCTCGAAGAATAGCTTTTTTGTTCCCATAACTCCTCCTTGGATTGGCAGTACATTAATCTGGCATACAAGCCAATACCCGTGACAACAGAGTTCAGGGATTGATTCCCAAGGATGAATGGGCATATTTATAAAATATGTAGTTCATAACTCAGTAATTACTTTCATTCCGTAAAAAGAATAAACAATCAGTTCTATCTATTTCAATGTAGTCAGTTATTCTTCTAGCATGTTCTCAGAAATTCGATTGCTGAAATACACCAAATATCGGATGAATGTCCAAAAAAGTCTGATTCCAAACTAAAAACCGATAGTCGGTGCTGTTGCTGGCTGCCGGTAATTTTGGATCCCCAGTCCAATCTTATATAGATGCTGTTAACAATAATTTTCACTTTTATTAACTAAATAAACAGGCTAGCAAAAGGATAGATTTTTTTAAATTGAAGTAATATGTCTATAACTTTACTCGCGTTGGAATTATAAAAATTATACAAGACAAATTGACTGCCTTATATTGGAAGACTTCTTAAAGCAGTAAATTCCGGTGGCATATCCTATTATCCCTTGATATTGGTGAAGAATTGAGCTGCAAATAAGAAATTGAGTCCAACTAGATCCGGTATTTTCTAAATGTCGATTCAGTTTTGGAAACAAGTTAGCATAAGCTAGACCACCCGTGTTGCAGACAAGATGGTTTGGTTGCCTATCTGCAAGGCGCTACAATATCACAAAGCATGTATAGGCCACCCGTGTTGCAGACAAGATGGTTTGGCTGCCTATCTACAAGGCGCTACAATATCACAAAGCATGTATAGGCCACCCGTGTTGCAGACAAGATGGTTTGGCTGCCTATCTGCAAGGCGCTACAATATCACAAAGCATGTATAGGCCACCCGTGTTGCAGACAATGTGGTTTGGCTGCCTATCTGCAAGGCGCTACAATATCACAAAGCATGTATAGACCACCCGTGTTGCAGACAAGATGGTTTGGCTGCCTATCTGCAAGGCGCTAGATCATCGTAAGGCTAGGATAGGTCTGAGAACTCGAAATCTTTTTTTTATTTTTGTCGTTAATGCAAGTCCTGTTAGCCTGTATCTAAAAGAGATTTTTTTTTTGAAAGTCTTTTTTTTTAAGGTCTCACGGCTGATCCACTAAGCA
Source organism: Protonemura montana (assembly GCA_947568835.1). Taxonomy (NCBI): domain Eukaryota; kingdom Metazoa; phylum Arthropoda; class Insecta; order Plecoptera; family Nemouridae; genus Protonemura; species Protonemura montana. The sequence goes on from OX387609.1 coordinate 4,277,643, forward strand.
AGGCTTGTGCATCCAGAGTTTAAAGATGGACAGCCAATCACAGACGAGATTTGGTAAGCCGCGGTGATTCATGGGTCTATGAAATGACCGAATGGTCTACCATTAATAAGTTTTAAAAATTAGATTTTATTTTGAAATGGAACATACTTTTTTAACAGGTATATGAAACGTGTGCTCTTGTAGTGTTCTTCTGGCTCACTTTTAATGCAGTAAACTCTTAAAAATCTTAAAAACTCTTGAAAATAAATGTATCAGTTAAAATTGGTCAATAATATGAGTGACACGGTCACTTACTCTTGTATTTCAGCTAATCTTGGTGCAGCTAGCTCGATAGAGAAGCTCGCTAGAGAATGGTGGGATTTCAAAATACTTATCAAATATTCAAAATAAATCCCACTCATTTTATAACCAGTAGAACAATTCTAAAAATTTAGATCGAAAAAACAAAACAAATTTGGCACGACAAAGGCTGTAGAGCAAAGGAAAACGACAAAAATCAACGGAGATATGAAGCAGTATATATATTTTAAATTATAGTTGGACCGCGTTTCACCCCAAGACGACTGGTGGCGCCTCTGCCGGAAAAGTACGCTCTCTTGCTGAACGGAAAGTATGGTTAGGTTAGGTTACGTTAGGTTCGGTTAGGTTAGATTAGGTTAGGGTAGGTTAGGTTACGTTAGGTTGGGTTAGGTTAGGTTAGGTTAGGGTAGGTTAGGTTACGTTAGGTTGGGTTAGGTAATTTAGACTAATAGAGCTAATTTAGAGCTAATTTAGCTGTGAGAAATAAAACTCTCTGGGTCGTGGCTTTCCTTGACCCACGGCAATGTCCTCTACATAAACTATGCAGCGTAGAGTCACAATTTCCAATCACCTGGACGACCCTATCAGTTTGTTTTAAATTCAATGTTTTTAATGTATCGCGGGTTGCCTATAGTCGAGCACGCGAGCAAAGACCAATTGCACTCACCAAGAGATACGGACAGGCAATTGCTGTTATCGTCGAAGCAATTGTTCTCCAATTCTGACTTAGGACATGTCGATAAGTGATAACGTATCGTGCAAAATAAATCACGTGAAACGATAAAAACAGTGTTGAGTGCTTCGTTGAGATTGTAAACAGCTCATTTAGATGCTAACTTTTGTTTTACAATTATCATAAAATATTATCTGCTGAATTTTATCCATTGCAATGTGTTTAAAAAACTACAGATAATAATAATAATACCTTTAGAAAGGAGGAACTTTTACAAAGCAAAGCGTAAGTTAGCCCCCTGAGTTTAATCTGGTTTAATCTATGGAAAGATCTCTTGAAAAACCGAGCTGTTTGTTGAAGATTTGGTTGCGGTTGCTTTAGGAGGAAAGCTACAAAACTGAACTAGAAATCAGGAAAATGCAGGTGATGGTTGTGCCCTTTGGGTGGAGGAACTGACCTAGAATTTGCTAGAAATAGGTGGGGAAAGTCACGGAATACCACAGCCAAAAAAGCCGACAACAAGGGTCGAATTTGGGACCCTGTGTCGAAACCTGTAATCAATTAGTTGACCACATGGAACAACGGTGATGGTAAAAATTTAAAACATAACTGTTGATCAGTAAATAACCGCAAAATATTTAAGGATTGGGACAATACTTATTTGGAAATTACTTTGCGCATTGCAAGCGTTTTCAATTTAGATCAGAGTTCACAACAATACAACAAATCACCGAGTTTTTTCATGTCTACCTAGACCATACCTATCATTATTTACATTGATGTTTGGAAAATGTGTTAAGGTGGACGAAGTAAGCTTGTCAAGATTTTAAACATAGAAACTGAGAGAAGGAGAAGAGAAAGACCAAGAGGAAGATGGTTGAAAAAATTATAAACAGACGTGGAAACAAGTTGGTTTTTGAAAACAAATAATTTGACAGATCGTTTTTATATAGTCTAAAGCCTTAGCTTTTATGTTTCCCATTAAAAAATATTATGACAAGAAAACAATAACAAATTTTGAAATATGGTTTACAATATTTAAAAAAGGCAGAAAACCGATTTTTGTCATTCTTCAGCACAAGACTACCGACAACCCCGTACAAAAAACCAGATCGTTCTAACAATAATCCCGTTAAAATTTTCAAAAACCCCCTGAACGGCTCTAGTTTTCCCGCGTCGGCTGCTGCGATCCTCCTTGCTACGGTGGCGTCCCCTGCGCTCACCTACCATCGCTGTGACCTTTGCCCGATTGCCGCACGTCTATCGATCCACCAGGATGCAGGACGACGTCGGCGTCGGCGTCGGCGTCGCCGTCGAGATCACATTCAGTCGGTATCCGACGTTCACCATTCACGCGTCAACGTGCTCTGAACGCTCTATTGGAGCTCGCACCTATTTCGCTCTGATATAATAAGAGGGATTTTTAGATGGTGGACAGCGACGTTAGTTGCTCGAGGCTGCTGTAAATTGCAACAGGACACTTTTTTGGGAGTAACATTTTTTTTGTTTTAAACTTCAAATTTTTGGCGACGTTTATTGTTTTTTATTTTGAGGGATTGTGTGACGGGATTTTTTAAAGTGAAGACTTCGCTCGTTTTTCTTCTGTCTTCTGGCTTGTGGCACGGCGAAGTGGACATGTAAGTTTTTTCCAATTCATTTTTTTTGTCTGTGTTTCTGATTTTTTTGGGGTTATGTTATTAATTTGTTAAGTAATTAGTGAATTTTTGTCGGTCAGGGTGGTATTTTTGTGTCGCATTTCATTTCTCTTAATTTGAAGGCACGGAATTGAATAACTGCGAGAATTATATACCAAAATGTTAAAGATGTGCAGTGTACTTTACTTTAATCGTCTCGATTCCTACACTTTTCTTTGTAAAATTCTTTTGAGTTGGAGCACATTTCTTGAGACCTGTTCGTTCTTGTCAACGAGGTCGACAGGGTCTAGGCAGACCAAGAACAGGGAACATTCACTTCCCGGGGTCTTTATTTTCAAGTCTTATCCCGGTCTACCTGCCACTTGCTTCACGTTCAAACGTTCCCGAGACAACTTTTACAGTTATTGAACCAACACGTTTCATCAAATTGCTGAAACTTTTAATGGCTGCTTAAGAAATTACTGAGGGTAACATTTTAATCACGAAATTTTTGACTGCTATGCATAAGTGGAAATTTTACCATAAAACAGAAAACAAAAAACACTCAATTTTTCCTGCTAATTCTGTTCATATATACGACCACATTTTCTGATATGTATTTAGTCGCTACGAAAATTACTTTATGCATTAAATTGTACATTATTTCCCACATATTATGCCAATATCCATTGTTGCCAAGCTCACCGTTCGTTTGTTTAATCTTAAACGCCTTGTTATCTTATAATTCACAATTCAACAAGCACATAAAATGCAGCGTACACTAAAGTGTCTCTTATCCACGCATCGTTGTTAAACTATTTGATTAAAGATTTAAAGATTTAATTTTTAGATTATTTTCACATGAAATCCTCTCAACCTCTTATCTCACTGCGGCAATGCGTTGGTGCCCTTCTTGAAAGACACTGGTCTACTAAAATAACATCGGGTGCAAACTGCACCTCTATTCATCTATATCACGTTTCATAATCTACACAGCAATTAATGTCAGCATAAGAAGATATATATCCAGCTATATAATCTTTATTGTTGTTGCCCCACGTACAGCAATATTATAACTTTAATGGGTAATTGCAATCATCTCATAATCCAACCGCCAGGGGTCTACCAAAGCGGCAGCCCGCGATTTCTAAATCCGGCTGGCAAAGTTAAAAAAAAAGTAGGGGGAATGTCAAATTTACAACCCCTAAAACACCAGGGAGTTGTTATTAGAGGGAACCCTATTACGTAGCAAGGCTGGGTCTCAGAACCATTAATATCAATTAAATAATCGATTTTTTGGTTAGAATTTTTAATTTCCATTACACAGCTTTTGAAAATTTGAAAATTTAACTGATAGTATGATTTTTAGACTCATGTCTTTAACCCGTGATAAAGTAACAGGTAAAAGTAACGAAAAGTTGCGATATTTAGTTTTTCTTCACTTAGCATTCAAAACCCAGTTTAAATAGTTTTTGGCATGTAACTAATACACGTCACTTGGCCAAAATTCATGGAACTGTAGATCAAAAAGCCAGAGTTGAGCACCATTCAATCGAGATTGGATTTAGGTAGGTGACCATAGTGACTGGTCGTGCACAACCGTCGTCGAGTTAATAGCCAAAGTAAGAGAACCATGGCGTTAATTTTAAACTTTCTGCTGAGCAAACTAGCCGACACACGTGGTAATGGCAGATGCCACCCGATGGCGCTTGCGACCGAGCTTTCTAAAAACCTTCTAAGCCTCTACTATAATTTTAAGTTACATTCAGGGTATCTAAACAAGACAATTGTCTATTCTTCTGCGGTTCTTTTTAGTGGTTTTTAGTTACATCCATCAGTTGTGACACGCCGGGAAAGTGTGTTGTTTTAAATTAGCAGCCATAAAACCCTGTTTTTATAAAGTTTCATTTATTTTCCAATACTGCAGCATATGTTAAGAGAAGTCAAGGTAAGTTGATGTTATTGTCCTCAAAGTGGTCGACTAGGGACTCCGTGGTAAACCACTGACGACAGTGCTGAGTTGTGACGCAAACCAATCACTCCCGTTACCACAATTAAGCGCGATATTCTAGCTGTTGATTGACGCGTCCTTGCACCCTAATTGACTCTGATAGCTTCTGAACAATTGCTGGCTCTTTGACGAGATAGGCACTTTGATTGTCACGGATTTAAGGATACTTAACAGACGCTCGATTCGCTCTGCGAGTTAAAAACACGCTGTTAAAATACTACCGTTGGGTTTTTAGTTAGTTAGAGTCACAGCGTTAATGTTAAACTTTCTGCTGAGCAAACGAGAAGACGACACGTGGCAACGGTTGCGACCGCCCGATGGCGCTTGCGACCGTCCTTTTTTAACAAACTTCAATAATCATATAATTGCGTCCCAAAATATCGACACAAGTATATCAATCGTTGATTTCAGTATTAATAAAGATTCATTTAGTGTAAATCAGTCTCAAATGCAGGTAATCTGCGAGAAATAACAAAAGTAAATCTAAACCCTCGATATGACTGTGGCTCCACCTATGGGCGACTACCATTATTGTCAGTAAAATAATTATCGGCCGTTAATTTTGACCTCGCTCGCTACGCTCATCCAATTAAGTGTTTAAATCCTATCATCCAATTGTCCGTACGAAACGTCAAACCCCTATGTCCTTTTCAGGACCATAACGATCCTTAGAAACACCTTCAACAATGCATGTTCCTTCAATGCGCGTAGGCACTATCTTCTCCAATAGAACTTTGTGGTGGTTTTTGTGTTAGAAAATCCTGAAAATGGGTGGTGACCCCGAATCTAGTAAAGGCAGACCTTATTTTGCATAGGTAATCATGCAAGTACTTTAGCTATTTAATCAAATTCTAACAGATTGTTAGAAATTTGTGATTGGAACCAGATTCTTTGCTGTAACTAGTGTGCCGTATTTAAATCGATTCTTTTCTAGTCTTTATAGCAACCAATTTCAGTAAATTATTTGATATAATTTAGAACGCTTTGTGAGGCTACCACATTTGCAGTAGAAAATATACTCCGATCCATCAAATTTGTGCTTTTTAACATACATTTCTGTCAGATTCGGTTCAGTAGTTTGATAAGTGAGATTTGATCGAAAGCCGCAGCCCGATTTGCAATGGCCTTCGCTCCTCTGCATAAAAATACCCAATTAGTGAAGTTGAAGAAGTATTTCCTTTAGAAATTTCACAAAAACTTGTGCAAATGTTATTGCTACTCAATCAATTCTAATCGAGCTTGTCTCTTATTTATCTTTTGAAATTTCTACGACGCCGCAAAGACTACTAAAGTCAAAGCAAAGCGATGACTCTTAAAAATTGTAACCGTTTTTGTGAAAATTGATAACTAGCATCATTACCAAATGGAAAAATGCAAAAGACAACTGAATACAATTGCAGTCAATTACAGTATAAATGCGTCTTACTTTGCCGGCAAGTGCAATAGATTAAGAAATATGTTTCACTGACAGTTGTCTTATTTAACCAAGAGACATCTCAGTCTCTTGTGGTTTCATTCATCAATGATATTCAAGAAACATAATTTGTTTTCATTACCCAACAATAATCGATGCCACATAAGAACATTTTCACATTACGCTCACTCACTTTGAAACTACTATACTTCATTTTGTCCTAAGAATGACAATGAAATGATTCTAAAAGAGTCCACTGGTTAATTAGCGTTGTTAGAAAAGTAAAAAACTTAACTCTCTCCTTAGAATTAAATGTATTCTAGCTGACATCAATCTCAAGACACCGACACCATGCAGCTGCGTTGTTAGACAATTTGACAGATGATTTCCGACATAATTTCCGCGAAAATGTTGCTTTTAATCAGAGTAATGGCGTACTTTTACAAACTATCAACGATCAAAACAGAAGTTATAAAACAAAAACGATAAAAAAACACCGTCAACAGAGACACGCACTGATGTAAAACTCATGGAGACAATCATTTTTCTTTTCCTTTTTCCATTTTCCATTTTCCACGTCTTTTCTTGTCCCGCACACGTCGTGCGAGCGCGCGGCGAGGTGACTGTCATCTTTTCCTCTGATGAAAGACAGGAAAGTTTTGCCAACAAAGTTGGCTGGCTTCGTCTGCCCCGAAAAGTTGCGGTAGAACCCACCAAAGTCGTTTTGACAGGAAAAGATTGATCTCTATCCCTCTTTCTCTCCCTTCCACATCTTACTCTCTCCCTTTCCCTTTCCCTCTCACGCTTACTTGGGGTCAATTTCGCCCTTAGAGAGTAGCAACTAAAAATCTCTAGGGAGTGACCTCTCGGCGAATTTGTTTGACCCTGCGTTGCGTTGGATATATTCGTAGCGCAAAAAAAAAACACCAATCAACTTTGTAACACATTAAAGTTGACAAAATAATACTATTATCCCAACGGTTTATTTCGAAAAACCTTGTAGACCAGCGTTGGTTCTCATCATACTTACAAAACCCAGACCTTTAATTTATTTATGTCGCTTTGATTGCTTAGTCGACTTGCAACCGCATTATGAACGGTGCGACAAAAAAATGCTCGACTTTCTTTGACGCTGCTGAATTATAGCATTGAGTTTATAGATACAGTCAGAGTCAGTTAATGTTAAACTTTCTGCTGAGCTAACGAGCCGGTAACTTGGTAGAGGTCCATCTTTGATGTATTTTTAAGCAAATCTCTGAAATCAAATAGTTAAGACACAAAATGTCGATACATTTATGTCTATCGTAAGTATAGCAGCAATAAAGATTAATTGAGTGTAAACCAGTCGCGTTTGTGAGTAATTTTCGAGAAATAACAAAATTAAATTTCTTAAGATTTAAAACGACAGTGACTCTAACATCCTGTGGTAAAAAAGTTATTTGGTGGTCATTTTTAGCATGCTTGCACGATTATAGTGCTAATCAAGTACGGCCAAGTTTGGATAGTTTTAAACAAGTCTTGGAGAGATCAATTATTCCTGTTTCATAAACTAATGCACTCGAGATATTTGACTCTAGACAAGAAAAAAAGGTACAAACAATGAAATCAACCAACAATAACTAAATGCACATACTTTTAAGTTTCAGACTCCTTTTAGACTTGCACCGTTACACTTTTGCACCAAAATCTACAACCACCTTCTACAAACCATCAAGAATCAGTCCTCAAGCAGGTGCCAATAAGTTCAATAAGTTCTAATCAATAACTGTTTCTGTTAAAAGCGTATTAATTTTAATTTTATTTGCAAGATATGTTGATTTCTCTGGTGTTTTTCAAATGATCTAAAACCAACTTAAGCCTCCCGACAAGTCTGCAAAATTGTGCTGCCAAAATATATTTACCTATCTATTTTTGTTACCATTTTCTATAAATAATTATTTTTCTTTTCAATGTTATTATTAGTACTTGGCTAATTTGCCAATTTTAACGACCGAAGCTACTAAATTTACAAAAAAAAATCCGAAGAAATCAACTCGTACACTAGCTACATGGTCGATCTGGTCTTTTTTTCCCCTCTAAAACTGTCGCTTTACAGTTGAAGTTGAAAGCGTGAGGTTACGCATTTGACGACAGTGACTCTGGATGCCATCAATATCGTGAAAAGCGATCACATGGATCAATAATCAGCAGTCGGCGACACGGCACAGTCAATGAAGGGCATGCCATGTCCTTGAGACCTGCTATAGTCGGGTGCTGCTATAGCCAGAGAAAAAATATACTTTTCAACATATAATTTTCCGCCCATGGATTATGGTAATCAGTAGGTGAGATGATAGTGCTTGTTAGCAGAAAGAATTTGTCGCTAAGGTAATTGATGATCGGTGTAATGTGATATAAAAATAAATGGATGGCTGAACGTTTGAGGTACCAAATAACTTAATCAATACGTGGTCTTTTCATTTATATAGTTTTTAAATAATATAGAAATTAGAATAAAGAAATAAGAGTATTGTTTTTTTGGCAATCAGGCTGTACGAACGCTTTTTTGAGTTGGTTCAAAATGAAATGCTCATCCTTTTATGCGAAACTGTTTTCAAAAAGTTTTTTCACAGTTCTATAAACAACATAGGTATTGTGATTCGCTTTTTCTGTCAAACTTTCTTTATAAATCTACCGCTTTTCTTCGGAATAAGTAGCATATATATATATATATATGTAGCTCAACTATTTGTCAATAAAACATATGACATACTTTGATGGTAACTGTACCTACTAAAGAAACACATTTAAATTTTACTAGCGTTTCGAGGACTGTTCTAGGACTAGGAATTTATCAAAATTCCCGCAAAGAGTTGTTAACAAATTTAATAATAAAAGCGAGTGAATAATTAATGTCATTCCTTAGAACCACACAATATGAATTTCTCTTTGAATCCTAACTTTTTTTTCCACACACGTCAATGTTACGTATTGCCCAAGCATAGTGGTTCACCGCTCAATAGTTTATGACAGTGACAGCACTTGTGACCGGCGAAAGGCAGGTAGCAATCAAAATCGGATTACGATTTCTCGGTTAAAAAAAAGACACCCAACGCAGGGCATATTCTCAATAATTGTATAATATTAACCAATAATAAATTACATATGAATTATAAATACCTATACACAATTCCAAAATAATAGTTCCAAGTCTCAACAAAATTTCTAATCTACTGACACAAATGGAGGATTCTACGAGATAGAGCCACCTTCGTTACGAGTGCTAAGCTTAAGAGATATTATTTCATTATATTTCGACTCGATTTCGAGTTGTAGTTGTTAAATTACAAAAATTTGCTTAGCAGAACGGCCTCAAGCGCCATCAGGTGGCATCTACTGTTACCACGTGTTGCTGACTCGTTTTCTCAGAAGCAAGTTTTACATTAACGCTAGCCCTCTGACTGTACCTATAAACTCAATGACAATACCGTTCAGAAACCAAGTAAATGCATTTCAATCTAAAGAATCAATATCCTATCCTTTAGTATCACAAATCTAGTTGGATTTCAAAATCCTAACCGAACCACATGGTAACAAAACCCTTGCCCTCTAACCAAAACATCTAGTTTAACCACCCTGGCGCTGGGCAACGCCAAAAGAGGCGTCGCCCTACATAACTCTCTGGCTGGTCGTTCAGATGTCGAGTGGAATGGAGGCGTTGTACACAGAGCGAGCAAAGTGTCAAGAGGATTGCCTCACATGGTATTAAACGGTTGGTGTTAAGTCGGCAGGATGTCGATCATGGTGTCGAGATGTAAAGGGTGGACCTGATGTCCCTCAACGTCGACCTACACACACACATTCCAGTGTCCTCGTTGGGGTAATTAGCAAGTGGCGACTCGTGTGTCTATATTATTTAAGTCAGGTTATAGTTTGATTTGGTTTAACGGCGTGCTGTTTTTATGGCACCAGTAAAGGGTGATGTTAAAAATTATCTTACCAGTATAGAAGGAAGGAGGTCAAATCCGGTGGCAGCTCGTAGCTTATTCGTTTCTTGAAGGAGGCAAAGGGACACCATTGACTTAACGTCCCTTCCAAAGACCGGTACAACTCAAAATTGATTACTACAAATATTTTCTGTCGAGAGGTTTATAAGCTAAGAGTACTACTTTAATCCTTCTAGCCTCTCTTCCGAATTTTAGGAAGCAATATTAAGGACCCACAGCTAGAAGATGTTTTTAAGGGATAGAGGGTGAACAAACAAAAAAAAATGTAATAAAAGTGCATACAAAAAAAAAAAATAACTTCTACCCTGGGTAGACAAATTTGGTCCCCGCATCGCTCATCCAAGAGGTGATAGCGATGATCTTGACTGAAAATAGAGACCTGTCTATAAAATTTTGTGTCACTATTGCCATGTATGTCACTGGCGTTGAAAAACGCATCGGATTCGTCTATGTACACGCACAATTGCTCTTGGCTTTGATTGACAATGGAATTAAACAGACTAAAGGATTTAACGTCGCTCTGTTTTGACAACGGGCTCTGTGGTACTGACCTTATGACGTCGGGTAATCACAAATTATCTCGTTAACATAATAGGGATGATGAAGCGGGCTTAGTCAAGGAGGGATGGGAAGTGGTGTCGTCATATCGTTACCGAACCCCAGCTGGAAACTCGTAAGATCAGCTGAATAATTTTACAAATCGTTGATGATAAGAGTTTGTTGGGTACAGTGTGCAATGCACTTTTTGCAAACTTTCCAGCAACTCTGTCGAACAGAGCGAGACCAGATTTTAACAAGGATTCAGTTATGAGCGCCGCTAATGAGCGTCGCGCTGTTTCGCTATATGATCAAATTTGGTGATATACTTGTAAGAAACAAATAAACAAATAGCAGTTATTAATCTGATTATAATTGTTTGGAAAAAGGTTCAACCCCAAAGCAAAAAGGAAGCGACTAAACAAGGAGAAGTTACATAATCATTTACTTGTTAAAGTATCACCTTAAAAATGTCTATCTCTTTACGCCTGATTTGAGAAACTTGTCACAATTCTTGAGGGAAAATATTCACGCAATGAACAACATTTAAGTCTAATTTCATAGTATTTTTTTCTGCTTTTAAGCAGTTTACAGCCCAAACGAGAAGCTAAAACGGCTGTAAAGGTAGAGCATGGTATAGAGATAGAACGTTTAGTGGTACACAAATTAAAATTAATTTAAAATACGACCTAGATAAAATAAAAATAACTGTATACATCGCCCGTATACCGGTTCAATAACACTTCAACTTATCGAGGGCCTTGCTACCACTGCCCGGGCGGTCACTACGCCACTGGATAGCGCACGTTCAGCGAGCTCGGTCAGGGTCGATCCGGGTTCCGTTCGGGCTTGAAGCTGGCTGGCAGCGGGACCGATTGCACGGCTCGGTACTACCAGACCGGTAGGCCGGTAGGAGGGTAGGAGGATAGGAGGGTAGGAGGGTAGGAGGGTAGGAGGGTAGGAGGATAGGAGGGTAGGAGGGTTGGAGGGTAGAAAAGTAGGAGTGTATCGAAACGAAACGATGGTGATCGCCGAAGGTGTTTTTGAAGATTCAAAGAAAATTTCAATTCGCCCTTTTTTGGAGTTATAGCAGTTTGGAAAAGATTTTGACAATTGACATCTGTTCCATGAAACCGAAAATATTTTGTGATTATCGTCCTCGTTTTAACTCGCAATGAGAAAGCCACCAACATTGAAGAGTGTTCTAGAAATGGAAACATTTTCCTTTTTGCATAATTGATAATTCTGGTTCAATGAACAAATTTTTTATGCGGCATGGCATATTGTAACCCCCCACACCACTAACCAAGTGAAGGCCAAAAGTTCGCGACCCTAGCCAGGAAGTGGGTCACCGGAAGTAGGTCAAGGGTGATCATTGCAACGGCTGGTTTCCGGTGTAGAATCGGTTTCGGAAAAGCGATTGCGCGAAAACCTGGCGCTTCCACGACGGCACCTCCACGGCACTCAAGAGTGGCACCTCCACCCCACAAACAATTGCGGAAACAAACTTGTTTTTCCATTTTCGACTGTAATTTGTCTCAATCGATATTACTGCAGTACGCAAGTCTAGTTAAAACTTACATTTATTTTTTACTGTTGTGTAAAAAGTAAGATTTATTTTTATTTTTATTTGTGTGACCGAACAGTTATGCGCCGCACAACGGCCGTCGTTAAGCGGGGTCCGCAAATACCGCAACCTTTAATCACCCGTACCGAAGACCGCAAACTTTCCCGAAATTCTACGGTATCTTTTTGCGGGGGAAAAATAGTAATCGATATTCCGGGTGCATTCTATGCATAATTGGTGCACTGCGTTTCCCGCCCTTTGCACCAGGGACGTGTCCATTGCTTGCCCATTCTTGTACAAGCAACGTTCAAAACGTTAGAGACAATTATTTTCAAACTGCAAGCTGGACAACCCGTTATTTGGCCGTCATTTTGGTATAAAATGGTTTAGAGCTAATTTAAAACTTAAAACTTTTTCAAAGTGTTCGAATGTAACCAACAGAGAAAGCAGATTCAAGTGGCTTAGAAAATATGTTTTCTATATGAAAAAAACACCATAAAGATATCCTCCTAAAAACATGCATCAATAAGAGCTCTATCCATATAAATGGATATATATTCATAAGTCGGCCATATTTGTTGGTGGTTCTAACCATGAAAATAATATAAAAATGGCATGAACTGTTGTGAAATGTCCATACAAATTATAAAAAACATGTAGAACAAAAAAACTATTCCAATCAGAAATTTGAAGAACCAACTGAAGGACTTCTTTAGTTTTCCGCAAATCTAATTCTGAAATCAATAATTTTCGCAAGCTGAAATAAATGCACTTTTAACAAATGCAAGCGTCCAGAACATTTTTCTGAGCTAAAAACCTTGTTTTGTGCACGTGCCTGTTCGAAGGTGCGCTCCAGACTTAAAACTAGTAGTTTGAAGGAAATTAATGTTTATGCACACACTATGCTGGCCAGACATTCAGAAGGCTCTGAGAAGCCTTGACCTGTTGCTCCCCGTTATTCCCCAAGGTAAGGAACCGAATATGCCAGCCAATATCTTTATGCAAGTGAAAACTTTTACGGAGTTTGCATCAAATGCGCTTGTCGCAGTCACGGAAAGTGACCTTGGAGTAACCGGCCGGTCACTGAATTTTCACACTGAGCTGAAAACTTGCTCAAGTCGTTGAAATAATTTCCATTTCTCCACTTATCCATTCTATCAAGTTGATAAGCAAGATAGGCGAAAATTGTTTACTGTCACCAATTCCCTCAACCTCTCGACAGAAAATAACTGACCTAGAACCGGTGTATTTAGCAAGTTAAGTTGCTGTGTGGTCACCCATCCATCTTGTTCGTCCAGGGTAGTGTTGCTTAACAAAATTAAAGTTTCAGGCTAAAATTCTGGATCAAATTAATATATTATCTCCCATAAGGTTAACACAAGAAACATTTCATGTCCCAAAATCTACCTTCTCTCAAACTGAGATTCTCTATTCAAGTAATCGTTGTTTCCAGTCTACCAAGCCTTTCGGTGGTCACCCACTCAAAACTAACCAGGATAGTGTTGCTTAACTTGAAATAGATAGCCGGTGTTTCGAACGCGGCTAACAGTTGGGTTGCGGACAAGGCAGCATGACTGGCAAAGCGTCTTGGAGGTCTCCTTATCGACCCCTTCACGGCCCAGTCAATTATTCAGCCAAGCGCGAGCGCCTCACCGGACAAATGCAATGATGACGCGTTGCGACCGACCGGTGACCCAGGAGGCGTAAGAACTGGCCAAGATAGGATGTTTGAGTGGTATTCTCAAATAAACTGGACCCACTTTGATAGGAGAAATTTATTCTGGGTCAGTACAGTAACCACAGCAGTTTACTGAATACTCGAGGGCGTTTTGTAACCTATTGGTACAGTAAAAAATAAGTACATTGAGATTTACTAGCTCTAGTAAATACATGAAGAATTACCTCTAGGTAATTCTTCATGTATACTAACTTAATGTGCATCTACTGAAACCCTAAGCTAAGATATGTTTCGAAAAAATGCCTCGGTTAGTTCTAGAATAAGCCATAGAGGAATTTTAAACTATTAATCAAAACAATTTTCATTTAATTTGTAACTGTAATGTCAAAAAGCAGCGTTTGTTTTGTTTATTTTGTTCAAAACGTAATATTTTGTAGACATGTGATTTGATTCAGTGACCAAGATGGAGATTTTTACCTTTGGTAACCTGCCCTATGCCAGGTTCCCTGGCAGCATCCTAGCTAAAAGATCTGCAAATATCATATATGATGTTTTCATTGAGGGTTTGCTGCCACTTGCGTAGTGTTATGTCCGTGCTCGAATCGGTTTTAATCCAGTGATATTACTAGTTTTTTTTAGGATTACCAACAGCGCATTTTTAAATAGTTGATAGAAAAATCTTACATAGAAGTACCAGAAAAAAGTCGGTGTCATATGGTAAAAGTTTTCATTTCCTGTCCCAAATTGATATCCGTATTTTCGATGGTATTTTTTTTGACAACACAATTTAAATAAAAAAACACATAGCACTGATCTGCATTTTATAGAAGCAGACGGATGCCTTTGTTCGATCGTCGGAAAAGCTTATTCGATAAAGAAAACCGTGAAAAACTTTGAACGGATTCCTGTTGTGATATGTTAATCAACTTGCATTGCAGTTCACATATATGAGTTGGAAAAGTTTCTATGCCAAAAGCGCCAGCTAAGCGAAGAAAATTTTTATGACGGACATGAAAATGTCATTCCTTATCAATCCCATTTCACGACATCATTGAACGCCTAAAATCACCGTCCACTTATACAGATGTGCCGTTTTGATTATTCCAAACGTCTCCATAAACATTTCTCCCGACGTCGTTCCAAAAATCTTAACCCAATTCTATCCATTACCAAACGAATGGTACGTCGCCGACTACGACGACGCCGACGTCATGCGTGATCAGAATCCGTTATCTACGCCACGTCCTAAGCCACGACGTCTTGAGCCCAGAGGGTGAAGGGGGACTAAGACGACCTCCCTCTGTCGCGCGCATACCCCCCCCCCCCCCCCCCCCCACCCTTCCGGCAAAGTCTAGTCAGGATAGCCCAAGGCTCGCTACACAAGCCAATCAAACAACGTGGATCTCTGGTGCAGTGAGCTTTCTCTTAAACCCTCTCACTACAAAACAAAAGCAGCCCGGTGATAAAGCCGCCTGTTTTATCTTTACTTCACCGACGAATATATAGTCCATCCCACTCCACGCTGTCACCAAAACGTAACAGCAAACAGAAGGCTGTGGTGATAAAATTCCCGCGCTATAAAATAGTGTGAGTGTTTTTTTTTCTATTCGAATGTTTGCTGTTTGACGTATGTTTGTGTCTGTGTGTATATAGTGTGATGGCATGTACTGCGTGATTAAGTGACTCTGGTCGTTGTTTGAGGTGGCGGTGGTTAAAATCACTGCCTCACGTGTGTGTTTGTGTGAGTGTGAGTGTGTCATAGGTTGTTTACATTGCACACTGGAGTGCACGTCACGTCACGCTCGCCAGCGCTATCTGTGATCGTGATCGACACGACATATACGATTCCACGCGAAGAGACTTGCCATAATCAAAAAAAAAGGGGGCTGTGGATTTCAGTGTTAGCGCTTAAGCGTTCTTGTTTTGTTTTCTTTAATCACGCTCAGCCTATTTAGATTTTAGATCTTTCCGATTTTTTTTTTAGAAAGACAAATTGATGATCTGTCGCTTATGTCGACTGGCCTCTGGGACTATGTCAATCTTTTAGTTCTGAACTAGGTCACGATCGTTATACGTTACCGGTTTCAGGTTATGCTTAGGTAAGATTAGTGAATATGCAATGAGGCGTTTCGTAGAGAAGGGTTTTGTTGGTTTTATAACTAGCATGGGTGGACTTACATTCAAATTATGTTTGAATCTCATCAACATGGTGGCCCAGTTTTCTTTTAAGTGCTCACGAAAAACAAAACTAAGATTATCGACATGCCGATGTCCTTCGTAGTTCAGCTCTACACTGTTTTTTTTTTTACCATTTTCACTTCGTGTTTGCCGTACTATCGGAAAATGTATTAAGGACTTTGTTAATTTGTATTCCATTTATTCGTCTCATTCCGCTTTCAAGACAATGAATGTGTGATTTATTGAATGAATAGTGTGGTTTAGAGACGCGTCAACCTTTTGGTCATTTTGCGCCTGTGATTTATTTACTAGGCTGCATTCGAATCATCGACTTCGGAGCCCACCTTTTTGTACTGATCCCAACGCCATAGCATCTCCACCCTCCATTCAATCCCATCCAATCCCTTCCTATAGCATCATGATCTAACCACTGGACCACTATATGACTCTAGCCATATCTGCACACTCCATCCGCCTACAGCCCGATCGTCGCTAGAGTCCGCGCGGTGTACGTTCGTTATCTCTGACCGACTGGCGTCCCTAGGGACGCGCTTGCATGCCATCGGCCCGTTAGACTAACCGGGACGGCCTCCGCAGCGCTGTCTCGTGGCAGGACCGCCAGGCGCACTTCACCGCGTTCAAGCACCCCGTTGGGGACGAAATAACACCCACGGTCACTTGTCTGGGTCGCAGTGGCGGTGGTTCATACAGTTTCAACACTCTATAAGGCAACCAAGTCATACTGGATAAACAAACAGACTTCTTTCAGCATCAACATAAAAGTTCTTATGTATTTATGTCGTTAGAATGCTGTGAGTTTGGCCGTTTTGATTGGAAGTTCTTATCCTAACTGTACTCTACAATTTAAAGCCTACTTGATGGTGACTTTTCTGGCTGGCTGATCGTGTAAGCACGTCGATTGACGACCCAGAATTTGGTCTGTCGCATTGCAGCACGAGGCAATTTAAATTTCGGTCACCCCACCGATGTTGGCAAACCGTCTTGTGTCCATGGAAGAGGCTTACCGCTGTAAACTGAAGAGGGAAACAAAGAAATTGCTTGCTTGGTTTTGGTCATGAAGATAAAACTGTCACAGAAGTGTCAAAATAAGAACATTTTCTGCAAAGACACTTACGTTAACTGATCTAAGGCTAAAGCAACAAACCAGGATTTAATTTTAGCCCGATCAATTTGGGGATACATTTGTTATCATTATGGTAAATATCCCTAAATACTTGGACAGGTGTTAAACTCAGCTTTGTGGATCCAGCGCTGGGGAGTAAACGCTAAACAACCTGGCACCAACGGCGTATGCAGCTTTTCAAAAAAATGTTACCATGGCGATAGCAAATTTCTCTCCGGTGTCAAAGGACATGCACCTCAGACCTCCCAGTGCGCCGCTAGTGAACGGGCAGGCATGGTCGAGGGCGGTGACAACGGCGAGGGTAGCGCGCGCGGGACGCGAACTCGGACCGGGAATGACTGCAATTAGGGCGGATGTCGATGAATTGTTGATGGCGGGCTCGCATGACACCGCCACCGCTAGCTGTCACACGTGTGTTGAAGAGGGTAGCGGCTACGGTGCGAGAGAGGAAATGTCCGCCTGTTTTATAGAGTTGGACATTTGAAAATGTCGCTTTTTTTGGGGGGTGTCCCGATATCGTAAGTAGCACTGTAAAACTTACACTTTTTGCCAACTTTGAAGAAAATACATTACCATTAGAGGTTCATTGGTAGATTCAACGTTTGGTAGACATGAAGGTGCTGAGATCGTCTGACAGAGCTTCTCAATTCTGCTATCTTATGTTACCACGGGTATATCATGGCCTAGCATAGGATGTTCAATGGTAGATTCAACATTTGGTAGCCATGGAGATGCTGAGATCACCTGACAGAGCTTCTCAATTCTGCTATCCTATGTTACCATGGGTATATCATGTCCTAGCATAGGAGGTTCAATAGTAGATTCAACGTTTGGAAGCTATGGAGATGCTGAGATCGTCTGATAGAGCTTCTCAATCCTGCTATCTTATGTTACCACGGGTATATCATGGCCTAGCATAGAAGGTTCAATGGTAGATTCAACGTTTGGTAGCCATGGAGATGCTGAGATCGTCTGACAGAGCTTCTCAATTCTGCTATCTTATGTTACCACGGGTGTATCATGGCCTAGCATAGGAGGTTCAATGGTAGATTCAACGTTTGGTAGCCATGGAGATGCTGAGATCGCCTGACAGAGCTTCTCAATTCTGCTATCTTATGTTACCACGGGTATATCATGACCTAGCATAGGAGGTTCAATGGTAGATTCAACGTTTGGTAGCCATGGAGATGCTGAGATCGTCTGACAGAGCTTCTCAATTCTGCTATCTTATGTTACCACGGGTGTATCATGGCCTAGCATAGGAGGTTCAATGGTAGATTCAACGTTTGGTAGCCATGGAGATGCTGAGATCGCCTGACAGAGCTTCTCAATTCTGCTATCTTATGTTACCACGGGTATATCATGACCTAGCATAGGAGGTTCGATGGTAGATTCAACGTTTGGTAGCCATGGAGATGCTGAGATCGCCTGACAGAGCTTCTCAATTCTGCTATCTTATGTTACCACGGGTATATCATGGCCTAGCATAGGAGGTTCAATGATAGATTCAACGTTTGGTAGCCATGGAGATTCTGAGATCGCCTGACAGAGCTTCTCAATTACCGCGGTTAAAGTGTGTCATGTTGGTCAGAGATCCCACTCGTGATTGTCATGGATGGCTAATATAGAAAAAATACTTGTTAAACTAAGGACCTCTAACAAGCAGTAGATACGAAAATAGAAAGTATTTATGCAAAACCTTGCTGTCCAGGTAATGGTCTACTCAACATATGAACGCCATGTTTGATGCAACAATTCTTTCCACATGGAAAAAGATATCACTTGTGCCTTAAAAGCCAATCGGAAGTTTGATTATATTTTCAAAACTCCACAAATTCAAAAAATCTGCAAAAAAGTAGACTGAAACTAAAAGTGTGAAAAAACGAGTGTTAAATAGCATTATTTTAACCCTGAATGCACTGCGCCACTCTTTCGAGGGGAAAGCTCTCTAATATTGCGAAGGTTGGCAGGAGTGGTAGTGTCGAGTTGGCGACATCGCATGTGATTGTCTGCTGGAATTTTGTCGCGTTTGTGTAAAACATCCGAGTGTCGCACTGGTCACTGCACATGCGCCACTGGTAGAGAGCTGCACAAATTTGTGAGCACTTTTTAGTGTCTAATTATTTATGTCAGCGTTGCCCCCCCCCCCCCCATCCCCCCAACTCATGGTATCGTATGTCTCGAGATGTAAGAAGGTATTTGGGTAAAGTCGTTATTTTTCAACTCATTTTTTACACAGGGTTCGTGTAAAACTCTGTCCAGATAAACTTTAGCAGTTTCTTGACACGAAAGAATTATGCTGTACATAGTTTTGAGTATTTTTTTTAGGTTTTTTCTTTTGAACAGCAACATAAAATCGCAATAATTAACGTTGGGGGAGAAACGAAACGTACGTAATCGGAATGGTACTTTTTTTTTGCAGACAATTTGCATAACGCGTGATGTACGTTTATTTATTTAGAGGTTCACCAAGAATTAGAAACTAATTGCAACGAAATTTTTTAAAAGTTCTTAACTTTTGTACTTGCTACAAAACGTATAAACGTGCAAACGTGAAAAACGGTGCGATCATGACTTTACTCTAAAGAATGGCTGAATTATTTCTTACAAAATCGCTGTTTAAAAAAGCGTTCGCCATTTCTAAAAACACAAGTTTAATAAAGAAATATCTTTAGAGATTATTCAATGGTCTGCAGAGATAGTATTTTAGAGTAAAACAGAGGACCCTTATAACAAAAGACTTCTTATAGTCGCCCAGACGTATATATACTTCTCAATTTCCCAACGCAGACGTCTAAGACACATCGTTTTTTTGCCAAAGCTTTACGGGGCCACAGGTAATTTATAGCAATCTACACTTTCCAATACCAAAGGTATAGAGTTGAGGTATCTAGCACATAGTAAAGTCAGGATTCGAACACTAGTCCACATGGCTATGTTGACTAGTCTGCGTGGTAAAGGATATGGAGGTGGCTACGCGATGTTATTTATGGTGATGACTGCACCCTAGAATCGAACTTGGGACGTTTGCAGACAGACAAAGCCGACGTCGAGACGAAATATATTACGTGTGGTGAATTGCCAGTGCTGGGGGCTTGAGAGGTTTGGAGATGGGATCGGGGCTTCAATAATCCTTCGTTGGCGTTGTCAGGTGGGGGACTGGAGTCTTCTGGGATTTCTGCTGTTTGTCATGTTCGTTTTGAGATTACAGTAGTTTTGGTGATTATTTAATGCCGAGAATCTAAGTTATACTATTAGGAAATAATAATTGTATGTAGTTTTTAATTATTTTCTGTATCATCATCTTTATTTTCTGCATAAACTTATTATTCGACCTAAAAAAAAACAAAAAAAACACAATTATTTTACCAATCAATAAGAACAACTACCTAAACTCATTCTATATTCCGCAGATAACAAAACAACTTACCATCTTTTCGTTTGCCGTCTTTCAATATCTACTTATGTAATGATTGAAACTGAGAAACTTTTCAAGCCTCATTTAAAAAGTGTTAAAAATGTTTGTCACAAAAGACACACAAATATTTGCTTCTCTTATAATACAGCCGTCAGAGTTCTTTTAGAGCTTTCTTCTTCGACGTTTCTACAGTTTTGTGCTGTAATTTATTAAGTTTGAAATTTGACGCTATGGACAAGTTTTTGAAGCCGCCAACGAAATTTTAACCATTTTCGTGGAATTCCATTATCCCCTGAAAACCTCGACCTCTCAATTTTGGCGACTCATTTTTTGATTATGTTTTAAAAAAGTCAGACCCCACGGGAAAATCCAGATCAAAATCTGAAAAATTCACCATTCTCCAAATCAACTTGAAATTGCTATGTCTTTTGCATGAAAATTAAATCTCGATTTCAATTAAGCATTGAAGTAAAATAAACACATACAACTTTTGGTTTTTTGTTTTAACGTTCACATAAAACGATCGTGAACCACTGCAAAAACATACAACATCGCGTTGTAATTCCTCCCCAAATCACATTGCAGTCCCTGCCAATCACTCACGGCTACATCCACCCTGCAAAACACTTCGCGTCTGCCAGACAACAACAGCCCAAGACAACTGAAACATTTCTAATACCTTTCACCCAAAGACACAGCAACGCTCCTGAAAATGCGACGGCCACAAAATATGTTGAAAAGCCAAACATAACTCGCCCGTTCTTCCACACCTGAACCTCACGGATGCCTCCCAGACGAAGACACTCCACAAACCGGCTGATCGATTGCCTAGATGAGCCATTTAATTACAAAATCGTTAATTTTCACTCGCGATGGTGCAGTACACTGGCGCATTTTGTTTCTGCTTTTCGTGGAGCAGTGCGCGCGAGCGGTGGAGGGTTTTGGGGGGGGGGGGGGGGGGGGGGGCGAGGGGGACAGGGTGGCAAGGGGGGTTTTGGGGGGCTGCAGGGCGAAACAGGTGCAGAATGGAGGTATGTGTCTGCATGTTGTGCGAATATCCACCGGGTACGGATCAAGTTGGAACGACAGATCGTATGGTGTGTAAATACTGTACAGGGAAATCGGTTTGGTATTTACAAGCTGTGATTTAAGTTTGTATGCAAGGAATTTGAAGCTGGTTTAGTTTGGTTTGTGAGCTTAGATGATTAATGGTTAATGTTTGACAAGTTTGTATTATAATCTTGAGTTGAAAGAGGTGGTTGGTTGGCACCTCGTCATGTGGGGTAGACGAGATTGTATAAGGTAAGTGAAACTATAAAATGAACATTTGTCAAGGTTAAAAGAAATTTCGTTGATAAACAGACCTCTATGTCGTGAACGATAAAAAAAAACATCCGCAAATATGCATAAGAAAACAAAAACACCACAGCAAAAAGTCCAAAGTTAAAAATCCAAAAAAACAGCAAATCGCGGAAGAGGTAAAAGTATTGCACTCTATAAAAATATAAAACCGTGTGCGTTGATCGTGGCGCCAAAAGCCGGGCTATAGTTGCTGCTCGTCTAAAACGCCGCTGGCAATAAAATTCCCCAAATTCTCGACATCCACATTTGCCACCTCTCCCGGAAAAACAAACAAACAAACAAACAAACCAGCGCCAGCGCCAACCAATTCCCAGCAAGCTCGCGCCAGAAACGTCGTTGGCGCTAAAAAAAAAAAAAAAAAAAAAACAACAACATCAACACAACGCGATCGAGATTAATTAACCATCCAGGTCAGCGTGACATGACGCAATGCACCATCTCGTTCAACGACGCATCGGCTAAATCATCAAAAATAATAATAATAAATAAATATATAAATATATATATATATTCATAAACCCCACCGAGCGGCACCAAATGTAGCGGATTGCGTCAGTAGTTCGTCTGGTCGTCGCTAGCAGCACTGACGTCGGCAAGAGAAGCGTTAAGCATTATTTTAACAAATCATTACGATTAACAGCCAAGATAAACGCGTGTGTGTAGCACACTGGTCTAGACAGAGAGAGAACTATACAGCAATACGTGCAAGAGCAAGCGAGAAAAAGCATACACACACAAGCGCCAGCGAAGAGAGAAACTTGCGGAGCAAATTGCGGCATAGTGCGGAATGCAGGTCGTTCGGTGGCTCAATCGATAGCGTGCCACCCCCTAGCCCACCCCTCCTGGTGGCCTCCAACCCCCCTGCCCCCCACCATCACTCGCTGCCCGGACCGGCACGGTATACGAGAAGATCCACGTGACCTCGCGTATCTCGTGGCACGTGACTTTACAGCCCCCCCCTTACCCTGTACTTCCCTTCTGGCCCTTCCTGGAGGTCGACCGGTGCCCCCCCCTCTCCCACCTCGCTGGGATCTTCTAAGGGCTGAGCGCACAACAGGATTAGTGGGGACTCGCGATTTTCGTCAGGGTTTTCTATTGCCTGGCTCCAGATGCTCCTGCTGCTTTTCGCAGTCTGGTAGAGACGTTTCATTAGTTGGCAAGGAAAGCAATATAAAGCTGCGTGGTGGAGGACAGATTTCGGGGTATGCACATTTTTTTTATGTGAATGCGAATTTTCTTGAGGGTTTAATTAATAAGAATGTTGCGTATTAACGCTCGATATTGTTGTTAAACTGTATTTGGAAGCTTGTAAAACAACTACGGTCGATTTCAGTGCCTTTGATATTTAAAAAATCTATTTTATGTACTTATAATGTTTTAAATGCTAAAATAAAGCTAACTCTGACAAAAACTATTTGAACTGGGTTAAGAAAAAGTTAAATTAAATAGATTATTATTAATTAAAGATGAATTAAGGTTAGATAAAGTAGACATGAGTCTAATAACCAGTATGAGGCTAACTCTATTTGTATCTTAAAAGGATCTTTTTATTCGGGAAATTCTTGGGGAATTAACTTGGTTTTATTTCTTTACTGGTGCTAAGGTCCGTTTGTCTGTTGTAAAGCGACAGCCGCACCAAACATTCTTATGCTAGAAAATTCGTTCGCGTGTGTTCCCGGGATGACAAATTTAATTTATACTTTACATTTTAAGCGATCCATTCGAACAACCAGATAATTTGAACGACATTATACCCATTAGTGTATGCAGGTTTTGCAGTAGCGGAAACCAAAGTGGACCGATAAGCAATTCCTTGAGGGCATTTAATTGAATTTCCCTTGGGAATACCCATTTACTAAATAGCCCTTAGGGTTAAGGACATATTATTGATGAGGCTTTGAAATTTACTATATTCTAAGCTATTTCTTCGAGTATATAACTAATGGCAACTTGGAAATTCAAACTCACCTTGCAGATCAATTTTTCTTGACTACTTTACTTTAATTAATAACATTTTTGTTTTTCGTTTATTTGACTTGAAATTGATACAGCTCTCAGCCAAAAATGAATTGCCTGGCTTCAATTTTTACGAGGAGGCTAAATCTTATCCTTTATCTAGGTATTTGAGATTATCAGAGAGAAAAAATTAACTAAATGAGAGAAAATTTCGGGAAACTTACCAAACTTTTAAGAGATTTTATAGCCCTAATTTGAGGGTAAGAATTATCATAATCGATTATGTTGTAAGTGAAGGATTTAGTTTTTGCACACCAGGAGTCTTTTTTTCGATAGTGTATTTACTTTGTTTGTTTGTTTGTTTGTTTGTTTAGTGTCTTGAAGATTCGATTGAATGTACACAGACATGTCAGAAACATTTCAATGTACAATATGTATACATCTAAGAATACATATAAAAATATATTTTAGCCAACATTTGAACCTATACGTTTTCCTGAACTTGGGTAAAAAGCGCATTTTTTGGTGGTTTATTTTGACAAGGTGGAGAAAATATTTCGGCAAGAAACCTATGTTGTTTCAAAGTTGAATGTTTTATCTGTAAATGTTCTAATTCTAGCATTTTTTCTCTGAACTTTATGGTTAGGAAATGTCTGGAAAATTGGTTTAGACCAGTATAGGTATTTCACATTAAGAATGGACAGCACTTCTTTTGAAGATGGAAAACATTTCCCTACTTTTTGCTACCATCTAATGAGCAAATAGATTGATGTCCAATCATTCAAATCAAATGAGGACATTCGAAGATATTGTTTGCTGTAATGGGGAATAATCGCAATCAGCGGTTTTTTTTTTAATAATACTTAACAAAGAGTGAAGTATTTCACATGCTTAAATTTTAATTACAATACTTCTTAAAAAGGATGTGATAAGCTTTATTATAAGCCCCAGGGTTTTTTTTTTTTTATGCCCTCTTTGAACTCACCAGCATTTTACCTCAATATACCCAGACTTTTTGGCACAATTCAAGCAAAACAACTTCTACGAAGAACATAACTTAAGGTGGTTCCACTATTGTTTGTTGCAGGTAGCCCGTCCTATGCAGGGGCAGCAGATCGTGAGCACATGGAGAACTACTACAAAAGAGACACCGCCGGAATGAGCATTCATTGTTGACATTTGGTAAGTCTACACACAGTCACAGTTTACTGATGGTCATAGCACAAACGGGTTTGAAACATGTAAGTGATTTTTCCGAAATAATTGAGAGTTAGAAATAACGACTGTTTAACTTAGATTAACCGTATCAGAGACATCTGAATTCAGTTGGAGTACAGTGCGGCATACAAAATTGAAAAATTATATGACCAAAAAAACGTAGGTACTTCTTCCACATTGTCCAGAGTTGTAGGTTAGGTTGAAATTGAGAGATACATTAAAAGAGAGGTCTTATTTCGAGTATAAATCAGTTTGTAGACCAAAGAAATGCGGTTTTTTAACATGTTTGTTTCTGCTTGTTGATTTCGACAAACAGCTCATTACAAACAAATCATACATATTCATATACATCGCATACATCGGCAAAATAACCAACCTCACTTCTTTCTTTCCTCCATACAACCCTATCGCAACATAGAAATGATAGAACCCGTAATGTAAACTCCTCCCAACGGTAAACATTTTCTTTCCAACGGACGCAAACACACAAAAAAACGCCAAACACGAGCCAAAAATTCCAGAAAAGCCAAACCTACCTCGTCATGGCAGCTGCGAACGACATATACCTACCGGTCGACACAGAATCCAGGCACGAGCTCATCAAATGGCACATAGTAGAGAGCTAGAGAGAGAGAGAGGATTCAGTGTGTTTATTTCCACCCCATCAAACCCCTTCAAAGTCAGTAAAACGGCGGACGCCTCAGGCAGCGTTAAACCAGACACCGTGCGCGCTGTTGACGCAGCCATTAGCGCCAATCAGCCCCTGGCGGACGGGTGGGAAACTTTGCCTGCAAACACCATGTTCATTACTGATAGACACAGCTTCAATTAAATACGTTATCCAGGTTCGATTTGCTCTGTGAGCATTGAGAGAGGCTTATTTTGACTTGACATACGACCCTTTATGAGGTTAATGAGGACGCAGGTGGTTAGATACGGTAGACTTGGTATCGGCATCATTTCAAATCTTAGTTCAATGTTGTTACATAACCTCAACAAGAGATAAACTCAAATTCGAGGAAAACACGTTACATTTGAGACCAGTCAACTCAATAGAAGCAATATAGTGAAAGCCAATAATGTATGTCTCTGTGGCTGAGTGCCACGTAATGTCAAAACGTAAGAGTCTTTTAAGAAGTGTATCCTCAAATGAATTCAAATATCGAAAACTATCAAAAAATGTATTATTATGCTCGTAAGTCGTAAGTCAAACAATTGGAATTACCTATAACTTGAGAAGTTTTCTAGCGAATACATATTTTCCTCGCTGTCAAAATCTCTTAAAACTCTTTCCAACTAAAATGCATCAAATTCTCTTCTAATAATCGTGTTCGAATATCAATTCGATGGTATGAAGAGCGTATCCTGTGCTATCTCACGAAACCACCGACCTCCTCGACAAACGCCAATAAAACCTCACACCAAAAGCTGGAACCAATGAACAGACAAAACACCACGCACCAGGCAAACACAAAGAGACAATTCTAGACAAACGCCTTCGCTGGCACCACATCAAAGGTCGCCAACTTCGCGCCATCCACCGCCACACAGTTGACTTGCCCCGAGGCCTGCAGTCTCTTAAAGGGGAAATAGGTATAGGAGATGACAAATTGCGGCAATCTCTCTGCAAACATTTCTCTAACGGCACATACAAACGAAATCACGCTAAATTATTTAAAGCCTGTTTTTTTCTTTCTTCTTTCCCCCCCCCCCCCCCCCCCCCCCCCCCCCAATGGTTGGCAATGTGTACGTTGGCAGCAGATGGGGAACCGTTGAATAATTTCACAGCAGTTGGCATTCCCGTCGCTGCTAATGTGAGAACCATGTAACATTCTGCTAGCATCCAACCCGCCACGAGGAGCGCTGCAAGCGCGCGCGCGCCTGCATAGTTGATGAACCCGATTATAGACTTCCAAACATGATGATTTTAGGAAAAGGAGTGGGGCGGTGGATATTTCGAAGTCCTGCGTGGAATTCGGTCATGAATGTTTGCTATATAGGCAACATACAGCGTACCAGAATACTCTAATCGTGTACATATCGTGGAATAACAGATTTTCCATCTTTATTAAGCTGCTGAAGTCATTGAACCTTGATGAACCTAATCAAAGGCAACAGTAACTTTAGTTTTTGTAAGGAATACATCAATAAGCAATGTCAAAAGATAAATTTACAGCGATACGTTAAAAAAAAATTATATCCCTACTCTCTCAAAAGCAAAACTAGTCGTGAGTGTTAACATTAAATCACCGTAAGCGCCATCTAGCGAACGACGCAAAACCACTAGCTGCACATTTAACATCTTATGCGCATATTTTGTAACCAAAGCAGATTAAGGTGCCACTACATCCACAATTTTCCTTCCAGATTCCATCGCTCGGATGTCGAACACATCCTGGCAGCACTTGCTAGTCCCGCTGCTCCTATTGGTCAGCGGACTACGCTGCGCACCACCCTCGTCGCAGCAACAACCAAACAGCATCCAGCAACAGCACCGTCGACATCGCGAGGCCGGTAGCCACGTGCCGATTACCCACGACACAGACGGACAGCGCGATGACCCGATGGTGGCGCTGTCACGCCGCAAGCCCCGGGACAAGCAGACTCCACCAATCATCAGCCAGATCAGCCGGCTAGGCGACGACGGCATCGACTTCCCCGGCGAGGAACCAGAGTTCGCTCATCCTGAGAAACAGAGACTAGAATCGTTCCGTGATTCGTCGTCGTCGCGAATCGACGGCGAGAGGTTGGAGTTTCGCGATCCTGGTTTATCGCGACGTGAGGTGGAGGATGGCGTCGAGAAAGGGGACAGTTTCCGCGGGCGGGACGGTGAAAAGCAGGAGTATGGCGGGTCGCACCGGCACGAGGCTGGGGAGGGCGAGGTCGGCTCTGAGGACTCGTTGATTGTGCAAACGAAGAAAGGGAAAGTGCGAGGGAAGACTATTCCGGCGACGACGGGGAAGCTGGTCGACGCGTGGCTGGGGATCCCGTACGCGCAGAAACCGATTGGTGAGCCTTGACGCCTGTTGGCGGCCGTTGTCGGGGGGGGGGGGGGGGTGGGGGGGGCGTTTACGCTTGTTTTTGTTGTATTGGTATTTTACTCCAATAGCATTCGTGAACCAGAACGCAAATATTCTCCAAGCTGCGATATCATAAATCTGGGGGTATATTTGGTATCACCTCCACAGAAAATCTGACAACCCGTCTGTAATCCGCTTTTGATCTTAAACTCAGGAGGCTAAACCTAAGCCCTGGCTTGACAATCCAGTTTAGTACTTGTGGGCACCGCTACTTTGAGTTTTCCCCTGGCATTTTCAAGGTCACGGCACACCGTGCCACTGAATGCAGTGCTAAACTCGAATTTTTCTCACCACGAAATAGACGCTAGACATATTACTATCGGGTGTAACGTTGACTTTGGGGACGGCGTTTGTTTGCCTACTTACCATCGTACACCGCGCTGTTAATTATTAACTCAACGTCAACCGAAAGGAGGTTGGCTGTTTACCTGTGGGTCGTTGCGACGATGGAAGGAGCCAGTTTTATACCTAGTTCCGATAAACGCGTATCGCTTATTTATAGACAGTCATTATGGTGTCGTTTTATCAGGAAAACTTAGGCAAAAAAGTAAAAGAGTATCCAAAAGTTTCTACCTCAAAAAAGCGATTTTAGAAATTCACATTGGTCTTTACATTGTGATATGTAGTTTGAAAGTCCGTGCCAATGACCGGGTGGCTAGACAATACACGAGCACTGCTAGAAAGTCGTGACGAGACGTGTTTTTTAAACAAATCTTTTACTATTATTACAGAACGGCCTTTCTAGGGAGCTTTTCCCGACACTTTCGACAAACTGACAGGGACGTTCTAGAATAAAGTTACCTTTGAACATAGCTGGTGCCAAATCAAAAAGTGTGGTTTTTAAGATATTGGTAACATGGTAAGAGTTTTAGCTCGTAGTTTTCTTTAAAAAAAAAAAAAACAGTTTAGCTTTGCGGTAACAGGTGGCCGAACCGAGCTAAAGCGAAGTTTACTGCAAGTAACTTTTGTATCACTCAAGAAAAACAATCGTGAAGATTTCTCCAAAAATACAAAGATACTCTAAATCTAGCAGAACCCAGGTTCAAAAATACATAATTTCCTAATTGAGTGTTATGACCTATCTCGTGCGGGTGAGCATGAGTCATTAGCTTTCGTTGCAAATCATCAAAGTTGAAATCAATCACATGAAAAAGTGCAGCAAAAACGAGAAAAAAAAAAAAGATAAAACTTCACAGCATCAATGGCAAGATCACTTGAAAAAACTTCTAGAATTTCAAGACAAAAATACAAATACCCATCGGACTCATTTTTGCATTACGTTCGCAGTCCGTCTAGTTTATATTCGCGCAAGAAGCATCTAATTCAACCCAAGTTTCAAGTAACATGCCTTAATTACGTAATTAGCTAATGAATACAACTCCATTGCTTAAGGGTAGGATGCCCTCGTATACAAATCGCGTCAATACGCCTCTCCCCATTCCACCCCATCAGAAAGCATAACCCCGCTCCCCCACCCAACCCACCCTGCATAGTCGCACCGTCAAAACATCAGATCGTTGCCGGTGTACACCCCCCCTGTGACCCCAACCCCCCCACATCCGGCTCGTTATCTCGGGGCTGTCTGATCATATTGATTGGAGGTGTAATAGACGGAAAGCGCTGGTAGGATGTGGAGACATAATTGCACACCGGTAGAAACCTGGCTACATTTGTTGGTTATGGATTTTCAAGAGTCGATAGGCGGGTAGCGTTAGACAAAAATATTTGGCAAAATATGGCTCCTATGGTAGGATGAAATCTGATTTAAATTGCAAACGCTTGCAATATGCGGGGTATTTTATTATTTTCAACACTATAACCGTCTCAGAAATTGATGCCCAAACGGGGTTCTTCTCATTGGAGAATTGTCATTCTCATCAAATACACTAAAATCGTCTCAAACTGCCAGTGTCCAAGTAGCTCAATGGTTTAAAGCATCACCCACATAGGTGGAGATCGGGGTCCCCATTTGGGCATCAATTTTTGAGACGGTTAGAGTCTTGATAATAATAAAATACCTCCCATGGACTACCATCTACTTTGCAGCTTCTAGGATGCAGCTTAAAATTCAGAACTGCATTATTTCTTTCAAAACAAGTTATGCCACAGGTTTTTAAATTCTCAATAAATGACAATTTTCTTTCGTTTACTATGGCGATATTTTGGTGATTAATTGATTATTGGGAATAAACCATACACTTTTTTGACAATGGGCACTGCTCTAATGGCATCGGTGAATTAGTGGATGATGAGGATGATGATGAATCTAACCTAGCATAGAAGAGAGAACCCGGTACCGACACGTAGCCTACTTCTGTCAAAGAGCACACAGGAGTCCTTCAAAGTAACGTCCCTTCCGAAGGACCGTACAACGCGAACAACAGGATTCCTTCACAAATCCATGCTGTCAAGAGGCTGATAGGCGAATGAATTTGCTGTACTAACTTTCATCCCTCCAACCTCTCTCCCGAACAGAACTGGTCATGTGTATGATGGTCACTCATCCAATACCTGACTCAGCGCAGTGTTGCTTAACTTTCATCCCTCCAACCTCTCTCTCGAACAGAACTGGTCATGTGTATGATGGTCACCCATCCAATACCTGACCCAGCGCAGTGTTGCTTAACTTTCATCCCTCCAACCTCTCTCCTGAACAGAACTGGTCATGTGTATGATGGTCACTCATTCAATACCTGACCCAGCGCAGTGTTGCTTAACTTTAATCCCTCCAACCTCTCTCCCGAACAGAACTGGTCATATGTGTGATGGTCACTCATTCAATACCTGATCCAGCGCAGTGTTGCTTAACTTTCATCCCTCCAACCTCTCTCTCGAACAGAACTGGTCATGTGTATGATGGTCACCCATCCAATACCTGACCCAGCGCAGTGTTGCTTAACTTTCATCCCTCCAACCTCTCTCCTGAACAGAACTGGTCATGTGTATGATGGTCACTCATTCAATACCTGACCCAGCGCAGTATTGCTTAACTTTCATCCCTCCAACCTCTCTCCCAAACAGAACTGGTCATGTGTATGATGGTCACTCATTCAATACCTGACTCAGCGCAGTATTGCTTAACTTTCATCCCTCCAACCTCTCTCCCAAACAGAACTGGTCATGTGTATGATGGTCACTCATTCAATACCTGACTCAGCGCAGTGTTGCTTAACTTTCATCCCTCCAACCTCTCTCCCAAACAGAACTGGTCATGTGTATGATGGTCACCCATCCAATACCTGATCCAGCGCAGTGTTGCTTAACTTTCATCCCTCCAACCTCTCTCCCAAACAGAACTGGTCATGTGTGTGATGGACACCCATCCAATACCTGACCCAGCGCAGTGTTGCTTAACTGATGAGGTTAATTCCAAATAGACATCATTTTTTATCAATAAAAAATGTTCCTTAGCTATGCTACGCACTAGTGCTTGGGTGCATGTAGTTGCAGCGGTTTGGCTCCACTTTCGCTATGTAAAACAAAAGTCCCGCTCATCCCACAATGGCACATAAAATAGTTTGCAAAGCAATACATAAAAATCGCGCATGGAAAAATCTCTTCAACCTTCAAGAAGGCACGCAATATATGAATATTGAGTTGGCATTCCTAGTATTTATTATGGCATCATTCTGGGAAACTTAATATTTTCTTTTTAAAAAGTGCAATTTAAAAACGATTCTGACAGCGAAAACTCTACCCTGCAACGACATGACGTGGACAGCAGCTGTCAAGTTTGCGACTTGACATATTTCTCCGAACATTTAGATATCTGCAGTGTAAATACAGTCTGTGTTTGAAACCTTATAGACACTTAAAATATTTAGGCGGCATGGAGGTCAACGCTCTTTTCTCTCCAATGAAGTGAAAGCCCTAACAAACATTTTAAGGTTAAGTATTTATTTTACATTTGTTTAAAAATGATAACCTTGCATCCGAAATTTCTTCTGGGGCTGAGTCCGATCATGTCTTCTTGTTGTTTTTTTTTCAGTATTTAAATTCCGTACTTTTACACCATCCAACTCAAATAAGTTCAAATTCGTTTTTGGAGAAGAAATGCACGGCCGTAAATCAAAACAAGCTCATTTATTTTGCAGAGTTAATGGCTTTGTCATTTAAGTGATTACAAAATATATAGTCCTAAAACCTCAGGTGCAATGGGGTTTCAGTTTTTAAACAGCAAAAAGGATTTTTTTTTCATTTTGTGCTCATCATGACCATCTTAGCTG
The DNA here is from genome assembly GCA_947568835.1 of Protonemura montana. Taxonomy (NCBI): domain Eukaryota; kingdom Metazoa; phylum Arthropoda; class Insecta; order Plecoptera; family Nemouridae; genus Protonemura; species Protonemura montana. Next base: position 4,310,025 of record OX387609.1, read on the forward strand.
AGTTGATCTAACCTCACCCCTTCGCATCAGTAAAACACAAAAAATGTAATTAAATCAAAAAATCAACAATGAAATTCGACAGCAACAACAAAATTCGACGAGGCCCAATCAATCAATTCTGACAGCTTACATATAAACTTCTGGAAAAGCAAAAAAGACCCATTGCTAAAAATGTATTCTGTACCACCGTGGATATTGACACCCTTAATTAGGGAATCCATGCCCAGAAAGTGGTAGCTGTTGGGGGTCGACCATGTTTTTGTCCAGATCTCTAAAAAAATGATACAAAATTGAAACCCGGGTGCATTACCGAGAAACGTACGAACTAAATACGTCAGCGAGGGGTGGCTTTCAGACGATGGTAGGGGAGAAAAAAAAACGAGTTCGCTTTTGTTTTCTTTTTCTTGGCAAAGCGCGGAGGGTTGAAGCAAGTTGAACAACTTGATCCTCGGGGCTTAAGTGTTGGCGGTTATGAAAGTATATAGACGGGTGACCGACCCACCTTGGGGTGACTACCCCCTCACCTCACCACCGCCACCCCGTCTGATGCGATTAGACTAGGGTTTCTCGCCGAGTGCCCGGAATCGCAACGGGAAGAAACGGGAAAGGGGGCGGAGGGTTAAAATAACAAAGTTTTTTTGTTGTTGAAATGTGTCTTCATGTTAGTTCACTTTCGCGTAATTGGATAGATCAATTTTGATGAGTTTTTTTTTTTTTAACGGAAAAAGAATTAGAGTTTGATTTGATTTTATATTGTATGAGTATGGCGGGCATTTTACGGCTTAGCTACAGCACAGCACAGTTTAAAAAGGTATAATTTTTTATTAGAATTGCATCAATTGCAAGTAGTTGCGACTTACATGCCAATAATTTCTCTCTGGTTCCAGTTCCGGTTCAGTTTTAAACTCACGCTTTATCGAGGAATTAAGAAAGTTGAAAAACTGGGTTTTAGAAGCAATCATTTGTCAGTTTGCTTTTACTCGCTAATTTAATATGCCTACTTTTCAACTCCTATCTCCTCAGCATTAAAAAAAAAAAGACAGAAGGCGCATACCATACGCACTGGTAAAGCTGTTATCGAAGATTCTCAGAAGCAGTGTCTTGCCAGAAGAGATAACGAATTCCGATGGCAAAAATGGAAACCTGTGTTCATCTCTCCGGAGGAATCATCGCGCTTCAAATAGGAATTCGATATCTTTCATTGGGGAATCGTCAAGCGCGGGAATTTGTTTGAATTAATTAACGACGTCTCGGTTTTGAAGAGAATATGCAGACCAATGTTTGTTTTAGTCTGGAACGAGGGATATCCATGACTGGCACATTCTCGGAAATATTTCAATTAACTTATGTACATTTCGTCTGAAAGTTGAGAGCGGTTTTGATGCTAGAAAAGCTCTTCTAAGCCACGATTTGTGAACGCGGGTGAAATTTTTTAGCTGACCAACAAAAATTGTGTTAAATTTACTATTATCGTTCGACCATAACGCTGGTGTTACTCTGTCATCGCGAAAAATGGCCGCCATATGAGATGCTACTAGGTCGTTTAGAGTGTAAAGAAATTGAATTTCGTTATTTCTTACACATTAATCGCATTTGAAACTGTTTTACGATTAATTAATCTTTATTAATGCTAACTTTGACGATTGATAAACATCTGTTGATATTTTGAGCCGTATTTATTTAATTTTGTAGAGGTTTGTTGAAAAGGACAGTCTCACGCACCATCTGGTGGCACCTACCGTTATCACGTGCTGCCAGCTCGTTTGCTAAACTAAAACACTAACTTTAGCTCTCTGACGATGCCGATAAACTCGATGCTCTTTTGTATCCGTGTTTGCGCGAAATCTTGTTTAGATGAATGTTAGTTTGCGATCGTTAAAAAATAAAAATATATTTTCATCGCAATAATGGGATTCTTTAGGCTGGTTTTCATATTTGAAAATACAAGTATCAATGCGTATAGGTTTGAGTCAAAAATTGATTCTAAGATGCAAAAAAGTGAGTATTTAAGTGAGGTATTTTTTCATGTACTGCCAAGTATAGTTGTTAAGCGTCCAAAAATTCCTGTACTGGTCAAAAACAAATGCATTGTTCTCACATAACGGATCAGCACAGTGCCCACGAGATCATTACAAAAACTAGACTACTCAAATTTGTCTGATTTTCGTTGCCAACTTAGAAACAAAAATACTTTGTAAAGCATGTGAGATTCAATGATAAAACCAACGTTTGGTAAATACGCCGTCTTTCTTTACCGCGAGTATAACTGAACTCTCCTGTTGACCCGGGTTTGCTATGAATTTAATCCGAGAACAATATTTTACAACTACTCGTTCAATTGAAATCCATGTTGACCCGACTGGCCGGGTGTCAATTAATTTTCACAACAACAAACAGAAGAGAGTTATTGGCATTCGTCTGGCAAATTTTGCGCCAAGCTTAATGCAAGACTCTAATGGATATTGACGACACGTCAAAGATTGTTTGCAAGGAATAACATCATCATCGTCAAACTTCTCATAATGTTCATGCTGTAAACCATTTGTTAAGTCGCGTTTCGTTACTCTTGGGCTGCTTATCATCCATTTCATCCTGAGATACAGACGGGGGATTTAATTCTTGTGACAGTTTTTATGTTTGAGGTACACGAGATACCTAGAAGACGCAGAAAAGACCCAGATTTTGATTTATTTGAACGACGCACTGTTTTGACATCTGGCCATGCGGCACTGGTCTTATGACGTCGGCGAATGAGTGGATGAGGATGAACCTAACCTAGCCTAGAAGGGAGGAGGGGAAATACGGCGCCGGCACGTAGCTTACTCCTGTCGTTGTGCATAAAAGGGGACCACTGGTTTAATGTCCCTTCTGAAGGACGGTACAACTCGAACAACAGGATTCCTCGACAAAGGTTGATAAGCAAGGCGAATGAAGCTTCTGTACTAACTTTCATCCCTCCAACCTCTCTCCCGAACAGAACTGATCATGTGTATGATGGTCACCCATCCAATACCTGACCCAGCGCAGTGTTGCTTAACTTTCATCCCTCCAAACTCTCTCCCGAACTGAACTGGTCATGTGTATGATGGTCACCCATCCAATACCTGACCCAGCTCAGTGTTGCTTAACTTCAGGGGTGATCTGATGAGAACCAATTTCTCCAACACGCCAAACCGTTCGGTGCCCAGATTTTGAGAGACTCAGAATGTATAAAGTAGAACGATGGTAGAGATTTGGAAAATCACTGGTATTTAAAATCAGAGTTTAATGTTTCAATTTTTGTTTTTCCTGACGCTAATACGTGGGGTAACTTTTCTCAATGGTTTCGTCCGAAGTGATCCAACTAAGCGATCACATAAACTGTGAAACATTTGAATGGAAAAATTAAGAAACTTTTAATCACTACCGAGAAAATGACTGTTCAGTAAAAGCGTATTCCAATTCAAATCAAACGCACGTATCAAACAAATCGTGGCTTATTATGCAAACTAGAAACAAACGTAAGCGCACACAGAATACGTGTTCTGTGTTGAATTTATTAATAAATTACACAAGGCATAATTTAAAAATGTGATTGTGTGATCTTTTCATTGAGAAAAAGCAAGAAATGTTAATGTTTTAGGTAGAAAACGTCGTGTAAACCAAGAAAATAAAAAAAGATATTTAACAGTTTGAAATCATTTCCGTACAATATGGCGACTATTTGATGTCGTTTTAGACGTATTTCTTCTGTGATAGTCAAGGTTAATGATAATTATATGGAAATTCTTTGTTTATATGACCAAACAGGACAGTTAGGTCTTTGCTAAAGTCTTTGCAGTGAAAGAGTAAAACGTGTCAATGAGTTTATCTGGCCATTATAAAACATAATCACTTATCCTATTTCTAAATCGTCTTCACAAACTAGTGAAAATAGTTTTAATGACGCTATTTTTTTCTTGTCGTTCTCAGGACCTCTACGCTTCCGTCACCCGCGCCCTGTCGACCGCTGGGACCTTCACGGCGAGATCTACAACGCCACAAAACCACCCAACAGCTGCGTCCAAATCATCGACACCGTCTTCGGTGACTTCCCAGGAGCACTCATATGGAATCCAAACACTCCCCTAAGCGAGGACTGTCTCTACATCAACGTAATCGCTCCAAAACCACGTCCCACCAACGCCGCCGTCATGGTCTGGATCTTCGGCGGTGGTTTCTACTCAGGATCGGCGACCCTAGACGTCTACGACCCAAAGACACTGGCCTCTGAAGAAAACGTCATCTTGGTCGCCATGCAGTACCGAGTGGCTTCGCTCGGTTTTCTTTTCTTTGACACTGCAGACGTTCCTGGCAATGCCGGCCTCTTCGACCAGTTGATGGCGTTGCAGTGGGTACATGACAACATCGCAGCCTTCGGCGGTAACCCAAACAACGTGACCTTATTTGGGGAGAGTGCCGGCGCAGCTTCTGTCAGCATGCATTTGCTGTCTCCTTTGTCAAGGGCGCTGTTCAATCAAGCGATCATGGAGAGTGGCAGTCCAACAGTACCGTGGGCTATAATCAGTAGAGAAGAGAGCGTTCTGAGAGGTCTGCGCTTGGCAGAGGCCGTAAATTGTCCACACACCCGTGCTGAACTGCCAGAAGTCATCGATTGTCTACGAGGAAAGAACGCGACCGAACTGGTCGAAAACGAATGGGGCACGATGGGTATTTGTGAGTTCCCGTTCGTGCCCGTCATCGACGGGTCATTCCTTGACGAGTCTCCGCAACGTTCGCTGCAGCACCGCAACTTTAAGAAGACGAACATCCTGATGGGAAGCAACTCTGAAGAAGGCTATTACTTTATAATCTACTACCTAACGGAATTGTTCCGCAAAGAAGAGAACGTTTACGTGAATAGAGAAGAGTTTATGCAAGCCGTACGTGAGTTGAATCCGTACGTTAACAACGTGGCTCGTCAAGCAATCGTCTTTGAATATACCGACTGGTTGAATCCGGACGACCCGATTCGCAACCGAGATGCTCTAGACAAGATGGTCGGCGACTACCAATTCACGTGCAACGTCAACGAGTTTGCGCATCGGTACGCGGAGACGGGCAACAACGTGTACATGTACTACTTTCAGCATCGGGCGAAGGCTAACCCTTGGCCGTCGTGGACGGGTGTTATGCATGGGGACGAGATCTCGTACGTTTTTGGCGAGCCGTTGGATCCGAGGAAGTCGTACACTGCCGAAGAGAAGGACTTGAGTCGTAGGATGATGCGGTATTGGGCCAACTTTGCGAAGACCGGGTGAGTTGGGGTTAAAGGTTGGGGTTTTTAAGTCTATGTTTAGGAGTTTTTTTTTCATGTCCAAAATATTCACAGCCAATTGGTGTTTACCACGGAGAAAATTTAACAGGAGATTAAAAAGAAAATTTGTGTAATTCATAACGAGTTAGCTGAAGAAGATTTTCATATATTCGCTCAAATAACATATGTGTGGGTTTGGTACTTTCTGATAAAAGACGTAAAATTTCATTCGTAGCGGGAAGTAAACACATTTGATTAGACAATAAAAAAAAAACTGGTGAAATTAATCCCCTTTTTAAGAAGCAATCGTTGTTGAGAGAAGACAGACTTTAAAACAAAATAATGAAAATACTTTGCCAAATTTTTCGTATTAACTGATGTTGAAGATCCTTTACTGCAAGGCAGTTTTTTCTTTGTAAAACCTTTCTCAAGATATTGAGGACTGAATTTTAGCGTCAGTCATTAAATTTAAAAAAATGTGACACCACCATCCAACTTTTGTCAACTCTAATGAGAAGACTCGCTTCCTTGCGTCTATACAGTGCCGCTCATGCTACACAAAAAAGACCGTCAACACAGGAATCTCGGCTGAATTTCCAACAACCAACGTGTCATATCTCACGTCCCTGTCCCATCTCGCGCAAATGTCGCCGATTTTTAAATCAATCACCCTCCAACGACAAAGCCGGCAAATCGATACTTCATCCTCGCCCCCCCCCCCCCCCCCCCCCTTCCGACCCCGCGTCCTTTTGTTCCCGAGACAACACGGACAAAAAAGAATCACCAAACAAAATCTTTTCATTCTTCGTCGCCTCCCGCCAGCGTTCCCCTTGAACCACAAAGTCTCCCTTTTCCTCGTTATTCCATCGGGCGTCTAGAGCCGAGCATCCTTCATCCTCTCGACGTCGACCCTCGACTCTTCTCGACGACGCCGCTAATGAAATATCCTTGTCCACCTGCCAGCACATATCGCGGGTACTCGGCAACAGGTGTCGACAGGTACAACGAGGCTTTTTTTTCAAATTTGTCTGGTGGCATTCGTTTTGAAAAGGAGTGAAATTCTGAAGTCATCATTTCATGGTTGAAAATTCTATCGTAATGAGGATGTAGTTCAATATCATATTTTAGTTCACAATATTATCTGAACACTTAATTCTTAAACTAATTGAAAGACTTAAAATACTCTTCGAACTATCTGCCGACCCTGATTGCTCTCAAGCTAACGATCAAGTCCCTGACCATTTAAAGATAGCAAACCTGAGTATCAGGGAGCATTCGTTTGCTTTCCGTTCAAATTCAGAATTTCTTGACCTAACGAAACTGATCAAGAACGTACGCAAATTATATTCAACATCGTCATTCCTCAGCGTTCCAGTCATAGAACTTATCAAAAATACCCTTAACCATTACAATGTGTTTACACCCCGACCCTGTAAACACGCGCTCGTTACGTTTGCAGCAATCCCAGCGTGTCGGAGGACGGCACATGGACGTCGACCTACTGGCCGGTACACACTGCGTACGGCAAGGAATACCTCGCCCTCGGCGTCAACTCCACCATCACCACCGGAAGGGGGCCTCGTCTAAAGGAGTGCGCTTTCTGGAAGAAGTACCTGCCGCAGCTCGTGCAGTCTACAGGTACAACTGGGTGTTGGTAGAGTTCGTTTGGCCCAATACCTTGATGACCTTGCTTGATGGGTGTAGTTTCGCACTGTTGCAGTGCTGTTCACTTTTAATTTCTTACAATCATTGGGTTGACAGGTGTAGGCTGAGTCCCAGCGCTGATGTTAAACTGTACAAAGAAAAGTGATCGATTTAACGTTCGTTGGTTACCCCAACGAATGATTTACATATATTGATAAATTATCAGATGAAATATTTAAATTGTAGATGCTTGTTTAAGCAGACGGCTGCAAGTTCCATCAAGTAGCAGCTACTGTTACCACTTGTTGCTGGCTCGTTTGCTCAGCAGAACGCTTAAAATAAGTGCATGGACTCTAGCTCACCTATAAACCCAATGGAACCATCGTACACACAAGCTCATTCAAAACACATTTCCTCAGAAGCTGATTCGTTCTCGCCGTAGTTTAATACTTTGCCTGGTCATATTTTCACTTTATCGTTCACATTCATCACACTTATGAAGTCGTCAACTTCTCATTCAACGACGCCCTTCCCCGCAAGATAAACACAAACAGACGCAGACAGTAGAAAAGCGTGTGTGTTTTCGGCGTGGTTGAAATGTTTGCACGTTCACCACTGCCCCTGGCGGCGGAGGCTTGCATTTCACGGGCGGAAGTTCGTAGCCGGAACCCGGATGGCGGCGCGCTCGTTTGAGTTTCCTTCCGGCGCAGAGCGCCACGGGACCGTGTTCTTGTTGGCGGCGGCAGACGTTTGTTTTCGGGTGACTTTAAAGCTGCTGTTCGTCACGCGGAAGTGTAAATTGTTTTTGAAAAAAGTTAAGCCCCATTTCTGGTGAAAGTATGTTTCGGTCTTATGCAAGTCACCTGCGTTATATGTAGGTACACGAGAGTTGAGTAGATATCTTTTTGGTTTGGTTGTCAACTCCACTCACGTGGCAAAATTTGCTCGGGAAAATCGGTTCCAGGCAAATTAAGAGATCTGATGTAAAAATTGTAAAACAATATAAAATAAGTCAATAATGGTGGTTTCTCTGAATACAGACAAACTGTTTAAAAAAAAAATATTTTCATACAACCATACTTTCCAAAAGATAATTTTGTGGAAAGAATCACATTCCTTACAGGATATTTTTGGTTTTTCTGACAGAATAATCGACGGCATCCTCATACCTTCAAATTTTTTGAAAAGCTAAATATTGCCTTTCATCTTTTCATAACATGGTCTCAAGTCCACACATAAAATACCAAACAATGTGTCATAATTTTGTCCATCTGTGTCAGAATTTTGTTCGATCAGAAAAAGAGCGGAAAAATTAAAACAAACGAACACAACAAATATATTACGCCCTCCTCTCATTTGTTTTCCTCCACACTCAAACCATAGCCAACTGGAATCACAATTTATTTTATATACCGGCCCTCTGAAGCTCATATTTTAGATCCGTTCAAAGTTCCATGTAAACTCGGTAGATGGCAATGTTTACCGAGCTAAAAATCATCATAGCGAACTGGTTTTCCTTACATCTGTTCATTAGCATGATTAAAACTAAAGACTGCAGTCAACAGGTTTGCAGGAATTGCACCAAATTGCAGAGGTCTCTTAGATGCAAATAATCAATTGAGGTAGAATTTATCTTAGTTTTTAGCAAAGTGAAATACATTTTGGTTTGTTGTCAGCATGGTGCACATAACACGGTTTGCACCATTTAGGTTTATAATTTGATTAATTAAGTGTATTCAAAAGGATTTGAACAATGTAATACTAAAATATATAAGGCATTCATCAATTAAAACGCATTACTAATTTCAAACCACTTTTAACAAGCTGCAGCGACCGGGATTTGAGCTGCATCGGAATTAAAACTTTCCAAAGCTATTGCTGCTGATTGAAAAGGGCTGGTGTAGTAAAAGAATTGTAATTTCAGTTGGCTTTGCTCGAACTGACCGCCTTTAACTTTCCAGCTAACCTTAAACAACCTGAAGCGACGCCATGCACCGACGCCGGCACATCACTCCACGCAGCCGCGACGACGATCACGACGTTGCTACTTACCTGTCTGGCCGCCAGTCTGCGCTGTCGCCTAGGCTGAACTGCGCACGCGCGAGCCAACGCACGCGATTAGTTAGCAGCCGCTTCGAGAAACAAAAAACAAAAAAACAAAATATGAAACAAATTTCCACGCCGCTGATTGGCGAGCTGCGGGGGGCAATTGTTATGTCAAGGTCGAGGCCATTGACGGATAACCTTGAGGTGACCGCCACTGTGAAGCTTTCGGCGTAGAATGACACAATTTAGGCCTGACCAACACGCTTCTAGGCCTATGTCGTAATGTTAGATGGTCGCTGTGTCGATTTGAGGTCTCCAGTTCGAGACTCGGCGATGGCCGTAGAAATGCACGATCGATGAGTACATTTGTAAATAGAAAAAAAAGGTGGATTTATCGTTATGCTTAGAGAGACGAGCGCTGCGAGGCTGTTGATAGGGAGACGTCGACCATCGACGTAGTCGTTGTTGTAAGAGTGTGTGCTCTGGTACTACCATTCCATGACAGAGGTGATCGGTGATCGGTGTGTTCGAGTAGAGAATTTAACAAACAAATACAGAAAATTAAAGAATGTGTGACAACAACAAAAATGATCACACCGTACGAGATGATTTTGGATTTCCTCACGCGCTCGCGCTATTGCTTGTTATTTTTGTTAAGACAAAATACAGACTTTGGATGATCTAGGTTTTACAATAAATATAAATAAATATAACTATATATATTATATTATATTTCGAAGTATAAAGCACCTAGCACGTCTAACGAACATACACTGACACACACACACAATCAAAATACATATCGGTCCCCTGTTTTACTTCCCCTATCCCCCCCCCCCCCCACGCCACGCCACCGTTGAGTCAAACCTCTTCAAAAAGGTGCAAAAACCGTTAGAGAAATATCCTAGGTACACAGATAAATGTGCTTATGTAGACAATATGACGCACTGCGAACAAAACTTTGTTGCGTTTTTCATTCACTGTATATCGTGGCTGTGTATATTCAATTGATATTATAAGTTCCGAATGACTGTTCGGCGTTGAACTATTTGCGTTTACTTACGGGACAACCGTTATTACGAATGCATTGCAGTGAATTGTGTGGGAAAAAAAATATTTGAAAAACATTTAGAACGTGCGAGAGTCGAAAAAGTGAACGATAAAATGGCGGAAAACTGGGTCAGCTTGATGGACAATAGCTTGCTGACGGTTGACTATAGGTGGCGCTGAGAATCGGCTTGCAGCCGTCATTTGTTCGGCGTGAGGAGATTGTTACAGAGTTGATAAATATATGACAATGACTAAAGATTCTTTGAGATAGAAATGGATATATTAGATAGAAAAATATATTATCGAAAAAATGTAGATAAAAACGAATTGAACATCAACTTTGGGTGTTGAGGCTACGGTGAAAATAGGTGTGGATGGATTTGTCATCCTAGATGTCAATTGTTTGAGTGATTAGGTAACAACAAAAGATGATCGGAGCGGATTTTTTTTTGTAATATTTCAAATGTTTCGCGTGAAAATCCCGTGAAAAATGGAATGTAATCGAATGGGGGGCCCAGTTTTCTCGATGATAAAACAAATTATCGATGGATTGTCGACTGCGAGGTATTACATTACATATCGACCCCAAACAATTAAAACATATCGAATATTGACGGTTATTGTACGACCGCTTAAGTACTAGCCTAGTTAGACAAATTAGATATTAAGATGTAACTAATTAATTAAGTAAACGAGCTAAAAGCACACGCAAAAATACACATACACACACACACACACCTACACAAAAAATACACATCTCTGTCAGATTAAATTGTCGGTTTTAAAAGAGAAAACACACAAATATAACCATCTGATGTACCTATCGTTCGAAGTGATTTGTTACTATTCTTGCAACGAGGTTAGGTTATAACGGAAATGGCGGAAGCTTTTTCTTTTTGTTTTTTCGAACGTTGTAATTATCGTGTGTGCAGTGGGAGACATTTTACGCGCAACTGAGTAGAATAATTTGTGTCATAATTCATGTTAGATCTCACACTCTCCAGATGTCTGATGGGCACTTTGAAACCCGAGCCCGATTCGGGGGGGAAATTAATTGTAAATGGCTGCCACAACGAGGCAAATGCAGATCAGAAATGTCAGGAAAATTCTGACATGTTGACACGTTCCTATTTGACCGTAAACACTTGCTTTTGCAAGAAATACATCCAAACTAGATGCAATTGAAAACAAACAATCTTTGAAGAATTTCGAAAAATTTACTAAGGATGAAAGCTCAACTGACTTGGAATCCAGTTACAAAAAAAAACCAACATGCCTGGCCATCCTAACTGCATCTAATTTCAAATCAAGATTACAGTAAAAATTTATAAATATCATGAAAAATTTTTTTTTTTCTCCTAACAAAAATTACTATATCGTTTAGGAGTGTTCTATGCCTAAGCGAATAGAGAAAAATAATTTAAACTTAGATCATGTGTACAAAAATGATGTTAATGACATTTTCACAATTTCAGTGTCAATCAAAGAGAGTTTGATAAGTGGTACACTTGGGAAAGAAATCTACTCGTTGTGTCCAAGCCATTTAAAATCAGCTCCCCTTCAAAAATAATCCGGTTTTCTCAGAGTCGGCACCGTTCAGTTATAATCAATATGCTTCTTTTCGCAACTGGCCGATTTTCGGGGGTTGGGTGGGTGGGGTGGGTGGGGGGGGGGGGGGGAGAGGGTGCCTAAACCCGCACGAATCGGGCGGCGCGCTAGCCTAAGCGTTGTTATATGTGTTGGTGTTTTAATAAGCAACAAAAATAAAAAGATATTCAAAAAACACACACACAACCGGTCAAAATTTAGTTTGTAGGTCTTGAATAACGATCGACGAAAAATGGCAAGTGGTTTCCGTACGCCTATATCTAGAAACAAGGTGTCGCTGTGTGATTTCACCGTTCAGTTGTTTTTTCCATTTTTTTTTTTTTAATATATTTCCAAAAACTAATCGTTTGTGCTAAATGATGATTGCTTGTTCTGTATTTGTTGTATGTTTAATTTTTGGTAGAAAAACTGCCAAAATGACATCGAATTTTCAAAGAATTTCTAAGTTTTGCTTTTGTCTCATTAGCAAGGCCTAATAAATTGACTTTAGGCCTAATGTTGTTGGCTTCTTCTTAAGCCTCAGTTAATGCACGTATTTTGTTAACTCAAGACTCGATTGTTCTTGATTTTGCTGGCTTAAAATATATTTGTTTTTGTTTCTGCAAAAAAAAATCCAAGCGAATCGAGAATTAAAAAATCTTTTGATGAGAATCGTTGTCTATATAAATGAAGTCAAATCTCTTCGATCGATAAATATTATAGTCTAACCTGAGGTTAACTAATGAAATAGGTAACTGGTAGTTAGACCTTATCTTGCTGCTTGAACTTAAACAGATCACCAAAGCTTCCATGAGAACTTAACAATCCAATTGTAATTGAAAAATATCATTAACGCAATCAGTTTTTCCACGAATTGATTGGTACTAAGCAAATTCTAACTAACGAAAAGGAAAAATTATATCGTTGCTTTTTTTAAATTATATTATACACTAATAAAAACTAAACTTCTTGAATTCGTTTTTGCAACTTTGAGGTCTTTTTGAAAACTCGAATATTTACAAATTTAAAAAAAAATAGAGTTTTAAATTAATACAAAAATTTATGAACGTTAAGAAAATTTGTCTAAAGAATCTCCAAAAATACGCTTAGAAGTTTTACTGCACGCTGAAAAAAAAATATATGAGGAGCTATTTGGGGTGTAAAACGCAAATTAAAAGTAATTTTTTTTCATTGCTAAAATGCTCGCATTCGCTATTTGAATTTCAATGAAAAAATCTCCAGAAAAGTAATTTGCCCAAAACCGCCTCATAGGTATTGAAGGCTTGAACTAGAGCTGCTACACTGCATTTCTCTGCCTACTAATTACTACTAACTACTAAATAACTTACTATACTAAAATCTAACTCGGACCAGTGCCGAGCTCTATTCTATCATGATATAAAAACTATGTGCTATATTGTAAAAAAAAATGATGCCTTGTAAGATTTTATACACTTTTGCATATTTTAAATTTTCATTTTCCTAGTTGCTGTTGTTTCTAATTGGTATATGATGTTGTATTGATAATTCTTATTAAAAAAATTATACAATATGAGGCCGCATCAGAACTATGTTTGAAGAAAAATAAAATCATCCTTTCAGACTTGTCTCTGTCAAAAAAAAAAAAAAATCGAGGAAAAATCAATTTTCACTGCCTCCTAAGTAATGGAAAGTCAGAGACAGATCAAAGAAAAGCCATCTAGATGCGGCTTCATGTGAATGCAAATTTTTTTTGTATTAAGTTCCGAGAAAAATAAAAGTAGTACGGAAAAAACTAAAAGAAACAAAAAAAAATCACAAAAAAAAAACTGAAACTGAAAGCAGATATTATTAGAATTAATGTGGCTTGATCGTGCTCACGAGCGCGGTCGTTGTCGGTGTCGGGAGGCTGACGATGTAGAGTTTAGGGTAGAACCTTCCACCTTTGCATCGGTTTCATGTTACCAGGCATTTAGTACTGTTGTAGTCCATAATGAATAATGAATAAAAACGCTTGTAAAAAAATATCTCTGCACGTGTTACGTTGTTTCGTCGGTTTTGTTTGATTGATTGATTATTGTGTTTAACGACGCTCTGTTTTGATAACGAGCCCTGCCGCACTGATCTACTGGCGTTGGTGAATGAGTGGGTAATGATAAAACTTACCTACTCTAGAAGGGAGGAGGGGAAACTCGGTGCTGGCACATTGCCTACTTCTGTCGAAGAGCACCAAAGGGACCACCGGCTTAATATTCCTACCAAAGGACAACAGGATTCCTCCACAAATCTATGCTGTCGAGAGGTTGATAAGCAAGTCGAGTAAAGTTGCTGTACTAACTTTCATCCCTCCAACCTCTCTCCCGAACATTAGTCTTGTGTATGATGGTCACCCATATAATAAATAACCTAGAGCAGTGTTTCTCAACTTCGGTGATCTCACGAGAACCGGTGTTTCAACACCTTTTCCCCTGTTTTACCTGTTTTGAAAACAATTAACAAATTAAAAATCAATTTCATATCACCATGTAAGAAAAAACTTATCTTGTTTATTTTTTTTTTCTTATGGCCCCACACACACATATCTTACGACAAAATACGTAGATAGGTTGAGATTTCAGTTATAATTACTAGTAATAAACAACGATCGTACGGCTTGTTGACACTCGATACGGTCAAGTGCCGTTGCTCCAATCACATTCTTGAGATGCCAGTATCTTGCGTCTATTGTTTCGAAGTAGATTCGTGTTGATTGGTAATCGATTGATCGCCCAAGATTAAGACACCTCGAGTGCCAAACGATAAGAGGGATAGTGGCTATAAAGACAGGAGGGCTCGTCGAGACATACGATTTCTGTGCATCACTTCCAAAACTGGTAAGTTTGCAAACTTTGTCAAATTTTTATAAAATACAATTAATAATGAATGACAATGGATTGGTTCAAAAAATTCGCAGGGAGGTTTAATTTTCGTCCAAAGTAGAGTGGCTCCAACGATTGCGCTTAGATTTTTTAAAGAATAATATGAATTTTGAGATTTCACTCAAATTTTTAGCAAATTTTAAATAATTTCTTTGAAAAGGTTCACTCCAAAAGTCGCTTGAAGTTTGTTGCCTCAAAATCTGCTTTCTCTTTCTTCTCTTACTAACTTTTTCTATGAGGTAGATTCCTTCAAGATTACCTGCCATGTTTTACATTAAAAGGTCACCTTCCAACAAACTTTAACTTTCAAAGTTAACCTTTTCTCTCAAATTTGTCTGGATCCGTTATTTTTTGCAAGTTCCACCGCTGGCACCATTGTAGCATTTTTTTCTTTGCAAAATATTTCCAAAATAAAAAAAATAACACTAGATGAAAGTGGAATTGTGTGTATTCAAGGCTTGCTACTTCAAAATTAGGGTGAGCAGAATCGAGCTAGAGTAAACCTTTGTTTTCAATATTGTCTTTGGATGTCTTACCTAGGGTCTAAGCGAGATATTAGACGTCATTCTGTTTGATAATGAAAGTTCTTGCAACTTTAAATTACCACTTTAATCTCCGTACTAGAATGGTCATCATTCGATTTCGTTTGGTAAATATTCAACTCATGGTCATGTCCATTGTTGCTTAACCTCAAAAGTACAATTTTTTCTTACTTACAGCCACTAATCCAGTCTAATTACTTTTCCCTTGGTTTTCCCCTCGCTCCATTAGCCGCCTGACAAAATATTTGTTTCCTTGAAAAAAACTCAATACCAGCCTAACTGCCATTATAAAACCCACGTCGTCCTGAACTTCCAAGGAAAAAAATGTGAATTACAACTGCCATTGAAATTATCGACCTCAAACGAAAATAATAATAGCTTCGAATTTCCAGTATTCTAGAATTAGACTCGTACAAAAGAATCCACTTAGCCGAGTTATTGTTGAAGTACAGAAGAAAGGACCTAGTCGCGACACGAAAGTTTTGTTAGCTACACAAGCGCACAAGCACAAGCGTTGCACAAGCGTACTGCACAAGCATTGCACAAGCGTTGCACAAGCGTTTCTTGAATAAAATAGACCTGGCTGTAACATGTGATTGACGATTTTGTTCAACTGTCAATATCACAAAGTAGACAGCGTGTGAACCTTGCTGGACAAAGGGAGGGAGGGGTGAAAGAGAGGGGTTGATTATGTACATTCCGATATGAAATCAATCGATCACGGGGTGGTCACTGGACAAAGCAGGTGAATGTGGTTGAAATTGTGTAAATATAGCGATGGCAGGTATAAAAAAGTATATGTCAAATGCAGAAACGATTCGAATGGTTGCAGCGTGATGATGCAGCTTTTTGCCTGTCATATTCAAGCGCGATTTTTTTTTTTCATATACTAGGTAACATGCAAACAGTGTTTTTATGATGTCTGTGTGATTGCCTCTTATGCCCCGTTATGCCGAATAGAATGCATGGTATTCTACCGGGATAAATAGGCTACATCTCAGCAATGATTAAAAAATCATCTTTTCTAAGGATCGACTGAGTGTTGGCTAATAGATCTCATCTTCCAATGCTGCCAACGAATTTTCCAAAATCAAATTCAATTTTAGAATTAAGATAAGCCAGACTAAATTACCATCCATAGAAAGTTTTTGAACCGGATTTGCCTAGATTTTCGTCGCATCCATTAAATAGATCTAGCTCTAAAAGAAAGACGGAAGTATTAGCAGAGTTTAAGCTTAACAACCAAACATTTGGTGGTTATTTTGTTTTCGCCATGGTAACACTCATCTTTAAACTTCGCGTTTAAACTTAAGATCTGCTTTGAGGATCCGCCTCAAAGAGTCTGAAAAATAATATTTATCGTTTATTTTTTTCAAACTAGTTCGCCAAAATGAGAATCCAGCTGGTTTTGCTTTCGCTGGCTGCGGCCATCATGGTGGTCCATGGCGCTAGCGTGCCCAGGGAGAATAAGGTCCCTGCCATCTGGCGTCGACTTATGCAACTGCCAACACGGCAAGACCGAGGTGGGTTTTCCAGGAGGCTCTGTGTCAATCCGGTGGGAGAAGATAACATTTCAAAGTTCTATAGAGCCATTTGAGCCATTTGAGCAAATAGAAACAAATTCTTATAGAGAGCTTTGAAATTATATCATCCACCACGGGTAAAACTATTGACTACGCTGCGTTTTCATTTTGAATTTTTTTTAAGAATACACTTAAATCACACTTAAATCTTTTGAATCATGATTTTTCAATTCCCGTTCTGCACAAGCAATTCTCAATCCCAAATTTTAATGACAAAAAATTGGAATTAGTATAATTATTTTTGATAATCGTAACAGGTTTTTTAATATTTTTCAATATCTTTTTTATACTCTAAAGGAGAAAAAAGGGTATCCCAAAACGCTGTACAGCAATTTGAAAATGGGTCAAAGTATTCGCACTAACCACAAAAGACTCAACTTCAGGTGTCACTGTCCCACAAAAAAATAGTGTCTGCGTCTATTGACAGCTTATCCTTTTTGTTCTTATCCTTTTTGTTTCGATTCTTAGCCGAGATGGTAATGAACGCGTTGAATGAGAAGAGCCTGCTGGACGACCAGGTGATCGCCCTTATCAACAAGATAATCAGCTCTCCCAGCGCCGACCCCCTCGTCATTCCTCACCTCGATCTCAACATTAACACAGACCTCGCTACGTAAGTACAACGATCAACACTGCGCTGGGTCAGGTATTGGATGGGTGATCATCATACACATGACCAGTTCTGTTTGGGAGAGAGGTTGGAGGGATGAAAGTTTAGCAACATTGCGCTGGGCCAGGTATTGGATGGGTGACCATCATACACATTACCAGTTCTGTTCGGGAGAGAGGTTGGAAAGGGATGAAAGTTAGTACAGCAACTTCATTCATAATGGTTATCAACCTCTTGACAGCATGGATTTCTTGAGAAATTCTGTTGTTCGCGTTGTACCGTCCATTCGAAGGGACTCTAGACCTAGGCTACGTGCCGGCACCGTGTTTTTCCTCCTCTCTTATAGACTAGGTTAGGTTCATCGTCCTCATCATCTGTAACTCATTCACCAAAGCCATTAGAGCAGTGCCATTGGGCTCATAGTAAAAAAGCCTCTTTAAACCTCACTAATCAATCAATTAATCAACGATTTTTTAAAACGATCAATTTCATTGCTGATAGAAAAGAAAGTATGTCTCTTTTAAAAATAATTAAAAAAAAAATGTGTAAGCATTTCAAAAGTGTATGAAATGTAGTATCTTTATTGGACGTGATGAAGTAGCTCGATTTCGATCCAGTCATCCTATTTGAGCATGTTTAGGAAGATCATTCTGGCCTTGAAGCTATCTCCAATGATGGTAATCAAGTACTTGCAAGAATGCGAATTGATCATTATCGCATGAATAGACTTAGCTGTCGACGTTGACCGTATCTGTCAAGAGGTAAAATTGTGGCAACAGCGATTTGAAAGTAATACCTACTGCGTTTACCTAGGGTCATTTTGCGATCACGATTTTTATCTGTCAAAGTCAAGGCATGTATTTTTTGGTAAACAACATGACATTCAGTAATGACGAGTTTTCCATGTTACAGTACTCTTTGAAGCAAGCGAATCTGATGCGAAAAACGATAAGAGATTTATATGTACAATGAAATAACTGAATCAAATTTTATGCAATCATGCCATCAGCATTGGAGGACATTGCAAAATTGTGTTTATTTGTGGCCCTAGTACCATTTCGTTCATAGGTATTGTCAAAATACCAGCATTTAAAACTATCTGCGGAGCAAACGAGGCCGGCCACACGTGATAATAGTAGGTGCCATCCGATGGCGCTTGCGGCCGTTCGTTTTTAACAAATCTCTACAATGAAAATAATCACGAAACAAAATATCGATACATGCGTATCAATTAAGATTAATGTTAATGAAGATTAATTTAGCGTAAATCAGACCAATCATCTTGATTTATCTTTTAATTTAGGGTTGTGCCAACAGAAGTAGTTTTATTTTGCTTTTTTACCACGTTCGTAAATTAATGTTAAGACATTTATGTAATTGAAACAATTAGGGAGAGGGGAAATGAGTATCTCTCGGGCAAGTCAGTTTGGGGCAGCTACCCGATGTGCTAACAAGATCCCAATTCTTAAACCCTACCGCCATAGTAACAACCCCTAAAAATCTGGAAACACTGACTGTGATTGGCTGCTAATTTTTACTCTTCGGGGTTGAAATTAAACTCTACTTAATGGACCCAGCCCCAGGACCGGCCACTGTGCGCAAAGAAGAGTGCTGACCAAACATTAGCAACATCTCATCCTTTTTTTCCTCCTCGTGCAGTCTGCAAGGCAGCCTAGACGCGATCTCTACGACTGGCATCTCTGGGCTGGTAGTGAGCAACCTGAAGATCAGTCCTCTTCTCTTCAAGGCTGAGTTTGCCTTCGAATTGCCCGCACTCACCCTCGCCGGAGACTACGACATCAACGGGGTCCTCGCCTCACTACTCCCCATCTATGGCAACGGGCCCTTCACGTGAGTTCCCTTTTTGGTTGACTTACGTAGGTTTTGTGTTCCAAACTAATCCAACGAACATGCCCTTTGGGCCGCAAATGGTCCTTCATTTGACATAAAAGTGAGATTTAGAAGATAATGATCGCTTCAATTCTTTTTATTATGGACATTGACAGCCTCTTAGAAATTGGTACCCAACCGGGGACTCGAATCCATTTCTTGTCCCATTTCGTTAAATCGTTCAAAAGAAGACTGTATGATATGATGAATACTGATATAAATGTACTTACTCCTTATGCCCTTTATCTCAGCGTGTGGCTGGAGAACTTGAAGGCGTCAGGCACCATCAACCTGGCAACGAACCTGAGCATCAAGAGTTTGACGATCGACCTGGAGCTCACCGGCTTTAAGGTAAAGACGTGCCAAACAGATATGGTAAAGTGTTTACCGTTCGGATGGGCAGCTAGGTTCCCCGATATATCTTCAGGCTTTCTCAGATTTATTTTGTGAGTTCTAAAGTTGCCGCAAATTCAATTAAACACCATTTGAGCCACTTTTCTGTCCCTAAACAGGGATATAAAAATCGATAATGCTTCCCTATAGGAATCACTTCAGCTGTAGTTCCGTATTCACAGCGAAACCGCAAAGTGACTGCCAAAAACGAAGTATATCAGTTCAAGGGGAAAGTGAACCTGTCGATTGATAAAACTGTTCCCGTTGTGGAATAAGTACTTCATGTATGAATCACATGCTTAAATGTGCTTGCCTATCAAAATAGAACACATTCAAAACGGAACGGTTATTTTCCAGTGCATGCACGCTAACAAAATACCGTCGGTTTAAAATACGAAAAAAGGTGAATTCGCAACTTTTGACTCTGACATTTTTCAACATGGCCGCCATTTGAGGCTCCCCCCAAGGTTCTCTCCCCCTCCCCCCCCCAACCACCCAATACTTTTTTTCGAAACAAAAGAGTCTAAACTCGGAGATTTTTAATCCACCATGATCGATGATCGACACTTACATCACACTTCTACTTATTATTGCGTCGTTAAACTACATTGATGTCATAAGAAAAACTATTTGAAATGGGTTTTGAATGCCAAGTAAAGGACAACTAAATTAAACTAGTGCTAAGGATAAATCAAGTAGACATGAGTCTAAAAACCATCATACATTGATGTCGTTCTAGGTGGATTTCCAAAACCTTCTTGGCGACCCTGAATTGTCCGACGTCGTCAACGACATGATCAACGATCTCGGTCTGGGTTTCCTCGGCCGTTTCGAGACTTCCATTGAGACGTTCGTCGCCGAACTGATCAAGAACAAGTACAACGCCCTCATCACCGGCAAGTCGGTTGGCGAGATTGTCGACTTGGTCACCGACGGCAAGAGCGGAATCAACACACGAGCTGAGTGCAAACCGTGATCTGATGCTCGCATTTAGGAAGATATGTCTCCTACGGCGTGTGCTTAAAGATAAGAATATTATTTTCTACACCTCCCATAAAGTTTACCAAATAAGACGAATTCTTACCAGACAGATCGAAGAACAACACTTCACAACAAACTGAAAACACGTGCAGTCTACGGAATTATTTTACTACGACTATTAGCTACATGTGCACTGACAAAACCTTCAGGTACAGGTACAAAGATATGAACATTTATTTTGTATGACATTTTGAGGTAATTAAAAAGCGAAAACATAGCGCAAAAAGAAATCAGTCAAGTTTGACTGTCTCCTGTAAATTTACAGAAATAGAACGAAACAAAATAAAACCTGGTGTTTATCATCAGAGGTGTCTGTGCATCGTCTACCTCACTTGACTATTTACTCGTAAACCTGTATGCTATGCTACTATTGGGACTGGGATATTCAGGGACTTTACTTCCTAGTTCCTACCAACTTCCTTGGTTACTCTTTTGCCAACTCCTTTCGCTGACCTCTAATGCTCTCTCCCAATCTCCCTGACCACTTCATTTACTTTCGTCATCACAGTTTTTTTTTTATAGTTATTTAAATTGTTCAATGTTAGGGTTGGATTTATGACTAGTGGAGTCACGAGTAAGTATTTAGGACTGAAACTTTGTTGTTCTTATCTGTATTTGCCTTGCTCAGTGGAATGAGGATCGGTATTATTCACAAATTCGCTAAATTTCCACTTCTTCTACACGTATCCACCACAAAACAGATATCTTTGAACATAGACATGGAGGCACAAGAAAATAATTAGAACACTTTATACATCTTCACGTTAGACAGTACATTACTGTCTGCAAATTCAATTATTACCTATCTGTTTTTTTTTTCATAGTGAATTATTATTCTGTTTCTTTTAATTGCAACTGCTATCACTAGATCAAGGTGTATTTATATCGACCCAAGACCGAATATGTTTTTATGGCTTTGTGTCGTCCATGCAGGTCAGAGGCAACCATGGTAATTATCTGTAAAGATAATTATTTATGACAAATATTATGTCGATCCAAGTGAAAACGGCTACCCAGGCATGGCAGTTACCCAAAACCCGATAACAAATCCAATACCCTACTGATAATGAAACGGGTTAGTGGTTTGTCATTTAGACAGACCCGCTAATTACCACAAAATATGTGATTTGCTCGGGACCTACCTTTCTTCGTGTATGCAATATTATGCTTAGTAGGATCCCTTCTGATATTGTTGACTTCTTGCAAATTCGTTACAATTGACCCGTCCATCCCTTGAATTTGTAATTTACTTTCCCCATGGTTGAAGCAAGAGTAGGGAAAGATTGCCGTATTTAAAATGGTACGTTAAATAATAAAGGTTTTAGGAAAAATTCAAGCATTAGGCAACATTTTTCAAACAAATCCTGACCGTATCTTTAAACTATAAGAATGATAATCATCAATTAAGTTGCAAAAAAAGAATGAAACTTGTGTAAAGCAAGTGGTATTTTTTTTGAAAATGTACTTACTTTGTCTTGTACATGGTCCTAAAATTAAGTAAACAAAATTTAACATAGAGAGAATAATCATAAAAATACCACTGGTTAACCCAAATGTTGTTTGTTTACCTCAATAAGCATTTTCACTTCAATGGTACGGCCATGGATAGTGTACAGAAATTGCGTTCTAGTACCACTAAGGATGGAATATAGGGACGATGTAGGTAGGACATTTCCAGCGCCATGGCTACCTAAGAAATGATCAACTCAATTTTCATTTTCACAACGTAGGACACATTTTAATACATAGTGACTGATGTGGCAAGAACATATCAGAGTATCACAACTCGTTATATAGACATCATGGGAGCCGCTCATCAAAACTCTCGATATCATTATTACGTGCCATCGATGAACCAGGCCACATCTAACTACTGCGTCCCAGCAAATTAAGCAGTCTTTTGGTAATTTTTTTATATTTTGCCAGTACTTCTTGTCAAAATTGTCAAATTTTTCAACTTAAAATTGTGTCCCCATAGGTAGGTATAATACTAGCTTGAATCTTACATTTGGCTTTGTCAATTCGTATCGTTATCTCTTGTATTCGATTGCATTACACTCTATGAATATGAGAATGCGATGAAATGACTTTTTATTTATAAGATTTTAGTTATTTTGATGCCTGTATGGGTTTAGCACCTTTTCATAGCTACACAATAATACACAATATCTAAAAACAACTAAAGAATGGACCAGAGGCCAGAGGAAAATATAAATTTCCATAAAATTGAAAATTGAAATATAGACACCGTTCCAATTGCACAGAAAAGCAATCTATTTTGCTGAAAGTTTGCCATGTCGTAACAAAATAGTACTGTAATGAAATCTGGATGCAAGTCCAAATGGAGTACAAGTCCAAGTGAATATTGATGGATTACCATTATCTTGGCAAGATAGCTTGTAGAAATAATACAAGTCATATTATCCATACCATGATCCTTAGATGAAATTCCAAATTCTCACACTTTTGCACCTTAAGCAATCTGAAGACATCATTAAATGAAATAAACCTTAGAAACTAACATCCATATTTTGATTATCAATTAATTACCAATGTAATGAACATAACTAATACCTATTGACGTTCCTTCCCCTAATTTCTCGACTTGGAAAGGCAACGCTCGACTCATGAAAATAAATTGGCCGTCCGTACCGTTCAGATCATAGGACATTTACAACATCACAAATAAATTAGAATATATATTTACCTATTAAAACAAAAATTTGTGCCCCGCTCCTTCTCTCGAATGGGACACCACATTTAGATACGTTTTAGTCTTACGATTGGACAGTTAACATTCCGATTTAAAACTATGGCCTCCAAACGATTTTTGAAAAAGTCACTAGCTAAATTTTTAGAATAGGTCAATTTCACAAGTCATGCAACGTTTTCGATTTTAATTCAATGTTACAGCTCGAAATATGAACCCTGAGGGAGAATTTTCTAAGACGAAAGAAACTAAAATCCAAAATTATTAAAAAAAAGTGATAATATAAATAAATATGCTCTCGCATTACCTACTCCCAATTTTTCAAATTCTCAAATCGTAATTGTTTTACTCTAAACACCCTAATTATGTCATGACCATCCAACAAAACGTAATTTGGTAAAGAAAAATCAATTTAGCCAATGTTGCTAAATCAAAAAAAAGTATTGATAGTCTAATCTTGCTATATTCCTGGAAACTACCAACTGATATTTCCTTCCGTTAGCAAGAAACGAAAACACATCAAACAACCAGAGTCAAAAACTCTAAAGATCAGCTATCAAAGGTACGCCGACCTAGCACAATTGAACGCTAACACAGATAATATCGAGGGGGCGGCAATAATCCCCTAAAGGCTAGACTACTCATCATCAATTCTAAACATGATGTAGAGATACCTAACCCCTCGACACACCAAATTAGCTGAATCGAAAGTTAACACAGAGAATACCCTGGCTTGCCCATATTGGCAACTCCCCTCAAACTAGCACCTCCAGGCTCTCGCTAGAGCTGCCGAGATCCTGTTGAGTGGGCATCGCGTCGCGTTTACGCCGCGGTGGCATGCGCAGACGTAGCGCTGGCCAGAAGTCTGCGCCGGCGTCAAAACGCAGGGCGTTGGCTTGCCGCGCAAGGCGCGACACGCTGGTGCCGGCAGGCAACTTGCGGTGCGCAGCTGCAGGTAGCGGCTGGTGAGACCAATACGGTTATGTTTAGATTCATGGGAATGTTGAGATAGAGTTTTTTGTTAATAGGAACACTAATATCCTCTCAAAAATTGGTGCCCTGAAATACACTAAAATCCTCTTAAAAATGGTGTGTCCAATTGGATAGACGCTCAATTGGATAGAACAACATCCACGACTCGTGGAGATCAAAGTTCAAGTCGCCGTTTCGGCACCAATTTCTGAGAGGTGTTCCTAATATTCCTAATCTTTGTTCCTAATGTTCCTAATAATCTAAAAAATGTAAAATATCTGTAAAATAATCAGAACTTTGCTAGCATTTGCTATTTAAATGAGACTTCACTAGATATTGAGCTGTCTGTTTGCCTGTTATCCACAATACTAGTATTCTGTGATCATAACTGGAATTAAAATGAATGTGTTTGTTCGATTGACAACGAAATTGATATCAAGATTATTTCTGTCAACTGTCAAGAACATGTTAGTTACCTGCAATGTGATACACACGACCGCTTGGTGAGCGGCAAGCAACGCCTCTATGGCTCGGCCAACCGATTCACAGCTCCACGAGTCACGGCAGAGGCTGGGAGTCACCACCGCAATCATTCGACGACTCTTCAAACCCTGCTCTCGAGTTTCACTCCACCCTGCAGACATGGGATAAAAATTAATTAGAAATTTGACATGGAATCAAACTAATACTGAATGTTATTACAGAATCACGCTTAGATGTGCAGCTATAGGATTCCATGTTTGAAGTTAATATTTTATTTGTAAATAATAGTTTTGAGTGGGGATTATCGCTAACAAAAATGTTGTTATTACCGAGTTTATTAAGGTGTACGAACACCAAAGAGGGATAACATAAAATATTTTGAAAGATGCTCATCTATAGAATAAGTAATACCAAAATATAGAACCTTGCCATGGTAAATTACCTAAAGAATATCAAAAATACAAACTACTCAAAGGGTAGATAATAGAAAAATTAAGCACATGATATTGAACAAGAAACATATCTATTTAACAGTGTTATTTGTAACTATTTAAGTAAGCAGTCACTAATTCTGACAGTATCAATCTTATTGCAAGAACCTGTACGCCAAGTTTTCCTTCGATCTCCGTGATTATCAGATGCCCAAGCAGGAACAGTTCCACGACCAATGCAAAGAAAAGGCGGGTCACATGAACCACTGGTTGCATTGTCTTCAAAGTAACTCACACTGCGAGAAGTTGGTGGTGATGCACTGAGGCACGCATACGTAGTTGTACCGATTCTGCAGCGTGGGCAGAAGTACATCGAAGACAAACTGAGAGTCGCTGTCGTGGTAGCAAACCACCGCATCCAACTCCTTACCATCTGCAAACCGAACAACACCGTTGTTTAGTTATTTACTGTCTGCAATTTAACGCCTGATTGATGCCACCTAAAGCTACTTTAAAAACAAACCCCACCAATAGTATACTTTAAGTATACTAAGTATACTTTAAACTGCAATAAGTTTCTGCTGACTTGCTTGCTTTGTTTGCAAAAGTGATGCTGGTCAACTATCCATTATTTTATCGATTGCTC
This sequence comes from Protonemura montana, assembly GCA_947568835.1. NCBI lineage: Eukaryota > Metazoa > Arthropoda > Insecta > Plecoptera > Nemouridae > Protonemura > Protonemura montana. The sequence continues at coordinate 4,335,825 of OX387609.1, forward strand.
TTTGCAAAAATGACTTTAAACTGCATTAAGTTACTGCTTACTTGCTTGCTTTGTTCACAAAAGTGATGCTGGGCAATAAAAGTACATGACAAGTTTAAAGAAACACTATAGTATTGATTGCAGCATGTAATTTAACATGAAAATCAAATCACTTCTGATGTACAAACTAAAATTAGAGTGAAATCATAGAAAAATTCAAGAAAATTAAAAGAAATTTTCTAAATTTGATTACAATCCTCTTTAAACTATGGTTGAGTGAGTAGGTACATAAATGGTCGTAAATTTTCAATAATCAAAGCTGATAAGCAATATTCTACGTTCAAATCTCTATTATGCCCAGCAGTCAGATCAAAAACATGTACTAATTTAGTTATTTATGATCCAAAAATCATACATTTTATAACATATTTAGTCTTTTTCTACAATTATAGTTTTAAAATGTATGCATTACAGATTCCGGTAAAAAATCTAAAGATGAACATTCACAGAAAGAGATTGCAGCCTCGTTAATAATCCAATTGCTCTCACCATCGGCCTCCACTTTGCCGAACTTGTCCTTGGCGAGTCGGCGTAGGTTTGTACCAAACCGCGCGTAGACAACGGCGATCGTCAGCAGTGCTAGGCACACAACCCCGAGCAGGAACAGAACTCGCTTGTGCGTGATCCGATACGACATAGGGCTGTTCCAGGCCTCTGCAAAGAAACGCCAGTTTATGTGATAAATACTTCTCAGGATATGTGTCCATTGGGACCTTTGATGGTGCCACTTAAGCTTTTATGACACGACTTTTTTGGGAGGATTTTAGTGTATGGTTCTGACCGATCTCCAAGGAGTAGATCTTCTAAAACCATGGACCATGAGGATTTTGCTCTAAGCATTTAAATGGACACAACCTTTTTGAAAGAAAAATAAGCTATACTGCATGAACATCCAATCAAACTCGATTGACATTGGAGTTATTTTTGTGGACAATAGACATTTTCTAAATAATTTAAAGACATCTTGGGACCTAATATTCAATTCCTCGACTTTAAGAAAGAAAGACTTTTCAGTAATAGTTTTTATTCGATCTGGAATGAGTCGACAGTTGCAATTAATTAAATTCAGCAAATTTTATCACATTTTGTGATCAGTGTGTGGACGTTCAGGTAGAACCGTTTTAATATACTAAGAAAGAGCATGATAGGGAACAAACCTGTCTCTCTCAGCCATATAGGGAACTCGGCTACCTGGAACCAGGTGTTACTAATTGCGCAGACGTAGAGACCGAAGTCCTCTCGGCGCACACCGCGTATCAACAGGTGGGAGCCAAGCACCTGATCGTCTTCCCTGCAACATCAGGACAAAGTCGAGTTAAGCAACATTGCGTGGAGTCGGTCAATGGATGGGTGACCATCGCATCGCTTCACATACGCAAGGCAGCATCAAAGTCAAGTGGTAAAAGGGATGAGTCGTCGAGAGTTAAGCAATAATTATAAGGGTCAGATAATGAATGGGTGACCGGCTTGACAAATTATCCGTACAAACCGAACGGTTCGGCGTGTTAGAAACATCGGTTAGAAGTTAAGCAACACTGCGCTGGGTCAGGTATTGGATGACTGACAATCATACACATGACCAGTTCTGTTCGGGAGAGAGGTTGGAGGGATGAAAGTTAGTACAGCAACTTCATTCGTCTTGCAAAATTAACCTCTCGACAGCATGTATTTGTGGAGGAATCCTGTTCTTCGCGTTGTACCGTCCTTCGGAAGGGACGTTAAGCCAGAGGTCCCCTTGGTACTCTTCGACAGGAGTAGGCTACGTGCCGCCACCGGTATTTCCCTCCTCCCTTCTTGGCTAGGTTAGGTTCGTCACCATCCTCATGACTATTCACTCATTCACCGACGTTATTAGACCAGTTTCAAATGGCCAGATGTCAAAATAGTGCGCCATTAAACCCAAATAATCAATCGAATGATCCGTATAGTTTAATATTATACAGTTTAGGCACCAAGATCTTCTTTTGCGCCTGACAGTGTGAATTGGAAGAGCGATTCAAATCTTGAATGTATTTGAATCTTTGAAAATCATATCTATACCAGTCGTTCGTTCTGTCCTGAAAGTTACCATCACGACCAGATATTCTACCTTGAAGTCGCCGCCCGCAATTAGGCGCAAGCCATGGGCGCAAGCGACGTTGGGAACGCTGAGAGCGGCACTATCCTAGGAGAGCAAAACTTGCGCTAAAACATCTTTTCATAAATAACTCCACTCGAGTTTTTCCAAAATTTTAAAATTACCTCTGAATTTTATCTGTTAATTCAATTTTTTCCAAACCGGCTGGTTGTTTTTCTATAGAAATCCCCAAAATGTCTGTGTGTTGAAGAATTTGAGGTGGGTTCAATTAGTTTCGCCCGCGGCCGAAAGGACAGACGGACTTACCCTGGCGAAGACGCAATAAATCAATATAGCACACCATTTCTTAGAACGAAGCAGCGAAAAGAAACGCTTTTACTGACAGAAATACTTTCGCAGCAACCTTATAGTGGGATGAGACTCGTGGCAAAGAACATGTTTTCCTTTGATATCTTCACTCTTCCTTTTATTAATTTCACTAATTTGAGCGAAACCAACCAAACATTTTCTAGCTTTTCATCAACTTTGAAAGGCTTAATAGTAAAAGAAATCTGTGTTTTCGTAAGCCGCTTGCGGTTATCATGCTAATTTTAAACAGGGTCGTTAAGAAGGCTTGAAACCTCGAACATTTTCACGAGCAAACAAAGTTTTTGCTGCGGAAAGAGGCTTCGAGAAATTTCCCGGAATTTTCCGCTCACTCGACACGGGACCGAGCGGAAAATTGAATTTCTGATGGGGGGGGGGGGGGGGGGGGGGGGGGGGGGGAAGTAATTGTTATAAAAATCGCAAGTTTGCCAAATGCGAAGGTTGCAATACCAGTTCAAACATGGAATTAAAGTTAATTAGACAAGAATTTAAAAAAATTTTGTTTAGCAAGAGAATCCATGATTACGCAAGGTAAAGTTAATAAGAAAAAAATTCGACTTTACACTTTTCTTATTCTTTAACCCTTTTCTTTGTCAGAAAATAGCCGATGCTTTGTTTTGTTAGAAAGAGAAAAGCAAATATTGTATCTTGATAAGGTAAAATAACATCTAAATATTTAGAACCTCCATACTGGATTTCATACGATTTCAGTAATGTACGCAGCATTTCAATGGCATGCCATGGCACGTTGCATTATCGAATTTCACTGGAATAATTCATTGCTGTCGATTCACAGAGTGGACGTGGTACACAAACCAATCATGTGAAGCCATAACGCAAGAACCTAATACACACCTTAGCAGTGTACAGACAATATGGAAAATATTGTTATTGTTCCCCTTTTGCAAGGTAAACAATGCGTAGGAGTGAACAGGGAAGTATAGTTAGAGATAGAAGGTAGATTTTGTAGCATAAGGATTCAAGAGTCTCTTTGTTAATCTTAATTGAGGAAACATTTGAATTTGCTTGAGCCAACTTTTTAAAAGATGTAAATTTGAATTTGAATTTAGTGATGGTCAGGAAGGTTTTTGCCGTGTCACATAAAAGAAATTTTATTTAGCAGCCATCACTATTTTCTATCTGTCCTAATCGGCGTTTAATATTTGAACCTCGAAGGATAGGGGGTTAATTTTTAATTTGTCGTTTGGAGCTCAAAGTAAGTAGTCCCATTTATATTTCCAAGACACCAAGTATTCCGGTTCTTCATGTGTTAACTTAGTTTCTTGATTTGCAATTATTAAAATATCATCGTTTTAAAACAAATTACTGCGCCAGTTCAAATCAACCCTAAACGGCGTTTAAAAGCGTTTTAAACGGCGTTGGTGAAACCGGCCCCGAAAAACTTAAAACATACCCTACCAATTTCCGCCATGATTTATCAATTAACTGCCGTTATTTTAAATAATACGGTTCAGTCATGGTTCTTGTTTACAATAGAATTTTGCACTCCGCAGTTTCGCTTGGTTTCATTGAATCTAGCAAGTATGCAAAATTAACACCCCGACTCAATTTTATAAGTAATCTATTAAACTCACAGTGGAGCGAAGCGACAAAATATGCATATGAACTACTCGAGTTATTAACTCAGTTCCTGGGATTGCTAGCGGGAATTAAACGGAAGTATTGTTGTGTTTTCTTGGTTTTGATAGAATAGGTCGATAGAATTTGTAATTATCGTTGCCAAGCGCAATTAAGAGAATATAATTAAGCCTTTTTCAGATATAACCTACATTGTGTTTTAGTATTATCACAGGTATTATGATACGAATAACCTAACAAACTAATATATTAGTAAGGATGGCGTTGGCAAACATTTATAAAATTCAATAATATATAATAATTCAAAAATAACATAAGGATAAGTGTTTTCAAAAATCTGAACTGCTAAAGGTTCCCTCGCTGCGCACGCAGCTGATATGGGATTTGAGTGATAGCGATTTAAAAATTATTCACAGTAAGAACAACTTAAGTGAGATTTCCACGTCGCAATATCAAGCAACATTGACAACAACATCAGATGACATTGACAATCTCCCTCCCGTAAAGCCGCAATCCGCGCCATACCACTTGCTGCCCTCTTATTATTATAATAGCTCGTTCCAGGAACAAACCGGAAACGCGTAATTTCTAAGGATCGTCCGGTCGGGTAGAAATCTGATCCCACGCCCGTTTATTACTTGGACAGATAAGCTTTTTGTTTTACTGCCGAGATCGAGGACCTTTTTTCCCGGGAACTTGTTGGACAGGAATGGGTGGCTTAGGTTTTTGACTTGTCGATAGCTTTGGTATTTTCAAGATTATAACTCAGTTAAAATGGCTGGTCACGAAGCCCCTTTAGCCTGAAGCTAGTATGGGTTTTTGATGCAAAAAGACTGTTTGTCTGCTATTTTTACGATTCTGAAAATACTATGTGCATTGTACATCAAGACCGTAAGAGAAAATACTAAATCGTAGCCCCCTATTTGAACCTAAGGTTGGGTGGACGTAACAACTGTGCGTTGGATCTCCAACTCACAGAAACTTCTGAATTTCACTGAATGTTTCTGGAATTTCTGCAATGTTTCTGTTTTCACTCGCCATGTAATGTGGCGAGAGACTCATGCCATGTGGAAGCCCCAGCTTCCGGTTCAATGATTCTAGCTGGGGTGTTATTAAAATTGGGGGGAAGTCGTCATGGCAATAGTTTCAACTAACACTTCAACTAGGAGGCGAGGTTTTGGTAAAATCGGACCTAAATCGATTTGATTTGGCGCCTTCTCACGCTGGATACCAAAATACCACCCAGGGAACAACTCCGGAAATATTACTGAAGTAAAAATTTGACAAAAAAAAGAAACGAAATATTTTTATTTAATAACAGCCAATGTAGATCTATCAAAGGATTGAAAATCTCTCAATAAACAACATGTGGTTTGTAAGAATTAATTTTAGATTTCCTAATTTTTCTATTTTGTTATTTTTTATAGTTAAAACAAGAAAAAATATACCAAAAATCGCACAAAAACCTCCTCATGAAGCGTTGTCAGCAGTGTTTTGTTTATAAATTATATTCACAATTTTGTTTATGTGCAGGTAACCATAAGGGTCACGTTACAACATTAATGAAGTGTTTAGGTCCTCATGATGCTTTGTGATATGTGATCGGAGGGATTCATGTGATATACAGGCTCATTATTCTGTGAACTTCCCTTCCCTTTACAATTCCCTTTATTTCCCTTCAGTTCCGGGCATATCGGATTAATTTCGCAGTCGAGTTTCACTGAGGGTTTCTATCCTGGTAAATTGTTGCGAAGCTTTCAAACTAATTCGATATCACGTGAATTTCTAGGAAACTAGAATCTCTCGCCTTTGTAATCTCTCTTGGTGAGATAGATTTTTTATGTTAAATCAAAAGTATCGAAATTCTAATTTAGAAAAAAAAGGCACGTTTCAATTACAGCTCATATTTTAATGGAACCAAAAAAAAATAGAGATTATTGTTGGAGATAATGTTTTCCCATTTTTCCGCAGGCGATTTTACTTCCGCGTATTTTAGCATTTTAGTAATGAAGTTCTAAAACAGATGTGTATGACGAATAAAACTGGAATGCTGTTGAATCTGTGAACTCATTCGTACATTTTGCTAGTGACCGACACAAATGTGATGAAAACGTAATATTGTCGACAACGTTATAATATCGACTTTATTTCGGAGAAATAATTTTGTATGGAAATGGAAATATTTCACCGATTGATGTTTGGAATACAAACAGCATATTTCCAGGTTTTTAAACTCAATAAATGAAACAAGATACGTGACATTTTGTAGCACCCTTTGAAGTGTTCTGCATTTCATAGGGTTCTACTTTCAATACAGTACTTTCAGTTGAAGAGTAACTTCAAGATTAAATATTAAGACTAAATTGTATGATAAATTTAAAGAGGACGAAGAGAAAAATGCAATGTAACATTGTTCTTTTTTTAATAGCTAAAAAAGCTAAATAAAAACCATACAAACAAAGATGGCCGACAAACATTCTTTTAGTCTGTTCACAGCCTTCTAGTCTAAAGGCATAGGCTTCGTTTCATTTATTTTTACTGTCTATACCTACTTATTACTACTGGGATTTCTGAAACTATTCAGAAAGCGTATAAATAAACAGAAAACGGCGATAAAACGTCAAGATTTACATATATCTTACTAATTAAAACACAATTTTTCTTTATTTTCGCCAAAAAAAACGAATTCACAACAATTCCGACTTCTCTTGCGCCTGCATAAAATCTCACCGCAACCATGCCACACACAAAAACACGACAGGTTGCCTAACCATACAGGTGTAAGCAAGACGATAAATTTCCGTAAAACAATTACCGCTTGTATTCCAAGCAATAAACTGACGTGCCAGTAGTGTGACCGTCATTTCAAAACACGGCATCTCATTCTATATATGTGTGTGTATGTGTTTGTGTGGTTGCACCAGCCGGTAGCTTTTCTCAGAACGACAATTTCGTTAGCGTGTTTCCACAATTCGGTAGAAAAAACACATAGGAGGCGTAACGTTGAGAAGGAAAATGATTCTACGGTGGCTTGTGTGGTTTCCGTTTCCTAGCGATATGATTAACTGGGGGTAGACCTTGACGGTAACGACACATCACCAGGGTGGTCATACCGGTTTGTTGACAGTTTGGAACCGTTTTTTAATTAGATGGGAAAAAAATAGCTACATTAGCGTGATGGTTTAATATGATGGTCGTTTGATTGGCACATATTTTTTGTTCTATGGTTTAAAAACAAGTGTGTGTGTGTCAATCGATTATATACCTAATTGGGTACATAGGGTAGCGGAAATGAACGCTTACTAGCGTAATTTAGCTAGGAAAGCCCTAATTCAATCGTTATGTTTTTTTAACGCTGGTATTGAAAAAAATTGTGGGAAACATTAAGGAAATTGGTTCTCTATATCTCAAAATACCTTTACCTAGTACCAAAAATGTGAGTGGGATACCCAATAGTATAAGCTGGGATGCTCTATCTTTTTTTAAGTTCATCCAAAGCATTTTACTCTTAAAGGAGGCACGGTTTTGTTGACCTTCCCTTGAGGCACTGGTCTTCTAATAGGAACATAATCTAGCTTAGAAGGGTATTAAACCCGGTGCTGGTAAGAAGCAACTTCTGTTCAAAGTTTCTAGGCACTAATTAGAACACAAGCTTATGACTTTGGAAGTGGGAGCTTACTCGGGTCTATTCCCACGCAGAAATTACACAACTAATCGGCCAAATCACTCGTCTGATCGCAAAACGAAACAAAATCTAGGCGACTCATCACACTATTGGCAACAGATTGACGTCTTTCGAAACAGAAAACACGATTTTTTTACTTTAGTTACAAGAAAAGTAGCCTGTTTTAGGCGTCCGGTGTTTTCCAAAAAAATCTGCGTTTGCTTAGCATCTGTGGATGCCAAATTAAAAGAGTGTTTTTGTAGCTTAAACAGTTCGTACCAGCCCAAAATAAAAATTAGTCGTTCGTTCTCTGGATTCCCGCTCTGAAGATCTCTTCCTTAGAGTGGTACATCGCGAACAACAGGATTCCTCCACAAATCCATGCTGTCGAGAGGTCGATAAGCAAGGCGAATAAAGTTGCTGTACTAACTTTCATCCCTCCAACCTCTCTCCCGAACAGAACTGGTCATGTGTATGATGGTCCCCCACCCAATACCTGACCCAGCGCAGCATTGCTTAAATTCGGTAATCACACTAGAATCGGTGTTTCCAACACGCCAAATCGCTCGGTGTTCACCCATACAATACCTAACCCAGCACCATGTTGCTTAACCTCGATGATCTAAACACCCTAAACACGCAAAGCTCCCTCGCCGATCCTACCTGAACTCGATGGTCTCCGCCATCCTACTCCGGGTCTGCTCGTTCCCGACGCCCGTCGTTTGGTTGTCCTTTTGCAGGACGTCACCTCGTCGCCATGACACCTCGTTGTGGGCGTCGGGCAGTTCGATGCGTCCCACGAACGCCTCGCAGAACAAGCGCGCCTCTCCCCCGAGTTTCACGTGCACGTCTCGAGGTTCGTAAGTCGGCAGCGGTGAACCGGTATAGCCGGTAGCATCTGTAATTTAAGGAGGCGTTTGTCAGCGTTGGGGAGCTTTTGTAAGGGTGGCGACGATGGAAATTTGGGTTCACTTTTTGATGAAGCGGCGAGCTGGTATCGTCAGTGGCATCTGTAAGCCAAGGAAGCGTTTGTCAGCGTTGGGGAGATTTGTAAGGGTGGCGGCGATGAAAATTCGTTGTTCACTTGTTGAGGTAGCGGCGAGCTGATATCGCCGGTGGCGTCTGTCAGCCAAGGGGGCGTTTGTCAGCGCTGGAATTGTCCAGGGAGGCTTTTGACAGCCTTCGGGAACTTACAGGAAAACGACAGCGAGAGATATTTACGGTCATTGTTGACCAGTTAAAATTGTTGGCACTGTGATTTAGTTTTGCGATTTGCAAGCCAGTTCAGATCGGTAATTTTAGTTGTTCATATGGTAAAAATGTTTTAGAGGTGACTATCGCATGTCTAGGTACTAATTTACGCATCCTAATTTACTGCCAGTGTTTGCATAGTCTGGTAACGGTTCTCTGTCAATTTCGCCCATTTCCGCTGAAACGCGAGAGTCATGCTCTTGGTATTTGTTGCTTTTCAAAGCTCAGATTTGGCAGACGCCAAAAAGTGCTGCTTTGGATTTCGGCCAAAGCTTTCTGAATTCGCGTACGTACAGGGTCGCTAAACCACGTAAAATGTCTTCCTCATCCTCTGTACCAATATACCAATACTAGCAGTAAGCAAGCAGAGAAATAAACCCCAAGCCTTGTCAGGATCAGAGCAGATACTATTTCAAAGGCCTTTGCAAGAATTCGTTAAGCGCATTTATCTCCTAACTTTACATAGCGAATCCCTAACGATCCTGTTTTTAAAAATGCTACAACACAACGAGCAAGACAAACGACGTGAAAATCAGTGTTTAACAGATTCTATGCAGCATCACTATTTCCTTTCTCGGTCTTCCTCTCTTGCTCTCATTGTCTTTCACCGCGTCGTGCAGCAACAGGTAATTAGTTCTTCGGGCAAGTTAATTGTCTCAGAGTCTCTCCACCTTTCCCCTGCCCCCCGTCAATCAACTCCCCTTGCTTCTTAGCTGTCTACGACTGGCTATGCTATTGTTTTAAAAGACAATGGTGGATTCGTCGGTGAATTGTTTGGACTGGTAATGCATTCCTTTGGCCAGGTGAGATTGCCGAAGTTAATCGTCGTTGCGTTGGGTCTGGCATTAGGTGGGTGGCGGGGATTTTATGAGTACTGATTTTTCCGGGAAAACTGGGAGGGAACGTCCCAGGTTTTTATCAGGTTAAAAAGAAAATATATGTGGGATTGGGCGATATTGATTTCGTTCTTGTTCATTCGTCCGATCGACACGTAATACAATTACGATAAATTATGCAAAAATATTCCATGAACTCATGAAACATTCAAATGTTACAGTGCTGCCAGAAGTAATTCTCTTGTTAAGTTGGTGTTGTCCATAATTCGAAAACACGCTCCGTTTCCAAGAAATCACTGTTTTGACGCCAAAATATTCGCGAAAATTCATACTTTTTTAGAAAACATACAAAAAATGAGAATTTGCAGTTTCATTAGTTTATCCAAATAAGCTGTGATGGTAACTTGTTTGTACACATTGTATGGGAGGGGGGGGGGGGGGGGGTAATGTGCTTATCCAGCATACATTCAGCAGATTTATTTTGAATTCCTGGAACCAACAAAAGCCAAGTCAATGAGAACCTCTCTTGTCGTTGGGACCCGAACGGTCTGGCGTATTTGAAACACCGGTTCTCGTGAGATCACCGAAGTTAAGCAACACTGTGCTGGGTTAGGTATTGGATGGGTGACCATCATACACATGACCAGTTCTGTTCGGGAGAGAGGTTGGATGGAGGGATGAAAGTTAGTGCAGCAATTTCACTCGCCTTGCTTATCAACCTCTCGACAGCATGGATTTGTGAAGAAATCCTGTTGTTCGCGTTGTACCGTCTTTCGGAAGGGACGTTCAGCCGGTGGTCCCCTTGGTGCTATTCTTATATCTGAGCGCAGTGAATCTGATTTGCTTGGTATAATAATAGTTAACTACGGTAGGTATTGCACACAATTCTTGTGTTGATAAAATGTTCTCTATTGGTTAATTTAACTCCTTGGTTTGGTATAATGCCCCAACAATAATGCCCAAGTGCTTGTAATAGTCACTTGTGTGCAAGTAGCTATTGTACACCTCTTTGGTATTGAACCGTTTGCCAGGTATACAATTCCTGAAATCAGGAAGACAATAGCGTGTGGTAACGTGATGTGGAGTGGGCGATGACGCTGAGCTATCCCAGGAAGTCCCAGTGAAAGGGAGCTGTGGGTCGGAAATGTCGATGATGATCCGTGCATGAATCATACTATCGTATACCTGCGTGGTGGAGGAAGTGTTATTATACTATAAGTTATTTAGGTGAAGTAGTATTGCCTGCAGGTATTAATTCAAATCAGATGAAAAAAATTGAATAATTTCAATGGCGAGGAATATTGGTATTCAAGGATATAAAAAAGAAGAGAAATTAAAAGTTTTTTACTGGATTTGAATTGTAGTTTGTGATATTTTGTATCGTTTCATAGGATATAGATGATTTCTATCTTCTTTCGCCCATTCAACTCTTTGTCTTATTTATACCAAGAACATCTTAATCTTATAGAGTGCAGGGATGCCGTAATTGAAGGAAAAGTTAGCCAGGTGGTTAGCTATGGTAGCGAGTCTGTTTTTTCCGACCAGATTTCTCAGCGAAGTGGGTGGAGAACTGTCAGTACTTTATTTTATTTATAGACAAACTTAAATGGCGTACATTCTTAAGTGGACTGTTCTTGGTAACACAATCATTGAGCATCACACAAAACCGATTGTTGGCCGCAAACCAAGAAACCTCTGCGTTCCTTGCATCGAATCCGCTACAAAATATTTTTTTTTCCTATCTTTATGAATATTCCAAAAATTTGCAAATTCAGCTGCACTCCGTACTACCACTAGAGTGCCCTTCTCATCAATCAAAAACTTAACACAACCAGCGCATCGCTTTTAACTCATTAACTCTCAAATGATTGTTTTTAGACTCATCTCTACTTGATGTAGACTCTCAAATCTCTCAAATCAACTCAAAATCAAATCAATCAAATCAACTCTTAAATCTCTCACTCTCACCCAACTAAAACTCTCTTTTAACCAATCTAAAAGACCCAATCCACCACTCTCACCCAACTAAAACTCTCCTACACCACCTTGGTCTAAAACAACTAATTGCCCGCCAGTACTTTATCCGTAGCTCAAAGATAATGACACCAAAACGTAGACGCCTAGCGCTGGCTGCGGTCGCAACAATTACCCCCCTACTTTTCGGAAGTTCCTAATGAGTCGTACCTCCCCGCGCCGCAGGCCGGCCAAGCGGATAGCTTTCTGGGAAACACTTTACTGAGGGGCCCGGCTGATAACTTGACGATCTTTTATGCATGCTCTCGATTTGTCGGTCGAACGGTGTCTTCTTGGTATCGAGTATGTGTCTATCAATAAGAGTGTGTGCCAAATGTGGTGAATAGCATCTGTGCCCGTCTGACATTGCCGGCGTAACGAATGGTCTCGAACACTTTGTGGTCTTTAATTGAATCCGTGCATTGTTTGGCGTGAGCCAATGGCAATCAATTTATTCATGCATACCGTTTTTTTTTTTTTTTAGTATTAAACCGCATGAAAAAGTCGCCAAGCGTAAAATTCGTCTTGCAAATTTTAACCGTACTACCGTTGAGTGTGCAGGTTCTAGGTAGAGACAGAACGTTAATGTTAAACCGTTGAGTGTGCAGGTTCTAGGTAGAGACAGAACGTTGATGTTAAACCGTTGAGTGTGCAGGTTCTAGGTAAAGACAGGACGTTAATTTTAAACCGTTGAGTGTGCAGGTTATAGGTAGAGGCAGAACGTTAATGTTAAACCGTTGAGTGTGCAGGTTCTAGGTAGAGACAGAACTTTAATGTTAAACCGTTGAGTGTGCAGGTTATAGGTAGAGACAGAACGTTAATGTTGAACCTTTGAGTGTGCAGGTTCTAGGTAGAGACAGAACGTTGATGTTAAACCGTTGAGTGTGCAGGTTCTAGGTAGAGGCAGAAAGTTAATGTTAAACTTTCTGCGTAAAATATGGCCGCTAAATGACTACTTTACCGACAAAAATGAAGAGTACCGGAACACGCCGTTAAGTGGAGCCATTGTCGTATGAAATTTCGATATTTCTCGTAGGTTAACTCGCTTTTGAGACTTTTCATGATTTAAAGATCTCCATCAATGTTTACCTCAACGATTCATATACACTTAAAGATATTATGTAAACTCAATGGCTTAACATTGTGAAGTCAGTGCTAGTTGTATTAATGACATTATTCAATGGCGGCCCTAATTGTAAAGCTACAGTGCATTTCTTGCGGTGAATTCTCGGTATATCAGAGGGCTATCAGAATAATGAGCATGTTTGCAACATGTATGAAGCTCCTCTAGTTTGTATTACAAATTGTCATGTAATATTGCTGGCATTGCTGAAGTGGTATACTGTTACAGGCACAGCACCGGGTAAATCAATGTGTACATCACATTCGTTTGGTGCGATCCGTATCAATAAGCCTAGGACAGTTTTGACTTGATATCAACTTTTATCGATTGATTTTTGGTATTTAATGACGCACTGTTTTGACAACGAGCCATGTGACACTAGTCTAATTGTGTCGGTGAGTGAGTGGATGATGATGATGATGATGATGATGAATCCAAACTAGACTAGAAGGGGGGAGGAGAAACCCGGAGACGACACGAAGCCTACTCCTGTCGAAGAGCACCAAAGGGAACTACCGGCTTAACATCTCTTCTGAAGGACGGTACAACGCGAACAACAGGATTTCTCCACAAATCTATGCTGTCGAGAGGTTGATAATCAAAGTGAATAAAGTTGTGGTACTAACTTTCATCCCTCCAACCTCTCACCCGAACAGGTTATTCAATGAGCACATCCATTTTTTTTTTATTATTAGCCCATGCTATCGTTTCAGGACAATTATGACTTGATATCAACATTCTTTTATCATAATTTACCGTCATTTTCATGATTAATCATTGGGACCTACAATGAGAGGTGCCAGAGAGAGACAAAGGTGCCACCTCTCTCTTCTTCCGACACATATCTTCATGGCACACGCCATTTACCTTCGAAATACAGCAGCGGTATCCGTATGAGTGCAAGATTTCAAACCGACAGAACATTATCATGTTAACAAATAATTAAATTGACTCACTCGTGACTTACGCTATATTAGTGACAGCCCCTCACACTACCGAGAAGTCAATTATACCGTGAGAGGTAACTAGCGTCGGTGTCGCAAGTGGTAATAACTGGTGCTATGGGCTAGCTTTGTCGGCAACTAATTTGTGATCCACTCCAAAACAATCTAGGGAAGCTGCTAATCAACTCTGTGCAATAGACGTCTCGGGTGGTAATCATTTATAGACTACAGGCTTGTCAGTCATATTATCGGGCCATTGGGGAAAAAAAGCAAGCAATCAAACTCTATTCATCTCAAGGCGCGATTTCCTAAAGGTTCCTAATGATGATTTGTGGGATTAATGACGCATTGTTGACCAGCAGCACTGGTCTTATGGCGTCGGTAAATGAGTGGATGATGATGAGGATGATGATAAACATAACATAGCGTAAAAGAGAGGAAAACCTGTTGCTGCCACGTAGCCTAAGTCTCTCCCTAAGGACGGTTTAACTAGGATATCAGAAAATCCACCACAAATCCATGCTGTCGAGAGGTTGATAAGCACGCCAAGTAAAATTGTTGCACTATATGCCATATCTTATACTTCTCTCCCAAAAAGAACTGGTCATGTGTGTGATGGTCACCCGTCAGATACCTGGCCCAGCAGTGTTGCTGAACTTCGGTAATCTCACAAGAACCGGTGTTTCCAAAACGCCTGGCCGTTCGGTAGTCACCCATCCAATACCTGACCCAGCGTCGTGTTGCTTAACTTCGGTAATCTCACGAGAACCGTTGTTTCCGAAACGCCTGGCCGTTCGGTAGTCACCCATCCAATACCTGACCCAGCGCCGTGTTGCTTAACTTCGGTAATCTCACGAGAACCGTTGTTTCCAAAACGCCTGGCCGTTCGGTAGTCACCCATCCAATACCTGACCCAGCGTCGTGTTGCTTAACTTCGGTAATCTCACGAGAACCGTTGTTTCCGAAACGCCTGGCCGTTCGGTAGTCACCCATCTAATACCTGACCCAGCGCAGTGTTGCTTAACTTCGGTGGTCTCACAACACGCCAACACGCCAGACTGTGAAGTCATTATACCTTATGAGAGACTTCTCGGTATAAAACGAGGGGTCATAATGTTGTGTGCAGTCTATCCTCGGAAGTCTGGTTCTATCCGGGATCGAAAGGTTTGACAAAGTGTTTTGTTAGAATAATAGGGGACAGTTAGCACAGGATGTTAGCGGTTCGATTCCGAGATAACTCGGGTGTGACAATTCTAGTCTGGCAATTAAATCGTGCACGTGTCGTGTTCAGATGTTTTAGAGATTACCAAGAAGAGGGGACATGAAGTTTGAGAAAGCTTGAGATATTGAGACACGGTTTTGGTCGATTGGTTTTGCTCATGCTTACTAAAGCTTCATAAAGTTTTCCATTTTATTTCATTTTATTCTTGCCAATAGGTATATACTTCTATGCGGAGATTTTACTTGAGTACTTTTTAGAAAAACAGCAATATTACATGAAGCCTCTAAGATTGAAGCATGAAGCATATATATATGCCTTCATGGAGTTTAATTTAAAGAATGAAATGGGTCCACAGGGTAATTTCATTTACAATATAATGCCTGGTTTTCCATTCTCTCAACTCGTAGTTGAAGTGGAAACAAATTTCCATGGTGACTTCCACTCATATATACTCCGTTCAGTGATGAGGATACCTTTCCGGTAGAACCACCACTGGTGGCCACTGGGAAAACATGTGAACCAACTGTTATTTGAAAAAAAAAAACACTAGAAAAACTGCTGTCTTCCATTATACTATTGTTGAGTCAAGATTTTATTAGTTTTTAAGTTTTTATTAGAATTTTTCTACAACAATCTTCGGAATTATTTTGCAAATATCACAATTATTTTGAAATCCCGCCACTAAAATCATAAACTACATTACATTCATGAGTTGGTAGCAATGCCCGGGGGGGGGGGGCAGTTATTGGGCTTGTATCTTCTCTAGCGGGCTAGAATTACAGTGAATTTCAAATGTGTCTGTCATTCAGAAACATGCCGAGTTGAAAAATAATTACATTTCTTTAAATATTCTTCATCTTGTCTTGAAACCTTTTGGTGATGCATAATTAAATCGCATCATCACTCAATTAGACACATCGATTTATAAAAACAACACATACTTGACCAATAGTCTATCAACCGTCAACCGATTGATTAATAGTGTCATTCAAATTGACATGCCCGACAATACCAGGAATCCCTCCTCCGATTTAACTGAGGTTAGGGTCACCACGATCAATCACGCAGACCACAATCATCGAACACGGCTCTGGCTATAATTAATCAAAATAGTAACACAATCGTAGGCGGTGGTCACTGTCAAATGTCAATAACAAGAAGTAGCACGCTGAGAGTTGGTTATTTCTGTGAGTCAGGGATCTTCATGACTGCTATTGTCAGATTGGTCGACGAGTCTTGTTGCTTTGAGAAGTATCGATCTAATCGTAATTCTTGGCAAGACTTTCATAAAAATAACTCCTAAGGCACTAACTTTTACAAAGAGCTTTGACCGGTACATCTTTGATCGCCTATAATCAATCAATTATAGATTGTATGTTAAGCTGACCTATGATTTTCAATTGAGATTTAATTTATTCTTAAGGTTATGGTAAACGATGCCGGGTAAATTATATATTGAGGTATATTTTTGGCTAGACGGTATATCGTGACTGACAGTAATTTCGATGGCGTAATGTTGCCACCAGACCAAAGACCACCAGACGTAACGTCAAGGTCGGGGTCAACAAGTAGCTCATTGCACATCAAAAAGAGGGAACGACCAGGGAGAGAAATTGTTATTAGCTGGAAAAGGGGAGGAGATTACTTCTTTATTTCCAAATCCAATTTCAACTCGAATGTGTTTATTGCTAAAAAAAAAAACAGTGATTGAAGCCTGCCGTTGGAAATGTACAGAACAGGAAAAACACGAGTTTCCTTTTTCTAAAGTCTGCATATTGAACTTTAGTGTGCAGGGGTTTATATTGTTTTGTATTCCAAATAGAACTAACACAGAGTTCCATCCTTGTTGGGAAATAAATCACTAGCATACTGACATTTTTCATAGAAATCATTTTTCGTTGTCAGCTTGGAAACCATGAAAATTGCAACCATGTGAGATTCAACGTTCGGAAGCCACAGAGATGCTGAGATCGCCTGACAGAGCTTCTCAATTCTGCTATCTTATGTTACCACGAGTATAACATGACCTAGCATAGGAGGTTCAATAGTAGATTCAACGTTTGGAAGCCATGGAGATGCTGAGATCACCTGACAGAGCTTCTCAATTCTGCTATCTTATGTTACCACGGGTATATCATGGCCTAGCATAGGAGGTTCAATGGTAGATTCAACGTTTGGTAGCCATGGAGATTCTGAGATCGCCTGACAGTGCTTCTTAAATGTGCTATCTTATGTTTCATGAAAAAAAAATCATTTGGCTTCGTTTTGGTATATTTTCTTACTGAATGGCCAGTAGTTGAGAAATCTGTCTCGAGATTGCGTTAGCATCGCTAAAGAACCCTAAGGATCCGCGCAGCAGTTTTAACCCAGGATATCGTCAGCCACAAGGTAGATGTTTATTTTTAATCTTCTGACAAAACTACCGCCATTGTATGAGCCTAGCGAGCAAAGCGACGACTCAATTTGACTACCCCGAAAAACTACGAATGATTTGTTTTAAATGCGTACAAGTTTGCTATGATTGTTTGTCAAGGCGCTTACCGATGACGTTCAAGTGTATGGTGTGCAGATGCTGATGCGTATCGTTGGACACTATACAGGAGTAGTTGCCCGCGTCCGACTGCGCAAGCGTCTGCGAGTAAATAGTCTGGTTGGCAGACTCCGGGTACAGGATCAGATTTGACACCCCGGCTGGCCATGGGTACGCCTTTCCATCCTTGAACCTGTTGGAAGAGCCGAGAAAATGACATGGTTAGGAAAATGTGATATTGAAATGATAAACGCCATGACATCCGCCATCTTTATACTTGTAAAAGCAGTTAGGAACGCATTGAAATCCTTGAACCTGTCCTTATCATCATTGAACCTATGGAACAGCCGATACAAGGACATGGGTGGGACAATTTAGTATTTTAAATGATAAACGCCTTTACATCCGCTATCTTTAAACCTGTAGGGACATTGGGAAAAGGAAAAGATAAAGTTTCTTGCTACATATGCGTACACGACGCATATGTAGCAAGAAACTTTATCTTGTCAGGAGTGTTCTTTGCAGTTGTAATACAGATTGCAAGAGCAACTATTTACAATATAAGAACCAATTCAGTGCAATTTGTTGACCTCACCGATGCTCTTTAAAAGGCCAATTGTTGTCATAATATTAGTTCTAGTAGGTCTTAATCTAATAGTTATAGTGGTTCTAATGGTAGTTGAATAGCAGTTCTAATGGCAAATTGTGTTTGCTTTAAAGCAAGTGATGTGTTGTTTGCTTTTGAAAAATAATTAAGGTAAGAAGAATGGAAGCGGATGAATTATTCAGAATTATTGAAGTGGTGATGAAGTTGGAAAAGATAAAAGGTAGGTAAAGTATTGAGAAAACGAGAAAATTTAGAGAGACTAGATATTCAAATTGGGAAAGAAAGGATAAAATTGTTTGGAAAGGTTATGAAAATGGATTAGGAAAGATTACCACGGAAAATATTAAGCTTGGAGTATGAGAGAACGGACAGAGTAAGACCAAGAGAAAGATGGTAAGCTGATGTGGGGGAAAAGGGAGGAAAATTAAGTGAAATAGAATAGAGAGCTTGGCGGTTGGACAAAGAAGAATGAAAGAATAAATGAGCATGCATATTCAAGTGGTTGTGCCTTAAATGTAGTGTTTTCTACCCGTTTGATTTAATGGATAGAAAAATAAATTAATATTAAAAATAATGAGAGGTCGAGCAAGTAACATCACTGCATCCTGAAGCTAGGAAAACTCTTTGATAGTCTTGGGTGACACATTTAAAGTTTCAAAGAGCATCCTTGCAAGTTGCGAGAAACTTTCCATCAGACAGATCTTCTCTTGTCAAGCATTATGCGATCAAATCTTCCAGCAGTGAACAGGAAAATCGATTTCCGGGAAATGTCGCGCGAGACCATGACTAAATTAGCTCTGAAGCATGTCTTTACATAGCTTTCGGAAAAAAACTTCGTATTACACGCTTTTCTTGCGAGTTTCTTCGTGTATTTTCTTTTATTTTTAGAGATTGTTATTCCAGGAAAATACGGCGAGTGAATAATTACGAGTCACAAATGAAATTCACCTGGAACTTGAAGCTTCTCGTTGTAAACCGTTGACACAGTGAAAATTCCTGGGAAAACTGTAAAGCTTGTGATTATAAATGGTGGAAATTTCATCATTAATTGTGAGTGAAAAACATTAAACTTTGTTCTTGTATACAGATCAAAGCATAAAAAAAACGTAATTTTTTGGTGTCAAAGTAAAATCTGAGCATAAGGTATACATTATACCTACAGCCTTTCATTTTTAATTGTTTTTTTTTTATATATTTTTTGTAATCTCGCTAGGAAGTAGACGAGGGTGACTGCGGATGGGTGGCAGCTGGCTTTTGCAAGCGACGCATTTAATTATATTTGTTATATTATATTATATGAGAAGCCAGACAAACTTTAGAGTGCTTCCATTAGCGCTGTCAACAGAGGAAAAGCGTCGTGGAGATCTCAGTGGAAGGGGTTTCTGCTAGTAATTATAAATCTGTGAAGCGAATAAACGAGATGAAGTTGAGCAGTTCTAGAATGATGTGTCAAAGAGATGGGACGTTGACTTATAGTGGCACAGCCAGTAAGGGGGGCCAGAAGGGCATTGCCCTAGGTTAGTCTGTGAAGTCAAAATGTATTAAAAATAAAATATATATGAGCAATCATTTTAGTACCACTAAGGATTTGTGAGCAAAATCGTGAGTTACTCTCAAGTTTGGTCAAAATCTTTCGACTCAGAGGTACGAAGGAATAACTTGAATATTTGTGAAATTTATTTGCAAAATCTCAATAATAAAATCGAGTTTTTGAGCTGAAATTTTCTGTAATTGCACGCCGTGCTTGCAGTTTTGTATCAAAAAAGGCCAAAAAATGTAACTTATTTTGCTAGAGCTCTGAAAGCGAAACTTCACTTTACAAAATTATGTTCCACAGCTTCATAAGCCCCTGGGCCCTGGGACTGTGAGAACATTTTGATGCCTGTTTTTTTTGGTAAATCCTAGTCATCCTGGCATTGAATCAAACCTGGCGACAGTAACACGAACGTAGGGCTGGTTTTTCAGTGGTCTGTTAAGTAATTAACAGACTGCTAACATACACAAAACATCTTCTGGTTGGCCGTTGCCACAACAAATTAACGGACTGTTAGGGTTTTAACGGACCAAAAAGGCTCACAGCGACTTCCAAACAGCACACGGTGTTTTATAAGAAATATATCCACCGAGTCTATCGGGCTGCAATATGATATTACAATTTAGTTCATAAGTAAACATTTTACATGCCGATCTTAGCAGCCTACTAAATTTGAAATATCGCGTGTGCAATTTATGGCTAAGAAAGATGGATGATTGTAGGTACTGAGTCTGCGGTGTTTCAAACTCGTTCATTACATCGCACTGATATGCATTTTGCAGATTTTGGACGGAGAATTGCATCGATTCACCTCTGTGTTTACAATTATGTATTGCACGTGCACCGCCTAGCTCATTAAAGTTAAAGAGTTCGTGATTTTTTCAAAATATATATTTGCATTATCTACTCATGTATGTGAAATTCAATGCGAAGTTTGTACTCTGAAAAAAAGTATCGATAATTTCAGTAAAAAATTAAGAAGTGCATTTAAGTGTGAACCAAACCGAATTTACAAAAAAACACATCCATAAAAGATATGGTATGCATGTCAACAACGCCGGTGTTTAATTTCTTGTTTGTAGCTCAAGTCGTTTCGAGGGAATTTTGGCAATAGCCCAAAAAATTCCCTTTTTATTTGGTCAATTGCATAAAGAATATTGATTGGAATCGATTGAAACTTACAGGATAGGAGCAACATATTTGCACCTACCCAAAGAATTTTGAATCATATTTTTAAGCCAACCAATACGGCAGCTGTTAACAAAAGAAGTAAAATTTTAGAGAAATGTTGCATTATGAATTTAAAAAGAGAATTAGAACCAAGACTAATTCCTATTGCCTAACCTCAACGAGATATTATTTTATGTGCAAGATGTTTTACTGTCTTATTTGTTTCCTGATTTGAATTCCTAGTATTCACTTGTTATCTTTTTCCCAGAGTTATATTCCGTTTGATTTACAATCTTAAATATCTGCAACTGATCGGCAATGACTACATAAGACGAAAGAAGCGGAAACGGAAATTGTAAAACTGATCCATAACTGAAAAATCTAACATTTTATTCTCTCACAATTTCTCACGTCTCAAATTCCTTTCTTTTTACAGCTGTCAGATGAAGTTGTCCCATAAAAGACTGTCGTTTTGCATGTCACTTTATAGTACTTTTATTTCCTTCTTTTAAAATATTCCTCGATCACACCCTTAGCTTTTTAAATCTGAGAAACGAAGTCATCGCTTGGAAGATCAATATTGACAATCAACAAACTACATTTGTTGCATCTTTTTTTTATGGCGTCTTATGTAAGCGGAAAGATATCCAGCATGCCCTATGTACCTCCCACAAAAACCCCATAGATAAAACTGTGCTGTAAACGACAAGTAAACCATCTCATGTCAATCCCACTTTTAAGATGCCTATAAACCGTTCCCAATCCAACGACACACAAAACCGAACAACTGTCAGCACCTTGCAGAGATCAAAACATCATAGGACCATGGCACCTTAACACCCACACCACACACGGATAAAATGCTCAAATAAATATTTAATCATCGGTAATCCCTTGCGAGCCCACGGAGTAGAGTATGACGTGAATGCTTCGGTCGAAAGTGAAACGCGAACGGCGGCCAATTCCTGGTATCGGTCGTTGTATCGAAGCAAAGCATGACACATACACATACACACACACCAAATTACAATCGATTTTCACTGAGGACTCCGTCGAGGCTCGAATTCACTGGCGCCCGGACGGTATCAAGGATGTGTGGGGCAATTTGGGAGCGAAAAATCGGGACCAGGCGTTCTACCCAGATGCAATGTATAAAGGGACGTAAGACCCTCTTATAATTAACTACTTTCCTCTCTGTCTATCAGTGTAACACAAATGCATAGGTTGGGTATTATTTTGGTTTGAAGGATGCACGGCGAGCTAGATTAGTGGGTTTCCCAAAGATCTTATCGCCGACCAAAAATAAATTGTGTCGTTTTTGGAATTTCGATATTATTCTTATGCATAGCGTGTGTCTACAACGCTTTTAATGATTGATTGATTAGTAGGGTTTTTAAGCCCCACTGTTTTTTTTTTACGGACCATGTGGTTCTGGTCTATTGGTGTCGGTGAATGCAACATGAATTTTGATGATGGACCTAATCTAGCCTGGAAGAGAGGAAGGGAAGCCCGGTGCCGGCACATAGTCTAACATCTGTCGAAGAACATAAAGGGAGTCATCGGCTAAACGTCTCTTTTGAAGGACGGTTCAACGCGAACAGCAGGAATCCTCGACAAATCCACGCTGTCGCTGTCGAGAGGTTGATAAGCAGGGCCAATACTTTCTTTTATCGCTATCGAGTATTGCATTGGCGAGCACAGCAACGTAGAACGTTGACGATTATCACTAAAAAAATATGTTTTCGTTTGATAACCTTTTTATTTCAACAATGAATTCCAGTTCTTTGACCACAATCACAACACCTTTATCTTATCTGAATCTGACAGCTTGACTGACTCACACCAGTCTATCATGATTTCCTGTAAATTGTCGGCATGACGGGATTAAGAGTCTGCATATAATTGAATCCCTTAATCTCAACAGTAATTCAGCTTATCAACAAGAGATAACAACTTGAAAAGGTTCGTGAATGAAGTTTAGCCTCAAAACACACTCAAATTGCATGATTGGGAATTTGCCCTCAAAATTGGGAATGCAGACCTTACGAGGTCAGACTTTTGGGGGTCAAGATCTATTTGGAATAATCTGAAAAAAAAAGTGCATAGAGAAAGGCTGTGGTCACGGTTGCTCATAAATATCTTTAATTTAACTTATGGTGTCGCCATACACATCCTTCAGATATATGTATTTTGACACTTTTTTTCAATTCACCTCGTCTACGTTTTTTGAAAATGTTTAAAAGATAAAAAGTAATAACCAAAGACTTTTAAGCACCGATTTTGTCACTCAAGTCATTTGAAAGAGTTTGGTCTCCGATCTAGTGAACCTCTGCTCGCATGGTCATTAAGAGGTGTAGATTCAAACCAACAGATCTCAGACGGCAAGGCTTCGTGAGCGTTTTCTCAGACATGTGTCGATGATGATATAGCTAACCTATCCACGCGGCTCCGTGCTGCGGTTACGGTCTCCAAAACAATTAAAGACATTCTCGGTGTGTGCCTTAAGAATTGTACTCATACCTGTCTGCTAATTGTTTTAATTGCTTCGGTGTGTGTGTTCAAACGAGTTGCCGCCAGCCAATGAAATGTGGACCTTTCTAGCTTGGCCAGGGATGAGAGCTGGGATAGGGAAGGAGAGGCCGTATCGAATTCAGTCTTTGGATATAAGGTAGCAATAGGCGACTAATTTACCAGTTGCTATCTTAGATAGTAGAACTAAGTAGATGCCAGACGATCTCAGCATCTAATTGGCTTCCAAAAGTGCAATCTACCATTGTACCTTCTACGCTAGACCATGATATACCCGTGGTAACATAAGATAGCAGAATTGAGAAGCTCTGTCAGGCGATTTCAGCATCTCCATGGCTACCAAACGTTGAATCTACCATTGAACCTCCTATGTTAGGCCATGATATACCCGTGGTAACATAAGATAGCAGAATTGAGAAGCTCCGTCAGGCGATCTCAGCATCTCCATGGCTACCAAACGTTGAATCTACCATTGAACCTCCTATGCTAGGCCATGATATAACGGTGGTAACATAAGATAGCAGAATTGAGAAGCTCTGTCAGGCGATCTCAGCATCTCGATGGCTACCAAACGTTGATGGCTACCACCATCATCATAGCAGACACATTTGCTACTTTTTCTTAAATTGTTAGAATAACGACAAAAATTAATAAAAATGCAAGTTATTCCTAAATCCATCCTAACTTGTGAACCAGTCTTCGGACCCAAAGAAAGGAATTGCAGCACCAGTCGTCCACTCTCGGCTTACGTTGACTCTCTTTAATGTTTAACCACACGACGAGGCATGGTATCAACCGCAAACTCTCGCCAATTACACGATCGTTTAGCGGTACGAGACGTAGACCACGCAAAACGATTAGAAAAAAATGTCGGAGAAATACCGTGTGCTTGGTAAAAGTTGGGATGTAAGCTGAAATATTGACAAATATCAAACTGTCAATTGTTTTCTTCTGTAAAAGAATTCTGCTTATTGTAGGTAATTGCATTTGAAGGTTTGACACATGACTTCTTAACTTGTACATAATAATAATAATAATAATAATAATAATAATAATTGCTTTTATTGTAACAATTGACCAAATAAATGGTATGATACTTGTCAGCATATTTACATGTAAAGTATACATAGCGTAGTGCGACCGATTAATACATAATACATAATACATAATACATACTATCATACACTCATGTCAAAAGATAAAAATTGATCAATAGAATAAAATGCATTATTAATAAGAAAGTTTTTTACATCATTTTTAAAAGTATATTCTTTTGATCCTGTCGTCTTTAAAATTGCTAATGCTTTATTGTACAGCTTAATGCTTACTAAAATTGGATTTTTTAAATCAAATTTTGATACTTTTTTCTTAGGTTTTAATACGTGACTGTTTCTTGTCAAGTATGTATGCGTGGCATTACAATCATTTGTCAATTGTTTGTTATCTATAATTAAGCATACAGCACAATATATAAAAATACAAGGCAATGTCAGAATTTGAAATTTAATAAAATATGGTTTACATGAATCCTTGTAGAACATGCCAGCAGTACAGGGATTTGAGGTGGCTTCAGCTAGGTATCTTATCGCTCTTTTTTGTAGAGTAAAAAGTCTTTTTGTGTGATGTGATAATCCCCACAATAGTATTCCATATGCTAGTCTTGAATGAAGGTAGGAGTAATATACTAGCTTTGCTGTCGCTATATCGCAGATTTGCATTAGCCTTTTAATAAGAAAGCAACCAGAGGCAACTTTTTTACAGACAGCATCAATATGTTCTCCCCATTGCAGTTTATTGTCAACTATGATACCTAGAAATTTTGTTGTGTTTTGTGGAACAATGCTCTTGTTATTTAGGTAAAGAAGGGGGCTCGATCGAAGGTGATGGTCGTTTTTTGAGTGAAATTGCAACATAACCGTTTTCTGTTTGTTTAATGATAGTTTGTTTGTGGTTACCCACTCAGAGATTTCTCTAACAGCTAAGTTATTATTATGAGTTTCGGCAGAACTGTTTGTTTTATCATTTATTAAAAATTGTGTGGTGTCGTCAGCAAAAAGTGTAAGTTGCCCTTGCGTAGTACAAGAAACTATGTCGTTAGTATATAAGATAAATAGTAGTGGCGCTATTATAGATCCTTGTGGTACGCCGATATTTGTTATTGCTTCTTTTGAGTAGAAAGGACCATTTGAACTTATGACTTTTGTAACATAGCACCTATTTAATAAATAGGATTTAACCCAATCATTTGGTAAACCTATTATACCAAAGGTTTTCAGCTTTTCGATTAAAATGTCGTGATTTACCATGTCAAAAGCTTTTGACAGGTCGTAGAAGACCCCAATGGATGACTTTCCATTACTAAGTGAAGTATACACTTTATTCATGAAACTGAGCATGGCGGATGTTGTTGATTTACCATTACGAAATCCGTGTTGACACTCTGATATTAGGCTGTATTTATCTAAGAAGTTAATCAATTTGTTGCAAAAACACTTTTCAAACAATTTGGAAAAAATGGATAGTATTGCTATCGGTCTATAATTTTGTACTGATTCCCGGCATCCCTTTTTATGCAATGGACTTATTATGGCTTTCTTTAATTTGTCCGGGAAGGTGCCAGTTGAAAACGAAGTATTTAGTATATGCTCTAACGGGTCCACTAGGTAGATTGCGTTGTGCCTCAAGATATGCCCCGGAATATCATCAAAACCAGCCGCCTTTTTCTTTTTTGTGACTTTGTCGAATGCATCTAAAATTTCTTTCGAAGTTGCTGGTGTTAAAAAGAAATTTTTGTTGTGATATTTTGATTTTAGAAATGAGACAGGTTTTTTACTTACGCGCGGTAAATTGTCTGTGTAGGCATTTATAGCTGCCTCTTTGAAAAAGTCATTGAAAACGTTTGCTACATCAATAGGTGTAGTGACCCTTTTGATTGTTGCATGGTCACATTTGAGTTCAAGTTCAATGTTCTTACTAATGGGTGGTTTATTTTTGTTTTTATTTTTTGTTTTTATTTGTATTTGTTTATATTGTTTGTACATGTTTTATGCTTGACAATTAACATATTAATATATTTATGATGGTTTTTAGACTCATGTCTACTTGATTTATCCTTAGCACTAGTTTTAACAAAAACTATTTGAAATGGGTTTTGAATGCTAAGTAAAGGGCTACTAAATTTCCCGACCTTTCGTAACATATACTAGTAACTTCTTCTAGTTACTAGTTTCGTCTAGTTACCCTTGAAGAAGTAACTAGTCTATGTTACGAAACGTCGGGAAATTTAGTAGCCCTTTACTTAGCATTCAAAACCCATTTCAAATAGTTTTTCTTATAAGATATTAATATTTTTAATTAACCAAACTTAATACCGCTTAAATTGATTGTATTGGCGATTTACAGGCTGCCAAAATCTAACAAAGCCTTGTTTGTCATTGAAATAGAAATGATAATGAAGGCAAATTTTGATGAAAATTTTGTTGTGCTAGGTGATACAAATGTAGATATACTGAAAGAAAATGATGTGGTTATCCAAAACTACGAAACTATCCTGTAAATGGTTTTTTTATAAATGTGTTTCTGGTAAAACTATAGGGAAGACATCTTAGCTGGTATCTTTACAAAAACCCAAAAGCACTGGATCCGGAACCAATCCAAGCAATCAGTTCTAGCAGTTAACATGTTCCATATGAACATATTGACTTCAGAAAATGCGCGAACAAAAGCTTGCTGGTAAAATCGATGCACCAGAGTTTTTTGAATTCACTATACCAGCACCCCGATTCCAAATTTAAATTAACGATCTTGTCAAATTACCTAACGAATGCAGTGAACATAATTTGTTTCTAAGATTGCATAAACACTGAGAAATAAAAAACTAACTGAGCCATAACTCTGCCAAAGTAGCAACTCTTGAAGAATTATTGCGACATGTTTTAGCATCCCTGAAATCTGGTTCCAGACTAACATCAATTCACGGCTATGACGTATTTAGCTTGTAACATATACACAGAGAGGTAGGAATAACAGTTTGCGGTTCACGTTTTTACGATGCAATTACATGAATTATGGGCTTTTTACCCCGAAGGCTATCCACGTGTGGCCGCTCTGAGAACGCGGTTCTGCCTCGAAAATATATGTGCTAGACGAATCTTATTCTTGTAAGCAATGCAATTTAATTTGGATTTATAACTCTTTTTGCAACCAATTTCTTGATACATTTATTTTTATAAATAAATCGGATACTTAAAATTGAATGTTATAGATATATATATATATATTTCCTTCAATTTTTTTTTATAAATTCAATCAATTGGATTTTATTTTGATGTCTAAATTTTTGTATTAATTGGCGATTGGCTTTAAAATGATTGAAAAGTTCGTGAAAATTACATATGTTTCCTTCCCAGTCTCGGCAACTGCGAGATAAGCTCAGATCAGATAAGATAACTTCATGTTGACAGACGTGTACAGAGAATTTGGCAAGCAGACCCTGACGCGGTCAGGTTTTTGAGGGTCGAGACCTTTTCGCAAAAATCTGAATAATAACGGTGCATAAAGAAAGGTTGCTCTAATGGTTATTGTATATTTTGTAACTGATGTTGTCGTCACATAAAATCTTTGCGTTTGAACATTTTGGCTAAATATTAAAAACGCATCCACGCTTTTCAAAATCCAAAGTTTTAGTATAAAAAACCATAGACAAACTTTTTATTTTTAATCTGATTTTTTTTTTTTTTCAAAAATTGCAGTGAACCTTACTTGTATAGAGATTTTACCCTCAGAGCAGGCTCAAATTTTCAAAACACTTAACACAAATGAGAAGTTTGTGAACATTTTGCTTTGACCTATTCTTTAAATTCTCCTCCTTCATACGTTGCTACATACCCATAATACACCATATTAAATCTGTTTGCCCCAAACTTTCAATCCAGTCTTCTAGGCTAGGCAATGATCTCATCAGAGAATGTCCGCCCATCATTGGCAAATCAACAAAGTGCTCCGCCACTGAAACCGCAAATCAATGAGCGCCAATGTAGGCCATAACCGTTCTCTACTGAATGGTGCGAACAATGTCTGTTATCCAATCAATCCAAGATCAAAGTTATGCAAATATTGACAAACAGATTCCAGACAGCGAATGCGGTCTGGTCTCCCGAACATACCAATCGAAATATCCCACAATTCAACGTGAATTAACGTCATACATATACTATATGTAATCACAATAACACATAAATTCGCTGAAATCACGAGCAAATAAACCATTCCCTTTGCCCGGAATTTTAGATATCATATTATTATATAAAATATGTATTTTCCGCCAGACCACGAGTGGATATGAAATTCTCGGAAATGAATCTCATTATTTGAACACGTTTTAGAATCAGTGCTGTGGTAATAATTTCCAACAGGTCTATTGTACGCAAGAAAGAAAAGAACTCGATAATACAAATAAATTGGATTTTTTATTAGCACTTCAGTTGTTTCTGTGATTTTGCTTGTTTATATTGTACGGTGACGATGTGGGTGATGATGTAGGTGATGATGATACTCATTAGAGCGTGCGAAAATCGATTTAAGTCCTGTCGGCGGTAGAAATTTGCACGGAACTCCATATTCAGTTCGTTCGGGAGAGAGGTTGTTGGGATTGAAGGGATCAGTGCCTTAAAAGGTGTAATTTTTTTCCTTCGGAAGGGACGTTTAGCCGGTAGTTCCTTTGGTGCTCTTCAGCATGAGTTGGCTACGTGCCGGCACCGGGTTTCCTATCCGCCCTGCTAGGTTAAGTTAGGTGCACCATCATCAGCGCCCACTCAATCACCATCACACTTGACCAGTGCGTCAGGGCCAGTTGGAAAAACAGTGCGTCGTTAATAACAAAACAAAATAAAAATAAAGGTCGCACTTATTATACACTTTGATGGCTTTCTTCAAATTCGGCTTCGAATTTTCACAGCTGAGTGCAATATTTGTGTAAACTCATTTCTGACGACCACCTGTAAAACTTTGCCAGTTGAGGATGCAACCAAAATACCAAAAATCAGCCACAAGGCAATTACTTCTCTAACGGAGCGCTAATTCCTTAACCAGCCATTGAACAACATTCATTATCCTAAAGATTACGAGCCCTATCTCGCTGAAAAGTCGCGAATTCAGGTCCTTTTAAGGGCCGCAAACCTCCTCAAAATCGAGCATATCGGAATAAAAAAATATCAAATCACAGCTCAATATGCTCAAACTCGTTATGCGTAAAATAAAATTTATGGTCACCCACCCACTAAACATTTTATCTTAATATTACTTAACTTCAGAAACCAACTAACCAGCATCACAAACAACTTTTCCAGACGAAAACAAAATGCGACATCGCACATACATAAGAAGTTGTTAACAACTACAAAAAACGTGATAGACTCATCACGGTACCAACTAAAAAGTCACCACCAATCCAAGATCCCATCTCTCTGTGCCAAGAAATCTTGCACAGAAAACAATACTTGAGAAGCTGTAACTGTTAAAAGTCTAAGACATGTGTAACATATGTAATGGTTGGTTAATTTGTCAAGTAGTCTTAGGGCTCAGGTGACTTATATGGAGTCAAAACTTGTTTCTCGTCGTTCGCTGAGTGAAGTAGGTACAGGTAGTTTTTTTTTTCAAATCTTTTGCAAGACCATGTTACTCTCTTGTCGGCGGTCGTCTCTTGCTCTTAGCATGGTAGACAACTCTTTTCTGCACAGGCGTTCTCTTGAGGTCTCTGCTTCTTATTGTCTAAGACAGTATCCGTTTTTTTGTAAGCGGATCTTTTAATGTCAAGTGTCATTTTGTCATTGTATTTAATTTTAGCTACACCTCTTATAGCATTTATGAAATTCTGAGTGAATTTTACTAGAAGTCATGTGTGCGGAAATGATAAATTCTTCTCTGCATTAACAAGAAATTAACTGCACTTGAAAGTTTTAAATGCCAATCTGATAAATTTAGGAAATTCTCTCGGAATTTGTTTTGAGCAAACATTCTAATCTACAGAATAACCTATAAAACTTGCTCCACACAAAATGTCTTTATATTTTTCTTGATATTTCTTATCTTGTTCGTCTACGCCCTTAAAAAACTGAATAACGAATTTCATAGAATTGTTAATCCATGGTTACTCATATATCTCACCCCATAAATACAGTCAAAAAATATTTACCCAGGCCCAAAAATCCACCCAATTCTTGACTTCATATAATATTTACTTTATTGCCGTCAACTAAACCGGCGGTGCCAAGGGCTTCGACTGTTGGCTACATACCGGCACCGGGTTTCCTCTCCTAGGTGAGTCTCATCATCACCCACTTCTTCACCAACGCCATTAGACCAGCGCCACAGGGTTCGTTGTCAAAACAGTGTACCTTTAAACACTTTGAACGCCACAAATCAATCGTCCCAGACCCCCGTCCCGTTCCACGCCGTCCTACTACATCGCTTCTACTCGCCAGTATGTCTGGGACTGATTTCTTCAGCTCACCTCGACTCCACATAATCTTGAGACGGGGCGACGGAGCGCACGAGCCGAGTCAGACTAGACTGGCCACTAGATCAAAGGCTCACTACTAGAGTAGGCTCACATTGGCAGCCATTTTTGACAGCCCAAGATAAGTATAGAATATGAAATATAAGTAAATATAGTAAAATAAAGTATAATAATAAATAAATAGTATAAAGTAAATAAAGAAATAAATATCAGTAAATATAAATAATAATATAAGTATAGTATAAGTATAAGTATAAAATCACATTCCATATTTTAAGCCATGACGAGTTCATATCATGTACTATCATCAAACCGAACAATAAAACCAAATTATTATTAAATTATTATTAAGTCAGACTCGCTTCTATTCTTAAGTTCTCGTCGCTAGATCTTTGCGGATCTGCTTTACAATTATCCGTAGGTATATATTATTAGCAGCATAATTAAAATAAAGTCGAATCGAGGTACTGGCATTTTTGAGACAAAACGTGTAGGTGGTGACGGATGTCCGTAATGGCGTTGAGTTGTGACAGAATCTCAGTCGCGAGCACAATGCCAGTCCTGTCATAAGTTAGACTTGGGTCAGACCGAGCAAGGTGGGTTGTGCACTTATATATAGACATTGGGGAGTTTTGAGAAGTTTTTAGGGATGCAAATGAAAAATTGATAAATAAACTACTATTTGCCGGCAAGATGGGATCAGATGAGATAAAAAGAGATCGCTTTGGAAGAGACGAAAATAAAAGAATAATGGTTAAGTCGAATTATATACAGAAAATCGGTCATTCACAACAATTTCCAATTTCAAATTTTCTTTTCCTTAGTTTCCAACAATTCTTCTGGATGACGTCTTTCCAAAACTGATTGCGTGGTGGTTTTGAGAGCCGTAACGAGTCGTGACTCGCCGACACGTCGAGATTTTAACCGAGCCGCAAACCTCCTCAACACTGAGCAAAACTGTAGAACACATCAAATCATTTCCAAAACTGTTTGGAAAAAAAAACGAAGTAATTTAGTTCATACCAGACCATTTTGACAATTTTAAAATATCAAGAATGTGTAAAATGTGTGTACGAAAATTACAATTACTGCAAATGGTATTTGTTTTTGGCATACCTATTAAGAATGTGAAAATATTGCTACTACATTGAAGCGCTTGTAGAACAATAATTAGTCACTCAAAAGAACTGGAGGATCTCTTTGGTGCCGGCCAAGACTTTGAAGACCCGATTTCCTTCTCAAGATGGCATCCAGTTTAGCGCGTCGAATGCAAGCGAAGCGAAACAGCGGTCAGCGGACAAGAGCACGTTCTCTGCACAACTAACTCGACGCCGGCATTGTGCTCGAGTTTCACGTTTAATTAAAGCGTGGACGAAGTCGAGGTAAATTTTCAATAATGCACTCTTTGTGGGATCCCGCGAAATGGCAAGCACGTGTTCATATGAGTATCAATCCTAGTACCTTAGCAGTTGGAAGTGTTCAATGCAATGGACACAAAATGAGATAAAATATTTGTTCCCGTAGAAACGCCACAGGTCGTTTTGAGATGAAATGCGGGCCAACTGTCGGTAAAAAAACAAAAAAAATGCAAAGCAGCTTTGCTGTTGCCCGTCAGATTAATTTACAAAAGCTTTTGTTTGCCATCGAGTGGCAGCAGCCATTACCAATTGTTGCCGGCTCGTTTGCTCCGCAGAACGTTTAGCATTAGCGTTGGTATCCTGAATAAACCTGTAAAACTCTATGATCCTACATATGACACGCAGGTGAAGAGAAAAATTTAGGTCCACCGGTAAGAAATTGAGAAATCGTGAACGGCAGTGTGTCTTTACGTTGTGTTCTTACTCAAGACTAGACGCATTTCGCTAATTCGATTAACAGAAATTAATAAGCAGCGTTTGCTAGATCGATATATGTAAGTTAATTACGTTTACAAAATGTATCAAATGATCTTCCAAAAGTTTTAAATCTTATTTTAATTGCAAACGCTTGTAATGCGCGAGGTATTTCATAATTGTGAACACTATAACCGTCTCAAAAATTGATGGCCAAACGTGGACCCGAACGGATCTCCACCTATCGCGGGTGTTGTTCTAACCCATTGAGCAACTTGGACACATTTTCCCCATTTTAACATACATTTTTGAGACGATGTTAGTGTTCATAATAATAATAAAACTACCGCCAGTCTTCCTAGCAACACAAATAGATTCTCTTACGGTCACCCATCCAATACCAGACAGGTCACAGTATTGCTGAACCTAAATAACCTCTAGAGCTCGTGGATATCGATTTTTCTACTTCCTGTCCAGCGAAATGGTGATTTGGGAAAACCTATTTTCAAAATGCGCCGTTAATGATCGCGGGGGCATTCGGGGGGGGGAGAACAGGGTGTCGTAACGTGATAAATCTGCAATGCGCAACAACCACTTCACATTTCTTTTGATCTCTGCAATTCTGTCGATAACCTGTCTCAACCTCTCCTGACCTGAACCTCCAGACTTTGTAAAATGTAAGGGAAGATTGTTTTTAAATAAATTCTTGTATAAGCAGCAAAGATGCAATATTGAAAGGAATGGCAGTGAACAGGAAAAAATCTCGTGTGAGGACTCGAAAAAAAAGGGAGTAAATAGAATAAACGTACAACAGTGTAGTTATTTAGTAAATATTTGAGATCAAAAATAGCAGAAAAAAAGGTATGATACAGGAAACAGAAATCCCTGTGTAATTATGCGATGTCGCATGGGAAGGATATTCTTCGAAGACGTTGTTTGACAATGTATTCAGCTCTGAAAGTCACGGAGATAATAAAAAGGTAATCATAAAATTGCTTTTGAATTTTTAAGATGAGGTACCTTACGGTTGAACATTTTAGCGGAATTCCGGCAATAAATTCATGTTATACCGATTTATTCGGGCGCATTTGCGTGTGTGAATTGATGTGTTCTGATTCTCATGGTTTCAATCTGGGAAAATTCAATTCTGCTTAATTTACGCTTGATTGAGTTGATTGAGTTGATTTTATAACCATGCCTATCAAAGCACCCTTGCAAGTGCTACAACGAAAGAGGTGTTTATGTACATATGTTTTATTCTATTATTATTCCAGTATATTGACTTTTTTCTATGGCAATATCAGAACATGTTGATTTCTCTTGACTCAATCTAAAATTTAATTAGTGACAATATCTTCAAAACGCAATGTAAATATAAATCGCTGATAGTACCACTCCGAAGCAAATAACGTTTATTGATACATTTTTTTCATTTTTTTATTCTGATCAAAGTTCGCTTGTCAACACGCCTATTTTTTAGATTACCATGACAACCCTTGTTTCACCCACCCATTACTATTACATTGTGATGAACTGCCTGATGCCGGGCACGGGTTACTTCTTTTAGATTGCCATGACAGCCCTTGTTTCACCCACCCATTACTATTACATTGTTATGAAATGCCTGATGCCGGGCACGGGTTACTTGTTTTAGATTGCCATGACAGCCCTTGTTTCACCCACCCATTACTATTACATTGTGATGAACTGCCCGATGCCGGGCACGGGTTACTTGTTTTAGATTGCCATGACAACCCTTGTTTCACCCACCCATTACTATTACATTGTGATGAACTGCCCGATGCCGGGCACGGGTTACTTGTTTTAGATTGCCATGATAACCCTTGTTTCACCCACCCATTACTATTACATTGTGATGAACTGTCCGATGCCGGGCACGGGTTACTTGTTTTAGATTGCCATGACAACCCTTGTTTCACCCACCCATTACTATTACATTGTGATGAACTGCCCGATGCCGGGCACGGGTTACTTGTTTTAGATTGCCATGACAACCCTTGTTTCACCCACCCATTACTATTACATTGTGATTAACTGTCCGATGCCGGGCACGGGTTACTTGTTTTAGATTGCCATGACAACCCTTGTTTCACCCACCCATTACTATTACATTGTGATGAACTGCCCGATGCCGGGCACGGGTTACTTGTTTTAGATTGCCATGACAACCCTTGTTTCACCCACCCATTACTATTACATTGTGATGAACTGCCCGATGCCGGGCATGGGTTACTTGTTTTAGATTGTCATGAGAACCCTTGTTTCACCCACCCATTACTATTACATTGTGATGAACTGCCCGATGCCGGGCACGGGTTACTTGTTTTAGATTGCCATGACAACTCTTGTTTCACCCACCCATTACTATTACATTGTGATGAACTGCCCGATGCCGGGCACGGGTTACTTGTTTTAGATTGCCATGACAGCCCTTGTTTCACCCACCCATTACTATTACATTGTGATGAACTGCCCGATGCCGGGCACGGGTTACTTGTTTTAGATTGCCATGACAACTCTTGTTTCACCCACCCATTACTATTACATAGTGATGAACTGTCCGATGCCGGGCACAGGAGGCTTATTCAGTAACTATTTGCACTTGCTGGGAAAATATTTTCCATGGAATTGGCTTCACTTTCCATCGCTTTTGATAATTTGGTATTCAGTAACGATTTGCACCGGAATTTGCAATGGAAACATTTTCCACTCCGGTGGAAAGATTTGCTCCAGTCTTCAAGCTCGAGCAAATGAATAAGTGAGGTTAAATCTGATATTTTTGGTGGCTGTCAGATCGGCTGCCAGTGACGCGAAGTGTGTTTTATTGTTTATTTATTTGCTACGGATAATTACACAGTAATACACAGTAATTACACAGTAATTAATTGGCGGGGGCTTGTTCCCACCTCCCGTACCTCGTTGGTATGTGAGGATTTTAGACGCTTTAGCACGCGTCTTATTTTTCCAGTCTTTCCAAGCCTGTACGGTGAGTTTGAAGTGATTGCATTAGGATTGGTATGAATGATAAGTAATAATGGTAGATTATTTGTCATGAAACAAGTAGCTGCTTTGCTACCAATGCATTTCTTACCGAGGCCCAGGCCGATGGGTCTTTGAATGCCCCGTTCCCAACAGCGTTCAGCAAGCTGGCAAGAGTCGCCCACATTTCTGCGGCCTTTTGTCGGCCGGCAGCATTCAGAAATTTGCCTGCAGCAAAATGCTGTGCTCCCTCATATAATTTATGAGCAGCACCTTCTGTTCTTCAACCATGTGCACACCCATGTTTATTTTTGATTTGTTTTAGATTGATAGGTTATGGTAAGGTAAATAATGCTGAAAATTGCTTTATTCTAGTTTAACTGAATTAAACTAAATTGTTTATAACTACATTAACTATTTTTATAAAGGGTGTATACTAGCTAATGTTGTTATGAACGACGAAAATGAAGTTGAATACGTAAAGTGATAACATCAACAAATGGAATTTCATATTTTTCGTGTCATTCGACTCTGCTTTTAACTCATTGACTCTGGTTTTCCTGACCCCTGTGGACGAGCAACTGTTCAATTCCATAATGAGTTACAGAATACCAAATGATGGTGGAAAGTCTTTCGGTGGAAAGCGGGGATAGCGCAAATCGACTCGAGCAAGATTTGCCATGGAAAGTGCAAATAGTTACTGAATAAGCCTCCAGGTCACTTTTTTTAGATTGCCATGACAACCCTTGTTTCACCCACCCATTACTATTACATTGTGATGAACTGCCCGATGCCGGGCACGGGTTACTTGTTTTAGATTGCCATGACAACCCTTGTTTCACCCACCCATAACTATTACATTGTGATGAACTGCCTGATGCGGGGCACGGGTTACTTGTTTTAGATTGCCATGAAAACCCTTGTTTCACCCACCCATTACTATTACATTGTGATGAACTGTCCGATGCTGGGCACAGGTCACTTGTTTTAGATTACCATGACAGCCCTTGTTTCACCCACCCATTACTATTACATTGTGATGAACTGCCCGATGCCGGGCATGGGTTACTTGTTTTAGATTGCCATGACAACCCTTGTTTCACCCACCCATTACTATTACATTGTGATGAACTGTCCGATGCCGGGCACAGGTCACTTGTTTTAGATTGCCATGACAGCCCTTGTTTCACCCACCCATTACTATTACATTGTGATGAACTGCCTGATGCCGGGCACGGGCTACTTGTTTTATTTGCAAGGGATCTGCAAATTTCAGTGATTGATTTCTACCACTATAGACACAGACAAGAAAGGTAAAAACAGTAAAAAGCCACTACATATAAGCAAGCCATCAAACCTATCAGCTATTTTCATCTCAAATAAACTCGATTAAAACCAGCCAGAGGTATCAGTCACTAAAATCACGTATACCCAAGAACTTATCGAAATAACCAGTGTCATTAAAATAAATATGGACCAATTAGCTACACAAAGCTACCGTCATCTCCAGCCATCCGCTATCACTCAACGCAAAGACTAACCTATGTGAAACATCATCTCAAACGATCTGCAGTTACAACAATTATCAACCGGCGAGACATAATAAAAACACTTGCTCAAGACATTAGCACTGCAAATCGGCTTATTGGTTGTCAATTGTTTGACCTCACCGTTGCTTTTCTCTCTCTCTAGCACTGTGCAGCACCTGCGTCGCGTCTGCCCGCTGTCTTCGTCTTGCACTGGTATAGCATGGAGTCATTTCTCAGGTAATGATCAACTATCTGTCTTTGTCTAGCGTGTGCTGTTGGCTTCTTTGTGGGTCTCTCTGTTTTTGGTTCGTATCGCGTCGCGTGAGAGAAGAAGACAAAGATGTGTATAATTATAGCTTACTGCTGTTTTCTTGGTAACTGATGCCTATGCTAGAAATGGTAACTATATGTGAGAAGATTTTTGTTTGGTTTAGCATTCTTATGTATTGAGTGTTTTGCCCTTATTCGTATTCTTTTTATAGGAGTGTGACTAATTTTGATGACGTATCGATGAGATGTGTTCAAAAAACCGACTCATAATAACGAGGAAATTTCCGATTTAAGGTCGAATCTGTTATGGAGTTTTTTTCTCGTGCAGTTTTATGCTCCCAAATGATTAGCTGACAGATTTTTAATCAGAATCTTGTCTGGCGATCGCTTCGTCATGTCGTGTCTTGAGGCGTTCTAGTCTCTTCAGGTCGGGTTGTGCATCTTGTATCGACGGAAATTCAATCGCATCCTCAATCTCGGCTGTCGGCGAGGATGAGAAGGCCCTGGGAATTAGGTTGCGATCGGAAATTGGCGTCAAAACCGTACAGAACTCAAAGAGGTTTGCAATCTTGGAAAATGAATTCGAAGTATGTGCCAACCAAGCTTTAGAAATGCTTACAGTGGAGAGATGAATTGGTAGCTTTATAAATTATATATATTATATTGGTGGCTATATTTGACCCTTAGGGGATGCATTATAGAAAGAAAATATTGCTTTGATGTTAATTGGTACGGGGCGATGAAGGTACATACCTGATTACCGAGAATATTTCAACTAGGTATGTAAATTGGTTTAACTAGGGCAATGCATGAGGGTTTTTAATTGGTTTATCACACCCTTCTATTTGGTGTAATTCAATTTCCGTTAATTTCGCTGAATTTTAATTATATGAAAATGTAATATAACATTACATATATGTCAGTACCACTCGGGCTTTAAAACTTCTCCACGGAATCTGAAGCAAGTAAAGTTTATGGAAAATAAAGTTTTTTTTTAACTGAAATCTGAATGAGATTCGCTTGTCAGTACACTTTAGTTTAGATTTCCGTGACAACTCTTGTTTCACCCACACATTACTATTACATTGTGATGAACTGTCCGATGCCGGGCTCGGGTTACTT
Source organism: Protonemura montana (assembly GCA_947568835.1). Classification (NCBI taxonomy): domain Eukaryota; kingdom Metazoa; phylum Arthropoda; class Insecta; order Plecoptera; family Nemouridae; genus Protonemura; species Protonemura montana. The sequence goes on from OX387609.1 coordinate 4,374,598, forward strand.
GTTTTAGATTACCATGACAACCCTTGTTTCACCCACACATTACTATTACATTGTGATGAACTGTCCGATGCCGGGAATGGGTTACTTGTTTTAGATTACCATGACAGCCCTTGTTTCACCCACCCATTACTATTACATTGTGATGAACTGCCCGATGCCGGGCACGGGTTACTTGTTTTAGATTACCATGACAACCCTTGTTTCACCCACTCATTACTATTACATTGTGATAACCGCCCGACCACCCCAGGTAGATAAGTAGACGATCCTGAAGGGCTGTGACCCCGAGGGGAGGCAGTTGACTTCGAACCTATAAGTTGTCACCGGTTCGCCGGAATTACAATTTAATAAATCATTGTTTCCAATCCAAAATCTTGGCTTCGTTTTTACTTTGATCAGCGAAACCTTGCAATGACAACCCTTGTTTTGCCCACCAATTACCGTATATTATTATATGAACTTCGACGTATGAAAAGAAATTTTCGAAGTACTCGCTAAATTGCAGGGCATGAAAAACAACTCATACGAAAAAAATTAAAATAAAATATACACAGACATCAAAGAATGATAAAATATGGAGTTTGAAAACGTGTGCATGTACATTACAATTGCGATTATACTGCATAAAAAAAACTTTTTAAACTTTCATTGAAAAAAAATGAACTACACGTAAAGCCCGAAGAAAAAATCCCGTACAAAAAGCAGGATAAAAACAGGTTATATTTCAGGAGGTCCCATGAATGCAACAGTCGGTCCCTACATCTGCTTGCTAGACTCGGGCGTTTGATAATCACCCGCTGCGTGTCCTCCTGCTATGACCGCCTCCCTAAACGCACCCGACGCTCGAAGCCCTTGTCTTGCCCGCATGGTACACTTCTTGGAACCCTTGCGAGTCGACCACGCACCGTCGTCCCAAGAAAAGCGTCACGTGCGATGCAAAGCATAGGGAAAACCGGGCGGCAGGGGCCAGGAAAAACTGTGGAAAACTTGAGTCGGTGACTTTCAGGGTGAAAAGAACGAAGCCGTACTCAGAAAATATACGCAGCGTTACGGTAAAAACTCTTTACAATTTTTTTCTAATGCGATGTAAAAACCGCACATTTTTTTCAATTTTTCGCAACTTATGCCCGAGTTAAAAACCACAATCTTTTCAGTTTTTTTTTTCACCTTTGAGTAACATCGCTCTACTGACCAATGCTGAGCGGCTCGCGCGGTTTTGATGAAATTTGCAGTACCTTTGACAAACAATTTAACTTAATTAAGGTAAATTTGTGTATGTCAAGTAGATTTTTACAAAAAAATTACATAAATACAAACGTACTTCTTACTACTTTACCAGATTTCATAAATTTATCTAATTGCTGACAAGGAATTTCAAATCCGCCTGCATTCACGCTGGAATCACATTTTTATGCCGCTTTCACGCTAAATTCCACGGAAAATCGATTCGAAAAACATTTCTGATCCGCAAATTAAAGAAACTACAACATCTTGAAGATTTCTGCACAGCAAGCCTCACTAAACGCTCATCCTTCAACGCTACACTGCTCGCACATCGTTTGCTTGTACAAACATGTAATCAGACATCTGCACTTTGCCGAAATGTCCGAGGCATCCATCTTGCAAGAGTTGCATGCATGTGATATGATGCAAACACACACACATTTCTTGGAAGGCTACTAGGGATAGAATTAGATCGCGTCGGCCAGACGTGTTTGCAGGAATCGCCGCGCGCGGCCAAGTGAGATTATAAACTGCGATTTGGTGGTTGCCGTTTTTTTTTTTGCATCTGAGATGTCGGCCTTCGTGAAACGGGTCACTCTTTGTCCAGTGCCATCGTGAGCGCATCACTAGTGTGTAAGAACAAGGGTGGATTTATACTAATCGTTTCGCCATGGAGCAGTATTTTTGGTGTGTTAATGTTTTTATTAGATGGGTAGATATAAGAAATTAGGGATGAAATATAATGATAACATCAAATTCAAGTCGTAGAGAAAGACTAAACTTGAATAATAAAATCTTATATCATGTCATGATATATCCACGAAGATATAACCAAATACGACGAATATATGTTGTAAGAAACTGAATTTTTTGACATCACTGACATTGACATAGTCATTTATGTTGTCAATTTTGAAAAAAAAATGCTTATGAGGTTCATTGGTAGATTTCACGTTTGGTAGCCATTGAGATGCTGAGATCGCCTGACAGAGCTTCTCAATTCTGCTAACTTATGTTACCACGGGTATATCATGGCCTAGCATAGGAGGTTCAATGGTAGATTCAACGTTTGGAAGCCATGGAGATGCTGAGATCGCCTGACAGAGCTTCTCAATTCTGCTATCTTATGTTACCATGGATATATCATGGCCTAGCATAGGAGTTTCAATGGTAGATTCAACGTTTGGTAGCTATGGAGATGCTGAGATCGCCTGACAGAGCTTCTCAATTCTGCTATCTTATGTTACCATGGGTATATCATGACCTAGCATAGGAGGTTCAATGGTAGATTCAACGTTTGGTAGCCATGGAGATGCTGAGATCACCTGACAGAGCTTCTAAAATCTGCTGCCTTATTCGCATGTCACCACTGGCATAACAGGAAACAATACCAAAAATCAAAATACCATTAATACTCCCATATGGCTTATGGAAAATACCACATGCACGCTTATACAGCCCTCAAAGGTGCCGAGCATAGTTCAATCATTTCCATTATCAATCTGATCGATCTAATAAAATAAATTGGCCTGTCGAAATTCACATTCCAATATCGTTACTTGTTCTATTATGCAATTATACGGCACAACAAAAACCAGTTCGATTCTTTTTCACTCATTTTATCTGTCATTTGTCAGTGACAGATAGTCTATAAATAAATTATGAAAATACCCACAAGGAACTCATTAAAGCCCAGAAGAGAACCAATCAGAAGAGTGTGACAGGTGACAATATGGAATTGCCCCTAGCAATATAATAGCGACACGGCAACTGCAAAACAGTACTTTCGAGAACTCATTACACCTGACAATTACACGTGGTTTTGCAGCATGTGGATATGAAAGTTATAATTACCCGACTCGGAGATAACTGCTTAATTAGCCGTCGTATCATCAATCCCATTAATATCGTAACCTATTCAGATAAATGTAATGAGTGTGAGGTATAATTTTGAAAAGATTATAGAATGTCCACTGGCGTTTGGCACGTGGAAAAACAAGTTGAAGCTTGCCTCGTGAGACAAAAGCCTCGTGGAGACAAGTTACGACAAGTGCCTATAACCGTCCCCAATAAGCTTTGAAAAGAAATGACAAGGGGGTAGTCAGGGGTAGTCGTTGATAGTTAACGAGTACCTAGTTGACGCAAAACATGCTTCCGAGAAGTGTCTTGTCCCCTAGAGCGCCGATTGATTGTGCCCTGAGGTGCCACATGCTGTGTGTGTAGGTACACAATCTAACTTTCTAATTTATTTCTGTTTCACTCCGTCGTTGATTAATGTGTGATGCTTAAAGCACGCGAGACGAGTTACTGGAACTTTGAAATCAGATCGTAACGGACAACGGTATCGCGGCAAAATATATGTTCTGCATATAAAATAATTTAAATGTTTTTGAGAATTGAATCGTTCTCGGTAGTTACTTACCATTCGATGCTTCGGTAGCCTTTGGCACAACAATGTAGACTTTTAAATGTTCCCGATAACGCGTATTCTTTCGTGCTGATCTCTTTCGTAAACTGCAACCACGTCGAATTACTGTTAAATGTGTTTTCCGCGCAGTAATCGGCGATTCCATGCGCATACGAAATTAAAAACACTAGAACACTGAATGACAGCTGAACCATGTTGCGAATGGCCATCGTCACGTCAATTATTTTTGCACTGTCGCGCACTACGAACGTTATGAACACATTGTTGGTATAAAGTTTTCAGTCGAGTTATCCGCGTGTGTTAGTGCGTACAGCGGAGTCTTTACGCCATTACCTGTTGACACACGCACACTTCGTCGAATGATATTGAAGACTGACTTTCCAGCCAGCCGCGAAACCGTTTCATCACTGATTTGAATTTCCTAGAATTTCGAACAAGTCATGAGAGAAGGCGTGGCCTAGGGCAGAGGCGATGGATGCAAACTGGTAGGCTGGCAAACCTGTTGGCGGCCATCTTCAAAAGCACGTGTGTACTTGGCTGAGTTGTGGCTAGATTTTTGCCAATTTTGCAATCTTTTAGCAAAAATGGGTAAAGCCAAAAGATTGAAAGTCTCAAAAAAAGGGACACAAGTAGGGTTGGAGAAAGAGATTGAAGATTCGAAGTTTGCAACATCTAAAGGGCGAGAAAAAGCAGCCAAAAATCGAAAGGAAGATGATGAAGAAGTAAGGTTATGTGCCTTGAGGCCGTTCACTAACCTGTATTTTCTTGTATTTCTATCTTGTTTTCATCACCTTGCTGATTTTGTGTCAATTGTTTCAGTTCGTAGATGACAAACTATCAAAGCGAATTCTTAATCAAGCCAGGAGACAGCAAAAAGAGTTAGAAGGGGATGATGGACCATCTTTCAAGAAACCCCTGCCAGTGTCGAAACTGGGGAATGACTCTGATGGGGACGAAGACTCAGAACCGGATGAATTGGAAGGAGACTACTGCTTTAAGGACATTGTAAGACAATTTATGGATTAAAACAGGCCCCACTTCTCTCTCTACCAATGGATGTGCACATACTATTAATATTTGTCATTTTGGTTGCCAGGAAGTCGACGCTGAAGACGAAAGAGCACTGGAAAGATTTATGAACCTCAACCCGGAACCAAGAAGAACTTTGGCAGATATTATTATGGAAAAGATTACTGAAAAGCAAACGGAGTTGCAAACTCAGTTCTCTGATACTGGTACACTTCAGGTACAGAACTTACATTGAAATCTTTTCAAATCAATAGGTACCTCCTAATGTAAAAACTCAAAAGTACTCGCATTTAAAGAGGCTAAATAAATAAGCTCCAACACATAGAACTTTGTTATTTCATGCAATAGGAAGGCTAAACTACATCAAATAAACAGTTACTGCCTTTTCCAAATGCTTCCCTAATGCATCTAGTTTACATTCAACCTTATCAAATTTCTGTTCAAATGCACTTTGTCCTGCTTTGCTTGTGTTTTTTCTTAGCGATGTGACCCTTTTATGGTTTTGAAACATTTTGTTATTTTCTCATAGATTCAAGATCTTGATCCTAGAGTCAAGGAGATGTACGAGGGTGTGAGAGACGTGCTTTCAAAATACCGGAGCGGGAAACTGCCGAAAGCTTTCAAGATCGTGCCCAACCTTCGCAACTGGGAACAGATTCTCTATGTGACTGGTAAGTGAGCACATTACTACAATCGAATGGACTACATCAGACTTTCTTTGATATAATTTATGATGACGGCTAAAACATATTGTTTTTGTCAAACATTTGGGCTTTTATAATCATTTCCAATGCTGAAACCCCTGTCAATGCTTATTGTTTCAAATCTGAGTGATCATATTTTGGTGGATTAAAAAGATAATTTGTACATTTTTCTCTTGCTCCAACCATTTGTTTAAACAAGCAATCCTCAAATAAAAAGGATCTACCTACATCAAACTGACAGGAATTTTAATGCCATGCTATGGTCTAGTTTTTAACTTTTTCAATTCAGACTGAGTTTCTAGCTAACAGAAGCTTCTTAATTTCACTGCATGCTATGGGAAGTTGTCATGGACAATGTTTTTAACTTCCACTTTGAAGAGAGTTACAAAATTGGTAAAACTGTGCCTATGGCAATGTTCGACTTGCAGCTGCGAGCTGATGTAAGTTGTAACGATCCTTGCCATTTGCCATCAGATCCAACCCGGTGGAGTGCAGCCGCCATGTACCAGGCCACGCGGATATTTGCGTCCAACCTTTCGGAGAAGATGGCGCAACGGTTCTTCAACCTCGTACTTCTGCCTCGCGTGCGAGACGACATCGCAGAGTACAAACGCCTCAACTTCCATCTTTACCAGGCAAGCACTTGGGCATTGCGATTTTAATGGCCACAGTATTTTTCTTGTCTACCGAATTTCAAGCATTGTTTCAATTGTTATTGTTCGCTAGCAAAAACATGCAGAAACCGCTGTAATTGCTATCAAAGAACCATCACTTTCTAGTGTGAAATATACTTTGTTGGTAAAAATTCATCGTCCAGTGTGAATTTTACGTGCACTCCTAGTTTTCTCTTAGGTTGGCTACGTTGCAGTTACAGCATGTCACGATTTCTAGCCTACAAAAAAGGGATTTCAAAGTTTTCCTCTATAGAAATTGTAAGTGTTTTTAACTTTTTCCATGATTACACCCAATAATTAACCTAATTCCCAATCAGTTATGCTCTTCCTTTCTTTCTGTCCTTTCCATTCTGATTATCCAAACTTTTGGCACTTCAACCATATTATTTCTCTAACTCCCGTTAGCAAATTTTGTCTGGTCCCTCGAAACTAACTGCCGGGTCATTTCAGGCGCTGCGCAAGGCACTTTTCAAGCCTGCCGGCTTCATGAAGGGCTTCCTGCTGCCGCTTTGCGAGAGCGGTACTTGCACTCTTCGCGAGGCCATCATCATCGGTTCGGTACTGTCGCGCAACTCAGTGCCGATCCTCCACTCGTCCGCGGCCGTGCTCAAGATCGCCGAGATGGAGTACTCGGGCGCAAACTCGATATTCCTGCGCGTTTTCTTCGACAAGAAATATGCGCTGCCCTATCGGGTGGTCGACGCCGTTGTCTTTCACTTCCTCAGGTATGACGCTTAGGTTGTCATCATAAATAGAGGAATTCTATGATAGTTTTTAGACTCATATCTACTTTATCTAGCCTTAGCACTAGTTTTGACAAAAACTATTGGAACTGGGTTTTGAATCCTAAGTGAAGAACAACAAAATTTCCCAACGTTTCATAACTTGTACCTGTTACTTAATCAAGGGTAAAAGCAGTGTGGACAATTTTCCACTATCAAGAGACCCACAAAAAATTACTTTCGAGTTTTTACCCTAGATAAAGTAACAAGTACAGTACAAGTTACGAAACGTTGGGAAATTAAGTTGCTCTTCACTTAGCATTCAAAACCCAGTTCAAATAGTTTTTGTCAGAGGAATTCTATTATTGAGTTGTGCTAGTCTACATATGGGATATTATCCTGATGGTCTCGTGATAGACAGGAGTAGCCTAATCACTGGCACCGAGTTAACCCTCCTCACTTCTAGGCTTGGTTTTTCATCTCATTTAGTATTGTTCACTGACTGCGTCAGGAAAGTCCCTTGCACAACTTTTTGACAAACAATCTTTCTGGGACTAGAATGTATCACTAAATTAGGAATTCCATAAGCAATTCTTTTCAACTTTTGTCGGTGCTATGAAATTGATAGTGTCACAAACGTTGCTTAACTACAACAAAAATCACAAGATACCCATAAGAAAAGTTGCAGAATTGCGATGATACGTTATCGATTGCCTGGCTTTATCCGGCCGAACCCAATCCTTGTTTGATTGCAGGTTTGAGCGTGATAAGCGCGAGCTGCCGGTGTTGTGGCACCAGTCGCTGCTGACGTTCGCCCAGCGCTACAAACAAGATGTCAGCGTTGAACAGAAGGAGGCGCTGCTGCAGTTGCTACGACGACAGTCGCACCCGACGTGCACGCCAGAGATCCGTAGAGAGCTGCAGTCGGCCAAGGGACGCGACGCTGAGATGCAAATGGCCGAGTGATGCGTACGGCGGTATCCACACGGCCGTCACTTAGCGCCGCTGGCGATTGATGTCCGTTAATTTCGAGACGGAGTGCAATTTTGTAATTTTTTTCATTGAGATTGGAAGCTTTCTTATGTTTTAAAGTAGCATTGAAACAAATTTTATATCTCATCTTATTTCACTGGAAAAAAGTTACAGTATCGTGCACGTGGGGTCTTACTAGAGGGATCATTTGTAATCCTGGTATCGCTGACAGTAGCAACGTGCTAACTAGCACCACCATAGCACCAAGCAGTAACCCTGACCTAGAGCGGTGATTCGTAACCCTGGTATTACTGTCAGTAGCACAGTGCTAACTAGCACCACCATAGCACCAAGCAGTAACCCTGACCTAGAGCGGTGATTCGTAACCCTGGTATTACTGTCAGTAGCACAGTGCTAACTAGCACCACCATAGCACCAAGCAGTAACCCCGACCTAGAGCGGTGATTCATAACCTTGGTATTACTGTCAGTAGCAACGTGCTAACTAGCACCACCATAGCACCAAGCAGTAACCCTGACCTAGAGCGGTGATTCATAACCTTGGTATTACTGTCAGTAGCAACGTGCTAACTAGCACCACCATAGCACCAAGCAGTGACCCTGACCTAGAGCGGTGATTCGTAACCTTGGTATTACTGTCAGTAGCAACGTGCTAACTAGCACCACCATAGCACCAGGCAGTAACCCCGACCCAGTGCATTTTAGGCTTCAGTAACTGCACTGTGATGATCAACTAAACCCGAGTGTGCCTTCTTGCTAATGCTACCATAAAGGACCTGTTGTTGAATTGAATAAAGCTGTGAATCTAGGTCAGGGTTTTAATAACACAATCGGTCGTTGTATCGAGCCTGATGGTCACATTACCAACTTACCACTCTACGTAAGGCCCCTGTGTTTTTTAAGAAGTAATGGAACTTACTGGGCTAGGAAATATTCTCAAATGCTTTCGAACTATTCATTTGTGGTTGATGAGGAAAAATATAAAAATTGTTTTGTATATATTTAATTAGGTATAATTGTAATTTAGAGAATTAGCTCACAATATCATTTCATACCAGCGTTGAATTGTGCCTGAACTCTCGTCGAACAACATTAAAAGTTTCCTGACAGACGATACCAATCTCATCATTTTCCAGTCCCCGAATAGACAACTTTGACAGGCAAAATAATTCAAGTCAGTGCAGAATAAGTCTGTACACACCCAAGAATGTTTAAATCTCTTTAAATACTAGCGGGAAAACGCCTAGAGAGGCTAAGAAACGCAAGGAGACGATCGCTACACCTAAACTGAAAACATTCTAGTGAAGAGTATGCTAAAAGACGGCAATATGACGCCAATCGTATCAACTTGTAGATAAATAAATTTGTCGTGACATCTGGACCAACATGTGAACGGTCAAACGGTCGAGCCTAACAAACTAAAATGATCTAACAAACATCAGAAACAATTGCCTAACATATTTACACCTAAATCGCTCCGATTTCTGCTTCAAACTCGAACAAACCGCTGCTCTCGAAGCGATAATATCCAGCAACTCTGCATTTTGCAAGCATGGGCTATCTAGGTGGCACGGTTCAGCCAGAATACAGTCTTCAGCAGGAGATAGGCGAGGCCGAGAGCGTAGAGGACTTTCTCTCGTTGCTGCCTCTGCAGGTTGTCGATTTCAATGGTCATCACTCGCCGGTTGAGCTTGGCAAGTTGCCGACGCAGGTGTACCACCTCTTCAGATGCTCCGGTGAAGTCGTTGCTCAAGGGCGGCGTGTTTTCCCTGAGGGGTTAGTAACAAATTGTATGTCTGCCTTTTTTTTTAAATTATTACTAACATGGAAAGTACCTAATAAAAAAATTTACAAGCTAAACTAGACAGTCTTAAACCATGGAGGGTAATTTTACTAAAAATGTGCTTTTTTTGCCAGCTATATATCAGTTAATTAAGTTCTGTTTGATTCTGTTAAGTTCAGTTTTGTCCGACGTTTTCTGGTGTTGAAATGGGGTCACACTCACTCTGCCTCCAGAGTTAGTGTGAACATTTTTGGGCCTGGCAAGGCTTGCCAACTGGTGTGAAGAACTAAAACCTTTTTTTTTGCAAACAAACATACACTCAGGGCTACTTTGTCAACATGTTGAAGAAAATGTGTTGATTAAAAAGTAAACTTAAAACCATGATAACAATTAACATACAGATTTAACCCAAAAAATGATCCTAATTAAATGGCTACAAGCATTCCTAAATTATCGACAAAAGGTTGCCAGAATAAAATCTTGTGTCAAGCAATAAGAAGAGCATAAGTGTAACAGAGTTAACTAAAGCTATGGCAAAGTGGTTTTCAAAGCACTTGGCAAGAAACTATGAATACATGCCACAAATACACAAGTAAGAACTATGATAATTTGTTTCTAAGATTACAGCAAAGATAATTTTGTAAGCATAACCTTGCAGGCATGATTGCACAGTGGTTATTGATAAGGTGTTTCTTCTATCATAAAGTAATCAATGCTTAGTCAAAACTGAATACTATAAAGTCCCTATCTTTTATCTCTGAAAGTAGGTACCTAGGTATTGGTACAGAGGGTCATAGGTACCTGTTGCTCAAGAAGCTTTGTTCCAAATTGACATTGGCCCTTTGCTTGTTATGCTTGGCTAATGCAGCCTTCTCGCTGGCTAGCTCATTCACTCGCCCTTCGAAATCGTCAGCAGATGGAAAGTAGTGGTCATCGAGGGTGATGATTCGGGGTGGAGTCTGAAAATAGTTCTCACTATTAGCAAAACGAGACAGTTCTGGCCGGTTGGTTTTAGGTCACTTAAATTGTATCAACTCATGGTTACCTGGACCCTGGTGAACCCCATATGATTATCACGTTGACCGAGTACTGCATTTTCTAACACCAGTTCACGTGGAGGAGCCCTAGTCCCAAGATGCTGTTCTTGGCCTGTTTCCAGAAAAAGAAAATATGGAATGGTTTTAGCATATGTCTTCCAAAACTACCATTCCATGAATACATATACTTTACCATGCACAGAAAATATGCGTTGTCGTCAAGGATGTTAACAGGACAAAGAACCGTCAACAAAAACAATATAAAATAGCGTAACAGTTTGACTCACCAACTACTAATATCCTGTCCGGTACGTGCATATCGAACTTCTCGTGGGCCCAGCCATTCATGTTTGACATATTTTCATCGTCTGTGTCCCCATTGACTTTGATACGCTTCGGTACCCGCATTTTTTGACTGATATCAGCGGTGAAGTTGGTATCGTACATGAGACTGTCATATTCGCTTGCGAATCTCGTCGGACTGGACGTGTGCGACATTCTAAGAAAATCGGGAAGAACTACTGATAAGATTGAATATATCATAAATGTAAGCACAATGATTAAAAATAAGGCATGTAAATCGTGAAATGTAGGATTTTTTTAACGTTTTTTATGCAGGAAACTGAAACAATGGTTGTTAGCCATTGATAGTGTATCGGACATCAGGACAGTCAATTACCAAGTAAAGATAAAATTACCTGAAATTCTTGGCAAGTAAAAGTTATAAAGTTATTCACGCTCTCTTAAATGACGGTTCTAGATAAATTATTTTTACATTATTGAGCATTAATCGATTTAAATAAATACTCCCTAACTGACAAGTCGAAGTAAAATGGCTACCGCACGTCGTGTGAAGTCGGCAGATCTCGCTAGTTGTCGGGCTCCTCCATTCGCGAATTGTTTCCGGTGAGGAATAGGTACGGTTGCTGACTTTTTAATCTTTATTTGCCTTAAAGTTTGACTAGCTAGGAATATCTAATTAAAAAATTATGATAGATCTGTCAATCTCGGTACATTATGTATAATTATTACATATATTTATTTTGAACCGTTCCCGATGATCACCGATCATGCGAGCTATGTTTACGTGTGACACAGACAGCTTGGTTATGGTTCCAACGTTTTCAGGCATGTGGGCATTCAATAATGTTCATTTATATTCAAATCTGGTTTTCCTGTTACAGATTTCGCTTAAAACACCATGGCAGACGTAGCTTCAGCAGCGGGGAAATCACCCGCAGCTGCCAAAAAGGCAAAAACACCCACTAAAGTTCCCAAGGAGAAGACCGACATTAAGGGCAAGAAAACGAAGGAAGTGAAAGATTCTACTGCAGCGCCCAAGAAATTGAGGAGGTTGAAGAAGCAGCGTCACGGACGTCTTTATGCCCGTGCCATTTTCACTGGTTTTAAACGAGGATTGAGAAATCAACACGAAAACACTGCTCTCCTCCGAGTTGAAGAATGCAAGACGAAAGAAGATGTTGAGTTCTATGTTGGAAAGAGATGCGTCTTCGTTTACAAGGTAAATGTCTACAGGCTTGCATTATTTGGAAGTGCAATGCTATTTGTGTTATTAAATCATTGGACCAGTGGCGCAGTCCAAAGATGGCGCTGTCAAACTGGTTCTGGGTAGATGGCATCAAGCTTTTTTGTTTCTATGCTAGCTGATAAATAACATTTCCTGTCATTTTCTTGTGCTATTGATGGGCTTGTACTAATGGTCAGTATTCTGGATACATTTAATCAGCCTGTAGCCAGCAACGTTCCTAATCTTTTTAGTTAACGTCTCGGCCTATTGCCATGTGTAATTATAACCCCGATCCTTGTGCCACAAATGGTAGCTGAACTGAACAAGTGAGTAATGTTATGGTTTTGTACCTCAGGCCAAGAACAAGACCCCGATTCCCGGAGCAACCAAGAAGAAGAACCGCATCCGTGCCATCTGGGGCAAGATCACGCGACCCCATGGTGCACGAGGCTCAGTCCGGGCTAAATTCGCTCACAACCTGCCTGCTTGCAAAATGGGCAAGCGAATCCGCATTGTAAGTGATTCACATTTCTTATACACTACTTGAGTTGGATATCACCAGATTGCCATCTGTCGTAAGAGGGATAAGTTCGCTAGCTCCTGTGTCTGTTCTTGATCATTGAATACCGGATGCTTCTTGACATTTTACATATTTCCATTTCTATAATTGAATAATTAATTCAAAGATAGTAATTGAGAAATGTTGGTGGGAATCATGAAGCTCTGACAATACCGCAAATATGTGGTTAAAAATGGGTTAACTGCAAGATTTCCTCACATGAACCAGTAGGTCTGTTGAATAATTAGTAAAATTTTAAGAGCAAACATCATTAGGCAGCTCAATGTGGTAGATTTAGGAACCCACATTATTCAAGTGGTGGTGGGTGATGGTTGGGTTGTTTTACTTATTTTCTTAACCTAAAATCTTGACAAGAACAGTCACTGGTTCTATCAGTTTCTAATGTTTCATGGGCTTAGTTTAATTTTAGTTGTCTGTCGTAATAATAGTGGCTGAATTTAAGTGAATCACACGCTTGTCCTTCTGTTTCAGATGCTGTACCCTTCGAGGATATAAGTGTTCGGTTGTTTCAATGAGGAGGTTATAATAAATTCGCTAAAATAAACCACTTTGTTGGAAATTAATGTGTTCTTGATTTTTGCCTGCTACTCGAAAAGCCTAACCGGATAAGTAGAACCTTTTCAGAAAGGCACAAAAATATATCCTTGACCAAATCAATTCCCTGCAATTGTTTCTCGGCCTTAAGAGTGGTAATATAGACTCGTTATGTGTCCACAAAACAAAAGTCAATGATTTCATTGTGATCTTGATGTAGATACCAAATGGTAAGTGGTGTTGGAAATGCTGTTTCTTGTGAGATGTCTTCAAGAATATGCTACAGGGATTAGTTTTGATTCTAACTCTCTAATCCTCTCCGTCGATTCACAGTGCAACATTTCTCTACAATCTCGCTTCTTTTTTTAACAGCTGCCGTATCAGTTGGCCAAAAAGTATGATTTAACATTCTTTGGGTAGGTGCTCGTGTTCTTCTACCGCCCTGTACGTTTCAATCGATTCCAAAGAATATTCTTTATGCAATTGACTGAAGAAGAAGGGACTGTTTTTCAGCTAAATCAAAGATTGCCACGAAACGACTTGAGCTGCAAACTTGAAATTAAACACTTACGTTGTCGACACAAAAACCATGTTCTTTATCCACGACTTTGTCGAAATTCAATTTGGTTCACACATAAATGCATTTTATATTTTTTTATCAAGATTCCTGATATCTTTTCTTGGAGTGCAAACTACGACCGAAAACTAGATTATGTAAATATTTGTGTTTCAATAAGAAATAGTAATAAGTAACTGAAGGGTGATTTCTTGTTCCTTACTTTGTTGTATATTTTCATAATATGTAATCACATTTATTAAAGGCATTAGTCACACTGTTATTTAGTTAAATTTATTGCAACGAGAAGTTCAGATCAATACAGAAAGAATATTATGTCACAATGCACCTCAGTGCGATGTAATGAACAAAATTGAAACCCTGCAGACTGAGTACCTACAATTATTCCTTTTTCTTAGCTATAAATCGTACACGCGATATGTCAATTCTAGTCGGCTGCTAAGTTTGGCATGTACAATGTTTCCTAATGAACTAAATTGTGACACTCGAGTGCACGTCCAGAAAAGGCTCGTACTCTCACACCTTAAGGACGTAATAGCCAACTAAAGGACATCTTTCCTTATAAGAAAATAGGATTTTCAAGGGTGATAGGTCTGAGTGACAAGAAAAATGAGTGAGTAAAAAAATCTTAAAAGCACAAACAATTTTTAAATTTTTAAATTATGTAATCTATCAATTTATGGGTGATTTGTATAGACTATGCTAACAGACGTGCAGAAACACAACTAAATGCACACACATCTATACAATAAAAAAATCATTACTTCTGATCATTACTTCTGATCATTACTTCTGATCATTACTTCTGATCATTACTTCTGATCATTACTTCTGATCATACGGCTGTTAATGAATATTTATTTTTTTACAAAGAGATAATAAGCAGGAGATGCTTTAAAAAAAAGCCAAAAAAAAATTGAGTAATTAAGGGTTGAAATTTTAGGGTGGATATTTTCCACCCTTAAACATAGTTAATAAGTAAGCAATTAATGCATGTTTTCTTGTTAATTAAAGCACGATTATGATTTAAGAACTAGTCAAATTTTTTAAGTTTATTTGTTCATACCAGGGAATGACCTTCCAGCCACCCTCTGGGTGGCTGGAAGGTCAAAAAATGTTAACTTTGAATTCGTCGTCACTTGGTCATTACTTGAACACCAACTGTTTTTCAAATGGGCTACTAATTGACCATAAAATTAAGTTCTGACTAACTGTGCTCCCCAAACTTGTTAAATACCGGGAGAAACTCAAAGTTAATATTGATTAGCTTTTCCAAGTATTTTCTGGCCTCAAAGTTGGAAGTCAAATGCTAGAATTTGATTATGTTGCAAGTAGGGATTGCAATTTTTAACAACAGGGCTCTTTTTTCAAAATATTTTCTCCTTTTGCAGAAAAAAAAACTCCCAAAAATGCACTATTTACCCAGTGTTCATGTAGATAGCAAAGTTAATAAATTTTCGAACAAATACAGAAACGAAAATCCTTTGTCTACAAAATACTCGATTTTTGTCATTTTTACGTTAGCTCCGTAATAACTCTGGGATCCACGAAGGAGAGTTTAAGTTCAAACTCAAGAATTTAAAGATGATCAGCCAATCACAGACGGAGTTTGTAGATTTTCAGGGTTTGCTTAAGGATAATAACTTTACCCCCAGAATTAATGGGGACTTAGCTTAAATTCTGTTTTGTGCATCCGGCCCTTGAAAGTTTGGTACAAAATTGAAGGTAGGCAATTCATTTTTTGCTTAGGGCTGCACAAAGTTTGAGTGAAATAAACAAAAAAGTAAAAAACTGCAGAGTCTTTAGTAGGTAATGTCTTAAAAAATATGAGAACAATCGTTTTGTAATGTTATCAAGCAGTATTTACCTACCTGCTGTTGAACAATGTGTCTAATCTGATACATGGCAACAATGATTTTTATAATATACTTAAATTAAATACATAATAATTGCATTATTACATTAAGAAAAAAACCTTCTGAACAAAATTCCACCAAGTAAATTTTTTTAAGTAAATCCTACTGACGTCGTTTGAAAATTTCAGTTGCCATTTAAATTTCTTGCTATTTTATTATATTTTGTTCTATAATTAAAGAAAATTAACTCGAACATTTCCTTGCTGGCACCTAGTGAATGTAAGCGATCTTGGACAGGGCAGGGGACCCCCCCTTGCCCCTTGCCAGCCGGTTGCTCGTTGCCTGTGGTAAGAAACTCTCAAATGGGTTGGCGTCGAAGATTTTACCAACGCCCAAGACGGAACCAAAAAAATGAAAATAATAGGATTCCGATTATGAATTACATGGAAAAAAAATAACAAGAAAATGTGTTGGTCAACGAAGTTTGAGATAATTTCATCATAAGTGGCCGGCAAAAGCCATTTCATTAACAAATCTTATATTCTAGTTTAGTTAAAAATGTTGGAAACACCGGTTTTCTTGTAATAACCATGCAGTGAGATTTTCTATTAGGACTCTTGTCGTCCCTTATTTAAAAAAATTCAAAATCATGCCTTTTCCATGTGACCTATATCTTAAGCTGTATAATATTTCTATACATTAAGGAATCCATGACCTCGGATTCTCGGACCTCGGATTCTCGGACCTCGGTGAACTTGAAGCAATCTTGTGCCAGTAATTGGGGAATTTTGTGATGCAAAAGCACACTTTAACAATTACACGAAAAGCGCCTCAATATGCCGACCGAAACCTGTACAATGCATCGCCACGGAAATTTAAAGCCGGAAAAGAATCTAGTTTCAAAACGAAGTTATACGACTTTTTACTAGAAAATTGTTTTTATTATATGGACAATCTCATTATGAAATGTAAAAGCTTTTACAAAAAAAATTGAACATTTGTTGACTGTCTCTAAGTCATTATTTATTGATCATCCCGGACAATAAACTACATACATACATAAATACATACATACACCGAGGTTAAGCAACACTGCGCTGGGTCAGGTATTGGATGGGTGGCCGTCATACACATGACCAGTTCTGTTCGGGAGAGAGTTTGGAGGGATGAAAGTTAAGCAACTCTGCGCTGAGTCAGGTATTAGATGGTTGACCATCATACACATGACCAGTTCTGTTCGGGAGAGAGGTTGGAGGGATGAAAGTTCAGCAACTCTGCGCTGAGTCAGGTATTAGATGGTTGACCATCACACACATGACCAGTTCTGTTCGGGAGAGAGATTGCAGGGATGAAAGTTCAGCAACTCTGCGCTGAGTCAGGTATTAGATGGTTGACCATCATACACATGACCAGTTCTGTTCGGGAGAGAGGTTGGAGGGATGAAAGTTAAGCAACACTGCGCTGGGTCAGGTATTGGATGGGTGGCCGTCATACACATGACCAGTTCTGTTCGGGAGAGAGGTTGGAGGGATGAAAGTTAAGCAACTCTGCGCTGAGTCAGGTATTAGATGGTTGACCATCATACACATGACCAGTTCTGTTCGGGAGAGAGGTTGGAGGGATGAAAGTTAAGCAGCACTGCGCTGGGTCAGGTATTGGATGGGTGGCCGTCATACACATGACCAGTTCTGTTCGGGAGAGAGATTGCAGGGATGAAAGTTCAGCAACTCTGCGCTGAGTCAGGTATTAGATGGTTGACCATCATACACATGACCAGTTCTGTTCGGGAGAGAGGTTGGAGGGATGAAAGTTAAGCAACACTGCGCTGGGTCAGGTATTGGATGGGTGGCCGTCATACACATGACCAGTTCTGTTCGGGAGAGAGGTTGGAGGGATGAAAGTTAAGCAACACTGCGCTGGGTCAGGTATTGGATGAGTGACCATTATACACATGACCAGTTCTGTTCGGGAGAGAGGTTGGAGGGATGGAAGTTTAGCAACACTGCGCTGGGTCAGGTATTGGATGAGTGACCATTATACACATTGCCAGTTCTGTTCGGGAGAGAAGTTGGAGGGATGAAAGTTAGTCCAGCAACTTCACTCGCCTTGCTTATCAACCTCTCGACAGCATGCATTTGTGGAGGAATTCTGTAGTTCGAGTTGTACCGTCCTTCGGAAGGGACGTTAAGCCGGTGGTCCCCTTGGTGCTCTTCGACAGGAGTAGGCTACGTGCCGGCACCGGGTTTCCTCTACTTGCTTGTAGTCTAGGTTGGGTTCATCATCATCCTCATCATCATCCACTCATTCACCGACGCCATTATACTAGTGCCGCAGGGCCAGATGTAATAATAATAATAATAATAATAACAAAGCATGAACACCCAGAGCTCAAAGATGATCAGCCAAACACAGATGGAGTTTCCAGATATTTAGGGGCTGTTACAATGGCGATAACAACTTTAACTCCAAATGTTGCTTAAAATGTAAATCAAAAAGGTTAAAATCTGAGTTGGGGATCGAGCCACAGGTTCGTACATTCTCAGATCTGCACTTGTTTGCTGGAACTGTGTTGAGGACCCCTAAGAATAAGCTCGGCGGACGTGTTTAAACGATATGTGGTGCAAATGAGTGTTAAATCAGCGGAAAAATAGCAGAATAATTAAAATTATCCAGCGACTGCTTAAAGAAGAAGCCCTCTTCAAAGGCCGAGACCCTGCAATCGTCTTGCGACTTTGGAAAAAAAGCCTGAAGATGGTGGGATTGTAAGTTAAACTGGAATGACCATATCAACACTGTTAAATTAAAAAAATGCCTTCTGGTTGTTACCTCATTAAACGCATTATAAAAATGTGTCATTTTGAAACTGCCAAACTTGTGTATTACGCTTACGTTCATTCTAGGATTACTTATGGTATTTTATTTTAGGGTCATTCTTCTAAATCGAAAAATTCTTTTAAATTACAAAAACGTGCAATCAAATACTTAGCTGAGACAAGTTTTAACCCTTGCTGGGATGTATTTGAAAGATTTCTGCAGACCATATTATAATAAATTTAAAATTTTGACTCTGCCTTGTTTATATATTTATACTGCCTTTGTTTTTATAATTGACAACCTCTCGACAGCATGGATTTGTGGAGGAGTCCTGCTGTTCGAGTTGTACCGTCCTTCGGAAGGGACGTTAAGCCGGTGGTCCCCTTGGTCTTCGACAGGAGTAGGCTACGTGCCGGCACCGTGTTTCCCCTCCTCCCTTCTAGACTAGGTTAGGTTCATCATCATCCTCATCATCATCCACTCATTCACCGACGCCATTAGACCAGTGCCGCATGACCAGATGTCAAAACAGTTCGTCGTTAAACACCACAAATAAATAAATAATAGATATATGATTAATATATCTCGAAGTATGATGTAATGGATCCGATTGTGGCTGGTTCAAAGTTTTTAAATAAGGCGGTAGAATTTTTTAATTCTACAAGACCTTCCATGTCAATTTTTAAGTCAGATTTTAAGAAATTTTCAACAGACCAAGCCTTTTATACAATAGATGAATTTATGTTAAACAAGCAAGAAATTAAATTATAATTATTTTTTTATTTTTTTGTATGGCATGTGTGTGTGTGATTTTTGATTTATTAATTTATCACGATATAAACTTTAACAATTCGTATTCCCTGGCCAAACACGAAAAAAAAACCTGAGTATTTATTTATTTAAGTTTACTTTAAATTGCCCCCCCCCCCCCCCCCCTCATCAAAGCGCTCAAGGGTTAATGTAATTGATTTTGCAGGTGCTCGTGTTATTTGCGCATTGCTAGGAGCCTAAAAACGACGTTTCAATATCCACTGCAAGCGATTGACTAAAATCAGAAGTATCAACTGTGAACCCTGGAAAATATTTCGAAGTTCAGATTCCATCTGGATTGTAAGTTATGTCGCTCAGAGGGATGAAATCAATTTCTCGAAAACTTCAATCTGCGATTGAGATCAATTTTGTTTTTCTCGAGCAGTTGTTGGAATATTAGTCTAGAATAAAAATTACTGAATAAAATTAAATCAGTGCTTACCGTCAAAGCATCACAGGTCAGTCTGGTCAATATCGACAATAATACAAGAAATGTTTTGTAATGTAAATAATTGTATTTTAACAAAAAACAATGCTTTTATTTTTCTAATTATGGTTATTATTAGACAGGCAATATTAAATGAGCTCCGGGCTCGGGAAAAGTTGCTCCCACCCCAGCTCCACTGACGTTGCAAGCTAACTGCTGGTATTCATCGATGTTCTTGTGACACTATTACTATTTTTGCTATTTTACTATCTTAATATTTTGTTGTACCCGTACTTCACATAACATTCTTCTATGTTCAATTGAAGAAAATACTAAATATATAATAATAATAATAATAATAATAATAATAATAATAATAATAATAATAATAACAATAATAATAATAATAATATCTTTAACTGTCCTCAATGTACATGATATTGGATAAGTCGTCTTTATCGTTAAAATATTCCATTATAAAAACACTTAAACCAAGTAAGTATTGTTTTGATATATTCTTAAAATTTACATTTCTTTAGTTTTTTATCCTAGTTGGCAGTTTGTTCAATAGAAGAGAGCCTGCCCTGATCGGGCATTCGACAACATGCTTTTATTTCCTTCTTTATCCTTGAATATTGTTTACAATTTTGGTATTGTGGTCATGGACCTTATTGTTATCGATGACCAAGTAATTATTTTCCATTACAAACATCATAGCCGTACAAATGTACACCCAAGGCAGCGTCAAAATGTTAAAATAACTGAACAATATTTTGCAATAGTCCTAATAAAATACGTCTCCACATGGATCTTTGCTAGGACCAACAAGAACTCTGTCAGCTCGGATGTTGCCTGCTGGTCTGAGCCAATGGGACCGACGAGTAGTCGTCCTCCAGCCGGCGTTAGTGACAGAGCTTGCCTCGATGCACCAGTGCATTCTAGTGCATTCTAGTGCATTCTAGTGCATTCTAGTGCATTCTAGTGCATTCTAGTGCATTCTAGTGCATTCTAGTGCATTCTAGTGCATTCTAGTGCATTCTAGTGCATTCTAGTGCATTCTCTGGAGTGATTCGTAGCTTTTGTGTCCTCATATTGAATCCGAGTTGGTTATTTTGCCATCACCTTCCCAAATATCGCTACATAGGCTAGATGCACAAAGGTACTTGAAGGTACTGAGGATCGGTACATTATTTCTTGAGGAAATACTTGCCTTGCAATGTGGCCGTTCCACAGGAAATGCAGAAGTAGCGCCCGACTCGATGGAAAAACTGCAGTTATCACTGGAAGCAGCACCGGCATCGGGAAATGTACTGTACTCGATTTTGTCACGAGAGGTAATGGAATTATTAGTACTTAAGCTTATTTTCAATGTCACAGTTTGCAATGTCAATGTCAAATCGTCCAAATATTGTGATAAATAGTTGACGATACTCAAGAATTTGAGTATATTTGAGTATAATTTGAAGAAAAATTCGAAGTTTTTGGTCGAGGCAGAGGGTTGCCAATTTCGTTGAAAAATCCTAAAAATCTGGTAATGGAGTTTAAACTTGCGCGCGTGTTAGCTTCTTATTTGTATTACCTTCTTGTTTATCTCCACATATTTTATAGTCGAGCGCTTCTGGTAGTCTGCCCACAAATCGACGAGGACTCATTTTAGAACATTAAGAACGCGTTGAACGATGGATGTCTAGATGACTAATAATAGTGCAGATTTTATGGATGAATTTTTCAAGTTGGAGTAATTTGGGTTGAGGATATCTAAGCTGCAAAAATGTTCAACCAAACTTGGATATGAACCCGGGACATCCCAATTACAGGTCGGATAAAGATAGAATAAAAAGAGTGGGTGGGACAAGTTTATTTAGGTGAGAAAGACTAGAACTGTCTCATCAGATAGATATTAAATTATCATATTGTTTAAGAAATGGTTGTGCACTGTGCGATTGAGTGCAAGCAACAGGGAATACAGCCACAGGCACCAAAACAACTCGAATCAATCAATTATTCCCAACAATCGTTTGTCTTTTAGGATGTCGCGTTGTAATGGCTTGCGTGGACCTAGACGAAGCAAACGACGCCGCCGAAGAAATCCGTGGAGCGACGTCGGGCGTTGAGGGCGTCGGCGTCGTCAGCGTGGTCCATCTAGACCTCGCCTCCTTCGCGTCTGTCAGGGAGTGCGCCGAAAACCTCCTAAAGACTGAATCACAGATCAACTTGCTCATCAACAATGCCGGTAAATATGTAATAGATTTTCTTCGCTGACACAATTTCATCGTATAAATCTACTGTCAAATTGGTGTTTAAAAACTAAACACCACATAAAAAAAACTCCTGATGAAATCCAAGACTACAAACGTTAGTAAAATTAAATAATGGTCCTAGGAGGCAATGGTCTTTAGCGCCAATGTAACCTTATTAAAATTCACCTGCAGATGTCTGAAATACCCAGACCAATGAGACTGGAACCTCGTTCTTCTATTTTGCTGCCCATTTTGTTTTGTTTTGTTTTTCTGTTTTGCGGGTAAAAAAAAAAAAAAAAAAGAGGTTCCAGCTTCCTTGATCCAGACTCTTGATCATTTGTATCAGTACAAAATGTCATAATACAGAATTTACTTTTTTCAGGAGTTGCCTTTCACCCAAAAACCATATCAGAAGATGGATTCGAGCTGCACTTTGCTGTGAACTATTTGGGTCACTTCCTGCTCACGCTCCTTCTGCTTCCGAAGATCTTGTCTTCGGCTCCTGCAAGAATTATCAACGTGGGGTCGCTTATACACTTGAGTAAGCTCAATTCATTCCACGGATATATCCGAATTTCAGATTTTAAATTATTACTGTTTTTATTTTGTTGCAAATTAATAATTGTCTTGGTTTTTGGCTTTTTCCTACAGTGGGATCCATTAATTTTGATGACATCAACGGATTGGGATCTTATAACAGCGTTGGGGCATACTCCAGAAGCAAGCTTGCGTTACTGTTATTTACTCGGGAATTGGCCGAAAAATTAAAAGGTACACGTTAGAAACACTTTGAACGAGATTGAAAACGTATCTTTTATGTATTGATTTGAGTTTATTATAGTTTTCTGTTTGCTTTGTGCTGTAATTGGTGAACTTGAAGATTGTGCTTTTGCAAAATGTTGACAACGAATGTTGTTATTTCATTATACCATAGCAATGGGTGACCGTCATACGCAAGTTCAGTTCTATTGGAAAGAGGTTGGAGGGATGAAATTTAGTACAGAAATTTCATACGCCTTGCTTATCAACCTCTCGACAGAATAGATCTGAGAAGGAATCCTTGTCGTTCGCGTTGTACCGCCTTTCGGAGGAAACGTTAAGACGCCTATCGACAGAAATCGACTACGTGCCGGCACCGGGTTTCTCCTCCTCGCTTTTAATGGGTTAGGTAAAGCATCATCCTCATTATCACCCACTCATTCACCGACGCCATCAGGCCATTGCCACAGGGCCCGGTTGTCAAAACAGTGCGTCGTTAAACCTCATCAAACAAACAATGAATCTGATTCTGGCGGTAATGTTTTGTGAGGCACTACAAGGATTTCATGTGGAACAGGTACTGGGGTAGCGATCTTTTGCATACACCCCGGCTTCGTCAAATCGTCACTGTTTCGCACCCTGGACAAGATCTTATTTCGGGGCGCCGCGCGCGTCGTTCTAACCGCTGCCGTACCCCTGGGCAAGACGCCGAAGCAGGGAGCACAAACTACCATCTACTGCGCAGTCGATGAAAAGGTGACAAAGCATTCGGGATCCTTCATCAGGTACGAAGTATATATATAATCGAAACAATTACACTGTACACAATTATGTACATTGTCCGAGTATTCCCATCTATTCTTCTATTCACATCCCAGTCTTGATCCATTCCTGACACCTTTTAATATTTTGCATCCCTTTTTCGTCCATACCACTAATTGAACTCAAAATTGAAGTAATGCAATTCATTTTTGGCTTAGGGCTGCACAAAGTTATTGTTTTGGAATTTTATCAAGCAGTATGT
This sequence comes from Protonemura montana, assembly GCA_947568835.1. Taxonomy (NCBI): domain Eukaryota; kingdom Metazoa; phylum Arthropoda; class Insecta; order Plecoptera; family Nemouridae; genus Protonemura; species Protonemura montana. The sequence goes on from OX387609.1 coordinate 4,398,340, forward strand.
ATGTACCTACTGGTGAACAATGTGTCTAATCTGATACATGGCAACAATGATTTTTTTTTATAATTATTGCATAATTACATTAAGAAAAAACCTTTTGAACAAAATTACACCAAGTAACTTTATTTTTTAATTGAATAATACTGACGTCGTTTGAAAATTTCAGTTGCCATTCATATTTCTTACTATTTTATTTTATTTTATTCTATAATTAAAGGAAATTAACCCATACATTTCTTTGCTTGCACCCAGTGATTGTAAGCGATCGTGGATGGAGCCCAGGGCAAGGGACCCGGCGGTTGCTCGTTGCCTTTGGAAAGAAACTCTCAAATGGGTTGGCGTCGAAGATTTTTCCAACGCCCAAGACGGAACAAAAAAATGAAAATAATAGGATTCCGATTATGAATTATATGAAAAAAAAATAACAAGAAAATGTGGTAGTCAACGAAGTTTGAGATAATTTCATTATAAGTGGTTGCGTGTAATGTCACTAACATTTAAATTAATGTAAGGCTTGGGGTGGTAGTGAAATTGCGAATTGCGCATTACTTTTAGTATATACATGGAGAATATTACTTTATATTTTGTTTGTGCAGAATACGTGGGACCTCGTTGCTTTCTGTCTTTGGATCTCCTACTCCTTGTCGAGAGAAACTTAATTCATCAATAGGATGAATAAAATCTCAGAAAAGTACATTTTCACAATTTTGCGTCGATATTGTACTGAAACAATGTGTTAAAACTTAGATAGGCAAATAAAAATCCGAAAATAAACAACGGATTTTAATGAATAAATGAATAAATGAATAATAAATTTATGCAGATTCTTCTGAAATACTGAAATACAAAAATGAAGTGTAAGCTCAAACCATTACAAGCCATCTTTTAACTACCCTGCTGAAAATTCTTAGCAAGATCTTGCAATATCTTGCAAGATCGTGGCAAGATCTTGGCAAAAAGCAAGATCTTGCCAATTTCTTGGCAATTTCTTGGTAATTTCTTGAAAACATCTAAGATTTTCCCTTCAGACATGATTTTTTCAAGATCTTGGTAAGAAATTGACAAGATCTTGACACGGTCCCGTGGGATCTTACATGGCTGCAAGAGTTTTGAATCTTGGCAAGGAAACGATATCTTGGCAAGTTCTTGTCAAGTTCTTGAAACCATTTTTTTTTGTTACAATTCTTGAAAGATCTTGCATTCTGCGTTTCCGACTTTGAAGTCTGCTAAAATATTAATTGATATCTGCAAGATCTTGCACGGTGCGAAAAAGCACTCGTGAATGGAGAGCACACAAATGAGATTAATGTTTGTCTTGTTGGATGCTCTGGTTCTCGGAAACACCGAAGTTAAGCAAAAATGCACTAAAAAGACATTGGACGGGTAACCGCAGGTTTGGTCCGGACGACAGAATGGAGAAATTGAAATTAACTCAGCCCCGAAGCGGGTGTTAGACAGTTGATTGTCTTCTACTCAACGGCCAATTATCAACTTCTCGACAGCGTGGATTACTGGAGGAATCCTGTCACTCTAAAGAATAAGTTACAACTGGATCATGATCCAGTTGTAACTTTTTCTGCGGACAGCTTTACAACGTCATTATACTTAGGGGTCGTTGTGACAACACTACTTCGTAAAACTGTGAAATTTGACGATGCACTGTTTCTACAACCTCTCTCCGGTACAGAACTGGTCATGTGTATGATGGTCACCCGTCCAATACCTGACCCAGCGCAGTGTTGTTTAACTTCGGTGATCTCCGTGTTTCCAACATGCCAAACCTTTCGGTGATAAACTAAATGTCGGTTTAATGTGAATATAGGATGCGATTCTTCATTCTGGCTCTACAGTAGTGTAATATATCTGTTTTTTATTCTAACTGATAAATACGCATGCTAAGTTTTGTTTAGTAGGTATATGTGGCAATTGTTGGACTGGGACCGGATTTTGGCCTTTCAACTGATATTTAATCTTTCAACTTATATCTTTACATTTTATTATTTTCTCACAGAATCGTACATTTTGTACCACAATATGCACATTATTGTAAATGTTTAATTATATTTCATTTAAATACGAGGTTTGCACGGAATTATTCTTAAACTCCACAGGAATTTTGCATTGCATTCAGCAATGCACGACCTTTTCAATCCTAAGTTACAATATGCACTAAAAATGTTAGGTTCGTCAGTATCCTCATCATCATCATCCACTGATTTACCGACTTAGACCGCTGACAACGATGGCTGTTAGCAAAATAGTGCGTCGTTGAACACGTTGAATCAATCAACTGTGTTATTATGCAACTATAGCAAATATCACGGAAGGTATAGTTCTCAAAAATGCCTCGTATGCTTTTCCAACGTTGATGAGAGCTTTATCAAACCTTCGATCATTAATGATCGAAGATCAAACATTGGTGCTGGGCCCTCTGTGATTGCCGAAGAATTACACTCCCAAAATCAAAGAATTAGCTTGTACGTTTACAAGCATGCTTCTTCTATGTGTTCGACCAACGAAGACTTTCGAATTCGCAAGTAAGTACGAAACACACTTTACGGTGCATGCATTTACTTTGTAGAATTTGTACTCAAATTTTTCTTTTAGCGAATCTATACAATATCGGTTATTTTGTGTATACGTTTCGCTATTATGCACGTTGTTATTTTGGTAAGAAACGAATACCCTCGATTATCTCTGAAAACGCTCTTATAATCAATTGTAGACAGACTGATATAATTTCATTCACAGTGAATCTCAGCAGTGGAGTAACTAGGTAACCCTGAGCCCCCCCCCCCCCTCCCCCACACTAAAGAAGGGGTCTGAAAAAAATTACCAGTCTAATATTTCTGCATTGCACACATTGGTATACGTTCACTTGCGAGTGCTGAAAAAGATACAAACAATAAGTATGATTACTAGAAATAAACAATTCTTTGCGATTAAGTCATTAATTGAGATCGCAGAAGGCGATCCAAGGTGAAAAATGACGTGTAGATGTTTTCAGACACGAATTACATTTGCCCCGGGGGTAGCTGCCCTTGTTATTAATGGCTACTTGTAATTTTTCTGTCAACAAATAGCCAAAACAGTTGACAATGTGCGTCATCAAGTGCAGTTAATTAGCCAAGCCCCGTTTGGTTTTAGTTTCTTAGAAGCTAGCAGAAAATCTTCGTTTTGACTCAGTACGAGTAGGAAAAGACAACGAAGTACGACACAAGCTTTTATCAACAAGGAAATATTTCGTACGGGCAACAACGATGTCCGGGTCATGCTTGCGAGGAGTTGGATTATTCATTATTTCTGCGTGTCGGGAAATTTGGGCAGTCTTGACTTGACGAGAACCCAAATATTTCAGTCTCGCATACGCGTTCTGCGACAGCTGAAAGATAGCGTTATCAAACTTAATATGCAGTGATATTCACATCGAAGTGGCGACAGATTGAGAAAGTATGATAGATTTCAGATCCAAGCGACCGCAAACTAAACTTTATATGGGAGGAAATAAAACAAGGCACCTTGCGCCAAATTTGATTGAAAATAACTGAAACAGGGATTATTATTAATTAAATCCCGCCATATGTAAGTATAATCTAATATCCATATTCTCACCGAATCATCTCGTATAGTGAACGACAGACATACGGGAAAACTTGAACCAGTAGACATGAAAAAGCTGCCGGTTTTAGAAAGTTTTTTTCACTATCTTATTGAATTGTCACATTTCATACGCCTTTTTTAACCTAGCGATGTCCCCGCGGTGACTGCCGGCCAGCCACCGTAGCCCACTGAACAGTAACTACTCAACTACTAACTGTATTGTGTAAAAGCATTTTTTCCCACAATTGGTACAAATAAGTTACTTATACCTGCAAAAATAACGCAAATTCGGTCTTTTGCGCCGACAAAGAGTAAGACAGTAGCGTTAGTGTGTAGCCTACGCACTCAGCGGCAGTAACAACGTACTATGCAACCATTACCAGGAGTAGGCAAGTGCCACAGCCTCAATGGGGTAGTGAGAGTGCCTGAAATGTAACTATTAACTTTAAGATTATTTTGGCAAACACATCAAATAAATTTAACGGGGTCGTGGGAACGGGCTCGTCGGCCGGCCTGATTACGGAACGCGTTCAATTTTTTCCCTTTTGGTGTGCCATCGCTCGTGGGCCCCCTTTCAGGGAAAAACCTCTAGACTCGGGGGCGGTCGCCCCGCCTGCCCTGCCGGTAGTTACGCCACTGCCAGTAGATCTATGCTACAGAGCTTGTTGTAAAACCCTAAATCAATCAATCAATCAATCACTAAGCTCTTTCAGAAAAATGGCATAAAGGTTTAGGAATTTGGGTTTTTTAGAGCAATTTCGGGCCCATATTAATTTACACGCAATAGAAGTCGCTAACAACCCAACAACATACCAACCCTGCAGTCAGTCAAGATATTTTGATACCAGCAAAAGATCTCATTCCAAGTTGGATTAAAGTGCATCGAATCAGCGTCCTGTTTTCAAATCAAAAAGTCTGTCCTTGAATTGTATTATGTAACCAACTTATTATTTTTAAAACTTAAATGCTAGCTGAGATTCTTGATACAAGTATGACAAAAAATAAATTAACAATCCAGTGATTGACGCACGTACATTACAAAAATTAACTTATTTCGTAGACCAAAATTATTAATCGTTTGAATAAAAGAAAAGTTGTTGTAAATTAAATGAAAACCAGTTCCTCGCACGCCAATAGCCCTGAAGCAGAAGGGAGGCGATGATTTTCTCTATTTTGTTATTCACTCTTCTAATTTAAAATGACACCGTAAATCGCAGCTAAGCAATCGTCAGTGTTAGGGAGAAGAACGTATTGAGAGGATCGTGGAAGTCCGGCAGAAGTAAAAGATGGGGATTCTTCACAAAAAATGCAGGAGCACGGTTCGGTTGACAGGGAAGACAGCGGTGGTAACTGGATGCAATACTGGAATTGGCAAGCCCACAGTTGTCGATTTTGTTATGCGAGGTAAAAGCACGATCTGTTTATTTTATTTCACTTTCTTAAATTCAATCTGAGCGATTAAGATTTTGAACGGTCGAATATGAAGCTCAATCATTTTCACCGCTCTTCCAGAGAATATTTTTTATCTGATATCTCTGTTATCTCTTTCGAGATAACCGGGATTTGAGGAATAGTGACAGACCATTCTGTCCTGTGGTCATTGACGAACTCGTCCATATGAGTCACCTCGGCCTCTTCCCCCTTGAGGGGATCTCTTATCCCACCCCCGCGAACGCTAGAATATGTGTGCCCGGATAGCTCAGTTAGTAGAGCACCCGACCGGAAATTGGGAGGATCTCGGGTTCGTATCCCGGTTCGGTTGTAGATTTTTCCAGTCTGGCTTCCTTTCCATCATCCGCTTGCTGGTTTATGCTCCCTAACGGAAATGCCAGAAAACCAAAAAAACACTGCAACTAATTAAATGATTTGATTTGACAGTAAGAGGAGTCTTCGGACGACATTCATGGATGTTACAAGACTTCTTCCAATACGGCATGAAGATTTGTTTAACAAACAAGTTTCTTAATAAAAGAAACGGTGATAAGATTAAAGGATTGGAACTGCAGTATTTTCGGCGGCTCATAGCTTTTTCTATCTTATAGAATTGAGTCTTGACAAATCGTCCTGATGCAACTATTTCACAAGTTCAGTGGTCTCTCCGGAAGATGGTTTAAATTCAATTGAATGTCTCTAGGATGCCGTGTGATAATGGCTTGTCGTGACGTCAACAAAGCAGAGGAGGCTGCCGATGATATCCGCAAAGCGACGTCGGGCGTCGAGGGCGTCGGCGTGATCGTCATCGTCCGTCTCGACCTCTCCTCCTTAGCGTCTGTCAGGGAGTGCGCCGAGAAACTCTTAAATACGGAACCACAAATCAATATCCTTGTCAATAATGCTGGTAAGCAGATGACCACTTAATCTTTCGGCTTAGTAACTGTCGAATTATTTCTAAAATCATGCATTTATATACGTTGTAGGAGTGGCGTTTCATCCCAAAGCGTTGACTGTGGATGGTTTTGAGATGCATTTCGCCACGAACCACCTGGGTCACTTTTTGTTGACCTTGCTCTTGCTGCCGAGGATCTTGGTCTCTACACCAGCTAGAATTGTCGTCATCTCATCTACCTTGCATAGTAAGATGCCTCGCTTACGGCACAAAAAAAGTGTTTTTCTACTAATAGTTGTGTTCGTTTGAGTTGGTCTTTTCTTCTCCTCTTTTCAATCCTTCTCCTTCGGTGCCCGTAAGCTTTGTTGTTGCGGCCATGACCGCCGCTTTGTTTTCGTTATCAGATTAGATTACTTTGAAGCACTATCGAGTCGCACTTAAAGGTGGTGTGAGTTAATGCAAAAACAAACGAAAAATGTTTAAGATGATCCACCCTCCTCTGCAACAACCGTAGATCTTTCAAGATACCCGGGATTCGAGGAATAGTGACAGACCATTCTGTCCTGTGGCCATTGAATTAGCATCTCATCATGGAATTTCTACAAACTCGTCCATACGAGTCACCTCGGCCTCTTCCCCCCTCGAGGGGGTCCCTTATCCCACCCCATGAAAGCTGGAATATGTGTGTCCGGATAGCTCAGTTGGTGGAGCACCGAGCGGCAATTGGGAGGTCCCTAGTTCGTATCCCGGTTCGGTTGCACATTTTTCCAGTCTAGCTTCCTTTCCAAAGCGTATAGTTTTTAACCGATTACTCGAGCAGACTTCAAATGATTGAAGCCTCCTTCCCCAAGAAGCAGTCGCAATTTTGACTCTAGATTGAAGAGAGCATGAGCAAATAAGGATAGACATTTTACAATTTTTTCAAATATGCTTAACATTTTGATTTGTTCCATTCTGTTTTGATTTAAGTTTCAATTAATTTCCTACGTGATCGAATAAATTGTTTTCAAGGAGCTGATCTTAACTTTGATGACATCAACATGGAACGATCGTACTTCCCCATGACAGCTTACTCGCGGAGTAAACTGGCCAATATTTTGTTCGCCTCAGAGCTGGCCAGAAGATTGAAAGGCGAGTATAAGTTAATAACTTGATATTTTTTAATCGGAATCAAAAACACTCTTCCTGATTACAGTCACTGATCCATTTATGACCATAGCCTGACCACAGCATAACCAATGATCACTCTGTGCTTCAAGGATCTGGAGTGACCACCTACTCCGTCCATCCTGGTATTGTAAAGACCGACGCCACCCGCTATCTGAACAGTTCTCTGTTTCCGGGCGCCGAGTGGTGGTTTTCAAGTAACCTCAAGATTTTCGGAAAGACTCCTGAGCAGGGGGCACAAACCACCATCCATTGCTCTGTCGACGAGAAACTTGGGTCCGAATCTGGTTTCTTTTACAGGTAACTCTATGACTGCCTTCGCAATTCTTACCGACGATCTAAATCTATTTATGTCTTAAACGAGAAACACTCAATATTTTATAAAAGATTAATTCTAACGTCACGTTATGATGGTTTTTAGACTCATGTCTACTTGATTTATCCTTAGAACTAGTTATAAGAAAAACTATTTGAAATGGGTTTTGAATGCTAAGTAAAGGGCAACTAAATTTCCCGACGTTTCGTAACATATACTAGTTACTTCTTCAAGGGTTTCAAGGACTGCTCAAACCCTTGAAGAAGTAACTAGTATATGTTACGAAACGTCGGGAAATTTAGTAGCCCTTTACTTAGCATTAAAAACCCAGTTCAAATAGTTTTTCTTCTAACGTCACGTTCTTTAGAAAAAGAATGGCTAGTTTCCACTTGGCTGAGATGTTAAGTGTAGACTGTAGAGGTATAGAGACAGTATTGTTAGAAAGCTAGAGTTATGGTTAAACATTTTGCAGAGTAAACAAGCTGGCAACAAATGGTGAGGGTAGGTGCCACCGATTAATTTAAATTTCTTTACACTCACACAATCATTTGTCACTTTTTTCAGGGAATGCAAGAAATCAGGGGTTTCTGCAAATGCCCGTAACCCAGTTCTTGCTCTGAAGCTTTGGCAGGAAAGTTTGAAAATGATTGACATGGAAAATGAAGATGTCGTCCAGGGCAGTGTTACCGAATCATGAATTGCGTTTGAGAAGAATGCTTTTATTCTTTAGTCTCACAATCGAAAGGTGATTGATTTTTGGGCTGTTGTGAGGACTGTCTTGTTGTTGTCTTGGTAAATCTGCTAGAGGTCGCTTTTGGTATGGTGTACCTGACTCTTATTTGTCACGTATGCAAATAGGTGGCATGCTTTGCCAGTTTTTTCAACTTAACCCTTCTTGAAAGTGATAGTTAGGGAGTGAAATATTGAATCGGAAATTATCTATGTCTGAAGGCTTCAAAAATTAATTTTGACCATTGGTCGGCACGTGACCTGTCACGTTTGTACTATCAACAAAAAAAGATATATATTCCCTCTTAAATTGCCACCAAGCTCATGCGTCCGTAGGTCCATTTTTGCCGAGATTCAGACAAGGTGCAGTTGCATAAAGTGAATAACTGCTTTGTGAATAAATGTTATCCAGCGTTGATCTGATTGTGACCTTAGAGAAGATATTGAATTGTGTCGTTATTTTATATTTATTTGCCGTCCATGGAAATTTGCAGTATCAGAATTTGATATTGTCATTTTTTATTAATAATAAAATGTGATAATAACAAATAGTAATAATTACACATAATATAAGTAATATTCCGACACTCAAGTAAGGTCCTTGGCAGACTTTGTTATAAACTATCAATAATATAAATTGTTTTATGTTTTTACCTGACTGACTGGCAGAGAGAAAATCAATTTATTTAAAAATCGACAGCTAACCAAATATATGGTGGACCATTAAGGTCTAGCTTACTTATCTATATTTTAATACAATTTGTTATTAATAATATTTATGATAATGGTTATGGTAATTATGACTGGTGCTTCATAGAGAAAGCGCGTTATTTTGGGCATCCAACCTCTAATTTTTAAATGTATGCAAAGCATGGCGAAGAAATTTGATGATTGATAACAATAGCTGGTTGCAATGTGAATAGATTTGCAGATTCTTGTAATGACTTCATATACTGAGTTTAGTTAAATGTGAACTTAATAATTATCTAAAAGCTTTCTTATGTGAACCAATTTATTTGTATGATAAAACTAGAATTATCGTTTTATAATATATAGTTACAACTGACATATTTTCAAAAATGTTTCATATGAAAAACGGAAATAATGAACATTTGAATTTGAATTTGAACTGTGGTTAAGCTTACTAGGCTAGTTGCGTTAGCTGTTTTTTGGGTCAGTCAATTTAATTTCTACAATACCTACATAACCACAGACATGTAACCTATAAACCATCCTTAATGTATTCAAACATTACCCATACTAGTGAATTTGGGGGTTGGTTGGGCTATTAAGCGACATTGGCATTGCAAAAATAGAAGTTATAAGGTATTTGCCCTGTGTCAGTGGTGCAATGGACTGGCTCGTTGTGGTGCTCGGAGAGTTTAATGGCTTTCACTCACAGATGCAAGCAAATATGTCACGCTAAATCAGGAGGCTGCTGCCCTTGAGTAGAAAAAGCCAGTTGATCATAAACAAAGGGATGAGAAAGACGAAAGGCAAGGATACACTAGGAGTCTAGCCACTGAACCAAATTATCAAACAGATCAATTGATTGGCGGAACGAGTGAGTGAGTGGAGGATGATGAGGATAATGATACACCTAAACTAGACTAGAAGCGAGTAGGGGAAACCCGGTGCCGGCACTTAGTCGACTCCTGTCGAAGAGCACCAAGGGGACCGCCGATTTACGCTCCCACCGAAGGACGGTACAACACAAATTCCTCGCGAATTCCTCCTTAGATCTATGCTGCCGAGAGGTTAATAAGCAAGGCGAGTGAAGTTGCTGTACTAACTTTCATCTCTACAATCTCTTTCCCGAACACGTCATGTCATGTCATGGCGGTCACCCATCCAATACCTGACCCAAAGCAGTATTACCTAACATCGGTAATCTCACAAAAATCGGTATTTCCAACACGCCAAACCGTTCGGTTTTGACAAGAACAGACTCGATTCCCACGCTGTGAATCCCATAAAATCTCATTAAATGTGATGGACTACATTTAAATAATAAGGAAAGGCGAACATTGCACAACTCTATCGAGCATAGAAAAATGGCTTAAACGAGGCGGCCAAATTTGGCTTTTTTAGACTAGTGGATTGTAGTAATGGGAAAAAAGGGTAATCAATCTCCTCAAGAAACTTGAGTCCCAGAAATACTCCTGGCGTGGACAAGAGCGGACAACAGGCGTACCTTCCTTCGAGCAAACATGCAACAAAACTGTTTTAAAAAACTATTTTATTGTAATCAATTGTTACTGTAATCAATTAAAAAGAAGATCGATCGTATTGATTTTTTAAATCTTACATTACTGTCATTCTACGCTTTACAAGATAAAAGCGAGGGGAATGTTGACACTGAAGGGCTATTTTCCAATTTGTCTTTTGTATAAAGCACTTAATCCATGGAGGTACAATTATTTTTGCTAAATTATGACTCAATGTCGAGCCTCTTTACATGCATCTAAAAATGACGAAAGAAAAAAAGCTTCAAATGTAACAGATTTGTTTCCAGAAATTAAAGAAATCTTATAATAACCTGTAATTAAAGATCGCCCTCAGGCCAGGTATTGGTTGGGTGACCATCAAACACACGTTTTGTTTTTTCCAGGAGAGGTTGATTGAATAAATATCTTCAGATTATTTATGCTAATATTCATCGGCAAAAAATGTTTTGAAGAAAGGGAACCATCCACGATTTGGCATTGCCATGACCACAGGCAATTCATGCATTGCCTGTATTGTATTGTGGAGGAAAGAAGTTACAGCAATTTTTTTGCATTTATCATCGACTACTTGAAATCTCTGATATGTAGAAGAATCCAGTTCTCGATGTGCCGACTTCTGGACAGACGTTAGGGCAGTGGTTGCCTAGGTTCTCTTCCATAGAGGCATGGAATAATGGTTTGTTCAAGCTACGTCCCAGTGGTAGGTTTCTCCTTTCCCCTCTGTGCTCGGTTAACTTCATCATTATTCACTCATATTACGACGCCATTAGACAAGGCCTGTTGTCTGAACAGTAAGTCTTTAAAAGAACCTTAAACCCCCACAAATCAATCTATCAATTGGTGTATTTCTTGGCAAAGAATCCAGGTATCTTTGATCCAGTTCCAGGAGCTGAACTATGCAACACACAATTTGAAAAAGTTGCAGAAATGTGGAAATTGATGACAAAAGTTTTTTTTTGTATTTGTTGAACAATGTGATTATTGTTTTACGCTATATTTCTAATTACGTAGCACTTATTTGTTCACACTTGAAGAAAACATTTTCCAGTCTAGTTTCTGGTTTTAAATTTACCACCAAATTATTAATTAATCAAAGATGGTGGATCGAACCGAACTAGCATCTGTCACCTGCGAAATTCGTTCAACTTTCGTGATATTTGTTTAATTTCGGTGTCATTGGAATTTTTTAAGTGTGTTTGCTCGTAATGAGAACCAGTGGTGTCGTCTGAGAGCTTAATAGATGTCAACTGAACACTAAAAACTTCTTTTTATAAGATGTCTGTATTCTGCTGTTTGAAGTGTTTCGATGGATTGGGGTTTTCTCATGGCAATTTGCCTCGTAGAGAGATAAATCCGATTGTCCTGGACACAGCTCACATGGGTAAGCACACAGTCAACTTGCAGTTTTCCCTGACCGCTAATTTTTGTAGCTCATTAAATTCCCTGGGCCTCGAGCTCACTTGCCCTCCATATAATTTTCCGATCATTTATTTAGAATCAACTCATTCTACATTATTAGTAAGTATTGTTCATTCACCTTGCTAAAAATTGCATGCTTTATCATATCAGGAGTTGATCTAAAGCTATGTCAAAACCTAACTTCTGAGTTGCATCGTATTTACTGGAAGGCAGAGAAGGCCTATAAGCGTTGAGGCTTAAAGACCTTTGACATTAAGCTTATCGAAATTCAGAATTTAATTCAGTACCTTTCTATGCTACTATGCAAACAGTTCATGGCCGGTGCTCTCGTGTTAAACAACAATCCAGAACACAAAAAAAGCTTAATGTGGTATTGTACAGTAAAATGCTGAATGTGGTAAATTCCTATTTCACTACATCCATGAGTACAGTGATTGAAGATGTAATTTTCTGTGCTTAGGTGCTTCGGAAACATGTAGTTCATTAAGTTACCAGTGAGGCGGAGGGATTTTCCAATTCATCTAGTTTCATCAACTACCGTAAAAAACAGAATGTTGAATTTTTTTTCATTTTCAGCAAAACTTTCAGTATTAAATTAGTTGATCATCTAAATTCTAGCTTCAAGAAGGAAACTGATCAGGAACCGTTACAAATGTCACTTAAATAAGGTAATTATCTCTTTCAGGTCACGACGTTGTAATAGTAAAGAACGGCCAGCGTATTTGCGGAAGTGGAGGTGCCCTGGGCTCTGCTCCTTTGGTGCAAAGCAAGTCGTACTTTGAAGTGAAACTCCAGCAGTCTGGCATCTGGGGAGTTGGACTTGCCACAAGGAATTGCGATCTGAATCGGGCGCCGGGAGGCCACGACGCAGAATCGTGGGTGCTGGGAAGCGATGGAACAATCAGGAACGGTGACACAGAATTGAACAAGATTGGAGCCCTACCGCAAGAGGGAGATGTTTTGGTTAGTTCATAAATAGAGATTTTTTAGACTTTGGCAGAAGCAAATCGCTCAACAGTTTTAGAGTTAGTCTCCAATTTTAAGAATGCCAAGAAAAGCAAATTAAAAAAAGATATGGGTCCCATTTATGTTACATTTTTTGTTTGACAAAATGCCGTGGGGGTGACTTCTCTCTGAGAAATACCAGCTCGCTTTGGTCGTGGGTTTCGGGTTTTAATATAGATATGAAAATGCACTTGGTCAAACATTCAGTTTGGTTGACTTGATTGATTTCATCACTAACTCCTGACTACGATTTTTTAGGGTATTACGTACGATCACATTGCGCTGAACTTCTTTGTGAACGGAAAGCCAGTTGAAAGCCCAGTCACGGGGATCAGAGGCAACGTTTATCCTGCCCTCTACGGTAAGTTACCATAAATATGGTTAATATTACAATATATCAGATACAATATATAAAGTACATTAGACAGTGTGGTTGTTGGTTGGCTCTGTTGTGATGGACTTTTTGTCCTAAATCGGACCTTAGTCGACGTTTCGTCGTACAAAATCCAAGCCAGAGAAGCTTGATTGCTCAACCATTCCCTGAACTCTTCCATTTCACCAAGCACCTTTTACTCTGTAGATTCCAGTCCAACACTCAATAAGAGTTTTTACTTGATTTCCACAACATTGAAAGCAAATAGCATGAGTCTTTCTTCTCCCAAATGACCCTTATTGTCACCTTTCTGATACCCAGTCCTGTTAGACTAGTCTAGCAACTATCAAAAATTTGGCATCGCCAGGTGCACTTGTCGTGAAATTTCTAGAATTTACGAGAATTTAGACGCTTTGGCGTGTTGCTTTTTTCACAGTTAGTGAATCAACGAATTTAAATAATTAAAAGACAACATCTCTAACAATTATAAAGGCAACACTCAGAAAAGTCAAAATCCTCGGAAATTATAGAAATTTCTTAACAAGTTCAATACGCAATGCTTATTTTCTTCACTCTCTCTTTCCTGTTTACCAAAACAAATATCCAGCCTCTTGGCACCCTATTCACATTACTATCATGTTTATGGTGTTTTTTTTTTCAGTGGACGATGGAGCGATCTTGGACATCGTTCTGGACAAGTTTACATTCCCCCCACCGAGCGGATTCGATCGAATCATGCTCGAGCAGTCGTTGCTCTAACGCCACCGACCATCACCTATACTAATTTATAACAACCAATCAAATCACATCTTGTCATTTTTTTTTTTTTTTTTTGTGAACTGAGTACTGTCTATTTTAAAATCTCAATGTGTTTTCAGTTGATTTAATTGGCGATCAAATTTTAAACTTTGTTGAGAGTGATTATCATTTAAACCCAAGAGCGTCGACAGGAAGAGACTGATTAGAGAAGTGCAGTATTAATCTTAGGTTTGTGAGTTGATTAGAGCGGCCAAATTAGGATCCGTTGTGATCCCCATATCAATCAATCTACAGTGCTTTGTCAATTCCCTGGCATTTATTTACTAACTTATTTTTTATCGAGTTGGGGTGAACTTAGCACCTTGCTCATCTATTTTAATATTTAATTATTTTTAATTCACTCTTTTTTGCAGCATTTATTGCATTGTAAAACATGAACAGCAAAGAACCTGGTTATTGAATGATAATAAATGAATGACTACTGGATGACCATTATTTATATCTTTTTTAATTTCCATTCCTGATTGAGATGAGTGTTGTTTAACGACACGCTGTTTTGACGTGACCTGTGGCACTGGTTTTATGTTGTCTCTTAATGAGTGGGTGATCATAAGGATGATGATGAACGTAGCTTAGTCTTAAAGGGAGGAGGGGAAACCCGGTGCCAGAACATAGCCTACTCCTGTCAGATAGCACAAAGGGGAGCACCGGCTTTACGCCTCTTCCCTCTTGAAACGTCGCTTGTACAAAGCGAACAACAGAATTCTTCTGCAAATCCTTGCTGTCGAGAGCTTGATAGAGATGAGCAGTTTAGTTGGCGGTCTAAATTAAATCTGTTCAACCTCGCTTGTAACCAGAACTGGTCTTGGGTATGATGGTCACTAGTCGAATTCTTTTAATATACTTTGCTCAACTTTGAATGTGAATAATGAATATAGAGATAAGAAAGACGTATGAAGCTGTAAACATAAGACGTACTTCATTCTAGTAAGATACATTTATTTGTTAAGTTTTGTGGGAATATAGCAGGAACTTTTGGCTCTAGAGGCTTTTTTGGGGTTGATGAATATGAAGCTTTCAGTAACCTGAAAGGAAAGTTTGTTAACTTTTATTAAAAAATATGTCTGATGTTAAAATCTATAGGCTATGGCATGAATATTTAGAATTGTACTGCAAATTTGACCAAATCTATCACAATAATGTGAATGAAGACATAATTTGACATACAGAGCTTAATACTGCAGTAGTAGCAGAACTTGTAACTAGGTAGTAAATATTTAAAATTTAAATACTACAAAAAATTGGTACAAAAAAAGATCCTTTTCACCACTTTACAAACAACTATGGAACTCAACTTTTGGGTCAGTATACATACTGAAAATTGACAAGAAATCTGCTCAGAAGCTAAGAGATAAAACACAATGACACAATTAGAGCAACTATTTGTACATGATGAGCCTGAAAGAGGCTCTCTAAAATAACTGACTGGCCTGGACTTTCTTTCAGCATTGACAAAGAAAAGATAACTGTAAGTTTTGCACTGCACTCGTTTTTAACTCGACAATGGGAAGGAATCCGATCGCAGAAATAAAACAACCAATTTACAAGACAATCACATTGTATTTTAATATCCTATAATATATTCTTATTCATACATTACATGTTACGCAGCTAGTAGGTATTTCTTGTCAACTATATACAAACACACACGATTTACGAGCAAGGACGTGACAAGGTAGATTCTCGCAATTGGCTACACAAGATGATATGACTTATTTACGTACATTTCGATTGGCGGCCCAATGGTGTGCTCTGTGCTCAAGAAAGATTACGGCCGAACATATTTATAATTTCCGCACGGTTATGGCAGCAAAGCGTTTTTACATTAACACGAGATATTGCGACATTTATTAAAAACAAAAATCCTTGCTTAACGCAAAGAATTTTATACTGGATTTTTTATCGAACGCAAAGGGACGGTTTATGATCGCTGTCAAAACGCAATCAAATTTTTAAGTACATTCACGTGTAAATTAAAATCGATTCACCTGTTGTTTAATAGCCTAGGCTAAAAATTAATAAACCCTGTTAAAGAAATTCGATACGCATCAATCATCAAAAACTTAAAAAAGTAAAATGTACAAAATATTACAAAGTAGGTGATAGAACATAAGCTCCAGGCAACGCATTAAAAAAAAGACGCTAATAGCGCCTACGAAGGTTAGAGAGCCACGAGCGCTCTACCTACCTCTAACGCACTATTGCATAATCACATTGAACTAATTAATAAGTTAGATAATTACTATTGCCTTGTGAAAGGTCGTATACCCAGGATCACGTTTCACTTATTAAACTGTAGCGTCCCATTCCTTTCTGTCATTTTGCCGCGTTCAGTTTAGCCCGCGGATCCGATGGACGATGATGGTCGATGATGGTTTTCTCTACATAAAATGATAATTTATGATAATGGTGTCTCACACATGAAATAATGAGCAATGAATGATGGATGGTGATGATTTCCCCCTACAGGGAAAGATGGGAAAAGACAGATTTCCCGCAGGAATTATAACGTTTAGAAGTTGAGATCAACAGATTCACCAAACGATTCGCTTTGATTAGTCTCAACTTTGACGAAGTGCATATCTCGATTTTGATTCAATCGTTGCGTTTTAACACTTGAAAGGTTGGAATATCTCACATTTCAGAAGGGCGCGATATTTACAGGATTTTTTCAAGTGTTAGATTCTAGCCCAGTTAATTTATTTTGTATATTAGAAAATATTAGCAAGACCGAAAGTTCTGTTTACTAAAATATAGTGAAAAGGTCCAAATTCGAGACCAGATCACAGCATGTTTTCTCACTTAAAATACTTCCTTTTTAGGCGTTTTGACTCCACTGAAAATATAGCATGGCTTTCCCATACGGCTTTTATCGATTACCAATCAAAAGCTCCTTGTGACTCATTCAATTCCAGTTTCCTTTAAAAAAAGAGAGCAGGCTGACTCCGCGGAACAGATTTTTCAAAACTCGTTTTAAAGTAAACCAGTGCAAACAGAAAAATCACTTTTTAAATAAACCAAAAGAGAAAACTATTGACTTTGGAAGTAGAGCAGCAATTCTAGACAGATTTTGAATTTGGCTGCATTTCAAACATATTGAGCTTACTGGTACCTCCAGTAAAATCTACTTGTTGAAATTCCCAAGCAACTATATACAATAGCGATTGCTTTTCAAAACTTGCAGTATCTACCAGACCAGTAAACAAATATTACTGGATCGTTGCCACAGTAAAATACTACCATGGATATTTAGACACCTACTACCAAAGCAAAAAAGGTAATGGGGAGTAACTGGACCCAATTCGTCCAGTACTTTTACCTGAAGCTTACTGAGCCAGTGAATCCAGCAAGTTTTTAAATGCAACTATATCCACCTATTATTGTTGTAAGATATTTCTCTTGCGATATTTCTCTTGCGAGTTTGGCCAGAAAACCAAATTGCTTACGAGACGATTCATTAATAAGCATAAGCAGGTAAAAATAATTTGTGCCAGCCTACGCAACCGGCTTTAATTTCAACTTGCATGAGGATTGCAAACATCGAGATAAAATCAGAACAAAGAGCCAACTTTGCAATCACTTCCTTGCAACCACTGAAACCATTTATTTGCTCGATGTCG
Source organism: Protonemura montana (assembly GCA_947568835.1). NCBI lineage: Eukaryota > Metazoa > Arthropoda > Insecta > Plecoptera > Nemouridae > Protonemura > Protonemura montana. Next base: position 4,415,939 of record OX387609.1, read on the forward strand.
TATGACAATCGAAACAGAAAATAGCAGAATTAGGATGCGAAGTAGCCTGAAGTTTATCAGAATGTGCCGTCTGGTTTATGCTTATTGACTGGTGACGACAGCACATGAGCTGTGCATGAGCTGTGCATGAGCTCAACTTGCTTCAATGCGTAGGCTTCAGTCAGCTGATTGACAATGTGGCATTTGTATCTCCAAACACAAACTTCAATGCCATTCGACATAGTTGTTGCTAAGGATTACAAAATACCGGATAATTGAATTTGCAAAGAGTAGAAAAGAGAAGGGAGCACAACTTCCCTAGTTAGTAACAAAGGTTGAATGGATAAAGAACCCTGTAATTTCTTGCAACGCCAATTCTTTAGCACTGCCCGCGAGTTGTTGGGTATGGTGCCAAATATCTGGAAAAGTGCATTTTTACTGAACTGGTAAACTGTGCTCGGTCCTCTTTAAATCTTACTGAATTGAAATAAAAAAACCCGGCACTTATATTTTCGATTCATTTGATTTCAGGCACGGTGACGAATTCTATCCGCTGGTCGCCACTACGCCATTTATTACGCCTTAACCGAATGACAGCCAATATGGGAGAGCCAATGAAACGTTGCCATTGGGTTTTGAGGTCCCAGGGCAAATGCTTAACTGTCCGTACAAAAATAAATCAACCGACCATTTTTGATGCAAATAAAATGTGTTGTGCCACAAAATAGAGCCGTCGTCTTTTTGAGGGACGATAAGATAATTCTTGGAAGTAAATCGGATTTGAATGAAATTAACCACCATTAAAGCAAACCTCAACAATAAGTGATCTATAGTTTAGTTGTGATTATTTAATTATAAGGGTTTGCTTAAACAAACAAAAGCAGGAGCCATCTGGCAGGATAAGCCGTCGTCGGCTCGTTTGCTCAGCAGCACATTTATCATGAATTCTGACTGACTGTACCTATAAACCCAACGTCAAGATGTTTAGCATTTTCATTGGCCCACCATTAGCCCGCTGGCATCGTGCGAGCTATGTGCCTAGAAGGCCGTGTGTCAGTTCCGCGTGACGTTGTCTTCTTCGTTGTCGAGCACCGAGTCCCAGTTGAACGCGTCGCCGGCCGGTCGACCGGGCAGCTCGCCCAGGTGCGCAAACCGCTCGGGGAACTCCCGGTCACGCGAACGGAGCCGCGCGAACCGCTCGTCCATGAGCTTGCGCGCAAAGTCGTAGAGCTCCAGGTCCAGGGCGTTCAGTTTGCGTACCTGCGTCAGGGATCATTAGCGAGTGTTTCTCCTCTGAACTGTAGACTTTGGTGGCATCGACGCTTTCATGGTGAAACCCTTCGATTTATTTACTATGAACACTATAACCGTCTCAAAAATTGATGCCCAAATGGGGACTCGAACCCTGATCGCCACCCACCTGTCGCGGGTGTTGCTCTAATCCATTGAGCTACTTGGACACTTGCTTTTTGAGACAATCCTTGGAGATCCTTGGTGTATTCTCATCAAATACACTAAAATCGTCTCAAAAAGCAAGTGTTCAAGTAGCTCATCTAGTCATCTAGTCAACCCTTCCCAAAACAATGTACCAAACTCATCGGTACTTACCTCTTTCAGTTGTTCTGCTTGCATTGTGGTCATCGTGATGGAGGAAAGTGTGGCGTTGTGTTGCTCAAACGGGACAGCGAAACGCAAGTTGAACGTCTCCTCAAATACATACTGATTCTCCTGGAGAAATAATAACGAACAATAATATTAGTACTTGCGGATAAAGGTAAGATCTGATTGTAAAGCAGCCTTTTAGGATCATTTTCTCATAAGTTGCAAGGATGGTATCATTTCAGAAGGTGGTGACTTAGTTATTATCCTGTCTTTACAGAATGTAAAAAATCCAAAATGTAATCCAAAATGTACTGGATCTTATTGGATATTAGATCTATTCTGTAACCACAACAATGTCCGTTTCAGAACCTTAAATCAGAGCAAAACGTTTTACTTCGTCCATTAGATCTTGCTGGAATCCTATTGGAGCCAGTAAATCCAGAAGTTTTGGAATGCAGTCATAGTAGAATAACAGTAGGAAGTTTTTCTTTCAGGCTAAAAGTTGGCAAATTGCCAATCAAAAACTATTTCGAGATAATTTCCTATGATCAAATTTAAAGTTGAAATCTCATGATTTGCCCTCAGAATCTGACTATGCTCAGGGCCAGTTTGACAATGTCCAGTTAAGTAAAAAAACAGGAGATGAAGATGAAAATAGAAGTATCTGATTGGCTGTGATCTTGGAGATGAGTATCTAGTCTTTAGTTGAGTCCCACAGAGTGCATGACAACCGAATTTGATATAAAAGCATTCAAAGTCTAAAGTGGAGTAACTCGAGATCGAATGGCTGTGACATGGTACAACGACACAAGAATCAGAGTGACTGTGAGCATTCACAGTTTCTTGGTTATACTTATTGGAGATCTGTCATTCTCGACAATTGCACTAAAATCCTCTCAATAATTATGTGTCCTAATAGCTAAATTGGTTAGAGCAACACCAGTGACAGGTGGAAATTGGGGTTTAAGTCCCCGTTTGGACATGACATTTTGAGAGAATAGAAGAGTTCCTTATGATGGTTTTTAGACTCATGTCTACTTAATTTATCCTTAGCACTAGTTTTAAGAAAAACTATTTGAACTGGGCTTTGAATGCTAAGTAAAGGGCTACTAAATTTCCCGACGTTTCGCTACATATACTAGTTACTTCTTCAGAGGTTTGAGCAGTCCTCAGTTTGAGGACTGCTCAAACCTCTGAAGAAGTAACACTGAAGAATATACTGTGTAATATACTGAAGAAGTATATGTTGCAAAACGTCGGGAAATTTAGTAGCCCTTTACTTAGCATTCAAAACTCAGTTCAAATAGTTTTTGTTAGAAGTGTTCCTAATTATAAAATATCAGTATCAATTACCTTTTGTAGTTCTGTGAGCCCGAAGTATGCCATGCTAGCCAGATTGGCCTTGGCACTTGCCAACATCACTCTGTCTCTCTCAGTGGGAGTCATGAAAGAAGCATTGTAGCACCCGACCAAGGCCAAGTCTGCAAGCATCCGTGTTTGCCTGCACACAAAAAAATTCAGACACTGAGCGCGCTTGTTTAACTTAACAAGTTTACAACGAGGCAAGGTGTTTCTGCCTTCCTTAGTTCCGTTAAGTAGAGCTTTGAAGCGAGTGGTCGCTATCTAAAACCAGGCAGTAATTCTGTGCTTTTCAAAGGCAATGTAATGGAATATAAAGAAATTACAAATCAGTCTTGGGCTAAGATTTTCTTTCGCTCCAGTGGCTACGTGATATCGGCATAAAATTATTTGTATTATGATTATTATTATTATTTATTATAAACACAACTACCGACTCAAAAATCGATGCCCAAACATCAAATTTTCTACCCGCTTGGGTTAATAACAATAAAATGCCCCATGCATTGCAAGCGTTTGCAATTTGAATTAGATTTCAAAGGTATCAACAATTCCTTAACACGATATTTTAGTAAACATAAATGATCCCTGATAGTAATTACCATGTGTGAGACAACTTTGAATAAAATTGATACACAATTAGGCATTTTGGTCAGACATCAGATATCTAATGGGTCAAATCAACATTTAAAAAATATTAAATCTTTGCCAAAATGGCAGTGACACCCACCATTCTTTTTTTACATTTCCAAATTTCAATTCCAAATAAACAATTGTTCAAAAAACATAAAAAAAAGGTGTCCTTGTTAGAAGACATCGCAAAATGCTGGTAAACTGCGAGAGATATAGTGTAGTTGTGAACTATGGATCTGGCTAACCATGGCCTGACAGAACAAGAAGTTATCATAATAAACATGGCCCAGATGTTGGTAGACTTCACACATGGCTGCCAGTAAATTAACAAAGTGCACCACGTTATTTTCATTGCCCCATTTCACGAGTTTAAACAAGCAAATGAATACTGGCCAGATTCTCGGTGCGTTTAGTTAAGAAATGAAATAATTCTTGAATTCACTGTAATCTCACTAGAAAATGGGTGTTACCTGACTTAATTACTACTTGATTACTCTTAATTACTCTAATAAATAAGAACTCAATAAATTAAGGCAATTAGTACTCAGTTTATGCTGTGTGTGAGCTGTAAATATAATAGAACCATTTTAAAGCAAAAATTATGCAAGACACTTTTGGGGCATTTATTTTAATTTCTTTCCTCCAAACGAATACCTATGCTATGCAAAAAAAGGCCACAAAAACATAATCCTGGTAAGACAGTTAATCTGATTTTCTTTGTATTTTCAGTGTTTATTGAATAATACTGCATGTAATTGAACACAATGCCAAAAAATTATTAAATATCTTCATTTTTTGGTCTCTGGTAGGTAGCTATAGAATGGTCAACAAATGTACATTTGACAATGTATGTTTTTAAAGCTAGATATCAAATTATGTCTCTAGGTCATTCATATGGGGTATTTATGAATGATTATTGTAAATACCAACTTTAAAAATCATCAAATTTAATGTTTTTTGAAGGCTTTAAGTTGTGCTTTTATTATCTTCAATAAAACAACCCAAAAAGGGCACTCGCAGAAATACTCACAAAAGTACACTTTTTTAAACTCACCGGTTAGCAGCAAGGTTGTGCGGACAGCGTGCGAACTCCTCCAACGTGACCCCCCACCAAGTGTCACCCTTGTAGCATCGCGGCAACTCTGCAGCAGACGCAGAATGTCCCCTGCAGAAGTGTCTAGAACCCCGCCATGTCGCGCCGCGTTGAACGTGGCGGAATTCCGAGAGGTAGCGGCTGATTGGCTCACGAAGTAGTGTTATATAGAAGTACCGGCGCTTCACCTGTTGGAGATGTTTACTGTTAATGTTGCCGATAAGAGTGGCGATAGGGAAGCTCGATTTGTAGTGATTTTTTTGGAACTTTTGAGCACTATGTGGAGTTTATTTAAAGGAACTTGATAGCTGTTATCAAAATATGGGCTTCTTCAATCCCATAAACTAGCAAGTTTCTAGAAGATTTAGACATTTGATTATAAGAATAGTTTTACTATAGTAAGTTGGCTAGATTAGGTAACTGTACTTACTTTCTCGCCTTCATTCTTGTCTAGTTCGGTATCAACACAGCTCGTGAGTTCAGTCCAATCTGCGTGTAGGCCGCACTTCCATCCTGTTGAGTACCTTGAGAAAAGCCAGTTTTCATTTCGCCCCGGCCGGAAGCAGTAACACCGTTTTCTCTTCCTTTGGCAAGTGCATGGTCGCTCTAGATCTAAGTCTCTCACCTGAAAGTAAGGAAAATAAAGTTATAGATTTGTCATTATTTACTTACCAACCAAATAAAGCACCTATATGATATGGAAGACAATTTACCAGATGTCGGCCGAAAGATGTACCACCTGTCTTCTGAATGTGTAAGAACACCATTACATCATGTGCATTCATATCAAATTGAAAGTTGTCATTTAAGACCTCATCGTAGCTGAGGCCCGGCTTTTCAGCTACAAGATTAGTCTGCGTTTTGTCACTGATGAATCGAAGGCCCCAATCTGACCATCCCGATTCGCGTTTTGTCAATGCACAGACTTGGTCAGGACAGAAGTAGCCAAAGTAAACAATTCCGCTGACTGCAAGTAATACGCACACGAAAACGATATTTCGGAGGCGGAGTTCCATTTCGTTTTTACCTTGTCAATACATTGAAAAGTTCTAGGATAGGAGGCCTTAGTCGAAAATACATTTGGTATAGGATAGTATCGCCAACAGTTCACAGGTCACTAACGGCATCTCTGCTGATAAGCCTAATGTTAACTGCCCTTCTCATATTTTCCTAAATTGATATCTTCTGTTTGTCAATTGAGACATTTTTATCAGTTGTCAAACAGTCCAACCAGTCAAACCTTCACGCAGACGACCTACTAAGTTGGTCGGACGCCATTATGCATTTAATAGTTCCTATCGACCCTGACATTTTTCATTTTTTTGTGTTGGCAGCTTTGGCTGTTTTCGACAAAAGCTGCGCTCTGTCCTTTGCGCAGCTCACATTGTACTCTGCTTGCTACGTATCGAGTGATGTGTTCTAGAAAATTCATTTTCGTCTCGATGTAACGATGTTTAAGTTTTCTGGTTGCTAACTATGAACAGCATAGCCATGTTTCGATGCAAGAAAGACATTGACCGACACACCGCAGACGTATTTCGCAAACTGAAGACAGAGAATGAGGTACGTAGCACCGAATGCCGACAACGACATTTTGCCGCCATAGGCCTACCCACTTTAGCCCCACGAGACATCTATGCATTCTCTCTCGATTTATCAACCCCACGCATTGAGTTGACATTTTTAGTTACAGCTCCAAACATTTCTACCCATGGGGTAACATAATATACTTATATCTTGTGTTTATGATGTATCTAGCATCGGGATTCCGATTGCGCAATGGGAGGCAAGTGCCCGGGCCGTCATATTCAACCTAAAAACCCTATTAATCCTTGGGTTAATTGTATTTTCCAGCGAAATCTCCGTTGCTACAATATAGCCAAACTCTACTTCAAAGTTGGAGATTACGAGTCGTGCCGTCAATATGTGTCTACATATCTGTCAGTGAGTCCTAATGCTGATGGTGCTCACAAACTTTTGGGTCAAGCATTGGAAGCACTGGGTCGGAAAGAGGCAGCGCTTAGCTCATACAAAAGTTCACTGGAATTGAATGGACGTCAGGGAGACCTTGTCCTGAAAGGTAAGAGCTGTGGGGTTTTCTGTAGTTTTGGCCTTCCACTTACTTAAATTGCTGACCTAACAACTTGACTAGCAATCCACTGCCAACTTACGAATATTAATTTTCAGTGTGTGAGCTCCTTGCAACAATGGAGCCAGTGCTGGATGTTGGTCGGGCCAAATATTGGTGCGAGCGTGGAGAAGAATTGTTTCCACACCATCCAGCAATCTTCCAGCTCAAAGAAAGACTAATCAAATCCGAAGATGACGATCCCAGCAAGCTTGAAAAGCTCGTAGTTTGTGAGTGTTTTTGAGATTTCTTGTTGAAGTTAGTCAAAACATAAAACAGAAATAATATGATTATTTTTTTCCAGCTGAGATGCTCATCAGACCTTTGGATGAGAATTTGCGAATCAGGTTGCTTCGTATGTACCTGGATGATGGTAGAGTGCAAGATGCGTATGTGCATGGTACGGAAGTGGAGGCTCGTTCTCCATTCCGGAACAGTTTGGCATGGTGAGCACATTCACTTACCATTCGTTATTTGGCCATAAATTATAAATTCCATCCCTTATATTTTATTTTCTGATCAAACTGATAAAAAGCTGCAAAACATTTTTTTTCATCTAAACAACTACATTGATACAGCTGGGTGCCTTTACGTCAACAATTGGCTTTTACCATCAGGTACGATTGCTTTGCTGATGTCCTACGAGCATACGCTGCCAAGAACCAATCCAGCCTCGATACCGAATTCTACCTCGGCTACATCAGCTGCCTCGATCGCGTCGCCACCCTCCGCTTGCAAGACCACCCCAGCTCTTGCAGTTGGCAAGACTGCGTCACAGCCGTCTTTCAACACGACCAGGCAATGCATCAAGCAGCCTCACTGACGCCAACCTTAGCCGATCGTCAGTACTACCAAGAGTTCCTCGTACACAACCAGGGACAGATATGTCTCCACATGGCCACCTTGAATTTGCGCAAGGCAAAAAGCGAGCCCGCCCTCTGGAGGGAGAGCTGCCGTCGTGCCGCAGCCCTGCTTTTGGGTGCTTTGGCACCGCCCCCAGACCTATCCGCCAAGTGGCTGGAACGTGGGAAACGGGGGCCGGTCAGGTTCTGGCCTCAAGAGGCTGCCCATCGCAGAAGCCAGGCCGGTCACGTCGCGCTTGGGATGATAAGAGATACGCGGACGCAGTTCTTGGAGCAGGTGTCGCAGTTCTGCGCGAACAACTGGCGCGAGAGAATCTACCAGCGGATTTTCACGTCGCGGGAACACCACGCGGCGATTGAGACGTCGCACTTTGTGTGCCACAACGCGTTTGCGCGGCCGAGTTTGGACTTGCCGTCAGTGGCGCAGCTGAGGTTTGTGCATTTTGTCTTATCGTTTTCTTCGCGTACGTCCACGGTGTACTTTCACTGACCAAACTGATCATTTTCAGTTTGTCGATTTTATTTCAAAGAATATGCTTTTACCTTATCGTATTTGTTATAAGGTGCTTATTGGTTTAACAATACTAGTTCGTCTCCCAATTAAAGGGTCTTTTCTTTCCGATGTTGCTTTGTCATGGTAAGACAAAGTTGTTCAGAGCCGTGGGTAGATATTTGTCGAACTCTTTTGCTCTGTAAGAATTGCTTTTAAGACATGGCATACTTAAAAGTCGCTAAAACTATGTAACATTTTCTTTTCCCCACCAAAACAAAATCACGGGATTGAGAGGTGCTAAATAAGCTCACGTTTATGATGGTTTTTAGACTCGTGTCTACTTGATTTATCCTTAGCACTAGTTTTAACAAAAACTATTTGCATTTAGGATGGTTGAACTTGGTAATTGTTATAATTTTATGTGGTTCTTTTGTTATTGGAAAATTGTCAGGACTGCTCTTACCCTTGAAGAAGTAACTAGTATATGTTGCGAAACGTTGGGAAATTTAGCAGCCCTTTACTTAGCATTCAAAAACCCATTTCAAATAGTTTTTCTTAAAGCTCACGTTTATTGACGGTGTAGAAACTCTGTGTTTATTTGTGGCTGACGTGATGCGACTTACCTTGACAGGTTCTGCGACGAAGAGTCCCAGCGGTTGAACCCGTCATCCCTGCACGTTCAGGCGTGGCTTGGGCTGCAGGCGCTGGCCAAGAAGCCGGTGACCTTCCACTCGCAGGTGTTCCACGGACTCCAGCTCAGCCATGCCAACACGAGCATGCTAGGGGTGGAGTCACTCTGTCGGCTTGACTGCGATGCTTTCCTCTACGCAGTCGGTGAGCTTGACGTTGAATCGTCATCTAATGATTTGCGTATCCAAATTTGAAACATTTAGAATTGCACAAAAATTGCCAGGATATTTGCTTATCTTGATTTTTTTTACATGGTTGGCGACATGTTTTAAGGACAGGATAACATTGTCGTAAATATAATTTGTGACAGCCGAACAAAATACCGCTTATCGGCCTTGGAGGTTTTCCTAGGTCCAGTTCAGATTAACGCGAGCTCGGTTGAGATTGATTCTGATTGGCTATGGCCCGAGGGAAACAAGTCTTCAAATGGCGGTAATAGTTTTAACGGCAAATTATAAAACTGGCCAGTCTTTTAAGGAGGTTCATACGGATCATAAAAATCAACGTCGAGAGTTAATTTGCATGGCTCTATTCTCACGTATTGTTGAGTCACTAATAAAATACTCAAATATTATTTTGCAAGAAATTTGTGGGAAACTCGGAAAAATTAAGTTTTTGTTGTCGTCTTTCCTGAGAAGTTATAGAGTTGAGCATGATGGTTTTTAGACTCATGTCTAATTGATTTATCCTTAGCACTAGTTTTAACAAAAAATATATAGATAGTTATTTATAGTTAATAGAGTTGAGCAATCGGCAATTTTTTATTACATTTGCAATACTAATCTTGAGAGATTAACAAGTTTTCAGACATCTTACTTATCTAAATCCAAATAAAATTATTGTTTTTTAATCATGTTAAAATAAGTATAAAATTCTGCCGGTGTTTCAACGCCAAAATCTCACCAGTAAATACAATTTTGATAGCGATAATTTGTTTTTATATAATCGAAAGCATGACGATCACAGAAATGTTCGTCTTTTCTCGATCAGACAAACATTTTTCATCATAAAACGTGTCAATAATAATTACCAACTTCTCTACCTTAACCTAGTGGTGCTGTTTGGCATGTAACCCCCTTATTACTTATTGTCTCTGATAGGAATTTCTAGATAAATTTAACTTAGCTTGTACAGAAATTTGAATGGTTCCTCTCTCTGAACATTTTATTGGTATTTACCATTTTTGTGAGGATTAATTTTATTAAGATGTTTGGGTTTCTCTCGGCATGTTAAGTTGAACACAATTTTGAGTTCAAGAATATGTTCTAATCTAATACCAAATACCAAGCTATAGGTGTAGTGCGTTCCAATAGTTAAGTTGCTTATCTTATTGCTAAAACATTCCGTGATGGTTAACAACGAACTAACAGACACCTCAACACATTCCGCTCGCCACTTAACTTGGTTCCCGTCCTCCGCAGTGTTCTGCCAAGAAGCCCTCCAACTTGATCACCAACAATCCGAGTACACCAACAAAGACGCTCCGCCCTACCTGCCCGCCGCGATCGCCTGGCCGCTCTGCACGCCTGACCAGGCCGAATGGTGGACGTCCGCATACCGCATCTACAAGGCGAACTACGGCAACGAGCTCGGCAAACTCCGCGCTATCGTTCAGCGGGGCATCGAGACAGTGCGAACGCTGGGAAACCACGGCATGGACCTGCAACTTATCGTGAGGCTCGCACGGACGTTTGCCGATCGCGCGACGGCGGCTCCCAAGGACGAAGCGGCCTGCGTAGAGGCTCGAGCCGCCAAGTACTGGGCCGCGGCACTGCCGTTGATCGAGCGTATTCAGAGGAAGCAGACGATTTTCCCGCCGGAGACCAAGTTTTTTGACTATCAAGGGAAGGATCTGTCTAGCACGGAGCTGACGATGCTTCAGGAGGAGGGGAAGCTGTTTATGGCTACGCAGTTGATGGCGACTTTACAGTGGGAGGAAGCCCTCGACCAGTTGCAGCCGCTCAGGTGAGGCTTGGGGTTTCGTAGTTGGATTTGCATTTTTGCAAATTTGCAAATGCAAATGTAATGTTGGATTTGCATTTTTGCATTTTTGCTGGAGCTTGTCGTGACTGTGGAGGCTCATTGGTTATTTGCTGAAGTTAAAAATAATTATGCAGACTCTGCTATTGTCTGGTCAGTCCTGCCATGGCAGTATTGCAAAAAAGTATGTATATCTGACATTTGCCTTTGTATATTAATGGGCCGTTATCCTTATAACGATCTTGACCAAATTTGCGCATTTGCTTCAAAGTTCTGTGTATAAGAGAAGTAGCAATAGACAGTAATAGAGCTTTTGACAGCTTTGTACTTAGGAGTCGTTTTTTTTTGTAACTGGTCTGACTTGGCATATCGTCTAGTACAAGGTAAAGAAGCTTTCACTTGGGATTTAAGATTCGTTTAAGTATTTTATAAAAATTCTTCGCTATATCTACTCAAGCAAGAAATACACTGTGGTCGCAAGAATATTATCTTAGGCGATCATTCAACGACCATCGATTGGTGTCAGATTAGACCGTCATACCTGTACTCTTCACGTTAAAAGCCCGTTATAGCAATGACGACGTCAAGTGGTTGACCATTTCCTAATCCCTTGCCATCGTCAGGTCCCCCGATGCCGCGTTCCACGCCGGCACGATCTACTCGCTGCTGGCTGACAAGGAGTTGGAGGCGGGGCCAAGGGAGGCCATCACAAGCGAGATGCGTTCCAAGCACATCGTCTTGCTGACTCGCGCTAGAGACAGCTTCTACCTGGCGCAAGACCGTCTTCGTAGCCCCGCAGTCGACAGGTGAGGATGAGCACACTTTTTGTCAGAAGCGTTCGTGGATTTAGGCGTGGCAAGAAACCTTCCTTTTTTTATCGTTATTTGTTTATTGAATTAGCTGAGTGGCATTAAGTTTTGATTCAAGTTGTGTGTAAGGTTTGTTCGTAGTTATAAGAGTTGTGAATGAAGAAAAACCCTATAAATTGAATTTAATAAAATTTGTCAGGCATTGCAATGTTGAGGATTTTTTCATTATATATGTGGGATACCATATATTTTTATTATTTTATTATTATTATTTATTCTCATACTTGGGCATGGTACATGTTCTTACGCAAGTTCTTAGAGTAATAGGAAAGTACATTTCTCTTAAATCATGATTGTCGGTTATATGGTGTCTGGTAAGTGTTACATTAAATTAAATTTAGTAATACAGTGAAGTTAGCTACGTTATTTACAGGACTAGTCTTTTGGATTGTTCCGTTTTTGGTTTTATTTTAACTGACGCCTAAATTCCTGTGCGTTCTTGGGGAAGGGGGTCATAACCAGGGCAGGGAGTTCAATCCACAGCCGTATTCCGTCTGCCACCAGGGAGAACTTCCCAACTTCGGTTCTTAGTTGGGTCGTCTGGATCTTCCGTGTGTGATCGTTTTGGCCAATTTAGATAGGCTCGCGGAGCATCTCGCCTATCTCCCTCCAGGCTTCCTCGTGGGTAGATATAGGTGGGCTTTTCCAGGAAGAATCTGAGTTCATGCAAATTATAGAGACAGCAGAGAATAGAATTAGACCCCCGGGTACCAGATCTTTGTTCCGAGAATCCCGTTCAATCTACGAAAGATCAACGATTGTTGTCACGACGATTCCAGAAGCCACCGCCTGCACGCGGTGGTCGGGCAGCACGTCGCGGAGATCGACGCGAAGCTGAGTCGCATCGACCCCGACACGTGCCGCAACGACGGCAACCGCGGCGTGGTCGGCGGCGGCGGCGACAACTCGGACGAGTCGATCGACTCGTGTCGTTCCGGCATGGACAGACTCATGCTCGGCACGACCACAAACGGGCTGCAGCTGACGCCGCGACACCAACAGCAGGCGCTGGCCGGGCGGAACAGTTCGACGCCGTACGCAAGGCTGGAGATGGGAGAGCACGATCAGCGCAGGGTGAGCATTGCATCGGGTTGGGGTAAACGTCGTTGGGCTGGTTTTCTCAGTGGCCCGTGAAGAATATAACAGTCTGTTCATTTGTTATTTGCATCGATAATTAGTAGATGCTTTTCTTTGTTAACAGTCACTTAATGGACCACTGAAAAACTGGCACTTAGACTCAGTTTAAAGGTCAAAATTATTTTGGCTGACTTTCTGATATTTTGATAGGTTTAAAAGAAGAAAATTACGCAAATATCCGAAACGACATTAAAAAAAAATACAAATTCAATCAGCCTCTCATCAAACAAAAATAAATTTTGTAGTTGTCATTAATTTTACCTTTGTGCTAATATAGGATACAAATTCAAACCGCTTTTGGAGTTTAAATAAAACAGTGCCAGACAGAACCATAAAGTTTCTATGAAATCTTATTTAAATTGCAACCGCTTGCAATGTGCGGGGTATTTTATTATTATCAACACTATAACCGTCTCAAAAATTGATTTCCAAATGGGGACTCAAACCCTGACCTTTACCTACCCGCGACAGGTGGAGATCGGGGTTTGGTAGCGAAGACGGTAGTAGTGTTCATAATAATAATAAAAAAAAACAACGTGATTCTGCATCAAATTAATTTAATTAAGTTCGGTAAAATTATAAGGATGGCGATTGATAAAACAAGAGCAATAACTCCGAACTTGTGCTACGAACGAAACTGTGCTAAAAACTATATTTTGCTTGTTTTATGCAAGGCTTGTTTGCAAAATATTGAATAAGAGAATATCAAATCTTGAGCCTAAACCAAGTTCAGTTTGATGCTAGAGAAATCTCCCCTGAAATTGGTGTTGCGAAAGTTTGACGAAACGTTACAGCAATGGACTTGGGAGTCTAGCGCAAGTCGTGGCGCTAATTTTAAGCAAATGTTGTCTAGCGTTGCTTATTTGCAGGACACGCGGCCAGATCTTTCCGAGCAAGTGCGGCAACTAGGCCTGATTGTCCAGGGCCAGGACGCGATCAAGACGCACCTCGCCGATCAGACGCGAGTGTTGGCAGAGACCAACCTCTCGCTGCTCGAGTCAAACCAGGTAAGCTCGAGGGAGCCTCATTGTAGGTGTCCTAGTGCGGTTAATTAGTAACCCTTGTATTACTCTCTGGAGCACCGTGCTAACCATCACCAAGCAGTAACCCTGGCCAGGTATAAAACTAGGTGCATAATCATAATCTATAGCCCGAGGGAGCCTCATTGCAGGTGTCCTAGTGCGGTTAATTAGTAACCCTTGTATTACTCTCTGAAACACCGTGCTAACCATCACTAAGCAGTAACCCTGGCCAGGTATAAAACTAGGTGCATAATCATAATCTATAGATACTACTTTTCTTATCCTACTTTGCTTCATTCTAGTTACTATCTTATTGTTACTACTCACTTATGCCACTGTTTTATATATTAAAATAAAAGTATTATACTAAAATAGTCGGTACCCTAGAATAGTTCCTTACCACATACAATACCATGTGCAATTGTAAGAAGAAATTTTAAAAAATATAAAAAAATACCTATAGCAGCAAAATGCTAATAAATATTTATTTATTTATTTCACAACTTTGACATGCATTTCTTTATAAATACTATTGGATGTTGCTATCTTATTTAAACACAAACCATGTTTAACGTGTCTCTGGATTCTCGCAGGCAATGCTGGCTGAACTGCGTAGCATCAAGACTACGCTGGTGAAGGAGCTTGGGGAGGTGAAGCGACATGTGCTCGAGCTGAAGGAAGCCACCAAGCGGCGACCGGCTGCCGGACAGCTGGATCCAGATCTTGTCGACGCCGCCAACGACCTTTACGTCTTCGACGACGAGGAATATTCAGGAGACGTCGCTGGAATACAGGGTTAGCAGTTTTGGGAGTTTGGTGCTATACAGTCAAGTTAGCCTTACCTTGCCACAACCTGGTGGACTCGTGACTACATATTGCCAACTTTAGAATGCAAAATAAAGCCAGTCTTCACTGGGGAGTTTGAAAATTAACCAGAAAATTATGATCGAACAATACATCACGCACTGAAATTCTTTGTGAATTTAAAATATTTAATTCAGAATATAATTCAGAAAAATAAGAACTTAAATACAAAACTAAAAGTCCTAATGACTTCTGCTAAATACCTACCGTACACTAGTGGATTCTAGCAAGGGCTGCCAAAAAGTGGTTTGCAAGCTTGGTTGCCTGCCAAAACCTGATAAAAGTGAAAAGTAATCCAAAATATATTAATTTGAACTTAGGTTGATTAGCATTTATTGTTTTTCATGAAATATTTTGTTTTACTGAATATGTGAAATGTTTCAACCAAAGAAAAACATTACTTTGCTGCTTTTAAATCGAATAGTTAACAGTAGCATCGTGGTATCATGTTTTCTAGGTTGGTACAAGCACCCCAGAAAGTAGCAAACTCAAATGAATCCTAGTGTATATCATGGCCTAGCATAGGAGGTTCAATGGTAGATTCAACGTTTGGTAGCCATGGAGATGCTGAGATCGCCTGACAGAGCTTCTCAATTTTGCTTATCAAATATCTCCTGCTCTCTCCCTAGGTGGCCACTTCCCGAACTTCCCGCCGTACCCCGAGTACCCCCCGCTGCGCCAGATGACCGGCCTGCTGGGCACGAACACGGTGACGTACGGCCAGCCGCCGGTAGACTACTTCAACGCGGCGCAGCTGATGTACCCGCCGCCGCTGGGCTACTACCCGCCGGCGACGCACTGCCCGTTGCCGTTCAGCGAGGGCCAGCGCTTGCCCGACTTCAGGCAGCCGTACCCGCGCGCGGAGGTCACGGCTTTGCCGGAGAAGGTGGGTTCAGTTTGATTTGCGGTGTTTAACGACGCGCTGTTATAATAATAATAATAATAATAATACAGGTTTTATTAGCAACTTAGGATTATTTATTTTTTATTTTTTTATTACTTTGATTTGGCACTTTAGCCTGTGGACAAAGTTTTTACAAGTAAAAAAAAACTGTGCAATAGAACAGTAAGTTTTTACAGTACAATACAATGGTATTGTTTACTATTACTATATTACTATTCTTTATACTAGCAATAATTAAATAATTAGTTAGTTAAAGTTAGTTATTTAATAAATTGCATTGTCCAGTGGTTACTATACAGTTTTACAATTTTACAGTTTTGGCAAGCTCATTGAATGACAGGCTATTCCATAGCCTAGTTCCTCCAAGGAGTGAGTGGCGTCCTATGTTTGTTCGATATAACTTCATTTTGACATCTTGCCATGCGGTACTGGTCTAATGGCGTTGTGGGTTTAGTGGATTGGCTTGACAATTTGGAACAGAATGTCGTTGTTGATTCAATGGTCTTTGCTCTGTATTGATTTGATTTCCCTCCTAAAATGGAACATTGGTGCCAAAGTTTTGTCAGCGATGACGTAGATTCTTCAGGTTTTCTGGACTGGATTGTAAAAAGTAGTGCAAGGAACTGAATTCTGGAATATTTAGCGTGCAACTCTGTTGCTTAGTGAATTAACATGAAAACTAGGGTTACCTGGGCCCTGGTACCTTTTAAGTGGAATGAGATGAAATGAGATTAAATATCAAATTTTGTCGAATGCTAGCAATGGAACAAACAAAGTATTCTCATTTACTTTCATCTTATTAAGGTGAAATAAATTAACTTGTACTCATCAGAGTGATTCTATAACTTTATTCTAAGTACGCAACAATTTTACCGGTTTTTTGCTTTTTTTTTAATTGAAATTAATTTTGCATCTGTACCCCTTCCTGCCTGCAGGCTGCACCAGTGAACGTCGTGATAACTAGCAGCGACGTGATGCCCACCACGGTGACCACTGCCACCCAGCCAATCATGTCCGTGACCGTTCCATTGCAACATCGACACGGCGTACCTCCGCCGCCGCTCGGACAGCCGAGACTGCTCCCTGAAGGTAAGCATGGAATCACCTTGATGAGAGAGTGATCGTAGCAGAGGGTAACATGACCCCATTTTCCACCCCATGTAACAGTTGAACCATTTAAGTAAAAAGACAACAAAATCTCTACAAGTGCACCAAATTACATCAAAATCTGAGTTGGTCAATGCCAAAGGTGAGTGATTTGACGTAGAATGACCCTTAAGCGATAGCTTTCGGGCAGCTATTTTTCCAAAAGGAACAACACTCATAAGAAAAAAAAAATTTTTAGAAACCGAAGTAAACTACGTCGTTCCCAACGCTCCGTGCCCTCTTTTCCAGGCTTAGCGTCTACGATTGTGCCGCCGCCAGGGACTGGTCACGCGTTCCAGATATCGATGCCGGAGGTACCGCGAACACCCAACGCCAGCCAGCTGGAGAGAGAGTCAGCGGCACTGTCACCCACCATTCCACTGGCCGTCAACTCTTTGCTCAGGTAACTGCTATGTTCTGTCTGATTTAATTTGGCTGGAAAGCAATAGGATCTCATTATGAACTCTTAACCTTTATCAAAATGTCTACCCAATCAGATAATCAAAGCCCAGTCTTCTACTTTAATGGGTGTTGCTTTAACCGTACTTGTTGGTTGGTTAAGACCTGTAAAGCACTTTTTTTTTTTTTGAGAAATGCATGTGTCTACATAGCACGAGATGGCTGTGCAACATCGGCGAAAAGTGGAGATCAGGTTTCAATTCCCCGATCGGGTTCAACATTTTGAATGAGCTCGTAGCAATGATAGGTATTCACCGCGTGTATTGCGTAGCTCCGTGCCATCCCCTGCGTACTCCGCGGTCACGATGGCTGTGACTACGAGCTTCGAGCGAAGCGCCGAAGACGACGATCTTGCCGCTGACGAGGACGATGCATGCCGTGACTTCGTGCCGATCATCCCGCTGCCAGCTGAAGTCGAGGCAAACACTGGCGAGGAAGACGAGACAGTGCTCTTCCAGAACCGATGCAAGCTCTACAGGTTAGTGGGTTTTTTTTGTTCATTTTAGATCTTTTTTAAGTCTGCAATGATAGAATAATTCATTTTAAGTACAGATTTTCCTTGCCTTATTTGGACAGGCAGTGAAAAAAAAATAGGTATAGCAGAATGAGAGGCATTAAGGGTACCTTTGACCAGGACTGGCACGGGTAAAGTAAAAATCCACACATTTTTTATTTATGCTAGTACAGAACATCTGTTGTAAAAAATGCCAAGGAATGCCAAAAACAAATCAGAAGTTATGGCATTCTTGAGAAATTTTACACAATTCGATGTGTTTCTTCTAGGGGTGTGCGAAGCTTCGAACTTGACGAATAATTCGGCTCGAATCGAATCGAATTATTCGACTTCGATTGTCGATTAGTTGTTTTAAAATCATTCGAAAATACTTCGGTTCGAAAGAAAATTATTCGCTGTTCGAATACTTCGAGGTCAACTTCGAAGTTGGTTCATGTAATGGCTACTAGGGAGCAGCACACGTCACAAAATTGAATTCCAAACATGAAATTCAAAATGGCCTTTACTCTGGTTCTTGCTTATTTAAATCTTCTTCTATTTACGTACTTATGACCCCTTCTGGCTTCTAACATGGATATTGATATGAGTGAGGCAGAAACGGAAAGGCAAGGTGATAACAATAACATCAATGATAATAAGAGGAGTGTAATTTGGGACCACTACAAAAAGCCATTTTTGTTATTTTATGATCATGCTGTTTAAAGTGTTTATCATGCTATGGTTATCTGTCACAACTCACCCTGATTTGATAAACATGAGATTTATGGGTAAACTTTTTAGTAGTACATAAAGGAAAGAGACTGGAGCTATAAGTATGTACCTTACGGAATGCTGTTTAACTGGAAGTTAAAACATGCTAAACTTGCTAATAAATACCAAAGTGACAATAAAAATTCAGAATTCTGCGTTTTGAAATTGAAATGAAGTGATAAAAGTAGCAATTCGAAAATACTTCGATCAAATGAAATACTTCGACATTCGATTCGATATTCGACGTTTTTGTAAATAATTATTCGAAATTCGATTCGGTTTGAAACTGTTGACAATAATTCGATTCGATATTCGATTCGAACTCAAAAACCACTATTCGCACACCCCTAGTTTCTTCTTTAAGGCAGAACCAATGTGTTGATTAATTGTGGTAGAGGAAAATGACCAAGTATGAACGGCAGATGGAGAGAAAATTACAACTCTGCTTCTGCTTTGTTCACGTGAGAATAGATAACTGCTGAGTTGTGCTAGGCAGGGGTAACATAGGGGAGTTGTTTGACAGATGAAAATGCATAGGATTGCGGGATATACTATCGTGAAAATCAATGGGATTTCTCCGTTCGTTATAGAACTTGATGAGCACATGTAAGCCCTGCAGAAGGTTTGCAAAGTGTTGGTTATGAACACAGCGTAAAAATAGAGACCAGGTGGGCCGACAAATAGTGAGTATTCCGTCGGAACCGAGATGCATATCTCCCCTTGCCTGGCAGGTACTGCGACAAGGAGTGGAAAGAACGCGGTGTGGGCATCCTCAAGCTGCTTCTGCACAACGAGACGGCCAAGGTGCGGCTACTAATGCGACGAGAGCAGGTGCTCAAGATCTGCGCCAACCACCTCGTTGCCTCGGACACCGAGCTAACCTTGATGAATCCGCGCGCCTACATGTGGTTTGCCAACGACTTTGCCGACGAGCAGGTGCGTACTGCTTGCTCGGTTTCTTGCGGCCTTGCTGCCGAAAAAAAATTATAACATGGTTTATTGCCTACGTGTACAATGGTTCGGTGAAGTGGTTCAGAGTCGTGGGTGGATGTTGTGAATATCGGACTTGCTCTGTTGAGATTGACTTGCGGTCGTAAAAAGGACCTGAAGGACACAGTCCTGAAGATGTCGGCGCCAACGAAACGTCGTATTTTTAGGTCCTTTTTAGGATCAGAAGCCTATCTCAACAGAGCTACATGTACAATGTTAGTACTTGTCATGGGACAGTCATATATTTACAGTCATATTTTTTTTTGAACTGATACAAAACTGTTGGGCTTTTGGCACTTGATTCAACAAAAATGTACTATCCGTAACTAGAGTGCCTTGTTTTAAACTTGCATTACATTTTGGTATTGAGCCATAGGTTGTCAAATAGCTCGCTTGCAACAGAAATCCCATAAGATCTTGGATGTTAATTTTGCTAGAAGGCTGCAAGAATGGCAATTTTTTACGCTGGTTCTTATGAAAATATTAACTACTGGGACGCATCTGATGTGATCTTGGCAACAATGCATAGCGAACACATTGAATTAAAAAAATTAATCCTTGCCATGGCTTGTTAGAAAGCTAGTTTAGTGTTTGCTAGTTAATAGTGTGATCGGCTTTGTTGCATTGAATCAACTGTTAGCCGTTCGTTCAAAAAGGAGGTGAATTTGAAAGTATTGTTTGACAACTTCCCATGCTTAGTATATCATAGAAAACTTCTCGGTAACGTGTCAAGTCTTGATTCTCCACATATCAAAACAACGCTTGAGTACCTAATGGTCTTGTTGTTCAGGTACGACTTGAAAAGCTCTGCGCACGGTTCAAGACGGCAGAGGAGGCGCAAGCGTTCCACGAAGCATTCCAGCAGGCGCGACTCATTTCGCCCACCTCACTGAGCCCTCTGAAACCGAAGGAAGGCGCGGAAAAAACGCGACCAGCACCGAAATCAAATGAAACAAAAGACAATAAATCCAAGAAAAAAGACGCTAAAGCGAAGAGCCTGCTGGTTCCGTCCAAGCTGGGAGTCCTCTCGCCGGAGAAATCTTCGTCCAAGTTTGTCGCCGGCGGGCTGACCTTCGCGTCGGCGCCCGAGTTCAAGTCAACCGAGGACACGATGGCGAGCGTGATCGACGAAGTCGCCAGGAGTCCGGACAAAGCCGTGGACGTTGTGAAACCGAGTCCGTTTGCAGGATTCTCGTTCGGAGCCAAGACGCCGCTCGCGAAACCGTTTGGCGAGGCTACGAACGCGTTTGCGGCAAAACCCGACGAGAAGCTCATGTTCAATTCGTCGCATTCTAACCTGAGTTTCACGAGTGTCACTGCAGATTCTGGTGAGAGGCAAATCTGCAATGTTTCATGTTACGTATTCCAGCTTACTACTACCACCGTTGAGTGTGCAGGTTCTAGGTAGAGACAGAACGTTAATGTTAAACCGTTGAGTGTGCAGGTTCTAGGTAGAGACAGAACGTTAATGTTAAACTGTTGAGTGTGCAGGTTCTAGGTAGAGACAGAACTTTAATGTTAAACCGTTGAGTGTGCAGGTTCTAGGTAGAGACAGAACGTTAATGTTAAACCGTTGAGTGTGCAGGTTCTAGGTAGAGGCAGAACGTTTATGTTAAACCGTTGAGTGTGCAGGTTCTAGGTAGAGGCAGAACGTTAATGTTAAACCGTTGAGTGTGCAGGTTATAGGTAGAGGCAGAACGTTAATGTTACACTTTCAGCGTGAAAGATGGCTGCCAAATAACTACTTGACCGACAAAAATGAAGAGTACCGGAACATCCCGTTAAGTGGAGCCACTGTCGTATGATATTTATTTTCGATATTTCTCGTAGGTTAACTCGCTTTTGAATATCGTTACGTTACTTGTAAATAAATCGTTGAGGTAAATATTTATGGAGATCTTTTAAGCATGACAAGTTTCAAAAGCGAGTAAGCCAACGAGAAATATTGAAATTAAATTTCATACGACAGTGGCTCCACTTAACAGCGTTTTCTGGTACTCTGCATTTCTGTCGGTAAGGTAGTCATTTGGCGGCCTTCTTCAAGCAGAAACTGTAACATTAACGTTGTGCCTCTACTACCTATGACCTGCACACTCAATGCTTTTAATGGCCAGTCTTTCAGTAGTCTGTTAAAAACCTAGGGCTCTGTTAGTTTTATAATTGCTTGGTGGAAAGATGATTTTTTGTTTGTTGATTTCATAATGTGCCACTGAAAACCTAGCTTCATGTTAACTTCTTTATGTTAAATGTTGAAATAACCTCATGGTTCATGTTTGCTATTTCCATGCTACATACAAAACCCTGCACCTCGTTCTCGAAAGTTTGAACCTGCGTTTTAGCTTGAAATAAGAGAACTCCCAAGAGAACCGCCCTAACAATCCTGGCTACTGTTACAGGTTTTAAAAGCGACTCTGGCTTTACGGGCTTCACCGGCGCTGGCCAATCAGTGTTTGGCGGCAGCCCCGCGGCCGTCGCTGGCACGGACGAAGGTTGCGAGTTTGTGCCAACCGCCGAGTTTGCTCCCGTCATTCCGCTGCCAGAGCTGGTCGTCGTCAAGACCGGCGAGGAGAACGAGGTAAACCTCGTCGCACTGAAACATCCCGATCTTTCAGCATCAGATAGATGATTTCATTTTTACAATTTATTTTTTATTTTTATTATTTATTATTTACATTTATTACAATTTGCCGCTAGGTTGAAGTTGGTGTGCAAAACATGAAAACATCGCTGAAAATCTAAACCAAACGTCGCGCTTTGTTCCAGCTCGTTCTGTTCAAAGACCGCGCCAAGCTGCTGCGCTACACGGCCGAGACGAAAGAATGGAAGGAGCGCGGCATCGGGGCTTTCAAGATCCTGCACAACCCGGCAACGGGTCGCGTGCGCTTCCTGATGCGCCGCGAGCAGGTACACAAGGTGTGTTGCAACCACGCTCTGACCTCGCAGATCGAGCTCAAGAAGCTGCAGACCAACGACAAGGCGTACACCTGGTACGCGGCGGACTACAGCGAGGAAAAGATCGAGAACCAGCTCCTGGCGCTGCGTTTCAAGACCTCCGACCAGGCGGCTAATTTCTACGACGCCGTGATAAGGACGCAGGGTCTGCTGGTCGACGATAAAATGCCCGTTGTGGGAGAGGCTGTTTCGAAACAAGCCGGCCCGGCAATGGACTCGGCCAAGCCGCTCGCTGAGC
Organism: Protonemura montana; assembly: GCA_947568835.1. NCBI lineage: Eukaryota > Metazoa > Arthropoda > Insecta > Plecoptera > Nemouridae > Protonemura > Protonemura montana. Next base: position 4,438,604 of record OX387609.1, read on the forward strand.
TGTTCAAGCCGAAGACGGGATCTTGGGAGTGCAAGTCGTGCTATACGAGGAACGACGCCGACAAGAACAAGTGCATGGCGTGCGAAACGTTGAAGCCGGGCGCAGCCGTGGTTGAAACGAAAGCGCCGGAAACGCCGAAGTCTGGTTTCACGTTTGGGATGCCGAAGTCGCTAGGGAACGCGGCGCCGCTTTCCGATCTGTTCAAGCCGAAGACCGGGTCTTGGGAGTGCAAGTCTTGCTACACGAGGAACGACGCTGATAAGAACAAGTGCATGGCGTGCGAAGGGCCGAAGCCGGGCGCAGCCGTGGTAGAAACGAAAGCGCCCGAAACGCCGAAGTCTGGTTTCACGTTCGGGATCCCGGCGGCATCGACCAATGCGGCTCCGCTCTCCGAAATGTTCAAGCCAAAGACGGGATCGTGGGAGTGCAAGTCTTGCTATACGAGGAACGAAGCTGACAAGAACAAGTGCATGGCGTGCGAAGGGCCGAAGCCTGGCGCAGCCGTGGTAGAAACGAAAGCGCAGGAAACGCCGAAATCAGGATTTAAATTCGGGATCCCGGCGGCATCTACCGATGCGGCTCCGCTCTCCGATATGTTCAAGCCGAAGACGGGATCGTGGGAGTGCAAGTCTTGCTACACGAGGAACGAAGCGGAGAAGGCCGCGTGCGTGGCTTGCTCTGCGCCCAACGACGCAGCAGTCGTGGTGACGGTGCGCACGTCTGAGACCGGCAGCACGATGACGTTCAACCCGAGTCCGTCGAGCGGCAGTTTCAACCTCGCGCCTGCGACCGCCCAGCAGAAGGCGTTCACGTTCGGCATGGTGACGGGCGGCGCGTTCACGTTCGGAGGGACGACCATCACGCCGGTACCGAAAGCTGACGCGGGATTGGGTGAGGTCTTTGTTTTACTTTGCACAGCCTCGGAGTAATATTATTGATTAATGGGCTTAAACTGTTTTGACATTTAATGAACATTGAATGCCTCTACTATATGATAATACGAGTCAACAGTATTTTTAAGTCTAGCACTGAGTTTACTGACATTTTATGGCACTCAAAACATCGTTCTGCAATCGTATGCCTTAAATGGCGAGTGAGAATTTTCCTAGGTCTGAAGATATTTCCCAAACTGTGCCAATTGATGTCGGAACTGTTACCCAACATTATTTAATCGTAGGATAGAGATCGAGGGACTTGACTTATCAGAGGAAAGTAACAAATAACTTCTTAGCCTAGACTTCTTGAATACCTCCAGCATCAAAATTGACTAATTGTTGCATTTGTCATGAGCAAACTAAAAAAGAGTAGTGCATATTATTATTATTACTAGTTTTTTTTTTTTTGGCTTCAAGCAATTCTTTAAATTCTAATGTTGATTGTTAACTTGTGCCGACCCTAGTCACAAAGCTAACCCCACATCTCCGTCACCGCAGTTGGCGCGCCTGCGTCTTCAGCCCCTATCGCCTTCGGCAACCCTGCCAAGCCATTCACATTCGAGTCGAAGCCCGGCACGGCGTTTGCGTTCGGCCAGCCGGCGGAGAAGCCCGCCGAGCCCGCCTCCAAGTTCACGTTCGGCAGCCCCGGCAAGTTCGAGTTCAACTTCTGCGGCGTGCAGCCCAAGAGTCCGGTGAAGAGTCCAGGCAAGAGTCCAGGCCGACGGATATCGACCGGGCCTGATGATGAGGTCACCGACGAGGATGAGGAGGGTGACAACATCTATTTTGCTGTGAGTTTTGGGGTTTTTATTGATTTTAACGCAGTCTACGTTTGTTCTGAATCAGCATTGATTATATGTTCGTCAGTGCAAAAAATATACTTACTAGATATGAGGAGGGACAGTTCTCTATCTAGTTTTGAAAGTTGTCAAAATTTCCTGTCTAGGCTGTAAAAGGCATTTGTCATAAAAATCCTTAATTCTAGTTATAAAAGCAGCCAAAGTCTTATATTTTAAGTAACTTGTTGTACATTTTTGTTCCTATCACCTTAGATTCACAGTTGTTTTTCTTTAATCTTCTCTTCTGCATTTGAAGATTATGCATATTTCTAGTATGAAAAAGACCAGCAACCCCTCTCCCCCCCCCCCCCCCCCTCACACTCTCATACTTGTTTTGGTAATTACTGTTCACTAAATGCTCCTTCTATTTTGAAATTATAAACATGTTGGTCGAAAATGTTTGTAAATATTTATTGGCTGGGAATCTTGCTGGCCAATTTTTTCAAATGGGATCCTAAAATTGTAATCAAAATCGCTCTGCCGGTAATGCCCAAACACAAAAATGACGGGTTGAAATTGAAGATTTACGTTGTTGTATATGTTGGTCAAAGAAAGTATGGGGTCCAGTAAACGACGATCCTCCACATGTCAGTTCAGCCGATCAAGAAGCGTCCTGTAGAGCTGACGATAAAGCCGGTTTGTTTACTCGCAGCCGGTGATCCCACTGCCGGACAAGGTGCCGGTGTGTACGGGCGAGGAACAGGAGCAGGTGCTCTACTGCCACCGCGCCAAACTGTTCCGTTTCGTTGCCCCCGAATGGAAGGAACGGGGCATCGGCGACTTCAAGATTCTCAAGCACAACGAGACCGGCAAGATCAGGTACGTCACGGACCGTTTTCGACGTACGTTTCGCAAATCTTTGGTGTGAATCGATGCATGCTTTTATTTATTTATTTTTGCGTACCATGAGTTTAGATCGAAAAGCCAAATTACTGACATGCTGTTAACAGATGAGATAACACAAGTTATTTTATTATTAACAACACTAACCGTCTCAAAAATTGATGCCCAAACGCAGACTCAAATCCAGATCAATTTTTGAGATGGTTATAGTGTTGATAATAATAAAATACCCCGTGCATTGCAAGCGTTTGCAATTTAAATAAGATTCCATCCTAATAACGCAAGTTCATCATCATTATTGGAGAATGGTTGAATGGATGCATGCAAGAAATCACTGCCAATAGTTAGGAAATCTACCACAGAGGAGTGTTAGTGTTGCAATCGTAACAGCGTGAGTAGGTTGCAAAAGAAACATTTTGGTGAGCAGCAGAGCAAGCAAGACAAGCCAAAATTCCAAAATGTCATCTGTTGGAAGGGTTCCATATATTTTTGCTCTTAGACAAGATTGCTTTTAGCACCAGATGTCAGTATGCCAAACCATGCACAAATCCCCTGATGGGCATCAATTTTTGAGAGGTAATCAGTGTTCCTAGTAATAAAATACTTTGCGCATTGCCAGCATTTGGAATTTAAATCGGATTTCACGGCTTCTAGACGTCCCTGCTCCAGGGTTTTCAGTTGAAATTTTATAATCTGAACAATCGGCGCCGTTTCTCAGGTTGTTGATGAGGCGTGACCAGATCCTGAAGGTTTGTCTGAACCACTACCTGACCGCCGACATCGACTTCCGCGTGAAGGACGACAAGACGTGGTCGTGGGTCGCTGGGGACTTCAGCGAAGGCTCGCACTCGGTGGAGCAGTTTGCAATGCGCTTCAAGACGCCCGACATTGCGCAGGCGTTCAAGGACGCGCTAGACGCCGCAATGGTGAGTCTAGCCGAGTGTTTGATTGTCAGTGTAAAGGCCACTTTCATTTATACAGATTTTCTGACATTTAGTAAGGTTTAAAAAAAACCATTACACAAATACTTAAAAATAAGGGAGAATTATATACAAATGTGGTATTTATTCATGATTGCTTGATTCTGTCACATGAAACATCCACATGTTTTGCTCCCAGGGATCAGATTTGCTGAGCAGAGTTGAGGTTTTATATCCTGCTGGAGGTATAGATAAACGACCAATCACAAATGGTTTTTCCAGATTTTTAGGGATTGTAACCATAGTGACGAGCAAGTTTACCCCTAAGTTTATGGGGGTTTTCACTTCAACTCTGCATTGTGGATTCAGCCCCTCAACGTTATATTACCTCTTCTAGAACTTATCCAGGCTTTTTGCAACCTACTGAACCAATACTATCACAACCACATTCACCAATGCTACGTTCTCCCATCAGTTCGTTAAAACTACAATCAATGGATCAGTCGAACTCGGTCTAACAATGCCTTTCTTTCCCCCGCCAGGCTGACCTTTCTACGCAGTCGTCGCCAATCGTGGCCCAGTCAGCGGCGGCCGACTCAACTTCGCACGGTAAATTTAACACCGCTACCTCACTTGACGTCAGCTTGCTACGTTCGCGCTCGATGCTTTTTGCCTCTGCCGGTGTTGACATGCCTTGCCCATCCCAGTTTGTGAACGAAGGAGGCACATGCCGTGCGCTTGCGAATCCAATGGATGGTAGCTCAAAAATATTGAACGCTCATGCGTACGGTACTGCTGATAGATTAAAACGTTCAATTGTTACGTTTATGAACAAATCTGTACTCAAAGATTGCATAGAACAGTCTTCTACGGTGCTGGAGGTTGCTTGCAGTCCTTTTGAAAAGGGCTCGGATCTCAAATCAGTTACCACTACCTTAGGAAAGATTGACATTTTTAAGTTTGATAGCGTAGAATTGAATGTGATTGCTCAAGATGCCGCCAATATTTCGGTGAGTTCAGGGTGCAAATATTCAGGTGCTCCTAGTGTTAATCAAATGTCTTTGCTGCTGGAGGCTGCCCAGGTTCCTTTCCCGGTTGGCTCGGAATTTGACAGCGAAGATGAAAGCGTTGTATACCTAGAGACAGGTGCTAATACCTACGATAATGTTCCTGAAACGATTAGCAAAGTTATCCCGCAAGGTTGCTTGTTACAAGGGGGCTCAAAAGTTGGTCAATACTGTGCTCTGTTCAGTGGCAATGTTGGGCTACCGGTCGACTATCTATTGGATAGTGATGGCAATAGCTCAAAAGATTTGCGACGAGACAAAAACGTCGCCGTATTGGCGAACTGGCCTTCCTTAAATAGTTCTTTCGCAACAATCGAAAATCGCCCATACCCCACTGCCCTTGTCTCAGAAACTGCTGCAATCTGGCATCGCAAGACGCTTGCCGAAGCGTCTCTAGTCTGTTTCCCGCCCAGTTCGGAATTTGACAGCAACGACGACTCGTATTTAAACACATCGCTGGTCACTATATCTACGCGAGATCGCGAGCTCGACAGCGACTACGAAAGTTTCGAGTATCAAGAGGTCAACTTAGTAGATTTGTCATTTGACTCGATTTCGACGGTCGCCGCCGATCTGGCAGTCAGTTCGATTTCATGCGATTCAGGGCTAGGGTCGATCTTCTCCGAGCTGTCTTTGCCTTCGCCGATCGTCGACCACGAGTTGGTGCACAACTCCGGGTCGACGCTGCCGCTTTTCTATCCGTTTTGCAACTGCTTGCTCCTGTACTGGCTGCGCGTAGAGGCTTGTCACAGTCCGTTAACGAGCCACGTGTTCTTATACGCGTATCGTAGGTTTCGGCTTCGGGCGTTTGTCGCTAGGTTCCGACATTTCTCCGTGTTGTTCGTCGATCGCGAGTTGCGTTTGGGGTTCTTGTGCAGGCTTTGCTCAGCGCGTAGGGTTTATCAGGACGATGGGAACGGCGCTGAGGAGCGAAGGGTTTGTAGGGTCGAGCCAGCTTGATGGTACTTAAAACATCTGGTTAGGAGCTGCAATTGAATGGAGACAGTCCTATGTGAATAAATATTGTAGAAATTGTCTGTTGACGCTTTCAAATTTCGATTTAAGCAATAAGCTGACGATAACGTGCAGGTCTCGACTGTTTTCAGTTATTAAGTTTGATGTTTTCTTTTTAAGTCTACAGCAATTGATCTCCTCAAGATTTTAAAGAACGCCCGTTTGCTAGACGGTTTGCTGGACCTTGTGATTGTGCTGTGCTTTTATAGTTAAATGAAATTGGTAACCCAGTTATTTATTTGTATTCGGTAATTGTAATTTGTGTCCAGACATTTTTCTTTTAAAGGAATTTGGCAGCTTTAAGATGATACATCTTTTCGTATGGTGTTATTGAGTCAATCGAGTGCCTTACCATTGCTTACTATTGATCGTAGAGATCAAGTGATCTAGGTTTTAGTGTCCTATTGTGTTATATTTATAGCTGGATTACAGATACTCCTTAATTGTTCCTCCATTTTGTTCAGAATATTTCTACGTAACAATTATTTAAGGTAACATGTCTGGAAACTTTTTTTTAGCTATTTATTGCATCCAGTGGGTACATTTACGTTGTATTTTAGTCAGAGCTGTAGTGGGAATGCAAATGGGGATTTTACCATGTGGTCATATAGTTACTTTTAAGGTGCTAAAATGTGAAATCTACCAAGTTCTGACTTAAGCTTTTCATTTAAAAGCTGCTAGGTTTAGTATTAATTCATTTTCCGACAGCTTTGTGGCTGTGTACATCGTTGCTAATTATCAAGCTGATAGATGATTTTTTTATACTGCGTTATGTTATGAAAGTGTTTTGCTTTTTTTATCCTATTGCACTGTAGATATTATGTTTTGTCAGTATGCAGTAATTTGCAGTAAGCAGCTCGGTTTTATGATCTGTTGGCTAACTTGTATGGTTTTCTAACCCTTTTTTCTTGGTCGTATTTGGTGTGAATAACCGCTAACGATAATAAAATCTAGTTTACTTAATACTATCTTGTCTTTGAAAAACTTTGCATGGATTCCCTTAACCGAAACCTCGAGCTGTGAAATCTCGAGGGCCAATTGCTGAATTCTCTCGCATGTTATCGGTCGTTACTTTGGTATCGTTGAGTTGCGATGAAATCGGGCATGCCGTCGCGTTGAACTACTAAATAACCAAACGTAGATAATTCTGCAACGAAAAATTTGTTTTTGGTGGCGGTTATTATAACATTAACAAGATCCGTTGGTATGTTGTTGGAGAAGATATGTGGCCATTCCAAGATTGAACTAGGATTTATAAGGATAGTAAACTTTCTACCCAGCTTTGCTCGGGACACTCCCACATACAATTGCCCGTTTGAAAAACACTCTTCTGTTAGATTCAATCCTGTTACATTTAGTGACTGGCCTTGCGATTTATTGATTGTCATCATCCGTTCAGGGTTGTAAAAGGAGGAAACTATTTATTCGATGTAAGGCAGATCATCAACTATTCCCAGATTTGAAGCTTGCGATCCTTTTCGAAGATAAATTTTAAATCACTGCTTTCGACCTTGCTGGCATGACAATTCGATTGGCATATTTCATTCAAAGTCTTTTCTATGGATACAATCAGAAAATCAATCAAATCAATCTATCAATCGCAACAATCTGAAAGTGCAATTGCAAACTTTCAGACATACATACATGAATGAAATTGTATGAAACTGTAATGGTAAACTTAACATATGGCATTGGATTTGCATTGCAATTTTTTTTAGCATATTTATACATTTTGTATGCATAATTTTTGCATGTTATTGACTATGACATGTTGAGCAAAGTAAAGCAAGGAAAAAAAAAATAACTTTTACAGTAAAATACTACCATATTGTTTCAAAATAATCAATTTCGTAATAATCAAAGAAAGAATGCACCAAATCACGCTCCGAAGTGGTGTACGATGGGTGGTAATGGGTTAAACTATTTTTGGTTTGACATTATTTGCATCTATGAATAACTAACATATATACTTTTTTTTTTTAAATGCAGAGCATCCTAAGGCAATTCTATTGCAATTCTGAGTTACTTTTAATCATGGTTGAATACCTGCTGAAGTGCTGGTTTTGGAACAGCTCCATTTCTTCAAACATTGTGAACACTTTTTGCACCCTTGATTCATTTTGTAAACACTAACAGCTCTAATGAGAATAAGAAATAGTTTTTGTTAAATCCTAGTTCAATTTTTGGTACACCACTTTTCCAACCATGAGACCTAGAACATCAACTGAGTGCGAATACGAGATTTCACTGCCACGAGCAATTCCTTGGTTCCATGCGCAGGTCCTGAAAGTTCCCCCGTGATGAGCTCGTTCACTTTCGGCCGACCCACCCCCGCCGTTCAACCTCCAGCCTTCTCACTGGCCAGTTCTTTGGGGGGCGGCGTCACTCAGTCAGGTAATACACCGTTTCGTATCTCGTTCAGTGACTATTTGTTGTAGAATCGTTAGTGACCCTTGTTAACGCCCGCTTTTTCGTGCAGGAGTTGTAAGATCGTTGTTCGGGAACTCCCCGCAGAATAAGAAACCAGTGGACCTTACACCTGCGTCTGGTATGTACTTTAATTTTGTTACTTCAATGTACATTTTGAAACCTAACAGCTCAGCTGTTGGACTTATTTTCTTCAATATGACACTTTCTCACCTCGTCCATATTAACTTTGCTTCCTTGGTAGTTATTTTGTGATTTAAGATGTTTAAATCTTTTGGTAATCACACCCGTAGCCAGTGACCATTTGCACTTGAATCCATGATATCCACTCAACGTCTGTAGGGAAGTTCAGTTAGAGAGAAAAGACAGAGTTTGGGACAAAGGGGTCCAAGAGGCTGACAGGGTGCACTGTATGGGAGAAAAGTAAATCATAAATGAGAACTTGTCATGAACTTTGAACATAAATAAACATATTGAACTTAGATTTACTATCGATAATCGGTAGTCTTTGACTTGCTGAGTCAATGAACACTTTCATGAAAGGAAATCATGTAAATCACAATCTTCATTCAACAAAATACCTCAAAGTATCATTAAACAGCTTGTTGTATAAAAATATTCTACCGATTCTCCAGGCGAACTCGAGGTTGTCTACGAACTTCACGTGACACCCGAGGAAGAAGCGGCTGCGCTCGCTCTCCAGCTGCCGCCCAACTTCTACTCGTATCGACGAAAACCAAAGTGTCCGGGCTGCCCGGGCTGCGAACCCGAGTCTGACCAGGATGAGTCGCAACTTACCGGCTGCACTGTCCAAACCACGACCCCTGCAGTCAAAACCACGACCCCTGCAGTCAAAACCACGATCCCTGCGGGCCAAAACACGACGCCTGCGGTCCAAAATACGACTCCCGTGACACAAACGAGCTCTGCGGCGAAGGCCAGCCTCTGGGGTCTGAGCAACGAGGTTTCGACTCCGATATTCGGCCCAGCCGCGACGGGAGCAAGCTTCACGACTGGTACGCCGATCTTCGGGAAGTCTGGTCAATGGGACTCTCCCGTATTCGGGGGTGCGGCGACAACAAACATGTTTGGTAAGCAGAGAAGAAGACGGAAATATTTCTTAGATTATTAGTATGATTTGATTAGTCGTTTTGTGAGCCGTTGAAAGGTCAAGTAGAGGTTAGGCATTTTTTAAGCTAAGAGATGAGTGGCATTTTAGGTTGAAGATTCGTTAAGTACGATGGCATTTGTAGAAGAAAAAAAAAATTAAAGTCTGTCTCTAGTTGCCAGTAGCATTTGTCAGCAGTGCTGCAGTTGTATTTGAGTGCATTGGAATATAGATGAGGATGTCGGTGATTTTTTTAAATTTTAATATGACTCCCACCAAAGGTTCTTGCAGCTTATAATAGAACATGATGACAACCAGACCTTGCCACTCTTTCACAGATTTTAAAACAGCCGAGTTGATCTACTTCAAGCCAGACGTTAATTTTAAAGAGTATCACTGTACCACTTCTGACTAGCATTTTCACATTGTAATTTAGAAGCCCGTACAGTTTCCTTGTCAATGACCAAATGACAAAATACCTATTAACAAAGTGCGCCTTCTTCAGCCGCCAAGGCGGATTCAGCGACGCCGCAGTTTGGCTTCTCGAAGCCCGTCGAGCCGCCGCCTGTCACCGAATCCAACGGATTTGCGAAGGACACTGAGTCTGGGGTGCCGTTCTTGCCGTTCAGCGGCAAAACCTCGTTTGCTAGCTTAGCGACGGCGGCGCCGGAGAAGCCCAAGTTTGCCGCTGGTAAGTGAACTGGGTTTTGGTCTACAGTTGTGAGTAATCTTCGATCTTGTGGGAGGCCCCCCCCTGGTTTCCCAAATGGTTTATTATTCCTAGTCCCTTGCTCTGCTTTAATTTCTGTATTGCAATACTGAAGTTTTTTTAAGATAGTGTTCGGATATGCATTGGTAACTTCAAAAACAAAACAAAAATACTACTAAGCATATGAGATTGAATGGTAGGGTTGAGTTTTAGTGGCCATGAAGATTTTGAGATTGCCTGACAGAGCTTCTAAAATATATTTTCTTGTGTTACTGTGGGTATTCACAGGAAGGACCCCTATTCAGCCACTTTGATAAGATAGCCAATTTGTTCAATGCTAAAAATGGAACAAATTAACATTATTTCAGTGGGAAAAAGTCACAATTGCACTGTGACTAAAATCGAGACTTGACACACTGGTGCGCTGTATTGGGTCTCATTTCTTACGTCGACGTTGCTCCATATAGATGAGCTGTCGTCACAATCTGTGGTGTCACATTCCGAAAAGATCGGCTCTCTTTCCGCAGACCCTTCGACCCCGTTCTCGTGGTCCGGGGCTGGCGCGTCGCTCTTCCAGAACTCGCCGCAGCCGAACGCGGACGAGTCGCTGGCCGATTCCACAGCCGCTGACACATCGGCAACCGCCGAGGACGAGCCGGAGCACGACCCTCACTTCGAGCCGATCATCCCATTGCCCGACAAGATTGAGGTGCGCTATCGAACGTTTCGTAATTACGTTTCAATTCACGTACATGTTCATGCACTAGAAACTTCTCTCGAAATCTTTATAATATATAGTCTTCGTATGGACAATTTGCGGTAAGAAAGAAATTGAATTTATTACTTCCGAAGACAAGCTACAATTGTGGTGGTATTTCCATTGAGTTAAGATGATATTTGGGGCTATCAAAAGTGGTTTTGTAAATTGCCTTTTGGGAATCACAGAAGTAAATAGCAAGCAGCTTTGAACTAAAAATTTATACTGCAGATTTTTTTTCCTTCACCAAATGATGTGAGTTTGGCAAACTTGCGGATTGCAAGTGTAGTGTGGTATTGTTAGGTGTGAAATCGAGCAAACAGTGACGGTATGGATGATTGCAATTTAAAGGTTGGGAAAATATTATTCGATATTAACGAAACAACTTAGTTTGTTGCTTGCTGAGGTTCATCACATCTAAAGCAAATTTGCTCCTCGAATCTCTGGGTTCTAATCCACAGAGCAGAGTGTAACCTCATCCTGAATAGAGATTCAGTTAAACCTTACCAGCGAGATGAGGTAATCCGTTGAAATAGCCATTTTTTCCAATACTTACAATGGAAAAAATAAAAACCTCGTCTCATTCTACTGGAAAACGGTTACGGAATCGGACCCATGATTCCAAACCACCAAGGGTTTTTGCACGAGAACCATTTTTGACCGTTTGCACTTCGGTTTGCAGGTTCGCACCGGAGAGGAAGAAGAGGAGAAGCTGTTCTGCCATCGTGCGCAGCTCTACCGCTACCAGACGGCTACCAAGGAGTGGAAAGAGCGAGGCATCGGCGAGATGAAGTTGCTCAAACATCCTGTCCACAACACCTATCGACTGCTGCTCAGGAGGGACCAGGTATGCTTGGTTTTGCAGCATTGAGCCGTCGTTCAAAACTTCCGTTTCATATGTCGTTTGTTGTGGTGAAGAAGGAAAATGAGAGGGAACAAAAGAAGGAAATTGGCGTCGCATGGTGCATTTGCCAAAGAATATGTGGAATTTCCGAGAATTTGAATACTTCGGCATGCGGCTGTGCAAATTTGTTTAAGATATCTAACAATGACGAGGGCAACACACCGAAACATCTAAAAAAATTTGAAATTTCTCTACAAGTACGTCACTAAATGCCAATTTTCTTCAGTGAGACTTTTTCACCACCACATATATCTATATGTTGACATATACATATATTTTGGGAAAATTTTCTTGACAAGGTTGACTGTGTACCTGGAGACCACAATGAGATTGTTTTTTTTTTTTGTCTGTTTGCATTCCTTGGCCCCATCATAAACTGGTTTAAGTCGATACAAGTTTTCCGCTTACGACTTGCAACTTTGATGGATTGTTCTTCATCGAGCCAAGAACAACTTAACTGTTAATTGCATCGTTAATTCAGGTCCTTGTGGCTTAGAGACTTGCAACATGCAGTTTGCCTTTTAAATGAGAAAGACGTACATATAAGCCAAAAATTGAAGTTCGGTTCCCCTAACAGAGAAAACACTGTAAAATTAAACTGGTGTACACTGATAGCAAATCCGTAGATCAATTCTTGACTCAAAATAAGAGAAGTGTCACCCTGGATTGACCTACTAGACCTAATCCACCCCATGGCTAGTGTACAAGGTGTGGCTAAACCAGTTTGGTGCCGCCTGAAATCTAGCCTAGCTAGATTGCGTAAAAATTGTCGAAAAAAGGTAAATTCTTTTGTGGTTTTTCAATGGGTTTTAAACAAGTGGGGGCATCTATAATGCACAACAACTCAGTCAACATCTTAACACAATCAACCCACTGGCCATCCTATTCAGCTGCACCCCTAGCCACAGACTAACTCGATTTAACCTCCTCTCAGGTCCACAAGGTGGTGCTGAACCAGCTTGTCTCCGCCGACCTGGCTCTAAAGCCGATGGCGTCATCCGACCGCGCCTGGGTTTGGTTTGGAATGAACCACGCCGAGGGGGACGAACCGCAGGTGGAGGAACTCGCCGTACGTTTTAAACTGCCCGAGGTGGCGTTGCAGTTTCATGCGGCCGTCGAAGCCAGCGTTGCACTCGTTGGTAAGCAGAACACAGGGTCGTTACGTTTAGTTACCTGTCTTGCGTTTGGGACAAACCGTATTACCTAAACTCTTTTCGTTGTTGACTGGTTGTAACTTGCTGCGTAAAATGTTCGGCAGTCGTAGGGGAAGGAAGAACGTGACTTGTCCAAAATAGTTGCATTCTTAAAGCCACTGAATCAGTTAAAAAATCATTTAAATTCCATTTTGTAACCTATACTGGGCCTCTAAGGGTCAATTTTACAGTAGCATGTTTGAAGTAATTAATCCGGTCCCTTAATCTGTTATTTTCTTGGCAACAGCCAATCAAAGATGATGTATTTACTATAAGGTATTCTGTTTGTTAACGGGCTGTTAATCGCTTTACGAGCACTAAACGTTTTTGTCACAATGCCTCGATCGCCGACTCTTTCAGCCGCGTCTGCGTCACAGAAGGTGGCCGACCTCTCCAACGTGACCGAAGTCACGGAAGAGGCTGAGGAGGAGGAGGACGACGACGACGACTACGAAGACGACAACGACTACGAAGACCAGGACGACGACGGTGAGGGCGAGGTGATCTTCGAGAAGCGTGTTACGCTGGCCGTGAGACAGTCTGACGGGGACCCGTGGCAACCGTACGGTCAGGGCTCCATCGCTGTCACTCTCATGTACCAGTCGGGCATGGAGTATCTCTGCATCAACATGGCTGTCGGTGAGTTGGGCATATATTTTTTACTTTATAAAGCTTTAAAGAAATATCGTTTGAACATAGAATGCTTCGGCTGGCTGGGTAAATACAGTTTTGAAGCTGAACGCCGAGTTCACGGACATTTAGTGCAGTAGAGCTGATATAATTTGACAGATTGTTCCATGATTGCCTTCTGCGGTAAGCTTATTTTCACCCGTCTGTCCTGGATTGAAGAGGGCAGTTCTCTAAGTCCTTCATTCTGCTATTTCACTCAGATGTATGCTTCAATTGAAACATACAATATTTTTAATGCACTTAATCAGTTTTTGGCACTTTGCTGATGAGCTTGGTGTATTGATGCACGACCAAAGTGACCAAAGTCCCTTTAATCACAGTTAAAAGATACGAGTTACGAAACGTCCTGTAAGTTAACTTGATTAGTATGGGTAGTTTATTTTAATCTACCAGGCCTCTCTGAAATTCTCAACCTACCTGTTCATAGACGGCCACAACTCGCAGTATTTATCTTCGGTGGACTCTGAAACGCGGCTGCACCACAACGGCAAGATCGTCGAGTGGTCGTGTCTTGACTCTGAGGGCGACTCTGAGCTCGAGCCGATAGAGAAGACGTTCCAGGCGCACTTCAGCTCAGAAACCGCGGCTATCGAGTATTTCCAGTGCTTGGAGCAGGTGCGTACAATCTGTTCAGCGATGAGAACATACTTTCCTGATATTATTGATTTACTTTGCTGATGTTAAAAAGTGTTTTTGAAATCCTGCCACGAAAATCATAACTGAAATTTCATTCACGAGTTAATAGCAATGCAGGGAGGCAGTCCTTGTGCTGGTATCTTCTCTCATGGGCTAGACTGTAGCAATGCAGGGGGCAGTCCTTGTGCTGGCATCTTCTCTCACGGACTAGACTGTAGCAATGCAGGGGACAGTCCTTGTGCTGGCATCTTCTCTCACGGACTAGACTGTAGCAATGCAGGGGACAGTCCTTGTGCTGGCATCTTCTCTCACAGACTAGACTGTAGCAATGCAGGGGACAGTCCTTGTGCTGGTATCTTCTCTCACGGACTAGACTGTAGCAATGCAGGGGACAGTCCTTGTGCTGGTATCTTCTCTCACGGGCTAGACTGTAGCAATGCAAGGGACAGTCCTTGTGCTGGCATCTTCTCTCACGGACTAGACTGTAGCAATGCAGGGGACAGTCCTTGTGCTGGCATCTTCTCTCACGGACTAGACTGTAGCAATGCAGGGGACAGTCCTTGTGCTGGTATCTTCTCTCACGGGCTAGACTGTAGCAATGCAAGGGACAGTCCTTGTGCTGGTATCTTCTCTCACGGACTAGACTGTAGCAATGCAGGGGACAGTCCTTGTGCTGGTATCTTCTCTCACGGGCTAGACTGTAGCAATGCAAGGGACAGTCCTTGTGCTGGCATCTTCTCTCACGGACTAGACTTTAGCAATGCAGGGGACAGTCCTTGTGCTGGCATCTTCTCTCACGGACTAGAATGTAGTTTTCGTAGGGCAGAGGAGCAGGCCACTACCTTTTGGAAGGTTGCTTGAGAACCTAAGTCGTATTAAAATGATTTTCTTTATTGTTTCAGGCAAAAAATGGATGTCAGAATGACGAAGGGTAAACTTGCTTCCTAGTAAACTTAACAAAGACGTACGTAAACATGGATTTTATATAAATTATATTTAAATTATGTCTGCCTTTTTTTGTAATTTCTCATTTTGAACATTTTATTCTTACAAACTACTTACTCTGTGCTGAAACCATGATTCCAAGTTTTATTGGTTCCATATATATTGTAGATAGGGTAGGTAATTTGATTAAATTATGACTGTCTTCACGATTGTTGTTCGTTTTTGACAGACATTCACTTACGTTGTATCTTTGATTCGTAAATAAATACATTTTTGGCATTATGGAAAAATAATAGGTTTCACTTTTTTTGTCACAACCCCCTACCAACAGGCCTATTATCAAAACCCTTGTCCCAAAATTGCTTTTGATATGATTAGGTTTACACCAACTGACTTCTTATATTTACCATTCTCCAAACACAAGCAATCAAATATCAAAGTTATAATTTGATGTGATTTGACAACTTTATCCACATAATTAGTGAGTAAAGTATTTGAAGGATAAGCACTGCAATTCCGAGATTTTTTTACTGATGTCGACAACCACTTTTTGATCGATATTTGCGTTTGTTTGCGATGATTGCAACGGAACAAATGATAGCGTATTGATCAACAACTATAAAGCAAAATCTCAGAATCACCAAAGAATCATCAAAAACAGGTGATACACGCACCCTTTCTACAACATTTACCAAGCCATTAGAACATCGAACGTACATGAACATCGAACATGAACGTACCTGTGGTACTTAAAAGAACCATAGGTTCTTCTATTGATGATTAAAGAACACTTTCTGTCAGCAATTTTAGTTGGCAGTTTTTACTATGAAGATACGATCATAATTGCACCTGTACTGTCTGTAATTTTCAATTTATTTTTATTTTTTCTTAATACAAGCAACACTGGTGGTTAGTATAATAATATAAGAAATACTTCTCGGCCTATGATTTATGAAACTTGTCTGTATTCCTTATGAAGTGCCCTTGATTATGACTGATCATGACTGTACAGCATTCCACAAAGCTACAGAAGAGTTAAAAACTTCTAAATGTTTCCTTCGGCTGGACTCAACTCTTGCCTTCGGTGCGAGCTAGTCCTGTGTTTCCTGACACTTGCGGGTCCTTATCTCATGTTTGTTTGTTTACCAATCCACATTTAAAGAATATTTAGTTTTCCAAGCTCCCAATGTTGCCTTATGTTTGGGTGGGTTAGGATATCTTCCACCACCATCACCACCACCAACCCAGCTGGAGAAATGTTGCCGACCATTTAATTTTGGCACCAAAGCGACATCTCCAAATGACTGCTCATAGCAGTGTCTGCAAAAATGGTCAGATGGCACCTAAAGCTTAGAGAAAATAATACGGGTCCTAAAGTAGTTCTCAGACCTACACTAACATTTTCAAACTGATTTTGAAAACTTACATAAATGTGTAGATTAAAGTTTCACTAAAGAAGTACCCCTATGTTCAGTTCCATGATTTTCAAATTAACATGAAACCTTCAACATGATTGCTTCAAGTTGCTTAATTTTGACAGGAATCATTTTAGAGTCCAACTTAATTGGGTGGCCAAATTTAGCATCTGTCAAATGCGATTTGAATGTGTCATCAAGGGGTTGACGCATCAACTGATAAATCAACCGATTTAAATCATATTTAATTCGAGTGTGTGGGTGTGTGTAAAGCGTTAAGCCGACTCTTTGGCCAACTTTATACCTCTTATCTCTTTAACCTCTCACAGACATAACTTCCATCATGCATGCTTGGGTTAAGTGTACGGACACCAACGTCCTCCTGTTGGAAGTGGCCTTCTGCCTTAGCAAAACAAACTGGTGTTATTTCAACCATGTAATCCGTATTAGGGAAGATATCTAAGCTGGAATTTTGATTTTTAAACCAATTTTGCCGACCATAATTATAAAAATTTTCAAAAATGTAAAATAGCTTCTGCTTAACTGCAATTTATCACAAATAAATTATTCCTGCCTTTCAAGTAAGACTGATAATAATGGGGTAAGTTGTAGATATTAAATGAAACCAAGAAAGAAAGGGCAGTCGAATTGAGTTGCTACGCTTATCTAACCATGGCGTTTGGTTGTCTTCACACAACAGTGCGTCGTTAAACTCCATCAATCAATCATCAATCGAAGTCAAGTTTGCGCTCCAAGTTATATTTTCCAGAGTCGCTGAATCTCAACTGTCATGGCCGCTGTCTAGTTAGGAGCGAAAAATGTCGTGCACGTGCAACGATGTTTCGGTATCTTTTATGAGGAATGGTGGGGAAATTGTGCAGAAATATGACACGCCAATAACTTTGACGGTCGCCTACGATCCACAGGGAATCAGCGTCGTCTTTAGTCTAGGTATTTATCTATAAATGCAATCGCAGGAGGTGATACCAATTCTCCCTCCTAAGCCTATTTCATGCCTTTGTTCAATTTGTGAGGGAATTGTATCATCGGTTTTTTTGTGGTTATGTTATGATGATTATTTTCAGGTGTCAAATGCTTGTGCGAGTTTCCGATCACCCGGACAACGGAATGTGCCAGAATCGGTCCATTAAACTATGTTGTTTCAATAACCGATGAAAGTTTCTTTCTGAACTTTAGGCACTTAAACGGTTAGTAGGTACCTATATCGTAATAAAGAAAACCAAGTGTTATCGGTTACATTTTTCCCTGTGCCTGGGAGCATAGAATAAACTGAAGAACGGCATTGTTTCTTTTCCAGATGCTAGAAATTTCCACGCAGCTGTTACAAAAGTAAAACATGGGAAAGGTACCTCAGTATTCACAGAACGCACTGAAGATGCCTCTGCCACTCAGTATTTCCAGGTATGTCTTAAAAATAATTGAAGTAATATTCAATATGTGCCAACATTTTAGCTTAGTAATACTCATGGGGATTTTATCCAACAGTTTTACAGTTACCTATCGCAACAGCAGAACATGATGCAAGATTACGTTCGAACATCAACTTACCAGCGAGCAATTCTTGCTAATCTTGCTGATTTCAAGGACAAAGTGGTATTAGATGTTGGAGCTGGTGAGTTAATCTACCGAGTCTTACCTCGTACCCCCTTCAATGTGCAAATGAGATGTACCATATGTGTCATATGTGGAGGGTGGCACAAAGGGGAACAAGCAAATATCCAAAACTTAGCATATTGAAGAGCTCTTGAAAAGGGTCCAAAAATCAATTGTCTGTGCCTGGCAGGTCATCACTAAGGGATAGTAGAAAGATTCTCAATGCTAGCTGATTGACATGATTTAATATTTAATTTATTTATTCTAAATAGATTTGTATTAACTTATTAAGAACAGGTAAAGTAAAATTACACTTTCACTTCTAATCTCTGTGAATTTCCACAGGTTCTGGGATCCTATCCTTCTTTGCTGCGCAGGCCGGAGCAAGGAAAGTCTACGCCGTCGAAGGTAGCAACATGGCAACCCACGCTCAGTTGCTTGTCAGTAACAACGGTCTCAGCGAACGTATCACTGTCATTGCCGGGAAAATTGAAGAGATTACAGTTCCAGAGGTGTGTAGCCATTTCCCTTACAATTATACTAAATTAAACTGGTGTTAAGTAACTTAAGATTGCCCATTTACTATTGCTGCTTGAATATAGGGGGAAAAAATGTGTTAGTTCCTTGGGTCAGAGATGAGATCTGTGACCTGATAAAAGAGAATTTATTTGTTTATTTATTTTATAACATCTTACAAGCATACAAAAATAGTATTGTGGCAAGATATAAATATTTATTACTCATCTAAATCTAGTTTGCTCCTGAATCATTTTGAGTTTATGTTCGCTGCATTCTTTCTGAGACATGGATCCAGTAGATTCCATTCCCTTATGGTGCAGGCCAGGAAAAAGTTTCTGCCAACTTCCATGTTGGCCCCTTTTTCCCTCAGTCTGTGGCCATGCCTTCTATTAAGGGTTTCCTTAATGCCAGCCCTTATTTCATACCAGCCTTCATTATCACTCAGGGCTCTATGCAGCCCACATAGCCTTGCTTTCCCTCTTCTTTGGCAGAGGCTTACCCATCCTAGTTTTTGGAGCATATCACTCACACTATCATGGACGTGGGATTTGCTAGTTGGGTCCCAGCGCCACCTTTTCATCCATCCCGTGACCCACCTCTCTGCCCGCCTCTGGACACTTTCCACTGCGTCCACTTGGTATAGTCGGTACGGGTCCCACGCCATGCCACCATATTCCAGTACGGGCCTAACTAGTATTTTGTTGGGGTATTATTGGAACTCATTAAACCCCACGGCCATGCCTTACTGACAAACTGAACTCAGTGTGCAGCATGGTAGTAATTAGAATATGCCAATAATAATTCCATTCTTCCCTTTTGTATTTGTTTGATTTGTTTTTATGCCCAGAGTACAGTGGATTGTCATGAGGGAGGGGGGTTTGAGGCAACCTCAGTACTCATGATCTGTACTTTTGGGTAAATTGGGGACCTATTGGAGAGTCATGGTTTTTTAGAGCTTATCAGTGCTCTTAATAATATAACGTTGCTGTCGCCGGCATGCTCGTAGGACTGCGACGTTATAATCTCGGAGCCTATGGGCTTCATGCTGTACAACGAGCGCATGCTGGAGACGTACCTGCACGCTAAGAAGTGGCTGCGGCCCGGCGGCAAGATGTACCCGAGCTGGGGCGACCTGCACGTTGCACCATTCACAGACGACACTCTCTACGTCGAACAGTTCACCAAAGCCAACTTCTGGTGAGCACAATTTTCCTCTGTGCAAACTTGAAGTTATCTTTTAGTGTGACTTTCTTGGACATTTCCTCAAAGCGAACAACAATTAAGTGCCGCTTTTTCAGTGGCACGATAAGTAATTAACAGAACGTAAACAAATAAAAACATATTTTGTAATGTTATTTCGTAACAAGCAACAAACATTTTATAAAATATCTACTCCACTGTTACTATATTTATTTTTATTTTATTTTTTATTTTCACTTTTATTCCGACAATTTAGTATTTATTATGACGTAGTAAGACCTCTGTGTCTCACTTGAAGGACTGAACTTGTAAGATTTTTATCTCAACTTTTCCTCAGCCCCAAAATGATGAACAGATTGACGAGCCTATAAATTCATCCACATATTCTGATTGGAAGTTGCCAAGCAAATAACAAATTAACAGATTTTTTTTAACTGCAACCGAAAAACTGGCACCAAGGAACTAAAGCACCGTAACACTTACGGCCAAGCTCTGATAGGTTTGTCAATTTTGTCGGTGACAGGATTTTTGTTAGTCTTATGTTACGTGTTCGACTGGCCTGTACCAGGGCAGGTTTAAAACTTGCTCGTCAACGTCATGCTCTCCACCGGGTTTGCACCAGCTCCAGATCAGCAGCCAGTCCGCTTGCCTGCTTAGACTAATATCTGAAGTTAATCCCACACATTTCTAGACTCTGGAAGACCGGATTCACAGTGATCGTAAATAAAATCAGTTATGATTTCATCTTTGACAAACAAGCCACTGAAATACGAGATTTTAATTGAACGGTGAACAAACTTATAAAATGTTGTAAACATCACTTAATTGTTCAATGATGCCAATAAAAGATCTAAAAGATCTATAAAACTTTCTAATTTCCCCCTAGTTCTTGATAATTAGACTACATCATGACTAGTGGTAAAGTTCCTAGCCGCAGAGCTAACCTCCGGCTTGACCCACTTGCGCAGGTACCACCAAAGCTTCCACGGCGTGGACCTGAGCAGCCTGCGAGAGGCCGCCATGAAGGAGTACTTCCGGCAGCCAGTGGTGGACACTTTTGACATCCGCATCTGCATGGCACGATCCGTGCGACATCAGGTGGACTTCCGGATCGCAGACGAGACTGACTTACACCGAATCGGTCAGTTATGAGTCCGCGGTTTGCTTCTAGTCTGGCTTGGCAATCGATGAAGCTTTGTTCACTTGAGTTTTAAGCAGCTTCATTTTCGTTTTGGACGTGCGGGAATGAAAAGTGGTGCCGGGCTGCCGTAATGAGCGGAGAAAATACGAAAAGCTACTTCTGAAACGTTGATAAAAAATAAAGTTTTATGTTACCCACTGTTTACAATCAATTTTTTCAATTTCTACAAGGTTGCCAACTAACCATTCCCTCTCCCGCGTTGCAGAGATCCCGCTCTACTTCGAGATGCTTCAGTCGGGCTCGGTGCACGGCCTGGCGTTCTGGTTCGATGTTGCATTCATTGGTGCCACCAAGACTGTCTGGCTGTCGACGGCACCGACTCAGCCGCTGACTCACTGGTACCAGGTTCGCTGCCTGCTCGAGTCCCCGCTGTTCGCTGTCGCCGGACAGGTGCTGGTCGGGCACGTTGTGTTGCTGGCCAACCAGAGGTGAGCGTTCAGACGTTGTTTTATTTGGGATCAAACCAGTGCTTTACGGCTCTTAGTCAATTAATTTATTGATCATGCTTTGTACGCTATTCTGGAACAGGGGGTATGTTTTGGTTTCTCTTCGAGCGCAGTCTTCAAAAAGTATCTGGGATTGTGGTATTGATTTTTAAAAACTTACGGAAGGGCTTGTCTCTGGGTTTTGAATGCTTACTGACTGTTCTGTTAGAGAAGAAACAAAATCAAAGTGCTCTAAGATCACTTTTGCCTGGAGAGCTTCAAAAAATAAGTTCATGCTGAGGGCTTTGACGTTGTATCTTCTCTCGTGGACGGGACTGTAGAGAAGACTGTTTCTCCAACGCTTCAATCTTTATGAAGAAACTGGTCCATGTCATAGAACGTTAAAGAAACAGAAGACATCATTGAGCATTCACAATTCAGTTCAGAAGTTTTGTTATTAATTTATTAATTTTTTGGCTATGTATTTTGAGGCTGGATAGTTGGTGTGGTGAAGATGGGAAGGGAGAGGGAGTTCAACTTACCGAAGTTGTTGAAAAGACATCACATGGTGCACTTGTGGAGATTCATCGTTTCGACAAAGTTGCCTTTGTCCCTGAAAGGGAGTAACTCTTTCTCAGATTTAAATCTCTCTCAGGAACAAAGGTAACATTGTTGAAACGTTAAATCTTGACAAGTGCACCACGCGATGCTTTTTTTTCATCTCCCGTAAGTTGTGCTCTCTCTCTCTCCTTCCTTCTCATTAAAATGATTAATTCATTAACTTATTAAATGTAAAATATGTTAATTTATTACGTGTTGTATTACTATTTTTTAATAATTAAATTGTATCTTATTTAAATTGCAAATACATGCAATGTATTAATATTGTTCCCCTACCTATGAACGTAGGTAACTCAAATTAGCGTTACAACCCAAGTTTTTCCGGCTTTACAGGCAAAGCTACGACGTGACAATAGAGCTGAACCTGGAAGGCTCAAACGTAGTCCACTCGAACACGATTGACCTGAAGAACCCGTACTTCCGGTATCCAGGCGCTGTCGCGGAAGTTCCTGCCGAAGTGCCGGTCACATCACCTAGCGAAGCATATTGGAACCAGATGGAGATCCAAGGTGAGACAGCTGCATTGTGTTTCTATCAAATCTGAGCTGAACATCACTTGTCTTACATGACCAGTTCTGTTTTGGAGAGAGGTTGGAGGGATGAAAGTTAGTACAGCAACTTCACTCGCCTTGCTTATCAACCTCCCGGCGCCATGGATTTGTGGAGGAATCCTGTTGTTCACGTTGTACTGTCGCTCGAAAAGGAATTCAGTGGATTTAATTCATGATAAGATGCCGTACTAACATAGAAGCGGCAGAAGCTAGCAAGCGGCAGAATGCTATCTATGGATCTTCGAAATTAACAGCAATGCACACTTCGGTTCAAAGTTTCCAGGCTAATTTCTCGGTTGCATTTCAACTACACAATTCCGAAAAGCGCATATATTCTCACACGATCCAGTCCTATGGTCTGCCGAACTTGGGTTCCATGTGTCCCAATTTCGGTCAAACCCATGAGCGAGTTGAGTTAATACTTGAACTCTTAGTAGCGATCGTGAAACGTTGGAACCGTGAAAACTAACCGACTGTTTTGTCTGTTCCTTTGCAGCCACGACTGAGGTCTCCCTGGAGCCTGCGCAGGCCACTTTCGAGGTCTACCGCTAGACGACCAGCGTCTGAACCCGCTCGGTCCCAAAACAACGAGGTCGTTGCGACGACCTTTGTATTTATTCTTTGTTACCCACTCAACCGTGACACCTGACAATGACAGCTCTTCGCTAGGACTTGAGGTACGCAGTGCTGGCAGCAAAACGTTGGGGAGCGGACTACATCACAGCATGCACGTTGGTGATTGAATTTTAAGCGGACGTTACGGCAAACAGTGTAATTTTTTCTCGTCCCGATTAGGCCGAACAAGCTCCAGTGAATGCCGAGTCTAGATTAGCTGATTTTTTTTTTTGGAGAATTTGGATGACTTTGACTAAAATGTTGCAATATTAGCACTGGTACCTCTAGGATAAGTGAAGTTTTGTTCTGAAATTAGAAAAAGTATCCTACCTAGTACCTACTCTAATGTATAAATAAATGTTCTGGTTTCACCACAGCTATGTATCTTTGTGGATCCTTCAGCGTGCTTGTGTCCTCCTTCACTTTGAAACAGTTTACAGGGTTTACATGTGCTAAGAAAGCGACATTATCAGATAGTCAGCTTGTACGTGGACAAGATTTGTCAGTTTCGTGCCAAAGACGTTCTGTAGTAAAAATTAAAAGTAATTTGTTGGCAGTAAGTTTTTAATTTTTGGTCAAATCGTTTGCAATTGTGGCCTTTGCATTTTAGTTTAAATCTTTGACCATAATTAATAATTATTGATAATTGTGATGTGACTAATGATGTACTTAGTGGACATGTTGAAAGGATAATATCCTTATTAGCACTTTTCCATGCTCATTCTTGAATTATAGCGTTAAGATAACTGAAGGTTATAAATACTTGTATCTTTGGGAACACCTAGGGTTGGCTGTATCAAATATCAATGCCCTTACTTGGTGCAAAGTAGTCACCCCTCTTTACAAGCCCCTAGATCTCCCCAGAGTTCGACCTGATTCCTGTTGACCCCATTTCACCCCCAGCCCCTGAAAAAGATTCAATTCCACCTGAATGTAGAGTTGACTCGAGAACCCTACTGCAGAACTGTAACTATCACATTACATATGCATCATCCAGATGTCAAATCGTATATTACCCCGACTTTATGACCTATAATGACATTTCAGAACAGTGCGTCGTCAAACTTCGAATTATGGCGTGCCGAAATAGGGTATCAAAATGCCGGTTCAACGAAATGTGAACTGTACCCGCAGCAGTCCTTTCTAAACAGATAAAACGCCGATAAATGGTCGAATTGCATATGAAGTGACATCATTTCATAACGACATCCAAATGCGTCGTAAAACACGTCCAAAAACAGAAAAAAATCGTACTCGTGATGCATAAATTTTCCACCAGCACAGTAGCTAACTTGGTATTATTAGCCAATAGGCATATCTAGGTCACAGAAGCCGGGTTGCCGGTCGACCAATCGGCGTGCGGCGTTCGCATCACGTGGGTTTGTTATTATCTATCAGCTGGCTACGCCGGCCGGTCTCTTGGAGTCGGCAGATGAGTTTCAGAGGTCGCCGCGTGAACGTCAGATCGCTCCGCTCGCACAGTTTCATACCTGCCAACTGACAGAGCCTTTGTTATTGTTTTGAAGCTGCCGGTTGGACAATATCTCGGTGACACGCCGTATATTCGGTTTGAAAAAAAAATCACAGTTTCGCGCTTGTGTGTGGTGGTTGTGTTTTTTTGTTTTATACCCGAGTATGAGTTCGTCGTATGTGAATTCGATTTCGACTTGTGGTTTTCGGTGTGCTAAGCTGGTGCGACTGTCACAAACGTTGACCATACCTGATCGTAAGTGGTTCTTGTTTGAAAGTGTTCTGTGAGGGTCAAACTCTTGTCAGAAAACGAGCGTGTGGATGTGTTAAGTTTCATTCGGTGCAAAAGTCGCTCAAATTGCGAATCAAGACTGTTTTTTTTTTTTAGTGTGATCTTATCTTGGGTCGCATTTCAAAGACTTTAAGATCGACGTCAAGGCGAGACAGCCAAATTGACATTTCGCTCGGTCTATCGTCAAATAATTAACGACGTCGAGAACAAATGACATTTCCAATTTGGTAACCCGTTTTTAAGATGTCTACCGGTAAGCGTCTAGCGAAACGTTCCATCATTGGGACTCGGGTCTGCGCGCCGGGTGACGATGGCAAATTCTACTCTGGTGTAATTCACGCTGTCAAAACTGCCGGTGCCATGGACACGTCCAACGTTGACACGCGATACTCTGTCCGTTTCGACGGTGGAAAAGGTCGAGCCATCGGACGTGAGTTCAAAGACAGCGAACTTATTGGCCCTGGTTTTCGGTCGGTTGTCGGCTGTGTGCTCAAGTTGGGACAAAAAGTGTTCCTCACTTACAACGGCAGGGAAATCAGTGGCGATGTCGCCTCGCACAGTGTCGAATCTGATGAGGTCGTTGTCAGCGTTTCGCCTCCGGGAAATGAGGTAGGTACCCGTTGAGGGATGGGCGATCACTTGACTATAAATATGTTACGATTTTAGAACTTGAATTTTGAGGTTGATGATCAAAGGTGTATAGCCTACTGTGATAGCCTGTGACTGTCATAGCCTAGAGCACAAGAATATAAAAAAAATCTTATGTCAGATCGAACAAAGAACTAAGTAGGGGTAGCAGGATCACTACACATATCAGATGTTTATGTATGACAAGATATGTATGAGTAAATAGATTCATTACACACAGATAAGACATTTCTTAGCTGTACGTGAAAAAGTCAGTGTAAAATTAAAAATATTATGAAAAATCAGAAAAGATAATATGGCATAACCTTGGTCAAGACCTAACAAAGGATTTAAGGGACTTGACGTTTTGATATGACAAAGCTGCGTAATTAAGATCAAATGCCCACAGTTTTTTTTTTTTTTTTTTAATAAGGGTAGTCACTTTTGGCTATCACATCCTGTTCTAACACATCCTTGTAAGGATCTTAAATTCCGGAATAGCGGGAATTCTGTCATGTGTATTCCATATCGCAAGAAAAAACATGAACTCAACACTTCCTGAAAATGTTTGCCGATGACGTGTACACCAATAAGCGTCACTCTGCTTTCGCATCTCGCTGTGAATTCTTTCTCTCTTCTGTCCCTTTAAATAATCTTGAAATTAGGTCATCATTTTATGTGTGACGTCAACTTGTGCGACGACCAAAGCGAAAACAAGCAACGGACGGCGTTTGCTAAAAAAAGATTGTAAAAAAAAAAATTCCTGTGCCCAGTTTCCTTATCTTTGGTCCATATCCCGAACTGGGCTCTAAGGAATCGGTATAGATCCACCTGATTTTTATACGTCACACTCAAGGAAATTTCCCGGACACAATTGATACAGGAAAACAACTGCACTATGATTGCAATTCTTTTAAACATTCCACCGGAAGTGGTCTAAAAAGAAATAAAATCAACGTCACAGGACAATGACATCTGTTAGCTAACAATTTTGATAAGAAAATCTTGGAAGATTCTTAGAAATTCTCCTAACACATTAGCGCTATCTCAAAAACACATTGGAATTCCCATGATCAGCTCCTATAATGCTTGTCAATCTGACAATTGTCAAAGAACACGTGCCTAGCACACCGGCATTGTCTTGCCTTATCGTCTACCGGCGTCCGCCCTCCCACCACTCGCACTCTCTGTGAAACGTCACTGCTCTTGTCTCGCTGAGTAACAACGCCTCACAAAGGAGGCGCCTTTGTGACAGTCTCGACTTGAATGTCAACCCCCCGCGCCGAAGAAGCTTCGCCTGTTGGAGGTGGCGATCGGCTCATTGACTCATCAAAGGACATTCGTTTCTCTGCACTTTTATGGGTTCAATTAATTTTATTGCACTATGTCGGTGGGTTTTCTAAAAAAAAAATGTCTTTCTGTTCCTGAAGAATGCTGCGTTATTGCTTTTCTCTGACCATATAAGGAAGTTTTCACTCTAGGATTAAAAAAAATTCTGCCAATTTATTTTTTTATAGCTTTGGGGTGAATATAATTCCAATTATTTCTATATAAATAAAAATTAGCGCAAGCGGTTACAGAGCCACAGGTCGCCCTGGCATGGCTCTACGTTTTCCTGTTCATTCTCTTATTTTTATATATGCATCCAGCCGGTTTATTTCAATTTCAGTTCAATATCCAATGTCTCTCCAAGGGATATCTTAAAACATATCGTATTTCTAAACCAAAAAAAAACAGATCTGACAATCCGGTTCTCATGCACGTGCATACCAAACACCTTTCCCTCCACGACCGGCACATTTACATCGGCGTCCAAAAAACCGACGCCTCTCCCACAAGGAATCGATTGACGCCCGGCGTCGGCTATCTCGACCAATCAGGGCGCGGCGTCGCTCTCTACGCCTTGTTTACATTTTGCGCAACCCGGAATCACCGTCTGACGTCACATTCGGCGGCGCGCGTGATTACGTCACTGGGTACAGGCAACGCCAAAAGCCGATGACCTTGACGCATGATACGCAATAGCGACGCTACTGCTGCGTCGTTTTGTTGTCGTGGTATTACGCAGCCGGCGATGTGCGGATTGGTGCAAAAGTATTTGGGCATCGAACAAGGTTAGATCGTTTTCACCTACAGTGCGACAATTTGGTTTTTTTGGGGTTATTTCGACCGTTAGCGGTTTTTTGAAATTTATCTACATTTCTGGCGGTTTCAATTGTTTTGAACGTTGACAGCTGTCACGTGGTTGTCTGGTTTTCTGCTTGGTTTGAACCGTTCGGTGACAGTTTTTTGAATTCAAATCGACTCTAAATTGCTGCGGTCACAGAAAGAGTTCGGTGAAATAAAGTCTGTTTTGGTCTGACGAAATCCTCTCGCGATAGTGCGACGCCGACGTCGGTTGATGACTGCGTTTCGTTCGCCGGAAGTCGCCGGAAGTTGGATTCCTGGAAGTTCCGTTAGGTTGTAGCGCACGCGAGGACAGTAAGCTGATTTTGTTTGCCGCGAAGTGTACGCAGTATTTTTGTTTTGTGTTTAAATTTCCCAGAAGTTTTTTTGTCGGCGTGTCGAAGGTGAGTCGGAGGCGTTTGTGTTTGCGATGGGACGTCCTGACTAGACTTTGGGACGCCTTTTGTTGGTTGGTATTGCGAAACAGCGTTGAAAAGAGAGAGAGAGAGGGACAGAGGGAGACGAGGTTTGAACATGACAGCTATAGGTCATAGGGCACACAGAACTGACGTTTTGATAACATTTACAGAGCCTACTTGATATTGTTTCAAATTCGTTCACCAAGGGTTACATTTTCTGCAATTCGCAGAGTCGCAAACGATTTTCAAGTGTCTGGTCGACACCCTCAGAAAAACTGACTTGTCAGTCATCAATCCGTCAGCCATCAACAGAGGCTTGAGTCGGGAAACCCTGATTTTCAGAACCGGACCAAAATGTTAATACTTTGAATCATTTTGCCAAATTTCATCGACTTTGTTCCTCGATAAGGGTTTTTTTTTTCACCTGATTTCACCTGCCCGTTCAGCCTGTGCCCGTATATCACTGATACCGAGTTACAGTTAGGATTGCTAAATATTTCTACTCGACCTAGCTCGATTTTTCTTATTATGAACACTATAACCGTCTCAAAAATTGATGCCCAAACGGGGCTTTTATTGATGCCCCGTTTGAGCATCAATTTTTGAGACGGTTATAGTGTTCATAACAATAAAATACCCCGCGCATTGCAAGCGTTTGTAATCAAAGTAAGATTTCATCTAAAACCTAGCCCGTTTCTTTTTCGTCACGGGAAGCCAAACAAGATCCTCGAACGCGACGGCGACATGGCCATGAGGGTTGCTGAGTCGTGAGCAGGAATTTAGTGTCAAAACTTGACCCAGAAGGTTAGCGTTTCGAGAAAAATAAAATAAAAGTAACTTTTAATGCTAGAGCAGTTAAAGAGCAATTAGCGAGAACGGAAAATTGATTGACGGAGTAGAAATTATAACAACAGAATACTAAAAATTATAAAAATTGCCGGTTATGCAGTCATGAAATATGATTAAAAGACTAATCACATATCTTATGACGTTTGGCAGTCCCATAATCCACATGCAGTCTAGCTGATAACCAGAATCAAAACAAGCCCATCCGCTTTACTGGACCTTTTCTATAATATCACTCCTTGATGCCAACTTTGGCAACAAAACTAACAACCAAAGAAGCAAATTCAACGTTTGGTATCCATGAATCTCACACAGACACTAGCGCTTTCAACGGAGAAATCTCACACCTACTTACATGCGTTTCGGTGAAAGTCTTAACAAACGGATAGCGATAAGATTTGGCAGTGATAAGACGCATGTGCAATGTACATCGACTCTGCTTTCACTCTCCACTCTGTGCAATAATGCAACAGGCACTTGTTGCACAGCGGCCTTGAAGGTTATGGGTACCGCCGCAGTGTGCAGAGTATTTTCTGTTGGTAGCCAGAGGGTTACACTTATGAGGGTAAATTTGTGGTAATTTATTTTGAATATTGAATGTCGTTGGGTCGGTTTGCGTAGCAAAGCGAGTAGAAATCGCGTACCTGCCAGCATTACACATTCTTTAATTAAAAAGCTTTGGAGGCAGACAAATACAAAAAAAATTAAATTAACCTGGTAAATAATTGACATGTCCAAAAACTGGGGTGCATTGGGTTTTAAACATTTCAAAGGGATTTTGTTTATCTGGTTAGATGTCAACATTTCCACCCATCTCGATCATCTGAGCTGTGTTGCCAACTCACGTACCTTCCCACCTCAACCGCTTCATGTTAGATCAAGTCATCAGAAAAATATTTGTAATGCAATGCGATAATTGCAATTGCGAATTGTCCGAAATTGGACAATGAAGCTCAATCAATCAATTCTCACAGCTAACATGTTTCAGAGGGTTAAATGCGTGGAGAGAGATAGTTGGAAATTGATACTCATTCGTTTTTGGGATTCACTATACACGTCCCCTTTTTGTCGATAAAGCTTGTATCACTAGCACTTCTTAAAGAAGCTCTATGTTTTGATGTGAAATGAACGTACGTCACATGATGTATTTTGGAGTTCTGTCCGTGGTTTTCAAGGTAGGATATCTAGAAGTAGGTATATAGAGTGTTATTGAAATATAATGGATCTCAACTCGTGCATCTGTGCAAATAATATTAGCTGCTGCACGTTTCTCGCCGGGCTGTTCGTCACTTATCTTTTCCCACTTTGAAACCACTTTGACACAAATGGAAAGAAAATCCAGTCCACCCAGTGATGTAGTGGTCAATGCAGGCGGGTGTACGCAGTCCACCCAGTGATGTAGTGGTCATTGTACGCGGGTGTACGCAGTCCACCCAGTGATGTAGTGGTCAATACACGCGGGTGTATGCAGTCCACCCAGTGATGTAGTGGTCATTGTACGCGGGTGTACGCAGTCCACCCAGTGATGTAGTGGTCAATGCACGCGGGTGTACGCAGTCCACCCAGTGATGTAGTGGTCAATGCACGCGGGTGTACGCAGTCCACCTAGTGATGTAGTGGTCAATGCACGCGGGTGTACACAGTCCACCCAGTGATGTAGTGGTCATTGTACGCGGGTGTACGCAGTCCACCCAGTGATGTAGTGGTCAATGCACGCGGGTGTACGCAGTCCACCTAGTGATGTAGTGGTCAATGCACTCGGGTGTACACAGTCCACCCAGTGATGTAGTGGTCAATGCACGCGGGTGTACGCAGTCCACCCAGTGATGTTGTGGTCAATGCACGCGGGTGTACGCAGTCCATCCAGCGATGTAGTGGTCAATGCACGTGGGTGTACGCAGTCCACCCAGTGATGTAGTGGTCATTGTACACGGGTGTACGCAGTCCACCCAGCGATGTAGTGGTCAATGCACGCGGGTGTACGCAGTCCACCCAGTGATGTAGTGGTCAATACACGAGGATGTACGCAGTCCACCCAGTGATGTAGTGGCCAATGCACGCGGGTGTACGCAGTCCATCCAGTGATATAGTGGTCAATGCACGCGGGTGTACGCAGTCTACCCAGTGATGTAGTGGTCAATGCACGCGGGTGTACGCAGTCCACCCAGTGATGTAGTGGTCAATGCACGCGGGTGTACGCAGTCCATCCAGTGATGCCCACCCAAATAGTGCAAGTAAGTCAGAAATTTGGAATTGTAGTAAATTTTACAAGAGTTCATATCGCATTGAAAATTCTGGAAATTCCATAGACTCTGTCCCCCCCCCCCCCCCCTCCCTCCGCCGGCTAAAGGAAAATCACTTGTTTACCCACCTTTTTTAAGTACCTAAATTTATCATTGGATATGCCTCTACACCCGGGAGGATTTATCCGTGTCGAAAATTCGCTCAGGGACTCCTTAACCTCCTGCCCTTTTTGGGTTATTTAAAAATCCGAAGCCCTATGCGAGGCGTGCGCACGCGCCTCCGTCTCGACGCCGACGCCGACGCCGGCTAAATGCGTAGACAGTGGGACTATTTCGGGTCGCGGTTGGGCCACGGGTATTTCCGGCACGCTTTGTAACCCGGTGACGTAACGCCGAAGGTGGTCAAATTTGTGTCGCTAGTTCTGTTTGCATTTTGGAAGGTTGTTGTTACGACCGTTCTGAAGGAATTGAAAATTTAGTAAAAGAACACGATAGGCAAAAAATGTATTTTGTTTTTAAAATCATCTCTATTTTTCTCAAATAAAACATTTATTTGAAATAATCGGGTTTCAAATTGAGTTCCTTTAGCAATTGCTTATCAACCTCTTAAAAATTCGTTTTACTTGCTAAAAAATCAGTGATTGACCTAGCTGGATACTGCAGTGTCATTAATTAAATCTTAATCAAACCATCAACGCTAGATTGTTAGGACAGAGCGTCTTAAAACTACCATAAATCCATACTAAACCATTACTTTCTACAATAATTTACAAACATATACACTTAACAAAACAATAAAAATTTCACGGCACATAACAACAATTTATTTTTCAACCTAATTTGGCGCTTTGCCGCCTCTTCTAAATCGTGCATCTCTGTCGCTTATCGCCAGTCCACCGCCTCCTGGAAATGATCTAGATGTCGCACGAGCCAAGCAGCCCACATCGAAGTAAAACAATTATGTCACAAATGATCAGTGTGGGCGTCCACATAGCCGTGGTTGCTAGCCAAAATGGCGACACACTTTGAAACTGTTGCACACAATATCTAGGAGTTTCGAAATATGGGTCAATCTGTAGTCAGTATTCCTAGTGAAAAGGAGTGATTTGTGGTGACTGTTGATTGCTGTTGCGTGGTTTAATAATAGAGAGAATTTAATTTATTTGGTTATAGGTAATTGGTTAGTGGTGACCCTATCTAACTACACATACTACCTACTCCTACTTCGCTGAATAATTTGTTCAATACATATCGGAATAAAATGTTAGCAATATCTCTCATCTCATGAAGAGGCAGAAGGCTTTTCTTTTCAATCTGTACCACTTTTCTCCAGAACGGAATTGTTCTAGAGATGGTGTGATGGTCACCCATCCAATACCAGAACCCAGCGTTGTTTAGCTTAACTCTGGTGGATCTCAAAGTCTCTCCTTTCTAATAAAAGTGGCAAATTATAATTATTTCTATTCAGTTCCTTCAAGCTTTTCTCTCGAACAGAATTGGTCGTGTGTTTGATGGTCACCCATCCAATACCTGACCCAGCGCAGTGTCGCTTATCTTCGGTGTTTATAACTGATTTTTTTAACACGCCAAACCGTTTAACAACGCGGTGATAACCTAAAACCAAAAGATTGTGGATAACTCAATCGTAAAACGCTGTAAATTAGTTAAAAATCAATGTGCGAAAAAAGTCGTTACGGTCTGAAATCTTCTGTTAAATCTGTGATGTACTTTGAAGTAAGTAATGTTAATGTCGTATTGTAACATGCACCGCCGCCCGATCTATGTCAACACAGTCAACGTTCCACTGCAGCCAAGAGCAGGCCGGTGCGTGCAATTGACAGATGTGACCTTGTCAACCGGCACAGCAACCTTGATCTATAACCGCGATTGGAGATTAGAATTTAAAATGGCCGACCACTTGTCATTCGTAATCGCCTAACGCGGCATGGTTAGATAGCCTTCGATATGCAAAGATTAATAAGCGTTAGACTTACAGAAGAAAAAAAAAACATTAGTACTTGCTTTTTTTAAGTAAATAAATATTAAGGTTGTTATCAGATTTTGGTTATCTGTGTGTGTGTTTGTACCTTGACCGGCCCACGATTATCAGACGTTAGATACAAAAAAAATTAAATCGAAAATTGAAATTTATACCTCGCCCATTAATGCGTGGATTGGCTCGGTATCCGCGTCTGCTTTAATGACAGGTGCATTTTGCATATTTACAGGCCACCACTCATTTTGATTTGAGTTATGGCTTGATCTGAGATTGATCTTGATGTGATTGCCTTTTTTTCTAAATGATCGGTAAAAAAAAATCAGCTTTATTGCTCAATTTAATGAGAAAACACGATCTACTACTTCCTTTCGTCG
Source organism: Protonemura montana (assembly GCA_947568835.1). NCBI lineage: Eukaryota > Metazoa > Arthropoda > Insecta > Plecoptera > Nemouridae > Protonemura > Protonemura montana. The sequence continues at coordinate 4,472,188 of OX387609.1, forward strand.
CAGATCTCGAGGCTCTTTTCCCCTTTCAATCAGTTTGCTATCGTTGCCGGATGACGGCTAAAGGTGTTTAGTTGTATTGTGTACATTTGAATTTTATAGGTTTATTACTGGTTTTTCTGCAATTTACTTTAGAAACTAACAACCCGTGTACTAGCAGTTGCATTTCACAATGGCAAAATGTGCAATTATACGAATATTTAATCGGTTGATTAAGACAATAAAAGTAGATTTAAAATGATAGATGCGCCTAATTATGCAGGTAATAACACATCATAAAAATATACGAATGCCAGTTTTGTGCTATAAAGAAAGCTATACTGTGTCTAAATGCCCCTGGTTGGCATGGATTTTCTGCTGGGCCCTTTATTACTGCAGGGATGACCTCTTTTTTGTATGCATATACAGGTACATATTTCATAATATGGTTTGGTTTGTCAATTTTTAGTAAAATCATGTTAACCAAAAAGAAAAAGTGTTGCAAAATTAAAATGTTGCCTATTTCATAATTTATGCAATGAAGACAAAATTAAGTACATCCAAAATCCTTAAAAACAGAACGATTTTAGCTTATATAGTCAAAAGGCCAGCGTTAATTAAACTTTCAGGTGAGAAAACGAGCCGGCAACACATGGTCACAAAGAATGATACCCGATAGCGCTTGTGACCGTTTTATTTAACAAACAAATCTCTAAAATTAAATAATTACGTTTCAAAATATCGATACATGAATATTAACCGTTAAAGTTAGCATTAAAAAAATATTTTTTAAACGTAACCCAGTCTCAAATATAAGTAAATTGCGTGAAATAACAAAATACAATTTCTTAACACCCGAAAAGACGATGACTCAACCTAGAAGCATCTTCTATTTTAGTCGGTAAAGTAGTCATTTGGCGGTCATCTTTAGCGAATACCGTTTAAAATTAGCGCTATGGTAATATGTTCGTACCAAACATATACAAAAAAAAATCCTCTATGACAAAAAAAATGAATATACCAGTGCAAGAGCAACTTACCGAGTGCACTTGGGCATAAAATTGCATAAAATGCCGCGTGTGCAACGGATTTCCTCTCAGTCTGAGCCACGCGTACTGAGAAACCAATGATTAGATAACTAAGTGATGCACTAGGGATAGTTGGAGGCCAGAGGCGGGGCACACACGCCAGCCAAATTGCATCTGGATGCATTTAAATGCATCTCAACTGCATCGTGCATGTTGGCTAATGGTTATGTTATGATGACCAGAATAGGCTAGGAGGGATCGTGACATTCAGAAATCTGAATGTATTATTTGTGGCGTAGGTGTATTATCACAGGGTATTTTTTGTAGTTATATGGATATAGGTTAGTGGTACGACGATGACAGGTGGTTTAGTCTGTTGTGAGTTATTTCTACCCTCATCATGAGACCAGAAAGTTTATGATTTATGTTCCCTAAAAAATATTTTTCCTTGTAAGCAATTTGTACAATTTATTGGTAATGTTAGAATAGCGACGTTCAGTTTAAGAGATAATGTTGATTTTGGGGCAAAAGGAAAAAAAACAATCTTACGAGAGAAAACATTTGAATTTGCTCCAAATTTGAGTGAGAAACTCAAAACTAACGTCCCCCATTAGTTCACATTTTGGACTTTTGATATTCTAAAATTACAGAAAAATCATTCAATCCAGTCATATCTCATCATTTAATTTTACGAGATAACAAATCAATATTTTTCAGTTGATAGAAAAATAGAAATCTTAATATCTCTCGCTGTTTTATTACTTTTATCACTTCCCTTACCCTCTTCTGTCTTCATACTAGCCATGAATACCATTCAAATTAAAATGCATCGGCAGCAACTGCACATCAGAGTGCATCTCGCGTCATGGCCTTGCATAATGATGATGCTACCGAAGAGGCGCAGAAAGGAAAGGGGGCCTACGCTTGATCTGATCACGCCCTCGTATCATCATTTGAATACAAACAAACAACTTCACTTACATTCAATTTGAATAATGCCTGCCTCAATAACCTTCATTACATCGGCTTATCAAAGTTTTTGTTCGATATCCAGACACATGTATTTCTCTGTCTAACTAAATTGTTATCTATTTGTCAACCGAATCAATTTTGACCGAATAATTGGCTCGTGTGAATAAAAAAGAAGACCACACCGCTAACTCATTTAAAATATGTCACTTCCTTATGGTTAGCACTTTGAGTGTTGTGTAAATATATACAGTAGGTACTTGTATACTACTTGTATGATACCTAGTTAATGAAATTAGGTCAATATCTGTGCTAAGCGTGTGCAGAGATTGTTTCTTTGGCCTTCCTTGCCTTTAAGATGATCGACACTGTCTGCTCTGACGTGACTTGCAATGAAAAACGCGTCATAATAAACAAACAAGACTCAACACAAATTGCAGAGAGTCAAGGATTTTCTCAGAACACTTTGTAGCAGTTTTCTTTCTCATGGTCTTTACATTTTGTTGGTTCCTTAAGGTTTATGAACAGCCTTATGCTTCTACTTCTTTGAGATTCGATATTCTCAAAAAATAAACTAAAATTGTCGCTAATAGGACGTGTTTTATTAGCTCATAATGTTAGAGCAACACCCTTAAACAGTGGAGATCGAGGTTCGATTCTCCGATTTGATATATAAAATTATAGAAGTGTTTCTAACAATAAAATAGTAAAACGAAAATTGCCCTCAAGATAGCTGATCTAAGAATTAGCAGCCATGGAGTTGTCAGTCTGATAAAGCCTCTAAATTATGTTTTTTTTTCCCAAATATTTACAGAAATTCACATGGCTAATAGTGTATCCCAAAAAACGAGGTGCTTCGATTTCTAATAATGGCTACGAATCTCTAGAAGTCGGTATTTACCTCTGAAACATGTCAGCTGATAGAATAAATTGATTGGGATCCATTGTCGACTTTATTGCATTGCATTGCAAATCTTTTTCTGGTATTTACCTGCCGGGAAGGGTGAGTTTCGTGAGATGGATGAGTCGAGATGGGCTGAAATTTTGACACCTACGAATCGGACAAAAATCCTCCTAAATTCCCACAAGACATATTTAAATCCCAATATCACATCATATTCTTGTTTATACTGTTTTTGTAACCTCAGCTTCATAGTCATTAGTTTAACTACTTTCTTCGTGTTCATGTCCCTAACACTTCTGTCTTTCTTCTACCTTCAGGGTCAAGAGCCTTTGGAGCTTCGCAAGCGTCTGGAAGAGGTCCGTCTTCTGGAGTCACGGAAGTCTTTAAGACTAATGGACCAGGACACAGACTTCGCCCGACTGGCAGACATGGCCGGAGACAGGAAGAGGGCTTCCTCCAACAGCATCGATGTGCCCACTGTTCAAGGGTAAGTCACTTTACCAACCCTTAAATTGAATTAAAATTCAGGGATTTCCCTTGGGCTACAAAGCTTCGACTGCTGCTAAGCCAAGACTGGTCATCCCAAAATAATATCTTGAGGACCATGATACGGTTTTTTTTCTTAATATTCTTTTTATGCTGAAAACTTGTTTAGAAAAAGATAAAATCCAGATGATGAAGACGGAAATGCGGCTAACCTACTTTCAAGTTTAATTTTAAGTCTGGGATTATCCTTCAGTTTGGAAAAACGACTTTTAAATGCCGATATGCACTTAAAATTGAATGTAAATCCCGAAAGTAGAAGCTGCTGATGATCCAGGGTCACTGCTATTTCGGGGAATCGATCAGTTTTCAAGGTCACGTTATATTACCCAATCCCAAGGTTAAGACTTCAAGGTCAGTTTATTGCTAAACAATTCCCGTTAGATTTGGGGTTATGAGATTGTGGAGGCGACAGTTGTTCGGTTGGGCATAAAAGTTAAGCAACATTATGTTGCGTCAAAGTTTGGGTGGGTTACCATTTCCGTTCTTTTGAGAGAGACTGGGTGGGAGGAGGTGTTGCCTTTACTTTGACGCTATGTACATACACTCTCCATGCTTGAGGCTTGTACAGTTATTTGTCCCCCATGCAAGTATATTTAACAAAATGAAAGTAAATTTACCATCAATTCGTGTTATCAATGCCGTCATGCTCCATCGGATTGCATCGGAGAGAAAGTAAAGTAGTACCTGCATTTCAGACGTTATTTTACTTCATTAACACTTCGACGAAAATAGGGCAAATATTTAAAGATTAAGCTATTAAATTATAAGGTCACTTTACCCTTAGTACACTGATACGTATTGGCCTCGCGCAAATGCAAACATAAAAAAAACTGCATCTTCTAGTGTTTTGATAAAATACCACACGGTCTGGCGTGTAGGAAACACCGGTTTTGATTATGAGATCACTGAAGTTAAGCAGCAATGCGCAGGGTTAGGTTTTAGATGGGTGGGCATCATACACTGTATCAGTACTGTTTGGAGGAAAGGTTGGAGGTTATAACTAAGGATTCCTCTCCTTTCTTTTAGGCTAGGTTAGATTCATCATCATCCTTATCATCACCTTCTCATTCACCGACGTCATAAGACCAGTGCCACAGAACCAGTTGTTAAAACATTTTGTCCTTTAACAGCACAAATCAAATATTCAATTAAATATACTATTATTTTAGTGGTAGTTAAACAGTTAACAAGTCAAAGATTTTGTCAGAACTTGCTTCTTTAGCCGAGGTAATAAAATATCTCTCGGTATAAACCGTAGCGCTCGAACGCACTAATACATGCTATAAATGCATTTCGCAATTAATCCAATGCCATATTCTGCTCCGCACCGCATAGTGCTAATACTGCTGACCTACCGCACCCAGAACTGGCAGGCAAGGCCTTTCCCTGCCAGACTGCCAGCTGCCGAATATCTGCAAAGGCCGCCAGCTCAAATTCGCGCATACTGCATTTCTTGTTCTTGTGTTTAAAAGACCACCGAAAGCAGCTGACTTTGGCGCTGGAATGTGAAGCTGTCCTTTTAAAATCAAGATTGCGCGCTAGTGTTGACGTTGGTTGTGAGTGGCGACCTTTTTCTTTCATTAGTATGCTTGTGATTTGGTGGCCTCGGAGGTATGATTGCCGTAACGGACACTGCGAAGGTGTTAAACTTGAATTCAATATTCTAACTCTATATAGGTAATTAAATGCATTGTGGATCTAATTTGTTGCAGTGTTGTTTTTGCTGTCTGTGCTAATTAATTGCCTACAGAAGTCGTTATTAAAGATGAACAAAATTATTAAATTTCTTAAATTGCAAGGTTTAAAATTAAATTGCGAATAAGTCCCGTTTCATTCTTGAAAAATTGGACAGACTTTTTAAACTAAATGAATATTTAGCAAACTTTAGGATTAAATCTTATTTAAATTGCAAACGCTTGCAATGCGCAGGGTATTTTATTATTATTAATACTATCGCCTTTATCGTCTCTGAAAGCCAGTGTCCAGATAGCTCAATGGTTCAGAGCAAAACCCGCGATAGGTGGAGATCAGGGTTCGAGTCCCCGTTTGGGCATCAATTTTTGAGACGGTTACAGTGTTGATAACAATCAAATTTAGCAAACTTATTTTTACTTTATTTTATTTTTATAAAATGTCTGGTTGGATCAATTTGCCATTTCACAATAAAGAACCCACAAGTCGCAAAACTGCTCAGAAACCTCATGTCAATTAGCTGTCCATAAACAATGCAAACCCACTTTCGTTCTTGGGATGATATGAAGCCAATAGGTGCAATTCCTACCTAAAGACCATTACATAAATATTACCTGATAGTTTATCTTCTACGGACAACATACATTATACACTTCACTGCCTACTTCAAATGTATGAGTTTAGCTCTCATGAAATCGAGAGAAATCAACATACAATCGCGCGCCAGGCGGTTGTTCGACTTTCTATGCGTTAAACTAAGCAAGTAGTCTCCTGGGGACACAGAACTGGCTTCATTGTCCAGTACTGGCTGATACTTAGCTACCAATTACCACACCGATGTCCCACAGAAACGGCGATAAACAAGCCATAACGCCATTGTCAACTGCCAATCGGGTGAAACCAAGCAGTTGCAATTTTTTTAATTAACTTCAAAGTGGGTGCTACTTTTTTTTAAGTGGTTGTATAGTTAGTTTAGGTGAGTGCAATTTAACGGCAATATTGGCAAGGGACAAACTAATGAAGTTAGGTCCAAAAGTTTGCAATCAATTCAGGATACAACCCGTACCTAGTTTTCAAGTTGTGGTGAAAATAATCAGCTAGGATGATGTTGATGTTATAAGGGGAAATCTAATTAAGTTGGATCCAAATATTTACTATCGGTTTAAGCTACAACCCTTGCCTTGTCTTCAAGGTGTAGTGTTACGATATAGTACTATATTATTAAATATTCCATAGAGCTGAAATATTGGACCGAAGTTATACTATTTGCATCCTCAAATTAGTGGTTTTGGTCAAAATGCGATATTTTATGTTATTGGAGACATGATTACATGGCGATCCCGAAGGACTATCGGTCTCATGTCACGAGGACTATTTGGGAGTTCCCCAAGGTAACACCGTAACACCGATTTATCCCTGAAAGACATATAATATGGCTTGGTACAAGTTTGCAACTAGGATTGGGTAATTACTTGCAAAATTTCTTGAGGACATTGCTCATTATCACAAAACAGCGTGCTATGCATGAAGGTTAATTAGTCATACATGCGTGTTACGATATTTTTTAAGTCTTCTGTTGAATACTGACCTTTTTTTTTTTTTGGTTCATTTTTCTGAAAAATTGCGCATAAAAATTAAACTTTATGTAGTATTTGGAAACTGTTTTCAGAGAATCTAGATTTATGATTTTACGTTTTTATTGGTGTTCATTCAAAATTATTGTGCCATAGAGTCTTAAATTGTTTAAATTTTCCACACTTTACAAACCAATCATTTACCACACTTTTACAAACCATAAATATACACACTTTTGTCCTTGACAAAACACCATACGGAGAAAACGGCGATTTTTTTTTGCAAGTGAACCCGGTTACGAACCCGGTACTTCTCAATTATCATCCAATTTGTTACACGTTTCCTATTTATTGAGTCTACTAAAATCACGGCACAAAAACAAGGCTACATTTTTCATACTCTTTCCTTAGCTACTGCTTCTCATGCCGTCCACCAAGGGTCGCTAAGGACCGCTTACAAGCCTCTGTGGACAGACAAAAGACGTCCGACGCCCTTTGCGCCTCCAACTATCAAACTAACCACCCTCCCTCCCGGACCACTCCATCCCTACCAGCTTGGGAATTGCTCTTAAGTAGGCTAGACCCCCTCTATTTCTTTTCATCCCTTATATCTAGCGCTTTGTCAGATCGTGTCATAACTATGAAACTATTCGATGGGGGTAGTTTCTTCAACGCTACCCTACTGTCAAAATCTCGTCCACGCCAGAGCGTATGAGCTGTCTGACTGGATTCACAGAAGTTTTTTTTTTCATTTGAGAACAAAACTGGAATGTAATTGTTAATTATTTGATTCTCACGGCAATTAAAAACGGTTTAACTGGTTTAACTAGATTTTTTTCATAGTTTTTCAATAAATTTTCTGTGAGGTTTATTACAATTGATTGAAATTAATTTCATATTCAATCAATACTTAGGACTTGCTCTTGAAACTTCTTGTAAGCTCAAAGTCAGAACATGTTTCACGTCAATAGGTTTTTTTTTCGTTGCATGGCTAGATAATTTTAGACTTGCGCTCAAGAATGGAGTGGTGTTGAGAAATGCCAGGAATCTTCGTTAATTATTCTCACGTGATCCCGTCCAGAATTGAACCTCGACAAAAGCACAACGTGGAACGAAACGTCTTCCCGATTCTTCAAATGCTTAAAATATTTCTCATCGCTGACCTATGTGGCAATGATCGGTGTTGGACATGATCAAAGCTTCACTTTATTTGGCATTTGATAACAAAAATCTGCATCAAAGCAAAAACCAAGATCACATCCGAAGACCAGTTTTACTATGACTTAAAGACTCATCTTCAGGTCATAGCCAACCAAATACTTGATATTAAACCAATTTTGTTTGTTCGAATGGCCCTAAAACCTAGTTTCACCGAATTTAGCTAATTTTTTGCTCTTTAAAGGTCTCATTGACTTAGACTTAAAAAATATATCTATCAATTCAGAGTGCATGTTCACCTTATAGTATCTCCGAATTTTAAAAGAGTATTAACTGTCAAATGCTCTGTGTTGGAAATGTTAAATGCCCACGATCAATTAAAGAATATTTTCGCGGCTCTATGTTTTTTTTCTGTGTCAAGTATGCTCGGCATCTTAACCAGGCCAAGTGAAGGCAGAGCTAATATCTAGGTACACTCGGATCGACCTAAAGAAACAGATAGTTTATCATCTCCCAAAGACGCTAGTGTAAGCGACTCATTTGATGCCCTTAGGGTTGCAGTTTTCAACCCCCTACAGCAGCACAGGTTCCATTTCTTGATGACAGGATTTTATTTGGCATGAGAATCTTGGCTACGCTAGATTAAAGAAGTGAAAAAAAACTACATCGACTAATTACTGCGACCTTCTGAGCAGCCATTGTATTTTTTCCTGAAAAAAGATTTGAAAGAAAATTGCAAGATATTTTGAAAAAAATGTAACGAAACATGGGTTTTCGGGGTGAAAAATCGCAACTTATTTAAATATCTGCGACCAAAACCCATCCATTATTCTTTAAATTGATTTCATCGAACATTTATCAATCTCAGCTGTCATCTGTCAAACCTGACAGCAGGCCCCATGTGTGCTGTCAAACTGACATCAGCTGTGAAACTGACAGCAGCTGTCAGTCAACATTCAAACAACGCCAAAACATACAGCACTTTAATGAATTTCTGTCTGTCTTAAGTCCGTTTACCCTCAATACTTTTATTTTACAAAATAACCCAATTTTTTCAATGTTCTCCAAACACCATCTTGGCATCGAACCGATCTTAGCATCGCCCAGCCTTGCACCGCATCTAGGATCTTATACTCCGTGTGACGTCACACGCGGCTGTCACGGCCGCTATGCGAAGTGTGTCAAAACAGCTGATTGCGGCACGCCGGCCGGCCGGCAGCCGTGCCGGGTGCTTACGTCACGATCGCCCGGGTCTCGAACCCGCCCGCTCTAGCTAGGTGGACACGACCGAGCCACGTGAATTCGTTGCGAAAATGCAAGGTCTTGTAATTGACTTGCATTTTGTGAGCATGTTGCAGCAGAATAGAGCGGCCAAGTGGATGGGTGCCCATTCATAGATTGATTCGGAGTGGTTTTGCTTACCTACAAAATACTCAACCAGAATTTAGTCTTCAAAAGGCCAAGTGTATGATGGTCACTCTTTCAATATTTGGCTCAATGCAGTGTTGATTAACTTCAAACCCCAAAAACAATTGACCATGCAAATGATGGTCACCCATCCAGTATTGACTCTGCGAGGTGTTGCTTAACTTCAAACCGTCCCAAACACAACTGATGACGGTCACCCATCCAGTATTTGACTCAGCGCAGCGTTAATTAACTTAAAAAGTAATTGGTAGACTAATGTGTGTCTTCTGTCTTCTGTTGCAGATCTCGCAAACGTCGTCCCAGCTCTGGGGAGAGCGGCAATGGCAAGGACTTGATGGACGAATGCACTGCAGCCCTGGTCCTCATGAGTCTCTCATGTAGTCCTCACTCGCCGCAGCTCAATGGTAAGGACACCTGATATAACTTAAGATCACAATCGCTAGATAGCGGTTTAATTCGATGTCCTAGGAGTGTAAACCACAAAAAGAAGGTTTCTAATCTCTCTGTAGGGTACATTTGTTTATGGTTAGTCAAGTTAGTTGCAAAAGTGAATTTCATTGACGTTTGTGATTAAAAAAATACGCCAAGAGTTCAAAAACTATCAAATTTTTAGAGAACTTTTGTAAAATAACTCGTGAAGCCCTGCGGCACTTTTCTAATGGCGTCGGTGAATGGTGGTGAACCTTACCTAGCCTCGAAGGGAGGAGGTGAAAGCCGGTGTTGGCATGTAGCCTGCTCCTGTCGAAGAGCACCAAGGGTACCACCGACTTAACTTCCCTACCGAATAGGATACAACGCAGACAACGGGGTTCCTCCACAAATCCATGCTGTCGAGAGGTTGACAAGCAAGGCGAATGAAATTGCTTTACTTAATTTCATCCCTCCAAGTCCAACCTCTCTCCCGAACAGAACTGGTCATGTGTGTGATGGTCACCCGTCCAATACCTGACCCAGCGCTGTGTTGCTTAAATTGCATCCCTCCAACCTCTCTCCCGAACAGAACTGGTCATGTGTATGATGGTCACCCGTCCAATACCTGACCCAGCGCAGTGTATGTTAAATTTTGTGATCTCACGAGAACCTTGTCTGTTCTCTTCACAATCTGCGAGTTTTGGGAAAATGCAAATGAACCGTTGGGTGTGAAATATGTAAAAACATGAGGTTGAATTCCATTTCGCGGTTATTTTGTTCCTTTGCTTGGTACATTTGTAAAGGTATCTAACCTAGATTTTTAAATCCAATTCCAGTGCATTGTGAGAAGTGGCAACGGGAATATATACCTACTTCCTCTTAAGAAAATCAATGCGCTTTGTTTGTTTTTCGAATGGATTTTCAGGATATTTCTATAAAACAAACGGAGATGGAAAGCACCCGTATATTGGGATACCGAGACACGAACCCAGATCTATCGATTTTATACGATTGCTGGGTGCTACATTTTTCTATAGCGTGTTATCTATAGTTAGACACTTTGAAAGAATAGCTTTAAATGCTCTGTGCGGATAAAATATTTACTCGAGCGTGAAATAGAAATGATGGCAGGTTTCACTCGTGAACGGTTTGACGTTTTGGAAAAACCGGTGCTCGAACGAAGTTAAGCAATATTTTGCCGGTTCAGATATTGGTTAGGAGACCGCCGACGGTACGAAGCAAGAAGTAGTTTTGTTTGGCTTCCATTTTGATATTGAATGTTTTAAAGCGCTTTTGATATTTGCAATTTTATGAATTTAATCATAATTTCACTGAGAGGATTGTATTTTTTGAGTTGACCTGGAGATGGTATCTACAGAGCAGAGATTAAGTTTAACTTTGAAGTTAAAATATTATCAGCCAATCATAGACGGTGTTTCCAAATTTCAGGTGTTGTTACCATGGTGATAACAACTTTACCTCCAAATTTTACGTTGTGGATCCGACCCCAACAACGTCTAGGGAGTATTTACCAAAAAGTATTTTTGAGAAACCCACCCGCAAAAGCCAGCAAAAAAAAAAAATCACCACAAGACTCTTGACTTACCAATATCAATCTCATTTTTCAAATTTCAACACCTGAGACAATCTCCATTCTATCTCTCTCTCTCTCTCTCTCAACGCTGTGACGTAGCTATCAAGTTTGTGAAAGTTGCATACCGGCATAGAAATATAACACAAACTGCAATCGAATTCCGATGCTAATTGCATTTTTTTTCTCCTACTTGTATAAATGCACCTATCGAAATGTTGCACTCGCTGGCAGAAATGCATGACCGCCTAGCAATATATGTACATAACAATTGGTAAAGTGCATGCAGGTGACATTCAGATATTACATGTATACGGTATACCAGAGTTCAGGCACGAACTTCTATGTTGAGATGTTTACAAAATCTAGCATTTGCATGTCATTAGCCGTGTATATGCACACTTGAGGTTCATAATAACTTTATGGTACGTTTTATAAGCGTGCTCGAGTGAGCTAGAGACAGGCAATTAGTGTGTTTTAGACGATGAAAGGTCGTTAAAATCCAGAGAAGCTGAATGTCATAAAATCAAGGAAATCTTGGACTGCGGTAAAATAAACTGCATATTGAGATGAGTGTCGTTGTGAAACAGTATTAAAAGTATGTCATCGACATGAAAAAGAATTCAATTTAATTAAAATTTAGATCAATTTTACTCAAATCGACGGTCCTGGTCTTAAAGCTGAATATTTTGAATTATATTTGATTTTAACTGCTCTTCGTTTTGACAACGATCCATGTGGGAATTTTTAATGATGATTAACCTAACCTAGCCTAGAAGGGAGGATGGGAAACCATGTGCCGGCACGTATAGTCTACTCCTTAAGAGCACGAATGGGACCACCGGCTAAACGTCCCTTCCGAAGGACGGTACAACGTGAACAACAGGATTCCTCCACAAATCCATGCTGTCTAGAGGTCGATAAGCAAGGCGAATAAAACTGCCAACCTCTTTCCCAAACAGAACTGGTCATGTGTATGATGGTCACCCATTCAATACCTGACTCAGCGAGTGTTGCTTAACTTCTGTGATCACTCGGGAACCAGTGTGTCCACCACGCCAAACCGTTCGATTTTTTTAAATGTATACAGAGTATTAAATACAGTGTATTTTATCAACCCCACAAATCGAATTAGGACCAGGCCTCCCACCGCTTCAAAACCAGCTGTTTTACCCTTTGGTCGGATAAATGTAATGACCATTCCGGGGCAATAGATTAATTAAAAAGCCGCCATAACGATAAACTACAAAGTAAATGTACTGCAACATAAAATGCATTATAATGAGGGTCCTTTCATTAAGGCTTTATATAACTGCATTGCAATTTGCGGCATGCTATGTTTTATTAATTGAGTTTTTATCGCGCACATGTACTTGCAGCTGCAGTTTTACGCGTTTCATAAAACTAGGAGTTTATCACAGAATGGTGTCGATAAAACTATTAAAATGATTTACGTTGACGAATCTGTCAAGAAGACGTGATTTGACTTTTAAATCTCTCTCCATCTCTCTGTGTGTGCTAGTCAATAAAAATCTGCGTAATCTGAATTTAAAAAGTGCCATGAGAAACTGGACCATGGAATCCGAATACAACTGTAGCGCGGCAATACGGAAGCCGTTCGGTGCCCAGCGACCGTTCACCTGACTTCTTCTTCGTGCCATGGCTTTTTTTCCCCATGTCTTTCACCACTGCCCAGCGAGCGCCGCGTACACTTTCTCGGCCCGTTTCGATGGTCACGTGACACCGGCTGCAGTGGCGTCCATAGGAAGACAATTAAAATTAAGTTTACTGACCACGTCAATTTTAGGCTATTATTTATTTTTTCTGGGTTCGAACTACCTGTAAGAATGTCCGATATCTGAAACGTAAAGCCACTTAAACACAGTGGTATCATAAGATAGTAGAATTGAGAAGCTCTGTCAGGCGATCTCAGCATCTCCATGGCTACCAAACGTTGAATCTACCTTTGAACCTCCTATGCTAGGCCATGATATACCCGTGGTAACATAAGATCTCAGCATCTCCATGGCTACCAAACGTTGAATCTACCATTGAACCTCCTATGCTAGGCCATGATATACCCGTGGTAACATAAGATAGCAGAATTGAGAAGCTCTGTCAGGCGATCTCAGCATCTCCATGGCTACCAAACATTGAATCTACCATTGAACCTCCTATGCTAGGCCATGATATACTCGTGGTAACATAAGATAGCAGAATTGAGAAGCTCTGTCAGGCGATTTCAGCATCTGCATGGCTACCAAACGTTGAATCTACCATTGAATCTCATACGCTTCACTGTATTTTTTATTTTCAGTGTTAGCAACGAAAATTAATATCATAGAAAAAGATATAGCTGAAAGTTGCAAAAAATTCATGCTGTCGACCATTCTGTATGCTGTTTTTGAGCCTCAAAAATACTTCATCTTCAGATTTATAATAACTAATTTACATTCATTTGCATACATTTTCACTATTTAACACTACAGAGTAGTTATTTCCACTCAAACACTTATAAGTTGCTGAAAGCCAGTTTTATCGGCGATTTTCAGCGGTGATTCTCATCCTGAACATAAAATTTGTACCCAAAATCTCTTTCGGGTTCACATGGTGCGATGCCCCGGAAGCCATCCAGTCTTCCTTGCGCGTTACGCCACTGAATAGCAAGACTGCCGGCCGGCCGGCTTCGCCATATTGTTCACCGAACCGTGACAGAAGGGCCGGTGAAATCGAGACTCGAACTAAGCCGATCGCCAAGAAGTACACGCCGTTTTTAATTTCCATTTAATGCATTTTCATTCAAAAATTAGTCCATACTGCATGGTACAGTTGTAGCGGTATTTAGGTATCGCGATGTTACCACCGTTACCACAATTAGAACCACCTTACCTAACGCATGTTTCATGATTTCTTTGTCATCCTGCGTGGATACTTCTTGGAGATTGCGGACGTTCTACCGACACGTTGTTTTCTGGCACGCGTCTAATGGCGTCTGTGAATGATAGGGTGATAATGAGAATAACTATTAACCTTCAAGCCTAGATGGACAGAGATGATATCAGATGTCAACAGCTAGGCTTCTCAAGACAAGTGTCCTTATATTGAATTCATAATGATATCTGTTTCGGCATGTTTTTGACATTTTCGTCTGGATCCTAGTTGAAATATAGTTTCTAGTGCATTCGAAGGGTTTAACGACGCACTGTTTTGACAACGGACCCTCTGGCACTGACCTTATGGCGTCGGTGAGTGAGTTGGTAACGATAGAAATGATAATCGATCCCGGTACCTGTAAGTAGCTGACTTCTGTCGAAGATCACCAAGAGGACCATCGGCTTAAAGTCCCTTCTGAAGGACAGTGCAACTCTAACAATAGGATTCCTCCACAAATCCTTGCTGAGAGGTTGATAATCGAGGGAAGTGATTAGTTGCAATCTCTCCCGAACAGAATTGATCATTAGTGCGATGGCCACCCATCCAATACCTGACCGTCTTGGCATTTAACTTATTCATGGCCGCCAAATGTATATTTCTTCACGTTTCATACATAACTGCGAAATGACGGACACGCGGGGAACCAAAAAGCTCGGCTCACGCTTCGGTAATCCTTGGTTCGAGTCCCGCTATAAGATTGCAAGATGAAAGGGATCGTGACGACTTCTTGGCGACCTCATTGAATCGCCAACCCTGCTTTGAAAGCGTCAAAACGCCCCCGCATCCAAGAGATATTCGTTCATTTCCCTTTTCATGGGGCTTTTTACTTTCATATGTGCAAATTGCTATAAAAATTGCTTGACATTCGGGCGTTGGTGTAACTTTCTAGACACCAAACTCAAGTTAAAGAGGAAGTTAATTAAATAATAATTGCAACGCCGTATTTGCAGCTTGATAAACTTGATTCTGTGTCATTAAACGCATCTTTCATGAGCTCTGAAAGTCATACGCGACAGGTGTTTATAACCTAGTTGCATGTGTATACATATTGGCATACATTAACGTGCAGGTATGAATAACATAAATCAATATGCACCCTTGCAGCAAGTGTAATATTCTCACGCCCTCTTGCATAGTAGTACCCCTTGCATCTACGGACAAGTCCACTTCAACCTGAGCATTCCCCCTGTCTCGTATATCGGACCCCTTCCTCTGCCCCGAGGAAATTGCGTGCATCGCAGCGCAAATTTACAGGTGCGCCCAATTGTTGACTGCCAAACAAAAGCAATTTGCCCTCACGCATTTTTAGTTCCGCCGCGTTAGTACAGAGCGCGTTTCATTTCACGGGAAATCGAACTGAAAGGCAAAAAGATGTATCGCATTTCCATCTAGGAAAATCAACGCATGATCTCTCATCAAGGTGGCTTATGTCCCTTGTTTGCCCCAGTTTATTAGAAAATCACAATTTTGTGCTCCAAATCTCATTGCACCACTTAAGTTCAAATGGGGGGGTCAAAATATAAAATTTAACTTTTATTGCATGGTTTTGCAGTTTACATCGGCAACTCTGTAGGTCACAGGATGACTGGATAGGTAAGAGGAGATTACCGATATTCAAATTGAATTTAGGCATCGGAAACGGGAAGGGACGTTTATTTTTAGGGAAAAAGTCACATTTTGGAGCGAATTGATCCCAGTGATTGTCTTTTCATTCTTTTCGACGGAAATAAACCGTTTTTCTCCCAATAGGATAGAGAAAACGGCGAAAATGACCCGTCCCCTTCTACAGAATCGCTCCCTCTTGTCACAGCGCCTGTCCCTGAGATTGCCATCGTCAAACGCACGCTCTGACGACTCCGGGTTTCGCGGCCCCGAGGTACAGATGATGCCCAGGGGGCGGGCAAGCCGGCACTTGTTCTTGCAAACGGTACTCGGCACGCGGACGTTGACCCCTTTGCCATGGCGACGTCGCGGACTCCTATAGGGTGACGTCACGAGGAGGTGGCGATCGCCAAACGTTGACCCGGCCGTCGGTAGAAGCGGCCTTGACGCTTGGGTGACTCTTGGTGTTGCGGGGTTTTGGAGGCGTTGTAAGGTTTTTGTGGTTACTTGGAGGCGTTACACCGTTTTCGGCGACTAACGCGGTTTTAGTCCCTCGGAACCAAATATGGAACTACGTTCTTACGGTGAACAGGTCTGCGTTTAAGAGCGTTGTGATTCGCTAGAAGATTGGGGCTTCTCTATTCCTTTAGGATGAAAGGACGATCTCTTTGGGTCTTCCAATCAGATAATTGACTGCATTTTAATCTTGATCTCCTGAAGAAATTGAAAGGGTCTGCGAAGTTTTTGTGGTTTCTGTCAATAATACAGTTGGCTCAGTTCGGGGACTCTCAGATTTTTGTATAGAATTTTGTGATTCATTTTTTGGTCTTTAGCGTATTGAAATAGAAATAAGTTTTTTTTACTAAGCCCACAACACTCAAGCACGTTTGATTGACAAAGCGTTTAGATATACACCATGCAGCACTCGATGGCTGACTTTCCTTTAAGCTTAGCAGTCGATTGCCCACATGGTCTTTGATTAAAGGCTGCCTAAACATGCACGCATAAAGGTCGAGAGTGTTTACACTACGTCGCGAATTGACCCTTCGTGTGTCCCGTGGTGACCCTGCCGATGGAAACTGTGGAGGCGGTCGGACGGGCCCCGAAAACCGGCCCGGTTTTCACGCACCTTGAAACGCGCACGCGTAGCGAAACCTGATTTAGACGAACGCTACCATCGTGCTAACGTCCGTGCAATCGTAAGAAAACAAATGTTTCTGACGAGTCTCAGCTTGTGATTGTAGAAACGTGACAGTAGTACAGTATATGACTTCAAAATTTGAGACTTTTAATTTGTCTGTACCTGTAGTCAACTGAAAAAAAATAGGTTTGCCACTTTTAACTTGTAGTTTTTAGGTAAAGTCAAAGGGCCAGCGTTAATAAAAAGCTTTCTACTGACCAAACGAGCCGGCAACCGTTACTCAACCCTATTGGAACACCTACAGGAACCCTTTGACACAGCCCTAATAACACGGATACTTTTCTCCCATTACAGGCAGCGGCTATCAGTGGTCAGAAGGTCACCCTCCAAGTCCTACTTCTGACGCGTGGTCCAGGGGGTCGACGCCGTCGCCTCCACTCAGCGACGGTGGTAACTCCGTCTCGTCCTTCTGGTCTCAAGTACCCACCGACGAAGGGATCGTCTGCGATCAGGACTTTGACGATTTGCCGAAGAAGAAGAAGGTAAGAACACATTTCTAGGCGAGGGCAGAAGAATTTACCAAAAAGGATTCTTACTGTTCGGGGTTCATTGAAACACGAACACAGCGGAACGGAAACGGAAACGGAATCAGAACGATCGCTCCAGTTTTTAAATTAAGAAATTGTATGTAAATGACAATTTTCATTACAAGTTTTCGAGTTCGCTGCAGATTCCGAAACATCCAGCGATTTTTTTAATAGGTATTGCCGTGGTTTTGGTGTCTGCAATCAATTTCTCACAGCTCAGTAACGTTTCGCTCGATATTTTGCAGACAATTTAGATTAGAAAACAGATGGGTCTAGCTCGTCTTTCTTGATGTTGCACTATCCTGTGCATGATCGAACAGGTTCAGAATGGAACAATACCCTGTCAAATCGACCAAAAGTAATTCTAACTAAACTCTGGACCCATGAGATAATGAACCAGCTGTTAGTGTTCTTCGGGAGAACGTCCTTGATGGCTGCAACAGATAGCCCGACCAACTTCGTCTAGACTTTGCAATCGTTCGAGTTTCGCACATTAAGAGATAAGACCAGCCTGCACTCGTTTTCTCATCGTAACAACTCCTACAGTTGACTTTCACCGGCATTATTGTCTGACATGACTTGGAAAAGAACGGCCCGTAACAAACACTAGCATAGCAGACAAAAAGTATCTCTCCCAACTTTCATGTAACTCAAAGCGGGACAGATACTCTTCACCAAACATGTCCAGTTGCAAATTTAGTTAAAACGTTTAGTTTTACATAAAAAATAAATGTTGGTCCCTTTTTTCGCCTAATGGAGATAAACCGATTTACGACTTGCACCAATGAATCGTTCCATATTCATGACATCCCAAGCCTCATGACCAGTCAAGCACATCCAAGTCATCCAAGTCCACCGGGTGTCCAGTGATTTCAACGCACTGTAACCATAGGAACGCGATTGCGCAATTCGTTGCCCTCAACTTGTGTCATTCTTAGCGCAGCACGCAATCCTGTGCCAAACGCAGGCCATCGCGCAAGCGCAATGGCCAAGCGTCACGGCTTTGAGAAGTGGGTCGAGATTGTTGTTGTTGGGATGGAGGGCCGCCGTCGAAGCCGTGGTTCGTTCGGACCAGTGAAAGGCCGAGGCGACCCATGCAAGAATTTCAGACCTCATGAGTGTACTTCCGGATATGACGATAGAGGTGGGCCATTTTTTAGGCGTTCGGTAATTTGAGTCGCAGTGTGATGTTTCATTGATGTTTTTTGGCGACTGCAGTTGATGGGTGCTGGTAAATGAGTAACAATTGGAAACAACTACGCGTAACGTCCTTTCCGAAGGTCGGTAAACATCTAAACATAAGGATTTAATCAAATCTGTTCTGTTGAGACGTAGTTCGTTGGAAGCAGAGGAGGCAACTCAACAGCAAGAATTTATTCCATACATTTTTTATTTTTGTTTGCTGGAAAGATTTTTGTTATCGGAAAATTGGCAGGACTGCTTTCACCTTTGATAAAGTAACAGGTACAAGTTACGAAAAGTTGAGTAATTTCGTTGTTTTTCATTTAGTATTCAAACCCCAGTTTAAATTGTTTTTGTCACAACCAGTGTTAAAGCTAGATAAAGTAGACATTAGTCTAAAAATCATTATTTGCGGACTTTCAAAATACCTATCAACAGAACTACGGTTTGCACATATATGTTCAACAATCTGAGAAAAAACTGGTGTAGAATTGGTCCTAAAAGCATTTTTTTGCAGCGAATTTGCCGAAAATATAACCAGACGTTTCATACTGTAACGGTATACCATAGACTATGAACAACAGAATTAAGGTGTGAACTAATTAGCATCGCTCAAATCTGATTTCGCTTTGCTTAGCAACCTTTCAACACCCCGGATATGTGGAGGAATCCTGTTGTTCGCGTTGTACGTTAAGCCGGTGGTCCCCTTGGTGCTCTTCAATAGGAATAGGCTACATGCCGGCACCGGGTTTCCCCTTCTAACTTCCAGGCCAAGTTAGGTTCATCATCATCATCCACTCATTCACCGACGCCAACAGACCAGTGCCACACGGCCCGTTGTCAATGTCTTTGGCTACGTCTCGCACAAGTTGGTACAAGTATGCACGAACCACAAATGTGTAATCCCGTACAGAGTCCGTGCAGGTGCCGGCCGGCCTATCGGTCGGTGTAACACTTAGCAATTGGTACGCGACCTTTCGCGGTGCGTGCGTTGCGTTGGGCGCGAAACGAGCGCATAGGAATGCGTCGGTGTGGTGCTTCCTTGACGTGCATGTCGGTGATTGGGATTTGATGGTTTGCCAAGGGGACATTACGAGCATGCGATGGGTTTTGGCGATACGTTGTAATTTGTTTTGTTTTTAGGGGGTGGAACTCTGAGGTATCGATTGATTCAGTTAATGTTTTGCTTTATTTAGGATCAGAAAAGTTGTAATTTCTTAAAATTAATATTTTATTTTTGGGAGTAAAGAGCATGCAGGTTACTTTATTTTCTCAGCGGTTACAGCTCATTAAACGAGTGTAAGAAAGGATTTTAAATTGTGTATTTTCAGTCTAAAATGTCATTTTAGACACTCTAGAACTGGTATAATGTGATCTTTGAACGTAAAACTTAACATATCTACAGAATATAACCCCTATTACGACTGGAAGTTCAGTAAAAATGATAAAACACTGCAATTCCGCATAGTTATTGGATCAGTTGGGTTTTTTTTTTATAATATAATCATATGAAAGTTTGAATTAGAATAATAACTTTAAACTGCCCTACTGTCTGGGATAGTCGGCCACTGCGCTCGAACCCGAAGTCCCACTCGCCCAATCTAACAAAAAACCTTTATCACCGAATCCTGAACGCAATCCGCAATACATCAACATCTACTGCCAAACTGTCAAATAGGAAAGTTAGTCGATAACGCTCGGACATTCACGTTCAACTAACCTCGTCTGATTCTACCATACCAACGCCCAACAAGCAACAAGTTTCGTGAGCCAGAAACGTCAAACACTTGCAGCTATAATATTTCATACGCGAAAACTGAATGGCGATCGGTACGATATCAATTCGTAGGCCATTGGTGTAGACCAGTTTGAACTGGATCTGTCGAAAAGTTTTTGACAACGCGATGCAAGAACCGGCTAACACCACAAATGTGGTTGTATTACAGGTTCATTCAATAGATGCAGCTTTTTTTGTGATGTGCACTTTGAAAATAGTTTAATGTTCTATGGTCTTGGTCTTTTCACGGATCTCTTTACTCTTACAATGCACTTTGCGTTTGGGTTGTGGACCTTGTGAAGGTCTTGCCATGGACTCCATTAAACCGCAGGGATTGACGGGAGTTCGACCTGACATTTCAAGATTCTCAATTTTCTATCGAGTTATAAAAAGTTTAATAAAATCTCACAAGCTGTCGTCAAATTTCGTTGATAAAAGAATCACATTGTGGCTAGCTACAGTCTAGCTCAAGAGAGAAGATACCAACCTAAGTATACTGCTCTCCAGCATTACTAGCAAATCATAGATGTAATTTTTGATGATTTTAGTGGCGGGATTTTAAAATAGTTATTATATCTATAAAATAATGTCCAAGATTGTTAAAAGAGATAAAAATATCTTACCATAGCTCGAAAAACGAAACAAACTGGCATGACAAAAGCTTTAGAGTGAAAGAAAAATGTCAAATAACAGCAGAGATGATTTGTATTATTTAAAAAAAAATGACAGTTGGCCCAAATGTCATACCGAAGCGACCAGTAGCGCCTCTGCCGGCAAAAGCATGTTACCTTACTGAAGTGCGTATACAGAATTAAAAAAAAAAAAACTCCACATCCTCTTCATAAATAACAAGAACATTTTCAACAATCCGCTGACCATAGTATTGCAAATGGCTATTTTGTTAATTCGTTCTCTTTTGTGTTCGCGTTTAGTTGGTATTTTATAATTTATTCGTGCGTGATTATATGTGCGGACTCCACTAGTAAAGGGCGTGCCTTACTCACATCCGTTCACCGTGGTACGCACAGCAATTGGAGCTATTGCTTGCGCAGTTTTCGCGTTAGCACTCCTTTCCTCGCGTTGCCGTAGCGTCCTTCCTGTCCTTCCTGTCCTTCCTGTCCTATAAGGTCTTGCACGCAATCACCCCAATAAGCTTCACGGTGCGATGCTAATGCAAAAACAAGTATTGCTGATCAACGAAGTTAAGCAAAATTTCATTAAATGTTGTATGGTGACCATCAGACTCTTAGCCCATAAAAAAATACCTTTCTGTCAATTAAATATTTTTATTTCAGTTTTAGCACCCGAATGTCCATTCTCCCCTCTAGGCTGGTCTAGGTTTTTTACTTTTCTTCTTATAAAGTTTCCCGAACGGTGTTGGAAACGCCGGTTCTTATGAGATCACCGAAGTTAAGCAAGACTGCGCTGGGTGTTGGATGGATGACCCATCACGGTTTTAAAATAACGTCATTAAGCTTGCTTATCAACCTCTGGATACCAAGGTCTTAGGGATCCTTTAAATCACTCGTAGCTCCGGGGTTTCCATCCTCTACTCTAGATTAGTTTAGGTTCATCATCATCCTCTAAGAGATTACCAGCATATGTGCAATGACCATCAACTTTTATACTTGCAATTGATTATAAGAAGCTAAGATTGGTTGAACTATGACGACGTTTAGGTAACTTCGTACCCGCGGCCGCGGCGTAGATATTGTCCTTGGGCCTGCTGTCAGATTTTGTTGTCGTGAAATTGTGACGTCATATGCAACCAAGGACGCCTGCCTCCTTTGCTTCCGGATCATAAAGAAATGCTCGTTGCATCACTTACTTGCTGGCTTCCAATGTGCCGAGCAAAGACCATAGATAGGGTGTGCCGAGGCTATGTGCAGTTCTGTCAGCTGTCGGCTGTCAGAGGAATGGGACCTGAATGCACTCCATGACTAAATTCATACTAGCTGGTGTGAAGAGGATAAGCCGGAATTAACAAATATTGCTTTGAAGCAATTTCAATTTGTTTACTTTTAAATATACAGATATTGTCATGTTTTTTTGTGTGCCAGACGTGGTTATTTGATTTTTTTTAAGGCATATAAAATAAGAAAAAATTTAAAGCATTAAATATTCAACTGTGCAAGAAAACCTAATTGTTTTGAACAAAAATATACATCCTACTGCCATGCGTTTTATACTGCCCTCATAAATGCATATAAAAATGTCAAAGGGTCAATGCCAAGGTTTCTTACTGACATCTTTGAACAGATATTATTTACGAAAAGGCTCTTCTCATATTAGAATAGAGCTGCTTGTCTACTAGAACCAATCTTAAGGTAGCTGTTGTTTGCACTGCTCTAGGCTATGTCTTGTTAGGCACTTAAGAGCCGAATTCGCAATAAATTGCCCATTTTATGATTTCCCGCTGCTAACTGTTTCGACACACACGGGATCGACTACCTACCTTCACAGCCCTCGGCAAATTGTGATCAATTAGTTTTAATACGTGCAAAATTACTCTATCATTATCGATTAATTGTTTTACCACAAATCATCACCAGTCAAATTTATGCGTTGCTAAAAAAAAAATTCACACAAAGAGAAAATTAACAAAAAAATTTCTAGAATCTGTATTATAAAATGGCAAACATTCTTTACTAAAGCTGTCAAAATAACACCGTATACCTTCTTCCTTATCCAATGCGTTAAAAACTAATTACATATTAATCCAGTCGGTACATCACCTGTCCACCCGATGCTATTTACAAACCGCAATGCAACGATGCAACTGCACCGCGAGATGCACACGCATCAGTATATGAAATGCATCCCGGACGACGATTGCGATCGTTGCACATCGGCTGCATGCATCTAAAAGTGCATCCCAGCTAGCTAGCTCTACACGTGTCGGTACGGGCGAGTATGCAGTTTCCGGATGATGGTATATATATATCTGTGTTTATCTATATTTGTTTCATTGGCTACCAGTGGCGTGACTTTATTTCCGGATAGGAAATTGTCATTTGAGAAATTGGCCCTTGTCATCGGTGATCTTTTAGTTATGATTTGTGTTTTTTATTAGTTTTTTTTTTCGGTTTGATGGTTTAGGGATAATTTGGCTCAAAAACTGATCACTATGATCACTTTTATACCCCAGAGAGGATCGCCTGTTATTACTGCCCCATTAGCTACTTGTTCTTTGCAATTTTTAGGTTTTCGATTACAAATAGAGAACGCTGTATAGCGATAATCAACAGCGCGAGTGAGATTTTATTTTTTAGCCGAGGGAATTTATTCGACAACAAACAACAACGCGATATAGTGCTCTCCTTCCATCGCAAAATTACCATTTGGGGCCTGCCCCGTGTGCCCTGACCCATGCCCGGTACACCACTGACTCCTGATTGCTCTTGGCAATTGCGTGAGCAGCTTCGATTTTTACGCCCTGTGCACCGCTTGACGTGGCCGCCCCGGATTTTGAGCCATGACTACGCCTGACATTTGGTCAGGGTGCACTGGTCACACATCCCTTGGGGTGATCGCAGGGTCTCACACGTGTCTGCTTTGTTACTGAACGATGACGTGTGTCTTTGATATCTTGCAGCGCTTTGTTTGTTTGCACTTTGCAATGCAACAGGTATTTTCATTGTGTGGCGATTGTTGCGACAAGTTGCGCATTTTTTTTTCGAATCGTTCTTTTGTATGAAGTATTTCTTTTGTGATGTCGGTCAGCTGCTGACTAAAGGTTATGTTTATAGTTAATGTCGTGGAACAAGTATGTTTTCAAAATGGACAAAATGAAAAACACGGCACAATGTGTCGGTATTGAGTGCTATGCGGTATTAATTTCACGAAAAGAAATGTGTACCGACTTCAAAACACAAGACGTGAAATAGTCACTTCGGTTTGTTGTCGTTTTTCTTGACGTTTCAGTATCACATGGATGTTTACTTCATTTACTTGAAAGTTTCGTCGATGAAGCAACTAACTTACTGGTCGCATGCCAAACTACTTAATTTACTCGAAAAAAATCGACTGTTTACTCGCTGGACACGAATACTGGCACAAATGGACTAGCATCTGCATAATTTGTGTCCACAACGACTGGTTATAAATTAACTTATTAAATTAACCCTACTTCACTTTTTCGTCCACCTTGACTACCCCTCTTCCACTGCCTGTATTTTTAAAATCAACCATCGTCTAAAATGCACCCTTGACAGCATCTCTATTACTTTCAAAACCAACTGAGCCAACGTTTGGCTGAACGTTTTCATCTATTGGATAAAAACAGTAGCTACCACTGCATAGGGGAACGTAGCAGGCGCCGGCTAGATCGCACGATGCCGGCCGGCTTGACACAAAGAAGTCACGTGATGTAAACATTGCAATGCGTCGGCGCAGAGTAAGCCGCTATACGTGAGGTCATTGCCTTGCCTCCCATCTCAACGCACAATATACGCACCAACTATGGTTTACTGTGTCTATGCAATCCGCATTACACATTTCATAGCTGGATCTCGACTAATCACAGGGTTTGGTGTTATGGCCGTAACCTTTGCCTCGTTAGCGATTCAAATGTCTCGGTGAAATTCGTGAAACGGCTTTTTGTAACCTTCGGGTGTGAGGTAAAACCGAGATTACACCTACGACACCTCGCCTACATGATTGACAGGGAAGGGTTTTCGTATACTATCTATTTTGTGATGACCTTAGTGAATTGGCTTATCGTGGAATTATATTTTGAAGCAGTTTTAATTATTATTTTGAACTGGGGACTCGAACCCCGATCTCTATTTGTCACCAATGTGGGAGGATTTTAGAGCATTCCAAAAGTTACTTTGATTCCATTTGGCTACCAATTTTCGATTGGTTATTAGTAATAACAAAATTCTCTGCATATTACAAGCATTAACAAATTTTAAACAGCAGTTTTACGGTGTTTATTTCTCCTGAAACCAATGAACTCAATTTCTCCTGATATTTTAGGTGGTCACTTTTAAAATTGGTCAAAGTCATGGATCAAACTAAATTGAACTTGATGTATCATTTTTTTTTTGTTCTGCTGGCTAGTTGACAATTTTGTTTATATTGTGCTTCCTTAAGGTGCTAGAAAATGAAGGTAAATCGTGACAAAAAAGGTCACTCCAAGTTTAGATTCTTGTTCAGGGTCTTGCTTGTAAATACAATACGATAAAGTAAAGCCTGTCGATATGGTGGAAGCGTTGACCCCCTCACAGCTGTCATTGTTATGTTCATTATCTACCTGTAATCAATCTTGCAGCTCGTGCCGGGTAAATACCTGCTGGGTGTTTAGTCGGTTGGTCAAAGTACGTCAAAGAATTTTAATTATGTTTTTTTTTTTAAGCGCTGATTTCTGATTTGTAGATATAGATCGGTATCGATAAGTGGCAATAAGATAATAACTTAATTTATTTACGATCTCTTTAAAATAGTTTATTTTTGTTGATTCTTGACCACCGTGGTTACTGACACAAATTACACAACTGTGGTCCATTTAATTTCGATTACCTGTAACCTAATTCCATGACCTGCATATAAACTTACCTGAAATGCACATTTGTGGTCAACAAAAAAGCTTGAAAGAATGTCTAAATCAACTTCAAAACTCAAAAAACACCAAAAGGTTTTCCCTTTCAACTAAAATAAACATCTCCTGGAAATAAATTCAGGTCTCCTCTCAAAGAATACAGCTTGTTTTTGGTCACGTGATGATATAAAATGTAAAGTCCCACCGCTTGTTTTAAAACACTTGCAAATGCCAATAATCCAAGAGCCCTTCAGTCCTGTCTCGGCCTGCAAGTCTGCAACGAGTCTTGCCTTTGTCTCGTTCAAGTCTTTGTCCCTCCTGTGTACACGTGGGCTCTTTGTCCTGAACTCGCACGTGCAAATATCGATCCGGGAGGCGTTGGGATCGAACCCCGGGGCATCGCACAGCTGAGAGGGTGCTCGGTGGTGAAAGAGTGACTCTTAGCGGAACTGTGTTTTGGCTCCAGAGTTGTTAGAGGCTGTTGGGACTCTGTGTTGAAACGAAATTAGGTGATTTTAGAATAGGTTTAGTTGGCTTGTTGATTTGTGTTTTTTTCTATTTTTATCAATTGAAATGATTGAATACTGTTTTCAATCGGAAGTTTCCGAGGACATTTCGATTTTTAAAAAGTTAAAACTCTTTCGAAACAATCAGGTGCCATTGTTCCTAAAACAAACAATGATTTTACCTCCAAAATCCGATTGCAAAAATCTCACAAATCTAGCACACCGAGACAATGATGCATCAAAAAAAAACACCGTCAACGGAAGGAATTATTTAGGTTCACCAATAAGAAAGCCATTGTGAAAATAAGTCGCGAAAATCCTGTGATTAACCGTGAAATGTTCGATAAAGCCCTTGACAAAGACAGCTAGCAAGCGCGGGTCATTGTTGCTTCTTATCATCATAGGTTCGATACCCGGCACGTGACGATGTCTTATCGCTCAACGTCTTATCGTATGTCAGTGTCGACCGATTGCGTGTGATTGCTCTTTAATAAGTGACCGCAAGCCGGCCGGTGTTTTTACATGTTGCGTGTTCAGGTTTTGCCAATAAAACCATTCTTTTTTTCTTTGTGGTGTTATTTAAATTTTTCGGCAGACGTTGAGCGTTGAGCCTTTATTGGGGGTTATAAATAATTTTAATGATTTATCGAATTGAGTTATTTTTTCATTGAGTATTTGCACGATTTTTTATGTTTGATAATGAGACAAATGTTTGAAAGTAAGTGAAATCTGAATTAAATTGCAAATGCTTGTATTTGAAATTAGATTTCACAGCATTAAACGGATATCGAAGGTGAAACTGTAGTTACTTGAGATTAACATGTTGTGACGCAGTAACAACGTCACTGGAATCAGAGTGACTGTGAGTATTCACAGCCTCTTAATTCAACTTCTTTGACATCTGTCATTCTCATCAATTGCACTAAAATCCTCTCAAAAAGGCCAATTGGCTCAAATGGTGAGAGCAACACCTACAACAGGTGGAGATCGGGATTTAAGGTAAAATTGAGCTTTATCGCACTGGATTTGTCATAGCGCTCGATTACACTTGCCAATTGGCATGACTCTTTTGAAGGTTTCAATACGCATGCGGTGACGTTTAGAGATTTCAAATACAGTGACATAAAATCATGAGAGTGATTAAAAGGAAATGATAACCTCACCACGATAAGCTTATATGATGAAAAGAATTTACCAATTTTTGTGCCATATCTATATCTGTATCCAGACACACAATGCTTTGATAGTGGTGATACCGATCCTCGACAAACTTCAGGGAATTGGAAAAACCCAGAATAGCGTCCCATCACTATTTAAAAGAACCAGCGTTTCAACAACGTTTTCACGCCAGCCAAGACGTGGACATCGGAAAGTTGTAAAGAACACAAAAGAAAACTCATTCTTACTTGGAATTGTGCGTTGGTAACATAAAAGAAAAGGTACATAGAAGAAAAACTCCCTTGTTGGTTACTGGAGAAGCAATTTCCTATCTGAGAATCCCCTGCGGCTTCGCTTCCTCTCTCCTTGCATTCTCTGGCCATCATTACTTGGAAATCAGGCTCCAATTACTGGGTCTTACTTCTTGAAAAGTATCCCTGCACTGGACGTGGAGAGCGTTGGTAGGCATGAGAGTAGACAACTATTTGAATATGACGTTTGTGGTCATGTTTGGTTATGAGAAATATTGCGTTAATTGCGTTGGGTTCGCTTTGTTCTTTATTTTCTGCAGATTTTTATCTTTGGGTTAAATTTTGACAGTTCACTTTTTTTGAAACGGATCTAGCTTATCTTGACTAATTATGTCCAGACTAATTGTGTACGGAATTTTTGAATTTATTTATCTTTTCACAAACATCTAGCACATGAACTTAAATTTTTATTTTTGCGTTTTTAAAGGATTTTTTTGTAAGGAAAATTTTGTTGTGCATAATTTTTGAGAGGGTAGTGTTCCTAATAATAAAATACCTCGCGCATTTGTATCATTTGCAATTTAAATCAGATTTCTCATGGGAAAAGAAGATGTCAATTTTGAAATATTAAAGAAGAACTTATATAATCTGGCAATATTTGTCTTTCATTGTTGGAATTCTGAAACTAACTGACTGTACGGTTGAAATATTAAAGAAGAAGAATGATTGATAAAAAAGATATTTGTTTTCAACAAAGTGTTCCACTTCTAACCGATACAAAACATTACTTAGTACATAACAAACGCAAGAAATGTCAGGTATTCCTACACCCAACTATTCCTATCTCGTCGTTAGCACTGAAACTACGTCAATATCCCATTGTACCCAAAGGTTCATTGTACCAATCAGAACTCATCACCCAGATAACAAACCGATAAATAAACCATTTGAAAAACGAGCATTGTTTTCTATTTTACTGTGCGTCGACGACACACAATTACCAAGTAATTATCTTCTTTGTTAGAAACTGGCTCGTAAAGTATAAGTATGCTGATGTTTGCATTGCATGCAAGGTTGTAGTAGACAAGGCCGAACGTGTCTTGATAGTTGTTTAACGAACTCTTATCTCCGGCTAGGTTTCACAGGTTTAACGAAGCAGGTGCGACCTTGGTTCTTTCTCACCGATTAGATGATAACAGACAGTCTTATCACAGAAGACAAGGCACGAATTCGAAGCACAATTTTTTTTCACGGATTTGACACGCTTTTTGCTTAAATAGGTCCCGTTTATCTGCTGCAATGCAGGACGTTGTTAAAATTTGCAACATGTGATTTCGACAAAGTAATGGCTATTAAATTTGGTCGTGAACATAAAATGATTGTATAGTAAACAGCTTCCTTTCTGTTTTCAATGAATTACTAAGGAAAAACTGCATTAGCTGCACACAAGCCAAGCAAGACAATTTTCCGAGGCCGCTTTTCCGAAACGCAACGATAAATCTCCTCACAGATTATAGTGGTTGTTCTGTCCATTAAACACGACGTTTTCATCTTTTCTCATGTTTCCCATCAGAATTTCCCTATAATTTCCACGAAAAGCCAGCAGTTTTCCACAAATCTTTCGCCCCTCTACCCCCTCGTGAACAACATTCCGCCCCCAGGCACCCACGCAACACCAACCCCAGCACCCTTTGCTCAACTCTTGGAGCTCATTGAGCAGCTATAAGAAGGATTTTAATCGCTGGTCAATCTCTCCTCCTTCCCCTGAATTCATCGACGTTTTTACGATAAGCCTGCTTTTGTGTCCATTCTTGATTATTTCGCAAAAATCAATCTATTCTAGATTCAACCATAGCAAGTAGCAAGCCAGCATTTCAATTTTATGCCACTAGGATTATTTGTTAGTAAGCAAATATATATAATATATATATAATATATATAATATAATATAATATATAAGCCCTTTCACATAAATCATAATACCAAGCAAAGAAAGGTTACACGGCAAGTTTGCTAAGCCTTTCTAATCCAGACCTGGAAAGGATTTTATGACAGCTTCGCTACTACTCTTCATCCCTAAGAGAGGCAGAATCATCGATGGTAGAATCCTTGAATCGAGCCAAGTTGAAAAATCAACGTCAACGTGGTCGTAAATTGAAAAATGATGCCGCACTGGCGTAAAGCCCCAGTGGCTGGTGGTTCGTGATCATGTTTCGACCTGCTCCCAGCAGGAGCGAACCTATTTCCGATACGCAATATGGCGCAATATTGCATTGCCCAACTCGAGAGGAACGCAGATATCACGCCGGCCAAAACCAAAGTCATCGAAATGTAAAAAAAAAACACAGAGAATTTTCGTTAAAAAAAATAATGACTTTGCTCGTGTGAAATTAGCTGGGCACCAGTTTTTGTGAGGTTATTAGTGTTCCTGATAATACAAAACTGTGCTGGTCTTTAGCTTAACGTAATCAATAATACTGTCACCGTTGGTGTAGAAATCCTAGCAAAATTTGCAGCCGAAAACAAATTACTGTAACCTAACAAAAAATACAGTTCAGTTTTTATGGTCGAGTTTAGGACCATGGCTATTTTTGAGTACTAATAAAAATTGAACGACATTCACGCAAAAATAACGATGGACACAGATATTAAAAACATTGCTACTTGCTAATATTTGGCTAAAAAAAAGCATATACCCAAAATCTATACCTAAGTTAGCGGACTAACTAGCGGCTAAGTTAGCGGCTAAGTTTAGCGGACTAAACCGCTAATACCAAAACCAGCAGTTCAGCCCCCGAGCCCAAATCGGCGTTCGCCAGGGAGTCCCGGCTTCCAGCCTTTGTGGCCTACTTCCAATTGATCCGTCCCTGGCTTCCTCCCCCCTCCCCTCCTACCGACCGCCCTCCTTCGCAACCAGCTGACAAAGAACGTTGCATCGCTCTTGGCCACAGGACCACACGTGTACCGGTCTCTCCAGGGTCGCGGGCACGTGGTATTGATCGTAGCTCGAACGTCACGTGTACACTCCCGTCGAAAACGTGCGGATCACAACAAAACCTGGGCCCGATCGCGAACGGGCGCACGCGATTGGTCGGTTTAAGGTGGTACGTCATAGCACAGGATACAGTTCTGGATGAATGTAGATGCAGCACAACATTGGACGGGGTTGGTTCGGTTATAGGGTGCGTTCCGATTGGTGGATCGCAATTGCGACTTGGGCTAGTGCGGTGGCTGTACGTGGCTGGTGAAGATTATTGCATCACAACAACGGGACGCTTTGTTCACGAGAGGTTTTTGGGAAAGGGAATGGGCTGGGAGAGAGAGAGAGAAAGTGAAAGGGAGAGAGTGCTGAGGAATTGATTTCGGGATGACGGCAAACAGGTCGAGGGGTAGTTCTTTGTTGGACGGCGTGTAGTTAGGAGCGATATGGCGGAATTTCAGACCAGTTTCGTGGGAAAACGCTGTTTGACTCGATGAATTTTTTAAATTGTATTGCACAAGTTTTGCCTCAGCTGTGTGGCTTTGTCCTTTTGATACACTTCTTTTCAAGTTCTCCGACCCCTACCATGGAGCACTGAGTCGTTCCCTTTCCCTTACATT
The DNA here is from genome assembly GCA_947568835.1 of Protonemura montana. Lineage (NCBI taxonomy): Eukaryota > Metazoa > Arthropoda > Insecta > Plecoptera > Nemouridae > Protonemura > Protonemura montana. Next base: position 4,503,745 of record OX387609.1, read on the forward strand.
CATCGTCTGTTCCCTGATGTTTAAAACGCCTCCCTCTGACATGTGTCAGTGGCATCAGTGCACCATCCACGTTCCTATTTACGGGGCACTGACCTGTTTTCAATCCCGATTCCACCTGTTTTGGTCGAGAACTGTCTTTAAAAATTAGCTAGATGTTGAAAGTCGGAACGCACCTACCGCCTCAAGTCATGAAGTATTAGCGCAAATATCAATTCCTGTTCTTGAACCTTGGCATTCGGCTGTACGGGAAGTTGGCTGAAACCACAGCTTCCAGTGTTATTCCAGTTCATGGTTTCATGGATCAGTGGTTTTAAAATCTTTTATAGACAACAAGTTTGTAAACAGAAATTCAACCTTGTGCGTGTCAATTGGTATGAGGGCTGCATTGCGGTTGGCCCTTATTTAGCTATAAGAAAAGTGGAGTTGTAGTTTTATCAGGACCTATGAGTTTTAGAACTTGCAACTCATGCCTAAAGACTCAACGATCTGTTTTTAAACTCTTTGAGTCAGTAAATAAAGATGTAAATAATTCCATTCTCCCTTTTTAGGATGCACAATATTGTCAAATCGCCGAAGTCAGGAGAGACATAGCAAATACAGCTAGCGGTATTCGTTTCTGATGCTAAATCTAAAAATCAATTTTTTCCGTGCCCATGAAATCGATCTAATACCTCAAAGTAGCAAAATCGAAAAAAAACTATCCCCTAACCCGTTCAGCAAAAAAATACAGGCGTTCACAAAATGGCCGCTCACGTCCAAAAAAGCCCCGAGGCTCTGTAAACGGCGTCCGCCCGTAGAAGGTTCCGCGAAGATCCGCTGAGTCCGTCGTGCCGGCCGGCGAAACGGCGCGGTCATCTGGCTCATGGCACCGGGGAAGCGGCCATGTGCAAGCCGGCCCCGGTGTTTTGGTTGTTGACCTCAGCGTCGTGGTCGCGGACATTGCACTCTTTCCAGGCGCTCGCAGTTGCTCGCATCGCCTGCGCCTGGCAGTTGGCCGGACAGTCGTAGAGTGCGTGTTGTATAGAGTGGAATTATACCCTTCATCGGGGTCTATAGCGTATGGTTGCTAACCCCTGACACGCTAAAATCTAGTCATTATTGACGGATATATGTAAGCTGCTGGTTTGTAAGACAATATGCCCTTGATGTTCGACCATCCTAATTGAACATCAAATTTGAGCTTGCGTGGTTGTATGCAGTGCATGTCAGGCAAACAATATGTATGGTACTATTCCTATTTTCGTCATAGCCTAACTAGAGCAATGCGAATAATTCTGATCTCAAGACTTACAACATTTAGTTAGGGTTATTTTTCTACAAAAAAAAGGCCTTGAAAACTCCATGATAAAGACGCTGTAATTCAATTTCGAAGCCAGAAAGGAATGTCGCAATTTCCAAAACAAGAATCCAAGTCTGGTAGTGGCTATGTGTATCTAAAAACCAACAAACAAGTATTGGGTAACCACGAATTTTTTAAGTGTGGGGCCATTTAACAACGACCGTTTGGTCGCATCATAATAACTATACTTTGTATTTTCGTACAAGGGAGGTATACTCGTCATAAAAGGGTTTTCAGTCCAGCGTACACGCATTTTAGCAAATTGCTAGAAAACGCACACGAACGTTTCGATTCTCAGAACCCCTTGCCATTCGAATTCGATCGCGACTGCAACAGGATGAACGTAAAGGGAATCGAACCGGACGACGACGTTGACGTGCAAGGGTCATCGTACGACGCCGACGTCGACGTTGACGTCCACGGACAACACACTTTCGTTTGACGTCTATAGCGTCGCTTTTATCTTGATACGCTCGTGCCTGGCAAAGTGGAAGAGGTGTGTTCTGATAATGGAAAATGCACTGCAATTGTGTTTTGATGGCGCATTTAATTTTATTGTGACGTTCGTTGACGGCCGAGACGTCTTTAAGACGTCATATTAACAAGTATCGACTACGTTATATGGAAGCGTTCTTGATTTATATTGAAGGGTAGCGTTGGCGAAGTGACTCAAAGAGTCAGAATATTTATTTTGTTTGTTCTTAGAAGATGTCTGAGAGTAAAGTCATAGGGCAGGTCAATTTTGAACCTCTTATGAATAAGGTATTATCATAATGACAGCAAATATCAACTAGCTACAGTGTTACCCTTTTACTCGAGAGAGGTTACAATTATTTTTGAATAAAATAGTGGATTTCAAAAAGACATACCATATCGATATACCCAAGTTCCAAAGGGCTAAATCAAAAGAAAAATTCGTCGCGTACATGATGAGTTATTTCTTATTACCACTCTAGATTTCCTGAAAGGTATATAGACTCCAAACAAAGGACGACCTATTTTTGTAAGTGTCATTTAGCAGCTGAAATATATTCCAGATTCGCACACTTTAGTTCACGTTACCTTGAGACCTGTGACAAGCTGACTAACTCGAACCCAAATACAAATGCATAAGTCGCGTGTCCTTGCGTGCAAAATTAGACCATGCCGCTTCCACAATCGCTAAACGACTAACGCCACTGTTTTCTCCAATTGTTGCAGTTACACGTGGACGTGACATCCAGTGGCGTGGGTTCGCGAGTCGTGTTCCAATGCACCTGGCCGGGGTGTTTGGTGATCACTACAACGTGTGTGGCGATAGAAAACCACGTGCGCACTACGCATCTTGGGTAAGGCTCCTTAAATTTGTACGAGGTGTTAGTAAAAGAGAACTGTATCTGTGCTGTTTGTTTTGTAAAACTTGGTCCGGATGCCAATTCAAGTACATTTCAGTAAAAATCTTGATATCCGGTGTACACGTTATCCTACATAAATGTTAAGGCAGGTTTGTGTCATTTGGAAAATGTTCTATGATTTAAACCTCCCTATTTAGGTTCAAATGTTAGCGAATTATCCAAATGTAATAAACCTGCCCAATACCATATAATTGTATTTGCACTTGCAGGGTGCCATCAATTTTTAAAAGGGTAGCCGTGCATTTATGGCAAACTAGCTGGTTGAAACTATCTTTCAAATATCTCCCTGATTTCGACAAAATCAAAAAATATTTTCGGATGCCATTCCAGAGGCAGTAATTTATTCTCAGAAAACATAAGTTTTTAACTCGTTAAATTACCAAAACAACAATTTCGTTTGTAAAAACTACATGAGCATTCCATGTGAACAACCATCGTACATCACAAGGAGTTGAAGCGTTCGCGTCAAGCGCTGCATAAACTAGAAGACCCATTACACTTTTATTCCAACCGAACGGCCACGAATTTTGTTCAGACTACCAAACAGACCGTTTCAGAAAATCGACATAAAAAATTTCACCAAACAGAATTTCTTCACAACATGAAGGTCGAGCATCTGAAAGTCGGACAAAAAAATCATCCCCAATGCAGTTGGGGGGAGTTTGTTACTTACCGTTCTACGTTCGTTGTGTCATTTTGGGTCTTGCACACCTGCTCACATTTCACCCCTAGTCTGTCTTGTCGGACTTCACCCCCGTATTTTCTCAGGTGCCCAAGATCGGCAACAAAAAGACGATTTCTTGGAGCGAATGGCTTCGTATAAGATAAAATGGCCAAGAATGGCCAGGGCACATCAATGCTTCAATGCTTCATGCAGAAATTGCATAGGGGTTTGCAACAAGAAGTCGATAAAGCTGATCTGAAATGCAGGTCGACTTTTTAAGGTTGATTGACCTAGTTGAGGAATATTTATCCAGAAGCCAAATAATTTAAGCTTAGCCAAAGGTAAAGTTGTTATCACCGTGGTAACAACATCGTCTGCGATCGTCTGAGCTTCTTTAAACGACAAGATTACACAATAAGCTCTACTTTTGGATCTAGTTCAGCAGATTTTAATGAATAAAGATGATTTAACCAATTCTTAAAAAAAAAGGTTACGGAATCCACCTGCCATGCCCACAGCTAATACCTTGGTATTTTGCATTAACACATATTTGTACCTTCAAATTGGCAACTCTCTTATCTTCAACTACCAAGTAAACCATCAATAGACAAGTTAAAAAAAAAACACATGAGCGTAACTCGGTAGTCAGTGCCAGTCGCGAACTAACTCGACGTTTTTACCCCATAGGGAGCGAAGAGTTGTTGATTTATATCAACCTCAAGCGAAAACTGCTGGAAACTGTTTGAAAAGGTCATAATAATGTGGGTCAAACTCTTTTTTACTGTTGCGAATGCAATGTTTTTGAATATTTATCTGAATTTCGTTCGAAACGATTTATGGTGGTTGCAGCGGCCAGGTACCGCCTACATTTTCAACACCTCGCCGGTGAAAAAGTTCAGTCTACGTATCTTCCTGGCTCTCGACTCTTTCTAGGGCTAGCTCAGCCCTTTAGCGAAGGGAAGGTAGACATCCCGCTCATTCGGGTGACCTTCACCAGGTCATTCGTAAGAGCGGTCAAGTTTCTTATGCCACCGGCAGATGTCCGTTGCCTCGAATCCTTCGTTCGAGCAGAGAGTCTTCCTAGACGAAGAGTGGTTGAGGGGGTACTAAGGAAATTCGGTTGTTGGCAAGGACATGTTTGTAAAGTGGCCAGCTGGCTTTATTCAGCTGAAAGAATGGAGGAAAATACTGGAAATCTCTGGGACAGCCCCTAACATGTTTAGACATCAAAGTATAGGAGATGCTTTTTGGTATTATAATTTTTAGACTCATGTCTTCTGTAAATCTAATCTTAGAGCTAGGTTCCAAAGAAAACTACTTTTAATCTGGGGTTTTGAATGCTAGTTAAGTTAAATCAACTATTTTGGGATGTTAGGGACAAAGTTGATTTTACTATAAGCATTCAAAATTCCAGTTTTAATATTAGATTTTTTAAGCTCAAAAGTGTTCAAAAGACCTCTAAAATATTGCTTGGGTGTTTACTGGTTGACAAATTTAATTAGCAGAAATACCCTCATGAAAGTTTATGAATCGAGTGCTATATGGGATTTCCCCGTCTTAAAATTGTTGGTATCATATGCCACAATTGATTCATACTTATCATACTCTCAATGTAGCTTAGCGCTAGTGGCGCTTTGTATTTTCCGTGGCAAACATGGCGTCTCGTGACAATTCGCGCATTCTACCACTCTTCAACACATCAAGACTCTCTTCTGCATTGCCCGCCAGGCATGTGAGCCATCCAGCCCGAGCAGGCTTCCCGGCAAAACATACGCACCCATTGTCCACTCTTTTTTAGCTCTCTTTGGGAGCGTCCTGACAGCTCGGAAGAGAGCTCGGAATCATTCGGATTCATGGTCAAAATTAGTGCTTTTTTTGTGTGGAGATCAACTGACCGGTTGCGTTCGCTTACATCTTTCTTGCTCCGGTAATAAAGAAAGGTGTGCGGCGCAATAAAAGAGGTAAAATAAGACGTCTTGAAGATAATCATAGGTTTTTATATACGCTGCCAGAATTTTATAATTTCTTGACTATGAAAATATGTTTGCGAAAAATTTGCATTTTCATATTGCTCGTATTTTCATGAAAAAAAAACGGTTTCCTTTGAAAATTTCTCGAGTCTCGTCGTAGAAAATGTTAAAGGTAGAATTTTGTGAGAGGTATATCCCAAAGACTAATGTGCATTGGTATTTCAAGTTACCAAATAGCAATCAGCAGGGTTTCTGGTCAATTCGTTGTTAGGTGTCAACGTTTCAACCCTTGGCGACGATCCTTAGCTGTGTTGCCACCTCACATATCTACGCTCGCCCCCTTCCCGTCAGGTATACACACCGGAAATAGAATTGCTATGCAATGCAATAAATTCGACAACGCAGCCCTATCAATCAGTTTTGACAGCTAACATGTTTCAGAGGTAAATATTGACTTCTACAAATGTGTGGACAAAGGCCCATTGTTTCAACTTGATGCACCCGAGTTTTTGGGTAACACTGTAACGATGATTTGAGGTGTCTGACGGCTTTATTTTCACTCATTCGGGACTTGAACGTTCACTTAAACAAGTAAGGAAGTGGTGGTCGCCATTGTTCAATTGATTTTCGGGAAGCGATTTGCTTACTTGGACAATCAATTAGAATTTTGATAAGTGTCCCTGACCTGGGCCTTGAATGAATATGAAACAATTATTCCGGCATTTCAGAGCTTTGATTGACAGGAAACTTCCCGCTCACGTACAGTTCATTATTTGATTTTACCTGAGATAATAAATTGACTTGTTAGTCGAGAACATCTTCATTTAAAGGCGATAATTGCTTACTCAACCATCGCTCATCGCTAGGAAATGAATGGGTACATTGTTTATGCTTTGTAGTAAAATACTTTGGGCAGAACGCACCTGCTGCAACGTGATCACCAGCTAACCAAAATAAAATTACAACACATTTTTAAAACATCCCATTGTTCTTCAGAGCTTTTTTTATTTAATTTTGCCAGTGTATCGAATACCGCTCTGGTTTCCCCAAACCAACAAAAAAAACGAATGCCCACACGTCAGTTCTCTGCAAACCACAAAACGTTCTCACCCCCCCCAACGATCAACTCACGACAACGCGGTCATGCATGCAAATTTCGCGTGTTGGTACACATGCACACTCTCACCCTCTGCGTCAAACCAAATGCTACCAACTGTTGCATTGTTCAAACGATTGCGCACGACGCGTGGTCTGTTGTTTCGATTTTACTCGTGATTTTGAATTTGTAATTCTTCCTAACTAGGATGTGACCGATTAGAACGCCATGCCCACTGTCGCTATGCAACTATGCAACCAAAGTACAACCGTCGCCAAAAGTTGTCGGCGCTGGGTATCCAGTGATTCTGGGACGCGTGTGCCCTTCGGATCTATTTGAAGGATAGGCGTTTCGTTATTGTCTTGGTCACTACGGTTCCTTTTGACATTGCGACTGTGATTGATTATTTGATGAGCACAACCTAGTTTTCCTTGCACATAAAAGTGGTCCAACATTATGAAAGATCACTGATATGACCACGGGCGTCACTTCGTACGGAAGGCTCGAAGATTTTGATGCGTATAGTTAATCCGTGGATGGAAAACCGTTGATTCTGGTGAGCGGTCACCCATCCGAAACCCAAATTCGCTCAATGTTGCTCAAATTTGTTAATGGCAAACCATTTCCCCAAACATTTTGCTAACATTTTTCCTGATGGAAAGCTTGCCGTAAGGTTTTTTTTTTTGTTATCTTCAAACACCTATTAAATGCCTTTAATTCTCAGTTAAAAAGCGACCGTACGTTCACTCGGTGACGGTAACTACGGAGACGACGTCAGAGATTCTTTCAGTTGCGTCACCGATGCACCGATAATCGTGAGTCAGTGACTCAGTAATTGGCCGCGCGATGATCGTGATCGAAGTCATGAGCCGTCTCGTTGTAGACGCGACGGGGTTCGAACCTCGGTGCCGCGCGTGCCGTACTTTTACTAGCTGTCACGAGCTCAATGGAAGGAAAAGCTCGTTGAGGTGCTTCTGTCATTGACGCGATGGCCGAGTGTTTCGTTGTCATATGTGTTACTGTTATATGTTCAGTATGAATGGATTTGAGTACCTATACCCGTGGTAACATAAGAAAGCAGTTTTTAGAGACTCTGTCAGGCGATCTCAGCATCTCCACGGCTTCCAAAAGCAGAATCTACCACTGAACCTCAAAAGCCTGAAAGTGATTTTTGTTTCTGTTTTCAAAGTTGCCAGCGAAAATCTTCGAAATTTACCTGATATATGGATAAGTTAGGACATCTGGGGATGAAGATCTCACAAAATCAACTTCATATGAGTAATAATCTAAGCTTTTTTGCCTTTTTGATTGCTATAACAGGTATACTTACCCTACCATACCCAAGCGATCTACTAGGTAATAAAATAGCACGCCAGAGCGTCCTGATTTCTTCCCTCAACGATTTTTGAGTACAGTTAAGTACTTTGCGCGAATAACGTACCTATAAATTGCAAAGTGTGTATAGAAATTACTAACGTTAAATTGAGAACTGAACGGCAAAACGCAATGGCTTAGTTATTCTCGGCAGGTTACCTAACACAAACCGCCCAGCTGGAATGTTACGTTGACTTTTAACATGGAAATTGCATTTAGAAAACAAGGAAACGCTCTCACACGAATGTACAGTCCCCTGACGCGTATGCAACGAGTCGACTCCGACGTACATCAAAGTAATGTGGGTTGCAGATCTTTCGGAAATTACTCATAATTTGAATGTGATATGAAAACGTTTTGCGGAACGATCCCCGACGGTGCAGAGTTCTGATTTACTAAAAAAATGGGTTGATTTTGAAGTAAAAAGGAGAAGAAACGTACCCCTTTGCTCCGAAGGTAATGAACCCCTTCATAAATATCTAATATCTGACAAATGTTAGAATAATACTCTTTAACACCTCATTTAAATTGGTAATTCAGACCATAACATCAGGGGACTTTTGCTTTCACGTTTTAAGTACGAAACCAAAATCTGGTGCATTCTGGTAAGGGATAATCCCAGCGTAGCTAAGAATTTACTGTACGATGTTTGTCATGAATGTCGCTGATCTGTGGTCGCTAACGGTGTGTTGTTGTATGGGCAGGCCGCGCAAGGAGAGCGACGCTAGCGACGACTTGGAGCTGAGTGACCACGAGGAAGAGTTCTACTACACCGAGGTAGAGCTCGGCAATCACACGTCTTCGCCACCGACGCTGAGCCACCGTGACATGGCTCGGCCACCACACGAAGGTAGGTTATGTTGAGATACGAGTGAAACTCTTGGCACATTTTGGTGTCACTGTGTTTCCGCTTAGAAATGTACCACGGCTTGTTTGAGAGCCGGCTGCAGATATTAGTAGCGTTGTACTAGAAGTGCTTGGAAATTTTGTGACATTTTGTTTTCCATTTTTAAATGCCATTCTTTTCTGAATGAAGTATGGTTCCTCAAGTTTGAGCAAAAGTTTTGATAGAGGTAATTCCAAAATAAAATATATGAATTAAGCATATTTTTAGAAAGAACAACAGTTTTAAAGAAGAATCTCTTTGAGGCCAGTCAGTAACCTGCTATTAGCTAGATTTGTCAAATTTAGAATCGGTATTTTAATTCACTTCCTGGCAAATTACTACTCCGACTGTGAGAATTTGTTGCTTAATTGAAAAAAGTTGTGTTGTGATAAATATTGTAACGAAGAAAAAGCTCAGCTAGAGATTGTGTAACATTTTGCAATGTGCAACATGTTCTAGAAAAGGAAAAATTCCGTTGTTCAATTACGATTACACATATATTAATTCTGCGCAACAATTGCAAAAGCCAGTGGAACAAAGTTCGATATCCGAAGGCTAAACATTTTAGAGCTAAAAGCAATAACTGACTGGTACACATCAAAGGAATATAAATTTATGCCTGTAATTACAAAGCTCACAACGAACCTTATCTGATTAATTAGCTAGGCCAAGGTTAACTCCTGCTAACCGAACATTATTTTGCCACCAGATCCTGAGTACCTGCGGCAGCTGAAGCACAGTTTCTCTTCGGGCTTGCACCGTGCGGGCCCGATCAACATTCCCTCGGGACATAACATGCCCTGGTCATCGCTGGCCACCTCCTCCTCTCTCGTGAGTAACTCCGCTGAGTTGTCTGGTGGGCCATGCATGAGTCATGAAGTATTTTTCCCAGGCAGAATGTTTGCTGGACTTCACAGATGTCCCAGGAGCATCCTCCTGAAGAAAGTGAAATAGGCTCATTTCTTCACTTTGATCTGCGCTTGTAGTTATTATTCTAGTAAATCATAAGATGCCCTTCTTTGACTGTTCCAAAACTGATAAATCAGGTAGAATTTCAACTTTATTTAATAAACTAGCAAATGAATATTCTCTTCCAAGAGATTTAGTTCTAACTCGTATATCAGTTCAAAGCAAAGTTACCAAGTTTGTTACTTTCCTCAAAGCAATCTTTGAAAAGTACAAATTTTAAAAGATACTTTTGGAAAGTGGTTTGGTACCAACAATGAAATCTATGAAAAGGATGCTAGACTGGAAAAATGTGAAACCGACCAGGATACGAACCCGGGTCCTCCCGATTGCCAGTCGGGTGCTCTACCAACTGAGCTATCCAGGCACATATATTCCAGCTTTCACAGGGTGGGTTAAGGAATCCCCTTAAGGGGGGAAGAGGCTGAGGCGACTCGTATGGACGAGTTCTTAGCAACTCTAGAATAGGATGCTGATTCAACGGCCACATGGACGGAATCCTCAAATCCCGTCTTATCTCGAAAGATACGAGATATCTTTCGGAGGTCCCAAGTTCGTGTCCCGGTTCGGTTCCACATTTTTCCAGTCTAGCTCCCCTTCCATCCATCGCTTGCTGGTTTCAGCTCCCTGCAACCCTGCAATAAAATCTATGTAGGATAAAAATGATCTTCTGTACTTTGACTGAAATTTAGCACTTTACAATACCTAGCCTTGTCGAAAGTAATTTAAGCAAATTACTAGTAAAGTAACAATTATTTTACCCGTTGCAGTCTCCGGGACGGAAGTTGATGTCACTGTCCGCTCCAAGCGCTCACAAGCTTCCGGGATCTCCCACGCGGAAGCACCGTGGCGACACCAAGAAGTGCCGGAAAGTGTACGGGATGGAACACCGGGAACTCTGGTGCACACAGTGCAAATGGAAGAAAGCGTGCACCCGTTTCGGTGAATAAACGCAGTCGTACGCTTTCCTGCCCGGCGATGCCGGAAAGAATTCACCGAAAAAGTACTGCCAGTTTGCGCCAAGAGAAGACAAACGTGGACGTAATGTACTTACAGCGCAACGAGTGCCCCAACTCAGCAGACAGGAATGCGGAAATTCGTAAAACATATTTTTTAAAGTCGAGAGGCATTTTATGTTTTAGAATCGTTTTTATCGGGATGTCTGTTGCGGTTGCGGAGTTTTTTGGACTTGAAAAGTTGGGAAAAAATCGTGAAAAGACACTTCAGCTGCGGCTGGAAATCGATTTCGGTGCGATGGAAACGAATGGAACTCGATCACTCGACTATAAACTCGACAGGGTGTTTTTAAACGAGCGCATCGACGTGAGATGACTTTGATATTATCCTTTATGGAAGCAACAAACATACTAGATGTTTGCAGGTGCCACGTATTTATGAACGACGGTGGTTAAAAGATGTTTTGCCATTTTAGCTTTTTCTGGGAATGGAGCGTAATAGATTTAGAAAGTCGTGTGATCCTCTGACCCCTAACAATTAGCTAGCTAGTTTAGTTTTGGACCAAGAGTTTATTTATTAATAGAGTCTATATTACCTATCTATATTATCGTAATATATTATTATATTTTAAAAACAGCGGCAAAGTGAAAGCGAACAGCTAACGTACCAAACACTTAGAAGTATCCTTGCCATTTCCGAATAGAAAAACGTGTTTTTTTTTTTGACGCGAAGTCGGGATAAAATATTTGCTAAATGGCAAGCGTATTGTTGAGTGTCTTGTAAATGCAACGCGTGCAATATTATTAAGTTTAGTGCTAGTTAAGATATATCTCTAGGACATGCCCGTTACAGCCAAGTTACCCTTGAAAGTAAGACGTTAATATGGAAGGAACAACATTACCACATGCTGCCATCCGATAGTAGTATAGCTAGCTTTCACAGCTCTCTTTTATCCATTGATATTCGAACGCGAAAGATCTCATTTGTACATGGAAACACAGTAGTTGCAAGCGTGTGGCAACAGACAAAGGATATATTTTTGTTTTCCTATCAGGCCGAAAAGTTAAATGCGTATTTATAGATATCATAGATATTTTTTAATTCGGCAAAGCGATGTGATTGGTTTTATATCGTGGGCTTTTGTTGGTGATAAAAGCGGCTTACGCGTGAGAATCGAAAGGAAATGACTTTTTTTTTGCGGTCAATTTAGTGTCTTGATTTGTAGGCAGGAAGGTAATTTACTAAAGCACAACTTGGCCTTTTGCAATGCTTAGTCAAACGTTCAAAGTTAAACTCGTACTTTAAGCGTTTAACTATATTCCTATTGCATTTCATTCTATTCGTAGCTTCGTTTCAATCGGCATTGCTCAAATCAACGTTTGAGATTTTAATTCATAAGGAAATTGTCATTTTTTACCAAGGTTCTTTCGCGCGATCACAGGCTTTTGCGAATTGCTCTCGTGTTAAGCAGATTTTTATTGTAATATCAAAGAAATTCTATTGTTCTTGGAATGAAAATTGCTTCATTGATTTTTTTACTAAATGATATTTGAGAGAGTATAATAACAGTAAGATATTTTAATCAAGAGGAGAGATGTCAAATTTGACGACAGGTATGTTTGTAACAATTTTTAAATGTCCAAATTTTAACTGTTAATTTTATTTCTATAAAAGAGAAAAGAATAACTTTACGCGTGGGGATAATATTTTTAATGCAACATTCTATATCGTCTATAAAACGTGTTTGTGTGTGAATCGTATATCGTGAAAATTTAATTAATAAACAAGACAAGTAATAATAGTCCCATATAATTAGATAATAGGCAATTAGTTTGCGCTAAGCAATTAATAAGGTACGTTACTCCGAATTGATAGAAGGTGCTTTGTGAATCGATTGTCGTGTATGTGGGTCTTTGATCGAATCTTATGATTTGATAGATTGCGATCGCGATCTCTCGACTCTATTGATCTCAAAGATCATGTGGCCGGTGTTTGTTTTTGTTTTCATCTCCCATTGTTGTATTAGCTTTAGAGCTAGGTTTGTTTTTTGTTTTTCTTTGTCTAGTTAGTGCCTAAATCGTTTGTAGTTTTAAACATTCTTCTACCGTCTTTACAACAATTTTCCCCCTGAATGCATCACATTCTTAGATCAGAGACTATATTCGAAATTTTATGTCCTATCACGGCTAAATTCCTTTCCTGGGATACGATCAATCAGAAGCGGATGCGGGAAAGAAAATCAGAAACGATATTGCTCAATAATCACTCCACTGATCCAACGAAATACACGCTCTTAAATGCGCCCGGCTTGATCGAATCAAAATCAGAAAAAAAACCTTTAAAATCATTCTCGTTATCGACGTTCTCTGATCAAGAATTTTGCAAAAATGCCAGACACTTGAAGACATTGTACCTCGATAGCCAATCTAGGAATGGTGTCAACGACTTTGTACCGATTACCACAGGATAGTTTGAGTACGACTCATCTGTCTCCGAAATAGATCTCCTGATGTCTGAGACCCTTCTCCAACCAAATGCTCTTACCTAGGTGTTAGTTAAAAGATATGCTAATACATATAAATATATATATACATAAATATTATATTATTAATTATATGATGTGTGTTATGATAGCGATGTTCAGAATAGGAATGATGTATTGTGCTTGGCCGACGACAGTGGAAAGGATCGATGCGAACTGGGTTGCGATTCAGGTTCTTTCATGCAAACGGAGCTGACATGGTCACATGAAATACACTCGCTGGCACTTTTTAAACCAGAAAGTTTTTATTATGTCAGTCGAATTAAACGACTTTTGAAATGTTTTAGAAGACCCAGTTGGAAACGACCCCAATAAAAAACAAAATTCACATTGTGCAGCTTTGCTTTAAAAAAAATTATTTTGAAAGATAATTTTGCTATAGCTCAAGTCATGAAAGTAGCTCAAATAAAGCAACAATAACAGTAAAAGATTATTCAACAAATATTGCTAGGTTCCTTGGGCATGATCGACAAAACAGAGGTTAAGTTTGACCTCAGAGCTTAAAGATGATTAGCCAATCAGAGACAGTGTTTTCAGATTTCGAGGTGTTGTTGCCATGGTGACAACAACTTTACCCCAGGTTAATGGGGTTTAAGCTGAACCTCTGCTTTGTTGATCTAGCCCCTTGTGGCTTGGTAAATTTTTTTCGTAAAGCATTTGCGAGTGTATTTTATCTGTTCAAAGCAAAGGATTGCTATTTGATAGGAAGTTCCAGTTTGCTTTAAGGACTATCGCTATATTACGGAGCCTTGAATGGTTTTATCAAAAAGACAGCCACCGCTAAATGCGGCACGCGATCTTGCAAGAATGTAACAGTCGAATGCTAATAATTTTATGAAATTTTTTTTTTTCATAACAAAACATATTGTGATAGACTTGAGAGAGAAAAGATTATAAATCACAAATTGTTTAGACTGAGTGATGTCTGGTACAGCGCGTCACCTACAGATCTAAAATGCTGTTTCTCATCCCATTCAAGTTTAATTTATCTCAGGTAAATTTTTTTGAGAGAAATATAATGCAAGTCTTCTTTGAGAAACGTAAAAGAGACGTACGGTTCGAACACGAACGTACCAAAAGCTCTGAAATCAATAAGTAATAATTTAAAACGAATAAAAAAAAAACAATCAAAACTCAGTAGGGTTTCTTTTGTGGCTTACAACGAATGAAAATCATTCTTTTCGGTGATAAACGCCAGACGTTTATCAGGCTTTTTAAAAAAATAAAAAATAATTGACATCGGCTGCAAGTTTTTCAACGCTTTCGATGTGAACAAATTTTAAGATAGGTGTTTTTTCTTCAATTTTTTTTAGAAAACTCGTGACTTGTGTACGTGTGTCTTTCTTATAATTATATTATATTACATCTATATATTATATATTATAACAAAAATAAAGGAACAGATATTGAAAAATATTCTTCTGTCTATTTTTTTTAAATATAATTTTATTATTAATATAATTACAATCGGTAAGTATTACATATATAACGACAAAAATTAGGTATATGTAAGGAAAAAAATGTAGAGTTTCATAATTGCGTTTGGTAGATTTCAGGCAAGTTGGTTTCTCATTTAGAAACGTACATTATTTGGTACTGTCCGTTTAGGTTTGTGACATTTTAAAATCCCAACATAAAATTATGGAATATCTTTGAAATCCTAAAAAAATCTTTCCTCAGTTGGTATTCCTATAGTGGCATAAGATTTTCTAAATCACGATGCAAATCAGTATCAGGAAGGTTTTTTTTGGCCAACATGACCTAGACATAGTTTCTTTTTCTCCTGATGTGGTAATTCCAAGAAAACGTGCTAAAATATTAAATTATTAAAAGTACCAAATTTGTATATACAAATAAATTCAAATAAATTTGGATACAATAATTCGAATACGATTAATTTCAAAAATTCCATTACGAATAAATTTGTATGACGAAAAATTATTACCTTAATCTGGCGTTAACTTTTTTTGAATGGCCTTGTAGTTTGTTAGAGGATCAAACCGAAATAGCTCGAGGCAAACGAGGTGCACGATAATGTAGAATGCAAATCAGCATAATTTTCAACAGATTCCTATTTCATACTCTGCAAATAAAATCTGCAAAAAATATAAAATGTCCATTTGAAGAACTTGCAAGACCTATTTCTAGCAGAACTTGCAACATTGAGTTTTAGATTTTGAAGATTTTTTGGTTTTTGGTATTTCGGCTTACGTAATCAGCTATTCAGTTCTAAAATTCAAAGGAAATCTTCAGTATATACAACAGTAGCGACTTGTTTCAACTCTTCACCCAGCCCCTGGCAGCCCGCTCAAAGCCTGAGCCCCGGATTGGTGAACTGCACGAACTTGAGGAGAGCCTCATTATCTTCGCAGACGAAGGGCTTGCGGTGGTGGCATGCAACGTCGTGCCAGTTGACTCCATCCTGGTAGAAGTTATTCAGAACTGCCAGGCAGTTCTCGGGAGCACCGCCTTGCTTGGCCTCACGGTTGTCTGGCTGCGCCTGCGGTGGCACCAAGCTAGGGAACAGAAACAGAACGTTTTTGTTTGAGTCCACAATCGTAGGTAAAAGAAGCACTCGCTTTCACACTGAAACGACAAGTGGATTTGAATCATTTCAAGAACCACTTCTGCGTAGGTGTACATTGAATGTTTTTCAAATTCGTGGTTTATGTTTTGCAGCAGTGGGGCGGTTCTCAAGAAGACACACAACTCTTCAACTTCCTAGGGTTTAACTTGATTAAATGGAGTCATTTTCAAAACACTTGGGCCTGGTTCACGAATCCCTTAAGCGTAAGCCTCATTCATTTGAGGGTCAAATTGTTATCACCATGGTAACAACCCCTCAAAATCTGGAAACCCTCTGTGAATGGTTGATTGCTCATTCTCATAGCACCAATCGGGGATTGCAATAGGCATAACAACGTATTATTGATTGAAATTATGAAATCTATTATATATTTTTGATAATATTGTTCTTGGGAAGCTATTTTGCTTTCCTCCTTCTGAGGATTTCTTCCCCTGGAATTGTTATATTGAGGGGCATATAGACTGATCTTGCTCTCTGGGCAACAATTTACAAACATCGAAAAAGCTCGTTTCAGAGACAAATTGCAGGTTTGGGAACTCACGTTGACCAAGGTTAAAAGATGAGCTCTCAGCAAAGTAGAATGTTCAGTACCGAAAGTTCAGTACCAGTTTACACCGCAAAAGACAAAATCGTTTCATGCAAACTCGTCACAAACCACCTCGCTTGTTGTCGAACTCAATTTAGAAATACAATCGAATGTTACAGGATTCTAAAAGGGAACGGGCGAAACAAAATATTTCGACCGTGACAGGACTCGAACCTGCAATCTTCGGATTCGAAGTCCGACGCCTTATCCATTAGGCCACACGGTCCTCATGGAAAGATGATAAATTATTAACTACATATCAAAATTAACCCTTCACGGGTAAATATTTTCAGTAAGTGGGTTTTGCCATAATTCGAAAAAATTCCAATGAAGCAATGGTTTAAAATGTATAAGTGAATGTGAACAGTGCTCATCGACCGACAATGAGCTAGGCATTTCGGCCGGTATCCAGGACGCATGAGTCATCGGATATATACCTTAGCTCAGTCCATATCAAGCTCTCGATTAGACCAGTGCCACAGGGCCGGTTGTCAAAACAGTGCGACGTTAAACACCACAAATCAATCAATCACATCAATATATTTTTTAGAATTTAATGATCGACTGGACTTTTTAAAGAGGCAAAACTGCTGAGAGACCAGCAAGCTGGTAAATCCTTAAAACCAGAGTAGAATATTTTGCACTTAACGGTTCTGCTGTCGTTTTTCGTCTTCAAAAATTCTCTCTACTCCTTGTTGTATGCACAAAGTCAGCACAGACAATTCAAGTGCAATACAGTGACCGCGTCAACGCAGTGTCAGTGAGCTTTTTCTATCGCCTAACAGTGGTAAGACTCACCCTCCACTCTGGCTCCAGTCGTTCTGGCTGCGGTCGGTGGTCGGTGCTAACTTCTGGAGCTCGGCGGTCCAGAACCATCCGTTAACGGTGACCGGCTGAAGATCCGCTCGCTCACATCCCTTGAAGTCGCACACGCGGCCAGAAGTCCAAATGTACTTTTGGTTGCCTGTTGAGGACAAAAAGCGGTAAATCAAGTTAGGATTATGATGTGAGACCAATGCCATGCTTGACTGGGTTATTTTGTGGACACCGACGCTAAGCAACATTGATTGGAATCTGGATTTGGATGGGTAACCCGTAACTCTAACTAGTTGCGTTTCCGCCTTCATAGAAAGAGGCTAAAGACTGAAAGGGTGTTGCCTATTGCCTTTCGGAATTCAGATGGTACTACAGAAACACCGGTTCTCGTGAGATCACCGAAGGTAAGCAACACTGCTGGGTCAGGTATTGGATGGGTGGCCATCACATACATGATTAGGATAGATGGATGAAAGTTAGAACAGCAACTGCATTCGCCTTGCTTATCAACCTCTCAACAGCATGGATTTGTGGAGGAATCCTCTTGTTCGCCTTTTACTGTCATTCGGAAGGGACGTAAAGCGTTGGGTAAGTCCTCTGGGTGCTCTTCGACAGGAGAATGCTACGTGTCGGCACCAGTAATTCCCTCCCCCCTTCTAGCTAAGTTCGGTTCATCATAATCCTTGTCATCATCCACGCATTCGGCGACGCCATGCGACCAGTGCCACAGGGTCCGTTTTCAAAACAGTGCCTCGTTAAACCCCACTAATCAATCAATCTATCAAAACAAACCAGTGGTCTCTTTAATGTGCTTCCATTCGACAGGCTCATCTCCTCATCGTCCATCTTTATCATCACGCAATCGTCAAGTTTTTGACGAGATTGTATTATGAATACTCACCGTCAACGATGCGTTGCTTGATAAACTCGTTCTCGGCATTGGACTCGAGAGAGACGAGGTCCATGCACCGTTGGCGACAGTAGTTCCTGCCTCCCAGCCAGTCTTCCTCCTTGCCTAGAGTGCGCTGGTCTTTCCACGAGTAGAAGTAGCCCTTGCCGCCGAACCGTTCGTGAATCGTCCCTGAAAAAAGTGAACAACGGTTACAACTTGCCATTGCCCCTTTTAACTAACCTATGGTCCATTACATGCATCACGTACCGTCGTATTTATACTCTGTACAGACGCTCTAACTGTAGAAATATATTTTTTTATTCTCTGTTAGTTCAAGTACAGGAACCACTTGGGCACGGATGCAAATCACATCTGCCTTTTCAAAAAAAAGTCAGATACATTTTCGTAACTGTTAAATTTAATTTAAATTTATCTATTCCAATGAAATCATTTCTTAACCAAGCATTCTTAACCACACTTGTGAAGATTGTTTGACAAAAGGATTAGGGAGCCAAGGGTGCTTGGGACAGGGATCATTGTTTCACTCTTAGAACCCTTAAACTATTTAATAATAGTTTGAATAAGTCAGTTCTAATTCAGATTCATATTACAATCCCTGAGGTACTTATGTTTTAAGATGGGGGTCAAGCCCTAGGATGCTTGACGCTGGATGATGGACTCACTTTGCGCGCATAGGGTCGGCACTGGCGGCTCCAGAATCCTGCCAGCCACTGGTTTGGTAAACTGGGCGTGCGCCAAAGACGCGACGATCACGGTGAGCGCCACTTGAAGCAACATTGTGAATGTCTGCAAGAAATCAGAGCCACAGTTTTACTCATCTGTCAATAAAATAACTCGTGTCTTTCTTCCGGAATAGAAGCATTGATTGCGTGGAGAGGCGCTTGCTTTAAAAATTGACACCTTTCTCAGGTAATATTTGCATTTAGACACATGACCTTGGAACTATTTGGGTTTGTGTGTGGTCACCTTCCCTAAGCCTGACCCAGTTCAGTCTTGCTTAACCTCTGCACGTTGACGTCGCGGAACAAACCGGCGTTTGGAAATCCCAATGATGGACAACATTGCATTGTAAATCAATGGTTATAGCTATGTGACATCTGATTTTAAATTGCAAACGCTTGCAATGCGCGGGGTATTTTATTATTATGAACACAACTACCTTCTCAAAAATCGATCGCCGCTTGGGCATGGATAGAAGTGTTACTAATAATAAAATATTTTTAGCTATTCTTTGAGAAATCTTTGATTTTGACCGTGGACCGTTCTTCGAGATCGAAGGTAAAGAAGGGTTCCTAGTCCAGGCATGAGACCTGTGCACAGGTAAGATGCATATATGACCGTGTGGCCTAATGGATAAGGCGTCGGACTTCGAATCCGAAGATTGCAGGTTCGAGTCCTGTCACGGTCGAAACTATTTTGTTTAATTTCAACGATTGAAGCTCGAAAAAAACTTACACCCTCCATGTTTCAACCTCATAAGATGACACTTATTCGTTTTAAGTCGAAATTGAGTATGATTATTTTAATTGAATTTTTGGTATGAGGGAAATTTTTTTCCCCAGGTAACTGTTTTAAAGTGTTAGTAAATTCACATCAGTTTAATTAGCTTTGATTGAAAGTTTCTCGAAATGTAGAAAAAGAACTTGTTCCTGATTTGGTGGTCCTAATTTAGCGTGAGAATCTTAATTAACTTTTGGATGACACAATTCAGACAGTGGAATAGCTCGAAGAAAATGATGGTTTTTAGACTCATGTCTACTTGATTTATCCTTAGCAAGAAAAGCTCGAAGAAAAGCTCGTAAAGCCTGTACCGGTCAAAATCCTGCACAGAACTTCAGTTCATCCCAAAAAGTTCACAAAATTTAATCAGTTCATAAGCCAAAAGTCCCTCACTGCACTCCAACGAAATAAAATAAAACACTTGCCCATTCAAAGACTACAACAATGAATCGAACAACTTTCTAAATAGGTAGACAAGCAGATCACGTAACGGGCTCTGCATGACAGTCGTGTTAGTAAACGAAGAAGAAGGTGTGGCTGACTTACCTCGTCTGCTGGTCGAACAATGAAGAAGACACACGGCCATCAAGAGCTTTTATAGATTCCTTGTTGACGAAAACAATTACATAAAACTAACCCCGGTCGCCCTTGGCCTTGGAGAAAGTCTAGCTCAACGAAGATCACCTCACGGAGAATTATCAAATATGTCTCAAGATTCAAACTGTTCTGGTATAGTCTATCCCAAAAATGGAGGAGCATTAATTATCATACCCTTCTAACAATTAGGTCGGGTTTTACCAAAATGTGCAACTATAAGTCTGGCCTTTAACTCAGAGAAACATCAGAATTTCACTGCATACGA
The DNA here is from genome assembly GCA_947568835.1 of Protonemura montana. Lineage (NCBI taxonomy): Eukaryota > Metazoa > Arthropoda > Insecta > Plecoptera > Nemouridae > Protonemura > Protonemura montana. The sequence goes on from OX387609.1 coordinate 4,524,197, forward strand.
TTGGAAATCGGCTAACATTTCAACTCAGAGTTGAGATTTTGGCAAAACCGGACCTATGCAATTGGTTGATCCAAACTTAATTGCAAATATAACCACTGGTCATCATAAACAGTGTTTAGAGTAAAGATGCTTACATGCATTTAATAAATGAGAATTGGTCGCATGAATTTTAAAATTGGTAAAAACTAGCAGGCGGGTAGATTTCTTCGGTGCGGTTTTACCAAAATTTCGCCTCCTATTTGAAATGTTAGTTGAAACTGTTGCCATGGCGACTTCCAATCACATACAGTGGAATTCAGATGTTTCTGTGAGCTAGAGGTCCAACTTATAGTTGAACATTTTGTTGAAACTGTTGCCATGGCGACTTCCAATCACATACAGTAAAATTCAGATGTTTCTGTGAGCTAGAGATCCAACTTATTGTTGAATATTTCGTTGAAACTGTTGCCATGGCGACTTCCAATCACGTACAGTGGAATTCAGATGTTTCTGTGAGCTATAAGATCCAACTTATTGTTGAACATTTCGTTGAAACTGTTGCCATGGCGACTTCCAATCGCAAGCAGTAAAATTCAGATGTTTCTGTGAGCTAGAGATTTAACTTATTGTTGAACATTTCGGTAAAACTCGACAAAAGTTACACCAAAGCGAAAGGTAATAAAAGTGTCCTGTTGCTCAAAGCGGTATAAAGTTTAGCCGGTGATGAATTACATGACCACGCCGCATCATTTGTTATTGGGGGTATTGATGGGTTTTGCACAGAGAAAAGCACGACGCATTTTGCAACTCGCGTCGTAGCGAGTCTTTAGTTCGAAACCCGATGAAATCAAACATGAAAGTCGAATTCTTAGAACTCGGGAATAAAATACACAATTGCTGATGATTTATTTGAATTGCAATGATCAAACTCATTGTTTTCGATGCGAGTTTAAAATTACAGTCACGTCACTCATTTCATCAGAATCTTCAAATCAAAATCGACACAGATAAATATCTTTTCAATCAGCTGTTCTTTCAAGATTTAAAAGATTCAGTTCGAAAGACAATTACTGGCAACCACAGAAATTAAACCGAAGGCGAGAATCATCACCGTTTTACAGAATTTACATAATAATCCAGTAAACATTCGTGTTTAGAATCTCTCTTGGTCTTTGGTTGGAAAACACAGCGCGTAGAAAGTGTCGACCATGGGCGTGGAGAAATTGTCAAAGGCCTTGTGTTAGATACAAAGTGAAGTTTATTTACCCTAAAAATACATTATATATATATATATATGACTTATTGTTTTTCCCAACTCATACCTAGGCGCTAATGGTTGATTCTTGTTATAGCTGCCTTGTTCGAAGCTTTCACCACGAGGTGCACACGAAGAATCCGACTGAAACGGGTCAAGAATGCAGGAATGGGATGTGGTTGTCGTCTGCGATGGGCTATGATTGTAGAGGAGCGATCAGCCACTTTACGTTACCATGATAAGGGATAGTGGTGCATGGTCTATTTTGTTTTCATCCCTTCAGTACGCTATCTTGGCTGTGAAGATAATATTTCCAAAGTCAGAAACTACAGATAGGTTAGTACTTGCCGAATTATACCAACAATAATACGAACGAGTTGATTTATAACGGGTTTAATTTTTTAGTTCTGTAAGATGATTTAAAAAAAATTCCCCCTAGGGCAGTATCCGCAAAGCAGAGCTGAAAGTTTCAAGATAATCAGCCAATCACAGATTGTGTTTCTTTACTTTAAGGGATTGTTACCATGTTGATTTCAACTACACCCCCAATTTTAGACACTGCTTTGTGGATCCCAACTTGTTCATATTTTGTCATATTTTGAAGGATGATAACAGGAGAAGAGATATTCATGTAGTTGTGCGATTTTAAAATAAAGCTAAAATGAAGATGATCCAAGATGAATCGAGGACAGAGAAAAAAAAACTCTTCGCATTTTCTGTTCAGAAATAGTTTTTTATTCTTGATTATAGTTATAGTGGTTGCGAATTGGTATTTCACTGCTTGCGGTAGTTTCGCCCACGCCGAGAAAACTAATTATTTTCAGTGCATCACGCAAGAAGTGCTAAATTGTGGTATTTCTCGTTTTAAAGTACCTTCATCTGTCCTAAACTCAACTTTATGAATATTTTTTCATTTTTCAAATTTCGCAAATTTTGCAGACAGCTGGAATTATCAGAGTCGATAAATTGAAATCTTCCATCTTTGAAACATGGCGTTCACAGTGCCTCTTAGATACCGTCGAGGTAAGTTGGCTTATAAAGCTTGTCTATAATCCGAAAATATTTAATGTAATCCGATGCCTTTACGCCCTTATTTTAATCGTAAATTCTTCCTTGATTATTTCTCGATGCTTCTAAGGATACAAATCTGTTTTGAAGTCGTTAGTTCTAGAGATTTTAATTAAAATTGTAAGCCGTTTGCGAATTGTTGTTGATAGGACACGTTTCCCACTACATTCCTACTATCTGGCTGCTTCATTTTGATATGTGAAAATATAGAATAATTTTTCACACATTGACCTTAACTAACCTATTTTTCTCTGTTTCAGTCCTTAAATTTTTCGAAGTCCCTAAATCCACTCAAGATGGTTAGGGAGGATAAGACAGCATGGAAGTCGAGCTACTTCGTGAAGTTGATTGTAAGTTCTAAATATTTGCAGCCTAATTGCTGGGTTACTCGGTACCTTTATATTATTGTGAACATGATGACTCTCCAACGCGTCTTAGCCGATGCCAACCACACACTAGAGCTAGCAATAGCTGAACCCACTAGTGTGGGCTTCGACAAAGATGATAATTGGCCAGCCGGCTGTCTGAAGTACTCATTACTTAAGTAGTCATTGTTGTCGAGAATACTTTGTCAACAATCAGCTAAGTTGCTTGTCCTCTAATTTCAGCAACTTGTTGAGGAGTATCCGAAATGCTTCATCGTGGGGGCAGACAATGTCGGCTCGAAGCAGATGCAGCAAATTCGTATGAGTCTCCGAGGAACCGCAGTCGTTCTCATGGGCAAGAACACCATGATGCGCAAAGCCATCCGCGGGCACGTCGAGCAGAACGCCGCCCTTGAGAAGTAAGTACTAGGCTGTATTAAGGACAGAATCTCAAAGTAAGAAATGTTCTCGTTACCAGCTAGAATTGTCGAAACTCTCTCTATGCAGTGATATGCAACACCCAAGTTAAAACCTTTGATCGCTTCACGAAGAATAGTGACAAATCAAACTGAAACAACATATTTAAACACCAACTGTGTTTCCTCCAACAGATTGCTGCCGCACATCCGTGGCAACGTGGGCTTCGTGTTCACCCGCGGTGACCTCGGCGAGGTTCGCAACAAGCTTGTCGAGAACAAGGTTCGCGCGCCCGCCCGTGCCGGTGCGATCGCTCCGTGTCCCGTCGTCATTCCTGCGCAGAACACTGGACTCGGACCCGAGAAGACCTCTTTCTTCCAGGCTCTCTCAATTCCGACCAAGATCTCCAAGGGAACCATTGAAATCATCGTGAGTTACTGATATATAAAGACACTTGTTTGGCCTTTAGTCTTGCAGCTCTTAACAAGGGAAATTAACGTAGGTTCAAGCGTGGAACAGATTCAAGGTGGCCTATCCCATATTGTTCAATTTCTTAAATACTGTGAGTGGTTTGTCAGTTTCCCTTTCTGTGTGTTATGAAATTAACACACATTTTAGAGCTTGGATATGTAAATCCATGAAAGGAGGCAAGAAATACTGTGTAGGAAGGTTTGCTCCTAAAAGTCCATGGTCATTCGGAACATCTAAAAGTTCATTCCCTTGTTAACTGAAATTTAGTAGTTTGGTACCCTACCCAGCAGTCCATGCTTAACATTTTAAATAACTGTTAATGAAATAATTGCATTGGACATTTAGTGGATTGATGACATGATGACTTTCCAACGCATCTTAGCCGATGCCAACCACACATCAGAGCTAGCAATAGCTGAACCCACTGGTGTGGGCGTCGGCGAAGCTGATAGCCAGCCAGCCGGCCGTCTGACGTCAATCCTCGCTCCTAATCGCGACAAGTCCTGGCAGCGAATGTGACCCGAAGTGATGAACACCGACTGTTTCTCCTCCACAGAACGATGTGCACATCCTGAAGGAAGGAGACAAGGTCGGAGCTTCCGACGCCACCCTTCTGAACATGTTGAACATCTCGCCGTTCAACTACGGCCTGCTGGTTCAGCAAGTGTACGACTCCGGTACCATCTTCGAGCCCGCAATCCTCGACATCAAGCCTGAGGACTTACGCATTAGATTCTTGGAGGTGAGGACATTGGACAATGATTACCTGAGGCTAACAGAATTAGAATTACAATAGTGTTTGTAGAATTTTGTAGTTAGTTTATATATTTATAGTGGTATTTCAAATTTTTTGGAAATTGGTCATTATATCACAGGGCAGCGCATTCCATAGTCTTATTGATTGGGCCAAGAAGGGTTGATGGCCCACGTCGTTATTGTACCTAGGGAGGTACATTTTTAGAGGGTGGTCATTTTTGCCAATAAATGTGGGCTTGGAGATCATTTGGGTAATAAGAGACCTTGAAACATAATGTCCTTAAGTGTCTCCTTCTGCAGGCTGTTTCGAATGTTTTTTGCCAGGAATTAGAAGTTAGTTGTTCAGTTTTATGTCGATTGAAAGCAATGTTCAATATGATGATGCTAAAAAGGTTCACTGAACGCTATGACGATCACATTTGACTGTCCCACAGCACTCTGATAAACTTGCTTTCATTGATTTCTCACAAAGTTTTTAAAGTTACAAGTTTTTGATTAACTGCACATGTTAGTTGCAAAGAACGGTCGTAAGACATGAATACCTCTTTTCATCCACTCGTGAGAGCTGATCATGGCTCCAGGAGTCAGCACAAACATAAGAGGAGATAAATTTCGTGAGGTCCGAGCATTTAAAGGCTGCATCTAGCCTTGGACACGTGGACCTCACGATACAAACTAGCAAACTGCACTCAGTTAGAACTTCTAGCTGCTTGCCCTTCACCCAATGGTGCGTTCTTAGCCACTATACCAACCAAATAAGCAATTAGCTTGTGAGCAATTGACGACATGATGACTCTCCGACGTGTCTTAGCCGATGCCAACCACACATCAGAGCTAGCAATAGCTGAACCCACTGGTGTGGGCGTCGGCGAAGCTGATAGTCAGCCAGCCGGCCGTCTGATGTCAATGCTTGCCGTCCCAATATATTCACATTCTGTGCGACTGAATGTGTGAGAGTAAATTTGACGTTGTAGTGAAGAAGGAACAATAGAGGGAACAAGAGATAGAAGATAAAGATATTTAATTAATGGGGTGGGGAGTAAATTATCGAGATTTTAATTGCTTAATCTATCAGAATCTTAGAATTCCCTCTATTGCCAACTTTGGTTCATTGCGATTGGAGACAATGTATCCGTGTTATATTTACCATCTAGTTAGAACACAATTTAGATGTTAAGATATTGTCTAACGGCATTCAGTGAGTAGGTATATTCAGAGGGCTAGCTTTAATTTTAACATTTCTGCTGCGCGAATTGGGTCAGCAACGCGTGGTAATAGTAGGTGCCACCTAATAGCGCTTGCGGTCGTCAGTGTTAACAAACCTGTACAATAAAAGTATAATGGCTCAAGATGTATGTACATCAATTGAAGAGGTTAACTTTAATAAGATTGATTGAGCGAATACCAACTCAAATGCGAGCAATCTGCGAGAAATAACGAAATGCAATTTCTTGACACTTGTATTGACTGACTTTTAGCGTCCCCTTTTTTTCTCGCTATGGTAGTATTCTAACAGGTTCCATCAAGTGACCTTGTTAGCGCTGCACTCGATACAATGATGATAAACTTACAGCAGAGGTCAGAAAGTGGTTCGGATTCGTTTTGATGAAGAACTTTGGCCGAGGAATTGTCTGTCATAGTTACTCTGAGTTCCATAACAGAGAGTTTCTCATGTTTTCGCGAGTATTATATTGATTATATTGCCCGTGAGTTTTCTAGGCATGCCAGAATGTTCAATATGATGATGCTAAAAAGGTTCACTGAACGCTATGACGATCACATTTGACTGTCCCACAGCACTCTGATGAACATTTCTTTAGTAGCTGTCTAGTTGAGTCTTTTATAAATCTAGGATTGTAGCAAGGAGGTTGGTTTAAAGTTGGACCCAGCAAACTGAATGTATTTACCATAGTGTCAGCTTCAAATAATATTCTTTATTAACTTCCGCAATCTGGCCTGCAGACAGCAGTTTCATTGCAGACAGCAAGGTGATTTTGGTGCCGAGTACATGATATGGGCAGAATTAAACATTAGAAAGGTTTTAGATAGATTGAGGGTCACTTCCACTGAGATAAACCCTACTGTCAAAGTTTTGACTAACGCCTATGCCACCGATATGAAATCCAGGAGCATATCTAACGACATTTTCTTGTTTTGCAGGGTGTGTCCCGTCTCGCTTCGGTCTGCCTGCAAATCAGCTACCCGACCGTGGCTTCCGTGCCGCACAGCGTCGTGAACGGATTCAAGAACCTGCTGAGCATCGCCGCAGCCACGGACATTGAGTTCAAGGAAGCGATGACGGTCAAGGAGTTCCTCAAGGACCCCAGCAAGTTTGCGGCCGCCGCCGTCGTGGCAGCGCCAGCAGCCGCGGCTCCCGCCGGCAAGAAGGAGGAGAAAAAGAAGGAAGAGAGCGAAGAGGAGGAAGACGACGACATGGGCTTCGGACTTTTCGACTAAGCTGCTGCTGCGAGGATCTGCAGTTTCATCGGGGACAGTTCAAGCGAGTCGATACCTTTCGGGGTACGAGCTCGTGCGAACGGGTGTTCGATTTTGCTGCGGGCTTAGTGGGGGCTGATCTTTGATGCTGCTTTTGCTGAGAGCCAGACGTCTTGCAAAATAAACTGACAAGATAAACCGATTTTGTGTGGTGTATTTTTCTTTTCTTAAGCAATACCTTACATTTAATGTACTTCCAGTAAGTGTGTGCCCTGTCACAGCTTCTCTTTAGACAAACGAGTTCTTGGTTTTTATTAATTTGGCAGGACATTTTCTATACTTGTATTATCGGATATCTACTTTTTTTCTTCGTTGAGATAAAAGCGCAGTCAAGTAAGTTGGCAAGCCTGACCGAAATATCTTGATTTGAAATTCGTGCTAAAAATCTTAGTACATTGACCTGCCACTTACGAGTTATGTAAGCGGCATGTCAAATCTTGTGGGCGTGTTGAGTGCGGTCGGCATTGGGAGGCCAGCAATGTCCTTCGGAAGATAAAAGACACCACGTATTTAGTCGATAAATCATTAGCTATTTTTGTTGCACAATCTTAACCAAGAGGGTGATTTGCAGTTTATTCAAGACGTAACGCCGGTCGCGCTGTCATTTACTTCTCACATTCCTACTTGACAAGTCGATACATTCTCCTCCCTAACCTTTCTACTTGCAACACGCATTTGCTTTTGAATAATGGGATTGCTCACTGAAGGAAGTCCACTGTCTTGGGAAGAAACTAAAGCTCATGCTGATCACGTCCGAAAACACGGAGTCAAACAGTTTATTAACTTGTACCGACGCCTGAGAGATCGACAAGGGGATATCTTGAAATGGGGCGATGAGGTATGTCAACTGTCGGGTCATTTTTACTTTACACCTAGGACATACTGTTTTTTTAAACCAGTGAATAAAAACTTCTTTGTATCTGTAGGTCGAGTACATTCTAGTCAAGTTTGACGACGAAAAGAAGGTGGCAAAAGTGTCATTGAGAGCTCCGGAAATATTACAAGTTCTGAACGAGAAAGAGTTGCAGGATCCAGAGTGAGTATCACACTTACCGATAAAAATTGTAGAATGGCTAAACTTATGTCAAAATATGCTTTTCTGATTTAGCTTCTTTTTCGATTCTAGTGGAGTTAAATCCTTGTGGCGGCCCGAGTATGGTTCTTACATGATTGAAGGGACTCCGGGCAAACCCTATGGAGGGTTACTTGCTCATTTCAACATCGTCGAAGCCAACATGAAATACAGAAGGGAAGAAGCTGCATCACTTTTGAAGGAGGGAGAAGTTTTAATGTCGCTAACAAGTTTTCCTAGACTTGGATGCGTCGATTTCACGGATCCCCCAACTAAACCAACACCAGGAGAGGGAGCATCCACAAGTCTGTTCTTTCCAGACGAGGCTATCTTCCCAGGACATCCTAGGTTCAGGACACTTACCAGAAATATCCGGATGAGGAGGGGAGAGAAAGTGGCCATTAACTTGCCTAGTAAGTTACAATATTTATAAACAGTTCTTTCTCTCATTTGACAACAATAAATAATTAATTTCTTGCATAATATTGTAAATAGCTAAAATGCTTGAAAAGGCTGTATAAGTTAATTTGTGAAAATTATGGGAAAAGTAATGAAGGGAATGAGGGAGAAAAAATACTGACCCTTGGAAACATGATGTTGCAAAAAAATTGTGTTGTTAATTTATGTTGTCTAATTGCATGTTGTCACTTGATAAGCATTTGATTAACTTAACATGTACTATATTATTTATTTTTATCTTCTGCCTGTACTGTTCTGAACTATAAACAACTAATCTAATTAATTAGCCGGTTATAGCTGACTTAGCCTTACATTGCATTATGCATATTGCAACACTTCTCTATGTAGTAGCAATGGTAAAAGCCAACACACCAGCCTAGAATTACCGTTCTTGTTTAATTCAAGTAGGTTTCAGAAAATATCTGCTATAGACACTGGGGTCAGTTTAGTTAACATGATCATAAAACAGATTGTAAAATCTTTACACTAATTATGCACCTTTTAGCACCCCTCAAACCAATTTTTGCACCCCCACCCGAAACTAACTATTCGCTGTTAAGGCTTGTCCTGCTAAAATTCAACTTTCTTTGCCCCAAATTTTGCTCTAATCTTACATCTTTTGCACCCCTAAATACAAATTATTTTTTGTTTACTTATTAACAAAATTACCAACTGTCTTATATGTTATTGGCTTTACTGCAAGCGTATTTATAATATTCTTTAACTTACAGTCTTCAAAGATACGAACACTCCCTCGCCGTACAAGGAGGATCTCGGAGAGCATGGCAAAGCAGCTCTGCCAGACCACGTTTACACCGACGCGATGGGATTCGGAATGGGATGCTGCTGCTTGCAGCTCACGTTTCAAGCTTGCAACATCGGCGAAGCTCGTACACTATACGATCAGCTCACACCGCTCTGTCCAATCATGGTGAGTACAAACACATTTGTTTTATCTGTGGGTCATTTAAAATCACTTTTGGCAATGTAATTATGCAAGGTATGTGTAAAGGCCAGTATGACCTATGCTTACGAGTCTTTTGTCTCAGCCTAATTGCCTTTTGCCCTTGTTCTATTTTATCTACTAAGCTTGTAAATTAAAGACTTTAAGACAATGATAAAAATGTAAGAATCAAATTGTAATGCAAATAGAGTGTCAAAAAGTTGGATACTGAATATGGTGAAGATTGAAAGAGAGAGGAAACACAACTTACCGGAGAAAATAAATAGTGCTTTTGTCAAGAAATTATCAAGATTTCTACCAATTTCTCGACAAGTACACTCGCAACGCCAATTTTCTTCTCCAGTAAGTTACGATCCCTTTCTCTTTCCTTCTTCACCACAATCAGAATACAATTAAGAGTTTTTCACAAATCAGCTTTGGCTTTCTTTACCTAAGAAATATATTAAATATTGACATGAAAAAGTCACACAAATAACTTACAAACATCATGTGCCTTTGGTATGTAGGAACTGTATATTTTGCAAACACTCTGTTTCTTCAACTGTATCCATCCTATGATCAACTGACACCCGTTGATCAAGCATGCAGTAAAATGGACAATCACCTACCGCTAACCTTTCAGCTGGCGCTAACAGCCGCCTCCCCGCTCCACCGTGGCCACGTAACCGACGTCGACTGCCGGTGGCACGTGATCTCGTGCTCCGTCGACTGCCGGACAAAGCAGGAACGTGGAGAAGTGCCGCTGACAACCGACAAGTTTGTCATTCCCAAGTCTCGGTACGACTCGATCGACTCCTACCTCTCCGACCACGGCGAGAAATACAATGACGTTGCCGTGCAGTATGACGAGGCCATCTACAAGCAGCTGCGCGAAGCTGACATCGACCACCTCTTGGCACAGCACATCGCACACTTGTTCATTCGCGATACAGTGTCGCTGTTCTCAGAGAAAGTCAACCAGGATGACGAAAAAGATACTGACCACTTTGAGGTTAGAAATCAGAGAGTGTTTTGCTGTTTTGTTGTTTTGAGATGCTGGAAGTAACGTGTAGTTAAGTAGGAAAGTACAAATGAGCTTCAAATTCTGTTTAATTATTATATGAGACTGCAGAATTATTGTATGTGGTAGGGGATATGCTTTCCCAGTTTCTCCAAACTAACACCAACTTACAAACCTTGCTAAGATAAGTGAAAAATAAACCGTATTGGTCATTATAAAATGCAACCACAAATTTAACATTAATGCTTTTGCAGACAAATATATTCAAAGATAAAATATAGTTCTATATTTTAAGCCAGTGTAGTATTTCCTAGCCATGTTATTTGTTGCTTAAAAAATCTGAGATTTTTAATATTTACATTTTCCTAGCTTGATGCAGCTTGCCAATCAAACTCACAAATCTGAACTTGTCTTTTAGAACTGAAGCTCATTTCAAGACAACATTAGGTTAGCTTTGAATTGAACTGATTCCGTGATTATCATCTTATTGAACCTCGTTTCTCCTCGCAGAACATCCAGTCCACCAACTGGCAGACGATGCGTTTCAAGCCTCCGCCGCCGAACTCTTCGATCGGCTGGCGCGTTGAGTTCCGACCGTGCGAAGTGCAGATCACCGACTTTGAAAACGCGGCCATCGTTTGCTTCGTGGTGCTGCTCACACGCGTCATTCTTTCGTACCAGCTGAACTTCATCATTCCAATCAGCAAGGTAAGTTTGCGCTTGGAATTTCTTTCAATCCCAGCCATAGCCATCAAGGCAACGATAGACTTTGATGAACAATGTCGTGTCAGTATCCTGATTTCTAGAACAGAATTTGTTGTGTTTAACTGGTGCCATGGCAACTGGTCTAATGGCGTAGGTGAATAAGTGGATAATGACGAACTTAACCTAGCCTTGGCGAGAGAAGAGGAAACCCGGTACTGGCATGTGGCCTACTCCTGTGGAAGAGCATCAAGGGGACTGATAAGATTTTACTGTAATACCATCCAGTCATTTAGTAGTTCATCAAAAACATAAAAAAATACGTAAAACTTCAGTTTTTTGTCTGTTCTTGACTTCTTTTTTAACCAAATCTGTTTGAGCATAGCAATCACAACTGGCATAGATTTTGATTTGGGTTCGTTTTTGAAAAGAAAACTAAAAAAACTTGCCCGTGCCGGTACTGGCATTTATATATTTTATTCATTCATTCACTGGCAACACTAGCTGGTGTTTTGACAGCCAGTACATGCCAACCTAATTGCAACCTAGATGCAATCGCCCACTAAGAGTGTGTTTCCTCGCTGGCAGGTGGACGAGAACATGCGTAAGGCACAGAAGCGAGACGCGTTGCTGACAGAGAAGTTCTGGTTCCGTCGCGACGTCACCACCGGCGTTTCACCGCCGTCGATGTCGCCGCCCTGCGCCGAGGGTGCGCCGGAATTCATCGCAATGACCATTGACCAGGTCATCAATGGAAAGGTGACTCACGCTTTGCACAAGGAAATCGGGAAAATTCTCTCTTTCATCGTGTTTGGTTACAATAATAATTAAGGACGTTTCCTAGAGCGGCCATTCATAGCCACAGTAAAAAAATTGGTAACACTGTGCTAATTAAATAATTTCACCCTTTTAACTCTGTCCTATTAACTCTGTGCTATTTGACAGCAAACTTTTTCACTTTTTGTAAATATCACTCCATAGGATTAGTTGTTTTGTCTTTGCTGAGACTCACCTGTGTGTCACCTGAAACCTAGATTGCCTTCTTGATAACATCACTGTCGTAGCACCGGTAGCACCTTCGTAATACAACTTTATCATCGTTGAAGATTTCCACTGTAAATTGGAGATGTGATAAAATTAAATCCCATCAGTCAAAGTATTTGGCACAACGGTAACACTGGCCGTTCAAGTGGCCTCAAAATTCTACAAAAATCTGAACTGCACTGAAAAATGTAAAGTACATATTTGCCAAGCTTTCAAACAATTGAAGTTGTTTCAAATTCAAGTCATTTTTTCAATTCTTTAAGTTTTGAAATCAAACTATCCTCCAAATTCCAACCTTTGCACACTCCAAGCAAACGCCTTCTGGTCTTGTTGCAGCCAGGAGAGTTCCCTGGACTGATCCCGCTGATCAACAACTACCTGAGCTCGATGGACGTTGATGCCGACACCCACTGCACGATACAGCAGTACCTGAAACTGATACAGCGCCGTGCGTCCGGGGAGCTCAAGACCACTGCCAGCTGGATGCGCAGCTTCGTTCAAGCTCATCCCGACTACAGGTAGAGGCCATGACCTACATATCAAGCATGAGTTTTCAACCGAACGGTTTGGCATGTTGGAAAGACCGGTTCTCGTTACATCATCGATGTTCAGCAACACTGCGCTGAGTCAGGTACTGGATGGGTGACCATCATACATATGACCAGTTTTGTTCGGAAGAGAGGTTGGAGGGATGAAAGTTAGTACAGCAACTTCATTCGCCTTGCTTATCAGCCTTCTGACAGCACGGATTTGTGGAGGAATCCTGCTGTTTGCATTGTAGCGTACTTAAGAAGGGATGTTAAGCTGGTGGTCCCCTTGGTGCTTTTTGACGAGAGTAAGCTACGTGCCAGTACCAGGTTTTGCCTTCTTTCTAGGCTAGGTTAGGCTCATCATCATCCTTACTATCATCATTATCCACATCATCATCATCCACTCATTCACCGATGCCACTATACCAGAGCCACACTGCCCGTTGTCAAAACAGTGCATCGTAAAACCCCACAAATCAATTAATCTACTGGGTTTACAAAAAACGGCTCAATAATAGTGCATTTGCTCACATTTGGGAGATCTTGGTTATCCTTGTAACTGGCTATCTGGCTAACAACTGGTTTTTTGTTTGTTATCGACAAGAACTGTCTAACAGCCTTCTGTCTCCAGGCACGACTCGATAGTCAGCGATCGCATCAACTACGACCTGCTGCGCGAGATCAACGACATCCAGACACGGAAATCGAAGTGCCCAGATCTGCTCGGGCCGTGCCTCCAGTCCAAGACGCAGGAGAACATACCGGCTGCTGTGGAAAAAGCGGAACATTGCGGCGGTAATAGCTGCTGAGCAGCGACCGAGGTACGTGCAATGTGGTGTTAGGAGATATAGTGCGGGTCGGCTGTTGCTTCTCTATTTGTCTGGATTAGATTTAATGGAATGCTTCTGACAAAGTGATGCTAGTCTTATGTCATTTGCAATTAAGTATATGCGTTGAGTGTAGGTTATAGGTAGAGAAACAACGTCAATGTTACAGTCTCTGCGTGAAAGATGGCTGCCAAATGAATAACTTACCGACAAAAATGTAGAGTACCGGAACATCACGTCAAGTGGAGCTACTGTCGTTTGAAATTTAATTTCGGTATTTCTCGTAGGTAAACTCGCTTTTGAGACTTTTAATGCTCAAAAAATCTCCATCAATTTTTACCTCAACGATTGATATACATGTAACGATATTAAACCTACGAGAAATATCGAAATTAAATTTCATACGACAGTGGCTCCACTTAAAGTGATAAGTGATAAGTGATATTGGTTTCCTGTCCAAAACCGACAGTGGCTTAACTTCGGTGGTACTTTATTACCGGTTATGTTTGTTTGAGTTAGCACTATGATTTCGTGACTTTCTCAGTTGTTAACGTGGCATGTCCGCGATCAGTAGAGACTGTTGTCACTGAATTTGGACAACGGACAATCTAGATTCAAACATTTCTTGCTGATACCGTTTTTATAATTAATCCGTTTCCTTTCAGAATCTTTTCGAGCCCCTTGAGAAGAACACGAAGATTTAGCAATATTTTGCCAACGTTAGATTCAAAGAATCTACAGGTATGATAGGTTACTTTGGCAACGATGCTTAACAAATGGTAATCGGCGAATCATTCGCATCTTTTCGGAGGCTAATTCCGACGAGGTTACCGTATTTTATTGCCTTAAATACTAGCATGGATCAAATTGGGTAGAGATCAAGAGATGGAAAGCTAGCAGAAGAATTTAATAGTTAGCAGATTCCGTAGATCGGAATCGATTTCACCAGCAGCCGTTTTCTTTATAAGTGATACACGCGTGTGTGATTCACACTTAGATTTTCATATTTTATTCGCTGGATGTTGTAGAATGTGGAAATATGTTAGCAATGTTATTGATGTTAGATCGGGTTATTATTCATCAGCTATGCCTACTTACCGGTTTCGTTCTGGTAGGGCGTAGAGCGCAGTCGACGTAGTATGTTCAGCATTCCTGTAGCCTGTTACTTAAACGCGTTTTTGAAATACATTTTAGGCGTCAACGGCCGGTTTTTCTGTTTAATGTTGCAATTTTTAAAGATAGTGTATTTTGGTAAATATTGGAAGCTTTAAAGGCCTGGTATTAGAATGTAAAATGCAACGATCACGCTCTTTTTTTACACTTTTGCCAATATAAGAATACATTTATTAAAACTGAAAAGCTAAAAACTGTACCTATTGTTGTGAAATCTGATTTTAATTGCAAATTCTTGCAATGCACAAAGTATTTCATTTTTAGGAACACTTATCACATCTCAAAAATTGGTGCCCAAATGGGGAACGAACCCCGATCTCCACCTGTCGCGGTTATTGCTCTAACCAATTTTTGAGAGGTCATAAGTGTTCGTAATAATCAAATGCACTTATTTTTATTCCTATTTCCTATAAAAACTTTAAGTTCTCTAATGTTTGTTAAATTTTATCCAGATCATATATCTGTGTTTTACCTCAAATGCCTAACGTTAATATGCTTTTGCCATGTTAACAAACTGTTAACTGACAGAAAAACCGACCGTAAATCTTTGTTGACAGCTTTAGATACTTTGAACTTTCAATATTTGTTGCTATTGCAATAACCGTCAGGGCTAATCATTTTGGTGCATACTATTGCTATTATATACTGCTATTATTATATATTGTTACTGCAGTTTATTCACGATGACTTTATCCTTGATTGTGTCCTGGCCTATTTATCTTGCACAACGAAACAATCTCTAGATGTCAACGGTGCAAAAATTTAGTTCTACATTAGGTCCATCTTCCTTTGAAAACAGGGTGGTATTAGAAGGAGAAATAATATTGTGAATCAGTGCTAAGAGGCTGGATATTTACTGTGGTGAAGAAGGAAAGAGAAAGGGAGTGCAACTTACCAGAGAAGATAATTGCCGTCGCTTGGTGCACTTGTCGAGAAAGTTATAGAATTCCGAGAATTTTAACGTTTTGGCATGCTGCCGATTGTGCTAGGAATGCTAATTCAATGCAATCGTTAAAATACTTTTCTTTTTCATGACTAACATTTTCTGTTAATCTGAAAACAAAGAACCGTGTTTGCCAAACAGTACTATGGGGAGGAAATAATAACCGACTAAACCCTTCTTGATATTTGTTTCAATCCTAGTATTTTCTTTATTTTTTTTTAACAATCGCCAATCACTTGAAAACATTTTAAACCAATACATCCACTGATCTAAAAAAAACAACAAAAAAAAAACGGGTTATTTACTAATGGTATTTAATCTTCCAGTTCTTTTTAGGAGATGCCTTATGTGACAAGTCTTTCTCAGCTTCCATTAGAGTACTAATTGAAATAATTACAATATATAATAATTCTAATCACATGTGATTAGAATTTGGACGTTGTGAGTTAAAAACTTACAATATATAAAATTGGACCTTGGTAGATCCCTCCCCACCACACCCAACCCCACCCATTCCAAAGAAACAAACAGAAGAAGTGAACAAGAAAACCAGAATAAAAAAAGCCTTCAAAGTTCAAACCATAGGTTACCAAGAAAAGATTCCCCCTATGAGATACCGTCTCATAGATGTCTTGAAGTTAGGACGTCAGTAAAAGGTGAAGTCCTCCACGAAACAAGAACACGCGCTAGGAACCTCGAAGACATCCATGACCGGCCGGTGGTGAACGTTGGACGGGTCGACGGACAGCAGCTGAACGAACGTTGTCCGCTGTACGCACGAAGATTTGTAACAAGGTGGCAGGTACTCGCACTTCTTGCCTGCATAGCTGGAGAAACAAAAGAAACGTACGCATTTCATAATGCAAATATGAGGAATCCGAGGTACAATTGTAATGTTACTTCAAGTTGAGAGTACAGTGAATTTCTTTCTGTCCTTCAAAGATTTTTCAATTCAAAATTTGTATTGCTGCAATGGGATTAATCTGACTTACAAGCAATCATTATGTTGATAGTGTAGGTTTCTGAATCTGACATTCTAGTCTAGAGAACTGGCAAATTATTATTATATAATAAGCAAACATATTAAACAAGTATATTTCTCAGTGTCTTTAGAAACATGTTATACGTTCAAAATCGACCGATTGGATATAAATCATTCTGAAACTTAACAGGAAAGTCCTACGCACCTGCACGTCTCCACCATAATGGTCTGGGGGAACTTCTCCGTATTGACTACCGCCATCCACTGGTCATTCCGGTTCCGTGCCCATCCCGGCCGCAAAGGGGTCATCTGCGTCTCGCAAACAAATCGCCCGTTTGCAGAGTTGTTTCGAGCCGATTGCTGCTCGAGAGGATATGGTTGCGAAGCATGGTACATGCGGTGAGCCTGGGCGTGGTACAGGTCTAGCGTCTCTAAGACCTTGGCCCTGGAAGGACAGAGAAGCAAATAACTGGTAGAAAGCTTTTCACGAAATATATCAATGTTTCAATTTCTTAGGGTTAACAGAGAGCTGCATATGTTCTTAGATCAAAATGCACATATTTTAAATCATCTATTGTACTGCTAGGTTGTACTACAAAGTATCTTTCCCCGTATAGACGAGAAGTTAAGCGATACTTTAAGCTAATGGAATAGCGAGGATAATTCAATTGAGTGTATTGTGGACAGAAGACAAAATATCCTTCAAATCTCTTCATTTTGTTAATTTTTGACTCTGAAATATTTTGCCATTCAACTCACATGGGGTATCCATCATCATGCCGGCAAAAATTTTCGTTACCAGCACAGTTGGGCTTCGGTGCCCGGATGGCTTCTTTCAGCGGTTCATTGTACGGCTTATCCTTGAAGTCCTTGGGGTTTGACTTCGTGTAAAGCGTAACGATGCCGGGGCGGGTCTTCAGGTTGAAGTCTTTGGCTCGGTCTGTGATCGCGTTGGCAGACGCCAGAATAATGCAAAGCACGGTCAGCGCTTTCATCTTCTGCGACGAACTTTGATGCACCTGACGTTTGCATTGAATTATTTTGGGTAAAAATAAAAATAGAACTGAAATGTGTCTTGGAATGAGTAGCTTGTTGGAACTGTTAGCTTTAATGTTGATCTTTATTGCCATAGTCGTGAAAGAATTACGATATCATATTCAATTAGCAATCACAAATCGTCACCAGATAAATAAATTCGTCTTCTTTCAACTTTTTAGGTTATAAGTTTGGTCCATTAAACGCACACTTCTCTAAAGAAAATAATAAATACAAGATGATAGTCTTTGAAAAAAAATAATTTTGAAACAGGCAAACGTAGACAGAGTAACAAAGGCAAATTTTGCAACATTTAGGGGCTAGGTACTGTGTGGCAGTGACTTTCTTCTACTATTAAATTAAACTCGTAATAAAATTCACTTTTCTTACCCAGATTTTTATAGTAATCCAGGTAATACCAACCTTTCCTATGGGCTATGGTTCGGCATTGAACATTTGAAAGAGCCCTAAAATAGTTTTCTACGCTTGCAACTACAAAATTATTATTATTTTCTTACCTCCGACAAAATCCTTCCTTGGCAAGTTGATGCCCACGACTAGTAACTACCCAAGTGCAGTGTACATATTCTTAATGATACGCTCTTATTTCGTGTGGGTGCATGTTTTATTGCACTTGAGTGCATAGGCGACCGAGCGTTGCATGCATTATGTAAATAATTGTTACTTTCCTTTAAGAATTTCACTGTAACTTTTACTTTTCTCTTTAATTAAATTAGATTGCTTAAAAGTGATTACATCATATAGTGGTCCTATCAAAAATAAGTTATCATGAATTTTGAATATAATTGCAAATTGTGTTATGGCTTTGTGAATAATTACGCGACACTTGAGTAAGGACCCATTAGTTGTCATTATAAGGCAATCGTTTGTTTGACGCGTGTAACATATCATATGCATAGTTTTCAAAAAATTCACTTAGAATAGTAAACAATAAGCCGGCACAAGCAACAGGAAAATAAATAATTAATGTACACTACACTTTACACTACACTTTGCAATTCCTTGCAAGCTGAGAGAACACAAAGCAAATTTTCTAGAGAATATTTTTGTACAAGAATCCATAAAAAAGACAAAACTTCCAAAAGACAAAATGCAAAATCAGTTACGTTCAAGCTCTTGCGGGAAACGCTGTTTTGGAACATTTTATTAATTATTTAGAAATTGTGGTTTCCCTCTAGTGCACTAATGTTCTTTATTTAAAACCTGTCCTCTATTAAAATTTAAATCAAAGTATAATCAATCTTTGTCTCACCTACCGTGTTTCCACCATTGCCAACAGATCCTAACTAATCTAAATTCAAAAATTCAGTTGCTTTTCTCAGATTTTTCGCTTGGGTGACTTATAATAGACCAATTGCAAGATACCTTGAAAGTAATTCGTCCAATCAGACAAAGCCAGGAACTACCTTGCCCAGTCACTGGCACCACGGTTCGTTGCTTTGGGATCTTCGAATGATTGACTCTAGATTATAATGCTTCCTCTCAGGTTTTACGTAGTGCGCAAAGGCTAGAAAATGAAAGGGTTCAGTGTGAAACAGATGAAAAAAGTTAAAACTCACAGCGTAGGCAAGGTTCAATTCAAAATGTTATTTCATGACTATGAAGCCAATTGCAATAAGTACATAAATTAACAAATAAAAAATTCAACACAATTATCTTTTTTTAAGATATCAATATTTCCAAAGTACAACTCAGATTTAATCTTCAGATTTTGCAGCCATTCAAAACATTTACTTTTGAACAACAAATGCTGGTGGTGTCTAGCAATATTCAAACTTACCTTGTTAGACCAAAGACAAGCAGACTTCGAAGGTATTTAATACATTCAACCAACTTCACAAAGAAACTGGAGAAATAGTTGCGTTCGAAGATTGAAAACTATGTACAAAATTCTTCAGGCTAGACTTACACCTTGTATTGTAAAATGATTCAAATAGTAAGTAGCATTCTTAAATTTAAGATTTATGGCAGACATCTAAAATTATCATAAATATGGAATCGTACTGTCCTTTCTCACACACAAGCTTGGCTCATGTAGGTATTCTAATTATTTATTTTTATTACTTGCTAATTATTGAAAATAAATATTTTTGCCCTGAAAGATCATTATTTGCAGTTTGATCAGCAACAGAAAAAAATTAATCAACAACACCCTTGAAGAAATAAAAACAAATCAATAAAAAGCAAAAAAAAAAAAAGAAAAAAAAAAGTAATTCTATTCAAATTTGATGAACTCCAGTAAACTTTGTGAATCATGTCCTTATTTGCGTAACAGCAGTTCCTTGTGAGTACAAGCCGTATTCTAGTTGTGCTCTTTGGTTCAGAGGAAGAGGAGGTTTGCTTGATCAAGCAAGTAATTTATGCCTTACATAACAAATGGTCTTTTTCTATCACGCTTTTATTGCACATTGCAAGTATTTGCTCAGAACATTGAGTCAAGAAAGAGATCAGAACATTTGTCGAAGATCAAAACATTTATAACCAAAGGATATAACTAGTAAGTGTTTATAACAATTAACTTTAAAAATTCCATAGATTTTTTCAATATATTTTTAATGGAAATTTAAGTGACGGATTGTGACCCGTGAGGGGTGTCAACAGGGGTAGAATTTCAAGGGGAGTTGAATGCACACCCCTGTTTGAACCTGCGATGGAAACTTACCGCGTTTTTCTTGATTTCCTTTTGAGAATTCTCCGAATTCCTCGACTCCCAACGCCTGGGCTGTAGACATGGCATAAGCGCATAT
Source organism: Protonemura montana (assembly GCA_947568835.1). Taxonomy (NCBI): domain Eukaryota; kingdom Metazoa; phylum Arthropoda; class Insecta; order Plecoptera; family Nemouridae; genus Protonemura; species Protonemura montana. The sequence goes on from OX387609.1 coordinate 4,544,503, forward strand.
GTGTACGATGGATAGCCTACCCATCAAAATTCACAAATAAATATTACTGCAAGATGTGATTTATTTTTATCTTGTTTTATTAACTCCCTGCTGAAGGTACCAGAAAATGGAACGGTGGAGAAACGGGCTGGGTTTGTATCACGTCTGGTACACTATTTTTGACTAAGAAACAATCACCTACCATTATTTTTAGGGTATTGTCATGAAACTCTCGTCGGTCTTCATCACGTCCGTTTGGCGACGAGTGAAGATCGCTCTCACTCCCAGCATCCGGAGGCAGAAGGTCGTTGGTTCGAAGCCCGGTCTGCTTGTTCGGAGCAGGTAAGTCACATGAGATCAATATCTGTTTGTGTACAACTAATGGATAGGTATCAATCGTTACAGAGAAAACATACATCTCTTCTCCATGGAGTAATGAGATCTTCGCCAGGTGCTATTCAATTACGCGATACTCTCTATGTCGATGATATGGTCTCAGTGGCTGAATGGTAAGGTCGTTACCTAACGTGAACTTGATGAGACTTGGGTTCGAATCCAGTTCGGTCCTCTTTTTGTTCTTTATCAAGTGGCGACTGGCATACATTGTACGCTGCAAGTGTTGCATCACGCATTCATCTATAGAAACGCTCAGGATATTATTTTCATTACACTGAAGTCGTCTCCCGCAATTCATGTATCTCTTATTTCTCTTGTTAAATCGTCTAGTCACGGTGGCTGATTGGAAAAGTCGCTACTCTCGAAGTCTCTTCGGACGAGACCGGGTTCGAATCCTGCCAATTTCGCATTTTGGTCTTCAGTAAGTAGCATCAGGAATTTGTTCTGAGAGACAGATTGCATCACCTGTGTGATAACAAATCGACCAGGTAGCATATGTCCTCGTAGCACAGCGGGGTAGTCAGGAAGTTATAAGTGTGGGGTACGTAGTTCGCTTCCCGGCGCCCCCAAATTTTGTCTATCGGAGCCCTCGTACTTGGAACATAGTTTAAGTGAAGGCATGAGGGGGAGAGACGGACCGAAGGATAATTTTGAAGATTTTTTTACTAAGTCCAAAAACGAAGGCATTTATACGACTTCCACCAATCTGTTAACATCAGGGCAGCGTGGCTCAGTGGTAACGTGCTAGCTTCGGAGCTGGGACAGGAATTCTAATCATGGGTTCGAACCTGGCCAAAGTCAAGTTTTGAAAGCGGCCAGGGACTTTTTTTTTTTTTTTTTTTTTTTTTTTTTTTTTTTTTCGCGGACAGGATGAGGGGTAAGTGTTTTTTGGAATACAAAGAACTGTGTAAGAAAAATATTGTTTTTTATTGTTAGTCATGGCAGTACATTATCAGCAGCATAAAAAAAGTTGCATTTGAAAAAACTTCTTTCCACTAAGTTTTTTGAATGCTAAGTGAAGAACAACTAATTTTCCTAATGTTTTGCAACTTATGCAGTTATCAAGGGTTAAAGAAGTCCTAAAATTTCTCTGATAACAAAAAGAACCACAAAAATATAAACACTTACTTTTACTCAAATAATTACCCTAAGAATTACTGTTGGTTAACGTTGTGGATATTAGTTGTTCTTTGCTTAGCATTCAAAAACCCAGTTGAAAAGAGTTTTCTCAAAACCAGTGCAAAAGTTCTTATCCCATTCCAAGCCACGATTCAACACCAACAACCATCTCAAGTTCAAAGCAGAACACAAAACAGATTTCAGACCGTCCTGGAAGCTATTGGGTAGCTACATCCAATAAACAAAATCAAAATAAGTTTTACATTTCAGTTGACCGGTGCTTTTCTTTGGAGGAAGCTTAAGAACAGCTGACAGTTTCCCGAGATCTCTGTCCCAGTGACCTTTTGCTTCTCATCCTGCAGCTGTTTAATTTGTATCAAAGAGCAATGCTTATTATGTCATATATAATTATGCGTGTTTTTTCCGATGTCGAGAATTGATCGCGGTGATAAAATAAAAACCTTGCTTTTCTCCCCGAGGGACGGAAAGTGAACAAAGCTGGTCGTCTTGCGTTGACGTAGATCGATGTTTCCCCAGTCGAGTTATCCTTCTGTTAGGTGCAGCGGGTTGACTTTCACGGCCAAGAGGGGAGGGAACGCCAACCTGCAAAATGAGTGAAATATTAAGGCACGTCAGGACAGCCAACTGTGCCAGACTGGCAAGCTAGCAGGTTGCAACTCTGGTTGTTTGTTTATTGGGATTTAACATAGCACTGTTTTGACAACAGTCCAGGTGGCACAGGTCTAATGGTGTCTGTGAATGAGTGGGTGATGATGAAACTAACCTAGCCTAGAAGGGAAAATGTAACAAAATTAGCGATAAAAAAATGTGTCGCTGGCCTCATATCTGGTTCATTTTTCAAAAATCGCTTGTAATCGTTTATTAAATTAAGGTTCAACTGCCTTACAATTTCAACAGCCTTTGTCTAGAATTAGTTGTAAAATGTATGCTCTAGAAATTGTCATTTAACTGAGGTAAAAAATAGTGACAATAGGGAAATCTCCTTAAGATTATTATTTAATTCTTATCATTGTGTTCAAATACGCGTTTAAAATAAAATCTGACATATTTTTCTTTTTATAATCCGATCATAACTTTTCTATTTCTATTTGTTTTAAGAATGGCTAAAATATAACTTCTCGTGGTGGGATGAAAACGAGCTGTGAAGTCAGAAATAGTGTTCTGACGTCATTTTGGGTCTCCTTTGCGTTCGCTACTGTTTCTTGAGGTTTTTTGACGTCATACTGACGTCAGATATCACTTCATGTCATAAAAAATGGCGACCCTCGTTTTCGTACGAGATTAAAACGCAAACATTTTAAACAGGTATATTTTAATCAAAATTGGATTTAGAAGAAAACAAAAAAATACGTGTTCCTTATTTTCTCAAAAAAAATAAATAAAAAAAATAGTTTCAAATTTAAAGAGATTTCCCTATTGTGAAAATATTGATATCTAGCGTTGCTCTGAATTGCTCACCTTCAGTAGACATGACAAGCTTCGTTGAAGAGTGGACAGTCTCTGTAGTTGGTCTTTCACAAGAGCCAGCAGCCATTGACAGCAATCTGGAAGAATATATGACTCAGACATCGACAGCTTCTCGTTGGTTTCTCATCAGAGCAATTGTATTCATTCAACTAACCTTGTCTAAAGCTGTATTCAAAGCAGTTGCAAGTGAGTCAGTGGTTCTTGAATCTCTAATGCACCCAACAATGTGCTGCTGGTGCTAGAAGCCAACCTTGGTCTTGGTTTGCTACAATAGAAACAAAGAATCAATTCATACCTAAACATGAACTGCATGGAGTAAATCCCAGGCTTCACAATCAAACATAAAAAAATTGTTTATTTGGCAGACATATAGTAAAATGAACATGAATAAAAGCTATTGGGGAGACTTATGGGAAAGGGACTGGAATTTTAGAAAGAAGTTAAGAGTGGAACGGGTTTAAGTAATTGGAAACAGGTGATAAAGAATGTTTAAAGTTTTAGGAAGTTGTTAAAAGACAGATACTAAGATCGGAAATGCTACTATGTTAAGAAATTTCTTAACAAAAAACAATTAAAATAAACAAATATAGGGATTGGTGAAGTGGTTCAGTCTTAGGTAGATGGGGTTGTGTGAAAAGGTATTGCTATATTTTAATTGACTTGCATTCCTGAAGAGACTAAAAAGAACCTAAAAAGTTGACGTTTCATCGGTGTTGTGGAAATAATACAGAGATTGAAAATAGTTTGAGTTTTTTTTAATTAATAAAATTATAACAAATATAAAATATAAAAATATGAATAAAAATATAAGTTGAAGTATAGTTAAATATTGAGGACTCACCACAGATGATCAGAGAAGGATTGGGTCTGAGTATATAGACAGCGATTACTAGATGAAGTCTACTCGAGGTGATGTTTGCGTATTTTCAACATTTTTTAGCTTTTCCTTTCTTATGAACTGATTTTCAGTATGGAATACGTATTCGAAGTCAGGTTGCATGTCAGCTTTTTGACTGTGTTCTGGTGCTGCAAAAATGATTGAAACAATGTAAGTATTGGGTTCAGTGCCCATAAAATAACTGGAAAACCACAGTAGAGAAACGTCACTGGAAAAAAAAAATTATTGTATACAATATATACAAATATTGTTTAAATTGGGCAGAATATGAACAGTTCATCCAGATGAAGCTGCAATCTGAAGCTTGTCAGCCAGCAACAACGTTTTCCTTCCAACCATAGATTCAACATCAAGTCTTATAGGAAGGCAGTTGAAAACTTCAGCAGATAGAAATTACAGATAGAATAGTGAGGAAAAGCATAAAGAGTCACCTGCAGAGGGTTGCAGTTCCGTAGTCTAGTGACTGAATTGCAATTGCAAGTATCTGAAACTGGTTACAAGTTACAAAGATGACTTGCTCCATTACCAAGCTCAGGTCTCTAAGCAGCAATCTTGTGATCAACCTTGTGGTCTCGTTAGCTCACATTTCAATCGACATCAGCGGTATCCTAGAAGCAAAACAAACCCTCCATTAAAACATGGAAAGCTACGCAACGGTTGGTGAAGAGAAATTAAGCGTTTGATTAGATGATCCGGTACCTGTGCTCCGATCTTATACCAGCATGCAGTGATGTATTCGTAAAATTTTTAGTGGGGGTACGCAAAAATGACAAATTTTGAATGCACCGAAAGAGTGGAAAATAGGGGGCTTTGGGCGCAGCTCCAAGTGAATTTTTATTCTAAGGTTTCTTTTGGAGTCAATCTACGAGTTTACGATGAAATTGGGCTTGGAATGACATGGTCAGAACTGCATTTTTAATTACGTAATGATTTTGAGAAAATTAAATTAAAGCCGCCCTCTCATGTCTACACCTTCCCACATTGTTGCAGTCTTGAAATTTGGTGGGGATTCGGGAATCTGGTAAAAGAAAGTCTATCATTTTAATCGAATACTGGTTTAAATTTTTGTTGAAACTATCCATAGATACGCGCGTACTTTCGCGTTGAGGAGATTACATCAGTTTCGACAATGACTCTTTTTCATTGAGCTCTTCTTCATTCGACGTTGGTGGTGTCTTCAACTTCTCCCAAACCAAATTTTGGTTTTTTAGGAGGAGCAAGGCCCGAAAGGGAATGCAAATCCACTTGCTTCCTCTTCTGTATCTTGAATTGAACTAACTCGTCCAGTGTGGCTCGTATGTGGCATTTTGGTTATTGTTTGTATTTTTGTCTTTCCTGCGAATTCTTATTATTTGAAGCGGGCTTGCTTCTGAGAGCTTGCACCGCCGTGCGACGCCGCGAAAGCGGCTACCGACTTCCCTAAGTGATAACAGTAATATGGTTCTAACTAACCCCTTTGTTGCAAGTCGCGACGCCGGCATAGTTCCAGCCTACCTACTCTTAGTATGTTCGCATACAGTGGCATTCTTGGTAGGTTTATTTTCAAGTAAGTGGATTATTAGGAATAAAACCCTTAACTGGGATATTTTCGCCTTGAAAATAAAGAAGTGCAGGATATTTCGAATAATCATAATTTAATACTGCTTTCCCGTGCGTTCGCCTGCGTTCCCTCAAAAGTTCAAAGTGGGGGTACGGCCAAAAATAAAATTAATAGTGGGTGGACTGCGTACACCCGCGTGCATTGACCAATACATCACTGCCAGCATGGTAGCAAAGGTCTTGATTATTAAAGAGTGCTATAGGACACCCTCGCCTGGCAAGGAATTTCTTTCTACGCGTAAAAAGGCGATATAGGCCATGAGCTAGGCATAACCCATCGGGCATAGGCATAACTGGGCAAAACCATAGAAAAAAGTGGCATGACATAGGATAACCCTACCAGATTGAATAACGACAGTGTCAGGAGACTTACCCAAATAAGAACAATATTATCAATCTCATAGGCTGAGAATACTTGCAGAATCAGTCTGGGAATGCCGTCAAAGAAAAAGTACCATACTTTAGAAGAATATTGGACTTATTAAAATCCAGGAAACATGCTCGATAAGCTCTATCCTGGCACTATCATTTGAATAAAAGACCATCCGGCAGGGCTCCCAACTAACAGAAAAAATTTTCGGATCTAATTCACGCGGATAATTTTGCGGTAAAGTTCAAAAATATGAAAACTGCTAGTGTAAATGTACGTCTGCGCTCCACTGCGTTTTGACTGACTGAGGTAACCCCTTAATTTTCGCGCAAATAAATTAAAACTAAATTTTTGTAAATGTTGGCCTTTTTTTTCCTGGGCTGGGCCAAAAATTAAGACTATGACGGATCGATAGCTTGTCACGTACAGTATCTTTTATGAAAAATTCAAGAAGGTACGTACCCTCCATTTTGGCGCCAATAAATGAAAACTAAATTTTTGAAAATTTTAGCCTTTTTTTGTCCAGGGCTGGGCCAAAAATTAAGACTATCACAATTCAATAGCTAGTCACGTTCTTTATCATCTCGTTTTCGTTTCCGTAGATTTGTTTTCGTAGATATTCTAGTTACGCTCTTTGGTTCAGAGCAAAGACTGTTCAGAGGAAGAGGAGGTTTGCTTGATCAAGCAAGTAACTTATGCCTTACATAACACATTATCGTTTTCTATCACGCTTTTATTGCACATTGCAAGTATTTGCTTAGAACATTGAGCCTTTGAACATTCAGTCTTTAAAAACATTTCTTTACAGTCAAGGGGGGATCAGAACATTTTTCAGAGACCAAAACCTTTAAACCAAACTATATTTGTATTTTATTAGCTGTTGTAGTACATTTTTCAATGTGTATACATTGTTATCTGTAGCAGTCTAACATAACATATAAATATAAGTCGAACCTAATAATCTTTATCACAAAATTCCTCTAAATAATAAAACTCTTCTTTGAGGAGGAAGATCTTGAAACTTGTAACTAGAGGAAGAGATAACTAGTATCTTTGTTTATAAACGGTTAACTTTAAAAATTAAGGCCCCGTTTTTTCAGTGGTCTGTTAAGAAGCGAAAGGTCTGTTCGTTTGTTATTTGTCTGGCAATATCCAATCAGCTGTTTTTTTTTGTTTTTTTTTGCTAATGGTCTATTAGTTACTTACTCAACAGGCTACTGAAACACCAGCCTTAATGTATAAATAATGGAATCATAGGTAGTAACTAAATGTGGTTGTTGAATCTAGTTCAGTATTATCTTAATTTTAGTTTTGATATCATAGTTAAGAAACTGCCAGGCAGATTGGACACCCATGAGAGGAGACCTTGTTGTTCCTTGGTTTGGAGTTCTAAAATATACATATATACCTATCTAAATGCACAATGTTGTGTTTAAGGCTTTGGAAATAGAAACTGTCAACGCTGCTTAGAATTGCATTTTCTGAAATATCCAAGGGATCTCTCATATTTCTTTAACTGTTCTTCAAAAACCATCTCTGCTTACCAATATTTGTGTGTCTTGCCGTAATAAAGCAGCTTTAAGGGCAAAGCAAAGACTTAAGGATGTCAACAGTTTTAAAACTAAAAATTAATTTTTAAGTATATGGTAAAACTTCTTTCAACCAATAACGGTAAAATACTGTACAGCTGTAAAAACAAAATAACAACCTAGTACCATGAATAAAAAAATATGAAATGGTCAGCTGCTACTGCCATAATTCTGCAATGGTACAACTCTGCTGGGCTTCACCGGTTCTCTACACATCGGACACTTTTGATTGGTTGATAGCCACGTTATGATACAGTCCCAGCAGAAGAGGTGCCCACATGGCGTTACGCTAACGTTGGTCACTGTTTCCATGCATAGCGAACAGCAGTTTGACCCAGATGCCGAAGAAACGCTAGTCGAGACAACCGTTTGAGGGGCCGAACTCCGCAACCAGACAAGTGAAGAGTGGGAGGCAGCTATGAGGAGGTAGCCCAGTGAGACGATGCCAAGAAGTCGGAAGCCAGAGTCAGAGCGTCGATTGGCCAGCCAGAATCGAGCAAGAATCTGTTGTAAAATAAAAAAAAAACATTTGGTATCACATTTTTTATAAAGGGTACTAGCGTTGAGTGTAGGTTATAGGTAGAGAAACAAAGTCAATGTTACAGTCTCTGCGTGAAGATGGCCGTTAAATGACTACCTTACCGACAAAAATGCAGAGTACCGGAACATTACGACAAGTGCCACTGTCGTATGAAATTTAATTTCGATATTTATCGTAGGTTACTCGCTTTTTAATATCGTTATGTGTATATCAATTGTTGAGGTAAACATTGATGGAGATTTTTCGAGCATGAAAAGTCTCAAAAGCGAGTTAACCTACGAGAAATATTGAAATTAAAATTCATACGACAGTGGCTCCACTAAACGTGATGTTCCAGTACTCTGCATTTTTGTCGGTAAGGTAGTCTTTTGGCAGCCATCTTTCACGCAGAGACTGTAACATTGACGTTGTTTCTCTACCTATAACCTACACTCAACGGTACTAGTAGCAAACATTCCTCTGAACTAGAACTAGACTTACATAGTGCACTCCTGCAATACGTTTGCCAATATGATAATGTCCTCCTTGCAAGAAGAATGTGGCCTTGTGAAGTCTCTGAATAAACGGTACAAGCTGCCGAAGAATCTTCACAGTCTTAAGTAACTTTTCTCTTGCTTCTGGACGAACATCTTTGGTGAGGTTCGGCTGTTTTAAATCCCTCTCAATTGCTTGTAGAAGATATACTACTAGGTTTTCACCAAACGAATCTAGGAGAATGGCCAAAAGCCGTGCCTGCAACCAAAATGTTAAGTTTATAGTTGACAATAAATACAGCTAAAATGAATATGTAATAAGCATTTCTTGCTAACTCAAAGATATATGATACCAGCTTACTGATTTTGATGGTAGTACACGATGGCTCTTGTCCACTTGAACAATACCGGTGTATTCCTCACCAATCGTTTGAAAGTTACCGAGCGTGGTCAGGCAATGATACAAAAGCTTAGTGACCGATGATAGGCCACCTCTCATTCGTAGCCAAGCTCGATTCCCTGCATCATTTCAATCTTATTATTCGGAGAGTTCTGTTACATAACAAAATATCGCCTGTTCATGCAGCTTTATATGACTGAGACCTGTGAAATGTGTATTAATTTGATGTTTATTTGCATACCAACTGTCCTGAAGAGAATTTCTGAAATTTGCTCTTGGAGACTGTTTGAGATATATTCGTCCTTTTGAGAGGCTCTAATTATTTCAGCTTGGCCGGATAGAGCGAAATTGGTCTTAGACATTTTGGCTACCTAACGAGTTGCAAATTTATCACAAAACTTGCAAACTTTACTTGACAGATCAAATTCCATCCCAACCCATTGTTTTCTTTGCACAGCTGATACTGACACCGCCGCTCTCAGCGATCCTAAAGTAGGTAAGGTGGTGGGTAATTTGAACTACACCGGGAAATCACAAATATTTTATATTGTAATAAATAACCGTAAGTATTGTTGCGTTTTTGCTAAGATATCTACTGTGATCAAAAGATTCAAATTTAAACTTTTTAAAGTATTACGTACATATAATATTACAACATATTACAAAGTATACGTTGTATATTCTGTTTTTACGTGTTCTGTGATCTTAAAAAATTCAGCATCTCCACAACACGAAAGTGTTAAAAACATAATACCTACGGTAATGATTTAAATTCAGTTTTGAAATCTGGAATAAACGACTTCGGACTTCCTAGAACCAATTATACCATCAGTGGACAGTTATATTTCGAGTTCTAGGCCCTCCTGCAAACATTTTTTGTAATAAGAAAGCGCTTGAGCATAAAAAATAATCATTCTAACAGTCAACTACTTTCAGCATTGAGAGCCATGGATCCTCTTGAACTGTTGATGCAAGCAATTTTGGGCCCCGAGGACACGAGCGATGAAGATAGAGAGACAACTCCATTGCATGATGCCGCAAGAAATGGCGATCTTGAAGAAGTCAAACGACTTGTAGCCTTAAAAGCGGAAGGTTCAGAACGTAAAGACTTCATCGACAAGAAAGACATCTTTTCAGTTTGCGGAATGACAGCCATTGGACGTGCCGTGGTGGCAGGTCATCCCGATGTTGTGGAATACTTGATCGAAGAGAATGCTAGTTTAGGTAAAACGGATGAGCTTCTCAGGTTGGCGGTTGAAAACAACCGACAGGCTGGTGGCAAACTCGTGAAATTAATTCTCGATGCGATTCCTGAAGCAGACAAGGTCGTTTGCATTAACACTGGTGATTTTGGCAACAATACTGCCGTGCATTTGGCTGCATTGCATGGAGTCTTAGAGGCACTCGAACAGTTGGTGAAAGCTGGGGGTAAGCTGTCGATTGTAACGGATGAAATGGGTGACACACCGTTAATCATGGCCGTGTCAGAAGGTAACGAAACCATCGTCAGATATATTCTAGATAATTTTGACGAGGCCAAGGAAGGATTGAGTAAAACCAGCTATATAAAGCATCGCAATTTTGAGGGAAATGCTGCTTTGGATTTGGCAAATGATAACTTGCGAATATTGTTGCTAAGTCATAAGGAGAAAAGTACTAAACTGTAGATAATTTTTTTGTTTAATTTCTGTGTAGGAGAGCTAATACTGTGATGGTATTAAATTTTGGACTCTAATAAATTCACAAACTACAGAGATTTTTTTGTTTGTTTTGTGGATATGGATAAGAAATTTGAATGACTTTTCACAGCGCTTTTCTATGCCGGTTGATCTGTTGAGCCAAATGATATTTGATTACAGGCTCTAAGTGTATTGTTGTTATGCAATTTAAGTGCATTTTTTGAAGTGCATATACCATACGAAGAAGATATGCTTTTGGAGTTTCCAACGAGAAGGTTGGATTTCTATCGATTCCTATACTAAAAATATAAACTTGGCTGCCTTTTTGGTGCAGCATAGACAGAAGACAATCAAACTTATTACAGGCAAGAAAATTAGGTACCTAATTAAATATTATGTCAAACATGGTAAGATTAATTATAATGCAGCAAAGAAAACTTATTTTTAAAATGCATGTAAACAAAAAAATATGCCCACTTGATATATGTTTAATTTTTGTAAGAAATATGCATACGATAAGATAATTATATAATGTTTTTCTCAAAATATCTCCACTGCTCTGTAGATAATATAAGACTGTACCTATTACAGGTACTTGAGTATTTCTTTAGGTATTAAAATAAAAATGTATAAAAATAAAAATAAAAACAAACTGACTGCAAATCTTCAGAGAAGCATTGTTTTAGCAACAATCCTCTTGACTTCCTCCTCGTATCGGGCCTTATCGGGTGGTTTCTTTCCAGCATTGAAAAAAACTGTTGTCAAGCCTACTTGGGAGGTAAGGACTTTGATCTCGCTCTTGCTTTTATTTCAATTATACCTTCCCAGTGGTTACGGAGATCTCTGTGAAAATATAACGAGCAACAATGTAGCCACTAGACCCCAAAATAAGCATTAATTGAACAATATGGCAAGGCTTATATGACTAATCCTACCATAATTGATACAAAATCCTATATCTAGTCTACTTATGTCCTAAACCTGACTAATAAAGGTAGATAATAATTAAGAATGAGAAACCTAGGTACTACCTGGAGATAAATTTTTCCCAATATAACATCTAATTCTAAATCACAATCAAAGATCGTTCTCAATTTTGTAAACCGTAAACGAGACCCAAATGATTATTTTTTTAATCTGGACCTTTTTGGGCAGTATTGCTATTGATAGCTTAGCCATAAAGACTTACCTAAATAATTCCACAACTGCTTTACCTCTAACCTTTGAGCCAGTGTCTATTCTGCATTCAATTCCTTCAAAATGCTGACATGTTGACCTCAGCTATTTTGACCTATCATCCATCTACCTATTTATCTATTTATCTAGCACAACGCCCACCTGGCCAGGGTGAAGAGTTCGGAAGTGTTGGGAAATATCTGCACCAACAGATCAACGCATGGCAAAACCACGATGTCAATAAAGCGCATCTGGTCGATCGGAATGGTGTGCTGCTTTTCTCGATCCATCATCGACAGCGGAGTCTGACCCATTAATTTTTCCAAGTCTCCCTGATGGATCATAAGTCAATGCATTAACATGACCACAAAACATGCAAAGTTATTTTTTGTTTCTTAACTCTTTTTCTTTGCTAACAAAAGAAAGAAAAAACTTTGCATGTTTTGTAGTGATTTGAATTTATGCAATGTCAAATACACATTGCTCTAATTGGTCATTATGTGGTGGGTGTTTTTTTTTCTTTGGTGTTTGGTGAGCATAGAATGAGAAAGTGTACTTAGGAAGCAATGCAAGAAAATCTTGACTCTCCAAATTCTACAAGTATTTATAAAATATTAAAATACTGTTCGTAATAAATACTTTTGCGGTAGTGGCCCATTGATTTTTCTTACTCAGAATTGTATAATTTTTCTCAGAAATGTGAATTTAGAAATGAATTGTGTCTTTAAAGCTACCAGATTGTGATTTTAAAGGTTGCTTGAAACTTGCACTGCTTTTTTTACGGCCAAAGGACAACATTTATAAGCACCCACTCTGCATTTTTTTGTAATTGGAGAATGGGGATAAAAGAATCATCAAAACACGTTTAGGGTCAGTACTACAATAAGGAAATACTTATGCTACCTTATTAAATATTTACTACAAGAATGTATCCCTAGACCTGTATTAATAAATCATATCCAGTCACAGTGTTCCCACCACCACAGCACACATCGCATGACTAAAATAGTTTCAGAGCAAAATTAAAAATAAGAAACAGAAAAAAAAAAACGCCAGTCACATCATGACACCAGCAGGCAATGCAACTTTTCAACACCATGTAAATTGTTAAACAATCTTTATCCATAACAATCTCCTAGATAAATATTCTTCAACTATTTAAATCTGTCTTTAAAATTTACACAGTCAATCTACTGGTTTGAATTACTCCATCTCACTGTTGCTAACTGAATGTTTGCACTTCATGCTTGTGTGAGATGTCACGAGCATTTTGCATGGTCAGCATCAGCAGCAAAGACCATGCCAGCAGTATTAAAAAGGCCGAGCTGGATTCGTGTGGTCAGTAAGTGAAACAGAGAGACACCAGCACCTGGATTGATCAGTTCTTCATGGGTAAGCGTAATATTATATTCCTTTTAGGCAACGTCAAACCTAGTTAAATCCGAGCAAGTTACGAATTCTCACACAGCCAAACAAGATCGTTCCGTCAGGCTCAAGTATCGACCCAAATTTTAGTCATAAAAGTATCAAGTTACTTAATTTACCTGGTGATAAAATTCACGATACAAGGACTCGGTTATCCGTCGGGCAATTGGGAACGGCTTGCATTGTCCTGACATGTCGCATGTAGTCATCATCATGCTCTTCACCAGAACACTGCAAATTACAGTTATTTAAAGGAAAAAACAGTAAATTGTTTGGCATTACAGCTTCAAAAAAATAAAGAAACATACGAATAGCAAACAATCATGTGTATGCCCGTTTTGACCGCCCCACATCTTCTGCAACACGTGTTAAACGTGTATCGATGACAACATCGCAACACAAGCATCGGATTGGCATACATACTAAAGCCATCGATGTCGTTGCCGACACATATTGAAGACGGCTAAACTACTGTAGATATGATTGTTATTATTTCAAATCTCTCTTTGGAAACTTAAAATTAGAAAAATAGTTGTTGCCTCTCTCTCTCTCTCTTTAATGGTATGTACTCCAGTTCAGCCTCACTGGCAAAAAGTGCGATAACCCATTCCATTGGCTCAACATCCGTACGGTCCTGGGTTTTTTTTTAACTAACCGATGGTTGGTAATATTCCAATCAAACTCGTTGTTAATAAGCAGACTGGTGAGTCGTGGCCGGCATCGGAAGTACAGCGCGAGGTCTGTGGATATGATAGCGTCGTGAATCTCGTCGACAATATCGTGATATTCAGCTGGCGATAATCCGCTGTATACTTTGGTGGCCTGAAATCAATGTTAGAATCGAGCTCTTGCAACTGGTTGGTTCAGTGGTTTGCAATTGAGATATTTGAAACTTAAAAAACACTGATATTTTACCCAATAAAATTACAAAATTAAATGATTTAAGTTTATTTCTCAATCTGAGTGTACTGATTGCAAACTGACGTGACCAACTAAATTCGTCACAAGTTACAGTGGATTGTTTTTTTTTTTTTTTTAAATGGCTCTTGAAAAAGCCAGGCTATAAATTGAGCAATAATATTGATTGGCTTGGGTCAGGTATTGGATGGGTAACCATCAGAGGTGGAGAGGTTGGAGGAATGAAAATTATCACAGCAACTTCATTTGCTTTCGTTATCAACATCTTGACAGCATGGATTTGTGGAAGAACCCTGTTGTTTGCATTGCACCGTCCTTTGGAAAATACATTCTTCAGCAGACAGAATACACTCTTTGACAGGAGTTAGCTACGTGCCAGCACTCTTTTTTCCCTCCTTGGTCATCATCATCATGATCCATTCTCATCATGATCTACCTACTCATTTACCACGACGCCATTAGACCAAGTGCTACATGGCTTATTGTCAAAACAGTGCGTCGTTAAACTCCACTTAGCAATCAATCATATTGATTTGAGTATATTCCTACACATTTCCATACACATCCTTGAAAGCAATTGTGCTCAAGCTGTCATGCAATAACCCTATAAGTTATAACTCTTCTATGATATTTTAGAAGTGTCCAATACCTGTATGATTTGCATGGTTGTTTGAAAGTGGTGGTTCTCCATGCACGACTCAGGATAGAGTTGAATCAGATCTGAGTTGGTGATTTGCATGAAGTTGTTGGTGAATCCTCGATGGTCAACGTCGTGACAGTATGAGGCTATCACCAGCGATTTGTTCTGAAGGCACAGGGGCTGGTTATATATTTATTTTTTTATTTTATGTAACAAAACATAGAAGAAACTTATCTGACTCATAGTAATACTATGACAACAATTAATGAAAAAATGTTTACTAAAATTGACGATGAATCATGTCCTGGTGCTGTTTAAAAAATAATCCAGAGAGCAGAAATGATTTTGTATTAGATTAGTGGTTACAAGGCAAAGAAGAACTTTTAATTGGCCATTGCTCAATTAAGGGAGATTATTTGTTAAGACAAGAGTAACTATTAATGTATGACCATATATTCGTAAAATTAAAATTAATGAGACATTGGCTTTTCGGTGCAGTTAAAAATGTTGTGGTGCATAAGATTTTGAATTTCAGTCATCGAACGAATTTAAAAGCACTGTTTCAAAAGTTATATTTAATTTTAAACAATATATTAACAATTAAAAATAACAAATTGAGATAGAAATACAGTCTACACTCCAGTTCAGCAACAAGGCTACAAAAATGAAAAGAACAACTTACTTCAGAAGGTTTAAACTGATCAGAGTTCCTCTTGAGAATATTGTACATGCAGTGGGTGAACGTGAACGCATGATCAAAGTTGTGATATGGATTCTTGCGGTAGCATTTCTTGACAGTCAGAATGAACATGCATAGATTTTTATCGTCGAAGCATTTGTCAGCAAGATCAGTGATCATAAAGTACAACAACTGGACTGCCTCCTCTTCGTACGACGATATATACCATGCAAACCTTCAAGAAATCCATAATTACATGGCAACCATAAAGAATTCCTACTGAACAAGCAATTATATTCCTTACACTTACACATTATATTAAATTTCCGTAACATTGCTTTTACTTAATATAGCCATAACGTCTCCTTCCTATTGTACTCTGCACATAATATCTATCCTTGTCTGTGAAAAAATACATATATAATGCTTTCACACACATACATATGCTCTCGCTAAGTACATAGTACCTGTAGGGTTGTCATTATAGCAGAAATAATATGTTTACGCCCAGGTAAACAAATATGAGCATAATCAATATGATATAAGATTTCATAGTGTCTGAACCCATTTATCCTACCACCTAAATTCACTGTAATATTTGCACTTGTTAAGAAGCCCAGACAAAAGTAGTATATGCAGTATTTCCACATACAATTTGGTTGGTTAGTAAGAAATGCCAATTTTTCCGGGACCATTTTTTTGAAATTACAAAATATGTTTGTTTTTTTAATTATTGACCTTGATTATTTTAGTTAGATGCATTTAGGTTGCCTGAACAAGGTAAATGTTTTATTTTTTTGTGGTTTTTTTTATCGGAGAAATGTCAGGACTACTTTCACCCTTGATAAAGTAACAGGTACAACTTACGAAACGTCGGGGAAACGTCGGGGGAACAGGGAAACCTGTTCTTTACTTAGCATTCAAAACCCAGTTTATATAAATTTTTCAAAACTAGTGCTAAGGTTAGATAAAGTAGACATGAGTCTAGAAGCCAGGAGTATACGCACTTGCTGAAGCCCGAGGGCAGATCGCGAATAACAGGGTCTGCAATCATTTTGTTCCGGTCGTGAACGCAAGGCATATAGTGGTACTTCAGAAGATCCGAGGTGACGGTATTTGTCAGATTCTGCAAGATATAATAACGATGTTTTTAGGCTCGCATCAAAGAGTACTTTGATTTCGCAAAGAGAAATACTAATAATAGAAACTAAACATTTTTGACATGAATCACTTACCGTTTTTTTTCCTTCGGTCTGTATTTGTGCATAGTTGAGAGACAGGGTCAAGTAAAATATTAGATTTTGTAAAAGATTCTCGTCATTTTGGGTAAAGTTTCCGCCATTTTCCTTGTTGACCAACTGAATGACGCCTAAGAAAATATAAGCCCTTCGTTATTGAAACACTAACATGGTGCATCGAACCCAGATTAGTACCAAATAAACTACGACTCTTCAAAAACAATATTTTATACGTAAGCGACAAATAAGACTGACAAATTTCCCTACCGAGAACACCACCTCTAGCGTTAACGGGGGTGCAAAGAATTGATTTCGTGACAATGCCGGTCAACAGATCCAGCTCATTGTCGTATCTTGGATTCGTTAATGCATCGTTTATGAAGACTGAAACCCCAGACTTTGCCACTTCGGCTGCAATTCCTTTGTATGAATTCAATCGGATTGGCAATGCTTTCTTGTAAATCCTGCCGCCGGCCTCGTTATCAATTCCTTCTTCGTATGCGTCTGCGACGAGCTCGTCGGTCTCCTTTTCACGATTCACGACGAATATCGAGCCTCGCTCAGCTCCGACCTGCTTCTTGGCGTATTGCTATCCGAGAAAGTAAAATGATCAGACATAAGGTATTCAACAGAACAAAGAGTGTCAAAAGGCTGGTAATATGTAATAGGGAAATGACTGAGTTCACCTGACAGAGCTTCTTAATTCTACTTTTTATATGTTACAGAAATTATAAATATATTTTTTTAAATCTTCTACACGATGTGCACAAAAGCAACTTGCTGCTCTTGCTGGTCATGAAGATGACCACTTCAACGTGGTGGAAACGTCGGCCAATGCCCAAGTCCTTTTTAGGACCAAAAAGCGTTTCCTACAAACTAACAACTCTCTCTGCTTATTGCAACCAGAATTTTTTTATATTTGCATTCCTTTTCGTCTTTTCCTCATTACACAAAATACAGTTAATACCGCAACATTTTGAACACTAAATTGTATTGTCAAATGGATCTTACCGGTTCCTAGACCCATTGATGGAAATTGATGGATACTCCTTTTCAATTTAAAGGGGAAACTAAAGTAGGTACATAGCCATTTATGAGCTTCTGTCTAGACTAGAATTGTTAGAACCAGTTACCATAGAAGAGGTGCATTAGAATGCAATGAGAGTAATAGTTCCTAAAAAATACAGTAGTTTTCAATTGACCGTGATATTAAAAAGCGTGAATTTGCTTCTTAAGGTGAGTATGGAACACTTTCCAGTCGACTTACAATGATCTTATTCACCATCGCCTCGAAGGTCACGATTTCTGAGAAGTAGAGCCTAGTCAGCTCAAGCAGGCTGTTGTTTTGGTCTTGTTGCTCTTGCAAACCTTGTCGCTGTATGTTCTGATGGACTGCAGCGCCCAACCATCCAGTTGCCGTCACAATTATCTGAAGGTCTACCTGGAAGAGATTTTACAATCAATTATATTGGTTTTAATTGATACAATACAACAATGCCCATGATTTTTTTTTTTAGAGCTGATTGAACAATAAAATGGAAATTAAACCAGGTGAAATCAGGTGATTTGATAAAAGTGATTTTGCTTACTTTCGAGAATAGGACGTAGTTTTCAGAATAATTTCTGGTGAATTCCATAACGGCAATGAGCCCTCCGTCTGGAGTGACGACAGGAACACAAAGCACTGATTTCGTTTTACCATCTGAAAATGAAACGGTAGACATGATGATGCTCAAATGACAGCAAATCAATAAAAATGTTTAATTTGGGCCAAAGCTTTCACTAAGACAGGAAAAAAAGTATCTTAAAATAGTCTACAAAATTTTTTTTTAACCAAATAGCTATCCTGATTTGAACAAAGGAAATCAAATAAATGCTTTCCTTCTTATTCAATGTAATTGTATACATTATTAGGGAAGATTTCACATACTTAATCCGGTGAGTCTTGTGGAAAACCTATGATCCGTTTCCAAGTCATCGACCAAAACATATTCTTTGTGGAAAGCCACAAATGCTGCCACAGTGGAATCTTCACCTGAAAAAAAAAAACAAGGTCCATGTAATATTCTACAATCGAATAGAATTCGTCAGTAAATATTGCGGTTTTGAAGAAAGAAGTCTTACATATATGCCAACTGACGCTTGGAATCGGTGTTGGATTTTGCTTTGGTAAACTGTAGATTTCTTTTGTCTCACCATTTACCAAATAAAGTGTCATGTCTGGGCATCGGGAACAAAAAATTGGTGCGATTAGTATGGTAACTTAATTAATTTTAACGTTTCTTCTGAGTTAGCCATGGAGAGCTAAAAGTCTACGTTCAAGTACTTTATTATTTCTTTCAATTAATGTTTTAAGATCGTTTGACCATGGAATTGGATGTGGAATTGGATCCAAATCCATGGTTTGACTAAAGTAAGCTATTTGAAGATAAAGAAATTTAGAGGAAAGATATTACGCTAAATCTGGAAACATATCTAAAACGTAGATATATTATGTGTAATTTATGAATCAAAAACAATAATGCATTTTAATTAATTAATGAAAGAAATAGCAATATTTTTAAAATTAGTTGAAGGATAAGAGATAAAAGTCTTCATTTGCCACAGCTATTTCAGTATGTAAATTCCTCTTCCAGCCAATGGGCATGTATCCAGTGGTGAAAACTTGGGATCAAATGTACACAACATAAAACCACCTTTCATTTTTCAACCAAGTTATATACCTTTAAATCAAAGAAATTTTCTAAAAAAAATACACTGAAAAAAGTGGCAGAACTGCACCCAGAGATTGTAATAAGTAAAGGGAGAGTGGACATACTGCACAATGAAACAACATAAAACCCAACAAAATTCAACATTTTGAAGATTCTACCTACCAGTTGGTAGAAAATCACCATACTCTTTGCCCAGCACTACACCACTGAATATATAGTCAAACACTATCATTCTCATCGAATGCACTAAAATCGTCTCAAAAAGCCAGTGTCCAAGTAGCTCAATGGGTTAGAGCAACACCCGCGATAGGTGGAGAACGGGGTTCGAGTACCCGTTTGAGCATCAATTTTTGAGGCGGTTATAGTGTTCACAATAACAAAACACCCCGCGCATTGCAAGCGTTTAAAATTTAAATATGATTTCTTTAAAACCTACAACTCTATTTTTATTCTTATGGTCAATGTAAAGTCAGTTTACTTAAATTGAAGTTTAGCTTTTAAATAAAAAGGGTATAATACCATCAGATTTGGTAAACGTGTGTAGAACTTCTCCAGTTTCTTGCAACAATGCAGTAAGGCCAAGGGCACCATGCAAATACAAGGCAATGTTTTTCGTCAATGTATCGTGCTTTTTCTTGAAGTTTGCAAGGCTGTG
This sequence comes from Protonemura montana, assembly GCA_947568835.1. NCBI lineage: Eukaryota > Metazoa > Arthropoda > Insecta > Plecoptera > Nemouridae > Protonemura > Protonemura montana. Next base: position 4,564,479 of record OX387609.1, read on the forward strand.
CTTCCGTCTTGCTATTTGAATGTTTGGGGCCAGAAATTTCTTTATAGTTTTATTCATCAGTTTCGTATCCAAACGGTGATCACGTTGCTTTTTGCTATGCATGATTTGCGAAAAGCTTTTGAAAGAATTAGCGCTAAGCGTTTCGGTTTTATCGGCACACATCTTGAGTTGATTGCTGTTTTCAGGTTCTCAGCTTCGGTATTTTAACGAATTTAAATTAATACGTCAATAGATTCTTGGCATTAGTAAATCATTTAATTTTTTGACAGAAATCTAGGCAAATCACTCAATAAAAACAGATGAGCGTTAATTTATGTCAGTTCAACAAAGTCTTCTGAAAACGTACAATAAATTGAAGTGCTGATGACAAAATTTTTTGATAAAGATTTTTAGGAAAGAAAAAAAAACTAGACAATTAACAGCTTGCTATTGGGCAGATATTTGAAGTTAAAAATTATTTGGATTCAGACATAAATTATTTAGTAATTCATTTATCACTTTGTGATAAGTGTGATAAGTACTTTGTGTTAATGTACAAATTTTACCCTACACTTACATCGGGAAAACTTAAAGTGTAAATAATATGCCCCCCCCCCCCCCCCCCCCATTAAAGAACTCTTAAGAATCATAAAAAATAAAATAAAGTAAAGGTTTTAATGACTAACGATCACAAGTAATTGAGACATAGGGACCTAATTGATTTAAAGTTCACGAACTATAAATACAGCTGCAGAATTGCATTCAAAAATTTCTGTTATAAATAGATAGCCACAGTTCTGTAGGATACAACATCTAAATTTAATTAATGAGAATCACTTGCAAGAGTAATGACCTATATCAAAATATATTACCTTCAGAATTTATCAGTAGAAATCAAATCAATTATATCACCACAAAACAAAGATAAGATAAGAAAAATAGAGGGTCTATGCTACCTTAATAATTAGTAGCTTATTATCTTAGACAGTAATTGGCAATAGTTGATTTAGCAATAAAAATAATGGATTTGATTACTTCAGTCTATCAGAAATAAATAAAGTCTATTAAAATAAATTATTTGGACCCTAATTATTGTTTCTATAAAATAAAATCTTTTAAACATATTGCTAATTAGGAAAACTTGATTGGATTTTTAAATATAACATATATGCATAGAGAAATGGTCGCATAAATATTACTTCCCAGCAAAAACGATCTTCGATTATACATACAAAGCTGGTATTTAAGGTGGAAGACTTAAAAAGTGCGCATTTTAAAAATGATCGTATGCATACCAAGCAAAATTTAGAACCAGTTTGTAAAAAATGAACAAAATATTTACAAAACAAACCAATGCCTCATCGGTTGACACAAAAAAAGAACTAATCTGATAACTGGATTTTAATGACGTATTATTGTGTCAACTGGCCATGTGGCACTGGTCTTTTGGTGTCGTGATTCACTTTCAAACTAGATATTGAGACAATTTTATTCGACAATTTAAAATCACTTTTCCTAGCACCAAGTAAGAGTAAGCCCAAGGAAGACATTGCAGTTTCTTTCACTCCCTTTAAGATCTAAACTATGAAAAAGCAATTTGAGAGAAGCTAGCACCGTTCAGACTTATGCAAAATTATTGTCATTGATAGAACTCTTAGAACACAAACAATTAAATAAAAAAAAAATCAGGCTTGATACAGTTCTATCACTGCCAACATTTTTAGAGATACAAGTACGTTTAAAAAATGAAAAACACAAAAATCGCTAAACAAAGATGTCATGGTACAGAAATAGTTGCTTCTTGATTATCTCACTTGTGCAATTTTTCTCACTTTTCCAAATGACAGAAGAGCATGATTGAAGTTGGCAAAAACCTGGCCAGTCACACATGGAATAGTTTCTGAACACTCTGTCCATCTGATAATCAAAGGTAGTATCGCTTGATCTCTTTGCTTAGCATCGGAAATGTTGTCTCGTTGATTTCGACAAAGCGCTTGTTTTGTCGGCTGAAGTAGTAGATGTCGCCGGTGTAGATATCGAACCAGAGAGCGTGAATGTGTAGCTGGTGTTTCTCGAGACGAGGCTTGAGGAAGCCGTAAGACGCGACGTTTTGAACTTGTTGTAGAACGTTGATCTGCAACGGGATCAAGTCATAAAAATTGGATGATTATGGTATGTAATCATGTTTTATTTAGTAAAATCGTCCAAAACGTTTCACGTACTTGTGATAGTTTGTCTTCAATGGCAAATTTGTCCTCAGGATCGATGTAAGCAACAAATTTTCTCTGCGGGGTTTCTGCCTGTAACATTTTAAGCAGTCGATACAATTATTACTGATACTTTTAACCTAACAGTGGTTATTTTCAGGTACGTTGTTGGAATATGGAATTGTTACAGAATGATCAGACCTTCCCAAAGACAGAGAACAGTGGAATCATACCTGAAATATTAGTGGAGATTTAAATCCTGACAGTTCAAGTTGAATGAACTTATCCAATGAGGATTGAGCGTGTGTACATAGCCATGCCTTTAGCGGAGATATCCTTCGGTTTTCTTTTGATGATAATGTTTCATCACGGAGACAGTGGAGAAGGTTCATTGCCTAATAAAAGAACTTAAAATATTAACTGTCAACTAAGATTTTCATTTAAAAACGTCTCATCACATAGTTTAACCAGTAACATTTTTTTCCTATTTTATCAATAAATATGAAGAAAATACCCGATAATACTGAAAATTGAGGTAATCGTCATACTTTGCAATCCGAATGGCCGCAGACCACCACATGTTTGATATCGTTGATAATGCATCCCAATTCAAGAGCAGCCGGCTCCGTAGTTGTTGCCTCATCAATAAAGTGGCTGCAGTTCGGTATCAGATTACCTGCATTCCTCACGATAAACATGTCACCAACATTCATTTCAGTAAACCTTGTTGGTATCATTCGGCTGTCCATACATGAAAAGAACAATGCTTTCGGCTAGAGAGAACAAAACATCAGTTTTAGAAAAGGTCTTTGGAATCTGCCAAATTTGAAACACCGCCAAAAGTTTACGCATGTGCTTGTCAGAGCTAAACAGGCCTTGTCCAAGGAGCCTTGTCAAAAAATCTGAGGGCGTCCGTGACAGCCAGGCATATGTGGTAATTGGTGAACGAATGGTCGCTATTTTCATACCTTAGGGCAGTTTTTAACTGCCTCAAATTGCTCCACCATTAGTTTTCTGTCGGTCAGTCGGTATTTCATGATTCCTCGTAATATCCTGTCCATTCTTTGGCGGTGTAGATGCTCGTTATTACGGCTGTGGCCTTCTCCCTACTACTGGACGTGGGCGTATTTTCGACCTTGAGCAATTCCCTCGTGCTCGTTCATAGGACGCAACTTTTTACTAGAAACGGCGGCGAATACTGAATAAAACAAGACTTAGCCGTAACATTAATGAAGGTAGGCTTTCATTGGCATGCTGTATATTTTACAAACAGTGCAAGAGTTTTTTAATCTGGCACATTTCAGTAATTTCCATTATGTGCAGAGCAAAGCAAATCGTTAAAAATGTTTTATTTCTGAACTCGAGTCGGCTCTCTACTTATTTCCATGTCTGAGCTAAAACTGGAATAAAACGCTTACTCCTTGCATGCCATTAAATTCAGTATGCGACTAACCTGTGAAGAAGAAACCATTTCAAAGCTCCTGAATTTGTTTCTGCAAGTTAACATGACAAGAATAGTTGTAGATAATTTTGATATGGTACCTTCTCTCATGGGATGAACTGAAATTATTTGGCTGAGTGGAATAAAGGGAAATTTTGGACATTTTGCAGTGGTCACTTGTAAAGGCTCATTCACAACAAACTGAGCAGTAACCTAACGTGAAACCAAACACGAAATCAGGCAGTTCACATAAGAATTTAATTAGTCAATAGACATTGTCGTTAGTGGTGTCCACCTGGATGAAAAAGCAAGACATTGCACATACAGTGAAAAAAGTGTTCTGCAAAATTCTTTACAATACCTTTTAACTACTTGGAATTATTAATGGTTTACATAACCTCAAGTTTGGGTCTAAAATACAAACACAACTGCACTTGAATGTCTCAAATTTACTGGCAATCGTGGTACCCCATTATTTTCTCTAAGATGGTACTACAAGGAAGCTTACCTATGTTTCAGGCATTAATTTTGTGACTGATTGGTTTATTCTTGTGGCCAAAGTTTGATGACAGCCAAACAGTTCAGAGTGTGCAAACATTGCTTTATGTTAACCTTCCTAGGTAATTGCTTTGCGAATGTCAATGCCTTGATTCATAAGACAAGCATTCTGCTTATTGTTTAGCTTACTGTCCGGGCTTATTGAGAAGCAACCTTTACTAGAACCCAAAGTTGTGTAAAGCTGTTAGAAAAATCTGGGCTTACTGTATCGGACTATTCTATTATTATTGTTTACTTAGAGTGCTTATAGTTTATACAGTACTGTTTAATAGAAATATAATTCTAGCATTGGCTTATGGAGTAACTACTCAAGGAAATACAGTAAGGCTAGTGAACTTCAAAAACTTAAACTCTACTCAGTCAATAGTGGAGTATATACCTTGACAGGTCTAATACACACAATATTTTTAGGAGACTGTCAATCATCAGACTAGCCATGACTTGGATAACTGGCAGGGAAAAAAATTGGTTAAGGCAAACGGGTACTTAGTCGGATGCGATGTACGTAAATCGCTTTTCCACTTTTCCGAAAGCTTTTATGGACTCCCCTGTCGTAAGGTTTCGCAAAGCAATTTTAACCCAGGGTGAAATATCTGTGTAAATTATATTTATGCTCATGTTCATAGTACTAAAGTGCCAAGGATAGTTATCCTGCTTTTTTATGTTTGCCATATGTTGTAATGCATAGCGCATGCATAATTTCCCAATTTGTTCTTGAATAATTTAATTTTTATCTGCAAAAAATTGTCTAGCCACAAGATGAATGATATGATAAATGTGTTTCGTCCCTTGCTTGCAGCGAGAGATGACGATCTCATTTCACATCCGACGGTTGGCATACCTGGGAATCGTTTTCCTTACTGTTTACATTGCCGTGCAGTTGCTATGGACACAAAACGGATACGGATATTTCCAAGACGAAGATCGCAGCGCCAGACTGTGAGTTTCTATTAAGTTTTTTGCTGCTCAAAGGGAACTGAGAACGGGCAAAATAACTCTTATGTAGTATTACGAATGTCTTACAATTGCAACTTTTGGATCCAGTTATTCCAATGAGCAGGAAGCAGTTAGGTAGTAACCTTTTGTTACTCAAAACCATGCTTTATTTAAAACAAACTAGGATTTATGACAACGTTGTTATGAAAAAGATTACCATGTTTGGCCACATTAGTTTTTAACAACAATATCCTCCCATAGCTGTTATCTGTTGCCTAAAATTTTACGGATAAAAAAGAAGGCTTTAGTAAGAAGTCGAACCTACTTAAAGAACTATAAAATAGTGCCTCATCTACCGTGCTATGTTCCTTTTCCAGGAAGGAGATCAATAAAATGATTGAATCCTCAAAGTCAGACGGAGTACGAAGAGGATTGTAAGTTACAATTTTTTTTATTGCGTTATTTATTTGTAGCGTATTCTGCATGTTCGACTCGCAGAGTTGCTTGCTCTCGAGTCACTGTAACAGCTTATGATCACGTGTTCGGGTAAGAGCATTCTCGCTCAGAGCTGGAGCAAACTTGGTGGAGAGCATGATTTCAAATATCATGACGTCATCGAACAAGTTTCAGATCTGCTCTGGTGCAGGCCAGTCGAAAACAGCATTATTAATTTTTTGCTCAATAATAATGGGATCCAAAATTAAGCACATCGTTTCAACACTCAACAATATTCTTGCTACTGTAAATAATGTTCAGACTCAGGCACTCAAGGCTTCAATGAAATAATAAACTATGAGACTATTAAATCTGATTAAAATTGCAAACGTTTGTAATGCGCATAGTATTTTATTATCAGGAACACAAATAAACTCTCAAAAATTGGTTTAATTGGTGTAAACTATGACACTATTTCTTGATTGGCATTTCATCCCTGAAGCTGTGGACGTTGAGTTGTCAAGAAGACCACTTTTGGATAAACACCAAAACTGTTATCATTTTTGCAGGAATCCAGGAGGACAGGCGTGCCGGCATCCACCATTGGACATTAACAACCCGTCGATCATGAAGCACATTCACGATGAACCCCCCATAGAATGCGGGCCGGCTGACTGGGTTAGTCCTTCCTCCAATTCGCATTCTCTTAAGATACTTTTCTGCTGCAAGGGCTAGTAGTCTTTACCATTTGAAGTCAACTACAAATCTTGCATTCAAATCGCAAATAGCCAAGATGCTGACATACCTTCATGCTACACATCCAACATGTTCCATATTCCTGGTGTTTGTATTTATGTGTTTGTCATTGGCTAGCTTTCTGCTTCAATAATAGAATAGAATAGAATAGAATAGAATAGAAGTTTATTTACAACTTTGGATGATACATAAAATGGAATGAAAACATTTTTTCTTCCTGTTTGTTGCAATAAATTGTGAAGTTAAGATTACGTTAACAAGTCAGTTTTCTATTAGTTACATCATACCGTTATATCTATTAAATTTATTTATTACTAGATTAAGTAGTTTTGTAATACTAGTGGTAGGTAACTAAAAGTGACTTGTTGAAAATATATGCTAAATTCCTCTAAAGGTTTTTTACTGGCATCTGGCAATATGTATTTCCTAAATGTGTTTTTAAATTTAGTTGAATATGAATTGGTTCTGTTGCATGAGGTGTAAAACAGCCTTTCTTCGTGTGGGCCAAGGTACGGTCTGTGAATTGCTACACACCTCTTGCTAATTGGGGGAAGCGGTCATGTTATTCATGCAATCACTGGACATAAGTTCATAAATGTCTGGAAAATTTCATTGATTTCACTAACTATTCAAATACAGCTAGAAATATTTTATGGAAACTAGCCGCATTACACAACGCTAGCTAACTACATTAACTGGCTAAATTACGCTACACGAACTCATTCGGTGCAGGTCTCCATGTCTGGCGGCACCGCACGAATAACGGATGCGGCGCGAGCAGCAAACGGCGACATCGAGTGTTCGTTCACCGACATCATTCGAGACTCGGACCAAGGCAACCACGACGGCGTGACCACGACAACGCATACCGAATACAATCTCGAGGAGAGCGACTTCGTAAAAGTGCGCTGTCGCTCCGAGAAGGGGACCAGGTGAGCACTCGCGGTCTGGAGTTGTTTTGCTTATTGGTTGCAAGAAACGTAGGATATATACATAAATCTAGTTGTTTTAATTTGTAATTTTTGCTGTTTCTTAAATTTACTACTATATACTATTTATTACTATAATTAAATTTTGGTAACAATTTCGTTAAGTAATGCGATGCTTCACCTTCGCTGCAAAGAAAGGCCAGGCTTGAAAAAACTATTTCAAACTGGGTTTTCGAATGCCAAGTAAAAACTTATTTTCATTACATTTTGCAACCAATGCCTGTTCTGTTACTTCATCATGGGTACTTCGTCGAACTGCTTTTACCCTTGAATCTCGATGAAGTAACAGGCAAAAGTTGTGAAATGTCAGGAAAATAAGTGGTTTTAGTTAGCAATTGAAAACCCAGCTGTACATTTTTTTTTTTAAACTAATGCTAATGTTAGATAAAGTAGACATGAGTCTACAAACTGTACTAATATTAACCTTGATTTGTGAAGTAGTCGCGAAGCTAATTTGATGGTGACCTCTTGCAGCTGGTCGGGAATCCTGGCCGGAATCCGTCACGAGCAAGACATCCGAGACCGTGCCTCGTGGGACAAACTGGATGCCTCGGCGCTGAAGCTCAACGTGCTGATGTTCGGATTCGACTCTCTCAGCCGCAACATGTTCCAGCGCAAGCTGCCGCGCTCGTACGCCTACATTCACAACGTACTGCAAGGGATCACACTCGAAGGGTAGGACGTCTTTCAATTGCCTGAATCTTTTTCACGGACGTTTCTTCTATTGAGTTAAATGGGCAAATTCATCTGAATCTGTTGGGACTGGGAAACTGAGAGCGGTCATCCGCAGGTTCAACAAAAAGAGGGAAGTTATAAAATCATTGACATAGTGAGATACTGGCGACTTTTGGTTCGTCTATCTTATAATTTATATTTATTTTATTAGTGATTTTTGTTTTATCTTGTATAATTATATTTTTTTCCTTCTGCCTTCAACAACTCTCAGCAAGCCCTTTTTGATGCAAACTTTAAAAACATAGAATACTACCAAGCTTGAGAGGTTTTTATACGTTTGGTAGCCAAAGAGATGCTGAGATCGCCTGACAGAGCTTCTTAATTCTGCTATCTTATGTTACCACGGGTATATCATGGCCTAGCATAGGAGGTTCAATGGTAGATTCAAAGTTTGGTAGCCGTGTAAATGCTTAGATCGCCGACAGATCTTCTCAAACTGTATCACAAATTGCTGAACACAAATGCAAATTAATTCAAAGGTACATCAACAGCTTTATCACAGGGAAGACAGTTGCGTTGAAATCCTGTACGCGACTAAAATTAAGATCACTAAACATTTCTCTATAACTTTGCCCCAACAGGTACAACATCGTGGGTGATGGCACCCCACAAGCGCTGATCCCAATCCTGACCGGCAAAACAGAGCTGGAGCTCCCGGAGACAAGGAAACGGAAGAAGAGCAAAGCTGCGCATGTCAACGTCTACCCGTTCGTTTGGAACGATTTCCGCCAGGATGGATATGTGACGGCGTTCATGGAGGATTTACCCAATGTCGGCACATTTACATACCGGCTAAAAGGTACATTATCTCTAACGAGAACGGGTTTATGGGAATTGTTGGGTAACCTTTCTGATTTTGGAGTGTTCAGGAGCGGTGAACAGTGTTTGAGTTGGATAAGAAATTGATTGATATGAATGTTGTTTTCAAGAGACCTTCAATATCTCTGAGCTAAGATCTGTTACCTTTTTACATAAAATTAGCCAAATATATTTTTTTTATTACAGAATTACAAAAAATTTAGACTTTTGCAAAATTTGTTAACTTAATAAATGCTAAAACGCTTAACATGACATAATGAAAAGTTTAAAATATGCTGATTGCCTTGAGATGAATCTTGCCTAAAAATGACAGAGCACAAGTTTCTATATTCCAGAGCTATTCATATATGTTTCACAAGTTTTTTGGGGATTTTTAGCAGTTTCTACACTTTAACGCCAACACAATAAAAGTACTAGCCAAGCCCTAGTATAGTATAGTGCAACCATACTTGCACAGCAGTGTTTACTTGTTCAAAATAAATTTCTCTCCAGTAACGGAATAAAAGAATTTTTCAAAACAACGACATGTTGATTGGCCGTCTCTTGCAAACCAACTGTTTTTGGCATAGAACTAATTGTTCCCTTGTTTGTCGAAGGTTTTGATGAGCCACCCACCGATCACTACATGAGACCGTTCCACATTGCAACGCAGCCGGAACTCCGATCGCAGAAACGTCTCTGCATGGGATCGATTCCTCGACACATGGTAAGATGCTCGCATTATTTTAACATTCACTGTTACGCAATACTCAACAATCGGTCATAACATCCCTAACAATGACAATGGCAACACGCCAAAACGATAGAATTATCTGGATTTCTCGACAAATGCAACACGCTGCACTAGTTTTCTTCTCCGGTAAGTTAAGCTCCCTCTTTCTTTCCTACTTCACCACAGCAAATACCCAGCCTCTTGGCACCCTATTCGCAGTCTATTAGGCATGTTTAGCTACATGTACTTTGGGAAATGTTCTCGACAAGATTGATTTATTAACTGATTTAGACTAATACAGGTTTTAAACTTTAAACTTTGCTGGATATCCCATTGCTTCCAAGTAACGTTTGTCCCTATCTGGTCGCAGGTCATGCTGAATTACGCTCGCGAGTTTTACCGTACGTACCGCGACGTCCCGAAGTTCATGTTTGGCTTCCACGGCGAACTCAGCCACGACTCGTACAACCTGGTGGGAGTCGCTGACGACGACCTGCTTCAGTGGATGACTTCATTGCGCGACGAGGGCTTACTCAACAACACTCTATTCATCATGATGAGCGACCACGGTCACAGGTTTGCCGAGATACAGATTACACCGATATTATGCGTTTTATACTTTTTCATGTCTACTTTGTCTAATCTTGGCACTAGTTTTGAAAAAAACTATTTACCCAAATTACTTGTTTTTTACTTCGTATTTAAAACCCTGGTGTACTTTTTTTCTTACACAGAAATTGCATCCTTTTGGAGCAAATGGTACATGAATGAAAAGTGCCTGGAGGTTTTAAAACTGTCATCGAAGTGGGTAACCTTTGCAATGAGACAATGACAGACAACTTTAGAGCGATGATCGACAGCTTGAGTTGACAGGCTAAATTTCCAATAACGTTGTCTTCTAGAGTTTTTGCTGCCTGTGCCCAATCCTGTCGAGCATAAATACCATTTAAAGCATGCACTGTAGAATGCACTAGGTATGTTGTTAGCAAGTGCCCCTGCTAAAGCCGCTAAGTCCAGGTTCCAATGCCCAATTGAGACAGTCGTTTTTTATTCGAACAAACATTTCCAGGTTCACCAACATCCGTGAGACGCAACAGGGCAAGCAGGAGGAACGACTGCCGTTCTTCACATTCGCCTTCCCACCGGCTTTCCGTGAATCGCATCCAGAGGAGATGCGGAACTTCCGGAAGAACGCACAGCGACTGACAACGCCATTCGACATCAACCCAACGCTGAGGAACGTGATTCGCTTTGCCGGTCATGGGAAGGGGTCCACTAATTTCCGGTCAATCAGTCTGTTCCAGGTATGCTATTGACAAGTTACGATAGGGTTCACGAGCCTGCTGTTGATGGAAGTTGTATTTTTTTATGGTATAGGCTCTTTCTTAAGAGTCTGTAGTCCTTAAAAGAACTTGATTTTTTGGTAGAAGTTGCTCAGGAATCTTGAGGGTAAGTCTTGCCCTTCATAAACTCTTCACAAAAGAACTTAAGGCATGAAAGCACAATAGAGTAGCAGATATTTACCCCCGTATGATTGAACAATTTGTTGTTTAGATTTAATGGATATAGTTACTTCCATGAGGGAAGAGATGTAGATAGGGCAAGGGGGATAGTAAAGATTTAGTATAGAAATAGAAACTCTTAAGTCTTAACCAAAATGTTGAATCGACTTGATATCTCGTGCTTCTAAAGCTCAATTTGAGGTAGCTAATGAGTAATGAGGAGGCTATTTTCAGCGATTTAGATAAGATCAGATCAACCTGCTCCGTGTGTACACAATTTGTTGTGGCTTAAAGATTTTTACAGATTCATTATTTGTGTTTTTGTGTTTGTTTTAAATATTCACATTAATTTAAATATCACGTTGTAAGGCAGCTTATTCTTATTTGTATGGAATGGGCCATGAAGGCATTTTGGCCCAAGTTACTCTCACACCTCAAGAGGTATATCATCTGAATATAGTGGTCTTTGCTGTTGAAGCTTGGCCTCGTCGCTCCAGGCTGATTCTTACACCTGGCGTTTGCATACTTTGACAGGAAGTGCCGTTGAACCGAACGTGCGGTGATGCAGGCATTGAGCCCCACTGGTGTGCCTGTCTCGACTGGCAGGAGGTGAGCCTCTCTGATAGTATCGTGAAGCGTGCGGCCAACGCACTCATCGATGCAATCAATAGGTGAGCAAGACTTCACTCAACTTGTCAACCAGGTAAACTCATACTTAAGACTCGAAAAGAACGAAAGGAATTTGTGGTCTCTGATGACCTCAATTTCACGTTTTTACGAATTTTATTAGAAAACTTTTATACATTACGCAGTTTTTCCGATTTGGTCTGTGTTCCTCTTTGATAGGTTTCTGTGGTCATCCCTATGCATCTCCCACTACAACTCCCACGATACAACTCATTACATTTTATTTAGTTAGATTTACGATTGAATTGCAATTTGAAATAAATGTTAAAGGGGGCGTAGAAATGAGAGCTACTCTCTGCATTTATCGTAACCAAGATTTTCGATTTCGACGGGATGCTTTCCACCTTTCCTCTTATCCATTACAAATACCAGACTTGCAGCACTAACCATTAATTCCCATGGATCAGTGTGTCAAACCGAATGGTTTGGCGTGTTGGACAAGCCAGTTCTCGTGAGATCATCAAAGTTGAGCATCGGTGTGCGGAGTCAGGTATTAGATTGGTAACCGTGTCAGAAACACCAATTCTCGTAAGATCACTGAAGATAAGCAGCACTGCGTTGGATTAGGTATTGAATGGGTGACCGTCAAACACATGACTAGTTCTGTTCAGTAAATGTGAACTTAAAACCAGACTGAAAAATGTACTTAATGTATAATCTTGTACTTGTAGAGTGGCTATAATATTTTTTACTTGTGGCAGAAAAAAGCTTAAACAAACAGATAAATAAATAAAAATAAATCAGATCAGTATCACAGGGCACTTTAATCTGCACAAATTGGTGTCGTGGGATGGGAGAATCAAATGCGAACGCCGTTGCCATCAGATACACATCCGAGCACCGCTCTATCTGCTCGGAGTTGAGCGTCCACCGCATTCAGTGGGCCGCTCGACTTCTGCCGAGCGCCGGTCTCATGCGGTTCCACAAGAGCAGTGACTACGACGGTTTCCGAGCAGACCTTTCTGATCGCACGCCGCTCGCTCAAGTTGTCTACCAGATCAAGATCGCGGCTTCACCAGGCGCGGGGCTTTTTGAAGCATCGCTAATGTACTCTACCACGGCAGACACGTTCGACGTCAAGGTGCGTCAGTTTTCTTTAAAGACGTTTAAATGTTGATACATGATTGGTGAAGCGTATGTGTTCAGAAGCATCAAGAAAATAGTAAGACCTTAGGTTAGGAAAAATGGAGACAGTGAGTACGATTAACCTGAAGGTTGTAAGCATACGCTTAAAAGCAGACCATTTCCGACAACTGCGACAGCTATTCGCGTGGCTTTTTGCTGTTGGTGCTGCTACTGTCAATTCCCATAAGAGTTCTAGCTTTTTGGTAAAAGCCAGTCAACAAAAATAACAGAGATGGATTTGGAGTCAATAATCAAATAAAAAGTTAATAGATAACGAGGTGTTTAAGGTTTCCCTCAAAAACCTACTGAATCCATCTTGTTGGGCACCACTGGAAGTATTTTAATAGCTGGACCTAAAATTTAAAAATTACCTAAATCATCCAAAGTTGTGATGGTTAAACTCTCCATTAATGTGTTTTTAAGTCCATTTGATGTCTCTAGGTATTATTCCGTTAGGTTTCTTAACATAAAGCAACTCAATATAGAGGAACGCACTGAAACTCAATCGGTACTGTCAAATTAATGGGACGGCCGTATAATAATTCCTTTCTTGACAGATGACGGAAGTGAGTCGAATCAACCGCTACGGAAGTCAGGCGCATTGCATCTACGAGAAACAACAAGATCTGCGAAAGTATTGCCACTGCATCGCTTCTCCTCCCGTCGGATTCGAATAGCCACGCCGGATAGCTCACTTCGCAAGAAGAACCTGAGGAAGGCAGGGCGAGCTAGGCTGCAGCTAATGTGGTCGGGAAATGTTGGCGATTTGTGAAAGAATCTCGAATCAGCGTTGAAGAGCGATGGTGACTCTCAGGAAAGTGTGTTGATTAAATTGACTTTCGATAAGTTATCGAGCTGCTGTATGATATGAAAAGAATTGAAGGCGTGAAGTAGTTTGGCTTACAGCTGAGAGTCATGGCACAACCAGTGCAAAGCTTTAAATCAAATTTGAACTTTCTCCGAATGGATTTTTTTGCAACTGCCATGACAAAATGAAAATAGGTAAATTCCTCATGGACGGTGTTAGAGTATCCTAGGATTGTTTACCAATGAGCGTGTAGCGGGTATGAACAATTATTGTCTTTATCAATATGCTAGTGATATGTGAGGTGGGTGGCAGCTCTGGTCAGCACTATTTGCACGATTTCTCTTGTCAAATAGCTACATAACTTGCCAAAACCTTTGGGGAATTGTTGGTTCAGCTCTATGAGCGTACAAACTGTCGAGAAATCAGAGGGAACAAATCATAGACAAAGATTTATTCTGGTCATCCAATGATCATCCTACGATCACTACTGTATTCTATTTTAAACATTTGTAGCCATTTGCTAGTTTTTATTCCAAACTTTTTTGGGTTTACTGGTACCGGCTCTCACTGCCGCTAAAAGAATAGCATCCCAGAGATGAAATTTTGTGTTTATGATTTGGTTTGGTATTTAAAGTTGTCAAGGAGATGAATGGAGAGACTGTGATCGATACCCATTTTCAAAGAGCGTTTTCAAAAATCGTTTTGCTCTGAAAGCTGTTTTCAGCATCTAATGAAAAATCAAATTAATGTAATACTTTATAGCATCAGCAGTAGCTGGTTCTAGTCGCCATTTTATTTGTGATGCAAAGCTAGTTTTGGGTTGGGGTTATTTGTTGCTAGAAGGTATGATTGTTTTCTTTTAATTAAGAAAATATGTAGCTGGTTAGTTTACAAGCTGAACCTAACATTCCAAAGTTTAAGACTTGATTCAGTTAAATTTTACAGGCAAGGCAGGTATGAATATTATTCATTTCAGTTGGTACTTACTTTAACCAACTATTGCTGAATACTTGCAAAATTTCTCCAAAATTGATACTTTATTATCTATTATTTTGGTACAATCAGCATTTTCACTCAGTGAACGATCTGAACGTTTCGCCAAAAAATTTAACTGTAGAAGTACTACTACTGTATGATATTAATGTAGGGTGTGTTTGGTAATTTATTTGGGTTATGTATGGACTGGACTCATATAGTTAATCAAAAATCATCGGGCTTAGTCTAAAATTACTTTTATTGTACTCAGATTTTACACATTTTTCTGTAGTTTCCTGCAAATGAACTATTAATTGCCGTTATTTTCGACTATAGTTGATTTGTAATGTGCCAAATGGCTGGGATAACGAGTATGTCAATTGGGAAAGTAAAGGGAGAGTATGGAACTTACCGAGTGGGAGTGGTAGGCCGCGATAGTGGAGATTCTTTGTTTAACGTTTCGGCTGTTGCCGCTTTCACTTCTGTATCATTTCTGAAGTCTCTTTTCTCCAGTGATAAAGGCAACAGCCGAAATATTAAACAAAGAATCTCCACTATCGTGGCCTGCCACTCCCGCTCAGTAACTTCCATACTCTCCCTTTACTTTCCCAATTAACATATTTGTTTACGACCATAGAAATTCCCCAAGACGTGGAATCGAATACAATCTGAATCCAATCGGAAGCCATCGATGGCACACTATTGCGCTTGATAATTCAAGGCATGTGCAGGGCACAATCTTGCGTGATCACGCACATCCGTATATTTAATTATCAAACACACCCTTCAAGTTTTAGATGTAGGTTAAGTTCAACTTGCTGATTTGAAGCAAAGTCACTCATTAGGTATCTTTAAGATGACCTACACGAAGGAAAATGCTCAAATTTGGTCAGTAACCTGTGGTGATTTCCACACAGAGTTGTTTTTATACCAAAAATACTCAAAATGATCAAAGCATGCAAAAAGAATGTGATTAGTGTGGAGTAGGTAGCTAACGATTAGGAAAATATGCAAAAGCAGTTTAAACTTGTAAGTACATTCTGTCAAAATAAGTAGGCTGTGCATTGTATGTACCCTGCAGACTTATAGGAATCACCTGTGATTTTTTGGTTTTAAAACTGTCTACTAAAGTGATTGGTAACAGTAATTTGTCAAGATCGCTAACTTTGTGTTTGAAGATAAGTTATTGAAGTAAGTTCCATTCCTGGTGCATAATTATATTTAGTATTGTCAGAAAGAAGCTCGCTCAAAAATTAGTCAGTTGATTCTTTTTCTGATATGATTTTTTAATAAGTAATTAAATTGCTGAACATCTGCCGTTATCTGGACTTGGCACACCCCCTAAGTCAAGAATGAATTTATAGATCTTACTACGTGCTAAAGGTATTTTGTTAGGTTAAACTATGGTATTTTTGCCAGATTAACTAGTAAGTCCTTGTGTACAAAGAATTTCTTTTCTCTGGAAAAAGTGATGTCATAAGTCATAACTCATAAAGCATGGATAAAAAATAAATGGCAACTAATTTCTCTTCTTTATTGCAAGTACTTTATTATTTTCTGTACCTATAATCATTTCCTTTTTTAAAAAATGTTGCGACCATAATTTAGAATGGTACCTGTGCTAGGCTAAAAGATCTCGCTTGGCAATATGGGAGGTCGTAACTTGCCGGGATTTAATTTAAGTCCTACTTGGCCAGAAAGGAATTTAATAATACGCTTACCAAAACTGTAGTACACCAGAAGAACCATTCAAACCAGGAGCTGGTTTCTCTCAGCTGGGCCATTTGGATATTGCTGATGCTAATCATGCAAATTCCTACCTCCTAAGCACCAACTGCAAACATGCAGTTTGCAACAATCTGAAAATCCCTTTCTAAATGTACACCTGGAGAATGAAGCCTTTGCCATTGTTGCACATACAGGTGACCAGAGTCTTTAACAATGACAAAAGTAACACGTCAAAACGTCTAAATTCTCGAGATTTCTAGAAATTTCTCGACAAGTGCACCAATCGACGTCAATTTTCTTCTCTAGTAAGTTGCGCTCCCTCTCTCTCTGCAGTTCAAACAGGCAGTAATGGCTGGAAGTCTATAGCTAGAGTAAGTTCTTTCTTCGTTCGTTCTGCTCAGGTCGGCACAAGTCCAAATGATTGCGACAGAGCATGAATGCAGCCTTAATGTCTGCGAAGGATTGAGCCGCAGGAGCAGTCGCAACTTTCAAGTTGTTCTGGAACCACAAAAATTGCACTAGGAAAGTTGACCACAGCTTAGCCAAGTCGGATAAGTTGTCTTGTAACTACTTATGGTTTACATTGGATGTCAGTTGGGCCATGCCATCGACAATGCATGGTGAATTTTTTCCCAAAAACTATGGTGCATCCAGTTCTCACAATGGTACAAAACTGAATAAACTAATCATGTATTGTATGCAGTTAGACAAATGTCATAAAGCCAACTTATGCAGTCTCACCCTGAAGATGGCAGGGCGATATCTGCCGAAATGTTGTTAGACTAGCGACGCAGGACCTAAATTGTCAAAACAGTGCGTCACTTCATGTTAATACTAACATTTGTTCACCGTCTCCAGCTGAAGCAGTGTGTGGCAGACAATGAGATCATACTGAGCACAAAGAGCATGTTCTTTGCAGTCGGCATGGTCAATATGGCTGTCGCATGCGTAGATCATCTACGAGTAGATGGGACGCCACACTCCCAGCGGCGTTCCAGCGCTCTTCTTGACACTGGTCTTGATGCATTTCTGAAAGGGGAAGAGAATTGTCTTGAGACGGAGATGTGGTGAATGTCAAAAGCATGATGGTTTCTGCATCCTTAGGAAGACTTACCTACTATCATAGACTACTATCACCGTTGAGTGCACACTCAACGCTATCACTGATAACCCGATGGGATCACCTATCATTGCTCAGGTGTTCACTTGAGACTTACAAGCTTTTTCATGTAAAATTTTCGAGGATAGATGGCCACAACATATTCCAAATTCAACTGTCACGATAAGGAAACAGAGGAGTGTTGCACTTTTAGTTGAGATGTTAACATTATTGCTTTGCTGTTTTTGTTTTATAGCTACGTTTGTAAGAAAGTGATTGAAATTTCCTAGTATTGCATTCGAAAGATTATATTAGATGACTGTCTAGAGAAAGATGAGGGGACTCAATGAGAAATAAAAGGGTAATGGTTAGTTATTATTAAAATTACTTTCTTACTCACAAACTATCTCTGTTGTTCTCGGTCGGTGGAATTCTAACCTCCCGTTACATGACAGAAGGTCGTATCGATAGAAGAAGCGCTAAAAATTGAAGTAAGATTCGAATTCGCCACAACAAAGCCGCTTTTAACCAGATTAAAACAAAATAAATAGACTCAAATCAAAATTGATATTGCTATCTATCTATTTGAAGTTCAGAACATACAGAAAGTTGTGAGATGTTACTTTTATAACAAAGAATGGAAAAAAGTCGAATTGAGTCGAATGACATCTACTCGATTAGTTGCAGCATTCATTTGTTCGTGCCATTGTCGATCCCCACTCCTCTAATTTCGGTCGAATTTAGCTAAAATCTGCCATTTTTTTATTAGTCCAGGCTGAGATCTCGTTGGGTGCGAAGCACCCGTCAGGTTGCTCCGTCAAATTCATCTAGCATAGTACAGCCAAATCTAGTTTTCTTAGAATAATTGGGTTATTTCGCAATCGTATTGGGTAATTAGAGGTATTCTGTTAGCTGCTAACCATTTTACTCTTATATGGTTGAATTTCTCTGGTATTTTTGAGGTATTTCGCTATTTTTCTCTTCCTTTGTGATGGTAAAATAACCAATGGGTTATTGTTGTTTAACGTGACGTGCTGAAATTGGTCCCATGATGAGCTATTTTGCTAGCTGCGATCATTCACATCGTCTTTATGTTAGGTTATTAACTTTTTTTTGTGTGGTAAATCATGGTATTAGTAGTCTTTTTTTTTTTTACTAAAACATCGATTTTTCATATCATTGATGTTGGTTTGACGTGGTATTTTGTTCATGAGATGAACTGGAATCGTTTAAATGGCGTGCTATTATGTTAGCTGGTGTTTTCGAATTTCCGTGCTATTATTATTTATTTATTTATTAAAGAACTGGCAATAATTTTCGGTAATTTAACACTAGTATGGTATTTGCTATTTGCTATACTTAATCTAACTTTCTTGGTATTATTTATTTAACTGTAATTTTTTTTTTGGTAATTAGTAGCTATTCTGTTAGCTGCTACAATTAACATCTTTTGATGGAATCCTCATTTGATGGTCGAAGCATCAATGTTGGGTTATCGGAGTAATTATTTAGTTGTTCATTGGAATTGTTTTATAGTTGATATATTTTGTTAGACGTGCTTAAATTGGTCCCATGATGAGCTATTTTGCTAGCTGAGATCATTCACATCGTCTTTATGTTAATTTATAATATTTTTTTTTTTATAATAAGACATCGATTTTTTATATCATTGATGTTGGTTTGACGTGGTATTTTGTTCATGAGATGAACTGGAATCGTTTTAGTGGCGAGCTGTTCTGTTAGCTGGTGTTTTCGAATTTACTTGCCATTATTAATACCTATAACTGGCAATAATTGTCGGTAATTTAACACTAGTATGGTATTTGCTATTTGCTATTCGATTAAGTATATACTTAATCAAACTTTCTTGGTTCAATTTTTTGTTGTAATTAGTAGCTATTCTGTTAGCTGCTGCCATTAACATGTTCTTTGTTTTCTTTCATCGATTTTTTTTTTTTGGTATCAAGAAATCACGGGCAAGATTAAAAGACCAAGTGAAAAGAGATGTTGGAGGAAGAGGAGAGAAATGAGAAAAAATAAACAAAGAAGAAACATGGTTATGGAATAAGATTTCGTGTAGAGAATGGTTTCAAAAGAGTTTATTTTGGAGTGAATTCTAAGACTTCTTCTGAATAAAACTATTATTATTTTAAAGGCTGCTATCAAAACTTTCTTCTTGATTTTATTTCATAAGCATTTATTTATTTTTTAATTCAAGTTTTAAATTTTTACAATACATTTGATGGTCAAAGTATCATTCCATCGTGGAATATATGAAACCACTTATTTGTTTAGGCTTGTTCTGAATTTATTTTCACGATGAGATATTCACCTGGATGCTTCATCCCTCTTTATCTTGATTTGGTTTGTCTTGACAATTCAAAGGTACTGCGAATTTCCAAACCCAGATTTTTGTCAACAGTTCCGGTTTAAGTTGGCATCAAATTTTAACTTTTAGTCAATGAATTCAAATTAAAACACATTCCTGGCAATGGAGTTTTCTCTCATCTTGTTCTCTCTCTCTTCTCTCTTCTTTGTTTGAGTGGTTTGTTTAAATGTCATGCTCGCCAGCGATTTGAAATGTTATCTGTGCATTCTCATGTAAGTCTAGGCAGAGCGGGGCATTACGCTTGGGCCTCTGACCAGTCCAATAATATAGTTTCTGATATCAAAATTTAATTCAATAATACCACTTAACATACGAATCTGATTTAAATTGCAAACGCTTGCAATGCGCAGGGTATTTTATTGTTAACATGTTATTTATCATTAAATTGATGTCTAAACGGGGAATTGAACCCCAATCTCCACCTGTCGCGGGCGCTGCATATATATATATATATTTTTTTTTTTTTGTAAATTTATCAATGTGTTGCATTTGGGTATCAATTTTTGTGTTAGGTTAGCGTTCCTAATAATAAAATACTACTTAATGTATGTTTTTAATATTATTAGTCCAGTACCGCAAGGCCTTTTGTCAAAAACAGTGCGTCATTAATAATCATTAATCATAAGCTTAAAATAAGCTTATCAACATTGAGATATGGGAATTAGCTACCTGCAGACGTATTTCCATGACTAGTAGAGATTGAACGCCTTGCACTTACAGAAGAATATATTTAGCTCCAAAATATTATCAAATTATTACATGATTAAAAACCCAAATGTTCATTGCATCCAAGGAAAAATGATTGTTTGAATTCTTTTAATGAGGCTTCATTTATTTAGGCATTCTCATGCTTATTAATATTTTTACATCAAACGTTTTCTTGAACGTTTTCAGGATTGAAATGTAGATTAATTTAAATAATCTTACGGCTACTTAGCTGCACTATTATTTTTCAGATATCAACCTCCTTTTCATGAAAATTCAAAGTAATTTGCAAATTTATCAAGGGATAACGGTCTTCCATCAATTAGAAAGTTCAGAAGAAATAGAAATAGAAAGAAATAGTTCAGGTGTGTGTTTGATATTTTTGAATTTGTATGTGAGATGGTTTGTGTCCGAAGTAATAAAATTAGGTAAATGATTGAAAAACTTTATACCTTCACAAAATATATTGCATCTAAAACTGTTTAGCCTGTGTTTTGTCAAACAAAAAGGTATTCTCCATAAATGATCAGTACATGATTAATGAGTGCCAGTTATGTACAATATTAAAATATTCAATCTACAATCTAAAATCAATTTCTTTCTTTTCATTCTTGGCATATTTTGACGCGTGTTAAATACGCCACACAAACCAATACGCTAGATTAAAGGTGTCTAGTGCTGGAAAATCAGGGAAATTTAGCACCAAATGTCCCCTTGCATACTTGAAACTTCAAGCCAAGGGTCTTTTGAGGGCAAATCGACAATGTGGCAAGCAAAAAAGGGCTAAAATTGGAAATTATATAATGTGTAATAAAATTATTTTTCTTAAAGGAAAAAAACACTTTTTAAGGTCACATCAAAAAATGTAACACATTCAATTTTTTTTTTGTCATAGCATATTTAGAATAAAACAGAATAAAACAGTTTGTCTTATATTCAGGAACTCTACTCTTATAGTCTACTGGTGTGATCTTCTGAATGTTTATGTTACTGACAATATACTACAGTAGAAGGAGCGTACACTATATGATTTACTGCCACAGTATTTGGCATGTAATTGGCAAAAGTATACTTTATTTTACGCTCACAGAAACAGCTCACTTTCACTTTACGCGATCTATTGATGATCTAGGAGCCGAAAAAATTGTAATACTGGACCTTATAATGCAGTACATTTTTGTTAGGGTTTGCCTTCCAAATCGCAGAAAAAATAAACTCATCTGCAAAGTACCAATCGACAAAAAGACGAGAAGTTTAAGTATCATTTCTAGAAGCGATTGTTTATTTTATTTTATTTATTTTATTTAACGTTCATAACATACTTTAACCCTGGGAGTTACCGTAACCTTCGCATTCTGTAGCGAAAATTGTACATGGTCGCTCCCTTTCCCATTCTGCAAAGGTTTGGCGCTGAAAACTAGTAAAGTGTTTCCTAAAGTATGGTGCGCGTACCACCTATATCGATGTTGCTTATATATATTATCATATTTATAATTAAATTAACCAATTAAATACCACAAAATACTACTTAATATATAATATACATTTTTAAGAAAGAAATGCCAAAAGTAAAAATTTGTAACTGAATCGGAATTCGAACCCGAGACCTTCAGATTGCCGATCTGAGATACTCTAATCAAACAATGTACGACTTGTAAGCCAGCATTCTGTCGTGTTTTAATCCATTCAGGCAGTCAAAACCAGGTGGCAATTGCCAGCTGTCACAGAAGAGGCAGACAAATAAATAATTTTCCGAACGGATGCATAGCAAAGGTTTTGCTTGACAAAAACGATTTTAAATCACAGCTAGTAGTGAAAATCCAACCATTGAGTATTGCTCTAATACCAAAAATTATGTAGGATGAATTTGAATGTGGAATTCTCTTTCAGTTTGACCGGTGAGACCCGAAACGTTGAGGTTATGAAATGAATGGTCGAGACGTCGATGTTGAACGCAGCTGACACATGTCGGTGTCAGTAACAGGTAGCTGTCATAACCCAGCTCTGCAAGTAACATTGCAGTTATTGCTCTTTCCAGTTTCTGCCGTGCCCTGCATGATGAATCATCAAACTCCAGTTTTTTTTTAATTAGGTTTGAAAGTTTCAATTTTAGTAGCGAGAAGGTTAGGTTAGAACATTTTGGTGCTCAAAAGTGAGTATTAGCGACGTGCAGTTGTTCTCGTAATTGAATGTGGATACCGTCAAGATGCAGTCCAAGCGAATAAAGTGTCGGAATCTCTTGTGGCGATTTCGCATTGATCTGCCCTGTCGTTTGGCCCCATGCCGGCCTCGACCATCTTCTCTTCCAGTATCCTGCCAGGCTCTGGCTTTTCCCATTTGTAAGCGTCCTCATTTTCTGATTGCAACACAGCTTGTACGATCGGTTCGTCCGACATTACAAGTTCAGCGACCTTGTAAACAATTTCCAATGACTCATTGTTTGTTTTCAAAACATATTCTCGTGTCTGTGGCATTTTTGGTGATAGTAAGCTTCGTTCTTGCCGTTATTTGTTCCCACAAATAGTTTTGGGTAAACCCTAACCACCGCAACGTCCTGCGACTCACCCATCGTTCTTTCCAAGTGTATTTGGAAGCTGTAAAATAGTTCAAGTGGAGAAGGTGTTTTAGAATTGTATTAAAAATTGATGAAATACATAGTTCTCTATTTCCGTATTTATTTATGGTCGGAGGTGTTTTAAAAAGAGGTTGTTTCTGCAGTCTGGTGTTGCATAGATGGGCATTGACTTGTTTATATTCGTTTAAAAAAAAATCGTGAATATGACGGTATTGAACTAATTTCGAAACTGGAAGTATGTCTCTGCGTTCATATATCATATTTAAATGTAGGTTTTGAAAAGTAGTGCAATTACTATAACGTGGGTAATAGTTTTAACCAGAGTAGTGCACAATGAAGACGAAAGGACTATAGGTTGAAGTCGGTAATATTTACAAATGATAAAGATGATAGTGAATTAGGGAGATTTGATGCAAACTTAAATACATTTCGTAGAACATTTATAATATTTTCTCAGTGCTAACTGAACGCCATTTACGCGTTAAACAGACACAACTACGTCTCTTCTTGCTATAAGAAGACTTTCAATCATAGACAAATAAGTTAACTCATCTGAGATTGCTTATGGATTATAATTTAGGATTGACATTGTCCTGAATATGATTGTTTCTGGTTGCCCTACCATGAGCTGCCAACAACAGCTAAACTCCTTGACGTTGTCAAAAATATATATTCTTCTTGTTTAAAAGTTTGCGGAGATTTATCGTTAACACGATCGATGTGCATTCTTTCTAGATTTTTACTTTTTCTGATTTCATGGTCTGATAAAGACTTCCCGGTGTGTCCCTGACATTTTCAAATCGTTTTTCCACCGTTGCGTTGTGTATTTGTTCGTCTTATTTGATTTTGTGTTTGCCATTCTATTTCTACTCCGTGAAAGACGGTGTGCAAGTGCCTTTGGATGCTTTTCTTCTTATAGGACCTGTGTTATTTACATTCATAAGTCAAGAAAAATGTGGATAATTTCCAGACACATTTCAAGAGTATCTGAAATTACACAATCCGTTTTGGCACAAATTGTTTAGAGGTTTTAAGTGTTCCTAATAAGAAAATACTTTGCGCATTGCAAGTATTTGCAATTTAAATCATATTTCATATTTTTGAGTAATTTAAAATAAAAACTAGCGAGCAAATAGTTTCACTTACTGCAGTTGCTAGCTGCCTGTTTTTTAGTGGTTTGTGATAAGAACCTAGAAGCAAGTTATTTTCATAATTTTTAAGACACGGCGATTCATCAGGAGATTCATTTATATTTCTTAACTGTCTGTTAATTACTTGATGTACTCACTATGAACAGTAAATTGTTTACATGTCAATGAGAAAAATGAGGCGCATTTGATAAATGTTCACTGACACATTTTAAAAACTGCATATAAATGTTTGAAAAAGGTACAATTTGGAAAGTTTGGAACATTTTCGTCTCCATATCAAAATTTTGATATAATTCTGCTTTCATTTCTTTTCTTTTCATTTTCCACACACAATTCTTTCTTTTCAATCTTGGCATATTCTGACGCGTGTTAAACATGCCACATATTTCTATAAAATAACAATTTAAAAATGTTTCTTGGCATTTTTTACTAAATAACCCATGAATGAGAAAGGAATACGCTAGATTAAAGGTGCCTAGTGCTGCAAAATCAGGGAAATTTAGCACCAAATGTCCCCACGCATACTTAAAACTACTAGCCAAGGGTCTTTTGAAGGCAAATCGACAATAAGGCAAGCAAAAAGAGGGCTAAAATTGGAAATGAAACAATGTATGTACCTTTTTACAAGAAGATAAGGAAATACACAATGAGGTTATTTTTCACTTGCTTTCATTTAACCAGCTCTAAGTGAAATCGAGGTGCAAAGGACTTATTTTCAAATTTTAATTAATTCAGTTTGGACTAATATAGTCAAGAACAAGAAGTACATTTAGAAGCAACGCCATTGGGAAAATTCTTCAGTACAGTTTAATACTTTTATGTAAAACGGCTGAAGAAATTATGTTAAATGAATAGAATATCTGTGTACTAACTAACTTGTCTTGAAGTTTTGAAGTTGTTTATTTAGCAAAAAAATACTGTTTACAGAACATTATAATTTTTTGTAATTTCTTGGCTTACAGTTTTACTTCGAAACTAACACAGTTTTCTAATTTTCTTCTAAACTCGGGATCTTCATGAGCAGTATTTCATGGTTTTATATTTTCAGTTTTCTATATTGCTAGATCTACAATATCAGTGTTCTACATTTTCAGTAATGTAAATATATGCCTTAACACTGAGATTTAAAAATACTTTTTCCCCATTTCAGCAAATAACTAAAAGTGATTTTTTAATATTTAAACCTGTATATTTTGAAACTGTGACTTCTACTGGGGAACGTGTTTTCTCATGACATGCCTATCTTTACCAGCTCAGCTTTTGTTACAGTTGTCACAGGTGAATTTATTATTTAAAAAACCGGTGTACTGTGACTAGCAGCAAGTGAAATTTAGTCAAAATTTACGACCAAGTTTTCACAACGATTTTAATTTTTTAAACGTAGGTATTTCTTTGATATGGTTTTTAGACCCGTGACTTCTTCCTCTAACCAATTGGCACTTGTATAAAAAAAATGGCTTTTTTGAAAACTGTGCTTTTGAGTGCTAAGAATATCCACTAATTTTCCCGGCGTTTAAATTATGTGGTTGAACGCAGTCGTGACTTTTCTCCGAAAACAAATACAAACAGATTTGCTTGCCTGCATGCACACAAAATACATCTAAATAAAACCAAGACAAACAATTTAAAACACTTGAGTATTTAGTATTTTTGATATAAAATAAACCTGAAAAATTAGCTTTTTTCCTAACCAAACCAATTAATGTATGTGTATTTTTTTTTAATGTTTTAACGCTTACCGTTTAAAATACCATTCAAACCGGACAAATTTAATTGAAAGACACATATTGAAATTACACAAAATCAAAAAAATACGTCTTTATTTTTAAACTTTCTAACCGTATGTATTTAACACCACTTGTTGATTCTCAATTAACAAACTAATAACAATAAATAAAAAGGTATTTCTGTCTCCAAACTGGTATGATTTTTTTAAACGTACATTTCTACCACTTAGGGAATAAAACCCTGACTGATTTAGATTTCCTTAATTGTTTTAAATTGATTACCTCAACAGACAAACTATTGCATCGTACAGAAAATTACTACTGTACACAAGCGTCTTGCTCTTAACCTATTGGTTTGAAGGCAAGCTTTCGGTGTCTACCAAGATTAATTATTTTAGCGTTATTTAAAAATATTATTGTAAACACACAAAACATAATTATTTGAATTAAAGAGTTACGAATTATAATTCTTATGTTGATTTTATAGTAAATATAAAAGCGTTACAGTAATTTCATAACAAGAAAATACATACACCCTTGGTATTTCCACTCTATTGCCCCACCCATAATCAAGCTATCTCACAATTAGGAAATATTATTGCAGTATATCAAATTATGATACATGTAACTCAACTAATAACAACAACATTTATCAGAGATCTTTAATGCAAATGTGTAAGAGGATATCATTTTGATAAAAAATATATGCATCGTTTTGGATAATTCAGTGGGGTCTTATCACTGCTTTAACGACTCAATAAGGTAAAATATTCAATTGCATAAGAAAGTTAAGAGTTACTATTTAAGAAGATTTAAAAAGTGTTAAAATAATATTATATAACCAGAAAATAAAGTTTTATAAATGCGTTTCAAATCATGTTAGGCTTGTGTGTTAGTTGCAAAGAAACTGCATTATTCTGTTGCCTAGATGAACATATGCTAAGATGAAAGTCCTACTCGCACATAAATATTAAGCTATCAGTCGTTCGTTATATTGAAGAGCACTTTAATCAATAACAAATCGTAATCAGTCACTAAATAACGGATCCTGTGTTACGGTAATTAACACAGACACTTTAGTTTACATTTTCACTTAGCATTCTGTGGGCAGGTAATTTGTTGCATCATTAGTAGCAAAATTGTAGTAATGATTTCGCCATGAGCACGATAATATGCAATTGTTAATTGGTACATATCAGGTTTAATACTTTAAGGGAAAAAGCGACATAGCTTTGGTGAAATTGTTCAATTTAGAACTTTTTTCTATGTATTAGACTCGAAATAAAATGTCGTTGCAAGTGAAGAATTTGGAAAATCTCCAGTGTTTGTCAAATAAATAAACGCAGTCTTGACTCAGTTTAGGACAGAGGCATTGCGATGAAGTCAGCAGTGCTGTTATAATCTCTAAGCAGTTATAGCAGACGTGAACGTTGTCTAAAATAACTATCTTACACTCTTTCCAAAGTTGTTACAAGTATCCTTAATAAAATATGTTAAGAACTACGTCGACCACTGTCAAAACGTGGAGTCATTTATGGGAGAAATTAGTTCGGGAGATACTTAAATAGGGGATACTTATCACTCGAAGAAATCAATGGGTAGTTTAGTTAACATGCTTGAATTATACACAGAAAATGTAGCCAGTGAATGCTGTTTCTTGCTAAAATAACTTGTCACAATCTAACTACTAACTCAATAAAACTATCTTCAACTGAACAACTAACTAAAACAATAATATTTTAGCACAGATCTGTGATTTCGGTTAATTGTCAAATGTGAATTATTTTAAAAAGAGTTGAGTAATTTTCCATATCTTTTTTAAATTGGATTGATGCTTGAAAGAAACCTAAACAGAACTTCAATAATCTCGTCCCATTGTCGACCCCCCACTCCAGCTATGATCAGCTACATCAAATTCACAGCGCATTGTCGCCCCCCACTCCAGCTATGAGATGTGCTTTCAGACCTCATCGAATTCACACCGCTAGTTTGCCTTCCGATTGTCGACCCCCACTCCTGCTTTAAATCATGACGTCACGCCATCTCGAATTCCCAGCCCGACTTTGTGTGGCACATTGTCGCCCCCCACCACTGCTAAAATGTGCGGTTTTCAACAGAATTCGGCCATTTTTCCATCAGTCTTCTCTGAGATCTGGTTGGGTGCGAAGCTCATGCAGCTTTGCTCCGCATTTTTTCTACAGATTTTGCTCTTAGCAAAGTATTTATGGCTTTGTTTGGTTGAAATATTTGAACAAATTGGTTGATATTTGCTACAAATTACTCGATGGTGCTAAAATTTGATTCATTTTCGATTTAATTATCATGTTATACTTCCTTTTTTGGCTTTTTTTATTGTTCGGTCTTGATTAGTAGATTGGTTTGTTGGTCGATTGGTTGGTTGGTGCTTTGGTTAGTGGGTTGGTTGGTCGTTTGGTTTCTATTTCATAACAAGGGTTCACCCCTTTTAACATTTATGAGAAGACACAGTTGTTATAGGCTCTTCCATGTGAGGCACTTTTTTAACAAGAGCATTTTTATTCATACAATTCTGTGAATTTTGAAATTGGTATCTTTGTGGAAATCTTTCCGCAATTTTGTTTATAGCTTACACTTTTCTGCTAAAATTTGATACATTTTCCTGGAAATCGTTTCTTTTATTGGTATTGTGCTTTGGTTGGTTTACTTCCTGATTTTTTTTCAGGTTATTTAAAGCATTTCCTCCAAAGCTTTCATTTATTTACCAAGCAATTTATTTGCTCATCAACTGACAAGTCTCTTTAAGATGTTTTCTCGAAACTTATAATGCTTGGGCAAAATTAACAAAGTCTTATCTTAACCTTTCTTTCTGGCGAAGAGATAAATTTGTGGCATTATATTGCAAGATTATTTTAAACTGGGTTGCTTGCTAAACATTGCGTGGTCAAAATCCCGGGACAAAATCAATCTGATGGATCACCATATAAAGACACAAATCTTGCATTGCAGAGGAAATTTAATAATTTTCACGTCAACAATTTAAATAATATCGAAAAAGGATTTTAAATACTTGCTACAAACGAGGTTTTTCACAATGTTTCTGTGTACGAGACGAAAGCTTTGAATACCAAGGTGTATTATTTGAACCGCAGTCATGAATTTACAATTGCGAGTTGCTCAGTTTTATAATTCTTGTGATTCCTGAAGAATATCCTATTGCATTTTTACGAGTTATATTATTAAGTGCCCAAATTACTGAAAAACTTAATTTTGTTTTGCACTAGAGTGAAAATGCTCTATGAGAAGAAATGAGTAGCACCTTATCGTGAACCAATTGTTGATCCAATGCAGTTTTAATTAAAAAAGTATCCTACGAAGACCATAGGCAATAATAACCGACCTTACTAAAATCGCTTGGTAAATTCAGACTTTAAGATCTCACATTGGTTTTTTTTTTGTAGACCAATATTACATTCTTCGGCTTGTTAAGTATTGTTTTGAATCCTTATTGTTCAAAGACGAATTATAGCTTGGCTTTGGTTTTAATGCAGAAGTTGTGTGCATCCTTGGCAATAGCCTTACGTTGGTTAGATACGGGTAATATGCTAATGGTGTTGCTACAAATTTCCTTATGTCTGCAGAAGCTAAGTAAGAACAAGAATTTCAATTATCTCCCCTCACTTGTAGGAAAATCTATTTTTGTTCTATCAATCATTCCAAATAATATAATATAAACGTTAGAGTATTTTTTTTAATTGAATGAACGAGACATTCAGTAGAGCATTTCAAAAAGGGCAATCATTTTTGTTGAAATCCGGGTACTTTTTATCAATTGATAGTTACAAAACAGAACTTGTATTGGAAGTCAGAACTTAACTCACTGACCGCTAGGCAAGTGGAGGTGAAAGGATACTTGTTTTTGTTTTTGTATATTTTGAGATAACCTTAAGAGCATAAAAGAATTTCTTAAGATTTTCCGGCGACATATCTCGAGAATAATTTTCACAATCGATTCACTTGGATCAGTGGAGGAGCCAAGTTTGCTCTGCGGGCTGCGTTTAGGAGATTAGTAATGCTACCTAAAACGCAAAAAATACAAAAAAATAAATACAAGAAAACACATTTTGCAAATTAAATCAGAGAAGAAAGGTAATAAAATCCTTGTAAGATCATAAAAATGTTGCCCTTTCATCACTCACGAAATCAGATGGCTGATAATTTTGATGGCTGGTGGTAGGTGATTTGGTAATAACTCGACTTGTGTCATGGGCTGCAGGTTGCATAGCGGCTGGTGAACTGCAGCTGACCACGCAGATGTCTGCCGGGTTTTCTGATTAAAGTGTTCTTTGTGTGTTTTAAGCGTCCATTTGTGGCAATATTTGTCCCCATATATATATGAAATACCGGTGTTACAAAAATAGAATGTTGTAAAATATAATGAAAATATTTTTTATTTAAAAATTAAATTTTTAAGATCGTTTTTAAAGACATCAAACACACCAGAGATCTTGTAAAAGCATACTCTGTAAGAACTGACAGATCTTTATTTGTTACACTGGTAATCGTTTAATTGCATCAAATAATTAAATAACTGTCCTATTTGAAATGGAAATATTTATTAAATTCAGCAGCGGGATCGACAGTTAATATGTACCAATATGCTAGTCACCTACCTGAATAATAGGAGATCTGTTTAATGTTCAGGAAAAAGTAAATGGGGTATTCACGTATTTTATATAAGTTTTATAAAAACAACCACAAGTCCCATTTTAAGATTTGGACTACCAACACCTTCCAGCTTACCCAATAGTCAATAGATTATGAAAAAAAATCGAGATCACAGAACAAATTTTTGCCAAAAATCAAAGAAACTGTCTTTAAAACATGTTTAAAACACATTAAATTCCCATAAAATTGTATTTTTGGCATAATTTACACATACCAATGATTTGAAACTATTTTAGGTCAAAGAAACCTCTTGACCAGGCCACATGTCTGAGGAAAAATAAACATTTGGTGTATTTTTCTTGCATATGAGCGCAGTGGTGCCGTTAAAACGAATCGATGAGACACACATAGATTCACAGTTTTACCAAGAAACTCAAATACGGTCTTATTCAAGCTCAAATTCTTAAGAAATTATCGGGACCTGAGGGCTGAGTATAAATTTATTTCGTCGAAACGAGGGAAATAATATGATTTTTATCTATTGCATTCAAATTTCAGAATCGGACAGTTTTTCTGCTGATGTGTAATAAAACTTGCTAATTATGGAGAGGCATTTTGCCCAGTTTTTTTTTGTCGTCCATTTTATTTTGGCCATTGCATTTTTATTCAGTCACACGACTATTACGTCCGTGTGGAATGTATTGCTCGGATAGCATTTTGAGAATATGCATTCGACTAAAAATATAAATTTTTTAACGGTTTTCTGGATTTTTAAAAGTTAACTAGATCAGTTTGACACTGAAAATAAATTATTTCATAAATTATTTTTGTAAATTCCTGTAAAAAGAAACAAAAAAATATCTATAAAAAAATCTTACATTCTGCAGTGACGTAGAATTTGATTAAGTACTTTTTTGTCTCCGCGAATCGGTATAATCTTTACCGATTTAATAATATTTAGGTAATAAGTGAAGACAAAATATTACATTGTATTATTGTCTTTAATCCTAGATAAAGTGGGAGTTAAATTAATTGCCATGGCAACAAGCGATCACATGCAGTGAAAGTCAGCTGTTACTGAGAGTGAAGAGCTTTGAGTTGAAAAATATTGTATTGTAACTGACGATATTATTGGAAATTACAAGAAAATATATTTTCGTCAGTCATTTAGCTTATGGATCCAAAATTTGCTTATGCAAAGTTGATTAATTACAACAAAGCTGGTGAAACTTTTGCACGATGTGACGAAGTTGCGGTCTACGAAAATTTCTCTTTTTGTGCCTCAAAACGTTTTTGTTTCCTTTTTTTTAATTCTTTGAAAAATCTTTCATTTTCTAATGCAAAGGCTAGAAAATCTTAAATTAAAGACTTTGAAAATCGCACGAAGATGGCAAAATGTTAATTTATTTGTAGAAATGTGTTTAAGTGGTTGAACAAGTCAAAGGTTATTTGTAAACAATTTCAGGCATGATGTTTAACGAGTGTATCAACGTTCTCAAAATGTCAAAGAAACAAAAAATGTTAAATTTGAGCTAATTATCATCTAGCAAAAACATTTTCAAAATGTTTCGCAAGATTTTGAATTTTTTTTAGCGCTGTCCCCAGATGACGTTCTCAAAATGACGCTGTCTTTTTTAAAATATCAGACCGAACAAACAGAGCGCTAAAGTTCCAGCATTAAATAATAACTAGAATAATAGAGTAATAAGTGTATGCGAAAAAATAGCCGCCAAATGACAACTTTACCGACAATAATGGAAGGAACTTCCAGGTGAAATTACCGTCGTTTCGAGTTTTAAGAAATTTAATAGAGATTTTTCTTTCAGTTACTTGCATTTGAGACTGGTTTACGCTCAATTATGTTTCATATTTATTTATTGATCTCAATTGATTGCCTACTTATATCGGACAGGTTGTTTCAAGCTTGTAAAACCTCTAAAAATAATCATAATAGCAACTACTTATATAAGAAAAAAAACCTATTTAACATTAGCTAAACATTTAGCTTTATTTTCAAAACATTTTTCAATAAATATTTATTTTTTATTTTTTAATTAATTTTTTTTTTACATTGAGATTAAAATTTTGTCCCAGTCTTTGGTCTTCAAGTATTTTTTTTTTTAAATACGCGTTTGAAATTCATGAGTGAGGTTAAAGGTTACAGAGATTTTCTTACGTCATAGGTCACCGAAGATTTTTAGTTGTTCTTTTATTTTGTAAATTAAATGTGGTAACATTTTTTTGTATCATTCTAAAGATGAATTTAAATAAAAATGTATTTAAAAAACTGCACGTTCAAAGTTAATTATGCGCTAGACGCACCTTTTTTTTAAAATTGGTAATACAAATATGCATTGGAAATAAATAAGGATTCTTTGACTGTGTTGAGATGAATTTTTTCGTGAGACACAATTTAATATTTAAATCACTATTAAATATAAGGATGCAGAATTATTGGATTGCTTGATCCCAAGATTTGTTGGTGCCAAATCCCACAACAAGCTGCCGAAACATTTTAGGAACGTAACAAGTTTCAATTTTTCCTAGAAGACCTCGAATTTTACCTTTTAAATAAATACATACATACAATCGCAGATTTTTAGAAATCTATAATCACAAAACTTTTTTTTTTCTCTCTACTAAAGAAGCAATTTTAGCATTCATGACGTGTTCGTATCACAATGTAAATTATTTAATTCTAATGAAAATGATGTCTTATTTTTATTATTATGATTCTAATCTACACGACTTGCTCTCAACGTGCCTGTCTCTGTCTTTGTTCACTCCCTTGTCATCTTCATCCATTCTTGGTAGAATGACGTTGCAGAAATTCAGTGTTACATTGCCTAATGTACCGGAAATATACGGGAAGTAATATAATTGTTAAGTTAAGTCAATGTCTAAGCATGGAAGTGTGTGTAGGTATTTCGTTTTCCTAACTTCGTTATTATTTAGTAAAAAATCGTATAGTATTTGAAAAAACAAACTTTCTGTCATTTTTTGAAATATATAATCGTATAGTATTTGAAAAAACAAACTTTCTGTCATTTTTTGAAATATATAAAGGTATTTTTTTCTGGAATTTTGAAACTTTACAAATAATGTATAAAATTGTCTCAGTATAAATAATAGCAACTTGAATAAACTTGTCACAAACAATATGATTCTACGTAGATACCAACTGGAAATTAATACTAGAAATTAATCCAAAATAGTTCAAATACTGGCAAGGCTATTTAATTTTTCACTCTATGGAATTTTGAATTTTGAATTTTGAATACAGTGCCTGCGTGAAACAACTGCAATTTAAATTTCAGCAAAGGTTTATTTGAGTCCAGCCAAAAGTTGTAATACTTGCAAAAGTCCATATTTATTTATTTTTATTTAAAAAAAAAAAAAACCATTGACAGATAAAATATTTTGTTGTTGTTAAATGTCTCTTTGTTTTCAGAAATGAAACTCACGTTTTTATATTTCTTAAAAATGAAAGAAATTTGAAATCTAAAATTAAATCAAGGAAAGCTGGTAAAGTTATCAAAGAGCTCTTCACCTCTGAAGTTCTCACCTTACTTTGGCTAACCTAGATTGCAAGATTCTCAAAATTCTGATGATTTTCTGAATTCTGAAAACATTTCTCACTTCTATCTCTATTTATTCAAAATGACGCTTTACTTTTTCCGATCTTTTTCTATTTGAGTGGAATGTGTGCCAGTTGATGAGATAAATAAATAGAAAGATAAATAGATGATATATAAAATTGTGAAATATATCCTAGATATATTTATCAAATATATTTCGCCTCAGCCAATGTCAACGAATATTTATGAATTTACACTTACGCGTAAATGTAATGCTTTGGATTTTTTTCTAATCTGACCTCTACATATTTTGAAGACAACTGATATGTTTTAATTTACTAATCTTGAATTAGCTAATCGTTCCCTATTATGTAGCAATCGGTGATTACTGGTATTATGTAATTCATGCATGCAATGTTTATGTATCTGAATTAAATGTAAAATTCTCTGGCCACGTTCTCGTTTATTATGGTCGACAAAAACGTACTAACGAGGTTCTTCGTCTTTAGATCACTAGGTTCGAGCGAGTATGTTAAAAATATGACTGGTCATTTAAGCATTGGTAGTCAGGTGGCCATTAAATTAACAACAGATAATCTTCAAAAACTTGGCTGATTGCCATTTCTTGCGACAACTAGAGTTTTTAAATGTAAAAGAAAATAATTTCCCTGCCATTATTCAATCGACTGTCTTTATTTACTCTTGGAGTATTTGGAGTTTGGAGTATTTTTAAGTTAGAGTAATTGAGGCAGTGCTGAAAAGGTTTGCAGTTGATCTCGCACAAAACCCCGCAAGGTTTGGGCTTGTGGATGTATGCATCTTAATTATGCTGCAAGACAAAAATTTCCAGCATGACAATTTTTGGATCAAAGTAGCGAGCGAAGGACTAAGCGCTGAAACCAAGAACCGTCATCTTTGATTATTCACGCTCGGGCTTGTGGCAACATGATGTTTCAAGAATTCTCTAGATTTCGTAAACTGGTAATTCTTAGGGGTAACGAGCCTTTTTAACCTACAAATTCATATCATGTTCCAACATGTTGAACATTGCTGGTAATTAGGTGTACACACCTTGAGAATGTCTACAGCCATCCTCATGGTGGATCCTCGTCCTGGTGTTTTTTAATCGTTATTTTCGATGGTAACTGAAATTCATTATCGACAAATGTTATCACGTGTTAAGTAATAAATCCACCAACACTCGTGAGTTCATGGTCGGGTATGATGGTCGGGTTCTACGGTACAAAGGTCCGCAGTTCGATTTACTGCGTCTCTCTGGGCATATCATCGATCTGGTCCCCAGGTTCCTTAAAAAAGCTAGAATTTGGAAGAGACATTCCAAAGAGTTTTGAGTAAATATGATGGCATCATAACCACTATGATGGGAGCGAATCAAGAGGAAGAATCTTTTGAGATAACTTGCCATTAAAGTTAAATTCACGTTCAAAATAAATTTGCACGAGTTGGCAGCTGATCCCAAAAAAATTTGAAGTTAATTTCTAGTGTTGGTTTGAATGTCTGGAGAAAGTTGGGTACATTCGGGAAACGCCAGCATGTTTTTTGTTTGTTTCTTTGTTCTAAACGAGAAAAAAACAAAAAACGCAAGTTTTCACGAAAGCCAATTTCAGTTTACAATTATTTTCTACTCCCCAGTGTGTTTTTCTTGCTGCTAATTTCTGCGTGAAAGCACACGGACAGTTCTTGTTCAATTCTCGCTTTACCAACATATTACAAGTCAACATTAATTTATAATTCAGACACCACAATATTGTTTCAAAGGTACCCTTGGACAGAACGATAAAATGTAGAATAACTGATCGCTTCCGAAGCAACTGCTTAAAGTCACCTGTAAAGAATTGAGTTAGAGAATTTCAATCATCTTTACAAGTTTACCGGCACGTTGTCGCCCCCCACCACTGCTAAAATGTGCGGTTTCAGACAGAAGTCACCCATTTTATCATCAGGGTTCTCTGAGATCTTAAAGTGAGCCCCTGCAGCTCACTCGACATTTTTTAAGAGCGTTTTCTCTCATCAAAGTATTTGGAAATATTATATTTTAACTTCTTGATTGATATCTGCTTCATATTACTCATAGCTGCAGAAATTTAATTAATCTTTGAAATCAATTTATAATTTAGTTGTTTGGTTGGTCGGTCGATTGGCCGAATTTATTGACTTATCGCTTTATTGATGTCCCACTTGAATAATGCATTTTCATTAATTAACAAATAATTTTGTTTTTGGTTTGGTTTGTTTATGGTTTTGTTGGTTGGTCGATTGGTTCATTGATTCACTTTTGAATTAATAGTAATTTATCAATTATTTAAAAATATGTTAAGGATATTTCTATTTTGTGTGGTTGCTTTGTGGTTTATGGTAGGTAATAGTAGTGTATGATAATTAAATTAATTGAAAAAATTATTTGTTGAAAAAACATCTTGTTTTATTTGTCTGTCTGCGTGAGGAAGCAACAAGTTTTTACTTAGCGATTATCTGATCCCGATGCAGTTTATTTATTTAATTAATTATTATTTATATCACAAACAATACAAAAATGGTTTTGAAAGCCTATTTTGCATAAACGGTATGAATTGAATTGAAGTTGGGCAGGCAGCAACAATTTTCATAAAATCCTGTGTATTTTCAAGAACTGAGTATTTATACTTTACATAGGAAAACAGAGCTGACAAGAACAGAAAAATGTGTTGATAAAGCAATATAATTTTCTTTATGCATTTGTCATACATTTCACAAGGCTCTTGACCTCCTAACTTATTCCCCTTCAGACTAATCTTACTTTTTTAAAATAAACGGACATTTTTTAACGGTTTATTCTTGGATGATAATGCTAATTTTTTGTTGTGTTTTTCAATAAGTACCAATGATGTTCGAGTATTTTGTGAAATACTTCCGTACTAACTTGAGCTAACATTCAGCTAAGTAAATCAGAAATCTATTCTCTAGTTGAAATGCTAAGTAATTTGTTGTTGTAACAGTAAAACTTTCTTTGTTATTAAGATTTAATCATTAGTTTAAATCATTAGGGTGACTAGATACTTAAAAGTTGAACAGCATTAGAAGAACTGATGAAAATATTTGTAAAGAACTCTAAAAATGACCAACATAGCAACACATGTGCTACACATAGTTCTATTCGAAATATATTCTAAGTTTAGTAGAAAATTAGAAAGCTATGTTAGTATTTAAGTAAAAATTTAAGCCAAGAAAGTACCTACACATTTTTTATAATGTACTGTAAATAGCATTTTCTTTTACTAAACAAACAACTCCAAAACAAACAAAAAAAATGAATATAAAATAAATATAATTTTCCACATTATTTTTCCATCTATCACAGGGTGCTTTGAGACCAGAAAAGTTCAGTTGTATAGAAACTGATATCTGGGACCAGTGAATTTAAACTATATTTAAACTATTATGCGACTCCAGCAGTAATTACTATTTACTATTTACTAGTATACAACATTGCTTTGTTATGACCAGATTTCAGATTTTTTTGTTCAATTTTGTAACACCTAATTTTTTCTCATCCATCTTTTATAATCCGTTTACGATGTTTTCGAGTACAGATTAAAACTATATGGATAATCTAAATGTACTTTCGTAAATTGCTAGATCTGCCGCTACTTTCGAGCATTTTCTTCAAACCCAAAATTGAAGCTAAAGAATTAGAATTAGAATAAAAGTCATAGTTTTTATATCCACAAATTCAGACGTTGAATAAGACGTGGTCTCAATAAAATAATATGGACTTAAGTTATTGGTTCCCTATGCTTCTCTGTGTAGAAGAAAAAAAATCACGACAGTTTTCTTATGGGGTTAAGGTTTTGGGTTGACGGGATTTAAATGATTCATTACATTTAACTAATTTAATTTTCTTAGCTGAAAGTTTTTTTTAAGCAAAGATATGCGTCTCAGGATTGTTTAACTCAAGGTGATCAATGAACTACATTTGTAAGGCAAAGTTCACATGTAGTATTCGTATTTTGCTTCCAAGATCGATTGCATATTTGGTAACATTTGGAAAGTCAATATTATAAAAGTACATAAAAGTACATAAAAGTGCATAAAATCTGTTTGCTAGTACATTTTTATTCAGTTTTATAATTCGGCTATTGTGTAATATTCACTGGGGCCTATCCGCACATGCCCAAGGCTGGATCTGTATTAATTATTAATTATCTTTATGCAAGTGTTGTAACAATTGTATTTTACAACTGTTGTACAATCATTAGTAGTTGTTACAGTTGTATTTTACTTTCAAATATGGTTATTTGGTAATAATATAGGCATTTAATATGGTTTAATATGGTAGTATGGCTACTAGTATGGTTAAATTTGGTGAATTTTATAGAACCATAGACAACTTAGCTGTGTATTATTTGACGTATTAAATAATTTCAAAAACAGAAAAAAAAATTTGTTTACAAAATAATTTAATATAATTTAATAATAATTACCGAATTTTCCACGAGAATAATTTTCTATGCAGCTTAGAAACTTTAATTAAGATTTCACCTACACTAGAATACTCTGGAATACTCTGGAATCTCTGGAATACTCTGGAATACTCTGGAATCTCTGGAATACTCAGGTTTCTGAAAAAGATTGTCGAGCGATGTAGTCCGAGGAGCTTTTTTAGAAAGACGATCATTGTTTTTCATCGCTTCAGTAAAAATATGAATTAATCCTTACGTTAGGTCGTAACAGAGTTTATTTTAAATGTTCTTAATTCAATAGTTACAAGACATTTCAATAGGTTTCAAGAGATTTGCAAGATAATTTGTTTAATCCATGTACCAATTGCATTGAAATTAACCACGTGCTGAACTTTGTTGATTTGCACATGTTTTAATTTCAGTTTATTCTATGGATTTATTTGTACAGTGGCAATGAGACTTTTGGCCCCCGCAAAGCCGAGGGCTTTCTGGTACTGTTCTGTTTCAAGATACTGATACACACATCCCGACACAACAGCTATTCGAAACATCCCTTTAAAACACTGTCTGTAGCCAGCTCTGACTTTAAATTTGAGTTTAGGCTTGCTCGGGGCCATCATTCAGGCAAAAATTTATAGACAGCAAAGCAAGAGTAAATCCCGAGCTCATAATAAGCCTGACCCGTGTAGTGAAAGCTGTCAAATGAAAATCTTAATTTCCCCGTAGAAACGCCAATAATTGTTGTTGCTAATGTGAAATAGGGGCGTGGTCGACGTTCAGCCCCACTGCAAATATGAGGTTAGCTCACTGCAAACCCTCATAATTTAATAAGCCATGGGTTGCAAATTTGGAAGTTAAAATTTAGTAATTCACGTAATTCTTATTTGATTATCAACCACCATACTTATCGTAACTTCTAAACTTTGTCAATCATCACTTAATACTTTACTCCGACTTTTTTACTTTACATTTAGTTTTTGCAAGCTTTCATACATAAGAAAGATTTTGATAAATGCTGTCTTCAGTGGTAGTAAAAAGTAAAAAATATGCTACTCTGAGATTTTAGTAAAAGTGCAAAATGTCAGGAGGGGGATTCGATGGGACGAGGGACGACGCTAGGGTGTGGCCAGGGAGGGTCGGTGCCACTGGAAAAAATACTCTCCCCCCCCCCTCACACTAGCCATCCCGAACTAAAGTAAATTTGCACTAAAAACACTCGAAAACGTATAAGCTTGTAAAATCCATGTGCAAACAAGTTAAGAGGTATTAGGATGAAATCTTATTTAAATTGCAAACGCTTGCAATGCGCGGGGTATTTTATTATTAACAACACTATAACCGTCTCAAAGATGGATGTCAAAACGAGTGTTGTTAATAATAAAAAAGTTAAGAGGTATATGAGACCGAGGCTTCCCTATTTTCTAGGAAGGAAACGAGTAAGGGCTGGCTTTTCGGGAAGCCTGGAATTCTTATACCTTTTAACTTGTATATCTCGTTATTTAAGGAATAAAAAAGAAGCTTTATTGTAACAAGAGTTGAAAGTGATAAGAGAATACGCAATCCCAGCAATATTGCTTCAGTGCATTGCATTGCTTCTTGACGAAGTAGTATAGTATCATTCATTTTTTTGTAAATTTTGAAACGATAAACAATACTTCCGAATGAGACAAAAACATCCAAGAAAAAATACAAAAACGATTGCGAAAAAGTGTAGGAATGAAGATGTCCCGATTTCGCAGGATGCTTTTTCTGCCCATGCAAGTGTTGCAAGTTCAGTAAGTGTCCAACCTATCGTCTCAAAAAGCCAGTGTCCAAGTAGCTCAATGGGTGAGAGCAACACCCGCGATAGGTGGAGATTGGGGTTCGAGTCTCCGTTTGAACATCAATGTTTGAGACGGTTATAGTTTTCATAATAATAATAAGCAATGTTTCAAAACTCCATAAATTAAACAAAGTCCATGATTCGAGTTTGCTTTGCAGGCTGCGTTCAGGGGCATCATTGTGAATATTTTTTGTTTGATAAACAAATTGGCTTCATAATATTATCAGAGATAACTAACAACATCATGGCATATAACAACATTTTTCTGATTATTTTTTTGCAGTGTAAAAAAAAAGTGTCAAATTTGCCCTTCGGGCTACATTCTGGGGAAAAATTACATTGACCTCAAATTTTTCACCTTTTTTTAATAAATGAGAAAAACGGGAAACACAGGTTTTCACGAGATTGCCATGGCTAAGCAACAACATGTTATAGTCAGGTTTTGGAAGGGAAAACCCCCTTTTGGTGACAATGTAATTTAATTAGTGGCAGGGAATTAGTGACAGCTTCTCATTACCGTACATTAATTAGCAAAAAAGATATCAGATCTAGAGATAAAGATCTAAAACCAGCATCCAGCATCGACAAATTGAGCTTGGTGTCAAAGTTGACAGGCCACATTTGCAAAATGACCTTTAGGCCAGCTGACCGATTCTAAAATAATTAAGCTTTAATAAAAAATCGCCACAGACCACGGTCTACGTCTTCTGACGTTCTACGTCACGTTGAAACACAGGGGTGTGGTCTAAGAAATGGATTAAAAAAGGCTTTTTTATTTGATTCGAAAGTCTCCCGTGACATCAAAAGACCAACTAAAATGTCACATACCTACAGACCTTGTGATGTGTGAACTGAAATTTCAAACGAGTTTTAGACTCGATTTTAAAAATTAGGTTTTGAATGCTAAGTGTACAACTAAATATCCCTAATTAAAACTTGTTTCTAATATTAATACGTATTCAGAAATACTAATTAACATGTTATTTCACTCAATATAATAAAAAACTGATTAAATAACTAATTAACTCACTAATTAAATTCGTTGTTCTTCACTGAACTTCCAAAACCCAGTTTATTAAATCTGTACGAAAACATTCAATTCAACAGCATTTAGACTCTTTGATTTTCCACGTGGAGGAACCGAGTTTGCTTTGCAAGCTGCGTCAAAAAAGCTGTATTTTGTTAAACAATAAGATAATTTTTAAAATCTACTTGTTTTTATTTGGCAAAAATTTTGATTTTTGCTTTAAACTGAATCATTATTAATTTTTTAAGTCATTTACATAGAGGCAATGGTGTCTGTTGTTTCGTTTCAGAGTCGCTTTTAGTTTAAATCAATGCTGTTAGTGCTGTTTAGTGCTGTTAGTGCTGTTTAGTTTTTGATTTAGAAATATCTCTCGAACCTCAAATATGTTTTATACTTCTTTGAATTGTCGCTTTCGGCGTTCAACTTCAGCAATATATAAGTGACGAATGCAAACAAAATTTAAATCAGCAAATCTTTGCAATT
This sequence comes from Protonemura montana, assembly GCA_947568835.1. Taxonomy (NCBI): domain Eukaryota; kingdom Metazoa; phylum Arthropoda; class Insecta; order Plecoptera; family Nemouridae; genus Protonemura; species Protonemura montana. Next base: position 4,606,531 of record OX387609.1, read on the forward strand.
ACATTTTTTTCCCCACTTGTTTCGCCGTTTTGAAGCATTAGGATTAACCTACCCTATGTGTGTTTAGTCTCTTTCATTTCTTATGTCAAAAAGAGTGTCAAGAATTAATCATGAACGCTACGAAACTCGCGAGGAGCCACGTTTGTTTAGCGGGCTGCCAGTTTTGCTCTCCGGCAAAAAAGAAAACAAATTTTGTTTGGCTGTAGACGATATTATGCAATTTAAACAGAAATTAGGTGTTTGGGCCACGCCAGATCAAAACTCCGGTGTTAAGAAAATCTTATAAAATATTCTGTCATGATTCTACGGAATGATTTTGATAATTTTGTAACTTATTCCAAAGTTCAAAGATAAAGTAAGAGTTTCCTAGAAGTGATCAGTGAGAGGTTATATTACGTAATTCTTTCAAATCTTGATTAATTATTGAGGTTTAACGACGCACTACTTAGACATCATTTGAAGTTTTTCATACTTGGACATTACCTAGTTTTGGATTCAAGCATTTAGTTTATACATGGTTTATAAATAAATATATCAAATTGCTTTCTTTTGAGGAATGGTTCTGAAAACCATCAAGAATATGAGGTTCAATGGTAGATTTAACGTTTGGTAGCCATTGAGATGCTGGGATATCCGAACAGAGCTTTCAAAATCTTATAATTTCCGAAACAAGATATAGCAAAGTATGAGCCTAGAGATTAAGGCTTTTGAAAATTTCATAAAAAATCAATACAATTATTCAGTATTTCCATACCTTGACCTAATTGAAAGATAAATAATGTAAATATGTTCTTTATGTGTTTATTTGCATCAAATTTAAAATTTTACCTTCAATACTTTGCAATACGTATTACAAAGTGTCATCAGATGAATTATTATTTTACATGAGGTAATTTGAATCAGAATCATAAGTTACTTTCAAGGACTTTTTTTTAATTTTTCACCAAACGTTGATATCAAAATCAAAATATGTTGAATTTAACCTCTTATATAGAAGGAATAGAGTAACCTGTCGGCATAGCAATTTAAAAGTAACGTCCTTGTTGTGCACCCACGCACCCCCGTTTGTTATCACAGGGTGGCTTTGGAAATTTTATCACTTCGTCTCGTCTTCTGCATACAGATGATCGGTCCTAGACCAAAAAAATCTTAACCTAACAGCCAGTGGCTGAACAATGACAAAACATTAAATTTAGTAATAACTGAATTGGAAATAAATATCGTGATACAATTCTGAATCGTATTTTAAATCGTTATTCTGAAAACATAAACATGTTACTAATTTATAATTGCAGTTTTTTTTGGTTTTCTGGCATTTCCGTTAGGGAACTTAAACCAGCAAGCGGATGATTGAAAGGAAGCTAGACTGGAAAAATCTACACTCGAACCGGGATACGAACCCCCTCCCAATTGCCGGTCGGGTGCTCTACCAACTGAGCTATCCGGACACACATATTCCAGCTTTCGCGGGGGGTGAGATTTATAATTATGTAATATAATTTAATCTACGAATAAGTAATTATTAGTTATTTTATTGCCCCATTAGAGTGATCGTGACACGATATTTAACAAAGAAACTTATTTTACTCACTCGATGCTTTTTTAAGTTCAAACAGCTGTTGGATCCTATATGAAGTTGGAATTAAGAAATTGGACCCAAAGATACTGAAATTGTATTTGTGTTTGAATGACCTCCGTGTAGTTGACACTCGTATACGCACGGGACATATGTAAGTTATCCCTGTTTCTAGCAAACATGCTTTGTTCCATTGGTTATCCAGACCTTCTTATTCTGTCGCTACGTCGTCCTGATCAGACTTGGTTTTGTCTTTTATTTGTGTAGCACACCTATTTCACCTTTTCAGAAGTTTTTGGTATCGTAATAAAATATCCTAAAATATTGTTTAAAATAATATATCTTTGTTGCTACGGTTGGTGCTAACCAAAGTACAATACAAATATAAATACAGTATATGATTGTCTGTGACTGAAAAATTAAGTCCTTAACACATGCTTATCATTTCATTCTGACCTTTTAGTCCAGGTCATAAATGGTTTATCGACGCATTAGTACCAAACGTGCACGTAGTCTGTACTGGGCTATGAGTTATTTTTTGAGAGGTAGGTTGGGAGGTTTAGAAAAATATAAATACCAGCTTTTTGTAAGATCGATGGATAGACTGAGTACAAAATACCGTCCAAAATAATCTAAGCTATACTTCATGACGATTCAATTGTACATTAAAAGTCAAGACAGTAATTACCAAGAATACAAATTCATAATTGCACCTGAATCTTGACCATCACTGCTTGCACGCACTTACTTCAGACAATTTATGGTTCGCGTCTAGTCTGGTGCATCTTTTCTACCTGTTGCTTACTTGTAGAAGCCAAAAGTCTTGTTTGACGGCGCATCTTGTAATTTTCTAGCGCACCTTTAGTTGTCATAGATCTATAGTGGCATTTTAAGGCCACTAATAAATACACATTTCGTTTCCCGAAGCCATCAAAGACAATTTTCTCTTATTCTTTGCCTCAAGGTTTGTCTTGTCTCTTTGAAAAGTGTGTCGCTTTCCAAGAACATCTTTCTCTGAACGCGGTTGGACAAAGGTCCACCGTGCTGACTTTATTAGACCAAAAGTTTGACTCTTTTTTTATAACTCGACTTAAGAAAGTTTATAAATGTGCGTCCTTATTCTATTCACAGGGTGACATTGATAGTTGTTCCGTGTCCTGGGGTAAGTTATCCAGGCTCCGAAGCAATTCATGGCTGTCAAATGTTATCTGTCCTAGCCTATTAGGCCCTAGCCTCTGAAAATTTGAAAATATATTCGATACTAATACAAAAAAATTTGCGGGTGTGCCCTTTGTTATTCTTGCCCTAAAAAAGTCGCAAAATACCAGTATCCAGTTCAACCACGTACATACCCCTACAGCTTTACAGGTCGAGAATGCAATAAAATGAAAAATTACATAACACACAATAGTCTCAGGATTTTTGCACGACGGCTTATCTAATGCAATTAAAAGGATTTCGCCACACTTACCCTGATGGAAGCATTGTTTCTCGCTTCAATCCTCACCATCATCCTCCTGCCAGCCTTCTCTTTCTGAGAGGGTTTTCTAAAACAAAAAACACACAAAAATGTCAATAATATGGGTGCTGTTGTGCACTTAGACGATTGTACATTAAAAGAGTACCTAGACACGTGGGAATAGTGATTGCAGACGATTTATCACTTGTAGTGCATGTTATACTTTAATTTAATCATGCTTTTGTATCGGATATTGAGATTATTATTGATTATGATTGGGATCATATTATCAGATTGGGTTTCAAGGACGCTGTTAGCATGCTAGTGAAGCATGCAACACAAACTAGTGAATGAACTGCATTATTAACCATCATAATATATATATATAACCATAATTATATATTAATATAATATGTATATATATAATATGTAATATATATGTTAATATATTAACCATATTCAACATTCAAAAGCGGGCACTGCGAGCGATGACTGGCGCCACCCGAAGAAGCAGTTGCAGGCCTCTGTTCAAGGAGTTGGGAATACTAACAACAATCAGCCTGTACCTCTACTCCACGATCATATCAACAAGGAATAACTTGGGCAATCGCATCACCAACAGCGACGTCCACGGATACAATACTCGAAGGAAGAACGATGTCGTCACCGATGCCCACTCTTCAGCGATATACAGTAAAAGCCCGGACTACATTGGAGCTAAGTTCCTTAACATGCTGCCAACTGAGATCAAAAACGAGAAGAGCACGCCTTTATTTAAGACCAATCTAAAGAAGCACTTACTTAACAAATGTATTTATTTAATGTCCGACTTTTAACTGTATGCACCATATACTGTATGACATATTCTTATAACAATTATTGTATTGTTCAACAAGAATAAATATATTTATTATTATTATTATTATTATATTAGAGCTGTATATTAATTAATGTCTGCTTTATCAAGTACTTTTACCAATATAAGCTTACTCAGCTTTAATTGGTGGTTCGTCAATATAACCGCATCTTTTTTTTATTATTTTGGCGATACATAAAAACAATTTTCCCCTCGAATGACATTACATAGACAGTGTATTTTATAAATTTACCGACTCATTTTTGCAAGGAAAAAATGTTTGCCCTTGTTTTTGTTTTAAAAAAACGTTTCAGTCGTCGTTTTGCTTCATACTTTTTATTTCTTTTGAATACAATTGATTTTCTTTTGGAATTACAACAGCATTGTTTGCAAGAGCATACTTTTTTTTTCATTTTAAAAGCTTTCAGAATAAAATATCGTAAATCAACTCTTCAATTCAAGGTTAGAACGAGAACGTGCTCAATGTAAGATTCATGGTGATTGGAATTTCGTCAAGTGTGGTATGTACACTGCGTTTATGACACTGGTCATCTTATAAGACTGTTCTAGGACTTGTAAGACGCTCTAGACTTGGAAAATTATGTGCTTGTCGGAGATTATTTGTGCTTTATCCTCCTGCCATTGCACTGGGGTATGATGCGAATTTCCGTCCTTTATTTGTTTATTGTCATAAGAATTCCTTTTAATGTACAGACATGTCATAGGTAGGTACTGAAAATTAATTTTTTATTACACATTCTATTTGAGAAACAATCAAATTAATTCTAAAACGTCAGTTGAGTCCTAAATTATACACATTTTTAGCATTCTGACAAAAACACACAAACTCGTCTATATTGTAAAATTCTAGTTCCACAAAGACATTTTTTAGTCTTATTTAAAATTTTTGTTCAGTCAGGTTCTTAAAAGTCTCCGGTAGCATATTGAAAAGCAAAGAACTCATTTAAAATACAATGTATCCTATTTTAGAATAGGACCTTGCTTTCGGACACTGTGGCTTCCAGCTCGCTGGCATAAAAGTTCTTGAGCATTGGCATATTGGCAGGAAAATGGATAGTAAACACAGAAACCTCACTTTCCCGTTTTTTTTTTACATTTTTGCGAAGAAAGTGTCGAAGTTTTAGCAAGATCTGAAACAGCAAGATCATGCAAGATCATGATTAAATCAGTTGTCCATTCAATTGATTCGGACAATAATTACAAATAATTATCAATATAAATGTCAGTTTTTATTAAACAACTGATTTTCCGAGGACAATTACAATTTTTGGATATATTTTTACAGAATGCTTTTTAAGGGACGTGTTTTCAAAAGTGGACCACTGACACTTTTCATGACATTTCATGACATTTAGTTTTCCAGCACAAATTATCTGAATACTTATTTACTTTATTATTTACTTGATGACATATCTTATTCTGCAAATCGTGAGCACGCCAATCAGGAAGCCAGGAATTAAAATATACATACATTCAGATCAATTCTTGTTCTAATGTCGTTTTAGACACTTTTTTGTTTAATCATTGATTATGATATAACACAATAAGTTATTCCTAAAATTTTATTGAACTCAATTAAATGCCCGTTTTATACCATCTATACCAATGTGTTAATAGATAATTCTTCAGTCAGAAATAACTTTACAGTATAAAAAAAAAAAAAAAACAGATTTTAAATCAATTTTACCGCTATTTGATAAACATATGTAGCGAACTATGTCAGAGGAATTTATAAAAATATATTGTAAGCAGTGATTCAGTGATTCAGATTGCACGTAAGATAAAACGACTAAGTTTATTGCCATCTGGAAAAATGTTACAAATTGAAACTCAAATGGGTGTTGCTAAAAGGCTTTCAGATATCATCCATGATCATTTCTCACTAATAAATACGTTTTACCAGGGTAATCAGGTACCTTTAAATGGCAGTAAAATTTGTAATCGTATTTGCTCATTCTGGGATGCCACAGACTGGACAATGCATGCAGAGTTTGGTTTTACATCAATATTTGTGGTACTCCAAAGTCTTGGATTTTCTGTGTGATTGAAAAAAGTATAATATAAAAAGTAAAATGAAGACTTTGATATCCTGGTGAAATAATTTACTGGGGCTTAAGTATTATGCCGTAACATTTTTCAGTTTTCAGTTGAGTTGAATGTGTATGGCTTAATCATAGCAAAGCAAATGTTTACATGGAAAAGGAAAATTACAGATATAAAAACTTATCATTGATGGCTAGCTCCAGTACAACTCACTATGCAACATAGCTTAGCAGAGAATCGAAAAGGTTAAAACGAACTTTAAAATGTGTAAAAAAAAAAAAAAAATAAACTCTTTAGTCAGAGATTTGATAATTTTTTTATGATAAATCTGCTATTTTGTGCCCTACCATGCCAATTTCTGCAATTTTTTTAAAATGTAGATTTAAGATTTAATTTTAATTTCAATTTTTGTGTCAAGGGAAAGCGGTCTAATATTCTCCATTTACTGCTTTATTTTGTAGCATTCGTTTCTGTGATATTAAATTCTAACAAACCGGCGACTTTCACTCATTTTGGTTGTTTTTTTGTATTATTTTTAATCCACCAACCATACCAAACTGCACCAAACAATCTAAATATTTCGATGGATTTCCAAAACAGTTTGAAATTGTAATGTTGTGTATAACCACTCAGTTGAGTTGTCTTCATTAATTTTTTTTTCAAAACAACCTGTAATTCTGATTTGATATATTCGTTAAATTTTGAAGATAGTCGGGTACTTGATAATAGTGTTTCCACATTTTGCGGACATTTAAAAATGTAACAAAATAAGGTAGTCGAACAAATTTACTGTCTAGGCGTTCACAAAAAAAAATCATACTTATTTGAGAGTATTGTAGGTATTTCAGAAACTTGACAAAGAAACTTAAAGTTAGTTATTTCGAAAGAAAAAACAAATATGTTTCAGAATATTTCGATGGAGTCCTAGACTTGTATGGATGAGAAATAAAAGAATTTTTCATAATGAGTCAAAATGTTCTCAAGATGAGCAGAGTCTTGACCTTTTGATAATATTAATTATAAACTATACCGTGAATACCTTTGCTGGCATTTCACTTGCTTGCACATGGATCATGGATCATGGATCATGGATCATGGATCTTGGATCTTGCTCGCGCAAGAAAAGTAAACGGAATGAAGTCTAGAGTTATAGAGTTAACAAAAAAAAATCTCTCGAAAAATAATAATACAATTTGAGTTATTGCCGTTTGAGAATAATTACAAAAATCTGGAAAACCTTGTGGCTTCATCGTGACACCAATGATTTTAGTCAGATTCTTCAGATTATTGCTTTGTTTTTATCAAAAAGGAAGACAATTTGATTCACTTTTTTTGCTGATTACAATAAAAGAAAAGCTTTTAAAAACTTGTACTGCAAATGATTGCAAAAATTTGTTTTAAAAAGGAACTGGAAATTTTAGAGAGCTTAAAAAATGACAGTTCTTCATTTAAATATTCTGCACGGGGTGGTGGTTGAGATCACATAACTTAACTCTTAATTGTATAAAAACAACAAATATACACATATAAAAGTCACTTGAGGTTTAAAAACTTTTCTAAAAACGTTTTAAAGGTTTTTTAGTCAGTTATGTTCATTTTTTGTACATACTTTTCCCTATCAGTGGCAAAATTACAATGTCTAGATCAAAATATCTCTGCCAGTAACAACTCATCTCCATGGTAACAGCCAATCAGATGCTTCCATTTTCATCTCACCCACAAAATTTTCAATCTTTTCATACAGATTGTAATTCTGGGCTTAGCCTCAGCATTACAGTCGTTTATCTTAACCTTATCTTTGGGACTTGTAGATAATGCTTTTTCCTAGTAAGCGTACCGAAATGTTTTTTAATCCAAAAACGATTTTTTGTATAACTAAGGGGCTTAATATTTTATTTAAAAAAAACAATTTATAGTAACAATATAATGTATCTTCGAAGAAAAAAAATGTTGAATGAGATTGATGTCATTGACAAAAATAATATCTTAGAGTTTCTATCTCTAGATTTAAATAAATCGTAACGAAGAAAGAACTTCAACTATTTTCACCAAATGGATTCCCAAAAGGCACAGAGAGCTGAGTTTAGTGGAAAAATTACATATTATAAATTGCCCGAGTGAAAATAATTCCGATTTTCATTTTTCCTAACATAACCTAGAAACATTCTTCTTTCAGCTAGACTCCATAAGCTTACCAGAAAGACTTGAGTTAAATTTATGCTTTAATATTTTGCTCACAGGTCTGAAAATAATTTGATGACCATTGAAGATGACGTTATGATAATTAATGAAAATCAAAAGACAATAATCATAAAACTATCAATTTTTGTATTGATACAAATTTTTCCTAACATAAACTAGAAACGTTCTTCTTTCAGCTAAAATCCATAAGCCAGTTCGTGGTTCGAGATGGTGGGCGTTGACGCGAGTGGCTTAGGTGCTAACAAAACATTCAAATAAAGTGTCCCAAATGCGCGAAAATGATTGTTTACGGTGTCAAGTGCGTAGCGCGTGGAGAATCGAGTCACGTGATATGTGCACAATCGAGCTCGAACGACGAATTCAGTGAGAGAACACAAGTGTTTGTCCGCCCTGACTTCATAAGCAAGAAATAATGCCAAAAATTGAATAAATATTGCATAAAATATATTGCTGATATAGATGATATCACCTTAGCGGTGTACGAGCTTCCCGAATCGGGAATTTTTCAGATTTATGGATGAAAGCCATAAAAAGTATAAAAAAACTCAAACGTGAAAAACAAGTACAAAAAAGCAAATAAGTCTCCAAATAAATTAACAAGCAAATTCAGTTGCTGTTAAATGAGTACAACAAAATTTTAGTAAAGCAAAAGCAAAAGTAAATGTGCAACAGCAAATTTTTTTCCCACATCACATTGAACTTTATTGAAAAAGTATGGTGGTGAGTAGATACCACTTTCTTAAAGGTTTGTGTACAAAAAAAACTGTCAATTATGGCTCGAGATTTTTCTTTTGTTGTTTTTCTTCTTATTTTTCTTCATCTATTTCGCATGTGATCACAAAATAAATGCTGTCTATTTATATTGTAAAGCAGTTCGGTCGGAGCAGTCTAACGGGTGCTATATTCTGCAGCAGTTTGTAATCCTTCTAGAATCTGACCACGAAGAAAAAACTCTTTAAAAATTGCCTTTGAATCACTGATTCAAATCAGTCACTAACATGCATAAACACTTTTTAGCATTGTGAAGATATTCATTTGGTTTAATACCCTTGAGCAGGGCTTTATTTACCTTTTAAAATAGTCGAAGAAGAATGAATTTAACCAAATGTGATATTCACCAGTCACATTAGAACATGAGTTAGCAATTAACTTTGGCAAATACTTAAGATGGAATTCTTGCTCCCGTTGGCAAAGCTCATTAATTTAACTTTATCTGAGTTTTCCGCTTAAACAAGAATTTCTTAAAAACAGAAAAGTAACTTTAGTTTCTAGTCATGTGAATGCAGATAAATTGTTCTAGAGTGTGACGAATATAAAAAGCTTCCTAATTTTAACTTTTTGAGAAATCCAATATCTTTATCCAATACCCCAATGAACTTTCGTGCACGTAATTTTGTTTTCATATTGATTTTACAAATCATGTAATATTTTTTCACTTATACAATTATAAGTTCTTATATTTTTTAAAGAAAATACGTTATTAACAATTTATTTTGTAGCTGTGAATTGGTATCCGTTATCTACTTTACTTTGCATGAATTGCTTTACATATTCACACGATGTTATTTTGTATTTCTTTTCAACCAATTCATACAATTTACTCTGTAAATACAATCCCCCTCACCATTACCGGCTTTAAATAAAGTTCACAGCGTGGATGTCGAAGACATTCAAAAAAACTTTCGTCCAAATCAAAACACGGTCAACTTAAGCCTCGATTACTAATCTGATTCTTCTCATGTCTTGCCAGTGTTGCAGACAACGCGTTTTACAAGATTTTTGATGTTTTGATCTCTGCTTTTCTCCAATTAAAAAGTCGTCGGACGCAGTGCAACCGTTCTTGTGGCCTTTGGCATACATACATTTGAAGATCGAAGCCATATACGTAGCAGGTATGTACTTTTATATTAAATATCAAACATGGCAAGATGCCAAAGTACTTATAAAATAAAATAAATTTTAAAAATCACGGATACATCACTCAATCAGAAAGAAATTCGTGTGGCAAGGCTAATAATAGTATATTTTATAGAGAAATAAGAAAGTCTTATGCACTTCCTGCAGCTATTAAAGGCGAGGAAGACTTTGTTAAGTTACGTAGAAAATTAGAAAGCTATGTTAGTATTTCAGGAAAAATGTAATCAAAGAAATCACAATAATTTATAATGTACCAGTAAATAGCGTTTTTTTTGCTAAATAAAAAACTTCAAACAAAGAAAAATTTAAATTTAAAGTCTCCTGTTTCAATCCAGTGTTTTTTCGGTAACTCATTCTTTTGTGAGATATTATAAATCTTAATTGGTGGCGTCATTTGACTAAAAGGAATCAAACCTGGTTGTTTACATCCGTCTAGTAGATGTGCATAAGCATATTTAAACGAAGTTACGAGGCATTAATACGTTTTAATTAAGAAGGAAAGAATTACACGAGTATCACTATACTATGAAACAATATTTTCTCTCCATCCCTTGTATAACACCAGGCTGCCCAGCTCTAAAAATGCAGACCGAGGAATCTCCCACCTAGCAAGGTGAAGCAGTTATAAAACGTACACTTACAAGGATCCTATTGTGAGAATTTTCGATTTGAGTTCAGGAATTAAAAGATTTGCAGAAGAAATGTGAAATACGGCGAGAACAAAGATTGTGGTTCAATTGACTTTCAATTGCAATGCAATTAATACAATTAATCGAGAAGATAAATGATCGACATGGAGTGATCCACATGCACATAAATGTTTAGGATTGGTTTAAAAAGTGAATATTGTTAGCAGAAAAAGCTATTAATTTAACTGTTTAATATTAATTTTTAATACATGTCTGTTTAAAGTTGTAATCTTTTCTTGTCGTCCAAAAAGTTCCTGCGCGCGAAGTAATCAACAAATGTTGATTCAAGTTTTGAATTCTCAGGGGGAAATGATCAGTAAAAGTCAAGCAATTTTTCGACTTACAATATCCACATCATTTTCAATTGCCATCTGAAATTTGTTGACACGCACATGCTTTTAAATCCAATATTTCTCAAGAGAGGGAATTTTGAAACCAAGAAACCGAACCAAGAAAAGGTTTAAATGTAAATAATATTGAAAACTGTTCAAGAATTCAGTAGCTTTACTTTGCTGTTGGTAGAATCTGAGAACTGAATCGAATAATTTTTTTTTTCTTAAATTGTAAAATTCCTTTTAATGATACATTTTTTTGAACGTCTTTGGTCATTTATTAAGAAACAAAATGGCATTTAGTTTTGAAAAGAAAATGTTTAGTCTGCAGCCCAATTAATACAGGGATCAAATATCTTACAAATTATTCCCAGAAATGCGATTTTTTAACTTCCAGTAGAGTTATTTGTTTGTTTTGTTCAAAGTCCAGTCGATTTAGACTTTTTTTTAAAGGACTCTGAAGAATTGGATGATTTTGGTACCTATACCAGATACAAGTAAAATTTTTGCCTCTTCAGAAATTTGATTTCTTTTTTACATGTTTAATGATTGATACTTAATTGATTTGATTTAAATGTTATTATATTGATGGATTTTTCGGCGTTCTGTTCCAGTCTCAATTGTTTTCGACAAACTGTTCGAATCCCCGGGCTAACTGGTTCGTTAAACCACTGTAGCCAGACCCACAAAGCAGTTAACCTTGGAGTTGAAAGACGATCAGCCAATAATCAAAGGTGTTTTCAGGTGTTCACGAGTGATAAAAATGTTACCTCCATTAGTTGAGCTTTAACTCTGCTTTGTTGAACTATTGACTACTACAATAAACGCAGAAATTCTTGAAGCAAATCTGACTGTCAATATAACATGTAATGTTTAACATGACAATAAAATAAAATAAATAAATAAATAAAAATAAATCCACCTACTGGTGAAGACCTCGATAGTACGTTTTTTCACCAGCGCTTTAAATTTTGTTCAGAATATTCCTGTAGGAAAATTGCTCTAACAACGGCCAGATCTATTCGAAAGAACCTGTTTAAAAACTCTTACATCTTCTGAAATTGCTTGTAAATAACAAAAACAAGATCGAAGCTGCAGTTTAGCTGATATAGGTAAAGCAAGAAAAACATACCCAGAAAATCTTTAAAATCTTACCAACAAAAATTGATAATTTTTTCAAGGGGGTAAGGACTAGCAAAGTTATCCACCCACACTTATTAATTTGCAAGTTTTAGAGCAAAATTTGTTTGCATTCTACTTGTGATAGCATTGATTTAAGGTGCTACGAGAGAGTACGTTAAAGTTGGCACTAGATAAAGTCAGTTTTTTTTCTAAGCCCACGGACTATCAAATGTCCCAATCCTTAATACCTCAATCCAATAGGCGATTAAATATTGAAGTTTGCAGAAATTCTTGTTAGACAGCAAAACTGCTTTCAGCTGTTTTTTTTTTATTTATTTTAATTATTATTTTGATTACACATAGGGTAAAGGCACGGTTCTGGATGGGGGTTGGATTTATTTTATTTGTGGTCTCACCTACAACGCCGAAAAAATAAGATATTTTTTGTAAGTAAGAAACACATTATATTTCAAGGAAAAAAATATATACATGACATTTACGACAAATTTTCAAATCTATGATGAATTTGAAAAACGATTAAATTATCCAGAACCGGGCAGGCCTTCCCGGTTTTGGATTTTTGACTACATATTTTTGAAAAAATTTGACATTGTTGCCCAAACGACAGGAAATACATTTCTGGAAGGCGGAATAAAATCAAATCAAATTTGAAAGAGTTATGGATAAAACAAAAAATCTACTCTTGTGCCAGTTCTGGATAGTTTTTTTATATGGGCTTCACAAGTCTGTTTTTGGTGTGAAACTGTTACTGACACTTCCTTATTTTTTTTTACATTTCAAACAAACAATCTGTTTGCGCTTAGAATCATTTGGGAAATTTTGACATGTTAGGTGATACCACGTTTTGCATTTGAGGACCGAACACTGAAACCAATTTTCGCCGTTGACATCGGTACTGAACCTTTTCTTACAAGAGCCACAAGGCACGTGGCCACCTTCATTTTCATCGTTGTCATCCGTCGACTCTGTAAGTAGCTCCGCCACATCATCGGCGTAGATGCTGTCATCGTCCGATTCCGCTCGCTTACGCTTTTGTTTCCCCTTTTTCTTTGAAGTTTCTCGGTCATCTTTTGCCGCTTGTTTCAAATCCATTTCCATCAGATATTCGTCCGAGGTGAGGCATCTGGTCTTGGTAATTGCTCTTGATTTCTTTCCTTCATTCTCTGGGATGGGTATTGGAGAAAAAAGCTCCCGGATTGCAGAAACGACTGGCGATACTTTCGAGGTTGACACAGCAGATCCAGCATCGCCTTCATTCCCGATAGAGCCTACAAGACGCTCCGGCCTGATTGCTTCTCGGTCTATTGGCCACACACCACTGCCTCGAAAGCCTCCCACAACATTGCAAGGGTTGACACCCTTCAACCATGCTGGTCCAAGAATTTGGCAAAAGTCGTACCTATTCATTTTTAGTTTCCGAGTGCGTCGCATTCTTTTATCGCACTCCTCCTTAAAAGCATCTTTCAATGGTTTGTATACCCCCACATCCATAGGTTGGTACAACTGAGTTGTGTGTGGTGGAAAGCATAAAAATGTTATCTGGTTTTCTCGTGCTAGCAGTAACACTTCGCGTGACATATGGGTGGCATGACCGTCTAACAGCAATAGCACTGGTCGTTTTGGTGGAATGTGACTGAGAAACTTCACAAACCAATCAAAAAACAGCTCCGATATCATGTAACCCCTAGGGGCTGATGCAAAAATCGTGCCTTCAGGGGCTCCAGTCATTAGCTCATTGTTGAGGGAGGCTCCCTTGAAAATCACCATAGGTGGCAAGATTATGGTCCCCGTTGCATTAGCGCAACCAACCACCGTGATGTTCTCACTTCTTTCGCCACTCTTTTTAACGAAAACGCTCTTTGAACCTCTAGATGCGACAACCTTCCTTCCTTTCATAACCACTTGCATCCCGGATTCATCCATGTTAAATATTCGACTCCCATCGACCTTCAGCTCGGTCACAATTTCCGTTAATTTATCAAAAAATTCATCTCTCACAGCCTCCGTTGCCATTTGAATGCGGGCAACTGACAAGTTCTCAGGTGTTCTAAGGCTTAAATTGTGCCTTTTAAAAAATCTCTGGTACCATCGGGTGCTTGGTAATCCATTCTTGAAGACGGGATTATTGCTAGCAGCATCCACCTTTCCGGCCAGCTCCAGAACCTCTGACACCGTTACCCCGTGACCCATCTTCTGAAGCTCGATAATTGTTTCCTTTATCTCTAATTCTGTATCCCATCCGAGAATGGGTCTTGGTCCAGAAGAAAAGACGTCTTCACTAACTTGCCCACTTACTCTTCGATGCAAAGTACCATAGGGGACCCCATACTCCTTAGATGCCATGGAAAGAGACGCACCCGTATTTTGAACCGCATTCACTGCCATGTCTAAGGCCTCCTTAGTGTACTTTCGAGGCATACTACCGATTTCCTGCAGGTAAAACGGATAAAAATAGAGTGTTTACATTGCAAGCGTTAACGTAACATCACTAAAATCGAGAAAAAAGTTGCAATAACGTTTCAAATTTCATTCTTTTCAAATCATCTGCGTTAAGTGTAGGATACTCAAAAAAATACGATGATGTAATCATCTTCATAATTGGTTCTCTAGCTATCTTATGATAAAAAGAGCATGATAGTATATTTAATACTTACTTATTCACGAGTATTATGGGCGAACACTGCAAATTGTCAATTGCGACCACCATCAAAAATGACAAGTCTGACAGATTTGGACCAAATTACTAGCTTTTGTTCCAGCGGGAGGTAATGCCACCTAGCTGCGTGGTAGGGAATGAAAGCTTATCGACTGAGCTATCGATGCAGACCAACAGCATTGTACTAGCAGTGAAACTAGGATCGCTACGGCACGCAGAAAAAACCTATCCACAAATGGGCACGATATCCAGAACCGTTCTTTTACAATACACAGTACCCGGAAAATAATTGCGAAATTGTTTCAAAGCATGAGAAAAATTTACGTATTTCATCTGCATACTTTGCGGTTATCATACTCATAATCATAAATAATATTAATAACAAATTGTTAGCAGTAAGTGATTAGTAAGCTAGACCTTAATGGTCAACCATATCTATGGAAAGCTGTCGATTTTTAAATAAATTGATTTTCTCTCTTCTTTGCAATTAAAAACATATACAAATAACATAGTTAATCGTCTCAACAGGTATAAACCAGAAGTCCTTCGACATAAAAAAATCCCTCATAAGGACGACTTTTTGCACGCTCAATTAATGGAAAATTGATCTCATAGAGCTGGAAATTATTTAAAATTGACTTAATTTTGTGTACATTTTTTTTTTAAACTTATCAGTGAATTGTTTTTTTGGCACACCAAGGTTGCTCCGCGGGCAGCATTCAGGGGGAGCATAATGAACTGTGTCTTGAATTGATTCAAATGTGGTAATGGGAAGTCGTTATGCATTGGGGTAAAATAAATTGTATTGACCCCACAAGGTATGTATTGCATTTTGTAAACTTAACTAAACTTAAACTAAAGAGATGAAAAAACGTATAACCTTAAAATTCAAGGATACATTTCAAATCTGAGTGGGTTCTGTGATCAGTTTAAAAGATAGCAAAAGCAATAAGATTGGCTTGTCAAGGATTTAGTTGGACAACCATAAAAAAACATAAGTTTTGTTAGCTCTATACGAACGTTTGGCTTAACAAATGTGAATACAATTTTCAGAACACTTGAAAATATTCAGATCCAACAAGCTACACGTTTTTGTTCAACTATTGTGTTATGGTTATTTTTTTGGTCGAATTTCACAAAACTTTTAGACTATACCATGATCACTTTCGCCTTATGGCTTAATTTTTTTTACTCTGTCATGTCATTCTGATTTCAATTAAATTGATGTTCTTCTAAAACAACGAGGCTTCTCAAATTAAAGTAGCGTTTTTATTTGAATGTTAATTTCTCAGTGGATTTTTAACTTTTAAATCCATGCCTTCATGCATGCATATTTGTGCAAGTATCGGTGCATATTACCAATAATTACTGTTCATTAATTGCTTCTCCAGGAGTTTAATGTGACTTTTAAGAACAAAAAAAAACGTTAACTTTTAGGCCAGTTACCTGCCTAGGTATCAAGGGAACCAAAGGGCTTTCATTGAATTCAAAGGGTATTTTGACCAGAAATTAAATAAAAATCTCTGGTAGACCCACACAGAAGATGTAATTGCACCCACACATGTATCTTCTTATACTAGATAACTCTACTTAAGTAAATTCTATGGATGTCTTAAAAAAATTCTCTCTTTCACCCCCAGGATTCACATCTCCCACTTTTTTATTTTTTAAACTTGAAATTATAAAACGTTTCTATGTGAAATTATCAGATTGTACCCGCGGTTCTAGGTCATGAAAATCAACGATAATTTTAACGCACAATTTCGTATACCGCTTTGGCTTAGAACATTTTGGCGTCATATTTAAAATCACTGCAAAATTTGCTCATCTCAAATTGGTAAAGCCCATACTTCAATGATATGCATTTTTGGGGCTTTATTGAAATTTTTGCTTGGACGGGAATTTATCTCACAATAGAGAATTGGATTTAGTATCCAGTCGTGTGAATTATCGGGAATATTTAAGGATTTTATGCGGCCCAACTGAGAACTATTCAAATAATTCCTGATGATTTTCCAATTTTCAAATGAGGAATTAGATAATTCTAATTAATTTTTCAAATCAATTAATTAATCTAAAATCTATATTGTTAAAACCATGTTTAATTAAAAAGTCTTAAACTGTATTTTTATCTACTTATTTTACCTGGTGAGTCGTTTCGTCAACCAATAGGTACCTGTTATTAGTATACAGAAAGTCGCATGAAAGTCCTATTTTCTCTGTAATCTCGACAATTGTTTTGCTTACTTTTACTAATCATAAGTAAAGTGTGTATTTTTGGACAAGTTGCCTCGTTTCCCGTTTATTGCTTTGCCTTATGGGAACTAAATGAAAAATCCTGGCCTTTAGAGGCGCAGGCTTAAATGAAACTCACGACCTACGAACGCAGTGCATCATATTTACTTTGCACTAAAGTTTACCAATTGATTTCGAGGACCAAATGTTGAGAAAAGTCCCAGGCACTTAGTAAAATACGAGTTCAATTAGAAATACCTACTACTACCATACTTATTCTAATACCAATATTGATATTATTATGTTAAATAAACCCTTTCTTCAACTATGCAACGAGTTTTTTCGGCTAAAAAAAAACAGCTATGCACAAAACCTTGCCATTTTGTTATTTCGTCTCATGCTAAAGTTGTTTACATATTTGCAATGAGGAGACTTAATATACAGGCATTTTAATCATGGTTCGTCTTCGTGACATTTTTACCAAAGAAGTTTTCGAACGGGCGAGTTTTTTTTTCTATTTAAATAAAAACTTGAATATCTTATTTAATATTATAGACTGCAATTGAGTTTCAATTCAATTGGCAAAACCAAATATATCTTTTTTTACAATCTCAGGTCAATTTGATTATTGTTTTAAAATGTTTTTATCTAGTATCCATTATTCGGTGGGTATAACAGATGTCTCTAAGAAGCTTTGAATTTGATTTAAAAACATAAAAACAAGGGCGATATCGCATTGATCTTTAAAGTAAGGTGAATTGTTACTTCTACTTTTGTGCCCAGTCACGTGACCCAGCTGGGTCGTTTATAAATAAAGAACGTGTGAATGTTTATTTCAATAATATTTAGTTACGTTTGGTATAAATGTTCTCTTTCTTATCTCTAAGATCCCCAACAAAATAAATAAGCGCCGTCAGTTTTCTCTGGAATTATTTAAACCGAAAATTTCACTTTATTTACAAGACCACAAAAAATAAAAATAAATTAAAAATGATATTTGTAAAGTGACGATTACTAAATTTTAATAGATTTCTACTATTTTTTTCCCTACTTTACTAGATTTTTTGATAAGTCCAGAATTAAGAATTTCATCTGCATACTTTTTATAGTTGTTTCTTTGCAATTAAAAACGTATTAAAATACCTCAGCTAATTACGAAGATGAACTTTGACGCACTCACTAAATGGGAGCTTGATTTGGTTTGAACTGCTGATAAAATTCGTTTTTTTGTGCTTTGTTCATTTTCATTTTCAATTTAAACTTAAATAACAATTGTTTATTTTTCGACACCAAGATAGCGCAGGGTAGGACCTATTTAACTTAAATAATTTCAACTTATATTCAACTTATTTACGCAAGTTTTTAATTTCAAACCACATGTTCCCAGCATCGACATCAATGACCCGAGATTTTGGGATTATTTTAATGAATTTGTATTGATTTGCAAAGTGGAGGAGTGACTTGCGGAGACTTCGTCTAAAACTTGTGATTTTACTCTGGTTGTTTCGCAAATATTACTCAAAAACAATGCAAAATATGCAAATTTGTATCAAATCGATAGACGTTTACATTTTTTAATTGCCGGTTGTTTTATTAAAGACATGAAATACATCTAAAGTAAAATGTATTTATTTGGTATTATTTGACAGGACAGGACAGAAAGGACAGAAAGAACAGAAAAAGGACAGAAAGGTTCGGAAATGTGTACCTACTCAAATCTAATCTATCTCGACGCAAATCAAATTTAGTGTAAAGTTCTTGGAAATTATGCGAGTGTCATGTTAATTTGTAGTAAGTATCGATTCAGTAAAAATAGTCTCGATTGTCTACAATTTAGGATTACATAAAAAACTTTCGAATGTCATTTTTGCAGAACTTTAAGAATATTAAAAGATTGCACTAAAACAAATTTAAATTTTTACCGAAAAGTCATGATCGATTTCCTTTCTCTGGGGAATTCTACTGGAATAACTATTGTTTGAACCAAACTGATTGAAGCAAAACTGTAATACCACACACCTTTTAAATCTAGACGTTGACTACCCTTGACTGAAAGCTAGACCTTTTTTAAAAAACCATTTGCAAACTTGATATAAAAATCCATCATCTACCGGCTCTGAACCCCTTAGTCTTACCATAAAAATAAAAGTTTTCGAGTCTTTTTGCGGTTAAAATACCTAATGAGAGTTTCTTAATAACTTTACCTTAATCGGTCTCAAAAACTTTCGCCTTAAAGAGAAAGATTGTCTTACCAAAACCTCGAAGACAGAAAAGTCAGATACATTTTCTTAATAAAAAATACGCTAACATAACCTATTTGGATGTTAGCCACCAGAATGTCTACCACATATGATCCTTTACGACTGAAATTAGACGACCTAGATTTTGTTATTCTGCTCACAACTAACAACATACGATACTACAATACGTACTAACTAACAATTCAGACAAAGCTACTTACGCACTTCAGTGAAAATATCTTCACGTATCACTTGAAGTTCACCATACACACGCACACACACGTCCTCGTCATCATCCACTCATTCACCGACGCTATTAGACCAGTGCCGCATGGCCAGATGTCAAAACAGTGCGTCGTTAAACACAACAAATAATAATCACTTTTCTAAACAACGAGAAACCGTATAGAACCTTACGTTTAAAATGCCAGCGAGTGACTGATATTTTAGAAGTGAACGTGATCAGATATGTAATTGCACAGTCATAAAAGTATGTAACTTGCCCAAACAGAATTTTACCTGGTATAGACCCTTATTTTCTGACAATGACTTTGTTTATATTACCTAACAGAGCGGTTAATGTGCCTTGCCTTCGACAGTGGTATGTGGCTTTGAATGGGATGGGGATACGAAAGTTGTCCAACCTCATTTGTTATTATTACTTATTTTGAATTGTTATATGCATAAAAGTAATTAAATAAGCTCGGTACCAAATTGGCAATTAAAGAAATAGGTACACACGAGTCGATTTTTTCACTGTTAGGTTTTTTTTACACTAACGTTATTTTAAGGGTTATTATTTGTATCACAAAAAATGTTATAATATCCGTTCTGTCGGTCAATCTTGGTAATAAGCAGCTATTCTATTGGCTCCTAGTTACATTTTTTATATGTTTTCCATTTTTTTTTTTCGTTTTGTTCAAGTTTTGTCACATGTATGGGGCTGAGATTCTTGGCCGTCTTAACTTGTAAATTATTTGTCATTCGTTGAGCTTTAGGTATACGATCCACATTTTTTCTGACATTTTATCATTTTGTCCATTTGATTTTTAATTTGCTTTGTACGAATGGGACTTAAACCTAATATATGGAAATTTAAGTGTGTAGGTCGGTGCAGTATCTATATTCTGTTGGCTAATTAAAACACTAGCTCTTTTTTATGGTTTTTAGACTCATGTCTTAGTCTACTTGATTTATCCTTCGCACTAGTTTCAAGAAAAACTATTTGAACTTTCTTCAACTTTTTGAAGATTTCGCTCTGCTCATCAACCAGTCTATTTTGCATGACATCATTTTATAGATGATAATATTGTTGTCTGTTTATCTAATTGCAAAATGAGGATATCAGTATAAGTAATATGAGTAAACAGGTGATTTTTATTAACCTAACCTAACCTAACCGCCAGTTTAGGACTTATTTCCATGGTAACAGCCAATCAGATACTTCTCTTTGAATTCTAACCTCTTGTTACTTATTTCACCTTGACATGTTGAAACTTGCCTGAAATGAATCACCATAGTTCTGTGTTTGCAAGGTTGGTGATATTTTCAGCGCATTTAATTTCAACGATAAATTATATATTCAGTTGTGGTTTATTGAGACAATGCTAACCACTTGCTCGAAACTAAAAAAAATCTTGCTTCTTGGGATTCATTTTCCAACGCTTTTTTTATTGTTAACCAACCTCACCTTTAGGACAGGTGAGAAAACCAAACAAAATCCTGTCTACGATATGGGAATTAAGACCAAAAACAACTAGAATTATAATGTAAACTTTTTGGTGAATGAAAAAACAGAATACATGTTCATAAAGAACTGATCAAAAATGCAAGGAAACTTTTTATAAAGTCTCGGCGTGCACACGTTCAGAGGGTGAGCTTTATATTTAAAATAAACATTTTACTGCCCACATTTGTTTGTAGTCTGTTGAAGTTGAGACGATTTAACCAGTCGAATCAACTGCCCCCTACTCTTACATATTCCAGTATTTTATCAGACCAAAAGAATGCTACGGTTCTAAAAATAAATTAAATTTGCTTTGGGCAGCTGGTTGCAAAGTCACTGGTGGACTGCAAGTTCCCTTCTTTTTTTAACAGTAAGTAAGTAACTAAGTATGTAAGTAAGTAAGTAAGTAAGTATTGTCTTTAAAATCAATTTGATGTACAAGACATGGTTAAACATAAAAGTATATAAACAGCCTTTACAAATTCAGTATAATAAACTTAGGGATCTCAGCCGCATTGCAATTACACTGACTTCTAGCTCGAAAAAAACGTTTTAACAGTGAATTTGAATGGATAAATTGAGAACGCGTAGAGCTAAAACTACAGGTATGCTTTATTTAAATATGCTGTACGCATCTGGGCTTGAAAAAAGCGTTAGCATTTTGAAATTGCTTGATTTGCTGGGGTGGTGGTTGAAAACACAATATCAAACTTATAATCATTCTGTCGATGTGATAGTAGATAGAAACCTATACTTTCAAGTCCCTTAAAAATGACTCAATGGGCGACTTTAAAGTTTAATTTTATTTAGTTGTATTAAACAAATAAAAATAACTTGTATTTTCGAAGAAAAAGGAATCTTTTTAGCGGCCCAAAAATCCTGGTTTACAATTTTCTCCGATAACAAAAAAAAAAATAGTTAAATACAACAATTATTTTGTATACACATCAAAGTGCGTCTAACTAGAAATATACTAAAAATTAAAAAATGACTTATCCTAAGTAAAACTCGGTGGCTGGGCCGGGTTTGTTTTGCGGGATGCATCTAGGAGTGGGCCTTGTAAGGTTTCGAATATCAAAATAGAAAAACGAAGCCAAGAGTTAGGACGAAAACAATGATTTGTTGAAAGAGATGTTATTCCGAGTGGCATACGAAGACGTTTTTGGTATTGAAAACAAACACACTAAAATATATCTTTGCCGTTACTGTTGGTACTAATGTGAAATTAAATTCTGATTGTCCGTGACTGTAAAAATGAGTCCTAAGGAAGTTCTTATCGGTTTAATGTGCTATCATTTATTTTTTAGGAGATAAGGTTAGGAATTTGGAAAAATACGATAATAATTCTCAATGTTTTATAACATTGCTGAACTGACTGAGCCATACGTCATGGGGATTCAATTGTACCTTTAAAGTCAGGATGGTAATTACCAAGAATATAAATTCATAATTGCACCTGAATCATGACCATCACTGCTTGCACGCACTTACTTCAGACAATTTATGGTTTTCATCTTGTCTGGTGCATCTTCCCCACCTGTTTCTTACTTGTAGAAGCCAAAAGTCTTGTTTGACGGCGCATCTTGTAATTTTCTAGCGCACCTTTAGTTGTCATTAATCTGTAGTGGCATTTTAAGGCCACTAATAAATACACATTTTGTTTCCTGAAGCCATCAAAGGAAATTTTCTTTTTTTCTTTGCCTCAAGGTTTGTCTTGTCTCTTTGAAAAGTGTGTCGCTTTCTAAGAACATCTTTCTCTGAACGCGGTTGGACAAGGGTCCCCCGTGGTGACTTTAGTTGACCAAAGGTTTGACTATTTTTTTATAATTCGACTTAAGAACGTTTACAAATGTGCGTTTTTATTCTATTCACAGGGTGACATTTTCTAGCATATTTTTTATTTCCATTACCATTGCAGACATGGCCATTTACAAGTTACATTTTTTGTCCTTTTGAATGTCCTTTTTATCTTGAATGAATGTCCTTTTTAGACAAATGGTACACCAAACTTCAACAAGCAAAAAAATAATACGAAAATTTAATCGAAGTTTACAAAAAATATCCCAAACGTAGTGCAGTCGTCTGTCTATTATTTTTTTTTGTCTCTTTTCAAAGTGTAAAAATAGCTAATCCATGCATTGATGTTTAAAATAACTTGTAAGTGTTTACCACTTTGGTATATGAAATGCAATGCAATCGATTATTTTTTGCAAACCATGTCCTACAGATTATTATTACCTATGGATTATTATGGAATGCACCTATTTCAACATTTAACAGTTCAATCTTTTTCTAACTGTTATTAATACTAAGCAGCCAGCATTTTAAACATTTTACTGTCAAGCAAATGATGGTGGACAGAAATTCAAAACGGAGATATTTTAAAATTAAGCAACGCTTTGGAACAACAACAAAATTAGATATAAATAAAAAAAAAACATTTAAAAACGAAAATTACATTTAAAAAGGTATCCTGCCGATTTATTCCAGGCAATTAATTTATTGTGCACACGACTTGCAGTTTGTAACAAACAAGCTTTCTCCTGGTCTTTGTTTAGTGACAGACCCCACAACTTTCAGGCTTTCTTATTCTGTTGCTTACCACTTTGGGAGCCTATGAACTAGATAATATATTTATTACATTTTTGAAGAATGTTTGAAGAAAATCTCCATGTCAGTTTAAAACAACCGAGTAATTAATTTGCTTCACCAAGAGTCTATGCGTTCACAGGGAAATTCAAAGAAAATCGTATGCGTGATCTGGTTTAGTTTCATACCGACTCAGTTTATTTATTTACTGAGGCACATGTTTTTTTCCTTAAATCAAAGTATTAATTGCTTTTTACGGTATATTTGTGTTAATTGTTCTTGCAATTTAGTCATTTTGATTGAATAGTGAGTTTTGTCTGCAAAAGTCTTGCAAGTCCTGGTTTTTTAAGACTTGGAATTATAAAGCGTTTCCACGTTAAATTACCAGATTTTACCCACAGTGCTAGGTCATGGAAATCAACGATAATTTTAACGCACAAGTCGCATTCCGCTTTGGCTTACAACGGTTCTGCGTCACTTTTTACACCACTACATAGTTAGCTAATCCCAAATCGAGACTATATTCCAGTTGGCAAACCCTTTTTGTATGTGACATGCATTCTTTGGGCTTTATTTAGATTATGTGCTTCAGTGAAATTTTGAGGTTCATTATTATCCAGTCGTCTGAATCATAAGTCAAGCAATCCAACTAATATCTCTTAAAATAGTCTGTATAGATTTTTACTTTCTTGCTTATGTTCTACAGCTTGTGTAATACATAACTGTAGTATATAATTTCCAGCATTTTATTTTGTGGATTCGTTTTTGATTACTGGAGATGTTAGTCCTCCAGAGATGATTTCAGTTGAAATGTGTGCTCGATCTTCTGAAAAATAAAAGTTTTGTTAAAGCAGTTTCAAACATTTCTTGTTCATTTCAATGACGTCACACTATGTTGTATCTTGTTTTATGGATATTGAGGGATAGTAAAACATGAGATATACATGTGTGCATAAGACCAAATACCCAATTATCAAGTTTTTAATTTTTTCAAAAATTGTATATCGCAGAATGTTACTAAAAATTTAGCTTATCTAAGTTTAGAGTTTTCTGATGTGTTCTGATGTGTTCTGCAAGCTCCAAAAGCTTCATAACAAAGCACTGAGGGTGGTGCTCCAGTGTGACTGTCACTTACCTGTTAGTGTATTATTAGATCGTACTGACATCTTAACAATTGGACAGAGAGTTCCACTTAATGTGCTTACTTTTAAATACAAGTTACGAAAGAGAGAACTCCCAGATTGTCTTAATGAAAAAGAAGGTAACAAAGGAGAGCATACAATGCACATGAGGACCGACCATCACATTAAAGTTCAAAGAAAGAATACTCTGAAAGAAATCCAATCAATATTCTACAGTGGTTTCAGGCTTTACAATGAATTGGATGTTGGTGTTGTAAATTCTCTTGATATAAATGTTTTTAAAGATGAATGTATAATACTATTTTTTTTAAATAAGTTTCCTCTCTAGGTCATTAAATGTAGCAATACTTTGAAGAAGTGCTAACTCTTAACTGTAATAGTGTTATGTGAACTGTATTGTAAATGTTATGAAAATAGCAAGACTGCTAAATAAAAAAAATGTGTTCACAATCAATTATTCACAATCAACCCAGTCGTTTGTAGTGGAGAGTGGAAAACTTCCAAAAAGTTGCTTATTTTGAGACTGACTCAGCAAAGAAAGATAAGGAAGGCAGAATGGATATATTGCTAGCTAATCAGCCATTTATTTTTTGTGTTAATGGACAAGTTTTCTCCTTTTTGGCTCCTGTTGAGCGCAATTCAAGCTTGCCAACTATTTCTAATACAGAGATTTTAAACTATGCTATACAATAAAAATATGTATTAATCACTTGGTGACAGTTTTTAAATTAAAGATAATTAATTACAGTTTGTAAGTGAGACCATCTTGATGGCTTAGATCTATTAAAAAAGTAAAAAATGAAAGATTGGTGCGACATTACCAACAGGTTGATGTGCAAAGGATTTGCAAAAGGGGAACACATTATTCAGCAAAAAGCAATTGCTATGTTAACATCACTTGCATTTATTAATAGGTAATTAGAATACACGTTCCGAGCAAAGTGCCCAATCAGGGCTCAGTATGCGCTCGGTGCAAAATAGTAAAATTGTGAATAGAGTATTGGCAGCCCGAGATGCATGCCGTTTTTCCGGTGCCAGGAAGTACGGAGTCTCGACAGCTGCATTCAGTTGAACTTGCACTTGGAGAAGTCCATTTCAGGATGTTGTTCCATGAACCTGTAATAAGGACACAGAACAAATATGTTGATTATTGTTTTTAACGATGTACTGTTTTGACAACGGACCCTGTGGCACTGGTCTTATGGCATCAGTGAATGAGTGGATGATGATGAGGATGATGAGGATGAGGATGATGAGGATGATGATGAATCTAACCTAGTCTAGAAGGGAGGAAGGGAAACCTGTTGCCGGCAGGTAGCCTACTCTTGTTGAATAGCATCAAGGGAACCACCGGTTTAACGTCCCTTCCAATGGACGGTAAAACGCGAAACAGGATTCCTCCACAAATCCATGCCGTCGAGAGGTTGATAAACAAGGCGAATGAAGTTGCTGTACTGACTTTCATCCCTCCAACCTCACTCCTGAACATAACTGGTCCTGTATAGAACAACTATGTATGGCTAGGTTGGCAATTGAGAAACTAACAGTATCGATTATTGGTCGAGCTGGAAATTTGTGACAATATCTCGAGGAAGCTCCAGTTCTTTAGGTAAACTAAACAATTTTTCTGTGTGGCTATCGAAGACAAAAATACTTTCTCATAGCCTGTTATATGCCTGAAGGACTAGGGGTGGTTAGACGGCTACCAGGGCAAAAGTCGAGAAATTATCAAAACCTCAATGGCCACAGCTTCTCTATTCTTTATTTGACTCGGTGCAGTTTCTTAATTCCGGTAATCTTGCCAGAAAACCAGTATTCACAGCTTGCCAGTTGTTCTGTAAGTGCCTAGAATTGTGTCTAAATTATTATTATAGAGTGTAAATTATTTTTCTGAAGTCTACGTTACCAACACCCAGAGAACTCACAATCACCGTTCAGAAGAAAGTTTATTTGTAATAACAAAATATCATTGCAACTATAAGACCTTGAAACTAGACTTTTTGCGCCCTGACGTAATCTAATGCTGTTTTCGACTGGACTGCAAAAGCGGGTTTGAAGCGGGTTTAAAGCGGGTTTGAAGCTTACAAGATGACGTCATGCTCTCCACCAGGTTTGCACGAACTCCGAGAAAGAAAGCGCTCGCACCCAAACACAAGATCACTAGCTGTTGGTGCATTATTCGGCCACTCACTTTTTGATGACATCTTGCTTTTTCTGGTCCTCGGAAGTCGGAAGGCCGAGCTCTTTCTGACGCTGGTCGTACATCATTTTCTCGACGAGGCCTCGCGTCTCGCCGTCAAGGTCGGAAAGCTTCGACGGTTCCGGGTTTATTTTGCGTGTGCTGATCTCAGGGTCGGTCGTCACTAGACGGCCCCACCACTCCA
Organism: Protonemura montana; assembly: GCA_947568835.1. Taxonomy (NCBI): domain Eukaryota; kingdom Metazoa; phylum Arthropoda; class Insecta; order Plecoptera; family Nemouridae; genus Protonemura; species Protonemura montana. The sequence goes on from OX387609.1 coordinate 4,633,741, forward strand.
TCTTGTTCACCTGGGGACATTTCAGTTATCAGCTCATTTCTGAACTCACTCTAGTACAGGATATGTCTAATTCCCTCTGCATTGCTACTCCTTCACTCAATAGAACATGTCATGAATGTCATGAATATGACCCATCGTGTCGTTTTAAAATAAATAAGTCGATAATTTGTTAACAAGACATATGACAGAGACATACTTGTTTAACATAGATCTTTTATTCAGAACGGGAAGATTGTCAATTTGTAGAAAATTTAGAGCTAACTCGATAATTTATAAATATCAATTTTTATCCCCACAACTTGAACCATGTAAAATGGTTCAGGCACCGTCAGAAGTCACCAACGCCGAGTGTTAAGAAATGTAATTTTGTTTTTTCTCGCATTGCTAACCTCAATGATTGTTAAGCACGTAAGGGTTTTTTTGTATCGTAATTATTTAGTTCTAGAGGTTTGTGAAAAAGAAGACCTGCAAGCATCATCCACAAGCTTGTTTGCTTTGCAAAAGGTTAACCATTAGCACTTGGACTCTCCAACCCAAAGCTAGAACCAACCTTCTCGAGGTTGAAGAGCAGCGTCTTCTTATCCTGCAACACCCACGTGGACTCCTCCATCTTGATCTCGGAGGCAAGTTCTCCGTCGATGATTGGGGGATGTCCCTTGAGGCCGCAAGTGAGCCGACGCTTGGCCAAGACAACTGTCAGGTCACGGGGACGCAGCTCGAAGCTGGCCTCCAGCGGCACTCGGAGCTGTGGAGTAAAACAAGACGTCAAACAAAGCGCTATGGTCCACCGAACACCTGGAACTGATCGTCGGTTTTACCAACACCGATACCATACCAACATACACCGTGTATAACGGTGTACCAACATACAAACTCGATTTAAAATTTTCATTTCCATTGGGAAAATATGCCTCACAAAAAGAAGAAAAAACCCAGCAAATCCCGATTATTTTCAAGGCATGCAGTTTTATTTTTTTGTTTTTTTAATACATTTTTTTTTACATTAACATCACTTTAGAGGTTCAATAAGTTTGTACAAGTAATCGGTTTTTGTGTCTGTAGTAATGACTATATTTGAAAAGAAAATAGTTTGCCACTTAAAGTGTGAAGAATTAGTAAGGCAGGAGGTAAAAAAAAAAAAAATTGCACTTTTAAATATTTTCAAAGGATTAAAACAAGATATTCACACGAGTACTCGTAAATATTTTAACATTTGCATTCAAATGTGGCGTCTAAATGTAGTAAATAAAAGTAGGTATTTTCATAAATAATCGTTGGTGTTTGGTGACAGATTTTTCATTTTTGGAATTTTCTTTGAGGAACACGTTTTACGATTTTAATTACTACAATAGTGTTGTTGCCCATGTTCAAAGGCAGTTCTTAACCCTCGAATCACATTTTTCATAAAAAAAAATGCACGATCTTCACCCATTTTAAAGAAACGCTGGAGGACTTTAAGATTGACAATCAACTCATGGGTCACGAGTATCAAACTTGTATGTTTTGCAATATTGATGTATTTCTTGAATGTTTGATAAAGCAAGCAAAGTGAACACTTATTTTGGCAACCAGAAAAAAACATTTCCTATCAACCAGCTAAACTGATTTGAATGAATTCTCATGACACTTCAAACAAGATTGCTGCTCTTTCCATAATTTCAATTTTTTTGCAAAATTTTCAACATTGGCATATCCAAAGTTCGAGGCAAAACTTCTCCAAATCTAATACATATGCTGATCTTAATGTAACTGCACCACGGACTTCGCCACAATTCGTTGCTATCCAGTTCGACAATAATTCCTCATTTTTACCATTTTTCGGCATTTTCAAGAAAGAATCTACCACTAAAACATTTCTCAACTCAATGTTTAATATTTAATTTTAATACTTTAACAATACGCGAGTAATTTCTGTTTTTGCGCTCTTGAGAATTGGCAGGGAAGTCTCCAGAAACTCTATTCCATCAACGGGACTCTGCTCATAGATACCATGGTAGCTTTTAGAGGGAACCGCAAAAAAAAAAAAACACAGACTTTTTAAATCTAAAAGTACATTTAGTAAATGTTTACTTAACAGTAATAATATCTTTACAAAAATTATGTACTTTGTCTAAACAAATTTCAATCGCATTTTCTTGATTTTCTTTCTTCGCACTTAATTATTTAGTGGTTTATACACCTTATTTTGACGAGTGTTAACTTTTCACACTCTTTTGTGGTTAACTTTCAAGAAACAGATAATTGAGGTTCATCACACTCTTAAAAAGGAGTAGTACACGCCCACGCACATGTACCTAATCACACAAATCATAATATATGGTTGAAAACAAATCTAACCTGCACTTAAAAAAAATGTTACATTGATTTACACTTTTGAGAAGCACCTAAATTTACCTAAATTATATTTTTTTTTGGCACGAGCGACGTACCCTTCTGCCTACCCCCTTGACTACGCCACTGCTAGCGTTTAGCCACATTCAAACATTGTATTTATGCATTGCATATAAATGCGTCCCGTTCAGTGCAGTTCAAGAGGTCAGCGAGTCACGTATGGTGTGGTCAAAACCCATGCGCCACCGGGCGACCTTGCCGCTTCCAAACTAGTGTCATGCCAACGACAAGACGGCGCCGCTCGGGAAGGTCGTCACAACGTCTTCAAGATGCGCTAGGTGACCTCATCGCATTCCTGGCATTCCGCGACGAGGCCCGCATTGGTACGACCGTGGTGGTGGTCGTAAGAGAATAGCACGGACGATTGCAAAAGGAATTAACAATTAAAATTGTTATTTTTTAATTGTCTACAAAGAAAGAATACTTTCTAAATATATTTTTTGAAAAGTGTAAAGTGAAACGTTGAATGTTTGCGGTTAAATGCTATTATTACCAGCAGTTCATCGGAATCGGGTGGTATTGGTATATCCTCTGTAGTTTTCTAACAAGATTTGCTATTTCTGACTAGTTATCATGTAACTTTTTCATTATCTCGGTAAATTCCAGGGTTAATCAAAGTTATTTAACGAGACAAAATTCGTGACATCTTGACGTAAACGTGACCCTGGTCACGGTTTTATTTAACTTTTTAAATACGAAGATCCACAAACAGCAAAATTAACATTTCACGTGATGAAAACCACATCGATTATATCTCTGATGTTAATGAAAGTAGTTAAGTACACAAATGATATAAAATAATCCCGTTTACGATGTTTATATCGAAGTCTAGGGCTTTTTAAATGCAGTATAAAACAGAACATCTAGTATTTTACAAGAAATTGTTGACAAATTTGACCCTATGTATCGATGTCGGTCTTACAGTGGTAGATTTGTTTCTCAAAATATCTTTCAAATGACCGAGTATAGAACCACGATAAATTGACCGCATCATTTGACAATTAAACCGTTTCTGCAGGTATATTACGATTCAATTGCTCCGTTGGTGATCAATCACAATTTGAACTTTCGGTCGACATGAACAGAAACATTAAAAATACCAAAAATGTCTGTGTGTCCTTGAAAATCTAACCGGGAATCTAAATTGCATTTTTGTAATTATCAAGAAATAACGACGCATTTTTAAGGTCATAATTTCTCAAATTTCCCCAGGAAATAATCCTTGGACACATTATAATGATTTAATTCGAAATTTTGATTTGACGTCGGCTAACATCTGCTATCAAAAACAAATCAAATTAAAATAATGTATTTAAAAAAATTGTAAAATCACGAGTTAAATAATAATTAAAGGTGAACGAATCAACGTTAAGAAGGAAATAACTTGTTCATTACATTTAGAGAGACATTATTTTGATGTATAGGCAATTCTGTCATACAAGAAAACACCTGATCGAAGGGTGGGTTACGCATCTCGGATTAAATTACCTTGGACCGCAGGCCCTCCCATCGCACCACGACTTAACACTGCAGACGAAGTGAAAAGATGTCGAGGGCGGTGGTCAGGTCTAATGTAAGCCGCTAGTTGCAGAAATCTAAAAGCAGCTGATGGCATAAGGTAGTCAAAGTAGGCGGTAATTTGTTGGCAGTGGCGCTGGGTCGTATCGTGATCTGAGGTCGCAGTGAAAAGAAAATAATATTTATATATTTTTTTTTATCGGACGTTAATGCCAAAAGATGTTTATATTTATTACGTGATTAAAGGTGGTGGTCTTCGATTTTCAAGCTTGGCAATATATACTCAAGAATAATTTGGGTATTTACTTTGCCCTGAAATATGTGAAAATCTAATTGTTTTATCAATATAATTGTTGTAAGATCATGTAAAAGAAAGCATTGAATTTTTTATCGAGGAAAGCATTTTCAGTTCCGTAGTTTCTTTGTTTTTGTTACAAAGTAATAACTAGATTGGAAAGAAATTTTGTTGTTCGATATTTGTGCACATAAGAATCCGAACCAGATTTAGAAACGAATTCTTATTGGGCCAGCGGATTCTCATAGCGGAGTAAGCTTCCAAGTTTTCAAGCGGTTGCAAAACAGACGTTACATTCAAAAGTGTAGAGCATTATATTATTAGAAACATGCTTCTTTTCCTTCTTAAATGGACACAAATGTGAATGACCACACCATAATTGCCACTGTTTTGTCCAGTAAAAACAATCCGTGGTTAACACTACTAAGGAGGTGTTAATTATATTTTACAGGTTTTCTGTTGTGCCTATGCTAGGTTATTTATCAATTAATATTGCCCCGCTTTATTAGCCTACAAACAAATGACCGATTCAGATAAAATCAAACGGTTTTTCCAGAATCATACTGAAGTTTCAATCTCCTACAAGATACTGTACAAAATACTCGCCACTGCACGGCATTTCGTATCGAAATGTGATTACAACATTATTACAATAAAAAAAAGAACATCTCCTTTTTTTACGATGCCTTATGCCGACGTAATTTTATTTCCGCACGCCACTGTTTGCGGCACAATCTGCTCAACTTGGGGGTCGCAGCGTCGTGACCGCGTTGATTACACTTCGCACACTTGAGTGGTCATCGAAGACAAGGCCCAGAGGTCATCGAGTGACCCTCCCCCACCCCCACCAATCGGCCTTTCCTCCTCCAAGCGCCGGGCAGGTAGATATCGAACGGCGGAGTATATCCCGCATTAAACACATTTCATTTTTGTTTATTATTGACCTGTCAAAAGTGGCAATACGTATCAAACGTAAAAGCTAAGAGTGTAAAACGCTTAGTGCTGCTTGTTAAAGTGTTAGATGATTAATATCGCTGTAATAATTATTTTTCATAGCGATTTGTTAAAGCTGTGATAGTCACGCTACCCGAATTTTAGCTTCCAGAAACACCTAGGTTTGAGATTTTTTGTGGTTATGTTTACATGATCAATAAAAAAAAAAAAAAAATTTAAATTAAAGTTAGCAACCTTTGAAAATAATTCAACGTTATTCTGATCGCAATATCAATGCTGTTATCTATGTGTGGTGTCTTGGCAATGAATTAAATTGATGCTGGCCTGTATCTTACTGTAACAAACTTCTTTTTGTATCAGATTTTGAATGTCATTTCGAGCAGTTCCCTGTCTCCAGACGCGTATGTTTGGCTTGGCACAAAAAAAGAGAGCAATAAAAGTTCACACGATTTTTCACATTCAATTTCTAAATCTTCCTTCAGCCCCAGGGCAGCGGTGAAAAAAAGTAGATCTTATTAAAACTGTTCCGATCGCGGTCTACCCGCTTGCACGACGATAGCGATTCACGATGTTGGCGCAATTCTCACGACGCCGTCGTCCTAGATCACTGTGCCAAGGTCTGTGAGGATGACCGCTAGTGTTCGCCAATCCTTACTAACAAATACTTTGACGATTTCGAAATAAGGCGACCAATTATTTAATTTAGTAGCGTAATTGTGTAGCAAAATAAATTCTACATGGTTTCTGGTTTTTCTGGTTAGGTTAGGTTCAATATCAAACCTAATCTCACTCTGTCCAGAGTAAAGTTTGTGATAAAAATGCATCCACTCAATTATTTTTATAATCATTGGTACTTACAAACCTTTTGTCATATGTCAGATCTTCTAAATACTTGAAGCACAACCATGATCTTTGGAAAATGATTGTCTTAACTATTTACTTGTTTGTACATCCAATGGTGAAATGAATAGTATTAAAGGTAGTTACGGCACTAGGGGCTGGGCAATGTCATGGCCAGATCCCCGGTACGGGAGAGAGTCGTGGGAGTTGAATCACGCCGTGGTCCGCGTTGGCCAGTACTGACAATTAGTCGGCGGGAGGTCGCCGATCTAGCGTGATCTCACCCGATACCCGATTAGTCTCAAATACAAGAGGATTGGCAACCAAAGGGTTGTTAGTCGATCGATCTTAGATGTAGCGGTTCATTTTTTTTGTTCTTGTCTACGAATCTTTAAGAAAAGTGTTTTATATCATTTGACAGTTTGATCAAACAGTTCGCATGAGATCAAAAAACAGGAGACTAAAGTTATTACGGTGCTTTTATTTTAATTCGTGTGTGTGACCGAACAGATTTAAAATTCAAATACACATTTGATGTATGTTTAAATATCTTATAACGTTTTTAACAACACAATTCACAAGAAAATTCCCACCGAAATTCCATGAGTTGGTCCTAGGTATCGTGCGCCGGCTCTAGAGAAATCTTTTCTGACATTTATATGACAGCTGACCACGCGAGGTGGAGGTCAAAGTTTTGAGTGGCTGCGCTGGGTGGCCCAATGTTACTTGGGGGTGTGCGCTGCAACAGGCTCCAACGGATTTATCGTCGCCAAGGTGAAGTGGAAGTGAAACCCAATCGGACATGAGTCGAGAGGTACGAATCTCAAAACCTTTATTTTAGATTTTTTATTAAGTCGCCTTGGGTAGGTAATCTATAAATTCGTTTGAATGGTTATGTAAAATTTTGTAAAAAAATTACAAATTTTTTTAAATTGGATATTTCTCCAATTTGTGACTGATTGCTGTCATTTTCGGCCATACATGTAATATGCCGCTTTGCAATTGTATATATGCAACACTTGCTTTCTTTCCACAAACCATAGCAATGTTTGGTGTATACGTTGTAATCACTATGGTAACGACTTTTCAAAATATTAGAACGCGGTCTGTGATTGGCTGATCAACTTAAGACCCTGGTGTTAAAACCCGACCCTGGTGGCTTACATGTTGGTTTTAAATTTCAAACAAACACCCTACCAAATTCCCCAGTAAAGCATTACCGAAAAAACCATTACAAAAATACACCGAAAAACAGAACCGGTTTGCCAACAAGCAACGATAATTTGATTTCGAAATTTCACCCGAAAATGCGGATGACGAGCTCAACATTTGACGTCAGAAAAGTTTGCAACGGTCAAATTTTGGCGGTCAGTTGTTTCACGATGACCCCGTTAGGGTCGTGACTGAATCGCTGGACATTGAGAGTCGCATGCCACGAGAGTGATTGCAATTGCATCAATGCACTAGAGTTGTGACACTGCAAGTCGAGGTTGCATAACGTGGCCATCGCAGTCATTTATTTATTGGAACATCGAGAAACTCTAGGTACCTTACCTTTATACAAGAATTACTAACATGTTAACAGGAGGGGGCGTTACAACTTCTTAGAAAATAATACAACAGCCCTGTTATTAAATCTACAATCTACCGATTGTAACTACTCAAATTGATTTTTTTATATTCTTTGGATTGCGGATATTATTTGATAAGTTATCATGAGACTTTTTCTTTACCGTGCGACAACTTACAGAGCTTCGAAGTTTATTTGCTTTCTATTTTAAAATACTGCCTGGAAAATTAGCCTTCCTTTGGGGATGGAAATATCAACGGCCAACCAAAATTTACAGGGAAACTGACACTTTACTCCAAATATGATTAATTACATACACACTGATAAAATTACACCCGTTCGCATGTTCAACGACGCACTTTCTCCATAAACATGACAGCGTAGGAAAATCGGACACGACTCCGTACACATTTCTCCCACGGTGTAAACCGCACGAGGCAAGCAGCTAATGAAACTGACAAATTAATTAGCAAAACTACATTTTCATAACTGTAGGATCCAGCCAAGCAGAACTTTTTGATGAAGAATCAGTGGCGGTTGTGTTTTAGTAGAGGTGCTAGTTAAAATACTGGTGCGTCCACCACTGTCGTTGTGAGATTTTGTCTCGATATTCGGCCTCGTGTTATTTTTCTGGTCAATTATAATTTATATGTTATTTTTGATGATATTTCCTCGCATAACTTAAAATATTTAGTCTCAGTAGGTACAAATAAATACAAAAATGTAAAAAATGTGGAGTACATTTTGCTCCTTTTTTGTTTAACAGTAACATTTTCTTTGCAATAACTATAGGTACATAAAAAAATATATATAAATATATAGATATTTTTAATTTTAACCAAAAAAGTATTATAAATATTTGAGACCTTTTTTCACTTATTATAGCTAGGAAATGGAGACAATATGAAACGTTGATTGGTTAATAGATAATTTCGGTCTTTTTTCTGAAAACTTATCAGAATTTGAATCAAAAGTAAACATTCAAATTGCTTTTCAAACTGCACCTTTTGTTTGCTTTCCACAAAAAATTATTTGAAAGTTGTTAATTGCAAATTTTTTATTGATAATTGATTTGTATTATATTGATTGAAATTACGTTTAAACTGAGCCACCATGGGCTACTTTGAAAACGACAAACATGTCCAAGGCCATCTCTAGATGATTTCATTCTGACTTCGTGGCATCCACCAATTTTAAAATAAAATGTCACTACTACTTAAAAAAAAAGTAATATGACAAATCACTTTTAACAGACAGACATGGAATAGAACCAAAACGGCAAAATGAACACCACAACTCAAAGAAGATCAAAAAAAGTAGCAAGGAAAATAAACCCGTCATGCAATCCTCTGTGCCTTGGTAGGGTAGCCGGCAATGAGGGGATTTCATATCATTGAGCTCTTTTCTCGTAAGATAAAATATTTAAAATATCTCATTATTTATTGGCAAATAACCCCAACTTTATCGAAATGTTTGCTCAATGGTAGTAAGCTACTTTTAAAATGGATTCTATAATTAAAAACACGTTAAACTTTAAATAGAAGATAAATAATCATAAAATAATGGTAAAAATCATTCGCTAGATGAGAAACCACCGCACTGTTAGCTACAGGACGAGATTTAGCAAATCAAGTAAAACCATCAAAACAAACAAGTGAAATTATTTTCGATAGATAAATTTACTAATTTACCTGTTATTGACCAGAATAACATAAAAACCTATCACAAGCGTGTCGCTAAAACTCTATACACGATCACAATTGCAATAATCGCCGTGAAACTTTCAATTTCCCGCTTGAAAACATATCAGAAAACATGTTGCGGTCGTATGTACGCAATTAATCGATATCATAATTGCGTAATCATGATAAAAATCTGCGCATTCCGCACGTAACAATTGCACTATACGCAATTATCATTTTTGCACTGGACATGAGGGACGAAAGAAAAGTTTCACGGATGCATGTGCTCCATGGACATGTCTCAAAGAAAGCTTTGGTATATGTAGAGAGTGGCTGATAGAGATGCGAATCCACTACTGGCTATCAGTGTTATAAGATTTTTTGGAAAATGCTCTATTTTATGGTCTTAATTAAAATATTCAGTTGAATCCTACGTGATTTATATGTAAGGTGCTAATAGTTTAAATACTAATAGGCCAATAAACTTAAGAAATAATTTTAATATTATGCCTGAATCATATTACCGTGAGAAAAGATATTTTAGTCTGTATTAAACGCGTGATGTAAGCAATTGGTGTATGAGGAGTGCGAAGAAGGAAAATGATTTGCCACAATCAAATCACATGCCATAAATGAAGTATTTTCTAATTGTTTTTATTAATTAATTAAAAATTAAATCGACCAAAGAATTAAATAAACGCATTGAGAATGTTGTCTACTGGCGTTTTATTAAATATTGTTAATGGCACTATAATAAAATAATGACACTATTGATTATGCCACTCTTTCCACTGTCATAGCTCTCTAAATCGTGTGTTTGACTGATCGTCCATGACAATTACGCTGTCGATTGTACTCTAGATATCGCGTACGCGGCTACAGATACAAATCTAAACTTTATGATACCCCCAGAAGAAATAAAAATAAATGCCCGTGTTTTTTGTAAAACTTGGTAATATTTTATTTCAGTAAATAAGCTAATCATTTTCAAAGTATGACCTGGATTGTTATTTAAGTTTTATTTTACATTTTTCTTAGCACTGGGTGATTATTTTTGGAACGGTCACCTGTCGATAAGTTTCAGTTTAAACATGTCTGGGGCCAGCAAGTAATCCAATTAATTTGGTTCTAATTTTCAAAACATACGCCCATGGAAATATAGGATCCTGAGTTTTCAATGATTTCATACGTGTCCACCCCTGACATACATGTTAATTTTGTTTTGTTTATTCTTTCGTAAAGTAACCTGACAATTTTTTCTATCCTGCTTCAATTGGGCTCTACGAACAATTTAAAATTTTTAAATAATATACAGCCAGTAGAAAATGTAGATATGATAAAAAATATATAAAGATTTTTATGAAGAAGTACCAAGCATCGTAAAACGAATAGAAGCAGTAGACCACTAGTATTCTATCTCATTACAAATTTGTTTCACAAATCGTCAATCAGAACACCGCTTCAAATTTGCTTGATAACCGTTCAGAAACCCGACCGCCTCAATGTTTGAACTGGCAACAATTATAGCAAAACCTGAAAATCATTCTCGTGTGTTCTCACTGAGGAATACGTTGTTAAGCTTTGAAAAAGCACCAGCCAAAATTGACTGCATATCAATCAAAATCTGCGATATTATTGCCAGATTTTCCTTTGAAAATAAAATGTGCTAGATAAAAACGCAGGTTGAGGTATTTGCTCGCATTAGCAATGTAGCGAGACTGCACCACCTTGCTAGTATAGTTAAGGCACAACCCGGCAGTTTTCTCCAAGCTACTTTAATTCCCATAAATAATTGTAATTCCCATTTTAAATAATTGCATTTAAACTTTGCTGTGATAATCTACGAAATTCTGTTGATGATGAGCATTCGAATTACGACATTTTACGCATAATTAATAGAAATTGCTACTATAATACATTTGCTTTTATTTGCTTCTACCGAAGTTTCTTTCATTCCTATTCATGTTTATAATTGTAATAATTGTTTGCTTTTTGAGCCGATCCGGCCTTTGCGACAATTGTTAATATTTCACTGTCTGCCCCAGTGCCTTTATAATGATTTAATAATAATTATTATTATTTAAAAAAAAATACTTTCTTCAGTCTACATTGAGCTTCTGCATTGAACACCGCATAAATATAAATATTCTATTAATTTTACATAAATAAACGCATCCAACGTCAAATTGGAGTTACTCGAGTTTGAATGGTTGTGATGAGATATAGCGTCACTAGAATCAGAGTGACTGTGAGTATTCACAGCCTCTTGATTCTACTCCTGGGAGATCTGTCATTCTCATCAAATACACTAAAATCCTCTCAAAAAGTGTGTCCAAGTAGCTCAATGGGTTAGAGCAACACCCGCGATAGGTGTAGATCGGGGTCGTGTCCCCGTTAGTAGTTTTGCTAATAATAAAATTCTATTAAAGTCTATGATGGTTTTAAGACTCATGTCTACTTGATTTATCCTTAGCACTAGTTTTAACAAAAACTATTTGAAATGGGTTTTGAATGCTAATAAAGGGCTACTAAATTTCCCGACGTTTCGTAACATGTACTAGTTACTTCTTCAAGGGTTAGAGCAGTCGTTTATTATAAGTACAAAGTGTATTTGTAAATATCCTCTATCGATAAGGGTTTAGACATTCTATGCAACCAATATCTGAAGTCTGAACGAACTTTTTCTGAACGAAAGGTTTCAGTAAATCTACTCTGTGACAGTAAATGATGCGAAATGGGTTAAACCTTTTTTAAATATGAAATAAGTCACAGTTGTTCTGCAAATTCTTATTTTTTCAAGAATCGCGAAGAAATGCATAAAAACATTGAAAACTCCTCCAATGGCAAGCACCTGTGCATGCACCGGCGCTTTCGATACCTTTGCACCGACGCCCGGCAAAGCTGTTGCATGATTTTTATCAAACACATTTGTTTATGGTATTATCTAAATAGGTCTCTTCAAGAGCTTTCAAATGAGAATTTGATCATTGTTCTAGGTCAAATGGGATAAGAGTTATTGTGTGAAATTCTCCAGCGATTTGGGTTTTGGGGACTTTTTGGCCAAAATTTCTTGGTTCCATAACTTTTTAAATATAAGCCAAACATGAAAAAATCACGGATGTTACTAGTAACGATATTAGATTAAATACCAAATTTCATCAGAATCGGTGACCGACAATTCATTTGTCCATTTGACATGGAATCACCCATCTGTCTGCGCGTTTTACTTCTAGAGAAGAATTGGATGCCAGACTTTTATAAATGGGCATTAGCCTCGAAACTTAACTAAGTTTTCTTCAAGAGGACGCCATGAATTCTAAAAAGTTCCTATGTGAATATTAACACGAGATCAAATCGCAGTCCAAGGGCTGCAGAATTTTATTTTATTTTTCTGCAATTGGAACGCGTTCCTTTATTTATTTTTTGTTAACAGTATAAGCCAAAGTCACAATTAATTAATTAATTAATCTCTGAGACATCGGTGTAATGTTCGCAATTTTCTAGGTGGCAGAAGAAGGTACAGAAAAATCTGTTGGATTTTTTTGTGAGCAGTTTTCGATTTTATAATAAAATATATAAAAATCGAATATTAAATCGAATCTAATAAAGTATATATTTCTCTTTATCTTCCTTTCATGTAAACAGCAAAACTAAAAATAAATTCGTGTAACTTAAAAGCACTTTGTTTTCTATAAGATAAATTAGTCTGCTGCCTGGTGCTAGTTTAGTCATCTCCCGAAAGCTGACAAGGAAGGGAGAAACAGATCATAGGTACTAGATCTGTAGTAATTCATAAACCTTTGTCTAAGTACCAGCCATGTGAGAAGATACACATAAGCGTGTGTAGCGTGCTAAGCATCTCGGATGGGAGGTCAGAGGTTGCACAAAGCTATCCTCTAATTGCCGTGCAATTAAATGCTAATTGCACACCTGTCAGATCGCTTGACTCGGCCTTGCCCACGTGTGAACGGGCAAACACAAAAAGATGCTGGCGTGCATGCGTGCAAGAATGCGTAGACGCCCCACGCCGACGCCCACGACGCCGGGCGTCCGTTTAGAAAATCGAAATTATTTTCACTGGGGGAAATGTAATGTGTCGAATATGGTAAGCTTCTGTTCTGATTTTGGTGTTTTTTTTTTTGTAGAGAAATCGGTCATAAATCTTGCGACTTGTTTGTCAATTGACGCGAATTTTTAGGTAAAAATTTTCAACAACACTGCGTAACTTAGTGAATTTTTGATGACCGAAAGAACTATGAAAGGGTTAGGAAGCTAAGAGTAGACCTTCTTCTCAAGAAAAATTAAGAAATTAGAAATTAATAAATAAGAAAGAACGAAAACCAAGAAATATAAAAAAGAACTCGCTCATTTATCGCACTTTAAGCTGTTTTTAGCGACGCCCAAGGAAACAATCAAACAAAAACCCAGCCAAGTCAGAGGCCGACTTTCGTCAGGCATTTTTCTGTCTTTGTCTACACTCAAGTCTTACAAATTTAAAAAACCTGATGCGGTCAGGGGTAAGAACTGACAAGGAAATACAGATCCCTGGATCTAATTTTGTTTAAACTTAAAAAAAAAAAGGTTGATTACAAAATGTATTTACACTGTTGACAGCACTTGCAATGCATAATTTTTGTACATAAAATTTAAATTGATAAAACAAGTAATTCTTGAATATTCTATTGTATCTTGACTGTTATATAATGTCCTGCGATCTCAACAAAAATGTTTACAACAATTATTATTATTGAATTCCCGGTTTTCACATACTGATATTTTGATATATATTTTTTTAGATTTAGTGCGAATATAACAGAATCTACTGATGCCGCCACCATCAATCGCACTTCTATCAGGAAAATGTGTAAATATTTGTGCACAAACAGCTTTTTTAGGGTCACGCTATATATTTTTAGCTCCTATCTTCCCAATCAGTGGATGTCTTTTATTATTTATTATTTATTTATCGACAACGGAGGCAAGTCTACAAGTGTGATATAATAGAAACTTGAACAATTAAAAACATTATTTACAAAATTAAACTTAAATTAAGAGATAACACACGATAATTCAGTTGGTAAATGATATATAGAGAAGTTTTGTTGAGAAGCTGTTTATTTAGTCTTTGAGTTTTAGTAGGGATTTATAAGTATCGGGGTGTCAATATTGTTGTTGGGAAGTTTGTGTAGAAATATAAGGTCTGTCAGCTTCCTACGCTGTGAGAGAGTTGGTAGGTTTAGTTTGGTTGTAGGTTTAGTCAAAGGAGTGATGGTCTATCTGGGCTTTGTAATTAATCCATTTGACGAAACGTTGTTGTAGTCGTTCGATGGAGGAGATATGTGTCTTGTGGTGTGGGTTCCAAATGACTGATGCGTAATCAACTATTGGTCGTATGGTAGAGAGAAAGATAAGTCTGTTAGTCGAGATTGAGAAGTCATGAAGGCAGTGTCAAACAAACTAACTAGTTATGATGGAAATGTGTGGTTTGAGAGACAGTTTTGAAGTTATGATTACACCCAAATCTTTTATTTTATTCACTCGTTGAATTGGTATGCCGTGGGCTGAGTAATCATGTATGATGTTAGTTCTCTTTAGACAGATGAATAAGACTTTACACTTATTCACATTGAGCTTTACAAGCCAATCTTCGCACCACTAGCACAGCGCTGTCAAGTCCTTTTGAAGTCGAGCGGCATCGTTTGTGTTATCTATCGGTATGTACAATTTGAGATCATCAGCATACATTAAGCATGTTGCATTCATAATGCACTGGGGAATGCTATTAACATACAACAGGAAAAGTAGAGGGCCAAGCACAGAGCCCTGAGGAACACCAAAGGTTACAAGGGAGGTCGCAGACTTCGCCCCGTTCACGGTCACCAGTTGTCTTCGGTTGGCGAGATAGCTCGATATTATTATTAGGAGGGGGCCATCAATCCCGAATGACTTGAGGCAGTGAATAAGGAGAGTATGATTCACAATATCAAAAGCTTTGGAAAAGTCCGTGTAGATGACATCGACTTGTTTATCGTTGTAGATGTGATTGGTTAATTCATCTACGTAGTCGGAGAGGCTAGTTACCCTAGAGATTCGGGGCAGGAAACCTTGTTGAGCAGGAGAAATGAGATGCTGACAGTGGTTGTACAGATGTTTGTGGAGGAAGCTTTAAAATGTTTTTTTAAATAATCGACAACAGGGAGATCACAGGAAGTTTCCAGCGGTCAGGAAAAATACCTTCAGACATGCAACGGTTGAACATGATTCTTCCATGATTTTGAATTGCAGTACCGCGTCTGTGTTTATTATTGAAGTTACTGGTAGGGTCGTTGGAGCTATTGCGGCTGAGAATGATGATTTAAAGAAGTCTGAGAACTGATTGCTGGCTGTGATTGCGTGAACAGATTGAACTCAATTCAATTTTTTTTCATTCACAAACCGTCTCGAAGTTTGCAGGTTTCGAAGGTCCAACATGAAACTGGTCATGAGGTGCTAAGCAACACACATAGCTGACAAAAAAAACTAAGGTGCTGACATAAATAAGAACAAGAAATAATAGAGGCAAACTTTGTTTTAAAACAAGTAAAAAACACCCTAGTAGATCGGTATACTCCGAACTAAATGACGACCACTCAACGGCCAAACCAGTTAACCCAACTGCAAATTACATCGGCCCGTAAAAAGATTCATTTTTATGTATCAAGCATAAAATACAAGAAGCCAAATTTAGTTTTAGCTGCACATTCTACGCTTTTTACTCTAATTAAAATATTACACGTGTACCTATGTTATTTATTGGAAAGCTACTGATGGCATTTTTTTTTCTTCAATGCAATTTCTTCGAAATGCAATTTCAACGTCTAGTAACAAAGTTAATGAATAATTCATGGATTATCTATTAGTATACAGAGTAAGAAAATAATTTTCACTGGGCTATTATGTTTTTTTCGGTAATTTTTGTGTGGTTATGTTATGTTGTGGTTAATGGTCATACCAAATATTTTGTTACAAATAATGGTCCAAACGAACTCCCAAGTAAGCATAAACAAATGGACATAAACCAAATGAGCACGTGAATGATAATAATGTGCATGAAGGTATAATTCTGGGTAAAAAACAGAATTCTAGCAAATCCTTGGTCAGCCTTGATCCTTTGAAATCCTCGCTTCGTGGCATCGAGACGAAGTGTGTAGCTTTAAAGTAACCAACTTTCATGTGACGAATAATCACATCATTCTTAACAACGTTTGCCAGGGTATCGGGCAAAATAATAACTTGTACCAAATAACGGACAAAATATTGTTTAAAAATAAGCCTTGAATTAGAAGCAACAATTTTAATCAGCAGATAATTTTTTGTATGAAGTGCATTAAATTCAGCAGAATTTTGAAACCTTTCTGTCTTTTTTTTGTGGATATGCAAAGATTAAGGTTAGTAGATTATTACGAATTATTAATAATTACCATAAAAATTGTTAAGATAAGACAAAGATTAGCAAGAATTGATCTTTCCATTTCAAAGGGTGAAATTGGACTTAAAAATACGACGGTGAAATACGACTTAAAATACCAAATTATATGAGCGTTTTTTTTTGTTAAAAAGAACAATTTACTTTTTTTTTATTTTACGGTATTAGCAATTTAATTCTAAGTCAGGTAATTTCAGCTGCGGGTTCAACATTTTCCACGCCACCAGCGATGTAAAGACTCGCTTATTCCCTAGATATGTGAATCTTCATCATGGTTTTAAAATATTAGTAAACATTCAAACTAAATTATGGCTAAAATAAAAATAAATAAATAATCGATTTTGCTACGCTACACTTTTTTCTTATTTCCCTAACGTTACTTCGTATTACTATGTAATAAATTATTACATAATTTATATGCTTATTATTATTTTATTATAGTTTTAATTTATTTTATTTAGAAGTCAATATTCACCTACAAACTGCACAATTGATTTGGTAATACTGATATAGCATCTCATTGCAATTATATTCCTGGCTTTAAGCTGATAGGAAGAGGTGGGGATAGGGTGGGGGAAGTGGGCAACACAGCTAAGATGGTCCAGTCGGGATGGGATGAAATGCCGACACTTAAAAGGACCCATCAATCAAACAAAATCCTTTCAAAATTCCACTTCAAAACTTAAAAAATAACCCTGAGTTTTCAGATACACCATACATATGTTCTTTCTGTAGTGGGCATCTCGCAAAGCAGTAGTATTACGTAGTTTCCCGGATAGCTCAGTAGATAAATTGGGAAGAAACTGGCAATTGGCAATTGGGAGGTCCCGGGTTCGTATCCCGATTCTGTCGCACATTTTTCCACCCTTTCCATCTTTAAACGTCTTTTATCTTTCTTCTTCCACACATTATTTTGTATCTTATAACCTTAACATATAGATCATAATATACCATAATACCATAATTTATAACATATTTATCTCTAGTGGGGATCTCGCGAAGCTGTAATCTGTGTGCCAGGATAGCTCAGTTGGTAGAGCACCGACTGGCTATTAGAAGGTCCCGGGTTTGTATCCCGATTCGGTTGCACATTTTTCCATTCTAGTTCCCTTTCCATAATTAAACGTCTTATATCTTTCTTCTTCCGCATCTCAAAAACCATAAAAAAAGGCGCACAGGGACACGTGCGTGTACACGCTCGCACTGTACGCAATGTGCAATTACCTCGCTACCACAATCAACTTGTCGACAATCGATCTTGTAAAATATCGATCCACATCTCATGAGGGCCGCATTGGTTGCAGCACAGCATCCTTGATCTTCATTCGCATGTGTGTGCTCGCGGGCTAGTCGCACTTGGTGGCCTTGACTTGTGCAAATAGCCAACATTCTCTTGATGACTGAGAAAGAACTGACAACAGATTTTCTCTCCAAGCTCAAAAGAATCAGGGAATCGCGTACAAAAAAAAAATTTTTGTTTTATTTCCTAATCTTTCTTGTCGCAGGGGTTAAGGACAAATCTCAGGATTGAAAATAAAAATGTTTACCTTTTCATTAACAAGTCAACGTTATAAATTGGCACTAACAAAAAGAACAAATAATAAAATTCCATTCCAAATTAATCAAATTGTATGTTCATCCAGTACAGAACACATACACCTACCGAAATGGGGACGTTACGTGAGATAACAATTGGACGGTAGTCCAAGTAGAATTTTTGTTCGAATTAGTACGTTCTGACGTACACTGCTTGGAAATATTTATCAATTTTTTTCTAATCGCTGCTTTTTATTATTGAAATTAGTTTCAGATCAAACTTCATGTGAGCGTGTGATTAAGAAAAAGAGGAGCATTGTTAAAAAAAAAAAGCGGCCAGCCTTTGTAATGAACTGACCGATGCTGAATTAGCCGATATAACTATGCTGAAAAAATAGATTGGGACACCGACCTGTTGTTACTAAAAAAAAAAATCCTATTCTTTAATACCATAAGGCAGATTTTTTTTTTTTTTTTTTTTAATAAATTCACGGACAAAAGGAGATAAGCAATATCATGCCTACAGGTGATTTTCTTTGCAGGACAACAGGTATACGGTACATTAGCATGAACGTAACCACCTTACCTCTAAGTGCAATGGCAAACCGATCATTAATGTTACATAATTATTGTAAAAAAAGTGGGCGAGTTTCAAGGATAGCATAATATGATGCTATTATCTTGTCCGGTAGAAGTTGGGTGTGTCGGAGGGATGGTCATCATGCTCCTTGCCTTTTTTACTCTCATTGCGTACAGATACACGCCTTTAGTCGAGAGTAAACTCAGTGAAAAACTGGAATATGACATTGACATTCGCGTTTGAATCTTTTGTTTTTATTTGTAATTAGTACATTACAGAACCGAGTCACGTATGCAAGCGAGTAACTTACTGAACGGGTTTACAAAAGCTTGAATATTACATACAAATGAGCGAAATGTTGGTGGATATTTATTATTCTAAAAAGTTTTTTGGTGTATGTCGTTTTTTTTTTTTTACAAAACATGCCATTTATTTAAAATAAAAGTGAAAGTTCATGTTCTTAAATGCTATTCTTTTCCATAATTTACAAAGTTCAAAATTACAAGTCCAATTCTAATTCCAATTGAAATCCAAAATCTTCTTTATTATTTTGATTATTTCATTGATGTGAAGAAAAAAAACACAATCGGACGTTAAATATGGAAAATGTTTTCTAATTTAGTTTTTTTATTTATCAAGGGAACATTTTTATAAAGTCAGATTAAGTCGGATCTCAATCTAATAATTGGTGTTCTAATCCATGCATTATTATTTTTTAATTCTGAAGATCAAGTTTTATTAGGACAATAAAAAGATATCAACGATGGATGTACATTTCATATTTTTTAGATTCAATCTATTGAGTATTTAACAAAGGGGAAAATATTAGAAAGTCCTCGCATCATTTGAAAAAAATTAAAGACTATGAAAATGTAGCAGTTTTTGTGGAAAGAATATAATGTTTGCTATTTGTGTGCATTTCGAGCTAAACTTTTAAGATTCTTGGATTCCTAATTCACACGAGTGTTACTGTACCGCAGCTCGGCCATTGTTTTTTTTGAAAATTCAAATATTGGATTGAAAAATGACAAAACGTTTGCAATTCAAAATGCTTTTTAAGAAATCGGTTTGAATTGTTAAAAAAAAAATTTTTTGACAATTTTCTTAGCAACGGCATTATCCTGATATTCATCCTGAAGCAGTGCATTCCCCAATTCCAAATTTACCTGCTTCCCAATAAAACCAGACAATTTTGAAGACTGGATGAAAATATCGCTTTTAGCATCAAACATTTCAGGTCGAGTTTCCTACCTCGGAACATGAAAAATGTCAAAATTTGTAACACTTATCGTCTTTAAATCATTATTAATATCAAGTTGACAATTAACTGAATTATTATCATAAAATGCCAAAACATGCATTCATTTACTTAAACACTGGCTTTAAATTGCAATGCTTTGAATTATTCATTTTTTAGTTTATTTGCCTAATTATATGACTGGTAACGAAATTTACTTTTTCCATAAAATTATTTAAATACAGTAAAGATAACAGTAATATTTAAAAGGTCTATCAAATTCTGTAGCAAAGTTAACGAAAGGACATATGTAACGGGTTTTATTTCTTTGAAAAAACTAACCTCTCTCATAGTTTTTATTTCATTTAGAAGCGTATTAAAAAATCTTCCTGCAATCAATTTTAAAGATTTGTGCATTTTACTCGTTTTATTTGTATTTCTGATGCTTGGTCCTATTTTGCGTATCAGATAAGAAAAACGCACTATCGAGGGTTACTAACGCTAGCAAGTCGAAACTAGTTATCGAAATGTCTCACTAAAAACACAAATAAATATAAACAAATATCGAATCCAAAATTTTGTTTATAAACAAACAAGATTTGAATATTATATCATTATCTTAGCATAGTATCTAAGAAGAGCTCGGCTGCAAAAATATGCAACCAAACGGGGATCCGAACCCGGACGTCCCAAGTACCGGTTGGATGCTCTCGTAACTGGGCTATCCGGCCACACAAATCCTGCTTCGCAAAGTGGGATAAGTCATCCCAGCACGAGTGTTTATAAATTATTTAGTACATTATTAATTATTAGTACATATTAAGAGTAAAGAGTAAAGAGGTAAAGAGTTGAATACGATTTTACTTTTTCCATAAATATTTCTCTGTTGTGATACTTGATTGGTCTATGCCTTCAATTTACGCTATTCTGAAGGTGCCTTTTTGCATTATTGAACATGTTAGTTTATAATATTCGTGAAAAGCAAAGAAATATTTTTTTTCGCAAATTTATATACTTAAATGTAGAAGAAATAGTAAATTTTTCTTGGCAACAGATTTTCTTTATATGCCTTGAGAAATCTTAAAAAATCATCGTAATTTTCCACTTACATTTTCCACTTTTCTATTTTTAATTCGCTTGCTCACGAAATGTCTATGAAAATCCATTTTAGCTACGACTGGAAACGGGGTGGAAACACCAATGCAATGAAATCACGTGATATATTTGGAAAGAGGATATACTCCTGTCATTTATCCGCCCTAGATTCAACATAATGTTTTTATACATTTCTAACAGAATTAAGAAACGGCCGATTAAATCATGGAATCGTTATGTTTTGTAACTATTTAATTTGTTACTTATGTTTGTCATTCGATTATAGGGGAGTTTTTGTCCTAAGAGTTTGTAAATTTATTTTTTACTTGATAATTTACTTGCCGTGCCTTCAAGAAACTAGCTAGCTGCTAATAATCATAATTTTGTGCTACCAGCAGTGTGTCAAAACAGTACCCCCCAAAGAACGGGAATAATTGATGCCCATACAGTTAATTATCACAATTATGTATGCATTTTTGTTCGGTCTCTCTCGGCAAATACAAAAATATGATAGACATGACACATGTCAAAACAGTTGTAATTACGCTGTCGCCAAAGGGCTGTTAATTTTTGTTGTCTAGTTCTAGTCTGCACAATTAATTATGTGAGACTTTTCTTTAAAACCACTCCGAGCCTACTCCTGCATGCATCTCAATGGACCCAAATACGTGTGTTTTGTTCAGTTACAATGTAAAAAAAAAAAAAGTTTTCTTGAAAAAAAAAAGAGACTGTCTTTTTACAATGCTTTTTACGCTGAAGATCTTCAAAGAAATTTACATAACTTGGGTGGGTCTTCGTTGCTAGGGGCCGCCCGAAAACATCCAATATCATTTTTAATGATGATATTTCTTCAAAATTGGTCGCAGAATTGCTACAAGATGCTACAAGTTATACAAAAACCGGGCCATTAGCCCAGAGGCGCAAGTTTGCCAGACTTTTTATTGTATGTGTATCAAATTGACGCTACGGCAGAAATGGACCGATTTAAATAGTTTGACTTCGATCAAATCGACTGCGAACAATTTTAAATCAGCTGATTAGCAACAACAACAAAAGTCACAGGAAAGCCATTATTTTACCAAAATGTCAAGCACATACTTCTAAGTAACAATTACCTACTATATCTGAACTTCATACGGGTTTCAAAGCACTGTGGTGAGAAGATCTAAGATGACATGTCACCAGGCAAATCTCTGGTCTGGAGATATTCTCACTTGGTTTTATGAGAAAGATGGTTTTATGAAAATGAGATAACCGCTCATGTCAATCGCAACGTAGGTTACAATTCTCTGTATGTCTGTATTATATATGTATTTTTATTAACTCGGAGAATGAATTTGATCTTTCATCAGAGAAACAGATTTAGAAGAATCTTAGTAGAACAACCGGTAGCTTTAGTTGCCATGAACAATATCTAAATATAAATCGTAACCATTGCCCAAGAAAGCTCATAATATATGATAGCATCTCAGCTCAGTGAAGTCATCCAATAGTAGAATACCTCTTCATGGCATTGATCACCTTGAATACAGAGCCGGTGCCTCGAGCGAGGATCGAACCGGGCTATTAAAGATCGACTAATGAGTGGATAATGGTGCAGCGTCACGCCTCACTAAGGATATAGGTATTGCTGCACAGGTGGGTGATCGACTACATGTGCATAGCCTTCTGTATGGATTAGTAATTAAGATGATTTACTGTTCGTGTGTTCTTGGAGATAATGTTGTCAATATGTCTTACTTTTCGGCTGTTTCCTAGATCCAATAATATTGGTGCCAAAGGTTATCAAGAGTTAGGAACTCCTCTGCAAAATTATACTTTTCAAAATAGTTTTTTCTGTGTTTAGTAAATTTTTTGTAATCTTGCACTCGATGGATAGCGATTTATTTTTGTTTTTAGTTAATTAATTGTGACTGTTGATTTTATAAATTCGGAGAGTTTTATAGAAAGCCGTCAGTAGTAATTGATAAAATTGAAATTTTCCAAGCAAACCAGTGAAATAAATATTAAAACAAATAACCGCGCGAGTGTGCACGTAGAATTAGGTTTAAAAATCTCATGCAAATCCGTATTAATACTGGCAACTACCCCTTAATTTCTTTTAAAACATTTTTTCGATGACTTTTCGGCAGCCCTCTTAGGTTTTCCTCTACTTCGATGGTAAATATGATACTAAATTTAACAAACTACCGTAAGAAATGAAACAAGTGCTAGGTTTCATAGCAGTAGACATAAGTCTAAAACTGTAGGAAACTTCTTAATTGTTTTCAAACATTTATAAACGCTGGCTGCTTGCTTTTTTAAATCAATGAGGACTAAATTATATGATCACAATGTGACTAGATTGTATCAATTATAATTAGTATCAATGGGAAACATTAATATGTCTCAGAACAAACCAAAGTGGATACAGGTTTAGAAGTTAACTCTTTCTCACACTTGTTATTCTTTCACACATTTTCTACTTGGCATTTATAAACACGTTTGCTTTGCTCATCCACACAAAGACAAAGACCAAACTCTGGCCAAAATAAATCAGTGTTTCCTCCATATTGTAAAGCCTATAGACGCGTCTTTGTGCACGCTCCACGCACAAACGCACAAATTAATCTAAAATTACATACCCGAACTCCAATTATTAAACAAGTCAGTTTAAAAATTCGAGAGGATCGCAATCAATTTGCATAGACCCGGATGTGGACTGCGGAACATCTTTTTCCTAAGGGCTGTAAGCCGCGACACGCAAGTGAACAATTTGCGCCCCGGGAGAGACGCGGACCCGGACCGGGTCTCTGACTCAGGATTCTAAGTGCTACATGAAGAAGGCCATGGAGTGACTGTCATTTAGATGCAAAACAATAACATTTTCTATTGTTTGATCTTAAATGTATTGTATTTTAGAATCGAATTGCCTTTAAAAAACAAGTGTTCATGACCTTTGAAAAGCGGTTGACATTTTTATTTAGGCTCTGTAGTTTAAAATGTCCAATTATAGTGCGATCGCCTTGCTTCCGCAATATTGAATTATCTGTGATATGATTTTTATATCACTCATTTTTTATCAGTTCTCGAGTTTTGTAAATGTGCAGATTATGATCAGCCATGGGAAACATAATAAGTTTAAATTGGCCAAAATCATAATAACGCCAGACATTGAGTTAATTGCAAGAAATTTCTTAGTGCAAGTTGGCCAGCCATCCAAGTCTTGAGCAGACTTTGGTTACCATTAGTTTCTTACATTTCGGACATCGAAGTAAATTTGCAGGCAAAGAAACGGCTCAGGTTGTCCAGGCATCGGCTAAAGTATACCTGAAGCGGATCTTCACCGAAGTGCGTGACCAACATATAATTGGGCAAATCTCTCACCGACGCCCAAACGTTCGTGTAGCAAAACTTAACTGCCAAGGAGCTATAAAGAAATTTGCACTCGCATGTGGTAGACATTGTGGCACCGGTATGGCGGATAATTACAGTAATTACTGTATCGTTTTTGTTAGTTATAGGTACATTTTCAGTGATGAGCAAACTATCTGAAACTGCCATGATCACGACCGCTTGCGGTGATTTTTGTAGCTGCAATTTGGTTTTAAGCTAGTTGTGCTTGATTTTTTTTTAATATATCAGTTATTCAACAATGATTTTTGGAGTTGCAGACATATAGACTATGAAATATATGAGAAACGTGACATGGAGCTTTACACGATATCGAATAAAATCATTTTGCATCATTAAGAAATTATTGTTAAAAGGTAATTAATATGTTTTGTCGAAAAGTCTAGGGTTCAAAAGCCTGAAAAAATAAACTCGTTTCCAGAATGTTAAATAAAAAATGTTTTTAAGAAAGCTGGAATAAGAAGCTTTAATAAAATACAAAAGTGGAACGACGCTTAGTTCTGATAATCTAAAAAAAATATTCCATCCGCACTTGCATTTTACTGGTTTATATTTACATTCACATTCTTCTTAAGTTATCGTTCGTCTCAGGGATTTATATTCACGTACTATTTTATCCTGCCATTATCATAACTAAGAAGTGTTTTACTCAGTTAGGACATTTTTTAGTAAATAAATACTTTAACCAGGGGGGTTTGAATGCCAAAAAATCAACTAAGTTTCCCCGAAAATACGTAAATTTCTATTACACAGTAGTGAAAGACAAACGATTTCAATGGTTTTTTGTTCCAAAGACACTTTGAATTGCTGCGAACATTTTAATGACAGAGATTATGCACCATTGACATTCAATACAATTATTTAGATATCATCGCTCACAAGGCCTGTATATTCACTTACTATTTTTACTTGCTCTTATCATAACTAGACAAAACTGTCTCCGATCTTTTAGTAACTTATACCTCAATTTATTTGAGGTTATCTCAAGGGTTTATCAAACTGTTGGTCATTTTATCGAAACAAAGGCTTCAATCGTCTCTGATCGGCACTTTGATTCTGCAAACAGCCATAGCTATTGTGACAGGACCATAATCACTATCTTGCCTTATTCATAACTAAGCATGATTTTCGCCAAACTCTTCCTAATCTCTTCCTTACTTTATTAAGGGTGAACGCTGACCAGACTCTTCTCTTATAACCAAAAAGCAATAAAATTAGGCACCCTGTGCATAATACACCAATGTTACCATGTAAGTAACACACTTAACAGGTGTAAAACAAAGTGACTTAATGGCAGTCCTGCAACATAGTACCGGTCCCAATAGCTTGTAATACTTACTTAAAATTTCATGTACACTTCCTAATTGACAATGCCAATTACCAAACTTTAGACGCGATTAAATATTTTCCCTCAAAAGGCGACTTTACGATTCAGGTGCCCGTTCCCGATTCTCCCAACAAGCATCTTCGTAGTCCGGCACTCGAAGGGATATGGTGACAAATATTTGTAGGTCATTCAAACTTTCTGATTTTACGGGATAGAGCTTTTGGTATGGAGTCACCACCTACCCGCAAACCCAGTGGAGGCTTAAATATGATAAAGAAGCACTGTAATTTCCCCCAGATCAGGCGAGAGTGGAAATAATGTTCTTTTTCCTTTTTTTTTAGCAGTTTCTTAATAATTATTTGTTTAAATTCTGCCTTTTCGGTTTATTTTTATTATAATCAAGAATTAGATTAAGTTTACACAATTCTTGTTTAAATAGTTCTATGATAAATATTTACACACTACTTTATTATATTCTCTTGAGGATTTGTTTCCATAGTTTATGAGGGCCTGACTAAAAAATGTCGATATTTTTAAGGAAAGGAAAGATTCAACCACACATTTCAACTAAAACCTGCAAACTATACTTTTTTAAATATTACTAAAACCAAATTGCAGTATAAATACTATACTGAGTTTACATACTTCCATATTCAATTCAATTATGCAACCACTAATCATCCAAAAACAGGTACTGAATCCGGTACTACATCGATTTACTGATACACTTCGAGCTCTCAACGGTGGTCGCTGTACCAGATAGCAGAGAGAGAGGAATGCAACATCAAACGACCTTGCCCGGTAGATTGCATTGGACGCGGAAGCTGACAGAGAACGCCAAACGCCATTAATTAATAATTGGACCTGCCAGAGATTTCGACCGGCGCGGTACGGTCTTGTGGAATGGAAATAATTTGGAGGCGATTCAGAACAATGGCTTCACTGCAAAAGGATCGGACGAAACGCATACGAAAGCGGTAAGGTGTAGAAAAAACCACTTTATGACGAAATCAGAGAGCAATTGAGATGTAGATGTTTGAAGGACCTTTGGAGGAATTCGGTTTTAGTATCCTTTTTTTTAACACGATGACTTCATGTAACGAGTGGATCATTTTTAGGAAAAGCGTAATTCATCGTTGTTTTATAGTTTTGATCAATTTCTTTTGTAATTCTTTGATAATTTCATTTCTTCAGTCATGCTTGCTTGTAATACCAGAAGAAACTTCAAATAAACGTAAAAAGGTGAATAATTTCAGACTGTTTTTCTTTGTTTCGTTTAATATGTCGTTTTAGATTACTCTTGAATAAATTCGATTAGAAAAGCGATAATTTAGCCATGACTCGTCGCTGAATATAGCGATCGCTTACTGGGTCTTGGCCACAGTTACAGGAATAAAAATCATCGAGCTTTTATTAACATACCCCAACGAATGGTGTTAAGTATTCATTCCATTTAAAATACTGTTTAAATAGGTACAGAAAAGCGAAAGCTTCAGCAAAATTTTACAATTACAATTTCGGTTCCATTCGATTTCAGCTAGGGCACGAGTTAGCATTATGTTTAGTATTTCCAAAATGCCAAACCGAAAATTGTAACACAAATAAAGATAGAAAAGGTCCTGAGATGCCTAGATATTAAAACTACCGAACAGTCGAAAGGGGATTCTTACTTTGACCCCCGAAACACGGTTTAAATGTCATCTTTTCTAGTTCAAATAGTTTACTTGTAAATATTGTTATAAAGGTATAATAATGCATAATGTATAATACGACAATGGGTAGGTAGGAAATGTAAATATTGTGACGAAGTAATATCTACTTTCTAATAAAATACAATGTATTATTATTATTAAATATTAATCGGGGGTTTACAGAGAGAACATAGTGAAGGTTTTTTAATTATGATTTATTTTACACCACAATTCAAAGCCTTCTTACATAATTACAAAATTCAAATTTTGGTACAAAAATTTTAATATTTTGCGTATTTATCCAGAAATTCTCTTGTAAAGATGTCAAAATATTGTCAAAACGATGAAAACCAATTCTTCCTTCAAATCTCCCTTAAACGCCAATCGAGAAAGATTGAATCGCGGTGAAATCAGTGGTGAAATATGCAATACATGCATTGATATAGAATATTTATAGATTTTACACAATCACACTAGCCAGGAAATTCCTTGCTTGATGCAACCGGTCACAACAATTCGCAATCCACTTCAACAATCACCTCCAAAGTGATGAGACACCTTACAAATCCAAATCTGGCAGTTTTAATTGGTGGCAATCGAGTCTGCTAACCTCGTGCACGCTTAGCCATGTACTTTCAGATCTTAACAAGGAGCAACAGGTACCATAGACTGAAGGACTTCCGACACTGACAGATAGTCATCAGATCAGAATCATCTTTCCTAGGAATAGTTACGTGGCGACGGAATTAACAAAACATTCTTCTTAGTTTCAGAACCATTACCCGACCGAATTTAAACGAAATCGATTTTTTGCTTAAAAATTTTGTGTGGTGGTGCAAAGATGATGCATAGTTAGAAGATAAATTTAAGAATATTTTTTCGTCAGATTTAAGACAAGAGCATAAGTCAAGATTTGCTAGACTCAAAGATATCTCAAAGTGAAATCGATTATTTGAAAAATGGAAATTTAATGAAATCGAAATGAAATTCTTTCAATGTGTAATTGAAAACAATGTTTAAATGAAACGTCATTATTGAAAAGGTAGTTTTTTTGTGAGTACCTTTTCTTCGTTTCTGATTCACGCGTTTAAGCTGCAAGAAAAACACCACCACAGATTTTACTAACAGCCGAAATTTTCCGAGATTTTCAACTTTAATGCTCTGCGATATATTTGTTTAAGTTCTAATCCCCTATTCTTGTGCAACACGTCAAACAACATCTTCAAATGTTACTCAAGACCGACATTCTAAAAAGTATTTAACAAGTCTGAAGTTGTTCTTTCGTTTAACTGTTCGATTCTTTGATTAAATTCAAGTTCATCGAAGTGGTTGAGGAATAACGATGAAAAATAGGAGAGAAATCAGTAAATTAATATATGAAATATTCAATCTACAAATATTTTATAAAACGGGGCGAAAGATCAGAGCAGACAAATTTATTCGGAAATAATGGAATGTATATAAATAAGCTCTGAAGAAAAATGAATGAAAATTATGTTATATAGGAATACTGAGAAAATGAATTGAATATTGTAATAATATAAAAATAAACTTAAGAAATGATGGACAAAGAATGAAAGTTAAAACATTAAAAGTTAAAAGGTTAAAAGTTAGCTATATGTTTCACCATTGAAGCAACTCATTCACTGTAAACTTGATTATCAATTTGTTAAAACATGTTAATAAATCGATTTTATTTGTCATCCATTAATTAAAACAGGTAGAAAATATTTAATTGAACGCATGTGACTAAATTGTACATCTCATTTTTCTTCACGAACTTATACCAGGCTTTGTTCAGCCAGCTTATTTCTCTTCTACTTCATTCCACTTCTCATCTCTTTTAATGTTAAAATATACAACAAAAAATCACAAAGTTCATTCCGGAATACTTAACCGATTCGATAATTCATATTCCCTACGAACTGAGCCCCTGCAGTCGCGGGCAAGAGACAGTCGAAGGTCTTTCTGAACCGATTCCGCACAAGATCATCCTTGCCGCTATTCGTGATCAATTGACCAATAAAATTCGCTGTGCGCCACATAAAGCTATTGCGGATGCACATCAATAAAATATTATCCATGTCGATCACGAATAGGCGATAAAAAATTAAGTAACAAAAAAAACCTAATATACGCTGAAGGATGCAGTTCAAACTGGCGCTGCAAGTTTAAGGAGTTAAGTGCACTTGAGTGGTGGTCATTCTTAGCATAACTCGTTATTATAGACAAAATATGTAACTTTAATTCCTGGTTTATCATATAAAAAAATGTGTATCCTAAAGGGATTCCTAAAGGGATATTCCTAAAGAATAAAAATTCCTAAGGGGTGATGTAAATTCATTGAAACCATGAAGGAAGTTCGATTTTGTCGACCAACTATGCAAAACGAAAATTCCAGTTGGTTCTGCAAGTTAGAAGAGTAGTTGAAAGCAGTTGTAAGTTGAAGTGGAGAGTGGTAACATTCTTTGGTCACATATTTTGCTGCCGTAGTTCCAATCTAACAATGTTTCTCGAGTTGTCGATAAAGTTGTTTTCAGAAAGGTCACAAATCCTAATTTAAAACAAAACCATGAAGCTGACTCGTACCAAAAATTTGTATATTTTTAGATATTTTTGGATTAGTATTAAGAATTTGGCTGTATTTTTGAGACGGTTTTAGTGTTCATAATAATAAAATGCCCCGCGCATTGCAAGCGTTTGCAATTTAAATAAGATTGTTCGCATGCATTTTTCCTGCAACAACACTTCTCCTATAAAACTTGAAAGGGATTCCTCGTCACGATAGTTTAACAAGGAATTACATTTAAATCGTGAAATTATTCTAAAATTCTTTAAGGAGATACCGAAACCTGAAGTGGACTAATATTTGATATAATGATTTGTAAATCTAAGAATGGTCACATATCAAAGAAAAAGAGAAAATATACTTCCAAAATTTTGAACTGTTCGAAATATAAGAGGTCAATAGCGTGATTGCATGAAATTAAAAATTAAAAATCAAATATCGGCGATATGGCATGCATCATTGATTTTCCCAATGACACCTGCACAGCAAAAAGTGTATTTCTTGCTCATCCATCTCGTTTATTCTGAGAAAGTTCGATGTCTTGATTTAAAGAAGTCGTGCTCCCCGAGGACGTTCTGAGGGGGTCATTGCTAACACTGCTTCTGACATAGGTGAGCAAGAGCTGGCGGCCAAAAGTGAGTTGAAATGCGAACGAATTTAACTACATTCATTAAACTATGAATTAATAAATTGATTGTTAGTACTATTTTACTATTATCTCTTTATGAAAAAATGTATTCTCTGATAATTCATGCTTTTAAGTGCAGAATGTACCAATAAAAATTGCACCATAGGGGACCATGTGGGTAAGTTCAGTAAAACGATAACTGTCAGTCTATTATCGCTCCACGGCCACAGCCAATCAAAATTTAAAAAAAGTTAACCTCCCGTGCATTCTGCATAAGTTATAAATTAAATTATAAGTTGGGTCTCTAACTCACAGAAACATCTGAATTTCTTTGCATGTGATTGGAGGTCGCCATGGCAATAGTTTCAACTTACACTTCAACTAGGAGGCGAGATTTTGGTAAAACAAGACCTTAATCCACTAGAGCGGGTTTCGTGTTATTGCAAAAGGCCATAGCAATTTTTTTAACTTTTATTTATCTAGGAGTGGAACATTTAGAAGACTGAGAATAATTAATTAAAAAACAAACATTTTCCTGGAAATCATAACCTATAGGTAAGCCAAAATCAAAAGTAGAAATACCAAAATATACAACAATACAAAAGTAGACAACAGACAAAAGTAGAAATATTAAGACATATTTTTAGAATATTTACCGGTCTTGTAGGTTACTGAAATCGTGACGTACTTGACGCCACTGATTTTATCATTTTTGTGTTTCAAAGAACAGAATTTTTCTGCCAATTCCTAGACTGATAATACACATTCAGTAGAATAGTCAGGACATAATTGTAAACGTGCACCACTGAGTTTATATAGCAAAATCAATTAGTAGAATTGCATAAAAAAACCATCGACAAGCAGACATATGGGCATTTATTTGGAATATTTCCATATCTTGTAATTCTTTTCAATGGATGATATTGTGTTCGTATATTTTATTAGCGTTCGAGCGTTTAATAGAATCGTAATTTTTCTGACCTGTTTTACTTACCCTGGAATTAATTAATTTTTGTAAGAGTGTTTGTCTAGTAAACAAGGTGCTGACCAGCAAACTCCAAGAATGTCCATCCGAGTTAAAAAACCACTGAGCTCCTAATAAGTGAAGAGTCTCATTGCTAATCAACCTAAAATAACCTGAACCTGAAAACGAAAACTGTCTACCGACAAAAATCGTGGTCCACCAGAAATGGAGTCACCTTCATTTCGAGTGTTAAAACATTTAATTCCCGTAAGTCTCGCAGAATATTCGCGTTTGTAAGTTGCAATTACGCTCAATTAATCTGTATTAATTCTAACCTCAACGATTTAAATACATGTATTGATATATTGAGTCATAATTATATATTTGTAGAGGTTTATTCGGGTTGTCCCCACCGTCACCACGTAATGCCGGTTCGCTTAGCAAAACTTTTTAACATCAGAGCCGTGCCTCTCGACTAACTGGGTAGCCAATGGTATAAGAAGACCAGCGTCCTGACCGCGTCACTAGAGACATCCTGGTCGCATCCTGGTCTAGAGTCCTGGGCTTCCTACAGTGACGTGTTACCACCAGTATCAGCTGATCGGCACAAGGTTGCCCGGTTTGGTAGACATACTGTGTGGTTGCAGACTCGATGGTTACTATTAGTCTTCGTCTAGTCTCCGTCTGTGCTGGTAGCCGGAGAGAGAGAGGCTCTAGCTTATAGACGCCCGTGAGCGAGACAGAGTCCGCGATAGCAACGGACTGGTCTCATATACGGAAACACCGGGTAATAAAAGAGCTTCATTTGACGGTTGGTCCGTTTTTTTTCAAATGTGTGCGATTTTTTCGATCGGTGTCTACAACGTGCCAAAGTGACAGATTTTTTATTTAAAGATTGGTTAAATTTGGAGTTAAGAAAACCGCGTGAATTTGCATAGTGATTTAAAAGTGAAACCAGTCTTTTGTTACTTTACAACAGTTTTGTAAAATTGAAGTTCCCGTGCGATAATCTAAGGTGAAATTAGGCAACACGAAAGTGGTGTTGAGACTTAATTAGTTATCTAACTAGATTCGCGAAGCACGTGGGGTGCTAATTATAATTATAATTAAGCGGAATAAAAAAAAAACCTATCAAAAGCTGAATTACCACGAGACGAAAATATGATGAAAATCAGCAACGATTCTGTTCGTGAAGTCGACGAGGTGAAGATAAAGGTGAGAAAAACGGAAGAAAGCTTACAGGATAAATAAAATGTGTTAAATATTATTTTAACTCGAGTATGAATAAAAGAGGTGCAAAGGAGATTGGACATTCTAAGGCAATATGATATTATTTCGTTTGCTGGATTTTTTCATGACTTCTCAACTTATCATAACTTACCGGGCTTTTATGAGCCAGTTATGAATTGCAACATCCACGCGAAAGTCAGAATAAGCCCCATTCACAAAAAAAAATAAAATAAAAAAATAAAAAACCTTTGGGCAGTCTGAATTTGTCATTTTTTTCCAGAAACTTCTTGGTCTTTGGTCTGCAGTCAATTATTAGTCAAACATAAAAATG
Source organism: Protonemura montana (assembly GCA_947568835.1). Classification (NCBI taxonomy): domain Eukaryota; kingdom Metazoa; phylum Arthropoda; class Insecta; order Plecoptera; family Nemouridae; genus Protonemura; species Protonemura montana. The sequence continues at coordinate 4,667,037 of OX387609.1, forward strand.
TCAGGCAATATTTTAAACACTGAAAAACGGTTTAATTATGATTTCTAGACTCATGTCTACTGTATCTAACCATATAGCAACAGTAAAAAAAAAACTGGATTCTAAATGTAAAAGCAATTTAACAAATTTTCCCAGGGCGTTTTTAGAATCGTTGGCAAACCACATAGGGCACGTTTTACCAAATTCTTCACATAGTCATTGTGTACAGTCATTGATAAACACACCAACACATGTGCATTTTACTGCATGTGATTCGAAGTCACTAAGAAAATTCAAAATCGGACTTTGACCACGTTGACCCGACAAGTTCAAGTGAACGTTGCCAGGAAAAATCGGTATTTACCACGACCTGCGCAACACAGCTAAGACATCATCACGATTTCTCTGCAGTTCCAAGCTGCAATCATCTCTTACGCAACGCCCAGTCGCTGTAGGTTAATGCCACACACACACACATACATACTTACACACTCACTTACACCCACTCTAAGTGCGGTCATCACGATGCTACCGTGAAAATAGATGACGCGTGTGTCATGGCCGTTTTCAGGTTACGGTGCAGTGCGCGGTTTTACTCTTTTAATATCACAAATATTACCGTCATCTATTACTTTTGGCAAAAATTAGAGCAAAAATCAACTAGAATGACAAGAGCGAAACTAGAAGACCGGCAAGTTAAGTATTTCAGATTGAAATCGCCTGAAAGTCACATAAAAAATGCTAGCTGGAAGCTTTATAAAGCTCTCCGCGCCATTTTTAAGCAAAGTCCTTTACTAAAATGTAAAAACCATTGAGATGCAAGTAAATCATAGTTTTATTTTCATGTATTTTTTCTTTGGACTGTTCATGGATAAATGAGAGGTCAAGGGTCCCCTTATATTTATCGAAGACATTTTGTCCAAGAAAACTAAGTGAATTGGTCAGCAAGTCTCTGGATTCTCTAGAATAAATATTACTACGCAAACACGGATTACTTTAACATCTATTTCTTTACGACATAGCATGAAAACAAGTAAATTACATCATGTAAACCGTATTCCATGTAACCCTCTTAAAAAACCACCAACAAGAATCCCAACTGGAAGTATTAAGATGTTTCCTGCGCTGTTTCCGTGGCGACCCGCCGGTTCCTGGTGATGTCAACGCACGACACCGCGAGTAGGAACAGATAAAACTAACAAAGTAGAGGACAAATCGATCAGATCTTAACGGGCTGATTAGCGAGACACCTCAAGTCTAAAGTGTAAGGCCGAGGCGTGCCGCTCCGTGCTAGGTTGCTTGCCGATCACTCACTGAAGTCTACGATTCAAGTTCTAGCATTTACTTAAGTGAACCATTTTATCGTAGAAACATTAGCAACAACGCCATGTTCAGAGCCAAAATGCACCGGTTATCTATAATTCCATCATTTCGGTCAATTAATTTAGGTTCCAAGGCCAAGCGTTTCTTCTCTAATAGCTCTTTATCTACACTCACCTGTTGATCTAAAAGTAAAATAACCCTCGTGTCTATAATCACCGTTTAGTCTAAATAAAGACCACTCTCTGTACAAAAACCGAATAATCATCAATGTACAGTCGGTTTACACACAGGAAAAGAAAACTAGTGTTAGCCAGGCAAGTGTGAGCTTTTAAAAATTAATTGTCAATCAATCATTTTAGGCGTTAGCAGTCTCAAAATGAAGTGTACATCATGATGTAACTGACACTCTATATGCTGCAGTTACGGGCTCGGTATATGCTGAAGATTCAAACACCTTCAGCCTTCAAATGCCATCTTAAATCAACTCTTTATTCGGTCGTTACGGACTATAGATAGGCTTGATAATCTGAAGACATCCTGAGGCTTAAAAATTATTGTTTTAACAAAACTTTGCAGCCGTTCCATGTTCTATATGCTCTAAGTTTCCTACGTTTTATATTTAGATTCAATGTCAATCGTATTCTCGATTCCATTCCTTACTTGCTCATCTAGAATCACGCTCATAAAATACGCGTACCTTCACAAAAAACCGATGAGCGCATTGATGAAGCGGTCATCCACCCACTAAAGTATTTAAAAACAGACAGTAAAAACGCAGGGAAACGCTACGGAACTAAATGCCAGTATGACGAAGACAGCAAATCACATATTTTCACATATTAAATCACATATTAAATCACACATATAAATCACAAATCACATATTAAATATTCCGAGTAATGCTTACTAAATTCTGGACAAAGGACTTAATATTTTCGGGCGCTTTAAATGCAGGTCATCAAGCGCCATTATCTAGTTACAGAAAAAGGACACTCTTAGGTTACTTTTAAGGATAACTACCACAAAAAATGGACACTCTCAAACTTATTCGCCATAAGAGCTAAATAACAGGAAGGGAGTCTCAACCATATTTGTTTGTGGTTCTTATCTAGAACTATAAAACCATATTATTTTATTTTGTCAAAATTCATCTGCCAATTTGCAATTTTTATCAACCAAAAGCAAACATATATAATTACAAATGTACTGTTTTTATACTATGGATCGGGGTCTAGAGATTAAAAGTGCAATTTTGTTACGTGTACATGATAAAATGTTTAGGAGTACATCACTGACTAAGCTTCGGTCGAAAATGACCTTACTTGTACCGTTGAGTGTAATACCTGCACCAATGTGCGTTTTTTGCACTGGCCTAGTTCTCTGCTAACGCTTGTGATAACTAGATAAGGGCAACCCGCACTTATCCAAAGCCAGCGTTAAACTGTAGGTGATAACGAGTTGGCAAGGTTGACCTCTGAAAGTTATTTATTTGGAAATAATTGCAATTTGTTGCAGACCAAGAGGTGAGTTGGTCGAGCGCCTGCTCGATTGGTGTTTTTGTGGGTTTTGTTCGGAATCAAGTTTTGGCTCAAATTTTCATGATTTTAAGTTAAAAATCAGCTGTGAGTTGACGTTATCATTCATTTTATACAGAACTTCTCAAGTCTACTTTCTTATGTTACTTCGGGTATACCATGGCCTAGCATAGGAGGTTCAATGGTAGATTCAACGTTTGGTACCCATGGAGATGTCGAGATCATGACAGAGCTTCTCAATTCTGCTATCTTATGTTACCACGGGTATATCATGGCCTAGAATAGGAGGTTCAATGGTAGATTCAACGTTTGGTAGCCATGGAGATGCTGAGATCGCCTCACAGAGCTTCCCAAATATGCTATCTTATGTTACCACGGGTATATCATGGTCTAGCATAGGAGGTTCAATGGTAGATTCAACGTTTGGTAGCCATGGAGATGCTGAGATCGCCTGACAGAGCTTCTCAATTCTGCTATCTTATGTTACCACGGGTATATCTTGGTCTAGCGTAGGAGGTTCAATGGTAGATTCAACGTTTGGTAGCCATGGAGATGCTGAGATCACCTGACAGAGCTTCTCAATTCTGCTATCTTATGTTACCACGGGTATATCTTGGTCTAGCGTAGGAGGTTCAATGGTAGATTCAACGTTTGGTAGCCATGGAGATGCTGAGATCACCTGACAGAGCTTCTCAATTCTGCTATCTTATGTTACCACGGGTATATCTTGGTCTAGCGTAGGAGGTTCAATGGTAGATTCAACGTTTGGTAGCCATGAAGATGCTGAGAGCTTCTCAATTCTGCTATCTTAAGTTAACCGGAGGTATAATATTTCCATGGCTGCTAGTTATGATTTGACAGCAATATAGAAAACAGAATGAAGGTGTTACGTGGATACAATTTCGGTAAAACCCGAGTTTTTTTGCACTTATTTTACAGTTTCATGACAGTCTGTTATTCTTGGTAATTTTACCTTGTAATTTTCAGGCCTAAGATGCTTTTTTGGATTCAAGATTAGAGATCTTAGTGGTTTATTACGTGTTTTGGTTTTAAGGCCTAAGATGCTTTTTTTGGATTTAAGATTAGTGATATTAGTGGTATATATTACGTGTTTTGGTTTTCAAACTTGCTAGCGACCGGTTTGCACATTGCCAAAGACAATGTCCCGAGACCAGTTGTTTAAAAATACATAATTTTCTTATACCATTTCGATTGATAGAAACATAAATTTACTTAATTTAAACTAAAACTTTATTTTGTAACACTGCCAAGACAGTGGGTTCACAGGCCAATTACTATGTAAGTTTTAACTGATATATTTTGTAAATACATTTCTTGTTTAGAAATCGGATTTAAATTGTATTGCAATGGCATTGCTTGCAATGGGCCAAATATATTTTTATCAGGAACACTAATAATCACTCAAAGAATGGTACCCTGACGGGGACTCGAACCCCAATCTTCACCTGTCGTGAGTGTTGCTCTAACCAATCGAGCTAAATTGTTCTCAATAACACTTCTCAAAAATTTACATTTTACATAGCCACTGCAAACGATGCCAAGATACAAAAATAAATGAAAATATTTTTGTATTTCTCTGCCTCTATCGAATCGAACTCATCTTTCTAATATGGATGCATATAATTGGTAGTTGCCGGGTTTTCGGTTTTGCTGGTGTTTTGACTAAGGAGCTGAAACCAGCAAGCGAAGCCAGTCTAGCTTCCTTTCCATGATATTTCTAGGTATACACTTCTTGTACCTACTATATGTGTCCAAAATGACTACTAACAAGAAAGTAGTTCACTAAAACATTTAGCTATTATCTTTCTTGGTAGCTCACTGAGAGATTGGAGTGGTAGACCATGAAAATTTTGAAAATTGTTATTTACTTTGTAAGGCTATGATCGTTTATGATTTCCCATTTTTAATTCAGAGAAGCAAACATTCACAGGTCGATTAGTCACTACGGTAATTAGAATATTTGTTGACAAGGTGATTGTGGTTATATTTGATGAATTGAGGTATATCGTGTCTACGGTTTTGCGTAAACATAGGCTTGGAAGGCAATTTATTTCGCTAAAAGTGATGAAGGATCAAGAAAATTGCTCTCTTCCTACAAAGGTGCATAAATTCCTTCATACAAATAGCATAACTTAACGGCTTTTCACATTAGATTGAAGATCACATGATTTTTTTTTAATCTTAACTATTTCCGAAAGAAGTTTTTTTTTTTTAATACAGGTAAAAATGCTTTCTGAACTAGCGCGACATGTATAACGTAAAGAAATCCGTTTTCAATAAATATATTTTCCTGAGAAGCCCAAAACCAAGAAAACAGAAAAAAACACAATTAACTTTGTTTCGTCTTTTTGGAATGGGGCACGAAGTTTAAATAAAATCTTCTAAAACCGAGTCTGGTGAACATTTTTTCTTTACGATATAATTTTTGAAGTCTGAAGAGTTATCAATTATATTTTAACATTTAAACTTTGATTTCGGTGGCAGAATTAAAATATATATAATATATATATATATATTAACAATTATTGGAAATTTTTTTATTATTAAAACAAATTATCTACAAATATATTCGTGATTGACCGGGAATAGAAACTGCGACAGAACTCAGAAAATGCAAGTTGACACGACGGGTGAGGTTTGGGTAAAAAGTCGATTGCATCGGACATCAATGGACATGATTTTAGTGTTTTTACAGTTTCACAGTTTTCACTGGTGACATCAAAACATTTTCCAAATTCTTCGACTGTTTCTTAGCTTTATGAGCTCGGGCCATCGCGGAAATTTCTTAAACAACATGTGCCGTATGAAAAAAAGTACAAAAATAAAATAGTATTATTAATTTTTTTTTGAAAATCTTCCTTTCCTTAAACTCTGAATAGTTTTAACGCAGAGTTAGTCTTGAACAGAGTCAAGTGGGAGACCATCAATAGAAGAAACGTCTTAAATATGTTTTAATATTAAAACTGTTGCTTGCTTTGGCACAAGAAACAAAAAAAAATATAAGTTTTAGAAAATTAGAAAACTTTTTGTACATTTTTCGAAAAATAATATACCCTAGAGGTCCCGGGTTTGTATCCCGCTTCGGTCGAACATCTCTTCAGTCTGGCTTCCTTTCCAACATCTTAATAGCTTTATCCATATTTTAATTTAGAATTAAATATTTTAGGCATATTTTCAAATATTAGTAACTTAAAGTAACAATTAATTATTCTTAAGTTTTATAATATAACATGAATTACCATTTTTAACGATTCTACCATTGCTTCAAGTATTATCTGCGGTGTTATCTCAAGTATTTCAAAAGCGTTTTTTATTTTTTATTTTTTAGCTATCTTTTCAAGATTTTTTTTATATTAGAAAAGATTTTTTTCGCAAGTGATGCAGCAAGCTTTGAATTTCATTGAATCATCTTCTTGTGTTTCTAAATTTATAGGTTTTGTAGAAATTTAAAATTCTTTGGTTTGTTAAATCTTAATTTCAATTGTGGTCAACTGCCACAGTTTAACTTCACACCATGTGAAGTTAACCTGACACTGCCACAGTTTAACTTCACAGCATGTAAAGTTAACCTGACACTGCCACAGTTTAACTTCACACCATGTGAAGTTAACCTGACACTGCCACAGTTTAACTTCACACCATGTGAAGTTAACCTGACACTGCCACAGTTTAACTTCACACCATGTGACGTAAAACAACAGGTCCAAGGCAAAACTAAACAAAAAAAACACATAACGGCGTCGCCATGGTTACCCCGCTTGCAACATATATATCACTATATCGATTGGCTAATAATAATAAACCACGCCGTCGTTTTGCGATGAAGGACAAATCTGTCAGTAGACCGATTGATTTCGAAAGGAATGTTGCAAATTTAGAAAACTTATTTTCGTCGCTGGTCATTTCCGGAGATATCGCAATCTTACTGACAGTTTTTTTCTTGTGTGACAAAAATAACTCGTTATTTATTTTTTTCGTGTATAATTCAAATTTCGAACCGTTTTTTTAATCTGCAACGACCTTGAACCGTTCAACGGACAGAAGCAAGGTGGATTTGTTTTTGGTTTTCGATGTTTTTTTTTTTACAGTTTGGTTGATATTAGTAACTTGTAAACTTTTGTCTTCTCGCCAACCTGTTTAGCTACCTTTTATTAGTCTGTAGGTACTATTAAAATAATGAGAACGCTTAAATTCGATCTACCAAAAAGTGAATATAGTGCATTTAACACCACAAAATAGCTCAAGAATAAGTCTCTTTACACGCAGATTCAATTCTAAAGATTTTAATAACAGTGCTGTAGATTGAAAAAAATTTATAAATTTAACTGGAATATGTGTGCTCAGTAATGTAGCTCAGTTTGTACAGCACCCGACCGGCAATTGAGAAGTCGTGAGTTCGTATCCCGGTTCAGTTGCACTTTTCTCCAGTCTAGCTCCCCTTCCAAATGTATTTAATATTAAATTAAATTGACACGCACTTAAGATCAAAGCTCTGCGAATAATCGCCGACTCTGAGCGAAAAATCTATTTCTAGTCGCTCGCCTCAATTCTAAAAAATAAAAAAATAAAAACTTGAGAAAAAGACAAAAAGTTCTGGCCCTCGGGCGCAGCGGGATCTCGCGAGCGCCGAACGCAATAAAAAGCACCTCTTTACGAGTTTTCTTGGGCATGCTCGCGAGACTTCGATAAAGAAGTGTCCTTGCTGAGGACAAGGACTCTCGAGGTGCTTTCGAGTGTTTGTGGTCAGCCCACATTTGCCGGAAGACATTCTGATGCAGCCAGAACGTGGGCAGTTACAGAGTGGTTGGAATATACGGACTGTTCTGATATTAGGTGGCCGATCTTAGGTATAGCCATTGCAGTAAGAGTTTTAGGTTTTGAACGCTGAATCTTTATGAAATCTTAACTGAAACAAGACGTTTCCAGGTTTTAAAACGAATAACCTTTCGACTCTTTACCTAAATGTAAAAAAAGTTTGATATCGTTTTAGCATTCGTGTCTCAGATTGGAAATTTATTTTCGTAAACTCGCTCTGTGGTTGGAATATTTTTCAAAAATAGTATATTTCAAAAATTAAAAAATAGGCTTGTTTACAAGTTGGACATTGAATCAGGACAGGAACTTCCGTTTAAAAATGTAACTTTTCATTGCAAATAAAAGAAATATGGGTGAAAACAGCTAAATGTGATGTTTATACTCATGTCTATTTTATAAAAATAGCCGTTTCTGTGAAAACGTTTTATTTCATTTAAGCATTGAAGCCGACTTTGGAATATATTTTCGAAAACTCGTGCTGTAGTTAGAATAGAACTTAAACAAAAATCTCAAGAAATTTTCATCAAGAATTTCATCAAGTGCCTGTTAAACAACTATTTTTATTTAAAAAATGTATTTTTCACCAGAATTAAAAGAAGAAAAACGGCCTTTTTAAATATCTCAAAGTCAAAGTGGTTCGGGTTTGGTTTCGGTGATCTGAAATATCTTGAAATGATTCCGATGAGACGAAGAAAAGTATATTTTTAAAAGGGGCTAACTTAGTATCGTGCAGCCTGTACATAAAGAGGCAAAATTTAGGCACTATGAGACGATGAGACAGCACATTTGGAAGCCAATCTTAGCATACTGCTTCAAAGTGATCTTGAAGAAATACTCGAGTGACAGATGTCATCACACTGTAATGACGTAAACGTGGAAGTCAATTCATAGTTGTTTATGTCCGCATGTCTTTCGTACACACGATTGTGAAGAACTAGTTACTACAAAAAAGTTCAAAATAAGGAGAATCACGAAAAGGCATTTTTTTGGGTCACAAGTTTTTACAAAATGGTTTTTAATTGGAAAGATTTTATCGTTCTGAGGATGTTTAATTGATTAGTGTTATAAGTTACCTCACATAGATATTTTTTCTTATAAAACACTTCACACTTTTCCTAATATATATTTTTTTAATTCAGAATTAATTAAGAATTGGTTTTTCTGGTTATTCCACTACGGAGCTGAAACCAGCAAGCGATTGATTGTAAAGAAGATGGACAGGAATATATGCGACCGAACCTTGATACGAACCCGGGACATCCCAATTGCCAATTAAGTATGTTTTAGTTTGATGCAATGTTTGAAATAATAATCGAATATATAATTCTGATAAAGTCAATGAAGTTTTAATTACAAATGCTGATTTGTTTTCGTAAGAGCAGCGTGCTGAAAAAATTGGATAAAAATAGATATTTGTTAGTTGTGCCGAACTCTTTCTTTTTCTTTGATGCCTTGATACCTGTTTTTAATTTATGTGCAATGTTTGGGAAGTTTTTAAGTGATTCAAATAATTGAAAAACTTTAATTTTAAATCATAGTAATGGGGAAATGTTAATATTTAAAAATAAATCGATTTAAATTGAAAAATATCTATAATTCCCAACCGCTAATGCAATTAGACTTTTACTTGATATATTATACCTAAGATGTCACCAATGAAAATTGCAACCCACCTGTCTTCGAGTCAACGTACTGGAAAACCCTCGGCCTCTATGACGGATTATACCACGAACATACCAGTCCACTTTGATAAAGGTTAGCCAAAGCATTCGAGTAATTTCTTACTTCTCAAACGCAATTACTATAGGATAGCAGTTCTTACAATAATGCAAGTTCACTGGATTTTTTGCGACAAATGGCTTAATAGTCAAGATTTGCTATCCGGTGAAAACCGGTGTTAGCCCGTTTCATATGGCAAGAAGTTCATTTTACTGTTGGTGGCGATTTTTTTAAATTTTTACATTGTTGCCCGTTTTTCCCTCTATTATTTATGATTGGAAGAGTACTGAAGCAGAAAACATTTATATGTGCATTCATTTGGTATAAATATTTAGTAATAAGTGTAGCTGTTAAATTTCATTTTTAATAGCGAAGTCGCTTGAAATTTTTTGTAACCAGAAAGATATTTTTATAGATGTCATAAAACCTGGTTAAAGAAGCGTAGAAGCCATTGCAGACGTGAAAGAAATCAGACATTCTTTCATGCTTTATGTAAAGGTAAAACCACAGATAGAAAAACTGTGTTTCTTTTTTTTAATATTAACAAGCAATTTTTCGCCGGAAACACATTTTCCTAAAATTTCGAATGCATTTTTCAATGCCAAACATCATAAAAAGTACGATTGTTTCTAGACGCATGTCTATTAGATCTAACCTTAGCACTAGTTTTGTAAAAAACTATATTAACTAATTATAAATTTCAACAATTATTTCAACAATTACAAACTAATTATAAGTGATCGCAAAAACAATTTTAAAAAAATAGTCATTGTACGATTATTGCTGTAAACTATTTCTTGCACTTCGATAGGGTTTTTGTTTTCGCCCATCCAGAGCTAATACATGTTTCCATTTCAATTTAGTACGAGTCTTTCGCCAATTTCAATTTCTTCTGGCAGGCACACACAGTGGCAAAAAATAAGGATAAAGATTAAACACCAAAAAACCAAAAAAAAACCACAACCAAAGATACAAACAAACTATGAAGAAAAGGAGATAAATAATTTGACAAAAAAAATGTAGCGAAACCCAGTGTGGTCTTGTCTAAAACAAGTCACCTCCGTTTATAGCTAGATCCGAGTCCAGTCCGTTTCTTGGAAACCGTTCGTGCATCGAGCAGGATTGTTCAGTCGACAACCAACGCTCCGTACATACCTTTGTACCTTTTTCGTACAGAACCAACGCATAAATTAGCATTTAGCAAAAACGAAGACCGCAACTATGAGATCACTTTGTTCAAGATCAACAGAGTTGAACGGCCCAGTGGCCTTTGTTTTAATATGATAAGCAGTTTTATATTCCTTCCAAAATAATAATCAGTCTACCATCAAGTTAAAAAGCGTTTTTATATATAAAAAAAAAATATATATATATACATAAAGGTATAAATGAGGTGTTCTACGAAGATATTACTTCTGGCATATAAAACGAACTATTATTATTTTATAGCTCAAGCTTTGATTACTGTGTTTAACGACGCACTGTTTTAAAAACAGGCCCTGTGGGACTAATGAAAGGCGTCGACGAAATAGTGGATGAGGAGGAACCTAACCTAACCTAGGAGGGCGGAAAGGAAACCCGGTGCCGGCACGTAGCATACTTCAGTCGAAGAGCACCAAGGGGACCACCAGTTTAACGTCCCTTCCGAAGGACGGTACAACTCAAACAGCAGGATTCCTCCACAAATTCATGCTGTCGAGAGGTTGATAAGTAAGGCAAATGAAGAAGTGTAAGAATATTGAGCGTTCTAAATACTCCCCGGCAACTACCGAGTGAATTATAACTTCTTTAGTGAGTTCATCATTAGAAATTAGTATTTTATAAGAAATATGTCAATCGATATTTCGTCACTGCAAAGGAATCGATGTGTTCTGATGACTTAAGGTTTGAATGAAACCTATTACTCACAAAGGCATTCTTAATTTCATTGTAATGCTTCAAATTTAGGTGCATCTTTCATTGACCCATTCCCATATTTCAACAAATGCCTATCGATTTTTGTTTTACTCTCAAGTTATCACTTCACTCGCATCAAAATTCCATGTCGCTCGTCATTTCTCGTCCCATTGTCGACCCCCACTCCTGTTTAATAACGTCATGACGTCACGGCAGTCGGCACCTCAAATTCGCATCCCGATTTCTGCCCATTGTCGCCCCCCACTCCAGCTATGAGATGTGCTTTCAACATCAAATTCACATCGCTAGTTTGCCTTCCGATTGTCGACCCCCACTCCTGCTTTACATCATGACGTCACGCCATCTCGAATTCCCAGCGCGACTTTGTGTGGCACATTGTCGCCCCCCACCACTGCTGAAAAGTGCAGTTTTCGACAGAAGTCGGCCATTTTTTCATCAGTCTTTTCTGAGATCTGGCTGGGTGCGAAGCTCATGCAGCTTTGCTCCGCATTTTTTGATGAGATTTTTCTCTCATCAAAGTATTGATTGCTTTGTTTGGTTAAATATTATGATAAATTGGTTGATATATGCTACACATTACTCTTCGGTGGTGAAATATGATTAATTTGATAGTAATTATCATTTTATACTTGCTTTTTTAGTAGTTTTATTGGAATTTTTATTGGTCGTTTGGTTGGTTGGTCGGTTGGTTGGTTGGTTGGTTGGTTGGTTGGTTGGTTGGTTGGTTGGTTGGTTGGTTAGTTGGTTGGTTGGTTGGTTGGTTGGTTGGTTGGTTGGTTGGTTGGTCGGTCGGTTGAACTTCTGATTTATTTATTAAGTAATTGTGTGAGCAATGGATTCGCTGCAAGTATACGCAAAATGCTATGGGTTTACAGAAAGATACACAGAAAAGCAAGTGTCTTCCACTTACTCCCCAAAGATTGCTCTAATTATGAAGCCAGATCCTGTTTATCTCACGTTTTTTTCTCTGGTGTAATGCAACTAAGATGTTCTGGACCCATCCGGGGTGACACTTTTCTAGCGACAGCAATTTTGTTCATAAAATCCAGTGAATTTTCAAAGCGGGATCTTTGTCAAAATATTTCCATAGTTTGATTTATATCTGCAAGAAATATATTACACTTTTCTGCTGAAATTTTCTTGGATATCATGAAATCATTCTGTAACTGATATTTTGAATTATTGTGCTTATAGGTCAATCGATTGGTTGGTCGGAAATCTAATTGAATACGATACAAATGCAAATTTTTGTTACCATTTAATATAGCAGCATCGACCGAAATACGATTTTGTATAAATACTTAATTACCCTACAATGCAACCTCAAATGAAGGTATATTGAATCTTCATGGTTCGCATCTTTTATAACTATAGCATGAGGTTCTTAAACATGTGACAGAACATATTGGTAACACCGGTTCTCGTTAGATCACCGAAGTTAAGCAACACTGTGCTGAGTCGGGTATGGGATAGGTGACCATCGTACACGTGACCAGTTCTGTTTGGGAAAGAGGTTGGATGTTTAAGAAAGTTAGTTAAATCTACGAACTTCACTCGCCTTGCTTATCAACCTCTCAACAGCATGGATTTGTGGAGAAATCCTGTTGCTCGCGTTGTTCCGTCCTTCGGAAGGGAAGTCAAGCCTATAATCCCCTTGGTTCTCTTTGTATGTAAAGTAGGCTTTATGTCAGGACCGGGTTTCCCCTCCTAGGTTAGGTTGGGTGCATGATTTCATCATCATTAACATATCAATCACCGACAGCGTTATACCCATGCCACAGGACTCGTTGTCAAAACAGTGCGTCGTTAAACACCACTAATATATCAGTTGATTAAGTGGCTATCGTGGAGTTTTTTTATTAATTCATGTGCTAAAGAATAAGCTATTAGCCTAATTTCTCCTTGTCAATTCCACTCTGTGGAAAAATTATGGGTTTTTCAAATAAAATGAAATAAAATAAACCAAGAAACTCTGTGATACCAACAAGATTGCCAAGGTCCTACCATCAACACTGATGGTAAAACCAATGAACAAATTAAGCCGAGGGTCTTTATTTTAAGCGAATGCACAGTTTTGTCTTTCCAAAATAATTATCACCCTGCTACAAAGTTAAATGGCGTGATTTATAAAAAATATATATTTAAAGGTACGTGGACTAGCGGTTCTAAGAAGTTACAAAAACTTGGTTTTAGGAACCTACTGTTTGAACATAACCGGTGTTACTTCGAAAGGATACAGAAATGTCCAGAAAAAGGGTAATATTCTGAAAAACCACAGGAAAAATAATTTCAAAAGAAATCTTCTTGAGAAATCAAACTATCATTGAGGCATAACGTCAAAGTTGAAAACAACGCAATCAATTGAACATACCTTTTAATTTCATGTTCAAGGTTTAAGATGCGGGATTCCTTGTGCAAATTAGAACGCTAAAAGACCCGCGACCACAATTTATATAAGCGTCATATTTCCCCAGCGAAAGAGTTTGGCGTTTTTTCCGTTCGGTGAATTATATTTTTATACAGAAATGAACGTTTATATGAAAAGTTAGCGACTAAAATATCTTCTGTTTGTTGTCACTGTGTTTTTCCAAAACTTAAAAAATTCCGAAGTAGTAATACATAATCTTCACTAGGTACTCATCTTTGATATCTGTGTTCATACCTAACATCTTGCCCGGTGTTCAAATTACACATTGTAAACAATCCGTTAGGTGGATCACATTAACGACGAGAGACAGTGGCAACAAACGATTGAAAATATCCTCTCGATTGCAATCATCAAATTATTATTTTTCCCATTTAAGAAATTAACTGATACAGCAACAACCTACATAAAAAAATAATCTAGAAGCCTAGTGTTTCTTTGTCAATTTCATTTAGTGAAAATCATTGTGGGCTATAAAAATAACCTCTTGCCAATTGTTAACATGTCCACCTACGTTAGTTTGGGATCCGTCTCCCTTTGATCCATACAAAATCGGCGAAACTAATATCCTCTGTGATACCATCATGATAGCCAAGGTAATACCATCAACACCGGTCCATTGGTAAAACCAATGAACGGGTACTCCCACCTTAAAACCACCACATCATGCCGCGCTCGACCAGCGCAAAATAAACAAAACAAACAAAACCAACGAAACCATTCGGTCGCGGGACAACGAACGCACGCGTCGCAATTATTCAACGGTAGCTCGGTCTTGGAAAATACCCGCCTATCTCGTTTTAAGATCTTGACAAAGTGACCACCCGCCGTCCGAGTAGCTTAGAATCTTTCATCACAAGCAATAGGGTCATGAGGTTTGCTGCTTAACCTGTCAGCAAAGCTGTATGCTTCATGGATCTTCCTATTTCAAATCAATAGCTTCCCATTCTAGAGTCGCTTATGCTACCCCGCCAAGCTGGGATGCGTATGCCCGGATAGCTCAGTTGGTAGAGCACGCGTCTGGTAATTGGGAGATCCCAGGTTCATATCCTGGTTCGGTTGCACATTTTTCCAGTCTTGCTTCCTGTCAATCATAGGTAGATTCCGATCACTACTGCTTTTATGTTTACGAATGTCTCTGTCGAACATTAATGGGAATCATTCGCAAGCCTTTAATTGAAGATAAAATATGGGTATTTACAGGGAAAATACAGAGTTTTTACACAAAATTTATCGTGTTAATTAACTAAACAAATACAGTGTTCATAAATTTGTGTAGAATAACAGTTTCGTGATTAAACAAAGTAGAATTTAACCTGCAATTTCAGAGGAGAAAATTTACTACACGTTCAGTAAAGGTTTTTGTTTTGATATGGCCAAATGTATACAAATACGTATTGTTGAGGTATTTTGAAGCAGTTTCATCGAAAAAATAATAATTTTCTTAAATTTTCTAATTGGTCGGCTTTACAAGAATTATTCTAGTAAGACGAGATCAAATTTAGACGGTTTCCTATCTGTTATCAAAATGTATTACACCAGACCAGCGTGAATGAAAAAAAAACACTCAACCTGCAACACGAACGAAAACCGCTTTAAAGTGAAGACCTATTAACTTCAAATCCGTCAAACCTTTTATAAATAGCACAATCACGATCCCGATCACTACCTCACACCACCCACACGATAATCGCGTAGAGAGATCCTTGCTCCAGGATCAAGGAACAGGATGTTCTCGATCGGCGCCGGCTACGGCGGCGGTGGAATGTGCTCTCATTGAGATTGCAGAGTTGCTGGCCCAGTCAAGGTTGCAATCGACTGGTTTGAAGTTACCTCAGGCCTTCGCCAGACAAGTGTGCATTTCATGCGACCTTTCGCCCTAAAGTCGCAGTCTATAGGCTTCCTTGCAATGAAATTTCTCGCAATCATTGATGGACTTGCTTTTAGTTGCAAACTAAACCTAAAACTATTACTAAAAATAAGTAACAAAATGTGTGAATGGATTACAGAAGTGTTTTTTAAACCAATTATGTCCCAAGAGAGCAAATCTACATCTCTTTACAATCTCTTTTATCCTTAACAACTTAGTTTGTATAATGTATTCCAAAAACTTAGGTGCGACAATATCTTGCAAATATATTTCTATGTTCACACATTTGTTGAAATCAATATTTACCTCCGAATCGTGTAAGCTGTCAGAATTGATTGATTGCACTGCAATTTCCAATGGTCTACCGAAGATAGCACCAGTGCGTTTGAGGTTGAGCAAATATCACTGATTTGAATGAAGGGACAGGATGAGGGTAGGTGGTCAAGTCGATAAGGGTTGAAATGTAGCCTCTTGAAAAAGAACAAGATCAGATAATTTGTCCAAATAAACCTGAATGCTAGCCGCCTCAGTTGACGTCTCGGTTTGTCCGATTAGTTATTAAGCGTGCGTACACGCTTCATTGATTACAATTACCATTGCGTATCGTACAGTAATTACGTTGATGTTAAATTACTAAATACACGCTTCACTGGATGTTAGGCTTCGTAGCATTTGAATGCATGAGGTTGTCCATGCAAAAAAGAAGCCAGATGGCTAGTAGAGAATTTTATTTGCTCTTTGTATATTTGCAATTTCTTTATTTACCCGTAAGCACCAGTAACCGAAGTATGGAATAAACTTCAAACTAGAGCTGTGGCACCAAAATCCAGAGAAAAAGGTCCACAAATTAAGAATAAAATACAAAATAAATAATAATTCACTCGTCGCCAAACAGTGCATATTTTACATATTTTGTTTTCTACTTGCGACAGATATTGTACAGAAATGTCTTCGGTTTCTACAGGAATTTAAAAACGTTTCATTGAATGTTTAAAAAGATGTGACCCGAGAAAGCGAGAAGTAAGCTACGTTATATTCATCCGCAGAATCCATAAACAAAACAACAGATCAAATCAAATTTCGTAATAGGTACATATTTCGATCATATTCCGTCAGAAAAAATTAAAATTTCCTAACCTATCTTAGGACTTTTGACATAAACCCCCATCAGCAACTCAGCTAGCAGTATCATACGATGTAATTATACTTCATAACAGAGAAAAATTAAAAAAAAAAAACTGATAAACTGGGGCCATCCCAGCATCGCCATGACCAATATTCGCTCGGCAATATTGGTTCGTCTTCTAAACTGTTATCCCCATTCCCAGATTTCCGAATCGAATCACGCCAAGCTGGCAGGTGTACACAGCTGGCACATCCCGCGGCCTTCTTTGATCGCGGACAGTGATGGAGAGTCGAGGTCATCGCAGCTACCGAGGGGTTCAACATCCAGCCAGGGATCTAACTCGACCACTAGCACACAGGTAGGCCATGGGACAACCCTGCAACCCTCTTCCTAAAGTTCAAATCACATAAGGTGGTAAATAAACAACCTGATTGTGGATTTTTGACTTAAATCATTATTCCGCTGAGAATTGGAGTGTTACATGTGAATGTTTTTAAATATTTTTAGTAAGATGTAAAAAATGTAAGATTCATGTGTACTATGTCTAAAATAGTCATCTCAATACGGATATATTTTATGTGTTGTTAGATATTATCGTTTGCATTCAGTCACCGTTGATTTACCTAAGGAATGTTTATTGGTTGGTGCCTACTACCTATTGGTTGGTGCCTACTACCTATTGGTTGGTACCTACTACCTATTGGTTGGTGCCTTACTACCTACGTTCACACCAGGTCCAGACAAACCTTAATGCACTTTTTGAACAAATCTTCGCTGAAAACCTTTAAAACTGTGGTCACAATCCACCAAACGAACTAAAAAATGATTTAATTCACTTTAAAACTGAAAATGTTGATAGTTTCATTTTACACGTTGTGTTCTAATTTCACATTGTTTTCCAAAATTTAAAATACAAAAAAAATGTACTCAATTTTCAATGATTAATGATTCAAGGGTCACTTTAATCCATGTTCTGAAAATTTCCCTGCCACAATAATATTACGTTTGTGATAGATACCCAAATTACAACATCGAAACTAAACAGTGTAAAAATGGCAATATTCACAAAATAACACCTGCGTACACGCATTAAATAAATTTGATTTTACACGTTTACTGCTGAGATTTGACTCATTAAAAGTAATTTACGAGTTCATTCGGGTAATTTGTATTCGTCTAACGTGTAACACCGAAGTGCTGCAACCAATCGTACACCAATGAATAGTGGGTTGCATACGCATAAAAGTCACCGGGCAATCTACGTTTACTTTGCACCATCTTACAAAATACTTAGCAGCTCCCAAAAATAAACTCGTACTGAAACGCTTCGTACTGAAAACGAGTCACACACTTTTTTTTTGTATATTTCTCTATAGATGTACATTTTCATTCATTAAACGAGTTGAGAAAATCACAAAAATATCTCCCCGAGTCAAAAGTGAAATAAAAATATAATTTTTGAGTGACGTATCAAATGAAAATCGTTTGCCCGTCCTTTCAATATGTAATTTAATTTGAAATCTCAAAACAACTTATACTGCTGTGAATGATGTCACATTGGGCAATATAAAACAGTGTTAGTACTGGGTTCTTGATCTGGTCGCTAGGTTTTTACGTTCAGTCTAATGTACATTTTGAGAACCCTGTTTTAAGCACCGAGCTGTCTGTGTTTTGGTTGGTTTCTAATGAGTTGAAATTATAAAAGTTCATGAACAACTGTAGAGAGTTAAAAAAAGTTGTGAACTCACAAAAAAAAACCTCACTTCGATGCTGCTATTCTAAAGCCAGCTGAAAAACTCTTTCCTCAAGTTTAGAATTAACAAAATCCATTGCAGGCTGAATTTTTGAAAGCCGATTAAAAAATCGGCAAATTGTCCTGCCATTAAGCTGCCCCTAAAATCGAACTAACCTTACCTAGTAACAACTTTTTTTTAAATATTTATTATTACATGGTAATAACAAGCGGCTCAGAGCCCTGGCTAGATAAACCAGAGTTTTATGGTTTTGTTCATTTCCATCAACAAATCTAAATGTATCCCAAAATATCTCCAAAGTCATTTGAAATGAACTACTCGCACTTTCAGGTTAGGTATTTTAAAGCTCAATCAACGTGTCCACTTATACTGGTGTAAAATAGGGCAGGATTTGCCAATGGTATATACATAGTACATCTAGTTCTAAGGTTTCTATTTTCAAATTGGAGAACCCGTTTTGAGAGTTGAAAAACCTTATAAAAACACACAAACACTCACTTAAATAAAGCTATTCTAGAGCCAGTTGAAAATTCCTTGTCATAAATTTACACTAACAAAAACTATCACTGAATAGATTTTACAAATTTCCCTATATTTTAAATACCACGACACTTCACAAAATCTGTTAAAAAATACTTAGTAACTGTTACATGATAACGTAGGCACATCTATTAACGACAAACAGCCTCGATATTGCCCCCCTTGAGCCACGGAACCACCGACAATAACAAAATCTCCTCGGATCCCACAGAGCGGCGCCAGCGGTTCCCTACTTCTCACCGCAGCGAACCTTGCGTCCCTTCGCTGCGAACCGCTAGCGTTCGGCGCCAAGCGATCGCTCGACACGGTGTCGCTGGCCTCATCGACGCACTTTACAGTGGTCAACGGGCTGGAGAGACGTAGGGGCAAGCCACTCCCATCTTGTTGCTGCAAGAAACATCAGCTACCCGTGCTCGTGGTTGCAATGAGCGCAATCTTCCTAGTGGCACTGCTTGCAGCGATATTCTTTATGGAAAGTGAGTAGCGTTTGGTGATACCCAAGATTTAATAGATGGTAGGATGGCTGATGGGCAAGCTAAGCTTGATTTAAACTCGGTTTAAATCTTACTTTTAAATCACTGCTATTAAATCACTGATTGCATGATATTTCGAATCATTTCAAAGAAAATCCTCAAATAACAATGAAACTTTACATTCAAATTTAGTTTTTCATTCAATGTAGAAGCTAATTGTATGTATATATATATATATATATATATATCGACATTTCTCATGCCAAAAGCCGCCAATTGTGATGAATAAACTATTATTATTATTATTATTATTATTACGAACATCAGACAAAGTCAATTTTCCAGGTGATAATATATTCTCTTGTACTAATCTCCGTTTCGACTTTGCATCGAGAACAATAGAGATTTGAAACATCATTGAATATGATTCAATGTTTCAGTGCGTTCACGAGACATCCATCTGTTCACGTGAGGAGCCACCTGAACGCAGCCACACAACTCAGTATTGCCTGCGCAGCAGAGCTACGCAAATATTTATAACTAGAATTATCGATCGTGAAATTGGCAGCCCGAAGAAATTAATCGCTTTTAAAATGTCTAGACCTTTTAAAAGTTGATAAGAACATGGTGGTGTTAAGCACACTTTTAATTTATATTTATATTAAACACATTTTTTTTTACCTAATGACTTGTCAAATGAAACTCTTATCTCCTTCAAGTTTGCTGGGGTACTTTACCATTTGAGAGCATGTTTATTCCGAAATAGACTAACGCCAGATTCATTCTGGTGTAGGTTTGTTGAAAGCAACTTCGGAATAATATCATTACAGTTCAGAATGAGTTGCTTTTACGAGATGCAAATGAGTGTGTATTTATTAAACGGACAGTTAACTTTTTTACGTCACGTGGCTGGGCCACTAAGGTAAAAAAATAACTGATAAGTCAGATTTGAAGTAATCTGCCCAATTCAGTGACCTTGCTTAAGTTTAGTGACTAGCACAGCCTCTCTCAATTACAATGGTTTGGGTTTGAGATCTGCTAACAATGAACTGAACTTTCAAGACAAACTACTCTTGAAACTAGTACAAGAAAGTTGGCGCAAAGTGTTTTAGTAGTTAGAGTAGCTGACGCCCAATGGTATTTAAGTTCTTCGATTTTTTATGCTGAAAAGTGCCCAGTTTCGGGAGGATTAGTAATAATCTTGCCAGAGACGAATGTAAGTTATTCCAGACATCTGTGATATTTCGAGATGCAACAGAGCGTGTGAAAACGTTAACTAAACCTAATTTAATTAATAAACATGACGTGTCGATGAACAATGTTATTTGGTTCCCTTCCCATTCCATCCTATATGAAAACAGAATTGGATAATTTCTTGATTTAAGAGGAAATTTTGCTGATAAAAATAAAAAAACGGGCCTTAGCGCTTATTTTATCTGGAGGAAACAAATTATTTTTGTTTTTTTCTACTAGTGAACCGTAGAGATTATACCAAAGAATACTGGTCAGAAGGTATGAACAAAAAGAATGTTCAAAAAATCCAACAACAGTCCAACAAACTTGTTACGTGCAATTCCCTACAGTAACTAGTAGCACAATAGCCAATTGTAAACCCATTTGTCTTTACGTTTAAATCAGCAGTTTCTTGCCTCGTATTAATTAAAAATTTAAATGTTAGCCACATGGGGCATTGGAAACCAGCATTTGAAAAAGTCTCATTTCATCTAAAATGAAGACTCTCAAAAACAATAATATCTAATTTAAAGTATTTTGTTAAGTGCCTTGAGTTTGTTGTAGTTTTCAATGCCCTTGGCAAACTTGCCTCGAGCCATGCTGCAAGTACAATACAGTAAGTGCTCATTTCTTTCCGACTGGAGGTGTGTAGATTTCACTTACCAGCCTTCGAACATATATCTTTGCACAGATAAGCTTTTAAAAAATTTTGATCGCAAGAACCACAATTGTCGGAATGTGAGTCAAAAGATTTGGCTCATTTACCCAGAAAAAAACCAAATTCTGGAATGAACTAGATTCAAGCTTGTATAGGATTCATCCTAGAATTAAACTCAACAATGCATAACTTGCTATACCTAAATTCATTGCTTGCCCTTGTTTGGCAAACCAGCACCAAGCAACCCCTAGCTTCTTGGCCATCAAATACTGGGTCACATAATTCAAAGCGGTCGTTCGAATATAACACCGTATTTCTCCTCCAAGTCCAGTTGCAAAGTCTAGCCGTCTCCGCGCATTGCTTTTAAAAACGTTACGTCGTTGACGTGACTTACCTCGACCTCCGTCAGCGTCTGCGTCCAGCGGTAGTTGGGCAGGTCGCAGCCGTTGCCGGCATTCGGCTTGAGCTTGCCCTTCTCCTTGGGGTCGTCCTCTTCGTCGTCGCCCTCTGCTTTCTCGGTTGCTGCGTCAGCTGACTTGGAGCTCGAAGCGACCGGCTCTGCAGGAGCTGATACCACGGGCGTCTTGGCCTGATTGGTAACAGAACATTAGGTTTAAAGCCAGGTTAATTATGATTTAAATTTATTTAGTATTTTATTACTATCCTCTGATAAAATTGGTACTCAATCAGGAAATTTAAATTTGGTCTCTGTTTCTCCACCTTTTCCAGTTGTTTGTAGTGATTTTCACTGATCGATCCAGGGAACAAAATACAGTCTGTTTATTCTTTACTTGGGATTGGAAAGAACTGTTTAACCAACCAAAATAAAAAACTCTTGGAACAAAAATGTTCCAGCACAGGATACTTCTATAAAGAGAGGCATTTCAAAATGGTTGCCTTGGGTTTTTTTTTATGTGCAGTGTAAATGGATTGACTAAACTTGGGACTGACTTAATCAGGCAACTTTTACAATGCTTATAACAATAAAACAAAATAATATTTTAGATTTTGGAACACGTCGATCTGTTGCCAATAGAGTGATAAATTTTTTGTTTTGGGGCGATCGGACAAATAGTGTGGCCGCCTGGTTGTATAGTAATTTCTTTGGACTTTAAGAGATCAAATGTCAACCTCACGGTTCTACTTATTGGATATTTGTTATTCTTATCAAATACACTCAAAATCCTTCGTGTTCGATTAGCACAAATGGCTAGTGCAACACATGCAAAAGTCGGAGACTAGGACTCGAGTCCCCGATTGGGTACTTATTGTAGAGAGCTTAGAAGTGATTCATCATCATAAGGTTTTGGTAGAGTGGGTTTTACAACTTCGTCAACCAAGAGTATCACTTTACTGAAAGGCAACTTGTTTGTCATTTAGGCAAACGCAAGGCATGTTCTCTTGCGGTACCTACTGGGTACCATAAGGTACCATAAGGTACCTACTGACGAGAAGTCAACATACACGGCCACATTTGCCATGAGTCCAGAAGCATAGACGCCAAAGATTTGTAATCGATTGCACGTAGAACATAGAACTAAAAGGCAAACTTAGGCTCACATTGTCAATCTCTCTCTGAAGTTTTTCAGCTTCTTCATCCGTAAGCTCTTTGATCTGTGGTTCCTCTACTTTCATCTTCGCAGCTTCCTCTTCTTTCTTTTTCATCGCTATCTTTTCCTTTCGTTTCTTCTCCGCCGCTTCTTTCTCCTCAGTCTTTTTGTTGCGAATGGATTGAGCTTGGCCTTGATGTTTTTGAAACATTGCCATGACAAGCTGAAACATATCAAACATTCTGCATGATTACATTTGCATTCAAAAAGTACTTATTCCTAAAATGTGTCAGAAGTTGAGTGACCATGCAGATTAGACCGCAATGAAATCACCTAAATTGAGGCCCTGTCTCTACCTTAAAGAGCTGGTAGCAAAAGGAACTGAATGGTATTTTCGACTGGCCTGTACCAAGCTCTCATGCTCTACGCTGGTTTTGCACCAGCTTCGAGCAAGGGCAATCCCTCCGGAACAAGTGATCACTAGCTGTCAGTGCATTTATTTGTTTTCCTATTACTATATTAAAAATAATAATATTCGGAGTAAAAAGAGCCCACCTGGGGGCACATTGGGGCAGCCAGTTGAATTCACCATCATCAACCAGCCAAGTTCATCTTCTTACATTTAAAGAGCAAAAGATATATGAAAATTGATTCACGCAACTGACAGGAATTGTAACGAGTGGATAGCTAATCAAAATAAGGATCTCATCTCACATGATGCAAGATTCAGAATCATCCTTCAAAACCTAGACCTCGTGTGGCCATGAGTGTCATGCCAAAAACAAGTGAACAATGTAAGAAACCTTTTCGCCGGCGCCATCGCCTCCTCCCGTGTAAAAATCCGTCTTTCGGGCAAGGAAACTGAAGATTGTATCCAGGAGCTGAAAAAAATTAGAAGATTGGGCATAATTAGGCATAAGACTTTAAAAAACGTTTGATCAATATTCGAATCTGCACCAGTGAATCATGCGACACATAACCCAACTTAAATGTATTTACCTCCTGAACTCCTCCTTCGTGTTGCTGGGCCATAGCCAACAGCATCGAATCAAACTGTTCAGGATCGCGAGCAGCCATAATTGATTGTTTTAATCGATACGAAGAGAATTCCACGCAAAAGTTCTGATTTAAAGTGTGGACAAAACGCCGCGAATGTCAATACAGATTCAGAACAAAATCTGTCGAAGTACAACAGAGTCGATGGATACTAAATTCATTTGTAGTGATTCTGACGCGACCTGCTGGCAAGAGGTAGAACTATCGTTTGCAAGATTTTTAAATGACTTGGTATTTCTCAATTTTTAAGAATATTATCATGAAGACTTTAGGTGCTATTTTCGTTCTTGTTCTAAAAAAATGTGGGGTGAAAACTATTGTAATGTATTAGTTACTTTTATTTCAATTCGGTTTCAATCAAGCATGCGTGTCGATTGATTGATTAATGTTGTTTAACGACGCACTGCTTTGACAACGGGCCCCGTGCCACTGGTCTAAAGGTGTTAGTTACTGAGTGATTGTTGAGATGAACCTGACCTAACCTTTAGGGAAACCCGGTAGCCTACTCCTGTTGAATAGCACCAACTACCAAGGGGACCACCGGCTTCACGTCCCTTCCGAAGGACGGAACAACTCGAACAGCAGGATTCCTCCACTAATCCATGTCGTCGAGAGGTTTATAAGCAAGGCGAATGAAGTTCTGGTCATGTGTATGATGGTCACCCATCCAATACCTGACTCAGCGCAGTGTTGCTTAACTTTCATCCCTCCAACCTCTCTCCCGAACAGAACTGGTCATGTGTATAATGGTCACCCATCCAATACCTGACCCAGCGCAGTGCTGCTTAACTTTCATCCCTCCAACCTCTCTCCCGAACAGAACTGGTCATGTGTATGATGGTCACCCATCTAATATCTGACCCAGCGCAGTGTTGCTTAACTTTCATCCCTCCAACCTCTCTCCCGAACAGAACTGGTCATGTGTATGATGGTCACCCATCCAATACCTGACCCAGCGCAGTGTTGCTTAACTTTCATTCCTCCAACCTCTCTCCCGAACAGAACTGGTCATGTGTATGATGGTCACCCATCTAATATCTGACCCAGCGCAGTGTTGCTTAACTTTCATTCCTCCAACCTCTCTCCCGAACAGAACTGGTCACTTGTAAGATGGTCACCCATCCTATACTTGACGCAGAGCAGTGCTGCTTAACGTTGGTAACGTGAACCTGTATTTCCAACACGCCACCCCGTTCGGTTTGAAAGACATTGCAAATAGAAATACAATTGATTTTTGTATTGTAAGTGGCTCAAAATCCAAAACAGGAACAGAACATACTAAAAATCTGAACATAAAAAATAAGATTAAAAAAAAACTTCTGGAACCTTTTAACATTTTAATGATGGTTTTTGAAAGAGCGAGTCTACAATCGCTTATGGGGGAATCAAGTACCAATTACGACAATTGTCTAAGCCAACACTAATAACTATGAGGTTAGTGCGAAAACATGTTTCTAATCTTGACGTTGTATCTAATATTTCTTTGAACTTGACCAATAATGTTATCAAAAATCTCATGACCGATCATAAAAAGCAACAAAAAAAAAAACGTAGGTACTCATCATTTTTTATTCAACTATGACATCTTACCAACACAAAATCGTAACTCAGCTATGCAATCAGATGGCATCTTTGGAACTAACGGGCAAATCTATTGTAGTCTCGCTGACCACTCTGCAGACTTGAAAGAAATTACCAACGCATGCAATGCCAGCTGACACGATGGTCCAACACAATCATAATAAGCCACTTAATAATTCTAGCATCAGCACTGTACCATGAGTCACTGACAAAAGAAACCATCCTGGCCAAGTACTCACGATGGACATTCCATCAGAAGGTAACAAAGACACACGGAAGGGATTCTGAACGGTCATCGTGCCCAAAGAGGTCATTTTACTTTAGTACGTTCAGGTCAAATGTATGTGAAAACTGATTTTAATTGCTAACGCTTGCAATGCAAGGGGTATTTTATTATTAGAAACACTGCCACCCTTTTGAAAATGGATGTCCAAACGGGGACTCGAATTATCCATTTTTGGCATCAATTTTTGTGAGAGTTACTAATAATAAAAATATGTCAAATACATTAATATTGTGGATTTTAGAATCATCATCCTCATCATCATCCACTCATTCACCGACGTCATTAGACCAGTGCCACACGGTCTGTCGTCAAAAAAGACTAAAAAATAATCATCATCGTTAAACGAGTTAATTTATTACCAAAGTTTTACTATTCATAAAGTTCCAAGGCGATTGAATCTGCGGAGCAAATTTTGTGATGGGCATTCTTTTTGAATTCCTGAAAAGTGCCACGATGATGGATACAATCTACTTATTTGGTGCAGAGAAAACTTCTAGGTCGTAGCGTTCAAAAATCTTTCTTAAAATAAGTTTGTTTATAATAAATATGATTGGCTTATTTTCTTTTTAATGCCGTGATTCATCAATATGAGTCGTTTCCATACATTGGATTCTAGTCTTAAGATAATTGCGCTAGTCTTTCTTTACCTTTTGGCGCACGACCTAGGCCATTGGTGGCATGGACTTTTCTGAAAATTAATCACTCACATGATCTGATCAAGTAAATTTTTGTCACTTTTTTAGAGTTTGAACTTTAAATTATTGAATTTATTTGCGATGCTTGATTGCTAAGCTAAATAAATTCGTACATAAGTTGATGTGATTCTCAAGCGAGTTAAGAACTTCATCTCATAATTTCAGCAAAAATTGCAATATTTACAAAAATTAAGTAAAACTAGTTTAAATGTCAAAATAAATTGACACAATATTACAAGAAGACAATCATGCCCCGGTTTGATCAGGGTTATTTTTCCAGTAATGTCCATCTTTTATTTTAGAGTTATACGAAATAAAAGTCACTAGATTATATCCAAAGAAATTGTCCTACCTGTCAAATTTCAAACCTAAAGTCAGCCAAACAAAATCACATGTAACAAAACTAATCACGAGTTTTACAATCAGTTTCTTCAATTTTTGGTCGAAAAATTTCTTATTTTCACAGATGACCATCTTATGTTTCATTTTCCCGTGGACTGTGCTTTCCTCGTTCGGTTTTTTTTATCGTGAGGCAATTTAGAGTTTTGCAAGGATTGTCAAAAATGACGGATAATAAAGTAATTTTGTCATGTAAGTCATAAAGTCATGGTGTTTTATGTGTCTTTTCTTTGATGTACTTGTATGTACTTTTATGGTGTTGACTTTTCAAATGTTAACAAATATCTAATAAGTCGTGGAAGAAAAATACAAATCTAAATACAATACCATTCTATTGCTGGGCATCACCTTCACAAGACAAAATTTGATATGTTTTGAAACGTTTTGTTTAAGTTTTTGAAATGATTGGGAATTTGATCGTTTAGCACTACCAAGTACTTACTTATTGAGCTTCTCATAAAATTTCTAATAATTCTGGGAATAAAAAGAACATTTACTTTGCTTTTAATTGAAAATGGAGATACTTTTCTTATTATTAGTGGAATTTAGAATATATTATACTTTAATTCACTTATCTTAATCGGATTCAATTTTTAGAGACAATTCTGCCGGCAATTGAATGATCACATCTACAAATAATTCGTTTTTACTAAATTATTTATTATCATGATACAATATAGTTATGAGTAAAATCAATTTAAAATACATTTATGTAACCTAATATTGTTAATTATATTTATATATATATATCATCTTTACATCTTGTACTACCCGTTACATATTGTCGAGACGGTGACA
Organism: Protonemura montana; assembly: GCA_947568835.1. Classification (NCBI taxonomy): domain Eukaryota; kingdom Metazoa; phylum Arthropoda; class Insecta; order Plecoptera; family Nemouridae; genus Protonemura; species Protonemura montana. The sequence goes on from OX387609.1 coordinate 4,694,790, forward strand.
ATCTCACGCCTATTTTGTTTCCAAAATCCTGACAACTATTTTCCAACCAGATGAAAATGTACTGTACATTTAACTAAATCAACTTACGTGGCACTGGCAGAACATTATTTTTTCACATAAAAAAATTAAAAATATGTTTTCATAGAACAATATTTCAGAGGGATTCTCAAATAATCTCGAAATATAAGCCAAAGTACAAAGCTTTGTATATGCGAAGAGATCAACCTTTTTTTGACATTACGAAGCGTCGTTTTTACTCCCTATTTGCATATAGGTACAGTGTATCCCAAAAAACTCTGGTGCATCAATTTCTAGCAACTACCAACACATTTTCAAGAATTCAATATTTACCTCCAAAACATGAAAGCTGTCATTGATCAATGAAAGGGCTTCGTTTTGAACAAAGTTGTGACGGTCAAATCGAGACGAGTTGAAATATTCACACCTGACAAGATGAAAATTAATCGACCCTTTCGATTTCCACTTTAAAAATTTAAAAACCAATGCTGCTGATTTTTATTATTTTTTATCCAGTAGTTTATCTCACAATATTTTATATACTCTCCTCATTGATTAGCATTCTGAGATTATTTAGAAATAAGGGATTGCCCCTTAGAATGGATTCAAAGGAGATGAGATAACATACTTTTAAACAAAATTCCATGAAGATTGTGCGTAATTTTATTATTTTCTCTAGTTTAAAACGTATAGGAAACACCTGAACACCTTAAAATAATGAAATTAATTGTTTAAATGAGTATTGTGTAATCTGTCGTAACCTGAATTTGTGCATGTTAAGTATTATTTGTTGGCTCAACAAAACATACTTGAATATTGCAAGCGTCTTTCTTCGGATGCGTTTTGAATGTATTTCCCTTTTTTTCAAATTCATCTGATTCACTCATTTTCACTCAACAAAATGTAAACTTAACTAATTCAGTACCGTTAAGTTCATAGGACAGAGGGGCAGCGTTAATGTTTAAACTTTCTGCTGAGCAAACGAGCCGGCAACTCGTGGTAGTGGTAAGTGCCATCCGATGACGCTAGCGGCCGTTCTTTTTAACAAACCTCTTACAAATAAATAATTACGACTGAAAATATCGATGCATGGATATCAACGGTTGAGGTTAGCAATAATAAATATTAATTTAACGCAACTCTTTCTGAAATGCGAGTAAACTGCGAGAGAAATTAAAGCATCTAAAATTTGAATCGACGATGGCTCCATCTAGTAGGATCCTCCACTTTTGTCGGTAAAGTAATAATTTTGCGGCCTTTTTTCGATTTCGGCTTCAGGTAAAAATATGACATTGATTTCTAGCAAGTATTTATGCATTTCTTGGTTTTTGTGCGTAGGTTTTTATTTGTAACGACTGTCTAGAGCCAAAACTGCACGATTTTTCCTTTTCAAAGTTTGCATTAAATTCACAATGCATTTTCAAACTAAACCCCGTATAATTTAAAACACCGCCTGTGATTGGCTGAGCATCTTTTAACTCTGGAGATTAACTTTAACTCTATTTAAAGGATATAGCTCTTTTTGTGTTCAAAGCTAAGATTGGGTGATTTCATTAGAAGATTCATTCTCCAGTAATATCAAAGGTAATATCTAAATTGTGAAAATTAGAGAGAATATTTAAAATAAATAATTTTGTGTAACCTCTGGAAGCTATTTGGTTTACATTTGGTTTTACCCCACTTATCCTTATTGTACCATGAATTCTCCTGTAGTCTTGATATTCCTGCCATGTACCTGAAAAAATGTTTAACGATTGGGTATTTTTCTATTATTAATTACCGGTAGGCTCAGTCGATTGGACCATAATTGGTATTTTTAAACCAGCAAGCAAGGCTTGAAAAGGTGAAACCGAATCGGGATACGAACCTGGGGCCTACCAATTGCCGGTCAGGTACATTTCAAGTATTAATTTTGTCTTTTTTCTGTTGGTTTTGGATCCTTTTGGACGCGTGAAAGTTTGGTATTTGTAAAATCATAATAATTCTTGATATGCTTTTAATTAAAATTATACTATTATTAATTATAAATACCAGTTTGGTATTTTACACGCTATTTTCTCAGGTTTTCTCAGGAATCTTTCCTCGTTGAATTCATCAGTTAACTCGATAGTACGGTTTCCAAGTTGTCACTGAAAGAATGATTTCATTTACTTGGTCTTATGGACAAAATTTAATTTGCAATAAACGTGATTAAACAACCTTGAATTTAGTCTTACGCATTACGCATTTATTCAAGCGCGTGTTTTTTGAAATCGTTTACATCACTTCTTAGAAGGATGATTCCATTTACAACTTTTTGGATTTTTGGAACTCTGCACTCGTTAGTGCGTTTTTCTATAAAGTCTTCAAAATCATATTGTTGTCTTCTAAGTTCTAAGGACTTCATGGCAAGTTTGACAATGTAGTATAATACTGACGTACAATATGCAAGTTTTTGTGTAAGACATCGTATTTTACTGTGTTTCAGGTAATGCGAAAACGAGCATCGAGGTGAATTTAAAAATTTAACTTCGAATTTATCATATTTTAACTAATGTTACTTCTTTGGTATTACTTCTTGCATTGTCAATCTGTCCGAAATTGATCTTCTTTGTCATTCGACGAGACATTTTCATGATATACTTAAGATAATTAATCTATAACATATTTAATCAATTAAATATATATTATTAAAAAATATATATATTTTTTTTTTTATAAAAATAATGTAATCATATACATATATTATAAATTACAAATTTAAAACATCACTATTCCTAGCATGACCCGTTACTAATTGACGAAACTTTAATAAATTCCCAGCGTTAAATGCAAATATCTCTAACTTCATGAACAGAATGCAAGTAGGTACTTAGCAGTTTCATTATCCTGTCAATTGTGGAATTTACTCAATATTTGATATTTCAATGTTGCAATTTCGCTATATTAGAGAAAAATTAAAAAAAAAACTCTCTAAAGTACAAGATATTACAGAGATTCTCAAAACTTTTCTTTTTTGATCAAGTAACAAGCTTTATATTTTTCATGTGATCAACCTCTTTTGCGTTACGATATGTTGTATTTTATATATATATAAATATATGTCATAATGTCACAAAAACTCGGTTTCATTGATTTTTCTAACAATGAATGATCCACGAATTTTTAGAAGAAAATATTTACCTTGACTGCCAGACTTGATTGATTGGTCTTAGTTGTCGAATGTATATGTGTTTCGTAACAGTAATATTTCTGGTGGTCACCGGACGGAAAATGGAGAGGCTGGGTGTTTTAGTTGACAACGCAGCTTAATTAGTCAAGTCGAGAGGTGAAATGTTGACATTTGACAAGATGAACTTGAATCGAACAAAGTCCTTTCTGATTGCCACTCGAACTCTTTTAGAACCAATGTGTTTTCCAATATTTACCATACCAATAGTAGCATACCAATATTTTATTTTGTTTGACTTCATTTTCGGTTGCTGTCACATATAGTGAGTGGCAGTTATGATGTTATCACTCAAATATGTTCTGTACTTTCCTAAAAAAGTAGCATTTCTGGATTCATTTTAATTAAGGAAAACTGTTGTTGGACCGTGGAGTTAAATAAAATCAGACAACACTATTAAAAAAATAACATATATATTATAACATTTATTATTTTTTTCTCTAACATTAAACATTAAAGGAAATACTTGAAAACTTAAAAATAATACAATTAAGTGTTTAAATGAGTATCATGAAATCTGTCGTGGGAATAAAATAGAATATTAACAGACATATGTGTATTTTAAGTATTATTTATTGCCTGAGAGAAATTTAAAAGAATGATGAACGCCCTGATATTTATCTTATCACATAAAACACCGTTTATCGGAGGTGTTAATATAGTTTCACTTTTTTACAATTCATCTGAGCAATTTATTAATTGTCACTCAGGAAAATTACAGCTTAATTGATGTAATACCATTGAATGTGTATGTACATTCAAATCACCAGCGTTATGTCATTCTAATGCATTCCCTGGGGATTTCGAATAGTTCTCTATCCAAGGTTTTAGTCGTAAGACGAATTGTACAAACTGTAATGCATCGGTAATATTTTTACTCTCAAAAGACTTACCAAATTGCATGTATGACAAAAATGTACATTGGTTTTATTTTTAGGTTTACTGTCGACTTGTCCTAAATCATTTTTGATAAAAAAAGATACCAAAAAATCACAAAACAATACAATTTGTACCCGACTTCTAAGTGTCTGTCATCGTATATCATAACTTCAAGTCGCAAACATGACTTCTTATCGGCAGCATTGTCGGTAGACCCGTTAGTAAATTGTAGGCTTCATCCGAATCCTAAATTCTCTTTGCACTCTCCCAATGAGGTTCAAACAGGACAAGAAAAAAAATCTAAACAGGGACTTCCTTGGGGACAGAACATCGCTTCCGATGAGTTCTCATGTTACTAGATTGGCTGAAAGTTAGACCACACAGGTCACAGTGGTATGGTTTGACGCCCATGTGAAAGTTCATGTGGGTCTTCAGATGGTGCTTCTTGGTGAAGCTCTTTTCGCAAACTGCACAATTGTATGGTTTAATGCCGGAATGCAGACGCATATGTAGACTCATGTTGCTTCGATCTGCGAATGCCTGGAAAAACCGAAAAAAGTGAGTGATATTAATGTGATAAGTGACAATTATTGTGACTGTAATCCTATTTATTGTTAATTGGATTGTTTGTTGATGTTTTCAAGATTTTCATTGTATATTTTCTGCAATTTTTCTTATAGTTAGTCGATTTTTGTGTTTTAGTTATTTTTCCTACAGTCTCAAGTCTGAATAGAAATATCTCTTTTATAACCAACAATTTTACGATGTGAATTTCAAATTTTTGTTTGTGGCCCACACCATGAATCTTATGGTGTCCCAGAAATTGTACCCTTTCCTCTCAATAAAGAGTTTTAGTAAGTATATATTTTTTTAATTGTCATACAATTCAACGTAAAATAGTTGAACGCCTTATATTTCAGATATCATTCAACGGGTGCTTTTATTGCTCGAATTTGTTTATCAGTGTGCCCTATACTGTCAAATGTTCCTCTAATGCAGTGATTTACTCAAATTTTTTCAAGACAGTATTTTTTGTTGCTATCATTGAAAACAAACAAATATTATCAAGCATACTAGGTCGAATGGTAGATTCAACGTTTGGCAGTCATGGAGATGCTGAGATCGCCCGACAGAGCTTCTCAATTCTGCTATCTTATGTTACCACGGGTATATCATGGCCTAGCATAGGAGTTTCAATGGTAGATTCAACGTTTGGTAGCCATGGAGATGCTGAGATCGCCTGACAGAGCTTCTCAATTCTGCTATCTTGTGTTACCACGGGTATATCATGGCCTAGCATAGGAGTTTCAATGGTAGATTCAAAGTTTGGTAGCCATAGAGATGCTGAGATCGCCTGACAGAGCTTCTCAATTCTGCTAACTTATGTTACCACGGATTTATATACTACTAGGAAATACCTTGTGGCAGATGGTGCAGCTAAAAGGCCGCTCGCCCGTATGTATCCTCATGTGCTGTTTAAGAAGCATCTTACGAGAGAAGCTTTTAGGGCAGAACGTGCACGTGTGTGGCTTCAGTCCAGTGTGAATCCGCACGTGCATGTTGTAGGCAACTCGTTGGTTGAAACTTTTCTCGCAGAACTGACAGGCGTACTGAAAACAGAAAGGTAACGTGGTGGGTTAGGAATGGAGGTGTGAAAATCTTGCTAAAAAAAAATCCCACATATTCCATAAAACAGAGTAAAAGTAAAGCCTCAAAGTTTGAAGATAATTAGTCAACAACAACTGGTTTTTCTTGGTTTTCAGAGGTAGCTTCCGTAGTAAACACCGTTTTTCTTCCAACTTTTTGGGAATGAGCTGAACATTTGATTTGAGGATCCGGCGCAGAGGAATGCAAAAAAAAGATTATTTTCAAAATTGGAGTTCAAATTTTTTTCTAGCTTATCGTAACTTCTGTTTAGTTACTTTAACTGTTCGATTTGTTTATTTTTTTATTTTTAATCTCAGGCAGGTCGTTTACTAACTACAGAGTTATATTTAGGTCGAGTTTTACGAACATTTTCAACTATAAGTTGGACCTCTAACTCACAGAAACTCTGAATTTCACTGCATGTGACTGGAAGTCGTCATGGCAATAGTTTCGACAAACACTTCAACTATAAGAGGCGAGATTTTGAGTATAATAGTTACCTCTCCAAATAAATAGTTATGATTTAAATATCGAAAAATGAATATACGTAGTTGAGGTTAGCATTAATACAGATTAGTTGAGCGAAGACCAGTCTCAGGATATCTGATGATGATTGAAAAAAGACATACAGTAATATAATTATAAATGTAATTAAAGAGAATAATTAATCATCTTGTTTTACTATCATTTGAGGTTGTAATACTAAACAATTTGTTTCTTGTTATGGGTCATTCCATATCAAGTGCCCACACTCAAAACCTTCACTATCTCAGAACTTGACGAAATTTTCAGGAGGGTTAGAACACCGGAAATAAAAAATCTCTTTTAAAGTTTTTTTCCATATGTCTAGCGGTTTGCCCGTGGCAGGGGATGGAAAAATAAAATATTTTACTTTTTGCCCCGCACGGCCATTCACTATATTCACTCTAGCGTTTGAACAAATAAACTTAAAACAATGGGATTAGTTCTAAAATGATAATCGTGCTTTCATTAACAAGAAAAAATGCATAAATTGCTTACTTATCAAGTTTAGGGGTAGAAAAAATCCACCCTTAAATTTCAACCCTTAATAACTCGAGAAGTAATATTTTTTTTTTTTTTTTGTTTTGTTGTGAAGCATCTCCTGTCTATTATCTTTCCATGAAAAAAAAATTAATCATTAACAGCCGTATGATCAGAAGTTATGAGATTTTTATTGTATAAATGTGTGTGCATTTAGTTGTGTTTCTGCAAGTCTGTTAGCATGGTCCATGCAAATCACCCGTAAATTGATAGATTATATAATTTTTCAGTTTAAAAATTGTGTGTAAGTACTACAAAGATTCTTTTTACTCACTCATTTCTTCGTTTCACTCTGACCTATCACTCTGGCTTCTTCGAACAACGGCGAGGAGGAGAACACCCGCGTGGCTACTGAGTGCTCAGACACGGGTACGAAGCAATGCAGTTTTTGCGTGCCGGGAATTGGCCGGGATGACGCAAATCGTGTGGCTAGCACCTGTTCTGTGTCTTGGTGCTCCTCAATAGTTCCGAATGTGAAGTTGATGGTCGGGATGGCTTCGACCGCCCAATCGAAGAGTTGCCGGGGTGTTATTATTTGCGACTCGTAGGGGCGCTGAAGACTCGCCCGCGCTGCCAGCCGCTTGACCGTCCCTCCGACGCCGTCGCAGGCGCTCTTCCCATGTGACGTCGCCGTGAAATGCCACTCCACGTCGGCCCCAAAGTCTCTTTGATAGTGGCACAAGTTGGCAAAATTTTTCCTATTTTTATATTGCGAGGCTGCCCCATCAGAAAAATAGAACATCTTCTTTATGGTCTGAAATTTATTGTGCAAAAAGCTCACGAGTTTTTTTATGAATAGATGCACTGCGACAGTGTTGTGGATCAAACTCTCGGAAATTACAACAAAGCTGATGTGGCGCTCTTCCCCGCCCTCTTTGTAATATGCCACGAAGGGGTGGATGGTGGCGGACGCATTGTTCCAGTGGAACCCCTGGGCCTCGTCTTGTAGCACGAACGCATAGTTTTCGGCAAAATCACAGATCACCAAAAACTCGCCGGGCAGGAGACCGCACTTGATGTCCGATTGGTGCGAAGATTGTTTTTTAGCAATAAAAGAGTGGCGGCACAGAGCAACTAATTTTGCACAACAACTGTCCACGAATTCCTCGGATGAATCGATGTGCGTTTGCAGGGTGCATCGGTCGGATAAAAGAGTGGATTTTCAAAATTTGCAGAGCTGCGGCCGAAGAACTGTGTGTTGCCTGGTGCCAGTGGGACTCATTCGGTGTGCGTGTGCACTATCCACCAAAACGTCAAGCTAATGATCATCGGTGCCGACTTGACGAAGTTGACAGTGGACCAATCTTATCCGATAACATCTTACCACGACTGCCTTGAGCAGTTGGTCTGCGACAGTCCCCTCCCCGAATGCCATCTAGGCGAGTGTGAGGAGTGCCCGGGCATCGAGCCGTTAAAGGAGCGCCTCACGCAACTGCTGGACGACGAAATGGTGGACAATGTTATCTACAAGCAGTGGGAGAGCACCGACCGATGCACCCTGCAAACGCACATCGATTCATCCGAGGAATTCGTGGACAGTTGTTGTGCAAAATTAGTTGCTCTGTGCCGCCACTCTTTTATTGCTAAAAAACAATCTTCGCACCAATCGGACATCAAGTGCGGTCTCCTGCCCGGCGAGTTTTTGGTGATCTGTGATTTTGCCGAAAACTATGCGTTCGTGCTACAAGACGAGGCCCAGGGGTTCCACTGGAACAATGCGTCCGCCACCATCCACCCCTTCGTGGCATATTACAAAGAGGGCGGGGAAGAGCGCCACATCAGCTTTGTTGTAATTTCCGAGAGTTTGATCCACAACACTGTCGCAGTGCATCTATTCATAAAAAAACTCGTGAGCTTTTTGCACAATAAATTTCAGACCATAAAGAAGATGTTCTATTTTTCTGATGGGGCAGCCTCGCAATATAAAAATAGGAAAAATTTTGCCAACTTGTGCCACTATCAAAGAGACTTTGGGGCCGACGTGGAGTGGCATTTCACGGCGACGTCACATGGGAAGAGCGCCTGCGACGGCGTCGGAGGGACGGTCAAGCGGCTGGCAGCGCGGGCGAGTCTTCAGCGCCCCTACGAGTCGCAAATAATAACACCCCGGCAACTCTTCGATTGGGCGGTCGAAGCCATCCCGACCATCAACTTCACATTCGGAACTATTGAGGAGCACCAAGACACAGAACAGGTGCTAGCCACACGATTTGCGTCATCCCGGCCAATTCCCGGCACGCAAAAACTGCATTGCTTCGTACCCGTGTCTGAGCACTCAGTAGCCACGCGGGTGTTCTCCTCCTCGCCGTTGTTCGAAGAAGCCAGAGTGATAGGTCAGAGTGAAACGAAGAAATGAGTGAGTAAAAAGAATCTTTGTAGTACTTACACACAATTTTTAAACTGAAAAATTATATAATCTATCAATTTACGGGTGATTTGCATGGACCATGCTAACAGACTTGCAGAAACACAACTAAATGCACACACATTTATACAATAAAAATCTCATAACTTCTGATCATACGGCTGTTAATGATTAATTTTTTTTTCATGGAAAGATAATAGACAGGAGATGCTTCACAACAAAACAAAAAAAAAAAAAAAATATTACTTCTCGAGTTATTAAGGGTTGAAATTTAAGGGTGGATTTTTTCTACCCCTAAACTTGATAAGTAAGCAATTTATGCATTTTTTCTTGTTAATGAAAGCACGATTATCATTTTAGAACTAATCCCATTGTTTTAAGTTTATTTGTTCAAACGCTAGAGTGAATATAGTGAATGGCCGTGCGGGGCAAAAAGTAAAATATTTTATTTTTCCATCCCCTGCCACGGGCAAACCGCTAGACATATGGAAAAAAACTTTAAAAGAGATTTTTTATTTCCGGTGTTCTAACCCTCCTGAAAATTTCGTCAAGTTCTGAGATAGTGAAGGTTTTGAGTGTGGGCACTTGATATGGAATGACCCTTATGTGGTTATGAATCCTGGAATCCGGTATCAAACTTGAAGCAAGGGTGAAACTTGATTGATGCAAGAAATAAGTTAAAGTGTTCATAATAATAAAAAACAACTTCTTCGTCTGGTTTATTTACCTTTACATTCCTTTTGCGCATAACATACAATGAAAAGTATACACATAATGTTTTCGTGCTATACCTGAACAACTGAATACGGAATAGGAAGCCAAACGTTTCAAGTGTGAGTCTCATTTAGTTATTCATACATTTTTCGATACCATCGAATCCAGAAGAAAGATAATTAACAGAGGTAAAATAACGAGACATAAAATGCTTCGTTCGAATAACTAATAGATCTTCATACTCCCTATTTGCCCAGACTTTGAGGGGTCTAAAATTATTCAAAACTATCTAAAACGTGCAACTCTCTTTTCCTCAGTTAAAAGTAGACGCTTTACTCCAACTAAATGCCTCGTGAAATCGGCAATCTACTGACTGCAGATGTGATTCGACATCGGTTCAAAGCAGCTTTTTAATTCTAATCAACAAAATTTTTGAAAAATTTGAAATGACAGTTTCATTTTGTGGTATGATGTCATATTGACTAAGCGTGATTCATAAACAAATTTACCCGATAGCACTGGTACTAAATTCTGAATTCGATAGGCGTGTTTAAACTTGCTATCAACATGAAGATAAGAGGATAAACCAGTACAAAGACTCGTAAAGAAATGTTGTCTTCAACTTTACACTAAAGAATAATCAATCATAATCTTGCTAACACTTTTTCTCATAGACAAAAAGAAGTCAACCTCCTCAGGCATTGATTGTTTTTCTTGGTGGTGCTGTTAGTTGAGGTCGAACTCAAGAAAAAAATCGCATGTGGTCACTTTTAAACGGTAGCTGCATCTCTTTGACAACCCGCCAGGAAATCAATCATAATTTCACATTAATATACTCGTCAGGCAGAGTAATTAACCTCTATCAGCCACTACACTTACTTAACAGAAAAGCATCGGTCAATCTTGGAGTGCATACATTATTATTTTTTTTTTTATATGTAACTCTGTGGGCATGCACAGCTTTTTCAATCTCTCAGCTGTCGTCGCATCTCCTTAGATGTTTCTGAATAAAATGCAGCTGTCCATTCGTTGGGATAACAGACGGTGAAAGAGCGAGATGCAAATCTATTGAAAGGCAGAAATGAGATGGCGTTTGTCGGTCAAGTGCATAGCAATGCATACGTCTAACTTAAGTCAGTAAAACTAATTTGTTCTGTTTAGCAAGTGGTGTACGTTGGGTTTGATGTACAACTTCTCTCAAGAAAAGGTTTCTAAGGAGGCTGTGATTTATGGTTACCTATGTCAGTGTCGTAGCGCAAATAAATTTGGTACATTAAATATTTGCTTATGATTTAAACAGCAAATAAATATTTCGTGTAAGAATTTAAATAAAAAAATGTTAAACTACTTCAATCTACAACGCAGCTCAAATTGCGTTGCAAATTGTGTACCTACTGCGTATTGCGTGGTATCGATGCACCTGTGTTTTTGAGATACACTTTGACTCGAATAGTTTTGCGAATTTGTCCGGTCAATACGACTAGCAGACAAGTGGTATGGAATTTTTTCAAGTGCACTTACTGCCGGCAGGTAATTGAAGATGTGCTGTTTCTACGAGGAAGCAATAAGTAGGAATTCTTTGGAAGATCTAAAAAGAATACTAGTTGGAGTGCAGTTAAATGTTGAAATGAGTTGCGATTGCCGCTGCCACTTCAAAGAGGCAGCCCAGACAATGGTGCAAGTCGTTGACACGATGGAATTCGATTGGCTTGAAAGCTTATGTAAAGAAATTGCAGGCAGTGACAAGACGCTTGCAAATCTGTCTCACTATATGCAAAGAGACCAAAAACATTTTTTCTTTTTTAATTTGATTCGGTCGATAAAAAGAATTCTAATATCATCACTTAAGCAAATAGTGTCCATGACAATGCATTTCTATGTCAGTTTTTTTACGTAATTGTTACAGAATATTTTTTGAGTTCAGCCTCCGCTTTCTTAGCGCGTTCCAAGCGGTATGGACATAACTTTTAAACGAAGTCTCCAGGAAACTAATATGGTGGTTCTCCATTCTCCATTAGTTACACTAATGTTTTATTTGGTAAAAACGCACTGGGGTCACTTTGGTAGAGGAAACATTGAACTCGCCACTTTATCAATAAATTCTGATAGATACAATTTTTATTAACTTGCGTGGAAAAAGCCCACTGTAAAAATATCGTCTGTGATTGGCTGATCATTTTTAAACTCTGGGAATCGAATAAAATCTCCTGAACCATGAGTTTTCGGGAAACACCATTTCGCAGATAACTAAGAAATCCACAACAAAAACACATGAAAAAAGAAAGAAATAAGAAAAAAGTCTTCCGTGAAATTAGTAAAACAAATGCAAGTGACATGGACCTCATCGTACACAATAAGCCACCAGAAAATATTGAAAAAAATAAAAAACCAATGGTGACTTTTAAAAATGCAGTCAAGGATTTCTTAATACAGCACAGTTTTTATTCCATCGACGAGTACATAACCTTAAAAGATTGTGTTTGTACATTTTGTAATGCTATCTGATGTAAAAAGATGCCATAAAATTGTGTAAATCATGTATGTATTTTTTTTTTTTATGTTTTTATCCTGAAAATATCCAGCGTCTGTCTTACCAACAATTATGATAAAACATTATGGCATCTATAAAATACAACGGAAAAAAATGCAAATACAAAGATATCTGTAACTACTTTCTGTACTGCGTTCCAATCTAAATTAAGTCGGATACCTAAAGCAATAAATTGAACTGAAATAATTGTACTCTTACCTCTTTCTTATTGAGATGTATCTTCATATGCGACGAGAGGTAACCCCGATCGTTGAAGTATTTGCCGCACTCGGGGCAAGTGCAAGCGAATTCATTGGTACCGGCGTGAATCGACAAATGGTACTTGAAGTTGCGAAGTTGTGAGAACTCCTTGTTGCAATCCGGACACTGGTACGGCTTGATTCCACTGTGCGTTCTGACGTGAACCTAGAGAAGGACAGGGAACTTGTTAGAAACTCCTTTTAACTTAACTTTGAGAAGGACAGGCAATTGGTGAGAAAACTCAGTGAGAAAGACAGGTCACTAGTTAGAAAACTCATTGAATCTAACCTTGAAAAGGGCAGGGCACATGTGAAAAAACTCTTTAAACCTATCCTTGAGAAGGACATGTTATATTTCTAAAAAAAATAATTCATTTAACTGCACTACCTATATGTTTATATATATATATTTTTTTTTTTTTTCGCTGTGGTTTAAATTGTAAATATAAATAATTCACATATTATTTAATATTTATCTTACAGAAAAGTTTGTCTTTAAAATAAACATGATATAAATCAGTCACTTGGTGTTTCTTGTACGTTTTCTCTATTCTCTCAAATCTTTTGTGATTTTAATTCTAATTAGCATTTTTCTTTGCTTTCTTAGCCTTTCTTCGGATCCTTTCGGTTCACCAAAATTGGTTAAAAAAATAAACATTATCAGAAAAATGTACTATGATTTTTAACCCACCCATGCTTTGTGGAAATTTAAACCAATTGTTATTAAATTCTTGATTTAATTGATTTAATAATAATTTGAACTCCTTTATTATCAAAGACACTTTCTGAATTGTCGGAAAAGTTTCGTCTGAAAAACGCGCAGAGTCGAAGATATAAACTTGAAAATTAACCCGAAAATTTTACAAAAATCTTCACTCGCCACACTCAACAAATGAACTAAAATGAGTTTCCCTATCGGTTTACGTCACAGGAAAAATGATAATGTATCCCTATTCAGTAGCAAATAATTAAAAATTCGTTGAGTAATAAGCCCCTAATGTCACTCTAGAGGGTGGCCACCCTGACCCGATGACTTTTTCGAAACCTATTCACTTTTAATCGAATTTCACGAATTCTTGATACAACTTTAATTTTCCAGAAGTTAAATGGCGTCAATTGCTTACATTCTCGGTTATTTTACTTACTTAATGCCGCTCAGATATCAGAAGACTAGTGTTTAATAAGTAATTCCTCAACTAAGTATTATCATATGTCTTGACGGTTTATGGATCATAATATTTGGATACTCTGAATTGGACATCAAGACATCGAGAAATTACTCCAATTACCCGAAATATATATTTATATATATTTATTTATTTCCTTAAGTCACCAGTGAATTTGAATTGTTTGACCTCAAACTTTTTAAAAGAAAAAGTTTTTTTTTAATCTGGGAGAAAAATGCTTTAATCCAACAGCTTTTTTTATGGTTGTTTTTAGACTTATGTCTACTTGATCTAAACTTAGCAGTAGTCTTGACAAAAACTTTTTTGCAGCTGGCACAAAATATAAAATAATTGCCAACTTAATGAAAAAAAAATATATATATACACAGCCTAAACACAAGCTAAGTCCCTTGTGCAATAGTTTTTTTTTTTTTTTTTTTTTTTTTTTTTATATATATCCTCCTGGATATAAAAATTAACTGAAAAAAATCTAGAATATGATTGATGATATATAAATATATTGCTGATATTACCGATAGCAACAATTAATCACTCTGCGTACGCACCTTGAGCGACGCACGAGTAATGAAAGACTTGGCGCAGTGCGTGCAGACATGCGTGCCAGCGGCGCGTGGTTCGTGCTGCTTCTGGTGCGTCGACCAATGGCCACGTTGCGTGAACTCCTTGCCGCACTCCTCGCAGCGGTAGGGCTTTTCGCCACTGGAAACAGATTTCTGTGAGACAATTTATAACTTGCGTCCTTCGTTTTGAATTAGATTAATCTTTAGCGCTACCAACATTTAATACTAAAGGTCTCAGGTCTTCCTAACGTAGGAGTAAAATGGGGCTCACAATTTTTTTTAAGTCCACAGCAACGAAACAAATGAATTGCTGTGCAATTTTGTTTCTACTCCTCCATTCTCCTTACAGGTATTTTATGAAATATTTGTTTTTTATGAATACTAAAAAAAAAACAGTGTTACGGTTACTACCAGGCTAGAAATACAATGTTTAAAAAACTGTATCTTCTAAAAGTGAATGGTCCAAAAAAGCCTGTAAAAATAACGTTTTGGTTAAAGGGCTCTTTTCTGCTGCAGAAAGTGTGGTGACGTACAGGAGGCGGCTCAAATTTCGTAATGACCGCCCTCCCTCTCATATATATATATAGCATACAAAGAGTGCAATCTATGGGTCATGCCGGAAAAAATGTGATAATTTTGGAAAAAAATATCAGTCCACCCAAAAACCTACCTGTGGATTCTCTGGTGCTGTACCAACAATTGCCTCCTCGCAAAGTGTTTCCCGCAGTCGTCGCAACCGTGGACTTTAACGGCGACGTCGGCCAAGAGCGCCTGCGTTAAAATACTACACGACGCCTCGGCGTCGCCCTTCTTCTCAGCCGTGACGACGCCGACGTCCAGCGTCTCGACGTCGACCAGCGACATCGACGCTTGAGGAACGTCCAATTTCTGGTTAGGTTGTGGAGGTGGTGGTAGCATGGAAAAGTTGAGTGGTGTTTCGAGGCTCGTGTTCACTTTTGTCCTGTTGCTGTCTTCAAGGATTTTATTCAGTATGTTGATTCTGTCAAACGGCTGTAGCGAAGTTTTCAACAGGGTTGTTTTCGAAGCGATTTCGGTTGTTTTGAAAGCTTGATTGGGAACATTTTGCTGCGATTTTGTTGTGGTTGAGCATTGTTTCAGCTGAAGGCGATGTTGGTGTGACTTTTCAATAAATAACTGTTTTCTTTCTGGCGATTCTACGTTGACAGAACGCACTTCGGGAGTTTCGATGCAAAGACGTTTCGTGATTTCATTGTGAGCAGAGTTCCAAGAACGACTTTGCTCTGAAACGATCCTCCGTCCGATATCGTCTGATCGTTTCAAACTCTCCAGACCCTGTCTTGTCTTTTCTCGGACGTCCAGTGAATTCGAACAACCGTTAACTCGAATCTCTTCGCGATAACGCAGTATTCTCTCATAAATATCGTTGTTCCTGCTAGCGATGGCTTCGCCCTGGATAGGCCCATCCCGTCCTCTGGCAAAATCTCTCGGAACAACCGCGAATTTGTCAGGGGTCGCCTCTTCAATGATCTGCACATCATCGTCCTTCTCAGGGGACTTCCTAGCCAACAGCTGACGCCTTGACGACAAATCTTTCACACCATCGCTGATCACCGTCTCAGGAAAACTCTGTTCACTCGCCATTTTAACACTGTTGATGAAAAGCCTGTCATTTTCCTTCATGGTCAAGTCAAGTAAGCCAAAGAGTGGATTTTTCTCTGAGTCTTCTTCTTCGGCAGGTATCTCGACGGGACGCCAATGTTTCAGCGGCGTCGTCCTTGTAGACGCAGGCGGCCAATTCGGCGGCGCCGACGCCATTTCGGAAGCGGGGACGTCGACGACGTCGTCCCTGGACGTTTGTTTGTGCATTCTGACGTTGTCTTGACTGGTCCGTTGTATGGGCATTAGGGAGGGCAACGGTTTAACACGCGCCAACCCTCGCGGTCGGTCGCTTGACATCCGTCGCTTTTGTCCGACGTGTACCTTGGATATCGACATTCCGGGAAGATTGTTTAAGATCTCGGTCACGTTGATGTCGTCGATATCAGCGCCCTGATGAAGACGGCTATCGGCCATTTGTTTTCTTTCGTTGATTTCGAATTTTAATTTCGCTTCTTGTTCGAATTTGGACATTTTTTCTTCGACGAATTCGCGCGCACGCTCGATGCTCTTCATGAAGTAGACTTTTGGCAAATTGGCGCAGTTTTTTAAATACGTTTCCGCTTCTAGTTCTAGTTTTAAAAGCTTGTATTTGTATTCTTCTTCTCCGGCGAAACCTAGATTCAGGTCGCGGTGGTTGGTGGTTTGTCGTGCTGGTTTGCCCTTGATTGGGTTGAGTATCTCGATGTCCAGAAGGGAAGCTAGGCTCAGGAAGCTATTGAACCGACTTTTGCTGACGGACACCTTTCCCGTGTAGATGAAGAGCAAAATGGCGGCCATATCTTCGTGGTGGACGTCGTCCAGGATTATAGTGACGTGGTCGTCGAGGGGATGCGACAGCAGGAGTTTCTGTGGACAATGAGTTGAGTGTGTAAAGATTTACATCGCTCAATTGCTTTGACTTGATATGAAGTTACTTTACTAAGAATTGTCATTATTTTATTCTGTGGGGGAATTATTCAACAAGTTGTATCAGTTGACAGTTGTCATTTTGTATTCCTGGATTTATATTAATTATAATAAATTATTGATATGTGATATATTTTGTTTTACTTTACTGATAAGGTGAGAGACCATATATTACAATATCTAGTTATAAAATATAAAATATAAAATTCTTTTGAACCTTACCATTTCGAAAAAATAAAGACGTTGGTATAATAATTATTATTTCTCTCTTATCTTTTAACAATGTCGCCCTAGTTTCATAATTAGCTTATGACAAAAACTTGCCAAGAAAATCAAATAAACCCCAGTTTCTAATGGTTACAAAAAAAAATTCAAAAATATTTTTAAAAACTTATATAAACTGAAACATTCGATACCATCGCCTCCAAGATTTACCAAACGTCTCAAGAGCTTCCCAAGAGTGTCAAGTCATCGGTCAGTCACTATTGAGGACGGTCTTAATCTAACGCTATATAATTTCAGATAGCAATCATTGTCATGAGAATATTTGCAAGAATTTATCCAACCTAATTACCCAATAAAGTTTTCATCAACCCCTCAAAAACAGAAAATAAGAATTACAAAACTTACGATTTCGATTAATATTTCGTAAATCATAGTTTGGCACGTGCTTTAATTTTGGTGCCATACAGTTTCCTCTCGTTTCTATGCTGTTTTTTAACCTTTAAAGACCAACTCTTGACCTAAAGCCACGCCTGTAATTGAAACCAATTAAATTAACGATCAAAATAATTGTTTCAAGGCATGATATGTCATCATGAAAACGACAAAAAAAACGTTGCGAATTTCGATCACGATAAAAAAAAAACGTATCAATCAAACGAGAATTTGAAAACTGGATCCATAAAATTTCCAACTGTCACAACATCACAAACCAACCGGTCCTGACAAGGAGGTTATTCTTTTTTTTTTTCATTGAGTCACAGTTGCTCTTAAGATGATTAGCATTCACAATGTGTTACAGATACTTGAGTTGATAAGAGGATGCTGATGCTGCTATTTTTTTTCAAGATAAGAGGACCTATTGTATGTTCTTTTCATTCTGTGAGCCTCGAAATGACATAAGCATATATTTTTGAGTTGTGGTGGCGTTTAACTTGAAGAAAGAATCTGTTTAGAGTGTTAAGATTGAGTCGACAATGAAATAGTACTTGTCATTGTCAATTATGTCACGAGTGATATAGGCTGTTAATATAATTATTTTCGGTGTTGTCCTGAAAGTTATTTGTCGATCTATAGTTGAGTCCGTGAGAGAAGGTACATTATAACATTCGTTTCCAATAGATCTGATGGTAGAAATGATTTTAGAAGGCTGGAAAATGGTGTCTTCTCTCGAGAGATAATCAGTAGATTTTGTGTACCCTTGATGAAAGGTTAACTGGTTTAGGGGGTTCCTCCTACAATAATCGAGCCTTTATTTTGACAATAGATATTATAACTAGCAGTACCCGATGCCTAACGGCACCTGTTGTTCTTATCCCTAGTGGTTTTATTTTAGTATTAGTATTGTCTTTGTACTTGGATTAACAATTACAAAAAGCTCACTACTGTTTTTCTAGTACCCTATGCCCATAGGGCATATGCCGATAGGATAGATCATGACAAAAATATATGGGCCTAGGCCAAAATCTAGTCCCTAAGCCCTGGGACCGAACTGAGACTTTACACTTAATGTAGCCTCTACGCATACATTTAAGAAACTTTTATGGGACAACAAAATAAAGTACTGAGAAAATGTCAAGAAAACAAAGTATTATGCCCTTACGACTTGATATACCATACCTTACCTGATTTCCGCCAGTACCTTCAACGATGATGGCTAACCAGCAGCATTGCTTATAAGGACACAACCATTTGGTGTGCTTTTTGGACAGAAAGGACAAATATTTTTGGTTTGGTTTCAGTGACGAAGGTTTTTTTTTGAAGATTAAACAAAAAAAAATGTACCTATTAATTATTGTAATTTTTATTTGCCAATATTATGATCATTCTTACAAATATAAGAAATATTCACATGGTTACGACGATTTGCGTTAAAAACATTGACCATTTGAAAGCAACAGTCAATGCAGAACTGCCATGTCGCAGTATCGCCACTGTTCATTCGTAATTGAAAGTAATCTCCGCAATGGTGCCATAAAGAAGTTCCTTCTCCACGATTGGCAGGGGGAGGGGGTCTAAAACAAAATAAAAAAGACGGCAAGAGAGAGGCACCATTCTTGGAGAAAAAAAAAGTTTCTAAATGTATTCAAGCTGTTAATTGAGAGAATTTTAAAAATAATTGTTATGCCGGGGCCCCCATCCCGCCCCGGCAGCATGGCGATCGTCGCACACTACATCGCCTCTGCCTTACACTATCAAAGATTGTGCAGCCCGTTGCAAGCAACAGGAATCTCTGATGTGCGGACATGCAAGGATACATGCAAGGATCTGTGTCGGATAGGTAGGATGCATTGTTCAGTTTTTAGACTGGTGCAATGCTATCATGCTTGGTAGTTAGTTGGTTTGGCATTCCAAGATGGAATCGAGAAGAGAGATGCAAGGATACATGCAAGGATCAACTGTGTCGGATAGGTAGGATGCATTGTTCAGTTTTTAGACTGGTGCAATGCTATCATGCTTGGTAGTTAGTTGGTTTGGCATTCCAAGATGGAATCGAGAAGAGAGATGCAAGGATTCATGCAAGGATCAACTGTGTCGGATAGGTAGGATGCATTGTTCAGTTTTTAGACTGGTGCAATGCTATCATGCTTGGTGGTTAGTTGGTTTGACATTCCAAGATGGAATCAAGAAAAGAGAAACATGCAGTAAAAAGACCGACACGAAAGTAAGATTGTGACCTTAAAAAAATTGCAAACATGCAGATAGAAAACAGTAGGTTGCATAACTATTAACTACTTACTTACCAACTACTACTACTACTTACTACTTAGTAACTACTTTACTAAATCTATGATTTTTTTTTTGTTTTTTTGTTTTTTTGAACATGCATGACATGCAGATGGAAAACAGCAGGTTGCATAACTATAAACTACTTGCTTACCAACTACTACTACTAACTACTTAGTAACTACTTTACTAAATCTATGATTTTTTTTTTATTTTTTTTTTTTGAACATGCATGACATGCAGATGGAAAACAGCAGGTTGCATAACTATTAACTACTTACTTACCAACTACTACTACTACTACTTACTACTTAGTAACTACTTTACTAAATCTATGATTTTTTTTTTATTTTTTTTTTTTGAACATGCATGACATGCAGATGGAAAACAGCAGGTTGCATAACTATTAACTACTTACTTACCAACTACTACTACTTACTACTTAGTAACTACTTTACTAAATCTATGATTTTTTTTTTGTTTTTTTGTTTTTTTGAACATGCATGACATGCAGATGGAAAACAACAGGTTGCATAACTATTAACTACTTACTAACCAACTACTACTACTTACTACTTAGTAACTACTTTACTAAATCTATGATTTTTTTTTTGTTTTTTTGTTTTTTTGAACATGCATTTTTTGTAAAACAGCAGGCTGCATTTCTAATACTATTAGTTAGAAGTAACTACTTTACTAAATGTATGTACAATATAATCTATCAATTAATGTACATGCATAATTGTCTAGCTCTGGGAGGAGCAGTTCCGTTAGAGTGTCCACATGCGAGCGCAATGGTCGTGAAGTTAAAGGGCTATGCGGCGTCCGGTGCTTTATACCTGCAGCAGAAAAGCGTGTCAGCATGGTGAAATATATGGGAATTGGGTTGCTACCTGCCGTGCTAGTCACGGTTCCTGGTCTGCCCTACCTAGCCTTACTGAATTTAAATTTATCTAGGAAATGTTACCGCTATTGCAAATGTAAGGGATAGTACAATGATAGGATTTAGGAGGAGGAGGCGTCCATTGGAACTTCTTCATCCGCATCCGATACAGCGAGTTGACTAAGCGACTGCTCAAGGGCCTGCTGGTCAGCCTCTTGATAGCCACTACGCGAGGAAGGATCCGCTGCCTGGTGGTCCGGCGCATGAATCTCGAGCACCTCCTGGTACACGATGTTCTTGGTGAAGGTGGTGTTGCTCGAGACGATCAACTTGCCCTGCGCCTCGTTACCGGCGACTGCCACGAAGATCGAGTCCAAAGAGCGAGCCCGAGAAAGCGCCACGTATAGCTGACCGTGTCCGAATACTGGTTTTTCTAAATGAATTCCCACCCTCTTTAAAGATTGACCCTGGGCTTTATTGATGGTCATGGCGAATGCCAGACGGATCGGAAACTGGCGCCTTGTCATCGTAAAGGGCATGCCAATGTCCGAGGGAGTTAGGTTGACTCTACATAGGAAAGTGCGTCGTCCCGCACAGCGCCCTCCGATGATCCTGCAGTCGATCACGTGCTCGTGGAGTGCAACAACGCTGAGTCGAGTCTTATTGCATAGGCCGGCTCTCACGTCGACGTTCCTCATGAGCATCACGATTGCATGAACTTTCAGACGAAGCTTGTGCGGTGGCATCCCGGATGGCGTTAATGAATTTAGATATTCTACGGGATAATCGGTAGCCAAAACGTCGCCATCTTCGCCTTCACTGACATCGACAGTGTCGGCGCTGCAGTATTCGAACACGTCACCTTCGAGGCGCTCAAGAACGTTGTCATTGATGTTCAAAGACTCCACGTTCTTCGGGCAGAGGATGGCATGGTCTTGCATCACGGCCATCTCGGCAGCACTAATGCTCGTGCCGAAGACGGCGTCAATGACGCAGTCCACGACGCATTGGACAGGTAATGCGATGGTGTCATCCGGGAGGTGGCAGTCATTCAAAATCTCGCCGTTTCCGACACGCAAGAGCCACTCGACGAACTCTACTTCGCCTGGGTTGGCGCGCATGTTCGCGCGCAGCTCGAGGGTGCGGAACAACGACCAAAGCTCGCCACGCTTAATGCATTGCTCGACAATGGTCGTTCGGTTGCCATTTCGAACGACTGGGAGGCACTGCCTAAAATCCCCGCCGATAACGATCACCTTTCCGCCGAACGGACGCTCATCGTTGGTCACGTCTCTTAGCGTCCGCTCGATCACGTTCAGGGCCAGCAGAGGCGCCATGGGTCCTTCATCCAAGATGATGACCTTGGCCGCCCTCAGCGAAGCGCCCTCGGCGGAGTTGGGCTTCACGCCAGACGTGCTGTTTTCCACAATCGGAACAGGCAATCGAAATCGCGAGTGGCAGGTCCTCCCTCCCTTCAGTAACGTCGCCGCAATGCCCGTCCACGCGACGGCCACGGCTCGCTCGCCTCGGGCTCGCAGCGTGCTGATGAGGGTGTTGTATAGGAAGGTCTTCCCGCTGCCGCCCGGGCCGTCCAGGTAGAAGCACCTCTGCTCGGCGTTCGGGTCGTCGATTGCTGCCATCACCGCGTCGAATGCCACGCGCTGCCTGCCGTTGAGCTTCACCAAGTTCTCCTCGGCCTCTTCCCTTTCGGCGGTCTGGTCGAACTGCTCGTCGACAGCAACGATGACTGGCACTCGAGGCGCCGGCAAACCGATTTCGGCGTTGGTCAGGCGGTGTAGGGCAAGGACGGACTGGATGGAATTCAGGGCCAACTGTTCTGCCTCGATGGGGTCGTGTTCTCGGGCGAAATCTTCGCAGAAATCGCCCTTGAAACGCTCCCATAGAGACAGCGGGTCAAGAGGCTGACAGAACGCGCAAATGATAGCAAACAGCTGACGAAGTTCGTTTGGCATCTTTATAGCAACCGCCTCCTGCAGACATTTCTGCCACTCGTCGTCGTCCATTAGCAGGTTGCGTGCGATGGCAGCTTCCTTGAAGGTAGCGTAAACCCTACCCTGGAACGTGCGCACGTCCTCGAATGAGGTGGCGCCGGCGACGTGTAGCAAAAGGAGACGAAGATGGTATCGCTCGATCTGCCGGGGCGTCACGGAGTACATTCGGCTGATGATTGAGCCGGCACCTCGCTTTCGTGGCTTCCACGCTTTGCCCTCGAAACGGAAGTGGTACGGGATGTCGATGTACTTGTACTGCCGTGCCGCCGGGTTGCTACTATTCAGCGCAAACCATGCCGTCAGCGTAGTCAGCGCAGCCCTGCCGCGTTCTGCTGCGGCTTCCTCGTCTCCAGGACGGAACGTGACCATGTGGTCACCCTCGAGGTGGATCGCCAAACGGATGATAGTGTGCGACTTTTCGTGCATTTCAAATCCGAAAATTCTCCACGCAGCCTCTTGGGGACTCACGTAGCGAGAGTCGATGAACTGTGAGACCTCGTCCCACACCAACTCTTGCTGGGCACCGTGCGCTGGACGTGGCTCATGATCGCCCTCCGCGGGGTCAGAGACGCGGAGCTGGACCCTGGCACAGTCGTGACCTTTGTACACGTACTTGCACAGGTACTTGACCGTCTTCGCGGATCCACAGTGCTCGATGTTCAGGTGGCAGTCAAACTTGGAGCTTAAGTACTTGTTGTAAGGCACTACGTCTCGGTTGTCGACCACTCTTCCTGAGATGGAATGCGTCTGCCCGCTCTCTCGACGGCGATAGACGGTGAAACCCCCCTCGTTGACCACAGTCACATCTGTGAACGACTTGGGGAACTTCTTCTTACACTTTCCGTCCTCCATGCACACAGAGGACATGTTCCGAGCGCCGCACGGGCCGTGGATCATCGACGACACGATGACCTTGTGCAGTCTCTCCTCGGTCACCGGATCGGGCAACTCGGCACAGATAAGTGCGTCTACCTCCTCGGGAGTGCGGATCTTGTCCTCGTCGCGAAGGATTACCAGGATGTGAGCGTGAGGGAGTCCACGTTTTTGGAACTCGATCACGTGGAAGTGAGCCATGGGAACGCCCAGCACGTGCCTCTTGGTGAGATCAGACATGAGCTCCTTGAGTTTAAGTTGGAATACTCGCGCGGTGAGATCGGGTCGGTCTTCTGCCCTTTCGTACGCCGCTAGGCTCGTCTGAATCTCAGGCCACTTCGGATTACACGTCATAGTAAGGAAAAGATCGGGTTTTCCAAACTTGGTGACGATACTCATAGCGTCTTGATATAGCTGCTGGCAATGCCTGGGGCTTCCGATGAAACTGGAAGGCAGAATCACCATCTTCCCGACATTGCAGCCCTGCCGCTCAGCACGGTTCGCCAAGTGGTCCATGAGCCCACTGTAGAGTTCGGCGCGCAGCGTTTTCTGGTTCCTGATGACGAACTCAAGGCGATTGCCCTCAACCTTGATATAGACGTCTACCATAAACTGCTGCGTCAGCTTGCCGGCGTGCAGCACTGGATGGAAGGCGCCGACACGCTCGTGGAGTCGATGGCTATAAAACTCCATTAGAGTGACGACGCTGTGCTTAGATTGCCTGGTGTGCGGCATACCTCGTTGCCAGCCGGGTTCTCCACGTGGGAACAACAGCACGTAGCTGAGCGGATCCGTGTTGGGCGACAGGACAGACAGCTGCTCAATAAATCCGCCACGAGTATGGATACGAATATCACGTCCTAGAGGAGGCATGCCACCGTCAACGCTCTGATAAACAACGGCCACCTCGTGGGCCGTAGGATTTTCGTACAGCCGCCGTCGGTCATCCACGAAACGCAGTTCGGCCATGACCTCGGGTCGCCCCTCGGCAGCTGCACGGATCCTGTCGTCGGCCTCCACCTGACCTAACGTTTTAAGCCCTTGGGCAAAAGGATTTATTTCGCGAACCAGCGCGTCCAGCTCATGAAGCAGGTTGGGTAGCAGATTAGCATTCTGGCGCCTGTCCATTCGATGCGTCTTCGCTTGTTCCGCGTCAAGAAAGTACAGGTGCGAATAGAGGGGCTTCTGCACCGCCTGCCCCATATGGCCGATCCTATGCTGGATGTTGCCATGGACACGAAAACAGTATGTGCCACGGCCCTGGGGGATGTCCGTCTTAACTCCGACTGAAGCGAAGGAGAGCGAACTGTTGTACGACCGGATGTTTTTGCGGAAGTTCTTAGACTCGCAATGATCTCCGGTCAGCAACGCATGCATTAAATCGGGATACGCGAGGAGAGGCTCGAGGATTACGTTGCCCGAGTGACAACAGAGTTTGTAAATTTTGTCAGAAGGACGCTCTCCTGCGAAGTACAGAGCGCCGCACACCCTGCATACTTCGTCCATTCTGCCGCAGTGAAAAAGGGCGACGTCAGCGACGTCTTGCCGTGCAGCCTCCAAGTGGAAAGGATGAAGGTTCACTGGAGCAAGATCAGGTTCGAACTGATCGTCTGCCACGTCAATAGCCTCGACCGCGACTCGCTGGCTTTGCTCTAGTTCAGCCTCTTGGGCGCGTTGAGACGCCTCCTCCTCAGCGCGCTGAGAGACTTCCACTTCGAACGCCGCGAGCTTATCCCTGGTCTCTATATTTCGACGCTGCTGAGATCGCTCCCGCGCGGCGACTAATCGGCTCTCGCGCGCCTCTGTAGTCTCATGCTGCCTTTCACACTGCGTTTGAACTGCCTTCTGGCTTAATCGCTGAAGGCGCTGTTCCTCAGCTTCGTCGCTCATGCGGCGACGCTTGAACTCTGCCATAAGGGCTAGTCGCTGAAGGCGCTGTTCGTCAGCTTCGTTACTCAAGCGGCGACGCTTTGACTCTGCCATAAGGGCTAGTCGCTGAAGGCGCTGTTCGTCAGCTTCGTCACTCAAGCGGCAACGCTTTGACTCTGCCTTAAGGGCTAGTCGCTGAAGGCGCTGTTCTTCCGTACATTTTGCCAAGCGGAGGCGCTCAGACTCGGCCTTTTTAGCAAGAAGCTGTAGGCGTCGTCCCTCAGAAGCTTCGTCTAGTCGTCGACGCTTCGACTCGGCAACCTGAGCCAGACGCAGAAGACGCTGGGCCTCATCCTCAGCCTTTCTGCGCTGGCGAGCATTTCTAGCTTTTTCCGCTAGTCGGGCACTCCGTTCGTTTGCTGCTACTTGCACGTTCTTATCCTCTTGGAGCTGGCCAACTGAATTTTCCAGGATCTGAGTCTGGTCAAGGGATGGGAGTATAGACGGCAAATTGTCGGAAAAGGAATGCATATAGCGGCTTGTAGAGGGTTGATCATAAAAAGCTGGAAGAGAAGCGGGGGCGGCCTGTTCTAATAATGAATCATGCTTTAAGACACTCACCGGGGCTTCTCTAAGAACAGCGGAAAGAAAAGGACGCTGCTCGTCGAGCGTCGACGTCGACGGGCTTGCAGTCGCCTGATGGTCGGCGTGCTCGGCCGTCTCTCTCGTCCTCGCTCTCTCGTCAGCAGCAGCCCTTTTCCTCGCCGCCGCGCTCTCCGCTCTTGCCGTTGCACCTTTCCCGCCCTTCCGAGACGTCAGATTTACACGCTTCTTAGGTGGCATCTGTGTAAAGAAAGCGAGGCTTTAGTAATGCCTAGCGTAGCCGAGCTGACGCGGGAATGGCTGAGCACGAACCGACCGCCATGTTCAATAAAAATGACCTCACGCAAATATCATGCCAGGCTAAATGTATGCTTTAATATGCACAACAATCACTTCAGTTTCTTTACAAAGAAATATGCTAATTTGCTTCGAATGCGAGCTTGGACGCCATGTTGAACACACTTCTAATTGTTGGAACGGTGGGCATGGGAGGATTGGGGAGGGGGATGAGAATCGCGTCGAGCGATTGCATCATGTTACGTAAAAATGACGTCATGGAAATATCCACAAGACGGGCAAAATGTATGCTTTCCAGTCTTGATGATGAACGATAATTTTAATAATTAAGAAGCTAAACGCTATAAAATCACTATAAATAATTGAATCACTTGATGATATCAGTGGTTGACTATTACTGGATATTGTGACATGCAAATTAAATCTGAAATAAGATTACCTTGAATAGCGACGAAATTCTTCCCCACAAGAGTGTTTCGCCGTGTAGGTAATCCGCACTCTCATGCTAGACTAACTGCTTTAGCAAATGGCGGTTGGCGAGCTTTGGGAGTGTGACTAATTGCCGAGCGTGGATGCCGATCAAAAAGCGGTAACCAACAACCCGCTACGTAAAATGACGTCACGCAAATTCAAACTTGAACACCACGCGCGACGATTTAAATTACGTGCCATAAGAAGCTGTCGATGCTACACGCTGTAAATGAATGAAGCCAGAAGTCAAATTATTGTGGTCAGTGATCATAATAATGTGTCTTAAGAGGTTAACTAATTAATTACGCGTTAAATCACTACTAAATTTATCTGAAAACTCATTAAAGAAACACAATTGAACACAAAATATGCACCTGTGCCTTTTTAAAGCCTTTTATGGGACCACCACCCAAAGAACTAAGAAAATGAATAAGAAAATATAGTTTTTGGCCCTTTCGATTTAAATAAGAATTTTGCCTCTTCACCAGTAGCTACCCTATGCTCTGCGGGCATGCCCGATGGCCAGATCATTACTCAAATATGGCCCTAGTCCATTACCTAGGTCTTCAGACCTGGGATATATTTCTTTTTAAAATATATCTTTTAATGTACATTCAGAAGGCATTATTAAAGCCCATTGCCCAAAAGATGTAAAGATACAAACTGCTGATTTAAAATAATCTGGATAGAGCATAGGATCCAGCCAGCTGATCTCAAATAACATGGATAGAGCATAGGATCCAGCCAGCTGATCTCAAATATCCTGGATAGAGCATAGGATCCAGCCAGCTGATCTCAAATAACCTGGATAGAGCATAGGATCCAGCCAGCTGATCTCAAATAACATGGATAGAGCATTGGATCCAGCCAGCTGATCTCAAATAACCTGAATAGAACATAGGATCCACCCAGCTGATCTCAAATAACCTGAAAAGAGCATAGAATCCAGTCAGCTGATCTCAAATAACCTGGATAGAGCATAGGATCCAGCCAGCTGATCTCAAATAACATGAATAGAGCTCTAGATATAAAACCTGTAAAATCCGTATTCCATGCTGAGGTTGCTAGCAATAGAAATTAAACCCACAGGTGATTTGCATTAAAGTCAGATTGCTATGCTTTGTTATTCTATGCTATGCTATGCTATGCTATGTTATGTTATGCTATGCTTTGCTATGCTATGCTTTGCTTTGCTTTGCTATGCTTTGCTATGCTATGCTATGCTTTGCTTTGCTATGCTATGCTATGCTATGCTTTGTTATTCTATGCTATGCCATGCTATGCTATGTTATGTTATGCTATGCTTTGCTATGCTTTGCTATGCTATGCTTTGCTATGCTTTGCTATGCTATGCTATGCTTTGATAAGCTATGCTATGCTATTCTATGCTATGCTTTGCTATGCTTTGCTATGCAATGCTTTGCTATGCTTTGCTATGCAATGCTTTGCTATGCTTTGCTATGCTTTGCTATGCTATGCTATGCTTTGCTATGCTATGCTATGCTATGCTATGCTATGCTATGCTATGCTATGCTATGCTTTGCTATGCTTTGCTATGCTTTGATAAGCTATGCTTTGCTATTCTATGCTATGCTTTGCTATGCTTTGCTATGCTTTGCTATGCTATGCTTTGCTATGCTTTGCTATGCTATGCTTTGCTATGCTTTGCTATGCTATGCTTTGCTATGCTTTGCTATGCTTTGCTATGCTATGCTTTGCTATGCTTTGCTATGCTATGCTTTGCTATGCTATGCTATGCTATGCTATGTTATGTTATGCTATGCTTTGCTTTTCTATGCTATGCTATGCTATGCTATGCTATGCTATGATATGCTCTGCTATGCTATGCTTTGATAGGCTATGCTATGCTTTGCTTTGCTTTGCTATGCTATGCTATGCTATGCTTTGCTATGCTATGCTTTGATAAGCTATGCTATGCTTTGCTATTCTATGCTTTGCTATGCTATGCTTTGCTATGCTATGCTATGCTTTGCTATGATATGCTTTGCTATGCAATGCTATGCTATGCTATGCTATGCTATGCTTTGCAATGCTATGCTATGCTTTGCTATGCTATGCTATGCTATGCTTTGCTATGCTTTGCTATGCTATGCTATGCTATGCTTTGCTATGCTATGCTATGCTATGCTTTGCTATGCTATGCTATGCTATGCTTTGCTATGCTATGCTATGCTTTGCTATGCTATGCTATGCTTTGCTGTGCTATGCTATGCCAAATGTTCAGGACAGCCTTTAAAATTGCCAAAGAAATTGTGAATGCATTGTTTTTCGCATTCAAAACAATTAATAGGTACCTTGATATAGGTACCAATTACGTATTTGCGCGGTAAAAAAAAAAATTTAAATAAAAATGTTCTCACTATACACTTTGCGTATGAAAACCTGTTGCTAATTCACGGCAGTCTTGAAAATTATAATTTTTTTCACGGCTTCTTACGTCGATGCAAAAGAATTGTCACCTGTTTTTGCGATCTGTCACTCAAAATCAAGATTTGTCGGAATAATCTCTAAAAAACATGTTTAGTATAGTTTGGTTGTTAAGAAATCCATATTCCATGCTTAGGTTGCTAGCAATGGAAAGTTAACCCACAGGTGATTTGCATAAAAGTCGGAAATATCATTTCCGTTTGAAATTGGTGGTGGAATCTTGTCTAGGTTGGGGTTGAATAGTATGCGTCGTATTTGAACAATTTCGGCTTAAATCGGCAAGATGTTTATACCTTTATGAAACACAATTAAACTAAAGAAATTCAATTGAACACAAAATGTGCAATAAAAATACAATTTTTACGCCTGTAAAGAGTCAAACTTTTTCCTTACCTACCTGTTTCATATGAAGTGGCATTTGGAATCCTGTCAAATCGCCGTATGACATCAACTCACCTTAAAAATGTCGCGTTTCATATCATGCTTCGAAATCATGTACAAATTATAACCATTTCCTGTCGTTTTTGACCGATTTTCGCCAAAAACAAAGGGGTTTTAGTAGATAGTTTGACATTTCAACCCATTTTGACATTTAATTTGGCCTGATAATCCACTGCTGAGAAGATACATTCACGATTTCGTACACCTTGCTGTGGTGTCAAAATAGCAAACAATTGATTAAAGCTGTCAGTGTATTAGCAAAATTAATTCTTTTTCACGTAAAACGATCGCAATTGAATGTGTTTTCGCTCAATTACATCAACAACTTTATTACGAATGCATGAAAAATCACCGCAAAGCTCGAGGCTAGAAAAACTTGAGTATTAAAATAGTTATAAAATCGAGCTGCATCGCCTGGCTCTGAGATATCTTGCCGTCATATTTAGCAACTTTTCACCATGAAAACGATTTTTAATCGCTGTGAAAATGTCGCACGCCAATGTAAAAGTTAATTCTGAAAAATTCTAGCCCATTTTCGTACGTTTTGAGTCGAATTTCGCAATTTCTATAAACAGTAGAGCGGCCGGTCACATCCCAGCCACCTACCTACCCACAAACTAAAAAGTTGAACATCACAATTTTAAAGCTTTTATATAAGGTTAATTATAAATATATTCGGTATAAAATGATTGATAACTAATTGTAACTGGCTGCAAGCACGAACTGATCGAGTTTTCCCAGTTTTAAAAATAATTTTTAATTTTTTGCACAATTAAGTGTCGCATTCAGCTGTGTGCTTATGTCATGTTTGTGTTTTTTGTCTTTTTTTAACGTTCTTTTCCTTATTATTTATTGCCATTGTTCACTTAATCTACCAAATGCTGTGGTTTTCTATAAAAATATTGTGCTTAGAGATTGATAAAGCACTTATTTTTAAGGGAAAATATTACTCTAATATTCAGATTATTAGAGTCTGGCTCTCCATGTAAATAAAAATAGTGTTTTGATAGAAAAAAAATAAAAAAAAAGGGAGAAATCATCGTCAATGATTTTAAACAAAAATTTGAAAAATGAAAAGGGTTTTTTTTTATTTAATTTTTTTTAGTTTCTAGTCTTTTTAATTTGAGCTGGAGAATCTATCAAGTAGACATGAGCCTTTGGACATGAGTCTAAAAACCATCATATTGATTTGATCTTTTTTCGCCAAACAACTTAGAGCTGCATATCGTTTGTCTTACCAAAAATTGATAAATATATTTTTCAGAAAATATTTCTGCATTTATTATGTTGTTTAAACATTGAAAACTTTTATTCAGAAAATGTTAATTGTATTTCTACATTCGTAAAATAAATTAGAAAAAGTCCACATGATACCCAGGTATATGACTCGATCTTCTTAAACCGCAAGTTTCAAGTTGGGATGTATTTCCAATCTTCCACCTTGCCATTTTCCCACCAAAGAGGTTCACAAAAACCTTTTGAAAACTGGAAATTTAAATTAAAAAAAAATTAAGTTTTCCATTCTTGAGTTGTTTTCTCAATATTGGACATGCTCAAGAGCTGTCAAATGGCTACGTTTCCGGAGATATTCGAAATAATATCCAACTGTCCTTAAAAATATATTCATAACTGTTAAATCCCTGAATTTAAAGCTAATTATTTTATCTAAACTAATCATAAATAATATTTTATTTGATTTGACTCAGCTAAAAAGAAGTAACCTCATATAAATAAAAACTTACTGGGGAGTCACATTTCAAGTTCCGTGTATCTGATCCAGGTTTTATTTCCATTAGAACAACTCGCTGTTGTTAATGATGATATGAATTCAGTATCAGCCTTGATTTAACCAATTACATCGTTGATGTGCTCTTTGATCTTAAATTCGTGGGCTCGAAAACAAAGAGCGCTCTGTTAAAAGATAAATCCTAGTTGGCTTTTCCATGCCTCCACTTCAAACATCCTGCTAGAAAGTGAATTCCCTTACACCATGTCCTTCACAATTCGCAATTGTTCGCACAATCAAAGATCTAACGTGCTGTTTCCCAACAATGCTCACTTCGAGAATCAAACGATTCAAGATCCCAAAGGGAAAAAAAACAAATTGCACACAGAGGTGCAAAACTTTAACACCAACTTTTGGCGAAATCTTTTCAAGGCTAGCATATTTTCTTGCATTTCATTATGCAAAATTAGTTGATAGCTACGATTAGAATGGTTGGCTAACCGAGAGAGCAGGCACTGAACGCTTGGCTGATGCAGAATACTTGCTAAATTAGTTGTAATATTTTGATCAAATATATCTTTGCAACAACAAGCAACTACTTTAACCAGAAGATGTGGTTTCAAAACCTCAGAAGAATTATCTGCAGTCAGCTTATGCAGTGGGCTCCCGTCTCTCGAAATGGTCACTACGCAATAGTAACGTCGCGTTACTAACAAGATTACCATGAGGTTTTCAAAACTCTTCTATTTATAATCTGGGAGTTTTTTCCAACCACTAAAAAGTACCTAAAAAAAATTTGCCGTGGCTTCCACGTTCTTCGAAAAGCCAAGATGCAAATTCATTAACCCAGACATCCATCATCATTAGGTTCCTGATTACTTAAAAACAAACCTAACCTAACTTTCCTAATATCGCATATCGTAAGGACCGAAAAAACTTAAAAAAAAAAACTTAAGCATACACGATTTTAGAGTCAAGAACTATTTTTATAACAGATTCAGAATGCAATCGTCTGAAAACAAAATTTTTGTCGCCTTAGTGATAACCAGACAACCATGTTGTTTTATAAAACCACCTTTTTGCAGTCTGTAGTTTTTTTCCAATCACAAAAAACTATAAGAAATTTGCTAATTCCCTCTGCTTCTGTGTTCATTCACAACCAACCTTCTAAAGTGAATAGATAAATCCGTTCATCCATCATCGTCATGCGTCCTAATGACTTATGAACTAACCTAACCTAACTTTCTTAATAACGTATCACTCATCCAAACCGCCTACCATATTATTCTGTTATAGATTAATAACACATTTAATAACGAGATTAGTCTAAAATGCTCATAATAACAATAATAATAATTACTATTCAATTACTTTAATGTGAATCACTGTCAAAGACTGTATTTACACAAAGAACAAATTACTATTATTTAGTTGCAGACATGAAAACCTAGGGAATAATTGCTTGGCTGTGACGCAAACAGACCGTCGTTCCATTGAACTAATGCTTCGTTTACACGTTTTCTAGGATTTCTGTGACGCACTTTGCTAGAAGTGGTGTGCGGACTAAGCCCAGAATTACTTTAGTTATGCCGCTGTTTTACACGCGAAGAGTCGATTACCGAATGAGAGGTTTTAAGTATGATTTAAGGAGGTGTTGAGAATTCTGTTGGTTTAACTCAATGATTGACGGTTGTCTTATGGCACGCGTCTCATGTCTGTTTATTTTTTCCAAGAAAGATTTCCGCTGTTGTCTTTTGTTGTCGGGTAATTATAGATAAGTAATTAATTGAGATTAGTTTTACTAGTTCTAATGGTAATACGCTGTCTGCTCTCTCATAAAAAACATACACACACACAAGGTGTCTCATATCTGTAAGTTGATTAAGAAAATATTGGAAGATTATCTTTTTTTTTGCAGTGAGAGCGTAAAATTGTGCGCTATTTTGTCAATCTCTGTGTTCTTTTGAATTCGGTGTTTAATTTAAATATATTTATTCGCATCATTTGAATAGTATAAACACAGACAGCTGATTGAATAGAAAAAAAAGTTGTTACACCACAGGATAGGCTTCGCATGAGTAGCTAATGTTAGCAAGCAACTAGATATGTACTTAAATATATCATACTTATCGTGTAACAACATTTTTAAACTCTTGTTGTGACAATTTATGGCTTTTTGATTGACAGAAAACATGTTTTCAATCTACTTGATTTGGCACATTACATTGTTTGTTTTCTTGTATCATTTATCAAGTAATCGTTGCCGCGGGTAATGAATGTACAGAACCTCCGGGATTAGAATTTGATGGACCGCAAAAAGTCGAAAATAAAAATAATAACATAGTTTACAAGCAACCAAATTGGGTCATGATTTCATTTAAATTCAACTGTCTTTTAGTGGTTCTCCTAATAAGTTTCCTTTGAAGACGATGGAATGGCACTCGTCTCTAATACAGACCAAATTGTTATGTTTTTCTAAATTTTGGTTGTTTTTACCCAAATCCAACGGATGACAGATCTCCGTAACGTTTCTTTGTCACATTTGAAATACAAATGTTGTATTAAATGAATCTTGAAATACTCATCTTCAACTGTTAAGCTATGTGTATCTAATTGATTGATTATTGGGGTTTAACGGCACACTGTTTCGACAACGGGCTGTGCGGCACATGGTCTAATGGTTTAGGCGTCAGCCAAGTTTCTATAACTTTTATCTAGTTTATCTAACTTTTAAATATTCTTTTGAAATTTAAAAGGATATTTACGAAACCTGTCGGTTGTAAAGTGTAGCAGATACGTAAAATATTAGACGGAAGTATTTTGGATCTGTTTCGAGAAGGATGAGGAGGTAGCCCTTGGCCCCAAGAGCAAAATATTTAATCGATTTCATGCCAAAACACTTTCTACTGTACAATATCGCCGAAAAACAAGTTGCGAAACCGTTTTGATAGTTTGTAATTGCTCACCATAAACACTCGACAAGTTAAATTATGAAGAGATTGGAATTTTTGCAAAGCCCCTAAGGTTGCAACCGTGAGGGACCTGTTTCGAAAGTCAGAATTATCCGGTAAAATTAGAGGTTTGCACTAAGTGTATGAATGTTATGTACTAAACAAGTCAAATTGCTTGGGCAAGTATTAGAAGCGCTAAAAAGGTAAGTTATGCGCGAATAGTGTATAAACTAGACGATTGCGCAAGTAATTGTAACTGTTCATAAAACAACATCGTTCGGTTGCTTTAAATGTTACCGTTTTATAATTCATTTTAAGATTGTGGTCCGAAATGGTAACAAAATATTAAAACAAACGTCGTTTATTGTTATACGGGATCGCTGTAGATCTCGGAAGACGCTGTGAATATCTTAGAAGCACGGTTTAACCTTGACCTCCCAGGCTCCGCCAAATTGTCCAAGAGAGTTCAACGCACGAGCAAACGAGATACTCTGTAAGCCCGTGAAATGGATAATACTAGTTCAATAATAAACGATTACCTAGACGTTTGTAAATGCAGAGTCTCATCATAAGCCGTTGGCTAAAAGGTTTTAAATGTTGGATAAAAGGATTTTACTGAATAGTTTATTAAGAAATAAGCTCAGCTTTTTTAGGTAGGTACTAGTATAACTCTGACTGAGTTTACTTTGTAATTGTTCGATGTTATATCGAGGAATGTTAAGTTTTGCGATACGAGAAGCCATAAAGCGAACTGGTTGTAGTTGGGTTCAACCTCGGTATGAGCATTATAACAAAAAAACACACTTAAAAAAAGGTAGCTTCCTCTTCTTTACAGCTCTGTGAACAAATGAACAAACTAGCGAGATAGTTTTATTGATGATCATTACAGTTTTATTGTTCTACATCACGCGAATTTATGCTGTGTAACGCCTAAAACAAATAATAATTATATTTATTTTTGAAATGTATTGTTAACTAGCTCAAGATGAATCTATTATCTGAATATTATACCAAGTTTTGCTCATCTGCACATTCAAATCGCCAACTTCACTGACATCTAAAGCTAACTATAGGTTTATCGAAGAATCTCATGCATTTTTGCTACAGAAACAAGTGAATAAATCAAGAAACAAGTGCCTTTTTTTAAAACAATCTAGCATAAAGTGGTGGCGGTCGGTTCGTGCGAATAATTTGGCGTAGGTTTAAAGTGGCCCCGCTGTTTTAGATTGAGGAAACACGTCGTATTCTTCGCGCTCGGTGATTTCGCCAACATAATATACAGATTGGAAGTCTCGACCTGATTGCAATTTGACGCTTCCAGTCTTGCCAACAATTCGAAACTAATTCTGTGGTCTGCTAAAAAACGGTGCCATTCTGGGATTGGTAGACAAAGAAATTGATATAAAACGGTAGGGAATAGTATTTAATTAATACTTTTTGTATATGAACACTAAGTCCATGGGTACTTTAAAGTTCAGTTTCGTAGAATGATGTGGTGTTCCTCCAATTTTTGTTTGTTACGCTATTAATATTGCTTTGTGGTTTTTAGACTCGTGTCTACTTTCCTAGCTTAAACTATTTAAACTGCGTTTTGAATGCTATGTAAAGAACAACTAATTTTTTTCCCGACGTTTCGTAACTGTTTATCGAATTATTTGTTGAAATTTCTCCTGCAGGATGGTGGAACCTATTCACTTCCTTTACAGAAAATCAAATTCGGACATTTCTAGCTCATGACCAGTTGTCAAAAAGAAATGTATCATGGAGACTGTGACCCGTGAAAGTAAAATTTGTTCTGGCAGACACCGTTTTGAAACTAAACAAAAGTTTTTTAAATAAAATGTTGATGGATCGCAGCAAGAAGGAGAGTTATTTGATCAATTTAAACACATTTAGTCAATTACTCGGTGATTTTAATTCGGTGATTAATTGGCAAGAACTTTTTGTTCGACAATACCATCTACTAGGGATTTATTTTAAGATAAAACTATGTAAAGAATCAAAATCTGGTTCTGATTATCACACCACCACTTACTGGCAAGCAGGCCAGTCTTATTCTCATGTCAAATAATATATAAATAATTACAAATTCAATGTGTTTCACATGAAACTCAGTGTAAAGTAAATGGTTTTATTTAAATTTAACGTGCTTTAATACTTTAAAAACTAACCGCTTCGAATGGCATCAAACTCACAAACAGAATTGTCAAAAATAAATTTATATAATACCTAGTCTGGCCCGACCTAAAGCCAGTGCCTAACAATTTTGACTGCTATTCGTAAATCTTCGGTGTCACGCCCATGCGAATTTCATTTTACGCTTCCTGGATTTCAACGGTGAATTGTGCAATCAACAAGTTTATAGGCTCGATGAGATTGTTTTCGAGTCGCACTAACTCGTTTTTGTAATGATTCCGGTTTTTCGTTAGATTCGCCGAGAAATTCGGCATCATTCGGCGAGTGGTTATTTTCCATCTGATACGAGAATGTTGACCTCTTATTTTTGCTAGGACTTGGGTTACAGAATTTCGCAGACAGTTGCTTTGCTGGGTTTGGTTTTTTTTACTGTTGTGTTTCTCGCAGATGCATAACGTGTTCCTGTAGATATAACCAAGAATAAAAGATACTTTCGACTAGTTTCCGATGCTTAAGGATCAGTTTTATTATCTTCGGTTAAAAAGGATAGCGGCTTGTTAAAAAACTCATCTCCATGGCTACAGCCAATCAGATACTTATGTTTTAATATTAAACTCCGGTTGCTTATTTAACTGCACATGTTTGAACTGTCAGTCTGGAGATGAATTATTAATTAATATTGTTGGTTGGAAATAGGCTACAAATGAAAAAGATTATTATTATTTTGTATGGTATTTTTTTGGCATGACAACCAGTTTTTTAATGAGATGTGCAAAATACTTAGATTTTTCTCAGGTAATTTTCGTTGCCAACTTTGAAAACAAAATAAACACTATCAAACATATGAGGTTCAACGCGAGATTCAACGTTTGGTAGCCATGGAGATGCTGAGATCGCCTGACAGAGCTTCTCAATTCTGCTGTCTTATGTAGCCACGGGTAGGTATATCATGGCCTAGCATAGGAGGTTCAATGGTAGATTCAACGTTTGGTAACCATGGAGATGCTGAGATTGCCTGACAGAGCTACTCAATTCTGCTATCTTATGTTACAACGAGTATATCACGGCCTAGCATAGGAGGTTCAATGGTAGATTCAACGTTTGGTAGCCATGGAGATGCTGAGATCACCTGACAGAGCTTCTCAATTCTGCTGTCTTATGTAGAGTAGAGTAGAGTAGTAGTTTATTGTCATTTTACCATAAAACATACAAAGATGCTGGTTTACAGACATACATTAATTGTAACCACGGGTATATCATGGCCTAGCATAGAAGGTTCAAAGGCAGATTCCAATATGACAATATGGATACATGACAAGATATGATAAGTGATGAGCTAGGTCGTCGTAATACAGATCAGTCAAATGCGGACTAAATATGCACTGTTTAATATACGTTATTTTTTAAATAAAAAAATTTCCAAAATTATTCCCAGATGTTTAAGTGGGTATGTTACATGCCCATTAATGATTTATGCGTTTCATATGCAAATCATGTAAGTCTATAAATCTTACCAACTTTCTAAAAAAACAGCGACTTAATAGCAACTCGGGTTTCGCGTGAGATTTTGCGTTTAACTGTTCTGAGAAGGATGTTATGTTTTTTTCAATTGTTTGGACTGCGAATTTTTGCATGGGTGAAAACCAGAAAAGATTTACGACCTTTAGAAGGTTACGGACCATAAAGTGGGCAATTTTCGTAATTTTTGCTAGTGTTAATTAGTTTTGCAGTTACCTCGCCTCCGGAAGACATTACTTTTAGTGTCTGCTAAATAATTTCGTGAGGTTAGGTGAACAAATAAATAGTTATTCCCATAGTTATTTTACCGCACGAAACTTTTGGCAAAATTGTATTTTTATTCGAAGATGTTTGCAGTGAAGAAAAATTGCAATAATGTCTTCCAGACTATTTCAGAATACCATATTTAGAACACAAAATACGTCTGCAGTTAAGTAACTAATTCAAATCTTTTCACATTCACTAGCATTTGTAAAAGAGGATTGCTTCAGGTGAGATTTCTTAGCAATGTATTAAAATAAATTATCGTTTAATAACGCTTTTGTCAAAATATGTTGAAATCGTTAAAAGTTTGCCAAATTCAAACAAAAATAGCAGTATTTTTTAATTTGGCTGCAAAACAGAAAGTTTGCATTCACATACCAAGCAGCTGAATTTTGATACGAAATCAAATAAACCACAATTGCGTTTGACTAAAACGTGACCCTATTTAAAAAAAAGGGTCAGCAAAAAAAATTGTACCAAGTCCAATGATATAAAAACAAGAATTAAGTAGTCAATCTAAACGGTGCAAGTCTCTCAAAATAATCGCTATTAAGATACTTGTTTGCACCGAAATTAGCAACGAGAAAAACCGGACCAAAGGTGGTACCCACATTACAGGTATCACGAAACATGGTGAGGAAATAATTCGCGTTTCGCAAAGAATTTGATTGGGCTTTATAGCTAGTCTCGAAGGCAGTCGTGTTTCGTAGATCATGGAAATTGCTGCCAGACTGCAAACAACTGCTTAAAACGCCCTTGTATGTTGCAAAAAAAAAATTGTTAAGGCCTTGGGATCTTGGTTAGGTTTCCATAAATCAGCCTTACCTAAAGCTTAAAACTAGCTAGGTTCAAAAAAAGTTCTTCGTGTTTCTACTCTTCTGATATTATGTACTCGACCAACCAGTGGAGTATTTCAATTTCATTACTCCAAGCTATTTAGCTTCGAGATTAGTGTAACTAGAAAAACTGGATTTTTCTTGTTGTTGTTCAAAGCAATTAAAAAAATTTGAGATTATAGCTATATATTTTTATTTTAAAACTGCG
Source organism: Protonemura montana (assembly GCA_947568835.1). Classification (NCBI taxonomy): domain Eukaryota; kingdom Metazoa; phylum Arthropoda; class Insecta; order Plecoptera; family Nemouridae; genus Protonemura; species Protonemura montana. Next base: position 4,734,252 of record OX387609.1, read on the forward strand.
TTATTCACAGGTATTCTTTTTTCCATCTTTCCACGTGTCACAATTGATCAATTGACTTTGAGCCCAGATAAGAGTTGCAAATCACTTTTGAATTTCAAATACTGATTAATCAATCGTTACTTTTGACTACCAATGCCTTTTTAATACATGATGTATGATGATTGCACGAACATAATAATTCAATTATTCTTACTATACACTATGAGATTTAAAATACTAACCCACTTTTACCAACAAAAATAAGTATCTATCAATATTCAAAATTATAGATTTTCTTTCAGCTCTCCCTTTCAGGCTACCTGTAACTGCGTATAGTTTCCAGTGGTTATTTGGTTGAACCTAGGTTTTTTAAACTTTGCTCACCTGGAGGTACGGACTACTGGTGGACAAGAGGATTCGGTGAGCTTGTAATTTCTGTGACTGACAACAGAATGTGACGTCAGCAAAGAGCTCGCTGTCGAGTGCGTCGTTGAGCTCGGCAAGCATCGTCAGTGGTCGACTCATTTTGTCTGAAAAAGCGGATAAAGGACAATCAGTAAAACTTGTGAAATTATTGGAATCTTATGGATGTTCTTAGAAAATCTTACAGAATTCCAGAATTTTAATTGGCGTAAAAATTATAACTCAAGTGTGAAATACAATGTAAAGTTCGCGTAAAAACAATTGAGTTAATTGAAGTGGAAAACTGAGGATATTTTGCAGAAAAATAACGTTTTCTGTTTGAAATGTTTTTTAAGATATTTAAAATGTTGTTACATAAGATGACAATACTGAAAAGTTCACTTCAAGGCAAGTTAATACCGGAAAATGTATGAAAAGATTAGAAAAAAAATCATGAATCTCACACACACACGCGTGTTTTTAAACATACGACTTTTTTTTTTTTTAAATATAATACTAGTTATTAAGGAAACCTGTAATATTCAAATAGAAATTTAGCGCAATGAGCAATTCTAATTTGGAACAATTTGGAAACTCACATCTATCGCTATTTAACTGATTGATAATTATTGTGGCTTAACGACGCACTCTTTTGACAACTGGCCATGCGGCACTGGTCTTATGGCGTCGGTGTATGAGTGAATGATTATGATGATTATGATGAACCTATCCTAGCCTAGAAGGGAAGAGGGGAAACCCAGTGCTGTCACGTAGCCTACTCCTGTCGAATAGCACCAAGGTTGACCACCGGCTTAACGTCCCTTCCGAAGGACGGTACAACGCAAATCCATGCTATCGAGAGGCTGAAAAGCAAGGCGAATGAAGTTGCTGTACTAACTTTCATCCCTCCAACCTCTCTCCCGAACAGAACTGGTCATGTGTATGACGGTCACCCATCCAATACCTGACCCAGCGCAGTGTTACTAGACTTCTGTTATCTAATGAGAACCGGTGTTTCCAAAACGCCAAAACGTTCGCTTGCTATTTAACACTTTGATACCAATTATATCCAGGTTTCACTTAATCAATCTTCCTCGAGTTCTTTCCTGGACGGTCAAAAAGTCTATATAACTGACTCTGGCACCATTCAAAAATCGTAATCGTCCCATTCGCGATATCGCCAACACACCAACACCCCAATACTCCAATGTCCTATCCTGAAACTCTTGATAAAGACTATAAGGTGCTATAAGGCTTCAACGATAACTACCAGTTAAAATTGTATCTTTATGGTAACAGTCAATCAGAAACTGATCGATATCGCTAGGGCTTCGCAACGCAATTCGAAAGGCGTTGTACTATGAACGTTGCTTATTTTCATCTTTAATCTTGTATTTTTCTTTGCAAAAGAGAGCCCTGCATCCTTCTTTCGGTACTTCAGTTTCAATTTGTGAAAAAAAATGCATAGTAATTCTCGTAGAACTTCTAAAATTTTGTAAAACCGTCGTCATGGAAATTGTCATAAGAAATGTTAAATTGTCATAAACCCTTTTAATCTTTATAAAACATGAAAATTGTCGGTAAATTTTGAATAGTTTTACATCTATAAGGCTGATTTTTCAACACTTCGTACATAGACGGGAAATCTCATCTAATGCTTTGTACGTGCTTGGTACTAGATCAATGAACCAGTAACAAGGATTGTAGGAAATTAATCGTCGGTCCCTAGTAAACCTAGTAGCCACCAGAGTCTCAAGGGAATTTAGTTTCTGATGTGGTAAATAAACGCATGTGAATCATTACAGCCAGTAATAATAAGTCCCATACTCAAATATGTCACCTTGCACGTGTCACCAGTCAAATCTGCAGCATTCTGAATATCTGATCTCAAATTCAAAATCAAATGTTCTTTATTTCCGTTTTTCAAGCTGTAAACACTCTAAACATGTGTAAAGCGACACATAAGTGAGCATGGGAACTTAAATCATATCTAGATATTTATTTCCAAAATGTATTTTGCAATTTGGATTGTGCGGTTGTACAGGTACTATTTAAATAACTTCAATAAAATATGCAAATAATTAGGGTATAATTATAATGTTGTCCTTACATGTTTCCTTGATCTATTTGCTATATAGTAAAGCACATTTTCTAAGTCTTTGGTCATCTACATCCTACCGTTTATCTAAACATTTGTTCATAACTTGGACATTTTTTTCACCGATATAAAACAACATACCGTAACTTCTAAAAAGTGCTTGATTTCTTTGATGGTAATTACATTGGCGAATTCTTTCAAAAGTAAGAAAAAATCGTTGCTTGAGGCTGGCTTGCAGTCGTGGTTGCTCTGAGCATGTTTGCTTTTAGTTGGCTACCCAAACTTTCAATTACATATTTTGCTTATTAGCTGTTTTGCATGGTTTTTTTCACTTAAATTAAAAATTTAAAAAAATAGCACTCACGACCTGTGGTAATAGGTAGGCGCTTGCCTGGAATGTCATGTTGTACTATTAAAGTGTGTAAAAGTATTAAATATATTTACCGACGCTGTATTGATCCTAATTACATAAGAAAAAAACTAAAATTTTAACCTAAAAGTGTCCAGGGAAACATTTTCACAAATTACGGAGCTAGGAATTTAAAGACACGGTTACGATTTGCTAGATTAACACGACAACACCAACAATAATTAATTTAATTTACCTTTTTGGAGGTTTCACAAAATGGCTTCTACTCTCACATACGTCCACCAATAACAAACGACAGAATCTAAATTAACAATCTTAGCACACTTTTTTTTCTTTTTTTGCTAATTGTTTTAATTATTTTACGATACATTGCGAAAGTTTGCTGTTTTAAATGATTTTTTTAGTAATTATCTGGAGTTTTTTTTTCGCGTGGAAGTTTCATCGTGTCATTAACAATTACTGTGTGTAAATGCTTTTTATTGCGAATTCGTTTATTTGAATGACTTGTTCGATGATTCAGCTTGATTCCGAATTTGGGTTTAATTTAACTTTCTTTCCCCTTAAATCGCAGTCTGTGCCTTGATGCATTTAAAACAGACCATCCTAGTGGTTCTAGTTGGCTTGGTAGTCGTATCCTTGGTAACGAAATCAAAATCAAATCAGATTTTATGAGGAAGAACTGCATTCAGAATTTTTGTTGGCAGAAAACAAAATTACTTTTTTTTATTGTTATTATGAGATGGCAGTTCATTTGGGAAGCAGTGCATTCGAGAGTTTGAGATTTTTTTAGATTTATCGAGATTTTTTGAGAAAAAAAAAAACTTGGCTGAATCATAGGTTTTGCTCCTTTTTTGCAAAAAACTATGACGAATTTAACAGATTTTGTCATTGAAAATAAAGTTCAATCAAATCACTCAGTAAAACTGGTGAGTTTTTTTTCCTTACAAATCCGTTAGCAAACTTCAAGTTTAGCCTAGCTTCAAAACCACACAGAAAATCACTTGGGAAAAAAAAACAGCACAAATATTTCAATCTGCGAGTCGCACATTTAGACCGCAGAATGTTAAACATAAACTAAAAAAAAAATCATGTCAAATCGGCGCAATCCATTTTTGATCACGACCTAGTTACATGTAAAACGCCGTTAAAAAGACTAGTCTTAAAAACGTGTTTTTTTTTTTTGCGTGTGTGCGTGTGCGTGCGTGCGTGTGCGTGCGTGCTACCATCATTACGCTCTTTCTAATGACAGCTCAAGCAAAGATCGCAATAAAATAATAACCCGAAATTTACGCGCGACTTGCGAATCCATCATCGTAATCGCCGGGAGGAGAATATACCAGTGGCGTAAAACAACCGAAGGCCGGAACAACAAAAAGAGACTTTGTTAAATCTGGAAAGCTAAGCTAGACTGGAAACATGTGCAACTGAACCGGGATACGAACGCCGGTAGGGTGCTCTACTAACTGAGCTATCCGGACACACATATTCGAGCTTTAATGGGGTAGGATAAGAGATCTCCTCAAGAGGGAAGAGGCCGAGGTGACTCGTATGCACGAGTTCGTAGCAAATCCATGATGAGATGCTAATTCAATGGTCACAGGACAAAATGGTCCGTCACTATTCCTCGAATCCCGGGTATCTCGAAAGAAATACGGTTTTAATTCGTTTTTTATTTACTTAATTAATATTTGATTATATTGTGATTCTATATTCCATATTATGTTTATTTTTATATTTTAATTATTATTTAAGTTCGTCAATTTTAGGAAAAATTTGATTTCGAAGTTTAAAGATAATCAGTGGACAGTTTGGCACTTTTTTTTTATTGCGTTCTTTCACGAACGGTTTTCAAGGTTTTCAGTTGACAGTTTTATCATTGGGATGGCAACTTTACCTCTAAGTTTATGATCGGAAATAATCGTCGGAAATATACCGGAAAATAACCGGTTTTCATCGGAAATAAAACCGATTTGTTTAAATAAAAACAAACTGCCTTCACCCATCTGCTCGTTGAAGATGGTAACTCATCCTAATTGCGCTTAACTATATACAATTAATTGCATTTAAAATCATTTGAAGTTCTTTATAAAGCTGATCGGTGCGATTTTATAAGTGGTTGATTAGTTTTGTTTTTGTTTTTGTTCAACTTATGGATAAACTGACAAATTTAAGTTTTCAAAAAGCGTCCATTGTCCTACAATATGTAATACTACGAAAGGACCCAGACCTCTACGCCACTGTACGTTTTCGCTAGCTCGAAAATTGATTTCAGATTCACGATGGATCAAATTTCAATAAAACGGTTTTTGATATTACTGTTATTTTTTCACGAGGGCTCGAGTGACCATCGGCTTGACCGTGGACACAATGTGCCCAATTAAATACCTTATAAGGTACGTCATAACCTGAATGCCCGAAACACATCCCGTTAACTAAGAACACTTCTCTCATCTCTGTTGAAAGATGGTCAAGAATACAATACTACAGGACCTCTGGAGATGACTCGACAAATTGCGTCGGTCAGTCTTCGGACAATCTTTGAGTTTTGACAGAATGTTTAATGAAAGAATAAATGTTTGTATATTTTTGGGTGAAGCCAAATTCTTCGGGCCTTTAGTACCTATCTGAGTTTCACTGAGTTTCAGTAGTTTTTTTTTTGTAATCCTGGATAAGATATTTGATTATTGTCTTGTTTTTGGCTTCAGTTCAGATAATTCCTGAAAACTTTCTAGTATTCATCGTTCTCTTAATTACAAACAACTATAACTCAACTGCTTTTTCATTTTCTTAAATATATACTTTAATTAATTGCAATTGATGCCAACAATTGGGAGATTAAGAAGTGTAATAATCAAGGAAATGATCGGAGTAGACAATCTTTGCTTTAAAATTGGTAAAGAATTATTGAAGCTGTACGAAAAGGTGATAAGAACAGAAGAAAATAAAGGAAATAGAAAACAGAAGAAGTAAAAGAAAATATGAAACGAGTGGAGTAGTAAGACCACGGTAAAGATAGATAGGCCAAATCAGAAGACATGTTTAAAATAAGTCGTCATGTCAGAGAAAAAGTGAGTGCAAAGAATAAAAAGTTCATACACTGTGTCATGTATATAATGTTGCAAACAGGGGTCTAAACGACAAAATATGCACCTGTTACTTACAATGTCTTTACCTGTAAACAAATCTTCTGTCATTTTACCTAATTTATAATTAGTATTCGAATCACAGTCACAGGACCTAAACCACATATTTAGTTCATCAAAATACTTACAATATATTGCTTGTCCTACATAAGCTAAATGCAAATTTCAGTATATGTACACAAAAAAAAAATGTAATTTTACATTTCAAAAATTATCGCGTCACAATTTTTTGGCAAGCACGAGACATATCGTGTAAAGAGATCGGATTTCTTAGCGCACAGTTGAGCAGCTGCTTGCTTACATAGGTATTCTAGGTCCATGACTCTTAAACTGTTTGACCTGAGTGCCCGTTGGTCCTCAGGGTGCTGGTACAGACTAAATTTCAGTTAGGTATTTTCCAACGCAACGAAAATATATGTGTCCCAGTCCGCATTTCAAATAAAATAACTAAGACGTGCTAACCGGGGTTCCTATATTTTGTAGTCTGCTGTCTTAATAATTAGGAGGTGGAGACTTGAATAAGAAAATCGTTGGAGATCATTGGCGCATAAACTGGCTATCCATTTTCTGTCAAAAAAAACTTTTACGTAAACATCTCTGTGTTTGGAAACTGTAATGATAAAAGCGCTTAAACAAATTGATAAACTGAAAAAAAAAATTGCGCTGAATTTGAACGTTTTGATGCATTAGCACAGTGTAACTGAGATATTTTGGGATATATATTTTTTTTTCAATTCACCTGAAAAATAGAACAGGTTTTTGTCTTTTTACCCTAAAATTTCTTAACTCAAATGGCTATCATACAGCAGTAAAAAAAATATTTTTCCATTCAAAATTACTCTCAGCTGCTTCTGATGAATTGAGCACTCAGCGTTATTCAGTTATTTTCATAAGCAACAGGCGAAACTCAAATACAATTTCTTGATTATTTCCACGAGTCTGTAGAGACTTTAACAGTTCTTCTCAAATGTCAGAGTCATAAGGGGTAATTTGAAAGAAAAAGCTGCAACCTTTCTTTGGAGTAATTTTGATTGACCTCTATTGATGGCATACCATTTTGACACAACGTTTACCCACACCAACCAATACCAAAACCAAACATCAAAAAACATTGGTAATGCCCCAGGGATCAAGCCGCTTGACTGATTTACATAGATCGTTCGCAGGGTAATTACGCAGAGTAAATCTGATTTTCTCTGGAGACCAAAATTGCATGTGGTGAAATTTAAAGATCTGTCCGTTGATAATTTCATTTGTAGGTGGATTTTGCGGGTTTTTTTGCCACAACAATTGCTAGAAACCTGTTATTTGCATTATTCTTCAGGCTAAACTCGATTCTTAAAACTCTTTGAGTGTCCAATTATATTTGGCATCATGACAGTTATGTTGTCTCCATGGCCTTGTATAATAATACGTATCGCTTGCCGCGTGCTAAATACGCCCTATTCCTCTATCCTCTATTTATTTTCCGGAGATGCCCATCGACTGGTATCTTTGTAATAGTGTTTTATTTTGTTCTCTCTTGTATTACAATCTTCTTAACTCCAGGATAAAGTGGGAGTTAAATTATTGCCATGGCAACACCCAATCACATACATTGAAAATCAGCTGTTTGTTTGAGTAAGGAACTTAACTCAGAGTTTAAAAAATATTGTAATACTGGCCCTTAGACCATTTAAAGGGAATTTTATAAGCATATAGTGTGAGTATTCACATTTTTTTATAAAAAGGGGGAACGAGTCTAGGCAAAATGTGCAATCAAACAGAGATACGAACGTGGGACCATCCGATTGCAAGTCGAATGGTCGAACAGATCAGTCCTGAAAGCCCGGGAAGTTTCAAATGAGCCGCATTTCCCCACTTCTGCTAACGGTCAAAGGTTTTTTAATTCAGCATTATTTTTGCATCATTTGCATCACGCATGCAAATGTATGGTCATGGATTTGGCAGCAAATAAAGAATACGTGTGTGCGGTGATTTCTTATTTGTCTCATGGTATTTAGTTATAGAATATTAAAATAAACATTTTGTGTTTCTAACGTTTTTTTTTCAGTTACTTTCTTTAAAAAAAATTGTATCATAAATCCTAATTTTCTCAAATTCGATTATAATTTGTTATTTTTGGATTCCACTTCCCTAATCACTCGTCATAGGAAAGTTCAGTCAAAGAGAGAAAAGTAGATTTTGGGGAAAAGGGATCCAAGGGGTATTTTAATTGAACTCAAAATGTACATTCCACCTTAAACTAAACCCTCTAAAATTTAAATGCAAGACTTAATTTCTCGTAATTCCATCACAATGATTCAAGAGTCAAAATTGGATTTTTTGAAATTCCTTTAAAGAAATATTGAAAAAAAAATCCGCTTTTAACGTGACAAGCTTAGGTACAATAAAATGGCTTTATTTGCAACAATCAAATAACTGATGAAAACCATGAAAAGCAATTTTAAACCAGCTCAATTACTGGACTTTCTGAAAGATAATTAAAAATCACTGGCTTCTGCTATCTTTGATCGATCATATAATTTTTCACGAATACAATTTTGAGCTATATATATTTTTGAGGTCTACTTAATCATTTTTTCATACACCAGAAGGTAGACGGCGTACCTATGCAATCCATATTTAATTGAAACTGACATTTTGTCTGTGTACACAGCTCGACTATCAAAAAGAAATTAAACCTGCCTGCTTGGTAACTAATGGCCAAGAATCGTGTGGTTAACACACTACCTTTTACGGTACTATCTCTAACTTCGCCGGAGTCGTGAAGTTTGGAATCTTAAACATGCATTTCTGAAATGACAAGTCATTTTTTGTGAGAACCAATGGAGAAATGATTTTGGTATATTAACAGTAATTGAGACTAGCTAGGACCGTATCTGCAAAGAAGAGTTTGAAGATGATCAAAAAATCATAGATGTTTCTAGATTTTCAGGGGTTGTTACCATGGAGATAACAAATTAACCCCCAAATTTATGGAGGTTTAAATTAAACTGTGGCCCCTGATCTAACGGGAATATAACGTATCTATCAAAACCAACGATATGATCGAATAGTGCTGAATTTTTAAAATGGTTTATTTTAGCTGAAACATAAGTGAATGGAATATGATGTAATTTTTTTTAGATACCTTTCTATTGTTCATTATTAGCGGTACAACATGGCGGTAGAAAATATAAAATTCTTCTCATTATTACGCTCGACTGTTTCACGAATAGTTCTTCCGTATTGTGTTACCAAAGATGTGTATTTTAAATTACTTACGCTACTCACAATGGCAAACAATATTTTAAATTTGCTACGCATTAGAGACCATGTCTAAAAGTAAAGTTACTAGCACGTTCGGCGGACGTACTATTTAGCTATTACAAAAATTTGCTGAACAAAAAAATATATAATTAATCATGAAAGGGCTGTCGAAAATACGATGTGGGAAATGTGTTTTTTTTTTCGCTGGACAAAACTGTATACATGCACTTTTCAACATTTGAAAGTCATTTTAATTTAATATCAATTAGGATAGAAAATGAATAGTGCCACACGTATTGCCGGCAGCAGATCCCTAACTGGATTCAGCACAAGAGCAAGTCATGTTTTCAGTCGGTTAAAAAAAATATGCACTGTCTAAGTTAGAAGGGCAATGAAGGTAACGTGCTGTACATTTGTGAGACTTTAAAAAAGGGATAATTCGGCGAAATAACTGCAATTAAATGAACATCAAGGACAGAGCCCGTAAGTAACTCAGGTGTATGACCTATTATATCACGCAAATACCTGCCACAGTTGAAGTACAATAATGTATATACTATGTAGGTACCTGAATCTTTATGAATTTTGATCGATTTTTTATGGTTTAAACATAAAAAAATAAAAAACGGGCTGTTAAATCTTGCCAGGACGAAATTTAATTCTCTTGAAACAATGGGTTGGACATAGGAAGTTCACATTGAATTATCTGTTTCATTATCTGTTAATATCGTCATCGAAAGAATCATCTCAATTTCAAATTTGTACAAGTTCCGACAGAGAATAGTTTGTATGGTTTTGCATTTACATCCTCCGGCGTTGATATGAAAAATGTTGTGGAAAATCATGATCCATTGTCAATATAGACACGTACATCACAGACTTTGACACTCATTTGCTGTAATGTGTTGGTAGCACTGATCTCTAATATTTGTTATGTCAGATCAGTAGTTGGTAGACATGTCAATTTTTATTTTTAAATAATTCACTTCCTAACCGAATTCAGATTGATTTTCGTAGCAGCGGATGGCTTCAAAACCGGTCATTTTTTGGTAATTTTTGGGTGATTTTTGGCTTGGTTTTTGGTTTCATACTCAGTTTCAAGTTTCAAGTTTCTTTATTTCATCATTTCACCATGTAAATATGGCATCAGACAAGTCAGTGTTATAAATATTTTAATTGGCAATTTATAAGTAAATTTAATACAAATATATTTGTATTTATTGGTTTATTGTGTTTAATGTGGTATCGACATAACGGAGTCGTTGAACGAGTATCCTAGAAAGGAAATGAAGAAAATCTAGCCGAGAAAGACGGAGGGGAACTCCGGTACCATAATTTAGTGCACAACAATCAAAGACCACCAAGGCGGCCACCGACTCAACCTTCTGAAGGACGGTTCAAGGTTTAAATCTTTTGTACCTACTCATGACTGTCGAGAAGGCTATTAGCACGACAAGCGAAGTTGTACTAAAATAAAAATCAAATGAGTCTTTAGTGTTGAAATACCATCTTCTTCTTTCTTTTTTTAATCTTTAGTTAAGTGATTTCGAGTTCCTTTCTCTTAGGTTATACCATAATCAAATCTCGCGCATTATTGCTCAACTTTAGTGATCTCACGAAAACCTGTGGTTTCAGCACGCAAAACCGTTCGGTAGTATTTTACAAGATTAATATAATCTTCCTAAGCATTGCTATAGTAAAACTCAACTGGTCAGTTGAAATCGAAGCCAACTGTATATTTTGCAAAATTGAAAGTCGAGTTTATTTCAAATTTATTCTGCTTACGTTTCACTTGATCTCCATCATGTTTTTAAAGAAAAATTTGCCCTGATAAGATACGAACTCGATTCCGAGTTTCCAAACCTCACACTTTCCAGGGAGATTCATGGGTATGCGCTAATTTTGCTTGACCAAACATGGAATAAACCTCCGGTAATTCAGAACTTTGGTTCTGGGGTTACTCCATTGGGTATATTGTAATATTTTTTCGCTTTTAATTAATTCACATAACCCTAAAACAGTCAAAATAACAATAATTTTTTATTCAGTTTAACATAAAACAGGTGTTAGGGAATAAAGTCAGACAGATAGAACATGGACGTAGTCATTCCGTAATCAAAAATCCATTAAGACTTAAACAAAAAAATCGTTTAGGTACTAAAAAAAAAGGTTTTGTGTGGGTTTTTCTTATTATTGAAAAGAAAACCTGCGTTCATCTGATTTCTAGTCCACATCTTCGGACTTTTTTAACTGTTCTGGAACTGCATGTTCCTTTCAGTTCCTTTCAGTTAAAATTCTGGAAGAACAGCAAAAAGGGAATTTCGTTAGGATTTTTTGAGTTAAGTAAGATTTTTTTAAGACCGTACCAGAAGCAGCATGTACGAGTTTAGTGCAAATACATTTCAAGATCCCAATCTCGAGCACCAATTGCACAGTGCAATTTACTAGCAATCGAAATAAAAATAAATTAAGGTTCTATTGACTAAAAACAAGAAATCGTGACAACTTCAAGGTAGCTGTAAAGATATTTCCTCTTTAACATTTGATCTGTTGTTTTTATTTTTTTTATAGAATCGATATTTTTCTCCTAAGCATTGTCACTGGCTCATTCGACTGCTGTTGTTCTATTTTACAAAATTTTAATTTGATTATTTTGTGAGTTTGAAAGACTGACTACTTTGACTACTGGCCATGTGGCCCTGGTCTAACGTCGTCGATAAATAAAGGTATGATCACTAGGATTATGATCATCCTAACCTAGCCTAGAAAGGAGGAGTAGAAGCCCGGTGCCGACACATAACCTACTCCTGTCGAAGAGCACCAAAGGAACCACCGGCTGAACGTCCCTTCCGAAGGACAGTACAACGCGAACAACAGGATTCCTCCACAAATTCATGCTGTCGAGAGGTTGATAAGCAAGGAAAATGAATTTCTGTACTATCTTTCATCCCTCCAACCTCTCTCTCGAACAGAACTGGTCATATGTGTGTGATGGTCACCCATCCAATACCTAACGCAGAGAAGTGTTGTTTAACTTTAGTGCTCTCACAAAAACCTGTGTTTTCAACATGCCAAACATCTTAAGAGTATCTTACAATATTAATAAGCATTGTCTCTGGTCAATTACTACCACGCCGTGTCTAGTTGTGAGTTGTGATGATCAAGCCACCATTTCGTGACACTGTTGCCATTGTCTTCGCTGCCTGTTGGTATTTTCTGGATTGTTGTGCCGTTGAATTTGACAACAATTGTGTTACAAATTAGCATAACATCACAGCCAATGTTTACTAAAGTAAAATAAAAACAAACATATAGGTACTACGCCGGTACTACACTTGACCAGCCCACGCCTTTTTTCACCACAGCTAATCGTTATAAAAGGAACATCCATTCAAAGCCAAGAGTAAACAAGCTACTCATTTTGTAAACCACGCATCCTTCTTAAGAAGAAGAAGAAGAAGAAGAAAAAAAACTCATTTAATTGACTGAATGATAATGAAACTAATTATGCCATCAAAGATCCGTAATTAGTCATTATCATTCATTTGTTGGCCATCCTCATCGTTAACAGGACATTGTCCTTTTGTTGAGAACTCTAGGTGGTCCAGGCAGATATCTAGGTGAATCAATGAATCAAAATATCTTCCTTTTTTTCAATGGCATGTGATTGTATTCTTTGTAGAGATGATAAAAAAAAAAAAATGTAAGTTTTGACAAGGTTATTGTATTGTGTTTGGAGGTAATAGTCGGTGATTGTGATTGATAGGTTAGGAGTTTGGTACCGTTCCGTGCATCGAATAGGTGGTCATGTTTTTCTGTCGGTAGTGCCAAAGAGTGGAACTATTTGATGAATGAATAACGTGGAAGATTATTGCTTTAGAATTAGAATGACCACAACCTCAGTTTGATATGACCTTTGATCCTAGTTCCAGGTAGCTACATTTGTAAAGGACGTACCGTTTGATGTTCTTATGAAATTATATCCAGTGGATACCTTGTGAGTGCTTTTATTTTTCTATGACATCTGAGTTGGAAGTGCTCTGGATTTTTAAATATTTGACACAACATGCCTTTTTTTAAATATACATTTTAGGTGATATTAGCAGATATAATTTGCATGGCTTGTCAATGTAAAACAAAAACAATTAAATGTCAGGTGGAACCAAATTTTTGCTGACTTTGCTGTTGTAGTACCTAGTCTAGTTATATAACAATTATCTTCTTTTTTGATACCATTTATAAATCACAAATAATTATGACAAGAAAATTAAGTATTTCTTAACCGTTTCATGTTCTCATGGCGGGTACTTCTCTCACCTTTTCTCCTGGATGATTTAGTAAAAGAAAAATATTCAAAATGTTGGCAACTCTCTTAAATTATAAATGTTTAAAATATTTGCTCAAAAAATCACAGATAACGATGATAAAAAAAAGTAAAATCATTACTAAAAAAAATGTATAACCAAAACACACATTTAACAATACCAACCTAACCAATACTTTTTTTAGTCAAAAAAAACTAGCTTACCAGAAGGTAGGTACTTGCACTGGTCACCAACTGATCAAAAAAATTACGAATTTATTTGTTTATATTTATTTTGTAATTGTAGAAACATGTTCGTAGCAAGGAATTAAAATCTTGGTAATGTACCACATTTTTTCTTGGTTTGTTTATGATGTACCTGATCAATTAATTATCAAATGCAGCGACAGATTGTAATGTTTCATCATAATGTTACATCTTCTATGGTTTTAGCAGATGTTATCCTTCTAGAAGCTACACCCATCCCAGCTCCAGTGTCTGAATCAATATATCTAACAAATCGTATTGACTTCATTGAAGACATGCTACGATAAACACTAAACTAGAAAATAGATATTTTTTATATTATATTTTATTTAGCAGTTATAAGCGTTTATTTTGTGTGATTAATTGTCAATTGTCGTAAAATACACTAAATATAGTCGTTGATGTACTATTCCTTGGTCACGAACAATTCTTCAAGCATTATCTTCAAATTTAAATACTTCTCAGCATTTTTGAGGTCGCCGTACAAACCCGTATAAAAAGTAAAAGTGCTCATAACATATAAACAAAAAATAAGAAAAAAAAATAACAAATATGTATCATGTTACAACGTAATGTTCCTGTGGTAAATTTTTGAAAAATAATAATATGGTGGTATAGGTACCTACATCAGTATTTTGTTGTAATCTCAGACAAGCATCCGAATTTGCCAAAACAAATAAACTCTACCTTATTTTTCTGCACTAAAGGGTTTCTAGTCTTTTTAAATATTTTGATTTGACAGCCAGCGATTACCACAATGTTGACGACGCCTATCAAGGTGAAAATTAGGAAAAATTACGACATATCTTTCTTAGATGCCGGTTTTCATCATTGTATATCATAGAAAATATATACTATTTTCACAAAAAGATAAAATTGTTGTTAATTTATTGATGATTAAATGATTAGTGAGTTTTAACGACGCGCTGTTTTGATAAAAGAGTCCTGCAGCACTAGTCTAAAGTCGTTTGTGAATTTGTGGATGTTGATGAACCTAACTTAGGCTAGAAGGGAGGAGAAGAAACCCGGTGCCGGCACGTAGCCTACTCCTGTCGAAGACCAAGGGGACCACCGGCTTAACGTCCCTTCCGAAGGACGGTACAGCGTGAACAACAGGATTCCTCCACAAATCCATGCTGTCGAGAGGTTGATAAGCAAGGCGAGTGAAGTTGCTGTACTAACTTTCATCCCTCCAACCTCTCTCCCAAACAGAACTGGTAATGTGTACGATATTTCGTTATCCTTTGTTGTTTTATTATTTTAAAAAGTGAGGTGGGTGGAGGAAGGGGGGGCCCCTCGCTTGACTCCCGGGGACATCGTCTCAACTTTTGACTTCCTCATTCTTGCTCTGCAAGTAATTGCCGTGAGTCCCGTGACAAACCATGGGAGTCGAACTCAGGACCGTGACTGCCGTTGTTCAAACACTTGTCAGCAGCATCGATAATCTTGTGTACACACATTTACAAGGAACTTCAATTGAGTAGCGAGAAGATACCAAGTCAAGAACCAGCAATTATTGTCAGTTCAAAAATGGTCGGAGTTCAATGATTTGATAATTCGCAAATAGTTTTCTTGCCATTTTAGTGAAAGTGCAATTAATAATGCAATTTAATGCACTTTTTTTAGTGTAATCTTTTTCCTTTAGTGCTTTATTCATAAGTGAATACATATTACCTCCGTCTCTTACTACTTTGGTTCTGTCTAGCTTCCAGTGAACATTTTCTACGCTCAATCAGTTTTTTTTATATTTAATCATCAAACCTTAAGATATATTTGATACACAAAATATTGTAACACAAACACAGTGATTTTAGCATTATTCTCACAATATTTTGTGCAATTTTGAGGTCAAACCCAATTTTGTATCGAAATTCCTTAGACTTTCGTTAAAGAATCCGTTATTTCAAAACATGTGATAGATATGCCCGTGGTATTGGTCGGGAACTGAAAGTCACAACGCTCTAACAGCTCAATAAAATCAATAAATCATCAATACCATCAATACAGCTCGAATTGTAGATATTCTAGAGAATTTTATCCAAATCAATATTAGTCAAAAACTGTGGGACGTTGCAATGCCGTAGGCACGGTTTCTGGCTTTGGTGTTGGGGGGAAAAGGCAAATTCTGTAAATGCTGCAAAATGTTTGATTTAAATTGCAAATGCTTGAAATGGGCAGAATATTTTAATATTAGGAATGTTAATAGCCTCTCAAAAATTGAAGGACTCGAGCCCCGATCTCCACCTGTCTCCTGTGTTACTCAGCAATTTTTAGGGCATTCTAGTGAATTTTAAAACTAAAAGAATTGTGTATCTCTAAGAATTAGAACCGTGAGGCTATGAAAACTCACAGTCACTCTGATTCTAGTGGCGTTATACCAAATCACAACCATTAAATCTCGAGTAATTCCGATATTACGAGTTAAACCGAGTTGAACCGAGTTTTTTATTTCCGTGATATCTGGCCAAACCAATTTTAATCAACTCGATTAAACAGCTTTAATCGTCGACCAAATCTTTATGTTTTCTTAATTCAAACATGAAAACCTGAATTAGGGTAAGCTAATTAAAATATATTTGCGATTTGTTCATGTCTCCTCTGACTTCTAAAAGAATTGCATTGCTAATGGCTATGCATTTTTTTGCCTCTTTAAAGAACCCCGCAGAGAGCTTTCGAAATTAGATATGAAATAGATACTTCAAAATTTTGGTCGTCAAATTCCTGATACCATGGAGAAGCAACATTATTCATGAAGAAGTGCATTCAATCATTTTCAATCAATTACCAAATTTCCAAGCAATAAGACAACATTAGTCACTTTTAAGTTAAGAAGATAAATTCTGAGACATAATGCATTAAATTATAAAATGGAAATAATGCATCAGTGTGAATACAATGAGAGAAGGTACATCATGTACTCTCATAAATCATAATTACGATTCCTCGTTGATTATCATTTCCACACACCAGCGTTAATTACATCAGCTCGTAGCTACTTTTACTAAAGGAGTCTTTAAATTTACACAAAAGTAATCGTTCAGACTGAATATCATTTTCTGCTGCATTTCAATTTATATTTCAAGCTTGGTTGTAGTAGCCAAGGTCTTGCAAGAAATGGTCTAAGGATTAAACTTGAAGGAAAAAGAACATCTGGTTAAATTCTTAATAAATTCTTTATTAATAAATTGCAATTCTTAATCAATCGTTAAATCAAGTTGCCAGTCCCATTTATAAGGGAGGTACATACTCCTGTCGAAGAGCACCTAGGGGACCACCGGCTTAACGTCCCTTCCGAAGGACGGCACAACTCAAACAGCAGGATTCCTCCACCAATCCATGCTGTCGAGAGGTTGATAAGCAAGGCAAATGAAATTGCTGTACTAACTTTCATCCCTCCAACCTCTCTCCCGAACAGAACTGGTCATGTGTATGATGGTCACCTTCCCAATACCTGACTCAGCGCAGAGTTGCTTAACTTTCATCGCTCCAACCTCTCTCCCGAACAGAACTGGTCATGTGTACGGTGGTCACCCATCCAATACCTGACTCAGCGCAGAGTTGCTTAACTTTCATCGCTCCAACCTCTCTCCCGAACAGAACTGGTCATGTGTATGATGGTCACCCATCCAATACCAGACCCAGCGCAGAGTTGCTTAACTTTCATCCCTCCTACCTCTCTCCCGAACAGAACTGGTCATGTGTACGGTGCTCACCCATCCAATACCTGACTCAGCGCAGAGTTGCTTAACTTTCATCGCTCCAACCTCTCTCCCGAACAGAACTGGTCATGTGTATGATGGTCACCCATCCAATACCAGACCCAGCGCAGAGTTGCTTAACTTTCATCCCTCCTACCTCTCTCCCGAACAGAACTGGTCATGTGTACGGTGCTCACCCATCCAATACCTGACTCAGCGCAGTGTTGCTTAACTTTCATCGCTCCAACCTCTCTCCCGAACAGAACTGGTCATGTGTACGGTGCTCACCCATCCAATACCTGACTCAGCGCAGTGTTCGCAATGTCGGTGATCTCACAAAGTTCACAACCGGTGTTTCCAACACGCCAAACAGTTCGGTTACTTACCTATGATGTAACTCAATTGTGGCCTAATTAGTTGCTCGCAAAATTGAGGAAACGAATGCAAAAATTCAGAGCACGACTAAGTTTTGAAAATTAACATTTTATTGCAAAATAATTTACTTTAATTCCGTTGCTAATTGCTACATTTTATTACTTGCGTGAACATTGTATGTTCTCATTTTTAAGATTTATTTTACCATTAAATTGTGCGAATTAAGTTACGCACTGGCCAGTGTTGTTGGGCGAACGACCGCAAAAATTGTATGAGTCACGAAGTGCTTGTAAAAACAACTTTTAACCAATTAATCAACTTAATATCATGATATAAAATGTCAGAAGATGTTATAACAAACTGTTGTGCGGAATGGGCGATCACAATAATCAAAACGTGACTGGCTCCTATACGATTTACAAAAAAAATTACAATAATGTATACGTCATAAAAGATGGAGCAACGAGGCTCGAAAAAAGTGTGACTGTGCGCCGGGATACGAACCCAGGGCATTGATATGGCCTGTTTTGTGATCATCCAACTGAACTATCTGAACACACAAGATTTAGACTCGAACAGTGGGATAGAGGACCATGCGTTCTTAGCCATTCATCACTTGCTGCTTTGAGTGATGTGGAAAAACATTAATGAAACCAAAAAAAAACTTCATTGATGTTTAGTGAAGGTGCTTAAACCTTTAGTTAAAGTTGAGATCTTGTTAACTCCCTAATAATAAACCAAGCCAAAATTAAATCACTATAAATGAAATTTCTTCAACTCATAAGTGGTTATAATTGGCATATATTTAGCATTTTCAAAATAGTACCTAATTTTTAAAACTGCTAATCCCTTAAAATTGTGCACGCACTCACAAAATTAGTGTGATTAGTGTTAAATCTCTGCTTTTTTATGCACATTGTAATTGTCTGCGGTAATTAACTCATACAGCAATTACAGTACTTGTATTTCTAAGGCAACAATTGTAATTATAGACTCTTATCGTTGTAATTTGCAAGATGAACTTTTGTCTGAAAAAATTATCTTAGCTGTGGGATGGTACCAAATTAAAATTGCATGCCAAAACTAGAAGAGATGCATATCTGTGTGACTTTTTATCTTATATCCATTATAAAATTCAAGATATAGTTGGTTTTTTTCTTTAACTGTATTGGTATTTAAGTTATTGAAGAGTGGTTGTGTAACGAATGAACAAATGGAGAAGAATGCAAAAAATTTAGGTTACGGTTAAACGTTGTGTTTGTGAACTTGAGTAATGATAAAGTGGTGTGAAAAATATATGTAGATATATTTATATTTAAACACTGCAAAACGTGTGCGAATCTCCTTTAAATTATATTATAATATTATATTATAATATATTATAAATATTATATTTATAGCCAGTTCTGAGAAGCAAATTCCTGATATTTTTCTAGTCTATTATTTTTTTCGAATGTATGATAATGTGTATTGTGGGATTAACTGTCGTAAAGAATTTTTTTATTAATATTGACCAAATTTACCAGTTTTGAATTCAACATACAATTTTTTATTAGAAAAGGCTATAAATTACCAAACGATTACAACAAATAAAAAATATCCCAATAAAAATAAATAAATTCGTATTAATGCACAGGCTTTACGAAACTACTATTAACAAAGAAATTGCTATGATTCCAGAAATAACAAAACTAAATACAAAATTCGTCGAAATTAGCTATAAGATAATACAAGAATCGAAACTAAATCAGAGCAAAATACAAACCAACTCATGTCAGCGCAACCTAATGAAGTTTTTTGCAATTTTTTTTTCGAGAATTGTCCGAAATTTTTAAGAGCGTTCAAGACCAGTTTCCAAAAACGTCACCAAAAACTGCACTCGATTTAGGGGAACGTGAAAATCGCATTTGGAAAGTGTATTTTTTGTGAGTCAACCCATTTGCACCGGGCTTTCTAGCTCAACTTCTTAGCTAGCTATAATTGGAAATGACCGGTTTATATTTTAGTGTACTTTGCAGATTGTAGATTGCAGCCCACTGACTGCATTTTATTTTGACTCTTTACTTTTCGACGCTTCAAAGAAAGAAAGGCAGGATCTCACGAGAGTAGTCAAGTACCTTTACGCAATAATGTCTTGCCTTTGGGGGTATAAAAGTTGCTCCAATTTTCACAGAGTGATTTTTCAGAACGTGTCATCTCGGATATTATGTGCTTGGTGCTAAGATAGGCGCTTTCTACTCATAAATAGCTTGTAAATTTAGTATTTTGACATGTTTTACTTATCCTGTTTTGACAAAAAATTAACAAAATAGCTTCATTTATTCTTTCCTCGTGCTGATTTGTGTTAATACTCTGGTTTACGAAGCTTTAAAACAAAAAACAATTCAAATTCTTTGAATAATGTAATTGAAAAATGTCTGTAGAATAATTGGACTTTGTATTTGTAGCCGTGAAGTGTATGGGCATTCCCATAAAAGCATTGCTTTAGCCCAATTCTTTCATCATGTTTGTGTAGGTGGGCGTACAAAAATTAATTATAAGAACCAATTATTTGTCGATCTGACAATCGGTATTTTTACAGAAAAGCTAATTTAGACATCAGATCAAAATATGTAAGTCTCTAAGATTTTTTTAAATATTTTTTTGAAACTAGAAGAGTAATACAATTGGTTTATTAAAAGTGGTAATCTGTGGTTAGAAAATAAAGTCCCGATAACAGGCAATTTCTGTGTAAGTCACAGAATTCATGCCTGATTTCACACCTTCGCTTTAAGTTGTGATGAAGTTTTGATGAAACGTAATAAAGAATGTTTTTCTGAAATTATTGTCGCCAAGTAAAAGTGAAAAATGGAAATACTACAATCGAAATGAGTGTCATTAAATAGTTTCGTCATCGCTGCATGTAAATGACTGTTTGTTGAATGCACGGTCGGTTGGTCATCAAAGAGATTGAAAACAATTGCGACATTTTGACAATTTGTCATTTTTTTTAGACTCAATTCTCCTTTCTCCTGGCTTTGTGCTGTGATTTTAAACCATAACGAATAGAATTTGTTTCCGAATGATTATTTTTAAAACGGTAAATAAGCACTAAGTTTCAATTATTCATTAAGCCATTTAGTCACTGGCTCTCAACTTGTTCATATTCGTTTACTCATTGTTTCCCCATGCTAACACGCTTTAATTTAGAAAACTTGTTACCATGTACTTGTACTTTGTACTATGTACTATACTTATATTTGTTACTTAACTTGCCAATAGTACTAGACTTGCAGTCCTAAATACCGACAACCCAATGGCATTGCCATGCATTTATTTATCGAAATATCAAACTTGTGTGTACAGCAAAAATGTTCAATAGGCATCTTTGTTGTCACAGTGGTATGGTAAATTCAAAACCGCGTTTTTCTAATCATAAAGGATGAGATATTAAATCTTTGAATTTTGCCATTTTTAAAACAGAATTCAAATAATGTTTTTCTTTTATATTACAAATTATTCATAAATTTATTTTTATTTAATTAATTTGCTGTCAATTTTCTTTGTTTAAATTAACGTAGAGGCATTAATACACTTTTAGTAAAGAGGCACCGATCTCTTTTCAAAGTGTTACCAAAAATTGATTTGAAAAAAATTTCGTTTTTACAATTGTTATGCAACTTAACTAGTTTTCAGTTATTTCAGGAAGAAATACACATTTAATGTTATGTAACGAGTGCCTTTTCCTAGTAGAAGTTAGAAATTAATGCTATAATTATTTTTTGTCAATTTATCAAACTCAAACGAGTGCATACCTATTGGCAATTGCTCAGTGCATAAAACTGAAGTACTCACAAATTTGTTTCACGGAAAATCCAAGTAATGTATCCGATGTGAAGGTAAATTCACTTGCACTACGCGATAAAGGTGCGGACAATTGTAGCTCACTTACACTTAAACACTGAGTAAAAATAAAACAAATAAACACTAACACAAAACAAACAAGAAGCCAATAGATTTAAGTATCGCTACAAATTAAAACGCGCACAAAAACAAACAAAAGAAGGTTCGCTAATCACTAGTTAACTCAATATTTGATGGTGGATCCCAAAAATAAAATACGTGTTCAAATTGACACTTAAAAAAAAAATAGGATTAAAAAAAATGAACTGCTCTTAAACGTGAAGTTCACAAATACAATTGAGCATCGCGGCTATTCCATCGATACGCGATACCACGAACCAGTGCTCGTTGAAACGGAGTGACGCTCGCTGGCCGACTGTCCAGACTGGCTCGAGTGGGGTTCGAACGGGACCCTTTCGGTGCTGGCCAACTCCGCCCACTTTTCTAAGCAAAACCGTGTCGAGTGACTAGAAGGCAGTGGCCACTGCTGGCTGGATTCTATTTTATTAATGTTGTCAACTGGATCAGGGTTAGGTGATTTTATTTTTGCACGGGAATTAAATGATTCGGTAGTTGGTTTTTTTGATCATTCCTGAGAGTTTGTAGAGAGTTTATAAAATATTTCGGATATGGTACATATGTGTTACCAAATGTAACCAAGCATTTCTCCGATTTGTTATCAACATTGTTGTTTAAATATACTTTTCTTCTGATGTCGTTTCATAAGCCATGAAATAACATCTTGGGAAAGTGTCAACTGTGTCGATATTTTCACACTGGTCTTCAAAAACCATCTTGTGCATATTTGTATTGATAGTTATAAAAAAAAATTGGTGTCACAAAATATTAAATATTGTCAATAGCTGTATTTATGCAAAGAACATCAATGTTTAATCAATCTTGCAATCATTTATTTTTTTATTTCTTAGATATATTTGCGTGTCCCTTGACAATTACCATAACTGAGCGATATTTTCCTTTTCGAATTCCCCATTACTCACAAGGCATTAAAGAATTAACCTTCGAAGATTGGTTTGTGATTGGCTGAGCATCTTTAAACTCTAGAGTTTAACTGTAACTTAACTTTGTGGATCTGGTCATTTTTGTTGGGCATGACGTTTAGAGCTAGGTATTGAACGGTTCTTTCTCCAGTAGGTACCTAATATCTCAATTGTAAATATTAGAGAAGAGTCTTGATAATCAAATAATATCGTACTAATAATTTGAGTGATTTAGTTTACAATAGCTTTTACCAAATTAATTCCATAAAATAGTTTAATCATCTTTATTGCTATATGTAATTATGTGGTAATAATGATAAAAATCCAATAAAATGTGTTATTGTCTTTATAAAATAATTCTTAATCATTTGAATACACCAAAAAAACAACAGAAAATTCAGACAGCTATCAAACTAAAATAGATCTTGCAATAATCTCTAGTTACGAGGCGCCCTATTGAAGCTTATTTCTGGACCAACTTTAAAGAATGATGACTGGATTATAGTCATGTCGTGTTATGAACAGTACAACTACAACATTCACCTATTCATCATACCTCGTTGCATTAGCAATTGTAAGTATGAAGTGATGCATTCATATTTCCCAGCATCCAAGAACGGGTTGATGCAAAATTCAATGCGACTAACCATGATACCCGATGTTTCAACGTCTCGGATGAAAGTACTTTCAATTACCTAACCACGACAATGTCTTTAAATATCGATCGCTCAACGAATCGTGCAGAAAGTTACCAGTCTACGGACGTGGAGTAGTAAAAACGTCCGATTACAAATTTGCAGGTAACAATACCTGTCCTCCAATGTGGATTGTTATTTTAAAAAAT
Source organism: Protonemura montana (assembly GCA_947568835.1). Classification (NCBI taxonomy): domain Eukaryota; kingdom Metazoa; phylum Arthropoda; class Insecta; order Plecoptera; family Nemouridae; genus Protonemura; species Protonemura montana. The sequence continues at coordinate 4,757,866 of OX387609.1, forward strand.
TGCTAAAATGCCTGTGTAACAACTGATTTTTGTTCTTTCAGCGTAGATTGGTGGTTGAATAAAACATATCTGTCTCAAAATTAGAGAAGGACTATTTCAGTGAAATGTAAAATTTCTATTTTTGTTTTTTCTAATGACTGATACTTAATTACTGATAACTTTAACTTAGAGATTTCTTAAAAAATCAAATTTTCTGAAGATCGATTTATAGAAAGACCAAAAATCCTGCAAAGATTCACATGTTGCCATGAAGATTTACGCAATTCATATTGGTTATAAAAATAAAAATTTCGTTGAGAAACTGTCGTTAAATGATTTATTAAAATTTAATAAACTCGACGTTTCGAATTTTTTCGAATCTTCATTAAAGCTATAAATGTATTTAAAAACCAACTTCTATTAAGACAATTTATATCTAAAAGACCATATCTTACCCCTCATCATGATGACAGTCATTACCGTACAAAACATTCACTTTTACTCCTATTAATAATTGTCCACGGACCGATTCACTCTGTTGCTTTTTCGCCGGTACGACTCGCTTTGGTCTCGCCATGTCACAATCAAGGAAGCTTGAACCTCGTTCTTCTCTTCCAGCAAAACAGAAGAGCCTTTGGGAGAACAAAGTTCCAGTCTCTTTGGTCACAATCAATGGTCACGTTAAATTGTCACTGAAATACTAGGTACTAAAATAAAGGCACGTCGTTGCTTAGTAATTTTTGTCTAGTGTTGAAATTTGTTACAAGGCAGTACCAATGGCACTGGCTATTCACCAGTAAGTATATTGTATTTAAGCTGATATATATATATTGTACTAGCAGAACCCGATGCCTAACGGCACCTTAAGATTTTGAGGGAGTGTGCATTTTGGGGACCACAACCAAAAGTACCCCCATTTATTTTATTTCAAATTTGCCGCTTCTGTCACTCGGGGTCACTGCATTGTGGAAACTCTGTGAATTCCAAAGTGACTACGATGACAATTTCGAAAACAAACGACGTTGGCTGTCAAAAGATTTTCGTGAAATATTTCTTAGGGAGTGAAACTTGTGAAATACCTTTTACATCTCCACCAGATCTTCCTAAAAACATGTTTAATGAACGGATAAGCACTTAAAATTGACAAAATGTAGGTTTCTTTGGTAATTAAGTTGTTTGACATTGTTTGAGAACTGTCAAAATCTTTCCTTGCCACCCAGTTTGAAATAAAATTTATTATGAAAATCCCATCAAATCAGCGTAGAAATGTCGCGTTGGGTCATGCTCTGAAGCCATGTAACATTTAAAATTATTTCCAGCAATGTTTAACCGATTTCTTAAAGTATTTGACGTTCTAATCCCGTTTGACGTTTGAATATCCTGAATGCACTGCCTCAAAGATAAGTTTAAGAATTCGTTCACCCTGCAGTGGTCAAAAAACCAAACAAATGAATGCATCTGTCAAACTTTTTGCAAAATTATTTCTATTTCACTTAAAACGAACGTAAATAACAGCGTTTGTGCTCAATTTCTTCAATAACTTTCATATGCATGCATGAAGAGTATTACCAAACTGCTGCAGGTCATTTAAAGGCAAGTTTTGAATGAAATAAAAATCGAACTGTGAGACATGGCTCCAATTTTCCTAGGCAGGAAATTTCAAACACAATTATCAATATTTCACCAAAAAAACGCTTTCAAATCACCCTCAAAGTGTCACAATAGGATAGAGATTTTAATTTTGAACAATTATAACCCAATTGCACACGTTTTTAACCAAATTTCGCAATTTAAATCAACATGTACAGAAAAATGTTACCCCAGCTGGTCAGCTGGTCAGCTGGTCAGATACAAACTAAAAAGTTGAACATCGCAATTTAAGGCTTTTATTATATAAGGTTAACTAGCAGAACCCGATGCCTAACGGCACCTTAAGATTTTGAGGGATTGTGCATTTTGGTTTTAATGTAAAGCCTCTAATGGGACCACAACCAAAAGTACCCCCATTTATTTTATTTGAAATTTGCCGCTTATTTCACTTGGGGTCACTGCATTGTGGAAACTCTGTGAATTCCAAAGTGACCACGATGACAATTTCGAAAACAAACGAAGTTGGCTGTCAAAAGATTTCCGTGTATGATTTCTTGAAATATTTTTTAGAGAGTGAAACTTGTGAAATACCTTTTAGAATCTGGGCTTACCAATCTTGCTAGCCAAGACACCAACAATATATCAGTTTTGTCATTTATTTCCCTTCAGTTTTAGAGATATTGAAAAGAATTTGACATTGACGTTGACATTGACATTGACGTTTTAATATCCTGAATGCACTGCCACAAAGATTAGTTTAAGAATTCGTTCACCCTGCAGTGGTCAAAAAACCAGACAAATGAATGCATCTGTCACTCTTTTTGCAAAATCATTTCTATTTCACGTAAAACGAACTTAATTAACAGCGTTTGGGCTCAATTTCTTCAATAACTTTCATAGGCATGCATAAACAGTATTACCAAACTGCTGCAGGTCATTTAAAGGCAAGTTTTGAATGAAATAAAAATCGAACTGTGAGACATGGCTCCAATTTTCCTAGGCAGGAAATTTCAAACACAATTATCAATATTTCACCAAAAAAACGCTTTCAAATCACCCTCAAAGTGTCACAATAGGATAGAGATTTTAATTTTGAACAATTATAACCCAATTGCACACGTTTTTAACCAAATTTCGCAATTTAAATCAACATGTACAGAAAAATGTTACCCCAGCTGGTCAGCTGGTCAGCTGGTCAGATACAAACTAAAAAGTTGAACATCGCCATTTTAAAGCTTTTATATAAGGTTAACTAGCAGAACCCGATGCCTAACGGCACCTTAAGATTTTGAGGGAGTGTGCATTTTGGGGACCACAACCAAAAGTACCCCCATTTATTTTATTTCAAATTTGCCGCTTCTGTCACTCGGGGTCACTGCATTGTGGAAACTCTGTGAATTCCAAAGTGACTACGATGACAATTTCGAAAACAAACGACGTTGGCTGTCAAAAGATTTTCGTGAAATATTTCTTAGGGAGTGAAACTTGTGAAATACCTTTTACATCTCCACCAGATCTTCCTAAAAACATGTTTAATGAACGGATAAGCACTTAAAATTGACAAAATGTAGGTTTCTTTGGTAATTAAGTTGTTTGACATTGTTTGAGAACTGTCAAAATCTTTCCTTGCCACCCAGTTTGAAATAAAATTTATTATGAAAATCCCATCAAATCAGCGTAGAAATGTCGCGTTGGGTCATGCTCTGAAGCCATGTAACATTTAAAATTATTTCCAGCAATGTTTAACCGATTTCTTAAAGTATTTGACGTTCTAATCCCGTTTGACGTTTGAATATCCTGAATGCACTGCCGCAAAGATAAGTTTAAGAATTCGTTCACCCTGCAGTGGTCAAAAAACCAAACAAATGAATGCATCTGTCAAACTTTTTGCAAAATTATTTCAATTTCACTTAAAACGAACGTAAATAACAGCGTTTGTGCTCAATTTCTTCAATAACTTTCATAGGCATGCATAAACAGTATTACCAAACTGCTGCGGGTGAGTAAAAGGCAAGTTTTGAATGAAATAAAAATCGAACTGTAAGACATGGCTCCAATTTTCCTAGGCAGGAAATTTCAAACACAATTATCAATATTTCACCAAAAAAACGCTTTCAAATCACCCTCAAAGTGTCACAATAGGATAGAGATTTGAATTTTGAACAAATATAACCCAATTGCACACGTTTTTAACCAAATTTCGCAATTTAAAACGACATGTACAGAAAAATGTTACCCCAGCTGGTCAGCTGGTCAGCTGGTCAGATACAAACTAAAAAGTTGAACATCGCCATTTTAAAGCTTTTATATAAGGTTAATTTTATTGCATATTTTCTAGAAAATCGAATAAAGTGCGTACAAAATTGCATAACTTATTTTTATTTGTATTGCTGTGGGATGAACTAAAATTAAAACGTTTTCGTCGCAAAAATGGCGAAATACCAAGTGTGTTTACTAATTTTATGCAACAAACATTGCTTTTCAAAATCGAGTCGTTCCTCAAACAAAACTTTTCATTGAAATTTCAGGAAAATTTCAGTTGTATATCAATCAAAAAGAAAATAGCCGAAGGAAATAAAATAAATTGTATTTTGCAATAGCATGTGCCATCTCTACCGCTGTCCACAATGTCAAGTCTGAGTAGACATCGTTGACGTTTTAGAAACGAAAATAAACAAAATCACAAGAACTTTCCTCAAATTTGTAGCGGTTAAAAAGTTACCTCATTTGGACGTGAAAAAAATCACTACAGGCCGTACGATTTAAATGCTAAAATAGATAAACCCTTTAACTTGCAGTTATTACCATAACTAAATAGATATATTTAGATATTTAGATAGATGTATATCAAAAAAATAACTCACTAATTCACGCAAGATATCTTTCCTGCCATGCATCTCTTCCCCAAATTTTTCCCCACATCATTGACTCTCTCATCACAAGCCAACGCAGACCTCCAATTGCTCAAGACCAAATCACAGTCACCGTCATCTTTGTCACCAAAAAGGCGCTAACAAAACGTTCAAATACCTCGACGTAGGTCGCTAACGAAAGCCCATGGTCCAATATTTGGCAGGCCACGCGGCACGTTGACACTGGCATATTGTAACGCATGGCAAGAATTTCAAACTGATAATGTATTGCATGTGTTTAAACAGTTTCAGGGACAAATTGATTTTGATGTTACCTGTCAATACTTGACTTAGAAGATGTTATAAGAGAAAGGTGCATGCAGTTTTGAATTGGTACCTTTCGGTATAATTTGGTTTCGTAATGAGAGGAGGCAGTACCTAAGTGTGTACTTTATAGTTGTGTTGGTGACCTTCAATGCTCCTTGAGGGAAACATTTCTGCGTCTCGTCATTTTTTTTTATACCTTAGCTTGAGGGTAGCTATGAAGCTCCAATTTCTCAAAACCCAATAATTGATTGAGAGTCACACGACCATAGTGGTTTATTTCCCGATATCTGTTTTAGCACAAATGACTAATGTGATAACCACTTGATAACACATTAATTTAAAATATCAGTTATAAGGCATCATATTAATTTATGTTGGCTTCAAATTCAACGGATTCGTTAGTTGAAACACCAAATTTAATTTATTTTATTTTGACAGTACAATTTTTATTGTGTTTTCTAGAATGAAACATATGTCGGATTTTTGTTGGTCAGAATATTAATTTAATAAAACTTAAACTTTTATCGTTTCGGTATTTGTGATGTCTCCTTTTTGCTAATTTTTCTTTTTTTTTTAAGAACGCTCGGTCCGAGCTTCTCCCAAATTCTGCTTGACAAAAAATATTCCTGGAACTTGTATGGCCTTTTTTCTCTACTTTGATCAACTTTTTGACATTTTGAAACTATTGCAATGTGTTTGCTATTTTAATTTTAATTTGAAGCCTTCGTCTCGACTAATTTATAGGTGGTGTTTAGCGACTCACTGTTTTGACAACAGACCATGTGTTACCGGTCTAAAGTTGTCAGCGAATGAATCGGTAATGATGATAAACCAAATCTAGTCCAGAAGGTGAGAGGGAAAAACCGGTGCCGGCAATTAGTCTACTCCTGTCGAAGAGTTACAAGGGGACAACAGGCTTAACGTCCCTTCCGAAGGACGGTACAACGCGAACAACAGGATTACTTCACAAATCCATGCTGTCAAGAGGTCGATAAGCAAGGCGAGTGAAGTTGTAACTTTCATCCCTCCAACCTCTCTCCCAAACAGAACTGGTCATGTGTATGATGGACACCCATCCAATAACTGACCCAGCGCAGTGTTCCTTAATTTTTTAAAGTAGAACCGATGTTTCCAACACGCCAAACCGTCTACTTCCACTCTCGAGTTTCATGCGATATCGAAACGACGCAATAAAGCACTTGCATGGCTGTGCTGTGTATTCCGTGGACTGTAATTATTGGTCGTATAGCAATAAAATATGTGCTAAGGAATTTCTAAATAGAACAATTACAAGTAGTTATTTTATGGGTCCTGGTCATAGAGGGGTAAAACCCAATGAGCAAGAAACGCGCGAAATGCTACCGAGGTCACGCTGCTGACGCATACCCTCCTAAACGAGACAAGAATTTGGATAGTCTGCTTTATTTGCACTTTTTTTGGAAAGTTGCAACGTATTTTTATTTATTTTTCTGAGGCCGTATCAAAAAAAAATAATAATACATTTAGCATTAAAGTTGTTATCACTTTAGTAACAACCCCTGAAAATTTGGAAAACTGGTTTTGGAACTCAGCTTTGTAGATCAAAGGCCAGGATGACAAGATTGCATTTACCATTTCATATGAAACTCTGACGTACTTAATTCGCTGGTAATTTATAAAATTGACATATATTATTTTTGATATAAAAAACATTTTTTTTGTGGAAATACTGCTTACAAACTGGTTAAATACTGACGTTTCTACGAAATTATATCTATGTTCATGCATATATATTTATATATCTTAAGACTTTCGAAATAAAAATAATATCACACTATCTGCGTTTAAAAGAGCCCCAGTAATATTAGAGAAATTATATATATCTTTATGTTTATTTTTTGATAAATTTGAGGTTTTTCAAAAAAATGTATCTGGTTTTAATAGTAATTCTAAAAACCACGACAAGCAGTCGATTAATAACACAATCAATCAGAATCAGAGACACAAAAATAAACCTAACCTCAATTTTCAACTCCCATACACTCTCATACACCAAACCACTCATTACCAAAAATCTTTGGTAAAATCTTATCAAACACAGATCTTAAAATCCATACACACCAAATTCCATGTACCACAGCTTACACTTCCAAAATAGGTCAAAACTCGTTAACTAATTCCATTGCTACAAGAACAATGATCTTTCGACGACGACGGAGCGTGACAACAGCACGCGAGATGACTGTGACATTTTGACGCAATCGCTTTCATTGTCATTTTGTACCACGCCTAAGAGACCAATGGTTTCAGTCGGCCAGGAATCTTTCAAGCGTGTTGGAGGGGACGCTCGTCTATTTGCTTCATCCATGAAGCATGCTACATTTTAGTACAGCGAAAGGATGTAACATTACCATAGTGTTTGTCATTCTGTTGCTGTGACTCGAACTAGACTTTGTTTTTTTGTTAACTGCTAGTTCGGAGTGAGAATCTGTATGCTAAGTACATTTTGCTGTGTCCTTGAGTTGTACAGCATGCTACATTTGAACGAGTTGATTTTTTTAGGTGTTATGTAACAAAGCCATTAGTTTGATGCATTTGTACTTTTTTTAATACTTTTTAAAAATACCATACTTTTTCAATGGTAGTACGATTATTAGTTATCTACTATTAGGAACGCAACTGCCCTCTGGTATAGCGTAATTAGAATCAGAGTGACTGTGAATATTCATAGCCTCTTGGTTCTACTCCTTGGAGATCTGTAATTCTCGTCAAATGCACTGAAGTCCTTTCAAAAATTATGTGTTCAAGTAGCTCAATTGGTTAGAGCAACACCCGCGATAGGTGTAGATCAAGTACCCGTTCACTCTTCAATTTTTGAGAGGGTAGCAGTGTTTCTAATAATGTAATACCCTGCGCATTTAAATTAGATTTCACATTAGTTATCCAATAATCGCAATTATATGTGTATTTTATCATCTTCGCTGTTTTTTATCTCCATGTCTAGCATTTCTAGTGTTAGTTGTATGAATTCCATTAAAATTTTCGAACTTCAACTTCAACTTTGGTAACACACATCTATCTACATTAAAAATGTAAACAAATCCAAAATTGCTTCATTTTGGTTAAAACTTATTCAATCTATAAACCTAACATATTTAAGTCGTGCCGATTTTTTTTTTTTTTTTTGATAGGCTCTTTTTAAGCTTTGTGCTAGATTAAGGAAATTATCATACTTTTCTGATGAATAAAAATTGCAATCTTTTCTGTCATCAACCACATATTAGAAAATGGTACATCAACCCTGCGCCAAAATGATTTTCAATTACTTACTCTCCATGCACCAGAACAATGTGTAAATTCATAAATCTGATCGCTTCCGTCAAAAATGCGAGTAAAAGCATTCCAAGAAGTCACTGGTCAAATTCCATTCCCATTCGCGCAGTAGCATTAATATTTGTTCACCAAAAAAAAAATTAATATGATAAATATTCGCTCTGAACACAATATTTAAAAATGCGATTACAAACACTTTTTCCCTGCCAGCTTACCCTCTAGGCGATGAAATGATAGAAATTTGGATTTGTGCCTTTTGACCTATTAACGGAAGTTTTCGTTGTGAAACTTTTGAAGTAACTGTCAATATGTACACAAAAATAACACAAAAAAAAATTTTTTTTTTTGAAGATAACTTGAAGTCTCATATCCTATTCACAAGAACTGTCACTGAAATATTTTCCATATTCCTGCTTGTTTCGTGTTTTCTGACTTCAAAAGTGTGATTTCTCGAGTTATTAAGAAAAACATTAACAAAAAACAGGGCTTCTTTTAAAAGAAAATCTCTAGTTACGCATTCAAATTAATTTTTATTGAACAATTTGGCAAAAACCGTTTTGGTATCTGACTCTAAAACTATCCTAGTCTCTAGTTTTCATGAAAAACATAAAATCAAGTTTACCTTTTACAAGAAAATCCGAAGTCACGTATTCACAGAAATGTTTTACAAAAACCTGTGTACTTAAAGTTTTCCAAAACTTTGTATGATGTTTATAATATCATAATAAACAAAACAATATATATATAGGTCCAACTTATAATAGAAAGAAAAAAGCTACAGCGTCAAGTGTAGTTACCAAACACAGATTGTATTTTTATTTTATTTTTTAATGACTGAATTCATCTGTAAAGTTATAGTTTATAAAGTTATCGGATATTTACTGTATTTTTTTTTTAATTCAGTTAATCCACGTAAAACTAAATTCCCTCCGCACGTTACAACCATGGAATGCACTGACAGCTAAGCTGATAGCACGTACCACTACACCCATAGCGCCAATCACTCATCCGCTGGACAAGGCGCTGTTCATTGCAGACATTTTACCACTGAGGTTTCGTTATCATCAATACACGATCAAATGTAAGCACGCAACCTGTGCACATTAAAATCGCAAAACAAATACCCTATAATTTAGCATTTCATAATTGTTTCTGTTAGAAATGAAATGCAACTTTGATATTAAAAAAATTGGCTATGATATTTCTATTGAAGTAGATTTCACAAATACATCTACCGCACCGGCTGTCCCTATAATTGGAATCAGTCAAAACCAGTTCAATTACAAGATAATAATGCAGTTAGTGTAGAGCTGATTTTCGATGAGAATAATGCTCATTATTTTAAAATGCGTACTACGTTTACAAACATACTTGGACCAGTTCTGTTCGGGAGAGAGGTTGGAGGGATGAAAGTTAGTACAGCAACTTCACTTGCCTTGCTTATCAACCTCTTGACAGCATGGATTTGTGGAGGAATTCTGTTGTTCGAGTTGTACCGTCCTTCAGAAGGGACGTTAAGCCGGTGGTCCCCTTGGTGCTACAGGAGTAGAATAAGTGCCGGCCCGGGTTTCTCCTCCTGCCTTCTAGGCTAGGTTAGGTTCATCTTCATCCTCACCATCATCCACACATACACCGACGCCATTTGACCAGTACCACATGGTCAGATGTCAAAACAGTGCATCGTTAAACCACAATAATCTATCGAACATACTTGCGTTACTAGAATGAAATCACTAGACGATTATAATTGATAAAAGATTGTTATTTTATTAATGACAATCCTCTTATCTTCTCACAAGTAGTGTTACAAATAAATGACACTTTTTCCATTGTCAAATGTCCAGAATAATTCAAACAAAGTTCAAACTTACAGGTCAACGTCTTGTTTTCTTATTAAAATTTGGAACAAATTAATTTGTTTTCTGACCGACTTCAAAGGTGACCATTTTGCTCCAAAATAGCATATCAATAATCAACAAAGTCATCCATTCACATACGTTTTCAATTAATTTTACAGAACAATTAAAAATGATTCCATATATTTCTCAGCTCTGATTCCGACTGTGAATCTGACTAATTCTGATTCACATCTGCAAAACATCCTAAATGTTAAATTTTACTTTGTGATGCCACGTTTATAGTCCGTGGTCAGGTTTTCGACATCTGAGAAGGTTATTCGTTTATGAGGATTATTTTGATATTTTATCTGCCATGTTGCCAACTTCACCACTGAACCATACCAACCATCTTTCAAAAATGAATTCAAAATTGAGTAAAATTGACCCTCTGATCATTTCTCGGGGATCAATTAAAAATAGTTCATAAATTTTTCAAAGCAGTCGTCAGCGGTTGCTTTAAAATCTCAGGAAACTCCGTCAAAATTTGTTTCACCTGAAATTTCTGAAATACTAGAAACAAATGCAGGGGGTCCTAATATTGCTGTCCTGTTTGAGTCAGTGCTCCTGGATCGTAGCACAGGTATTTTAATCCAGGTATTATTTGACTCTGGTGTAAACTCGACCGACTCGGCATCAATCTTTGAGACGGTTATAGTGATGATAATAATAAAATACCCCGCGCATTGCAAGCGTTTGCAATTTAAATAAGAGTTCATCCTAATACAACAATGAATCCAACGTCAAATTGGATTTATTCGAGATTGACAGGTTGTGACGTGATATAGCGTCACTAGAATCAGAGTGACTGTGAGTATTCACAGCCTCTTGGTTCTACTCCTTGGAGAATTGTAATTCTCATCAAATTCACTAAAATCGTCTCAAAGAGCCAGTGTCCAAATAGCTCAATGGTTTAGAGCAACACCCGCGACAGGTGGAGATCGGAGTTCGAGACCGCGTTTAGGCATCAATTTTTGAGACGGTTACAGTGTTGATAATAATAATATCGACCGACCTAATTTGACTGGTCTTAACGATTAAAACTAGGCCTCAATCAGTTACCAATAGTTACCAATAGTTACGAATAGTTACCAAAGATAACTAATAATATTAATATATCCTGCATTTGTACTCGATTTATAATAACATTTTTTTTCGCACAAAGAAATTCGACTCGAGTATAGGAATTCGTGTTCCGCCCATATTTTAATTTTAATCCGTTATTATAAACTTTCTAATTTGGCATTTTATCACCCACGCCTTAAAAATTAGGCGTGCGTAAAAAATTAGGTGACGTCAATTTGCAAGAAAAAAAACATGGTATTGTGGCGTCACTGAATTCAAGGTCTGGTATTTTGTTTTTTAATAATATTATTATTTTTTCATCGCTTTGTATTGAAAACATTGCACAGATATCATGGGATTTTATCAAAATTATCTGCCAAATTCATTCAACTTCATCTTCATCAATCTTCATCAATGACTGTTTATAGCTTGTAGGTACATTTTCAATTGTATTCTGTTTGTATATGACAAAAGTTTAATAAATTACGGCTCGTTAAGAGCATATGACACCAGACAACAAAATGCCAAAAGACTAGCTACGCACAAACTTGCTATGGTTGGGATGTGCCCAAACTATGCTGGAACGAAACTGTTCAACTCTTTGCCTTTAGAAATAAAAAATCAATCAAAAAGAAATTTTAAGAATGGACTAAAGACATGGTGCGTAGAAAAATGTTTCTATAGTGTTGAAGAATTTTATGGATGGACTGATAAGATGTCGAGCTCACATAATATGTTTACAGTGTACTTATTTATTTATTTACTCATTTCAATTGACATGTCCAAAATTATTGCAAAATGATCAATCGGGACGAATGAAAGCATTTAATATTATTATTATTGTTATCCACACTGCTTTGCCCGTTCAACTTTATTTATTTCTTATTTTGCTTTCATCCTCTTTGCTCCACATCTAATTGCACTATTTTCATTCATCTTTCCTTTTTGCACCTCCTTCTCTCATATTCTCTCATACCATTGCTGATAACCCATAAACAAAAAAAAGGTGTAAAATTGTAAAATTGTAACTAGTATAGTTCAGCAAAACCATTTGTAAGACATAAAAAACATTCCATATAAATAATCAATATTTTGTGCTGACATAGCCGACTGTATCGTGATTAACTATAAATTAACTTATTTTGTTTGATCTGTTATCCAAATATTACTCATCGTATGCATTATTATTTGTGGTGTTTAACGACGCACTGTTTTGACAACTGGCCCTGCGGCACTGGTCTAATGGCGTCGGTCATCGTATGCAAGTGTTATGTTTAAATTAATAGCATCTTAAATTAAGAAAATGTTAAGAAATCGTTTAGCATAAAAAGCATAGGAAAGTCTCATTGTAAAACTTCAAATACAATCCGGATTAACTACCAAACTCCTTATTTTTTTTATAAATAATTTTGCTCTTAACATTCTCTGTCGGATTTCTTAAAATTGAAATTTGTTATTTATTTAAAAAACGCATTTTTGACTATTAGACCAAGAGCCTTGTAGTTATGTTCAGTGTGATAACCAAATTCAGAAGTGGATTGTTCTCAAAGTGGTTATAAACGTTACTTGTTTCAGTTGTTTTGAAATCTGGCCATCCGATATCGAACTCTGGACCGCGAGAGAAGACATCAGCCCTAAGACTGCCCCTGCATTGTTACCAACTCATTAATTAAATCTTGGTCATTATTTTAGCAGCATAATTTTAAAATACTTAATATGTACTCTAATATTTCTAAGTAGTTCATTTTCGTTGCAATCTTTGAAAACAAAAAAAAAACGTTTAAGCATTTGAGGTTCAATGGTAGATTCAACGTTTGGTAGCCGTGGAGATGCTGAGATTGCCTGACAGAGCTTCTCAATTCTGCTATCTTATGTTACCACGGGTATATCATGGCCTAGCATAGGAGGTTCAATGGTAGATTCAACGTTTGGTAGCCATGGAGATGCTGAGATCGCCTGACAGAGCTTCTCAATTCTGCTATCTTATGTTACCACGGGTATATCATGGCTTAGCATAGGAGGTTCAATGGTAGATTAAACTTTTGGTAGCCATAGAGATGGTGAGATCGCCTGACAGAGCTTATCAAAGCTACCTACTTATCCTACCGGGACTGTATCTGATAAAGAAATCCCAACATTGTTATAATTGTAGAAATATACTTAAAATAACGCCAAAAACAAAACAAAAATACAGTTGGTACGAATGTCACCGGTGCATTTTTCGGAAAATTATGTTCTCATTCTGAACGGAGTATACGTTATTACCCAGCACAGAAAGCAGCAGGTGTGTCGAAAGTTTAAAGAAAGATGAATTCGAATTCATTTGCGCCAAGCAGACCTAAACTAATCACCGAAAAAAACCAACATTATGGTACACAAAACACATTTTTACTAAAGTCCACCCAAATCTAAATTAACCGGAGAACTCATAGAAGCAACAGACAAAAAAAAAACACACACACAAAGGTGTTCTTTAACATATTTTTTTTTTGCGACCAACAATCGTGTTTTTGTTATCCTTGACGGAATCGCATTCGCAATGTTAGCCCAATTTAGTTTGCGGACAAAACCGTGTGCGAATCACAATTATCATTTACACCAGGGACATTACAATTGCATTGTAGTGCGGTGAGTATGTGCAATTTGTGAGAACCGAGGCAGAACCTGAGGTCTTGAGTGTAAAGCCGTGTTGAGCTAGAACTAGATAAAGGAAACCAACTATGAAAGGGTCTTGGTATGGTTTATCACAAAAACATACAAGCATTGATTTTTTAGGGTTTGACGATTTACTTAAAAGAGATCCGTGTTCGACTTGTGTTTATTTTGATATTTGACAATATTTTAAATTGTTACGGCTCCACCATCTACGCTATGTTGCTAACTTGCATACCTACCCCTAGCCAAACCACATAGACCTATCTACCCCTTCCCGTTGGGTCAATCAGTGATTTTTGTTTCAAAATCCCATACCTACTGGGGATACCCTCAGTAAATACATTCGACAACAAAGCCCAATCAATTCATTCTAGCAAGGACCGTTGCTGGAAATGGATGCGCTTGAGTTTTTGGAATACACTATACAGTGTTGTTGCACAACTATGCGTGGAGGAATGAAAGGGGATTGAAAGACGAGGAACTAAGAACGTTTTTACCGTAGAATTTATCGTGATGTGGCTAATGTCAATTTATATTTTATCAGAATTGTAGAAAAAAATGTAATTTAAATAAAATTGAGAATGTACCATTTAAATTTACTCTCTGGAAATGTTCCATCTTTTTATTTTTCTTGTCACAGCGTTAAAAATAAGTAAGCTATTGAAACGTACGATTTTTGTTATACATGATCCTACTCTGCATTAAATAGTGTTTTTTCCGTTGCTTTTCAGCAATTAAACGATTCACTTAAAATGGGCAAATTTAAGGAAAATCGAATGTTTTGAAGACCGCTTTTCCAGGAACAAATGTGTGTGAAAATCGGGGATAGCATTTTCATTCCCTCATCATTTCACAAATGCTTCTTTGGTGAGCTTTCCACAAAAGTTAAAAAAAATTAGCTGAATACTTTGATCTACAAACTAAATTATTCATTTCGTATTTAGACTGGCTTAGGATAAGATTTTTAAAAATTTACAGACATATCAACGTTCGTAAAATAAATTTTATAAAGTATTGGTTTATCGTACACAAGTTAAGATGATAATTCTTTGGAGATTTGCGTTTGGTTTTCTTTGTTGCATACAAACAAAAATGTGCAATACAGATTGTGGAAACCAAATCCGGACAATCTCTTCGTGCACATTCAGTGCCTACAATTTTGCAAACCCAACAGCCTATCACGAACCAACTAAAAAATACATAAAATTAAAAATGATAAACTGTCAACTTTCAAACTGTCAAATTAAAGAAAGTTTTGGCGACACCGAACCCAACCAAAAAGTGGTTACACTTAGAACCATGCCATTAGCGAGCTCACCTTAGGAAAGTGAATGACATTTAAGCAGTTCAGGTTTTTTTGGCAATCCGTTGGTATCAGTATGTGCTGGTCTATTTAGTGCTCGTGGCCCCACGTTTTCTTGGTAGGAAGCTGTGAAAGATATATGGGCTTGTCTACAAACTGGTCTTGACCAATTTGCGCATGCCTCAACCTACAACATGTTGTACAGACATGTAAGGCTGTGGCTTGTGGTTAGAATATGACGGCAGTCTGGAGTCTACAGGTATCTCATCTTCATCATGTTGGTTCAAAATGTAAAACTCTAGTAAAATTCACCCGATGAGTTCTTGAATGTTTACTGAAGATGGAATGTATTTTTGTAAATATAGTTTTAATTGTGTATAATGTACTAAAATGTGACAGTGTACACGTAATTTAAATGTTCTGCGGCGTTTTAAAATCTACTTCTTTGAACAGACTAATAAAATATTGTTCTTGTTTTCAGAATCTAGATTGAAACATAGCTGAATTTTATAGTTTTTAGACTCAAGTCTACTCTATCTAAACATAACTTTAGTTTTGAAAGCAAAATTTGAGAACTCTTCAAAAATTTGGTTCCTAATGTTTCCTAATTTTCCCGACGTTTAGGAACTTAATCATGTCAATCAAGGGTGTAAGCAGTTGTGAATTTTCTCCGATAAAAAAGAACCAAAATAAAATACACCGTAACGTTTTCCAGGCACCTTAGGCATCTAACTTAATTAAAAACCAATGGCAATAATAATAGAAATAAGAAATACACTTTGAATCTTGTTTGTATACGGTAACCGCTTTTGTTTGTATTTCTTGTTCTAAAAGACATTGTATTTTATTTTATTTAAAATTATATAAGTATTTCTTGATTGATAAATGCCATAATTTTGTAACCGAATATTACAACCACCTGTACCCATGGAAAGTGTGATTGTATTTATGATATACTTGTGACGTCTGTAGAACAGGTTCTGTTCGTCTAGATAAAATACTTATTATTATTATTATTATTATTATTATCATCACGCCAATTAGAGATGTAAGATGTGGTCAACTGAAGTAGGTAGACACTATTCTGGTCTTCAGATTGATTTTATTTGGTCAATCATCGTAGATCGGCGTAGAATAAAATTGTTCGGATCGGTTCGGCCGAGCAACTTCTGCAATGATATACCTTTCTCTTTTTGGGAGAATTTTTATAGTCCTAGTTTTTCAGTAATTTTTACTACCACGTGCATGATCACCTAACAGTTATCATGGCGAATCTATTGCGAGAGTTTATTATTCAAATTGAATTTAAAATACTGATGCCTAAATATATTCTGCCTCAGGTCATCAGTGCGATTTTTTTTTCTTATTTCCAATTACAGAGTCTGGCATGAATCATTTGCATATTTCGAGACGGTATAATTCGTAGAGCAGTATTTTCTTTCATAGAATTCAAATTTAAGTTCCATGTGAATTCAAATGGCAGATAATTTAGGGATTGAATTTCAAAATTTTGAGTCGTACGCTTTTTTAAGTTAAAATACCCTGTCTGTAAAGTTATGTAACTTAACATTTCTCCAGTCCAACTTCATAACCAACTCCACTTTTCTTTATTAAAGTTTTATAGCTAGAAATTCAGTTGGCATCTTTCAAAGTAACGTTTTAATTAGTGAAAACTGATTTAAATTGCAAACTCATGCAATGAGTGGGTTTAATGCCTCCCTGGAGATCAATCATTCTCATAAAATACACTAAAATCCTCTCAAAAATAATGTGTTCAAGTAGCTCAATGGGTTAGAGCAACACCAGAGAAAGGTGGACATCTCAAATCAAAATTTGAGATGGTATTAGTGTTCCTAATAATAAAATTCAGTTTTAATCGTTTTAAGATGGTTTATATGGCGGAATGCATATCACTGTAGAATATTAGATCGCACACTTTTACGATCTAGAACTAGTGGAAATAATTAGGACTCTCTCACTTCTTTTGTAAGCCAAAATTATAGTTGTGAATCTTACGGCAATTATACATTTGAATAGAAGGTATGATTATCAAAAAAAAAAAAAAATACAAAAAACAGGTTTGCAGATTTGCAAATGATAATTCGCGGCCATTGTCAATTACTAGAAACTCACATTCGCATAACTGGATTTTTTAATTTAAAACTACATATTTTAGAGAGTAATAATTTCTTTGCCATAGAAAAAGCTTCGTGTCCGAGTTGATGGCTGACCAAGACATTCACAATGGCCGTAATATGAATGCATAGTCCAAAAAGTGAGCATCCAATCTCACATATATATCCTTGTTTTTTTTTTCCGCATATTGTAAGCGTTTGCAATTTAATTAAGATTTCAAATATGTATATATCTTTTTTTTACAAGGATTTTTTTGAAGTGTTTCTGCAAAAAAAAATGAAATACACTAAACAATTTGTCATTCTTAGAACGGTAATCGCATAAAAAACTCTGATTTTTTATGATATATAAAAATATATATATATTATGATACTTGAACCTTTAAATTCTTGATAATCCTAATTTCTTAAACGCTGCAACTATGCAGAATTTACTGCTGTTTTCACATGCAGTATTTGTGTGACTTTTCTGTAAATTTCCTTTCTCGATTAATACCAAACACGCAAGGCCATTTTAAAATTATATTTGAAAGATCTCTATGTAAAAATTACAAAAAATGAAATAAATAAATTTCAAAAATATGTAAAACACCGTTTGTCTGCCATTCTGATTTATATTCAATCAAAGTTATGTTGAGATTTATACCAAAATAAAGTTCAACATTATTAAAAAGATCACACAAAGTGGCCGAATCCACAGAGGAGAGTTAAACAGACGGTTTCCAGACATTCAGTGGTTTAGCATGTTACATTTACCAGGAGTAACAACAAAGTTACGCTCTGCCCCAGAACAAAATAATAAGTTATCATATTTCTTAGGGTAAATGTGCAATCATCACGGTAACTCACCAAAAGCTGATTCGTGATCGTTGCTTCAAAATCAACACACAAAAGTCGCGTTGTTTACAGGTAGACCAATCCAATCTTTAGCAGCGTGCTCAATGATTCCGGAGTCAAGTTTTTCTCCGGTGCAATCTGCTGATCACCAGTCACGATCCCGAGACTGTATCATGATCACGCTGCTTTAGATTTATCCTCGGTGCAATGCAAGCACCTATAACTTGCGATTTCATCCGATCTCTCTTGCAGCAAGTCACCCAACACATTGTTTTGCGTCTTCTCTGAAGTCTTGAAAACCAGTTCGGTACAGTTATAATACAGAATGGTAAACATTGATTTCATTTGAAATTCTCCTTGCGAATATGTATGCTATATTTCTACGCTTTGCTGTTGTCTAACATTGTACCATTTAGTTTTCAGTATGGTATGAACTTTAAAGCTAATTTGTCTTCGCGAAATATAGCTGCCAAATGACTGGCAAACCGCGAAAATTGTACGATGCACTGTCGTTTCGAGTCATAAGAAATTTAATTTCGTTCTTTCTTGTAGATTACTCGCATTTAAGACTGGTTTACGCTCAATTTATCTTTGTCAGTGGTCACCTCAACGATTGGTGTACATGTATCGATATTTAAAGTCGTAATTATTTAATTTTAGAGGTTTGCTAAAAAGGACGGCCGAAATCGGCGTTGTGTTTAAATAAGTTCGTGACCAAAGACTTCGTGACTTACATTACTCTCTTGAGGGTCTACAAAGAACAAAGATGCGCTATTGCCATGTTTTTAAGCACTAGCATAAAAATTATGTGCAGGTAAATGGGATAACTGTTCGTGCAAATTACTTCTACAGCATGGGTCAAGGACCAGCAATCCATATGCACAGTTTGCCAATTCAACAAACATATTTTAATACCTTTGACCCACACTTTAAAACACGTACGCTTATTTCGGCAAGGTAATTATGACATTGATAATTACCTACTATTAGATCTGAAATTCACGGTCTAGGGGATATTAATTGCTGGCCAATCTACGTGGTAATTATACCTGTTAGATTCCAGTGTTGGTGATTGCTACCAGTATCATCAGACTAAGTACTGTCATTGTTTTCGGTGACCACCATACCCCAAAGAAATCTGAAGCACGCGCCACATGGATGGTTAATGTTACTAATCAAAATTTAAGCTACATGTGGGTCTTCTGTTTTCTTATCAGGCTGAGGAGATTTGCAAACGCGAATCAAAAACGCATTAAAAGTTTGTATCAGAACATTTATATTTGTACTGTACCTATAACACGACTGTTTGGATGGTAATAATACCAAATAGTGATCAACAAATAATATTTTCGAAAATACAAAATCTGTCATTTTATTATTATGAACATTAATACCGTCTCAATAATTGATGCCCAAACGGGGACTCGGACCCCGATCTCCACCTATCGTGGTTTTACTACTTGGACACATGCTTTTTTGAGACGATTGGGATAAAATACCCCGCGTATTGCAAGCGTTTGCAATTTAAAAAAGATCTCAAAACTAAATATATCATGTTTTTAACTATAGAGCTTGATTTAAAAACAGTTGTTTCAGCATTTCACGCCAAACCTTCTTGTTCAAGTATTTTCAGACCTTATTCTGCTTGCTTTTCAAATATCAGGGTAATAATTATCGAATACTTTTACTGAGTAAAAACATTCTAGCAAAAACTTTTTTTTTTTAATCTTGCAAATTAAATTTGGCTTTGTAACCTTCTTGGTGGTAGGTAGTTTATGGTAGTAACCAAACTAACCTTCGGTTGTTATGAAAGCTTGTAAAGTTGTCTTCAATTAAAAAGCTTCTTTGACTCTTTAATATTTTTTTTATGATTCTAAACTGTTATGGTTAGATCAAAACTGTCAGACCACTTCCTTAAAGGTGTTCGCATTTGTGCAGAAACAAATTACCAACCAACTTACTGCCAACCAACTCAGTGCAGCGACTAAATGAGCTGGCTTGTACTTGTAATTGTATATTTCTGATTGACTCTTGTAATGAGCTTCCGAAGCAGTTACAGCAAGCAGTAATTAAATAGAAGACAACAGATATGAATTATTGAAGAGTTAACAGGCACAATTCTGGAGAGAGATTGTAAACTGCAACAGTATTTTGAACGAAACTGACCGTTTTACCCCAGAAAAATTCAGAAATTCTGTGCGAAAAAATGATGAGAATGGCTGAAGTTAGTAATAACAACAAATGATTTAAAAAGACTGTTTTTATTTTTGCATTATTCAGTATTTTATTTCTTCTGTATTCTTATCGTCGAATTGAAATGGCAAGTTAGCCAGTACCATCGTTTTAGAAAGCACATTCTTAGATACCTTGCAAAAGCTATCTTTCAAATACTTGTATTTAATTCAATATCACAGATGAGCCTTATTTGTGCTTTGCGATACTGTCAACAGTGGTATTAAATTGATTATTTTGTGAATTTGATAATAAATAAATCAACACTTATATCTAACAGTCGCCGCTTGGTTTTTGGCTATAAAATGCCTCGTGCACGCAATCGTGGCACAAAGAGCATGTTTTCAGTTATTTGCGAATATTATACCCTACAAAAACCTGTTTCCCAACTTCACTTTAGCCTTGGGTACACATCCCATTTAATTCGATGCTTGATTCTTGTAATCGAAGCCTGGTATACGTGCGAAATTTCAAGGTTTCAAACTCGCAGATTTATAAACTATCTGTTGTAGCTAAAAATCTAGCCCAGTTTGTGCTAACGCTGAAACAGTGTGCTGAAATATTGATTTGTGGCAAAATTACTGCTGTTACTAATTAAAGTGTACTTTAATATAGTAATCAACATAGTAATTTTGCAGTGTGTAGCAAGTAGCCCGCGTATACCATTGTGGTAACCTTAAAAGGACGTCGGTTTGGTGGCAACCTTTCGAATTTTTTTTTATTTAAAAATCTAATTGCATGAGAGAGGAAATCAATTTATTAATTGATTGCAGTTCATCGCTTTGTGTTTTAACCTAATTCAACTGATCTATTGGTTGCTTCCTATTGGGGTTTAACGACGCGTTCGATATTTTTACTGAGTGTGGTCGCTGCACTCTATTTGTCCTATTGTTTTTACCATATTAATATTATTTCGTTTAAACATATTTTTACTTCACGACTCAAATAATTACGATGTGCATTATCAGTAAGAAAATATTTAAAAAAAAAATCATTAAAGACGCATTGTTTTGACAATAGGCCATGTGGTACTGGTCTAATGGCGTCGGTGAATGCGTAGATGAGGATGAACCTAGCCTAGCCTTCTAGAAAGAAGGAGGGGAAACCCGGTGCCGGCACGTAGCCTACTCCTGTCGAAGAGCACCAAGGAGGCCACCAGTTTAACGTCCGTTCCGAATGACGGTACAAAGCGAACATCAGGATTCCTCCACAAATCCATGCTGTCGAGATATTGAAGGTGAATGAAGTTGCTGTACCAACTTTCATCCCTCAAACCTCTCTCCCGAAAATAACTATAGTCAACTGAGTATTGATATTTCTTCTAAAATAGCCGCGATTACTTCCCACTGAATACTCATTTTTCTTGCATGGTTTTCATTCTTCGATTCAAAAGAATGCCTTGGCTTAAATGGAGAGAACGTTTTGAACCTTAAATTTTTTTCAATGGAATCGGAACTAGTGTTAAGTTTTCCAAATTAGTTTCCAATTTGCTATGACTAGGTTTTCACTCAGGTTTTTTTTGCCTTGTACTTTTACAATTGTTGTTTGGTTGTTCACTAATACCGTGCTAATACCATTCAACGCCACTTAAATTCAAACCCCTGTTAGAGTATTTTCAGTATAATCAACAATAAAAATGTTCAACACATATCCTTGTAGTTCTAACGACTTTCGATCATAAGAGCTGCAGTAAATCGGCAATTTTCTTTTGCAAAAAAAACCTAAAAAAAGTGAAAATAGCATTATTTTGCACAATTACTGTACGACGTAATGCACTTAGAGATCATTTGTCGCGTAAACGCCACCCCTTTTAAGTGCATGATAAGAATAACTTACGGTGAGAAGTACCTACCCGTGGAATAGTAGCAAAATATTTTTTTGCAACATAGTAGATTCTTTTGCCAAAGTAATTAGGACTATGTATGTGTACAAAAACCAGTCATATTGATTGGCGATTCCAAACTGCGAGATATAATACTTGTGTAGGTAATGGTGAAAGCGTTTTCAAAATAAAAATATAACGTTGCCAATCTCGGCGCCGCGTAAAAAGGGAATAGAGACCGCTAGCATGGAGACGTTCTACTGACTTGAGCACAAAAATGTCAAAACTGTCGAATTTTGGCATATTAACCTATAAGTGGAATAATTATGGTAGAGAATAATTGATAATTGAATTCGTTCATATCAATTTAAGAATGTGAGCTATATTGGCGTACTTCACTGGCATTGTTAGGCGGCTGTTTAATTCATAGAGTTAGGTTAAAATTATGAAAATTAGGTCACATCATGTAAAAAAATAGCACTTACAGCTGTCGAGGAAAGGAACTTTGTGGGAATTCTTTAATTTACGAGAATCTCACACTCACACTTACCCAGAACTCACGAGTTAAAATTTTGGCGGCAGTTCGTACGTGATACGTGATCTTCAACGATGATATTATGCGACCTGTTGACCGTTGATCAAAGATTACTTCATTTTTTAAAGTTTCCGCTTCTAAACGGCCAATCGCATCGTCGTCGACAGCAGGGTCGATGGATACGTCAATGGTCGGCAGCGGGCACGTGGGTCACTTTAATCTGAATTAACTTTTTCGAAATGGAGAAGATTTTAGATTTATTTCCCAGCTTAGCAACCTCGCCAGTGTATGCCGAAGTACTTCAAGAGTTCATGCTATCGTGTGATGAACATCAAGCATTTTCGACTCGGGTAAAGCTAAACATTCAATTAATATAACCTAACCTCAAACTGTGCCTTTGATACTTGTCTTAAAATTTGGTTTCTTTTATAGGAAAGTAATGCAGTGCAGCCTTTCATATCGCATATCAACGATAAACTTAATGATCCCGCTCATAGGTCAGTTGTTTTTCCCATTGATTTCGCTCTCTAAATTGTTGCTTTGTTACACTGTTGTAGTAAGTTACCCAACCTATTTATTTTGCTTTTCTTATTTCAATTTTTCACTATTTCTTGCAGATTGGATGGTTTGGTGTTGCTCAACTTATTCCTACCACAGTGCTCTGATCAACAATTTATTGCCCACGGCATCTCTTGGATGAGTCAATGCATCAGAGGAATCGAATCTGCACTATGCACTGAAACAAATGAGACAGCTTACAAAGTCCTAAGTATGTTGATAAAGAAGTTTTACTGTGTGCCTTCATGTACATCTCGGAAAAATAAACTGTTGGCACGAATCTCGAAAAGCTATGAGGCATTCAATGTCATTGTCTTTTCTTTGCAGAGTTGCTTCTAGAAATGTCCAGTAACTTCACTGAAATTAACAAGAACGTGAACGGTTTGATTATTGTCAAATTCTCGAAAAACTTAAAGAAGCCAGAGATGCAAATGAATGTACAATCTGCTGCTTTGGAATGTGTGAAAGCGATGATTTCACATTATGGCGCTGCATGTGGTAGTCAGAGGGTGAGTTTATTTCTTTTTCTGTGTTGCTTTCTTTTTTCTTAAGTCTAGAACTAAAAACAAAATGTACGTACAACTTGAACAAATTTTAGAGCCATTCAGCTAGTTCAATAAACAAATAAAGATTGAAAATAATATACATTTCTTTCTATGCCACAATGTGAATGAAGTCCACAGAAGCTGACAACTTTAATGTATAATAATAGTTTTAAATTATCGCTGTTAAAGTTTGCAAATGAAATAAGTAATTTATTCAGGTACTCAGCTAAGCTGAATGCAATTTTAAAAATAATTTAATGTGTGACATGATCACAAATAAACGCACCAAAATTTCTACTGATCATTCAGAAGCCATTTCATGGATTGACAACCAAATAATCGAGTTAACAAATTTGTATCACCATTATACATGTATCCACGTGCTGAGTCAAATCAAATAACTGACCACAAACTTTCTTTCTAGTCAAACATAGAACAGTTTATCGTTCAATTTGCCGACTGCAAAGATGCTCAAGTCGTGTCGACAGCAGCACGATGCTTTGCTGCATTACCATTGGTTGGAAGCAGCGGAACTAGCACATTCCTCAAAGCCCGTTGGCTCGAGCAGGAACAGAAGACGTGCCACTCCTTGCGCCTGCTTCTCAATCAACTCTTTGAAAATATCAAGGAGTCGGATGCGTTTCTGAGGGGCGAGAACGTGGAGGTGTTGCCGCTAGAGCTGCTGAAGATTGTGGACCCGGTGTTGAGGATCTATGAAGTTGCCAACAGGTTCAATAACCTCACGGTCTTCTTGGGAGCTATGCTCACGTGAGTTACCTACTCGTGATGTCTAAGCTATCCAGTAGCTTCTTTTGTTTTACAATAGAGCTACAGGATTTGAGGTTGTCTAGTAAGAAATAAATTACATTTACAATTGATGGTCTTTTACTAAATTCTATAAGATAAACAGGTCTTAGGTACTATTTGCTAAACACATTTTTCATTCATTAACTCATTACTGAATGCTATAAAATCATGTGCTCGGGGCAAATAGCTGTTAAACCATTGTCCATTGAATGAGTCGTTCAACCAAACAATCATCATCATCATCTAAACCAGATCAAACTTTATGATGTAGATTTTGATAAAAATTAACAAAAATTTTCTGAAATTTCTTAGCTTTTGCCTGTTATTTTATCAAGGATGATAAAACTTTTACGGTTAGATAAAGTAGACATGAGTCTAATACTCATCATTTCTACACATTGTTCTACAAATTCTTTCCACAAAATAATATTTTTTAAATTGAAAACATAAATAAGCACCTTGTGTTAAGTGTGTTCGTTTGGGTGAATCAGTTCTGCTTCCTTTGCTCGATCCTGATCTTTCACTGTTCGTTTTTAATTTAGCGCCAACATATGGTGGCTGTCTCAATTTTGCAGATCACTTTGAAGAAGACCCAAGTTATAGGTGGTGTGAGTTAGAGCAAGAAAAAATGTAAAGTGTTATTATTCACATTGCTTTTAACTATCGCAGCCCAATCTGCTTTGATATAACTACATTTAAACTTAACGTGCCCATCTCAAATTTGTTATGGCTTTACCGTCGTTGTGGGTTCAAACACGATACCCTGTCCCCAGTGGCGTCTTCCCCGCTGCCAAATCGGTCCTGCCCGACCTGATAATCGGCACAGTCTGCCGCGGTCTCGCCATCAACTGCTCCACTCTTGGCAACGTAGCGACCAACGAACTCCTGGCGCTCAGCTCCGTTCTGCCAGGAATCCACGTGGCTCTGTTCAAACTGCTGCGCTCGCTCATTCTCTGGTGAGTGTCTAAATTATGAGCCTTCTTGTTCATTATTTGCCGATTTTACGACCACGACAATCAAATCTTATATGGGTATCGATCCTCGAAACGTTAAACTTTCGATTCAGGGCATTGTGACGTAATGACATGCAGTGCTCAAGTTTTGTATACAGAATGTGCTCACCAGACGTCACTTTTTCATCACTCTGCTGTGAATCAAAAGTGGAGCCAGCGTAGCATTTCGAAGATAGGTACCCAGATAAGGATCCAATCTGAGATCTTGTTTGAATTGCTAATGCTTGCAATGGATAGGGTAAAAAAAAAAAACTAAAACTCGCTTAAAAAGGTCATGTCCAATGAGCACACATAGTTAGTGCAACAGCCGCAAATGGTGAAAGCCTAGCCCTCGATTCACCTTTTGGGTGCAAAGTTTTGACATTGTTCATTACAGAATGACTGTAACTTGATTCCTCTGCTTTTACCACCAGCCTCGGCAAAAACCTCTACCCCTACGGCAAGACAATCAGCAAGCTGGTGCTGCAGTCTCTCAAGTGGACGCACACGGCCGAGAAGCGATACGGCGTTGTACGTCGATACGCAAACGTCCGCGTGGCCGCATGTCAGACGCTCGCGCTCTGGTTGGCGACCGCCAAGGGCGGCAGCGAAGTTGCTTCTTGCGCAGACGCATTGCTGGAAGTCTTGGCAGTCGACGTGCTGACGGAGAGGACTACGATTAAGCTCACGGTCAGTGGACTCCTTCAGTTCGATCAATGATTTGTTGTTAGTAACGACCACTGATCTCAAATAATCTGGAGAGTGGTTACCATGGAGAGACTTTGATGTTAAGGCCCTTGTATTGAGAGTCTTTTATTTGAAGTTTTCTCAGAGAGCCAGTGCTATTTTCAGTGGTTTCATCAGAAGTGTTCCTGAAATTGGCGCCGAAATCGTATGTTCAGCGCAAATAGCAAAGCTGCTAACATTTATCATCATCCAGTTTTTACTGTGTTAGCAAATTTGTTTGTTAAAATTGATTGGTTGAAATCAAAATTGAATGAAAACGCATTTAAGAAAAACTCGAAAATTCTAGACTAACTTAGCCTAGAAGAGAGGAATGGAACTCCTATTCCTGTCGAAGAGCACCAAGGGGACCACCGGTTTAACGTTGCTTCCGAAGGACGGTACAACGCGAATAACAGGATTCCTTTTTAGAAAAACTATTTGAACTGGGTTTTGAATGCTAAGTAAAGGGCTTCTAAATTTCCCGACGTTTCGTAACATATACTAGTTACTTCTTCAGAGGTTTGAGCAGTCCTGACAATTTTCCGATAACAAAATTGTCAGGACTGCTCAAACCTCTGAAGAAGTAACTAGTATATGTTACGAAACGTCAGGAAATTTAGTAGCCCTTTACTTAGCATTCAAAACCCAGTTCAAACAGTTTTTCTAAAAACTTGTGCTAAGGATAAAGCAAGTAGACATGAGTCTAAAAACCATCATAACAGGATTCCTCCACAAATCTATGCAGTCGAGAGGTTGATGAGCAAGGCGAGTGAAGTTGCTGTACTAACTTTCATCCCTCCAACTCAAATACACGGGTGGAATTGCCTGATTTATTCAAAGAAAACCAATGAAAATAACAATTGAATTCTAAATAGTGGAGTTTTCATTGACTGATCAATGTATGACCATTTGTAGTGGTCGGTTCTTTTTCTAGATAGCCAATGAGTTGATAGAAAAGATTCTTGTTTACAATTTAAACTACAAGAACGTAAAACAGTAAAAACACACGGTGGTGGAGGACTTTGGCGGTATCCAGTTAGGGCTGATTTTGATCTTCTGATAATGTAGCAGATTTTAAAGCTGTCTCGAAGCATTCATCAAATCAAATAGACAATTTATTCCTGTTTGTATGTTTGCAAAGTTAAGTAATTTTTACCGTCAAACAATGAAGTCACCTTCACATTGAATCTCACTACCAAAGACTTCAGATCTTTTTGACCCTTTTTAGATTTACCTCAAGATGTACTTAACATCAGATAGGAATCAGCGCTGCTGATACATTTTAATTTGGAAATTATCACTGCATTTTATGTTGTTTTGCTTTATTTTTCAGTTGTTTAGATCCCAGCTTTTTTTTAATATTGTGGTCAAAAAGTCCTCGGGCTGAATATTACTTTGAAAACCAATGTTTTTGGCTAATTTGGCAAATTCACTTTTTGCCTTTAGATAGCCAGTTTAACTAATTGTGGCAACCTTAACAACTTTTGTATTTATTGGTATTCATTTATTCTCTATTTGTTTACATTAAATGTTGCATCTTTTAGGTCCAGCCTGGCAAGAAAGGTTCAAAACGCAAGGAACTTAAAGCCGCCGAAACCGATACCACCGCCGCACTCGTCTCCCGATCGAAGCTACAAAATCGAACCGCCAACGAACAGCCGTGCATGGCCGCCCTTGATCTTCTCTACTGGCTGCTACACTCCGCAGCCGTCCAACTAAACCCAACTCTCCACAAAGCGATCCAAGAGATGGCCCTGACGATCGCGTTCGACATCCAACGTTCTAGCCGAGCCGACCTGCCGATACCATACGCCAGCCGTGAATGTCGTCTCGGCATCTACAAGCTGGTCGCGGCCCTGTCGTTGAACCCGCATCCGATTTGGCCGCCACCCATTCAGTATTCGCTGGAGATTTTGAGCCAGGGCCAAAGCGACGCTTGCAGTGAGGTGTCGGCATATTGCTCGACCGCGCTCGTCCGGGTGGAGAAGGTGATACATCCGGCCGCCAAGACGCTGGAGTTCCCGGTCAGCTTGGAGGACATGCTGAAAGCTTGTCGGTTGGACGCGAAAAAGCCGGGCCGAGAGATCAGGGAGATGCCGGACGTGACTCCGGAGAGAGCGGCGAAGACAATAAAGCGAAGCGTCACTTTCGACGATGTGCAAGCGGTTAAGAAGTTCCGTCACGAAGACGAGTGCATCGAGCTGTCGTCGGACGATGATGGTTTCGGCAACGGGTTTTCGTATGTCGAGTCTAACGCGAGCGTTGTCAGCTCGAACTCGAATTACCAGGATCTGGTGCTGACAGAACTCGAGGACGACGACAAAGAGGAAGAATCGAAAGCAGACGAGTCGATGGATGTCATAGATTTGGGCGGTGAAATCGAGCCAATCGACTTGGAAGAAGAGGAATACAACGAGAGCAGCGTGTCGTCGAACAGCGTGGTCATGAACGGGTCGCCGAGGAGGAAACATGTCGCCAACGGGATCGGGAAAAAGGAGTCTCCGAAGAAAGAACAGGCTAGCAAGCAAACTCAAAAGCCAGTTCTTGTTCCTGAAGAGGTTGTCGTCAAGGAAGTTGAGGAAAAGGGGCTCAAACCTATGGTCCAGGGGGGCCCAGATAAGACTGCTGACTTGCAGAGTTTCCAAGGGCTAACAGACGAAGAGATCGTTAATCTTGTTGCTGATGAATGTTGTCTCCCAATTGATTAGGAATCGAGTGTTATAAAGAACGAAGGAGCATTTATTGCATTTACATTTATATGTGCCTACTTTGTTAAACATTTTGGTTTAGAAAAATTAGATAACCAAGCAGATTTTTTTTTTTTTCAATTAACTTACCTAGTAGATGACATTTTCTTACATACATTCTGCAAGAACAATTTACTAAAGGGTCATCTATGAGTTGTAAAGGAAAATTGGTTTGCTATTTATTTATTTAGGTCGGTAGGTGCATATTTAATTGTGAAGTAAATGTTCTCCATCTGTAATCATAATGTAAGATGCTTCAGCAATTAAAAGTTACTGCATTATGCTTGTGAATGCCTAAAATACAATTTAAATCAAGCTTCTAAGAATTTCTAATTTTTTTCATCCTGTCAGTGATCCCAGTCCCAAACCCGACCTCTGCGGTTTTGCCGTTGGTTTTCTTGTAGCGGACGACTGGCTTTTGCCACCTAGAAGGCTTCCTGGCACCAATCCAGATTGGTCCAGCGGCCGCAGAATTTGTCCAGAAACTCCGTCAGTTGCTCCTGGATAAACCAGATAAACCAGATAAAACCAGATAAACCAGATCTGGGTAAATTATTGCTTGTTTCTTTATAAAGATTTCGTAGAAATTTATATGACAAAACACTGCAATCCGTAACAGATGTAGATAGCATTTTCCTTCTCATTATTTTCTAGATACAAGATCTAAAAGTATATCTTTAATGTTTGGATGTTTTTCATTATATGTTTGTCATTACTTAAAACAATCAGATGACCCTAAGAAGGCTTTAAAACAGTCGACTAATAAAAAAATAAAAATTGTACATGTCCTCAGTTACGTTTTTAATTCCCTGGTTGAATTTAAAAAGCAAAATGTTAAATTTAATCCAGTTGATTTATTTTAATGACAAATGGTTTTATGGATAAAAGTTTGCATACGGTTCCAGTTACCCACCTAGGACACCTGTAACTGCCTGACAGGCCAGTGATTGTAATTGGTCAGTAACACCCGACCAGAGAGCCATCTGGCACGATCGGAAATTGCTGTTGGCTGTCGGTTGCGAAGAGATTGAAACAAAGTCCGAGTTTCCTTGCTTGAAAGCAGGCCAGGATCCAGTCGAAGACATCTTGGGAGCGCTGGGAAAAAATATTGAAAACAATTTTATTATTCCTTACAATTATGTGTTCCTAGCAAGAATATTTTGCGTAACTATATTTGTAATTATATATTAGATGTTTATATACTCATAATTACAATTATTTGTTGGTCTAAAGACTATAGTTGTAAATATACATTCCATGTGTACCTATGTACCTATGGTTCTATGTAGTATGTACCTTATCAAAGAGAAGCAGCAAATGCACATTTGTAAGAGAAAAATACATACAAATACAAAGCTCAGTTTCCCTGAAAACTGTTAATTGAAGAATTGAAATAATTTTAGTATAATTCTTATGATTAAGCCAACACGGTTGATGGCAAATGTTAACTAGGTATCAAAGAGTAAGTGATTTATTTTAGATGTTTATTTAAGTGATTAAATTATTCCTCTAGGAAAAAAGCATGATGGAAGTCCAAATGATTCATTTTGAATATTATAATGAGTAAACAAGACCATCACACTTGTGGTCTTGTACACCAAATAAGTACATTTAACACAAAAAAATATCAGTTCAAACTTAATTATTCTCTGACAGATTTTTAAGACATAGTCAAAACTTCCTTATTACTTATTTTGTTTGACAGTAAACCATCTCACCCGTTCCGTGCGAATTCAGCGATCATTGTCGTTGTAGTGTCACGTACTCTTACATCGATGGGATCGACGAGGTTTTGATCTTCTTGGTAGCTTCCGTCCATTGACTGAGCTTCAAAAACATATAGCAAGTCATCTCCGTGGCCAACACCTGAAATTGCAAATCAATTTTAAAGAATTAAATTTAGAATTTACATAGAGACCAAATCAGGATCTTTTTTTTTCTGCTGGGATTTATAACCCAAAAGGCAAAATTTTAACTAAATACACTTCTGCATGTACCTATACATATTTTATTTAAACAGAAATAAACATTTTTTAACCATGTGTGAGCATTATCTTCTCTTCTTAAAATTCACAGCCCCTCCTTTATCAATTCCCTTGAGTTTTGACATGTTGCTTTAATTTGATTTAATGGCTGGACCATACAGGTATACATAATTTTAAAATATTAATAATTAACTCTGATAGCCTTTAAGACTCTTAAAAATTAGCCTTTTTAATGTAAAACTAATTAATTAATTAATTAAACTCTCATCAAAAAGTGCACCTGTGTCCTTAGTTGCATCTTCTGAAATCTGTGTCAGGGGGGAATCTTCCAAGAAAATCGGGCCTGCTTTCTTTTTGCCTTGGTGATCGAAAGAATAAAAGAATGCCGGAGCTCGATTTGACCAAAGCTGAGCCGTTTGAAATGCGGGCAGATTGAATAATGCATCTGCTGACGCCTAGAAATAAAGAAAAAAACACAGATTATGGCACACAGATTTTATAAAAAAAAAACTTAGTTTCATTTCAATTACCTCAGCAATTTTTTTCAGTGCTTCATCTACTTTCTTTGGTCCTTCCCCAAGTTTTGAGAAGATTTGTAAGTAAGAAGAAGTTATTTTGGAAACTGCGTTGATGGTCCTGTTAGCAATTGCAGTTGCTGAACTTGCTACCAAATCTTTAACAACACTGTCCAAAAATGTAGGAATAGATCTAATTCGACTCTCTAAGTCCTTTTTCAATTTTCCTATGGAGAAAAAAATTAATTAGTCAGCACAGTTTATTAACTCTCATTGGATTCATTTCGATTCAATATAAATACTGGGAATTAAGATGGTTTCAGTGTTACTATTTTTCACTTACATCTTTTAACAAAGGCAACTAGCTGAAAAAATATATATTTACTTCTCCGATAAGTTGTGCTCCCTCTCTCTTATCCAATATCCAGCTTCTTGGCACTCTGTTTGCGTCATGCAAATCTATTACGATTATTTAATGAATGGATTTGTATTTTTCTCTTCAAATTTGTATCATTAATATTAATTAATAATAGATTGATGCTGTATAAAACCTTTTTAAATTCAATAACATAGTTTTGAAGTTTGTACCGTAGATGACTGTCGAGGTTTCATCTTTCGTAACTCCAGTCAGCAGAGGAATATTTGGAAAGAATCCTCCGTTCAGAAGTTCCAACGGTGATTTGACAACGAAATTTGGCAAGAATCGCCTGTCATCTTCGCCGTCGACAACGGGACTGGCGGTAAGCCTGGTTGCTAATCCACCTACGATGCCAAGTGTGGACACTCGAATATTCTGCAGAGAAGAAAAAAAGTTGTCAATCATAAAGTGACCACTGGGGCAGAAAGCAAAATAAATTGCTAACATGTTTTCAGCAGAAGATTGAAGATGAACCTTTTTTCTTTTGCTGTGAAACTGTATCAGTCAAATAATTAATAGCGATTAATTGTTAATACGAAATTCCCTTCCATCTTCAGCTCCCTATCGGAATTGACAGAAAAACCAAAAACTCTGCAATAACTTGAACATTTTTTCTCTATTTTGAGGTGATTTTTTTTTCCTTTCTCTTGTGATTCTAGTCCATTTCAACCATCTACGACGTAAACTGATCCACGCAGTTTAATGGTTTGTATGGTACATAAATTGGTAAATAAATATAGATAATAGATATCGTAGATAGCATACAGAAGGTATCAGCTATTTTATCAGCTTTCTGTGGGTTGGTCATATTGAAATTATCATTAACATTTTAGAAAAACTTTTTGGAACTTTGATAAAGGTTTCAGTATTCAACTTTACGTCATTACTCATTAGGCTTCCATGTTTTACTATTGATAAGTTGATTTTAATTGACAAACTCAAAACCCCTTTTAATAAAGTTTTTAATTTGTGTTGTGTCATTGGTCACTTTCCAAAACTTTCTTAATTTACTGGGCCAGCAAACAAATCTTACTAGATCCATTTTGAAACCATTTCAACGTACTGGGCTGTAAAACTTCCTGTCAAAGCTAAAAGTTTTTTTTTTTAGTTACTGGACCTAATCATGTAGATTTTACTTGAATCCTGATGGAGCCAGTAAATTTAATAAATTTTGAAACGAATCCTTTAAAAAAATTGATTTTGAAACCGACAAGAATAATAATGAACTATAAAAAGCATCCCATGATACATAATGCCAAGCACCTGTTCTCTGTTGTCAGCGGCTATAATCCTCTGAAACGGCAGTTCTTGCAGACATCGAACCATCTCCTTTTCATCACCGGTCGGGCAAGAGTTCTGCAAGGCAAGGTCGTTGGAAGTCTTTGCAGGAGTCGGGTCTATTGCAAATGAAGACAAGGACGAACCACTCATGGCTATTACGCCACCTAAGAAACCTAGGGATGAGACATTTTTACATTATTCTTGAGTCATAATTTACAATGTTATCTTGATTCTTTGCTACTAGGAATCAAAGATACTTTACAGTGCAATAGAAACAGTGCCAATGGGTTGGTGTAATAGAATTGGGGAAGAAAAGAAAAGGAAATCCATTATAACAAGTAGTAGAAATAGTTAAATAATAGAAATGGTTATTTGCGACAAATAACGAGAGATATGATGTTTCGGCAGCTGCCTTGTTCACGTCTAGAATGATCTGTGATCATATTACGACAGAAACTTCTACACTCAAGTAAACAATGTAACATTTAAAACTTTGAACCTCTCTTCATTGGTTGTAATCAACAATTTCTACTTAGTTAAGTTGCGTTTCCATCTTTCCTTTCCCACGCATTGAGTGCAAAGTAATTTGGAATGATTGTCAATTATACAATGCATTACAATGTATTAACAATGCACTTTGGCTACAAATTTATAAATAAAATAAATAAATTGTAAGACCTCTGAAAGGCTGGTACATGTAATAGGGAGGAGGAAAAGAGGACAAAGAGATTCTCTAGGCTGAAGAAGATGGTTGC
This sequence comes from Protonemura montana, assembly GCA_947568835.1. Lineage (NCBI taxonomy): Eukaryota > Metazoa > Arthropoda > Insecta > Plecoptera > Nemouridae > Protonemura > Protonemura montana. The sequence continues at coordinate 4,791,734 of OX387609.1, forward strand.
AATACATGTAGAGCAATGCACGAAAGGACATTTCGGTTGTCACTTTGTTTACATTTTGTAGAACTACCTGAACTTTTATACTTCATGAACAAGGCAACATTGCCTAAAATTCGTACAACTCTATGTAAATATCGCGACTATCACTTTAAACCTTGGTGAGTGGTGTTTCTTCTCTCCCCTTTAACACCACATAAATAAGAAATTGAAATTTAGTTAGCTGAGTTCAATGGCACCATCTTGTCTGTGGATTTTAACACGCATACAAAACCAAGAATGTTTCCCGCTAACCTTTGGTTAGCTTGGACATGGAGAGCAGTAACGCACTGGACGCTCCTGTGTCTTGCCCACTGATTGTAACTTTGGTGGCATTGCCGCCAAAGTAGCTGATGTACTCCTTGACCCAATCCAGAGCCAGGGACATATCGAAAAGTCCAACGTTGCCGGGAAGACGTTTCGTGCCTGTGCTGAAGAAACCTACGAGGACGTAAAGAGGTAAGTAAAGAACAATCGCAGAGTTCCCACTGAATTCAGGACCCTTCGGATATAACAGAAGACATTTTTTTTGAAGCGCTGGTAAGAATTTAGGATTTTTTTATTTTCTAGTATTTCCTCATAGGAGGTTTGTATTCCGGTTACGTGCCTATCTTCCCTTCCACTTGTAATAATTGTTCTTCTCCGATTGGACCTTACATGTATAACCGACTAACACATTTTATTTTCTAGCAGTGAAGACATTTTTTGATGCAGAATGTTGGACGAGTCCCTTGAAGGATGGAAACTGATGGCTGGATATGAAGTAAGGGCTAAGCTAATATGGTAAGGTTTCCCTAGTCCGATGGTACGCGACTGGTTCACGCTCATTTATTATTTATTAATGCTAATCTCAAAAAATAATTAATAAGTATTAAATTTTCATAATTATTTAATTGTAGAGGTTTGTTAAAAAGGACGATTTCAAGCACCATCACGGGTGGCTACCGCTACCACGAGTTGCCGTTTCGTTATCTCAGCAAAAAGTTTTATTTTAATACTGGCCCTCTGACGATACCTATAAACTTAATGATAACGTTGATATACCTAATGATCCCAGGCGGTACTGAATTGTTACAACCACAAGTTTCTTTTCCACAAGTCGTCTGGCTCCGTACTGGGAAGCAGAACCTCGTCGGAAGCCGCCGCCGTGAATCCAGACAACCACAGGGTACCCATCCTCTCCACCGTCAGGCAGCTTTAAGGTAAGAAAAGTAGAAATATATTATCTTCTAAATCTTAAGCAGGCAGCATCATAAAATAATGCACAAGGCAAAGAGAAAAGTGAAACTTGCCGAGCGAAGCAAAGCTATGATGGTAGACGGCGGTAGCTTAACGGTTATGTCAGCGCTCTAGCTGTTGCCGAAACTGTCGTGAATTACCATGATCGCTTCGCTTGTCTTGTACCTGATTTTCTAATGTCTAGGCTGGTAGTTCTTGTCATATCCCACTTAAACAGTTAAATTGCTACATGGATTAACTTTTCAGTGAATTGATAAATCCTGTTCCCAACTATATAAAAAAGCAACAGTATTGTTAATAATGGATTACTCCAAATTATTATTTATAGTGTGTTTATTGATATCACCGTTGATATCACCAATCAAAAAGCTGTTCCACATTATCTATTTACCTATCTTGTCAGAAGCAGAGCTTGCAGGTAGCTGGTTACCTAAATGGCTTTTATCTTTAATTGTGGTGTAGAAGGAAAGAGAGAGAAAGAGAAACTTACCGGAGAATAAAATTGTCGTCGAATGTATTTCGTCGTATACTCAACGAGAAAATTGTAGAAAACCTGAAAATTTCTCGGCAAGTACACCACCCGACAATAATTTTTTTCTCCGGTGAGTTGTGCTTTCTCTCTCTTTCCATCTATCACAATTAATATTCAACTTCTTGGCACCCTATTTACTTTTATCTTTTCAAAGACTTCAGATCCAAATTGATATTATGGTCCATAATAAAACCATGATGCTGGTTTTTAGACTCATGTCTACTTGATTTATCCTTAGCACTAGTTTTAAGAAAAACTATTTGAAATGGGTTTTGAATGCTAAGTAAAGGACGACTAAAATTTCCCTGCGGACATGGCTGACTGCTGGGAAATTTGAGTTGTTCTTTACTTAGCATTCAAAACCCATTTCAAATAGTTTTTCTTTATACCATGATGCAATTACAAGAGCACTTGAAATAGCACCAGACTAAAGATCCTGTGGCATTGGCCCAAAAGTTGTAGCTAAGATGTCTTTTATATTTTCTCTCTCAACTTACAGCTGGTGTGTAAACATTCAGTGACAAACAATCTTCTACGCCGATAATCTCTCCCCTCCATGGCTGCGGACACGGCTGACTGCTGGTCGTGGCGTTGATATCTCCATCCAAGCGCAAGCGTCTGGCTCTCTGTAACAATCGCATCCTTGCGCTTGATAAGTGTCGACAATGCAGTCGGTCTTATCTCTAGGATGTGCGTGGGAGGTGAAATGTCGTGAATTTTTGTTTCAGTTAAGAGTTACGGGACTAAGATTTCACTAACCACCAACACAACAAATAATGTAGGTACTGTCAAGAGGAACATTTGTTGAATTTACTGGTACATTATCCTATTTGAGTTTTCCAATTGGTTCATGGCATTTATTGGCCACTAAATTGTCTTATCAACAATGTTTTCAATAGCAAAACGTAGAAATAAAAAAAAAGGTTCCAAGTGAACTCTTTAGTTTGGAATTCTTATTGCTTAGAAGGCCACATTTAAACCTCTGAAATATTCTGATTACAAGAATCAGAGCTGATTTAATTCATGATAATTTTAACATCCTTCTTTGCTAATTGGAATAACTCACCTGAAATCTGAATCTGCCCACTGGGGCTTCAGCGTACCTGATTCCCTTAAACGCATAAAAGTCCCCTACTTTCTCTCGCTTGCCATAGATCCTAGCATCATGACCGTCCTTATAAATAAAAACTAGAGGGTCGTCTTCAGGTGGAACAGCTGACTTCATGCCACCCACAATTCTCTTCACTCTGCCACATTCGGTAGAGCCAAGCAACGACACCAGGAGAAAAAGACACCCTGCCAACAGCATTGTAGGAAGCAGACTGAGTATTATCTCATTTTCAGCAGAGATTAAAGCTCCAGCCTACTGAAGTCGTTGAAAGGAGTAACCATGTCTAGTTTTTTGGAGGGAAAACAAGCTAACTGAAGAATAGTGTTTTATCCAGACACAGATATTCTTAGTTGATTCACAATTAAATTGCATTTAGGTAAGTAATAAGGGTGCACCAAGCTATTATTAGTTGTATTTAAGTTCCCAGATGACATACTTTTGTCCCAGGAATATGTGGCCCCTTTTACTGCCAACTTGAAAACAAAGAAATCTAGATTCTACTTCTGTATCCATGAGGATGCCAAGATCACTCAACAGGGCTTCTCAATTATGCTTTCTGATGTTCACTTTGTCTTTCATCAAAATGCACACCAAACTGAAACCAAAGAATACAATTCTGACCAGAACCTGCAAGGAATGTATGATAGGGATGAAAGTAAATAAAAAAAACTAATATCTCAATATTTCCACTTTTATTAATATTATAAACAGGGTGACAGTGTTCCAGCAGCCTAATCGTCTCCCTTCTTGGTTTCGGTCTTTCCTCCTCGGATCCTTCCTGTCCTTCGGGCAGCGATAAGACCGATCTTCCTTCCCGCGCTCGTTCCTCGCTTGACGGTCGAGGCCTTGCCAATATGCTGGTGATTACCACCTCCGTGGGGATGTTCAACGGGGTTCATCGCCACACCTCGGACCTACAAAGACAAATCATGTCAGAATATTCGCGAAAGCCGTGGTCAAGCTAACGGAAGGCAGGGGCTAACACCAATTTTCTAATGTCATATGGTTCATGGATTTATTTGTGAGAGCACATTGTAAGTTAACATAAATATTGAAAAACCTCTTAATCAACCATTCGTTGTCAACCAATAAAGCATAAACCACAAGACAATAGATCATTGGCTTTACACAAAATCAGACGGAGCCTCTATTTATCTCTTCAATGCCAATATCAGTTAGTAGGTATCGAAATAGAAATCATCACAAGTAAATATTTACAAATAAAATTTGGGAAAAGAAAAGGAAAGTAGCGTACCTTCGGCCAGCAATTGCGTTTAGCCTTGTACTTGTGATAAGCACGACCAGCCTTCAAGATAGGCTTGTCGATACGACCACCTCCAGCAACAATGCCTGAAAAATAAATAATTGTATCATTGATTTGCTACTAATTACAACGGAGGAAGAAAATTGAAATAAATTAGATCAGACGGAGCCTCTAAGTAACTCTTCATGGCCTTCAGGTAGGTAAAAGTAGAAATCATCATTTCAGGCTAAAATGCAAACTGCTATTTTTCTGATCACTTACCAACCATTGCCCTGTTGTTAGAGGGCATGACTTTCTTGGCACCCGAAGGAAGCTTTACTCGGGTCCTCTTCGTGTCAGGGTTGTGGGCAATGACGGTGGCGTAGTTCCCGGAAGCACGAGCCAATCGACCACGATCTCCGGTCTTCTCCTCCAGGTTGCAGACAATTGTTCCCTCAGGCATGGTTCCCACAGGCATGACATTGCCAATCTGGAGAGTGGCTGAAAATTCCTATCACTATAAGCTTTGGGATGATTATCGGAGACATTAAGACTGAATTAGGATAGCAAGCATCAGACGGAGCCTCTATTTATCTCCTCAAGACCTTTCAGTTAGTAGGTATAAAAATAGAAATCATCATGGTAAACTCACAAAACTTTAGTTAAACGACATTCATAAGTCTTACCTTTCTTGCCGCAGTAAAGGAATTGTCCAGTGTACATTCCCTCGGGTGCAATGAAGAGTTCCTTCTTGATCTTAAACTTGTACGGGTCTCGGAAATGTACAACGGCCAGGGGGGCACCACGACCAGGATCGTGGATGATGTCTTTCACAACACCCTTGATGTAGCCGTGCCTTTCCGCATAATCGATGGCTCGGAGTTTGGGGGCTCCTTTACGGTGCTTGGTGTGAGCGCGGAATACACTACCCGCACCCTTTCTCTGAGCACGGATAACTCGACCCATTTTGGCGAGCTGAGTCTGCGAAAATCAATAAATAATTAATTAAGTTGCCATACCGAATGCATCCCAGCATGTTTAGGTTATAAAGAGGCTATGGGCCGGACTTGTGTTTAAGGTTTTTAAAAGTCCTGAAAGTATTCAACTTTGTAAATAGATAAGAGCTCAGGTATTAAATATTGCGCATTAAATAATAATAATTCCAAGCATCGATGGCGATAAATAACTTAAGTATTCGAGGATAAGAAAAATAATAATCACAAACACGTCAATCGTATGTACCTTTCGTTTCTAAGAAGCTACCGAATATCGCCGCTACACAGCGCTGTAGTTTCCGGTAGGATTTCCTTCTTTGTGTGAGAATTTTCTTGAAAAGGCGACGCTATAAAAGAGAGCTCAGTTCACAATCATTTGATTAATAGTAATATGAGTAATGTACCCAACCAAAATGGAAGTCTAGAGCAGCAAGTGAGTACTATATATTTATATATTCGGCTAGTTATTTAGTCCCGAAACTTTATGTCAAACGTGCCGAACAAAATTGGGATAGATTGTCGCCACTCCGCCAATAGCCGGAATTTCACACATCACTTGTGGGTCATGTACTGATTGCAGGAAAAATCATTGATATCAAGAAGGTAGCTTGTTTTCAAAATTATCATTGAAGCACAATTGTTTCGTTAATTGGATAAACAGGGACATAAAATAACCGGCTACTTGTGTTGCACATCGCTTAGTACGTGTCTGTAAATGGCGGCTGAAAAGCTCATGTTACATGACGCTAGTAATTCTCGGTAATCATTAAAAATCATTTTTTATTTCGTCATTATCAGGCTTTTTGATAACTACGTGAACTCTGACTACATTCTGCTAGCGAACTTTGGTTTTCAATTCATTTTCCCGGTCTTTATTTAATCCTAATTTGACAGCTAACCAATTGAATGGTTTTTTTTTTCATGGGCATCGACCTTAACACTATTCTTTTGCAGTTTGCTGATCTGGACTTGCTGCAAAACCAGGGTGGACGATACGTTCCACCCCACTTCAGAGGAAAGACTGGTGGTAAGTAATTAATGTTCAGTTGCCTTAAGCTATAAAATAGAACCACCTGACTAGCAATTTGCTAATTCTCTCATGGGTTCATTACAGATTACCAGCCAAGTCAAACACAGAACAACGCATACGATAATAACCAGGGTAGAGGTAATTATTTTAGAGGTACAGTGGATGCTTTCCAAACCACTTCGTGGCATTTGGACAAGCTTTGCTATACTTTTTATTTAACTCAGCATAACAATTGTGACATTGTCACTACGCTCTGATCCAAGATTGCACAACTGTTGCGTAATTTTTATTTTGACTCACATCTACTAACAGCATCCTTGAATCTTGACATTATCGACACAGATCATTAGTGAAGAGTCAGTTGTGACCATTTGAGTCTAATCTATGCTTAATTGCTAAATGCAGTATAATTAGTACAACTGATAATAAATCTATTGATGTTAAATTTTTTCCAGCACAGTTTTTCAATGTTAGGCTAATTTTAAATGCAGGTCTTACTGGGATTCTAACTTGATTTCACTATGTTCAGAGGTTCAATTCATCAAAGTCCAACTAAATAAAGAGAATTTATCTAAATAAAGTACACGATAAAGCATTTGTGTTTTGATTATAAATTAACCTGCCAATCCATGTATGGCATTATGAATCTAGCCTTAACTTTGATCGAGTATCACGTAAAATCTGCATAAAATAACCAAGTGATCTATGGCAACAACTGCAATGCCTTTCCACCCGTAGCCCATCTAACCTCAACTAGCTCTAGTTTGTCAGAGATACAGCTGCGTATGTCCCTGTAGGATCACAGCCAGGCGGACGAGGCAACGATTACGGAGGCGGTGGCGGCGGCGGAAACTTCCGCAACAATCGGCGTAACGACGGATACGGCCCGCCCCAACAGCAGCAGCAACAGTTCAACGGAGGAGAGCAGTGGGGAGGAGACCGCGGTGGCGGCAATAGGTAAGTGGCGTGCACTATTCTAGGTCTTAGTTTTCTAGATTTTCATTGTACATGACATACACAAAATGTATTAGGTACAAATAATTTTTTTTTCAAGCACTTTTTGAGAGCTTTTAGTTTAATAGTTAGTGAACCTTACCTTTCCTGGTAGGTAATCACTAATCATCTATGTTTCTTTACCATTTAATGTTTAATTTTGATCATGTGATGAAAATTGCAATTCAAATTGATTTGCTGTGATTTAATTTGATTAGTCTTACTGAGAATGGTTAAAAAAAAGCTTACAAATGTGTAAAGAATTATGATTTACTTTCAGTAGGTGAAATGCAGTGTAAACTAAATCTGCACCTAACCTCTTTGTGCATTTCACAAGACCAGTGAGACCTTAGATATTTCTCCTGCTCCACTCAATGTAACCTCATCAAATAGACTGTGAATCAACAGTTCCTGCTTAGACACTTCAGAAAAAGGGATATCTCTTACTCATATTTCCTGGGTTCCGTAACTCCGCTATTGCAAAACTCTAAACCTTGCGCTTGCATCGCAGGGATGGCGGCCGTGGAGGTGGGCGCTGGCAGGACAGGGGGGCAGAGCCGCCCCCAACTCGCAACGACCGCTGGCAGGAACCGGTCCAGGCACCGCGTCCCAGCTACAACTCTGGCGGCGGTGAGTACAAACAGGTCGCTCAAAGTTTCGAGGCGACGTAAACGGTGTCGCAAGTCGCTGTGTGATGAACTAGTGACATTGCGCACTTTTCGTTTCCTTCGTCAGAAATAATAATTGATTATTTTTCTCTGAATTTGTCTGTATATCTGGGAAAATGTAAAGATATTTGAGAGACCGCAACTTGCTGATAGATTTAGAACTAATGTTGCTGAAATCATTATGCTGCTAAATGTCAGTGAAGCCTTTGTCATTGAAATGAGCACCAACACAAACTCAATACGTCCACAAAATCTACCTCTTTCAATGACACAAACGTGAACTAAAACATTAAATTCGTGATATCTTGCATCGCATGTCTTCAGCCTTTTGGTCAGCCGGGCGTCCTTTATGTTCTTCTTCCCAAGAAAACTTGGGATAATGTTCGATGCACTCGCTCTCTCTATCCTTCTTCACCTCAATCCACTATCTTGGCACTCTATTTGTATTAAATGCTGTAAAAAGATGTCTCTCCCTTTGCTGTTTACCCTATCTGGCATTATCTTATCAAGCATTTAGGCACCATCTTACCACACAATCACAAGCCAAAAATCTCGAGTGTTCCTTTTGATCTATTTTTTGCTATTTGAACCAACATTTGTGCTTCTCTCGTGGGTTAATGTTGGGAAAAGGCCATTATGACCGACAATTTTTCTCCTCGGAAATACCGTGGGGCTCCAAGGATGAGTAACAAACCGTCCCCTTCCCGCAGGTGGAGGAGGCGGCGGTGGCGGGCAGGGCGGAGATCGCTGGAAGGAGGGCGGCGGTCGCGAGGTGGACTGGACCGTGCCGACGGCGCGCGATGAGCGCCAGGAGTTGGAGCTCTTTGGCATCGGCAACACCGGCATCAACTTCAACAAGTACGAGGACATCCCGGTCGAGGCCACCGGCGACAACTGTCCGGCTCACATCACGTCGGTGAGTGCCCCACACGTTTGACCTCCGTGATTACGATGAAATTCTTCTGTTGATGCCTTTTTTGTTGCTAGCTTAGGAAATTAAACAACACCCGCGGTGGCAATAGGACAAGGGTTCGATTACCCTAATGGAAAGATATTTAAAATTCATAAAAAAATCTTTGTAAAGAACCTAGCCTGTAAAATGCTCAACCTCTTATCTGTGTCTTAAAATCATAAGCCTGGATCAAGTGCTCTAAACTTAGTCAAACTGATCCCAACCGATTTCTTCTGCAGTTTGACCAAGTGCGGATGACGGAGATAATCTCGAACAACATTGCGCTGGCGCGATACGACAAGCCGACGCCCGTGCAGAAGTACGCGATCCCGATCATCATGGGGCGACGCGACGTGATGGCCTGCGCGCAGACGGGCTCGGGCAAGACGGCAGCGTTCCTCGTGCCAATCCTCAACCAGATGTACGAGGGCGGGCCGCAGGCGGTGGGGCCAAACGCACGGGTGAGCGAATCGAACTCTGTGCACTCCACTCTGTTGGGTTTTTAAGCTTTGATGACATGATTTTTTAAGACGTTTACGGAGTTATTTAAGCCGTCGGATGGCTAGCGCTACTATCAAGTGCAATCTAGCTACTTTTTGTTGAGAGAAAGTAAGCTACGCTAGCTTAGATGGCTCTGGTAGTTATAGCGGTCTACATTAACATATTACGTAACGATAGGATCAAATGGTCGTTTCATTGGCTATCCAAACATAGGATTCAAGTTCAATCCTTTATTTATTTAGCTCATTGCTCGGTTGTTCCTTATTTCCGTTTGTAACTCTATGACATTGGTTCTTTTTCACCTCTTCCCGCCCCTGGAGAGTTCCTTCTCGTCAATGGGTCCTTTCCTTGGCTGTTATCCCGATCTTTCAGTACACTGCTCTAGTTTCGATCATGTGATGACAACTGCAATTCAAATTGATACGCTATGATTTAATTTGATTAGTCTTACTGAGAATGATCGAAACAACGCATGTGTATAATGTGGGTAGAACGTTGATTTTATATTTAGGTTGAAATATATATCCACGGGATTAGCTATTTGGGAAATGGTCATAAAGTCGACTGACCCCTATGTATCTACAAAAACTATTCCACAATTTTTCTTAGCCCTTACGTTTTAAATTGCCCTCTTGACTCGAATGGAAGTTCTGAAAAAAAACATAGTTTAAATATAATTTTGAAATTAATTAACAGACTTCTGAGTTCTGTGTCCTGAATTTATCCTTACCTTGTCCCATTTCTTTTCTAAAAATACGTTACCAAACTGAACCTGGTGATATATTTCGATCATGTGATGACAATTGCAATTCAAATTGATATGCTATGATTTTAATTTGATTAGTCTTACTGAGAATGATCGCTAATCTACACCAGACCAGTGCCACAGGGACAGCCGTCGAAACAGCGTGCCGTTTAACACAACAAATCAGACCCAAGTTTCCCGAACGTTCTTTAAACCCACCGCCCGCTTCTCCCGCAGACATACAACCGGCGCAAGCAGTTCCCGCTCGGCTTGGTGCTGGCGCCAACTCGCGAGCTCGCCACGCAGATCTACGACGAGGCGCGCAAGTTTGCGTACCGCTCGCGTATGCGTCCCGCCGTCGTTTACGGCGGTGCCAACGTCAGCGACCAGATGCGCGAGCTGGACAAGGGATGCCACCTGCTGGTCGCTACTCCCGGTCGACTCGTAGACATGCTGGAGCGTGGCAAGATCGGGCTCGATAACTGCCGGTTAGTTGCTTGATCTGCTGTTATTCATTGATCTTGTGTTTTGTAATTTGTTTAAGATATTGGAGCTTTGCAAAGCTGTTGGTTGTAGGGGAGAAGCTTTTTAACATTTGTTTATAGAAATTATATCATGAGAGCCATAATTATTTTATCTTTCAGCTGATCCCTTTGAGCTTAGTGGAAAGAAATCCTGTTATGCTTTCTGAACGTTTGCTCAATATCACTCATGCTAGGGCCAGTTTTATATAGTCTGGTGAAAGATAAATTAAGGTTGAGCTATGAATTGAAGAATCTGATTGGCTTTGGCCATGGTTGATGAGTCGTGGTAGTTATATTTATCGCTGGGCTTTGTAAAGCTGGCTCCTAATCGTTGGCAGTGTAATTAATAGCTTAATAAGGTGCCTGTTGTAAATTGTTTTTGGTATCTCAGCAATCTGAGAGTCAGTTGCAAAAGCCAGGGAATTTTGGGTTTTTTCCCTGCTCAAAACACTTTTATGAAGTTTGCTAAACTGGGTTTTGTATGTTTAATGTCCAACAGGACAACATCGTGTCAGTGGAGAGTAAGAGGTTTTTGGCCAGCGCCCGTAATACCGTCTTATCTTTCGTCTCTTTGAACACAGTTTGTGGGTGTACTATATTCCCTCGTTTCTCCCCGCAGCTACCTGGTCCTGGACGAGGCCGATCGGATGCTGGACATGGGCTTCGAGCCGCAGATCCGTCGAATCGTCGAGCAGGATGCGATGCCCAAAGTGGGCGAGCGGCAGACTCTCATGTTCTCCGCCACCTTCCCCAAGGAGATTCAGGTACGCAAGGCTTTATGATGCGGTTTCTTTAAAACCACCCGTCTCGCTCCCACGGACACTTGTTTGGGTTGGCCAACGACGCAGTGACCCACAACCTAACATATTTGGAGCTAAGATTTAGTTGATTTGACGTGCTAACAACTCTGTGATAGGGATTGATAATCTTCTCCAGCATGAAAAAAAAAATTGTATCTGAGATTTGGGGAAGAGAAGAGAAGAAAATCCAACATACAGTAATAGAAATAGACGATTTCTTAGTAGAGAGGTCTACTAGGTATCGGCAACGTTTTGAAACGTAAAGCATTCGGTTCTTTATCTCTCTAGATCAGTAATTTCTACCTCAATAAGTTGTATCTCATTCTTTCCTCTTCCCCTATTCATGTATTAGTTGTGTGGTACGCTATATGTAGTGTGGTTTTCCTCACATTCTATAAAAAAGCACTAGATTTGCTGCATTAGAGTTAAATCTCTTGACACAACAGACAAGTCTTGTGAATATCACAGCGGTCTCCACAAGGACTAATGATGTGTACCCATGCAGATGCTGGCACGAGATTTCCTGGACAACTACATCTTCTTGGCGGTGGGCCGCGTGGGCAGCACCTCCGAGAACATTACGCAGAAGGTGGTCTGGGTGGAGGACCACGACAAGCGCTCTTTCCTGCTCGACCTGCTCAACGCTGCTGGACTCGACCAGCCACGTAAGTAATCATATCGCATTTCGCACGGTTGCTTGATCGTGTTTGAGACATCTCTAGGTAAACTGGAACCAGAACCTTTGCTTACGTAAAAACACGTTTCAGTTCTTAAAGCAAAGCTGAGAGCGGTAGACCGCAAACAGCTTATCAGAATTTTCAGAACCGTTTGGACCATTACAATATTCATCTTCAATTGTAAGCAATGGATACCATAGTTCTATTCCACCCGGCTTTTCCGATTGTGCAAAAGAGTGACGCTTTTCAAAACTGTTGGTGTGGGATACCTAAAGGCTGGGTGTAATAAATGGATGAGAAGGTAGAAAGAAGTTACAGAACTAACCAGAGACTAATGTCTTTACTAATGTCTTGACAGTTGTCTTGTTATAATAATGGACTTGTAATAAAGTGTCCCGTAATGTATTCTTCCGTGGTCCTCCTACAGACACAGAGGCGCTGACGCTCGTGTTTGTGGAGACCAAGAAAGGTGCCGACTCGCTAGAGGAGTTCCTGCACCACGAGGGCTACCCGGTGACCTCCATCCACGGCGATCGCACGCAGCGCGAGCGCGAGGATGCACTCAAACGTTTCCGCTCGGGGTCTACTCCCATTCTGGTCGCCACCGCCGTGAGTAGACGATTTGACATATTCGTTGGGAATCGTGAGCCGCTGAGCAATTCATTTTTCTGTCTGGGGCGTGGGTTAAAATGTGCTGACAATAACTTTAATAAGTGCAATAAGACGACACGACTTTGGACTTCACTTGCTCGTGCAATTGATAAAACTAGGATTCAAATTTAGCCCAGCTTTTCTACCTCCTTCCCCTGTCTGGATCAGCTTTGGCCCATTTACCCCCCAACAAAGAATGAGTGAGCCTGCAAAGTAAACAATCCAGGTTCTAAAGACGACCCATATAAAGTACTCAGTACCATACGATATGCTATTTTGCGTTTAAAATTCTTTGTTGCTCGAGTCCATTCGTCCTAACATCTACCCCAAGACTGGATGGGTTAAGTAGGGAGTCAAATCGAACCAAACTTGTGCCAAAAAGCTTGATGTGGTTATGGGGAAAATGGTAGAACGGAGGTACAGAACTAACGGAGAATAAATGGTAGGCTGCAAGAGATGATTTCTGGGCGAAATTTCTGACGCAACTCATAATTGGGAGAGGCAAAACAGTAAAAAAAAGTCTAAAACAAATCATCTATTGCTGTCCACCACCTACCTATCCACTTAATGTCTTTAAGAAGCTGCTGGTGGATAGGCCAAACGATCCTATCGACCAAAAGACCCACCCAATGGATCTCAAACCTCCCCCCTTTCACAGGTGGCCGCGCGTGGGCTCGACATCCCTCACGTGAAGCACGTGATCAACTTCGACCTGCCGTCGGACGTCGAGGAGTACGTCCACAGGATCGGTCGTACCGGTCGCATGGGCAACCTCGGGCTGGCCACGTCGTTCTTCAACGACAAGAACCGCAATCTGGTTCGTGACCTCGTTGAGCTGCTCGTCGAGACCAAGCAGGAGCTGCCGCAGTGGCTCGACTCGATGGCCGCTGATCAGCGCATGCCGCAGAACAATCGGCGCGGCGGAGGCGCGGGAAAGAGGTGAGACAGATTTCAAATTCGAATCAGCTTCAAATTTAGTGGGGCTGTGATTTGTTCAGATTTCTGTTTATATAATTTGTTAATAACTTGCCAAAAGTTTGAATAATTTGCCCACTTGCCTGAAATCAGGAAGTCCAAGCAGCCTTGCTACAGCACACCTCAAAAAGTTAAATGCTTTTCTGTCTGGGACCATTTTGTGGTGTCAAGTTCTCTTTTTCTCTTTGGAATGGAGACTTATATTATATAGTATCTACTTGAATACAGATATTTCTTTACCTTTCGGGCACTTGACAATGTTATGGTAGAGGGTGGTACATAAGTTAGTGGCGCTGTGTTGCCAGAAAGCCAGTTTGATGTGCTTTTAAACCAATGTTGACTTACGACTTGAGATCATGGCAACTGATTTGCTACCAAATATTAACAGTTTAGGGTGTTGAAGACATTGATTCTTGAGTGATCACCAAAGTCATACCATCATACATTTGGCCAGTTTTGTTTGGGAGAGAGGTTGGAGGTATGAAAGATAGTATATTAACTTCTCTCGCCTTGCAACCTCTCAATAGTATGGATTTGCAGAGCAATCTTGTTCGAGTTGCACTGCGTTTCCCCTCCTCCATTGTAGACTAGGTTAAAATCCCCATCATCCACTCATTCAACTACACCATTTGACCAGCGCCACAGAGCCCATTGTCAAAACTGCTATTTTAAACTCAACAAATCAATTGTCTTTGCCCTCAGGTTTGGCGGTGGCGGATTCGGCGCCCGGGATTACCGCCAGAGCGGCGGCCCGGCTAGCCAGGGCATCCGCACAAGTGGGCCTGGAGGACGGCCAGGAGGCAGTAGCTACGGGGGAGGCGGCTACGGTGGGAGCTCAGGTCAGTACGACATTAAATCAAGCTCTCAATATATGGAGTTGTACCGTACATTGCTTAGACAGATTACTTTCATGTACATCCTACTTCCCAGGATGAAGGGACAGTTGACCCTTGCTTAAAAGCTTCAATAGATCTCCATATTTTTTTAAATCTTTGTGCCAAACTGGTAGAGTGCTTATCATAATTTTAATAACTGAGCCAAGCCCGGACGATTCCTGATGTCCGTTCACAACCCCTAACAGTAGGCTGGCATTTCTTTCCGAGTCCAACTTCCTAACTTTGTTGCCCGTTCTTGCAGGCGGCTTCTACGGCGGCGGCGGCAGCTCCAGTGGCGGCTACGGTGGCGCCAGCAGCGGCGGCCCCGACTGGTGGGGAAACTAGAAGCTTTCGTCGCCATTTGGTCCCGTCGGCCCAAACCGAAGCGGGCGGTTCGGCACCGGGATCCCCGCGACCGATTCCATGGTTTTATCTAGAGGTCGCCGATCGATCGGCGGTGTTTTCTTTTGTAAGACGATTTAGTTTGCGATATTCGTGTTGTGTTTACTCTCGCGGTCTGCCGCGTCGTGCTCTGGAGCCGTCCGAGGCTTTAGTAAACGAGGTCGACAGCGTGGACCGTCTTTTCTTTCCTGCCGCGGGCCCCGAAACAGGGCGGGGCGCTTGGCCGTGCGCCCCCGCCGCTCTGGGCCCTCGGGAGAACTTCGGGTGGGGAAATCGTACGTCACAAACAATTTTGCCGTCCCTGTTTTTTCGACTTTGGCGGAGAGCGAACGCCCCGCGTCATGTCCTCCCCCGCTGCCCAGCGAAGTGGTGGCGGCGCGGACGGGGGAGGGAGTGACATTCGAGACCATGCGAGTCTCTGAAGTATTCGCGTTGATCTGAAGACAGGACTCTTGGCACAATCTGCGGGCTCAGGTTGCAGTTGCAGTCGAGAAATGTCGGTGTGCCCCACGTAACTAATGGTGCGGGACCGACGGTAAATAAATTAGGTGGATGAAAAAAATTATAAACGGAAACGGGGGAGGGAGGTGTGTTGCCTCTTTTTGTCTGGGCGATAAGTGACCAGAGGCTGGAACGTTAAGTGACCGTCACAGGTACATAAGCTAGCGTGGTTCGTGTCCACAGCGGTTGTTCACGGTATTAATAAACTACGAAACCAAAACATATTTGCGGCGAGGACAGTTTTTTATTTGATGTGTTGGTAATGGTAAACGTGCAGACACACACATACATACACACATGGACAAAATTTAGCGTAATTTGCTCGTTTTCTCGGCGTGTCCGTTTGTTCGCGCCGCCAGTCGGGTGGCCCGGCGCATTACGAACGCGATGCATGTTTAAAATGACTCCCTGCCAAAGCGAAGAGGCCGCGTCGCAAGGGAAGGCGACCTTTCCGCGCGGACGTGCCTTTGACTTTTTTTTATATTCGCCCCCACGATCGTGGGGGCGTTGTCGAGTGTCCGCCTTGCGGACGACACCTCAAACCAGACTACTATCGATAAACGGGCGCGTACCGCAACCGCGGCCGACTCCGAATAGAATAATGACCTTTTTATAAACGCTTCGGCGACCGGGACTCGAGCCCGGCGTCGGAACGGTAAAGTGTACCTGTGATAGTCGCCCTGCCGCGATTCGATTAGCTGTTTTTTTATTTTATTTATTTCTACGTTGGAAACGCGTCCCTCGGGCGGGCGTTTTCGCTGTCTGCGCGTCGACATTCGACGGCCGGACAGCGCTTAGGTTCTTAATTAATTTATTATTGGCGTGTCCGTTCGGGCGCCGGCACAATGTACGAGTGCGGTGACGAGGCGTTCCGTCCCGATACCGGGGCGGAACGTCCGCGGCGTCCACGGCAATAGTGTCACGAGATTCCATTTGACGGAGGGAGCGACGTGATGGCTGCTGTGACTGCAACTGTCTACGAGAGAGAGAGAAAGAGAGAAATACTTAACTACTCACATGCATACTGATTATTTGAGTTTTTTTTTGTTAGTTTACGTTTTCCTGATTTATTATGGAGAAATTTGCATTGACTAGAAGAAATGGGGAGGGATGGCAAAATGTTTCTAAACTAACTACAAAAAAAAATATTATCATGCATTTATGATGTTAACTGATATAATATTTACTCCTTATTTTCTTTGTAGTACTGTATTATTGTATACGTTTTGAGAGATTCAAGTGAATATATAATTATCAAAGTGAAGTGTTTTGGAAATTCTATGCACACCAACACCAGTCTCCTTGTCTGTCACAATCAGCCCTTTCTACCACGATGTGTTGCGATTCCTTATTTCCTCTTACCCAAATCATAGTATTGTCTAATTAATGATAAATAATCACATAATGTCAAACTTATGATTACCTTGTTTAATTAATAAGTTATGTATAATTTCAACTTGCTGAAGGGATATGGAGATTCTTTGATGGAGATCTTTGTCTTTCCAGTCTACAGGCATCTTCGATATTTTTCTTTTGGCATAGCTGTTTCTGAAATACCGAATAATCACATGCAATACCGTAGAAAAAGGATTAGGTCCGATACTCTTGGTAGTTTTAAGAGTTGCATAAATGTTTGTATTTGTTTGCTGTTGGTCCTGTCAATGGAGGTTAGTTTTAAATGACTTGTGTCATGTGGGGAAATAGAATGTTCTGTAAACACCTAAATAAGATCAGTAGACCTCAAAATCAAAATATTTTGAGACTTCTCAGTCACGATACCATCAGTGATCGAGTAGTTCGCGTACGATTTGCCCCAAGTCCAACCGGTAAGTGATGAAAATTGTATTCTATAATTTATTGTATCTAACCTCAAAAATTCTATTTCATCAATTATCTTCAACATTTTATTTCCAGGATATTTACATTTAGGTGGTCTACGTACAGCACTGTACAACTTTCTCTTTGCAAAATCTTGCAATGGTAAAATGATTCTCCGTATCGAAGATACTGATCAGAGTCGATTAGTCCCAGGTGCTATAGCAAAACTCGAGGAAGATCTTAATTGGGCTGGAATTATATCTGACGAAAGCCCATCTGCAGGGGGTGATCATGGACCCTACATTCAATCAGAAAGACTGCAACTTTACAAGAATAGTGTGCAATTTTTGCTGGGAAGAAGAGAAGCGTATCGCTGCTTTTGCACAGACAGGCGCCTAGACCTTTTGCGACGTGAGGCGCTTAGGGCTAGGCAAGTTCCAAAGTACGACAATCGATGTAGACATTTGACTGGAGAAGAAATAGAAGAAAAGATGAGTAAGAATGCAAGCCATTGCATCAGGTTTAAAGTTAGTATCTTTGGTCCTACAGGTAACCATTTTAATATACTACAACAATGTTTTTGTAATCAATCTTAATGATATGACTTTCATTAGCTTACACCCGTGGCAACAGAGTTCAATGATCTGGTATATGGAAATGTAAAATCTGATGCTTGTACACAAGAAGGTGATCCTGTTATCTACAAGACAGATGGATTTCCAACTTATCATCTAGCCAACGTTGTTGATGACCATGCAATGGAAATAAGCCACGTTCTGAGAGGTGTAGAGTGGCAAATCTCGACTCAGAAACATATTCAGCTTTACAGGTAAACATTCAGCCTGGCACTTCCTAATTCATCTGACATAGATATGGATCAAACATTACTACCTAGCAATCTAACTAAACAATTATAGCAATGATTCTTGAAGAGAAAGCCCTGGAAAACCTCTTCTTTTCTCATCTTTGTAATGTTTCTTTCATATTACAGGGCATTTGGATGGAAGGCTCCGCAATTTGCTCACCTACCACTGATTATGAATGCAGACGGATCAAAGTTGTCAAAAAGGCAAGGTGATGTTCGAATTGAACACTTCAAAACAGATGGAATTTTCCCCTTAGCCCTTCTCAACTACGTTACTAATGCAGGTGGTGGATTTGAACGGCTGACAGCTAAACCAAGCAGTTACACGTTGGAGCAACTGGCCAATCAAGTGAGATAATAAAGTGAATCAGAATATTTTTTTGTCAAATTTCAAAGAAAATATTTTTCCACAAAAAATAGAAGCCATTGTCAAATTTAAAATCATGCAGAGATAACAATTGGCTGCTCATTAGATATCTGCTCATTAAATCTTGATTATTTTTCAGTTTGATTTGTCCCTGATCAACACCAACTCTTGTCGTCTTATGCCGGAAAGACTATTACAGTGCAATGCCTTGGAGCTTGACCGTAGATTGCAAAACGATGCGCAAACCTCAGACCTGGTCTTGGACGTTCAGAGACTTGTCACTAAAACGTTTGCAGATCAAAAGGAGAACGGTGAACTCCAGCTCAACGAAAACCACATACGAAACATTTTGTCCTGGTCGCATAAACGAATACAGCGTGTCGCTGATTTGGTCGGAAAGGACCTTGCCTTTCTGTGGGTCGTCCCAAAAGTTGTTTTTGATGCGCAAAAAAGCGAGTTTAATAACGGTGCGTTTGATTTTTTTATGTCTGTGGAAATAGAAAAAGGCAGAATCAATTTAGACTAATCATTTGTAAATGTAATTTCCAGAAATTCTAGAAAACCTTTGTGTTGCACTCAAAGAAACCCCAAGTTTCGAGCAGCAAAATCTGAAGCAGTTCCTACGTGATTTTTCCGCGAGCAACAACGTTCCGTTCAATAAGCTAATGAAATCTCTGCGAGAGACTTTGAGTGGGCTTAAGGAAGGTCCAGGAGTAGCGGAGATTATGTCAATCCTTGGACGGGACAGCACGATAGCACGATTATACAGGATCATTTCTGTTTACAAGAAGCCTAGCTGAGTTGTCAGCAACATATAGGAGTGAAGTTGGTTCAATTTATTGTGGTAATATTGGCTCTTGCTTTTGTAACGTAACCCAACTTGACTGCAAACTCTCGAGGAACTCTGAATAGTATTTTTTTTTATCATTAGGAACACTAATAAGTAATAACCTATTTTCATCAATTTTTCAGAGGTTATTACTGAACCTAATAAGAAAATACCCCTCGCATTTCAAGAGTTTGCAATTTAAATCAGATTTCGCACATTTAAAAACGCATCCAACGTTTAATGGTACGTTAAACTAGTACCTGTTAGTTTTTCAAGGGTCTTTTTGTCCAACAAAAAAAGCCAGGGTCTTTTTCAAGGACTGCTTTTTCCCTTGAAAAAGTAACAGTTACAAGTTACGAAACGTTGGGAAATTTAGTTGTTCTTTACTTAGCATACAAAACCCAGTTCAAAGCATTGAGTTCAGTTTTTGTAAAAAATGTATGCACCGATAACCAAGGAAGAGGAAGAAGGAGACACACCACTTACAAAAGTGAGTAACCATTTGCAAAAGATTTCTGTTGGATCGTTTCTTCTCATACTTTGTTCGGGGTAGAAGATTAGCAAAAAAATCCGAAGAATCTTGTCACGACAATATTTTATTTCTATCGTATAGTTTTCAAATTAAAACTACGAACATTGACAGTCAAACTTTACTGTACTTTACCTACATTGCAACTACATGTTATCCTAAAGAAATGTTTTAATTTTACGAAAGATAAATACCTAAATGCTTAAAATACGAAAAGGGAAAAGGGTAGAGTGAGTATTATATTGTAAACATAACATATTTTCCACATCACACCAACGTAAATACGTAAAGAGGTAAGAGTGCCTAAAGGCAGATGAGGAAAAGAAAATGAAGGCGTAAAGAAGTAAATGCAATTGCAACCCTTCAATTGTAATCACTGCACACTTGCAACCTTTGTCTTTGAGCTCAACTAAAATTTGTCTATCTCATTCTTATCGAAGATTGACACCAAACTACCCGACGATTTTTACTGGTTGGTTATGATTGGTGTTTAAAATACTAGTAGCATTTAGCAAAAATCTACAGATGCTTCCACTGATACCGGCACACAAATATGATTTTATATCCTTTGCCAAAGTAGTGAACTTACATTCAAGTAGTTAATAAATCTGACAACTCCCTTAAATAGATGCACCCATTGAGAAGAATGCTTTTCAACTGGCAATATGGCCAAATAATACCTCCAGTATTGTAAACGTAGGTTTAGAAACAAATATATAAATACAAAATAAATGCATTAAAACCCTTTTGGGAATACATCAAAGATACATTAAAGTAGTACTTAGTTCCAAAACCAGGTTTGCTTGTTAGCAAAGATCTTTTTTAGATTGCCATGACAACCCTTGTTTCACCCACCCATTACTATAACATTGTGATGAACTGCCCAATGCCGGGCACGGGTTACTTGTTTTAGATTGCCATGACAACCCTCGTTTCACCCACCTATTACTATAACATTGTGATGAACTGCCCCATGCCGGGCACGGATTACTTGTTTTAGATTGCCATGACAACCCTTGTTTCACCCACCCATTACCATTACATTATGATGAACTGCCCGATGCCGGGCACGGGTTGCTTGTTTTAGATTGCCATGACAACCCTTGTTTCACGCACCCATTAATATTACATTGTGATGAACTGCCCGATGCCAGGTACAAGATACCAGAGTTACTTGTTTTTTAATCTTTTTTCAAAGGGTCTGCAACTTTCATTGCAACGGTGCAGTGAACTGTAGTCCCTACAGACATTTATATCAGCGAAGTGGCAGGATCTATATCAGTTGAGAGCTACACTGACGTTTTGTGCTGGATAACACTGTCGTCTTGGCTGAATACAGAGTCAGTGTGTCCTTGGCTTGTGGGAGCACCTGGGAACGTAAAGTACGACGTTTAGATTCATACTAAACAAATATTTAGTGGATTAAAAGCCGGTCTTGAAAAGAAATTCATTCGCTGCAAATAAAGCTCGAGCTCTTTCATTTGATTATCAAAATACACCAACCAGACTTGAGAATGAGAGGAGGAAGTACCACGCGGCATTACCAGTTTCAATCTGTTGTTGATTTTAGAATGTGTGATGTGAACAGCATTTCAAGAAAACAGAATAGAAATACCTGACGAAGATATCGAGGAGCATCCATTACGTGGCATATCGTCCTCCATGCCTGAAACACGTTGCAATCGTTAATAAAAGCACACAAATTTCTTGCTGCAAAGTACAAACATAATTTTTTTAAGCCCTACCGCAAACTGTAGCAATTCCCTAAAAAACGTCCCGAGCCACAGCCATGAATTATCTGAACATACGAGTGCTCTCTCTTGTCACTGCCTTGTGTAATCATCAGGAAAATGATTGAGTGTTGTGCCTAGTTTCGCTTTGTTTTTCGTCTTGATCGCAAAGCAGTCAAAACATTATAAAACCGAACACAATCACTCCAATTGAATCACCCCACCTTTCCTCTAAAGATATTTACATGTTAGCTACTTACAAAAACAAATCAAGACTAGAAATCAAAAACAGAAAAATTTCAACGATGTCAAACTGTTAAATAGTTGATGAAAGACACCCCGTGGCAATGGCCTTATGGCGTCGGTGGATGAGTATTGATGACGATAAGAACGATGATGAACCCATCCTTGTCGAGAAGACAGGAGGCACGTAGTCTACTCCTGTCAAATAGCTCCAAGGGGACCACCTGCTTAACGTCCCTCTCGAAGAACGGTACATCGAAAACAGGATGCCTCCACAAACCCATGCTGTCGTGAGGCAGATAAGCAAGGCGAATGAAATTGTAGTACTAACTAAAGCGATCTCACAAGACCTGATGTTTCCAATTCACCGGACCATTTGGTTACGTCAACGATTGTCGTACAAATTCGTTACCTGGGGAACGATACTTGCTAAGCTGCTGGTAGACCTGCTTCATGCGCTCTATATTAATGCGACTGGCTACCGAATGGTTGACCATCGGCAGCGAGTAATCGCGACCAATGACGCACTGTGCCGCTTTTTGAACGCTTTCCGGCGCGTTCCACGGCTCGTGGATGAAACGCGTGGGGAAATGCTTCAGAACCGGCAGGTATTTCCTGGACACAGAGATTTGATTTCAGTCAGTGAATAGTGGTCCAGCGTTTTTCACATTTTAATCATGCAGAAGATGCAATGTATTTTGAGGCTTAGAACTTTTTTTCTATTAGCTCTTGTGAGTGAACGTTACTATAGAAGGCTGTGAGTCAACAATTTTTGTTGGTGATTGTAATCCTGGAAATAATTGAGAGGGTGCAATGCCATTTAAACTTCAACAGTACGTAAAAAATAATCATTTCAAAATTTCCAAGGATTTTAATTCTACATTCTACAAAGCGTCCATGATACTTTAATTTTTGGTTAAGTTTTTGGAGTAATTTAAATTAAACATTTCTAATTTGTGTAATCTGTACTATCTATCAACCTCATTTGAAGTTTTTAAGCCGTTCGGGTTTTTATGATCGATAAACGAAAGGTCCCGCAAACTTACCTAATGTATTCGCCGTTGGGGTCGGCCTTTCTACCGAAGCGCACCGGGCAGTAGCAGTGGAAAAACTGCTGGAAGAATGACGAACAGCTCAACCACATCCACATCCCCGCATTCACCGACCAATCGGCATCGAGAAGCAGCTCCTCGAACACCTATACAGCCAATCAGAACATAGGAACTCCTGGTTTTTCAGAAACTAGGGGCAAAATCATTGAGATGCTTTAAAATTAAATCCTGTTGCCACACAACAATAGAGCGTTTAAAAAAGTAAATACTTTTTTTTTACATATATTTTTTTCCTAATGTCTGGTTGCCTTGAGACTTTTAAATGATGACATAATAATAACCATTTTTGCCAAATGACTTTGGAAAAAAGTAATCCAGTGAAGTGTGAACCACGGCTTTAGTTAGTACCAATATGGACCCATTTTTTGTGCCAATTGATATCCAAAATTCAATTTATGTTAGTTCTTTGAATGATTTTGGATTTCCATGATATTTTAGGGTCGAATCTGCTGACACCAGGGGGCCGTCAGTTGCCAGAACTGGTGACACCAGGGTGTCAATGTTAGGAGGCTTCTTGACAAGGTTAGTGATATTCTAGCTAACCTATGTTGTCTGCTTACTAAACGGTACAAGTAGTCTGACAAGGTAATTGTTTATATTTTTGCGGTTCTTTTGTTAACAGAGAAATGTCACAACTGCTATCACCCTTGATGAAGTAGGTAAACAGCGTAAGTTACGAAACATCTGGAAAATAAGTTGTTTTTTACTTAGTATTTAAAAATCCAGTTACAATATATAAATAAAAATACAAAATATACAAACACAAATCATTTCTGTCAAAACTAGTGCTAAGGATAGATAAATTAGAAATGAGTTTAAAAACCATGATATAGAGGAACCTAATTTGGTAGTCTATTACTGGGTGTGTGTTTTCGGACAGGAACTGTTAGGTTACCTTCATGCCTTCCTCCCATGATAGCCAGAGGTCTCCGCGAGTGAGGAAGCACGCAACTGCGTGACGTGCTAAGTGATGGATCCAGCCCTCCTCTCGGAGTTGCGTCATGATCGCGTCAATCCACGGGAACCCAGTCTGGCCCTGAGAGACGAGCGATTGTTTTCGGTTTCGTGTTTCGATACCTAATTAGTTGTGGGTTGTATTTTACTGACCCAGTTTCGTGTAGATTGTCAGAAAAGAATGAGCAAGGCTGCATGAGGTTCTATAAGTCAGCTGTTTTTAGAGTAAAAATCAATGCAACATAATAAAGTGGAGATTTCCTCGGCTCCGAAACGAACGGCCAAATTTCAACATTGCTGGTTTGGGGAAAAGTGGCGATCAAGTTGATCAATAATGCGCTTACAAAATTTGGATACATATTAAAAATGTAAACATTACTTAAAACAACAGTGGTTACTCAATTTATTGTTTCCCTCTGGACTGAAGACAAACAATCGCATACAAAAGGGGATATGTTTGGGTTTTTCTACTACCTCATTCATAACAATCTAAAAATACACAGAAGTATAACCATAGCTTCATAATTACGAAGCTAATCTATCTATGGTTATATTCATGTGTATTTGTTTTTAAAATACGCGATTACAAACCGACTTTCCCCTTACATTTGCCCACTTAGCGAGTGCCTCTGCATTCCTGTCCCAGGGGATCTGCACACAGATAGGATTTCCGATCATCCGGTCGAAGTTGGGGTTCTTCGTCGCAGCACAGTAGAAAAACTCCCGCCACAGGAGTTGCCCGTGCAGGGACAGTGGGGGCCGGGCCTTCTTGATCTGAAAACAATGAAATCTGATGGCGTATTCTACTGGCTGCCTTGGGTGTGCACTGGGGGGGATATGCTTGTTCGACTGGGCATGTGACTCTGACCCAGTGCAACTTTTACGTGTTCGACTGGGCATGTGACTGCCTCAGTACAACTTTCACGTGTTCAACTGGGCATGTGACTCTGACCCAGTGCAACTTTCACGTGTTCGACTGGGCATGTAACTCTGTCCCAGTGCAACTTTCACGTGTTCGACTGGGCATGTGACTCTGTCCCAGTACAACTTTCACGTGTTCAACTGGGCATGTGACTCTGCCCCAGTGCAACTTTCACGTGTTTGACTGGGCATGTAACTCTGTCCCAGTGCAACTTGCACATGTTTGACTGGGCATGTGACTCTGTCCCAGTGCAACTTTCACGTGTTCGACTGGGCATGTGACTCTGTCCCAGTGCAACTTTCACCAGTGCAGATATCATCGAGCTAGTTTCGACTCTTTCTGTCTCTGAACAATTGCTTCCAGGCAATATGACTCTGTAAAATGTATACACACCCATGAGGGTGGAAAGCCAACAGAAAAAACAGAAAAAAACCTCTTATATGTTTTTCGTAATTGAAACGTATTCCAAATTTGAAGCTTCAAGCGAGATAAATATAATTTCCTTCTGATTTCAACACCATTTCAAAACTATTGTTTCCTGAGAAGGCAGCTGTGCACCTACCTTTTTGTAAAGCTCGTTGAGCTCATAGTAGAAGAGCCGTGTGGAGAGGCACCCGAAGCGAAGGTACGGACTGAGCCCCGTTTGGCTAGCCAGCAACGACTGCGGAGTCATCTTGGGACGACCGAACGACGCCACCCACGCCTTGCGTTCCAAGTGGCGGTCCAGACGACCCAGCGCCTCCGTTTCACCGCCCTTCCACACCGGAGGCTGCAGGTTGTCTGTCTTGAAGCCTGCGCGTTACGACGTACGATTGGTGGCCACTGATTACTTGGCATTTTTTGAAGAGGGTTTCTAATTTGAGTTTATTTGGATCTAGTGACTGTGAGTGTTTGCCGTCTCATGGTGCTACTCCTTGGAAATCTGTCATTCTTATCAAAAACTTAAAAATCCTCTCAAAAAGGCTTCGTCCATTTAGTTCCAATTTTTAGAGCAACACCCGCAACAGGTGGAGATTGGAGTTAGAGTCCCCATTTGGGAATTCAATTTTTGAGAGGTTATTAGTGTTCCTAATAATAAAATTTAAACGGTTTTGGTTTTGAATGCACAACAATGTTCCGTTAGATAGGAGCTATCATGAGTCTGTGAGATAATTAGTTGGTCAAAGGTCAATGATCAATGAGCCAATGAGCAATGAGCCACTCGTTCAAGATTGCTGAATATATTAACTTTGAAGACCACATTGTCTTTGGTTATCTCTTTCACTGAACTTTCATTTTCTTACAGTATTTAAAAGTTTGCATAGCATTTAACTCCTAAGTGCGTGAGAAAAAAAAATAAAAAAAATAAACAAATAAGTTTAAGACTTCAAACTTTTTTAGAAAATGAATTCAAGCGTGATTGAGTTGCTCGCACAAAGGTTCTGTCTTACGATTCCCGTTCCAGCTCCGGGCTTCGTACCAAGTTCCGTTAGCGTGGGCACACCAAACTTGTCGTTGTGGTCATCAGCGATCGGCGTAGTTGCCGCGGCAACAAGTTTCCCATTCACCATCGGCTCGGCACATTCCGGAGGATCCATCGACGCCACGACCTTCTGGAACTGGTGATACGTGAGCGGCGGCTTGTTGCTGTTCATCTCGATGATCCTGCAACGGCGGGCAGAGAAGAAGATTATCTAGTGGGATTTTCCAGGCCACATATGGGAGCGCATGATGAGTAAAGCTTGCTGCAAGATCCATAGTACCTACAAACTACAACAAAAAGTAATATACTGAACCCTCAAAAATGTCATAATAATTGGTTTTGCAATTACAAAATCCACATGCTTAAATAAATAACGAAGCCTAATTAGATTGTTAAGAAAAATTAAATTACATTAACGAAGGCTGCAAGTATTTTTTTGGTGTTAAATCCCTAAATAAACCTACCTCTCCAATGTGTAAAGAGTGTGTGAAACTCGAGATATCACAGTAATTCCCAGTTCCTTGCACATAGCCATAATGTTTTGGTCTCTGACGCGACCGAATGGCTCTGGGTCTTGTTCGAATGTCAAGCATGAAGTGTTCCATTCCTTGAACAGCTTCGGAAGGGCATCTGCTGGCTGGCCTCGAACCACAAACAATCTGGAGTTGACGTTTTGTAAACTTCTATCCAAATCTTCAAGGCATTGCAGCAAAAATCTGTAGGGAAAGTTGCACACATAGTTTTTTTTTTCTACAAAATGGAAATTTTAAGTTTGCCAAAATGTGCTCTCACCTCCATTTGTTGATACCCACGTTGGAAGACCCAGCAAACCAAGGGTCAACTATAAATATGCAACGGAATGTGGTTGCATTTTCAAGCCCTTCTCGCAAGCTAGGATTGTCATGCAGTCGTAATCCTTTTCGGAACCAATGAACAGTATGTTTCGGACCTGAAATCATTGGATCGGAAATTTGTCAGTAGTATGTTTAAATCAGTAAATATCTGTCACAGTCACCCAATTTCTTTCAGAGTGTTATTCTGTAGCGTCGAAGTTCCATTTGTGGAGTAATAATCTGTAATGTATTGATTTTCGAAATGCACGTGTACGGCAACGTGCCTGTAAACGTGACATATCACGTTGAAATCGAAATGGCAGCGCCATTTACAATCGACCCTGACTGAGCAAGTCGTACCAACATGACCAAATATATTTTTATTTCGCTCGCGCTGAAAATGGCGACGATGTTGGGGAATATGCCTCGACTAACTGAACATTCGACGAAAATGATGACATTACGCGAAGCGATGTGTCCCGTGTGTCGCGAAATAATAATAGAGCCAGTGACAATGCCGTGTAATCATATTATATGTCTTCAGTGTTTTGAATTGACTGTCGAAAAGTCGAATCTCTCGTGCCCATTGTGTAGGAAGAGACTAGGTAGCTGGCTTCGCACAGCAACCAAAGGCAATCAATTGGTCAATGTCAACCTTTGGGAAAGAATTAAGGCCACATTTCCCGATTTAGTGAAAGCCAAGCTAAGTGGTACTGAAACGAGCGATGACAGTAAGTATTATTAAATTTTACTGTTGCATGCCATACTATTTTTGACAATCCTCCGGCGAACAAACAATTTGATATTATCCTGTCTTCTAGTCTTTGATAGTCCAAAGAAACAATCCATCAGTTCTCCTGGAGAAATCAGAAAGGAGTATGAAAGAAGTCTTGAGGCAGCTGCCAAAGAAGCAGAAATTGAACGGAAGAAACGAGAAATAGAGGAGCGAGCTAGTATGGAGTTTATTCGTAAACTTCAAGAGGATGAAGATCGCATAGCACAAGAGGCAGCTAGAAAAGTAGCTGAAGAGGAGAAGAAGGCTGAAGAGCTCATTAAACTTATCAGGGTATGTTACTTAGGCATTTACTATATCGTTTTATTTTTAAACACTTGACATGCACATTGTCAGGAATGCAAATATTGGATTTCTATATTTGTATGGTTTGATTGCTCATTAGGAAGAAGAGGATAAGAAGCGTAGAAAAGAAGCAGAACAAGCTCGCTTGGATGAACTGCTTGCAAAAGAACTTGAAGAAAAGATAAGAAAAGCTGTAAGTTTACCCGAGGACCTGAAGGTCACTTTGCGGATATGTTTGTTCACTAGTTCTCATACAGCTCACTAAATTGAACTTTTTGCAGGTTTTAGACAAAAAGGCTGCTGGACCAAGTGGTCGGAAAAAGGGGCCCATGGATCATTTTTTAATGGCAAATCGAAGTCTCAGCGATTTGAGTAATTGTAGTCACGACAGCATCAAACCAGAAACGGTGCATTTCTTCAAACCATTGCGGCCTTTCCCTGTTACGCCTCCGAAGAAAGACGCAGGTAAATCCTATTGTCTTTTGGATATATGTCATTCATGTTTTTAAAAACCCTCCATCTTTTTCAAACAGCTGGCTGCAGTAAATATTCCACACCTGTTGCATATAACAATCGACAGTTTGCCTGGCAGAGTGTTTGTAAAGTAAATAATTTATTCACCCATTTTCTCTAAGAAGTTGCTTTCATTAACTTTGGGATACTGGACACATTTAAAGACAAGCAAGGGTAATTGAAAAATGATTGCCAATAAAAATAAATTAATGGTACTTAATGGTACTCTATGGGTTATTTCTTTCTGCATAGTTACGTTTCTTGGATAACAATGGATAAGTGACTACAACTTGCATTCTATCTCAGATGGTACGGTGGACAAGGTCTCACCTGTGAAGATAACGCCGCAGATACTTACAAAGACTCTGCAATCTATCAGCTTGGGTGACAGTAATCGAAACACTTGCTCTTCGGAGTCTTTGCATCACAAGCAGACCTCGCTGCTTCGCTTCCAACGAAGCTACCAGTCTTGCAGTGAACACGCTTTTGCATCGATAGGTAATTATCTCCCAATGATTTTTATAGTGATCAATGATAATGATTAATGATTTTGATAGATTAACAGCAAACATGGGATATCTCTCAGTAAAAATTTAAAATTGAAATTTAGAAAAGATGGTATTTATAAGATTCATCAAGCATTGGAAGAGTTTATTTTGGAATATCTGGAAATTGGAATTATGTGTATAATATAACTTATCTGTAAGTTGTCTAAGCTAGTTGTACCTACCGTAGAAGATTGATCGACCCATTTGAAAAAGGGGGCAGCCAGCTTTTTCTACTTGATAACTAAATTAATTTCATCTTACCTCCACCCCATAACCATGACATAAACCAATCTCTTACGTGCATTTTTATAATTTAATTTTACTTAATAGGAGTTCAATCATTTGATTGCTATGCTTTTGAAAATGTACTCTCATTAACCGTATCAACATAATCGAGCAAAATCTGATTTAAATTGCAATGCAAAGTATTTTATCATGTGGAATACTAATAACCTCTCTAAAACTGGTCATAATTCAGAGCATCATGGTTATGCTTCTTGAAGATTGGTCATTTTTATCAAATATCTACTTCAAAATGACATGTCCAAGAAGCTGAGTTTTTTATTATTAACAACACTATAACCGTCTCAAAAATTGAGACGGTTTTAGAAATTTTTGAGACGTTATAGTGTTGTTAATAATAAAATACCCCGCGCATTGCAAGCGTTTGCAATTTAAATAAGAGTTCATCCTAAAGTAGCTGAGTTGGTTAGAGCAACACCCACAACAGGGGGTGTTGTGTTTGAGTCCCCATTTGTGAATCAATTTTTGAGTGGATATTAGTATTCGTAATAAAAACTTAATCGACTCATTGAACTTCTTGACGCAGCTTCAACATCAGGGTTTAAACGCGTCTTGGACGTGGACACCGTGCAAACCACGAAACGTGCTCGGATTTCGGACGACGCGCCTGGGACTTCGAGCGACTTTGAACACGACTCGGTGGTCCTTCAACTGCGTGCCGAGAAGATGCTGAAGCAGGAGCACGCAGACTTCCTGCTGGCACAGGCGTTGCAGAAAGAGCTCAACGACAGCTCCAAGGTCGACCGCAGGAAGGGCACTGAGCGAGCGTACCCGTTGAGAAAGTTGGGTTCCGCCGCTAGGCAGACCACCTTGACCGAGAGTTTCGGTGAGTGGGGGAAACCTCTTTTGTTGTGTCCATCCTAGATTATTGAGGTTTGTAATCGTTTAAAACGTTTTTAATTTCCTTTCAATGGAGGTCTTTGGTGCTTTCTATAGTGGTCCTTCTACCTGGTCCCATCCTTCCTTGTTACAACTGGTATAAAGCTATGAGCACAGGTGTAGCTTAACCCTCGGCTATGTATGAATACGAGTATGTCTGAAACTGACAGTTGTAAAACTAACTTACCAGTTAAGATCAATAATTTATGTTAACTATAAATTATTTTCTGTAATGGTTTTTTTTTTCACGCATACACAAAATTTTATACGATAATTACGCAGATCATTCCTATTTTTTTTACTTTGCCTCAAAGAGGACATTTTAAACCATTGTTTCACAAAATCAACCGAAATCAGTTACCTATCTTTGACCAATTACAAACCTCATACGCAGAGAAAGCACAAACAAAAACTATTCACACTGTTGGACAAACTATTCAACTGGTCTCGTTGGGATACGAGATCATTATATTGCCATCTTTTCTCAAACCTAACTTCTTCCCCGACAGGCAAGAAGCAGACGCCGGGAAAGCGGCAATCCCGCAGCCACACGACTACGTCAGCAGACTCTGGAATCATAATCGTCACGCCAGAGCCGTCGCCCAAGAAAACGCCTCGCAAGGCGAAACGTCAGCTGTACTCACCGCTGACGACTCCTAGCTCGTCTTCCGATAGCTCGCCGTCGCTGCGTAGCATCATTGATACCAACCTGAAGCACTACGAGGCGATCGAACAGGCCAAACGGGGTGAGGTGGTGCGTGCAAGTCAACAGGTTTGAAATGTGCGGCTATCGAATGGTCATTCTTTTCTGGCTATCGTCGTGGCGACAGTTTTTTTGCGAATCGGCTGGCCGGAGTTTCGGTCGTACGACTGGTTTTCGGTTTTTATTTTGAAGGATGTTTGAATTAGGAATAAGAAGTTTATTGAAAACTGTTAAATTTCTTAAAAAACAAAAAATAATAATACCATGGTTGTTGTGGAAACGTTTGGATAGGCACCTTGTGTTCGCACAATTTTGAAGGGAGTAGAATTTTACTGAAATGTGTTTACTTAGTTTGTTTAATGTAATAGCTACAAACTTGTCTTTTCCAACATTACTTTTGATGTTCAATTTCAATTGTGTTACGTATTAATTGAGTTGTTCCTGGTGTGGAACTGAGCGAACTTCATCTGAAACTGCTGACTTTTTTGCCCAGTTTTTCGAGAATGTAAATCAGCAAGAAAGCAAAGTCTAGCATCATCTAGCGTCTTATTTCACCTATATTATTTCTCTCCGAACTTACATTTCTGAATAGTTTCACATTTTTAGTTTATTAGTTTCATTAGCAAACTTAACAGGAACGTTCTACTTTTTTGTGCCACAATTAGGCTCTTTTTTTTCTTAAGCTATCTGTGTTTTTCATTGAAGACATTACTTTGCTGATGTCACGATTTTTTATCGCGTAGAAATATCAATTTTATGTCATCAGAATATTATTTACTAGCCTGTAGGTGGGTGTTTTTAATCTTTCAGATGGCTTGGCACACATTATTTAATAATATGATGAGCCCATCATTGACTTAATTTATTCGTTGTAGTTAGTAAAGGTCATGAGCATGTCTTCATAACTTAAGATTACAATCGCTCACTCAAACCGTTCGGGCTGTGATCACTAATCACCGATCAGCTAATGAACGAATCTTTTTTTATCTTGCCATGATTGAACCATAGTTGTGTACACCAAGTTAATCGTTTCTTCCATAAGTGTATGTTTTTAATCAAACCCTTGTTATCACAAATTGGAACCAAAGTTCTACAAAATGTTGCGTCAAGATTTATATGTTTCGATCAAGCACGAACCATTTCACTATGCACAAATACTAAAGTGTTTCAGGGAAACTGAAATTGTGAACACTCTTTGTTGTTTTTTTGACAGAGCTAAATAAGTCCAGCAGCTATTCTAAACTTAACAGTACAATTGAATGTCGCTCATAAAGTATCGGATTGAATTTCGCTACGAGATTTTCAATATGTTTTGTCGAGTCGAGGGCATAACGGACGGGAAAAGCTAATTCCACCGTGATAAGTGGGTTTCCTATTGTACATAAAATTGATACTAATAATTCTATGCAACTACTACTTCCTTGTGCCATTTGTTGTCTAGGGTCATTGTGGAGGCAAATGTTTGCAGATTTGTATAGGAACTAAACGATAGAAATTATTAGTTACAATGATGTTTTCAAGACTTTATTGATAAGTTGCAATAAATTACCTGAAGTATGTCGCTTTGGGCTGCAGCGAATAGTTCCGCGTACTGTACCTAAGAGAATATCTATGCAGAACACCAATTCAATTTCAAATATATTGTTTTGATAATGTAACGGTGTGAAACTTATTTTGATAATGCTATTCCATCAACTTCATCATTTCCAGATCCTGAAGGCTACTCGCACAAACCAAGCAAGTTGACATCAATCGTCCAAAAAACGTATTGTTCCATAAAAAAAAATCAATTGACGTAAGCTGGCGGAATATTCAATTTGTGCCAATGTATAAACTTGTTTGTGATTGCAAAACAAGCCATAAAGTGTGGATCATGCATCTCTTTCATCCAGAAGCTGATTTTGGTAATGGTTTTATCCCAACATTTTACAAGAACCACTGCTCTGATTTCAGTGCACAATGGGGAATACACCTCCATAGTAATGCGTCAACGTGATCAGCTCCCTCTTCACTGGGTCTACGATGAAGTAAATAAAGTTTTGTGGATTCATTGCGTTTGGGGGTAGAACGTCATGCCCATCCTGATTCCTGACGCCAACCTTGATCACCCTCGAAATAATCCTGAGTTCGTTTGTTTCTTCAATTCTGATCAGACTGAAATGAAAAATATGAGGTACATTTTTATTTGTCCTTTCTTTTTTAAATATTTGGGAAGAAAATAAGAGTGATTGGAGTATACTGGCTCGAAGGTTTCCTCCGTCTCTTTACTTCCTTACTTTTTTATTATTTATTACTTATTTAGCATTTTCCACTTATGAAAATAGCTTATGCAGCCTTCCTGCAACATTTGCACTTAGGAGCTAGGCTAGAATGCTGTGATCAGCTGTTTTAAATGGTAGTTCTAGTACTGGAAATAATGTTCCTTTTAATTTAAATTTACCTTACAATTGTCCTTTCTGTAGACGATAATATGTCAATACATCTAATCTATGAAGGGTCAAGCCATGGTAAGACAAGAGCCAAAATAATAGCACAGCGCTTTGTTATGGATTAAAATTATTTTGTCATAGATGCTCTTTTGAAGTGTTACAAATTTACAGACTGTAGGAAGGAGCTTTAAAGACCCTTGAGTCAGTTCCCTCACCTGATGAGGTCTTTGTAGATAGCACGGGTCGTGTCAATGTATGGCTGAATTGTGTCTTCGTATTGGCACCACTGGCCACCTATGGCCAAGTGTGAGAATAGTCGGTAGATAAACTCGTCCTGAGTTTTCTTCGGAATCAGATCAAGGTATTCGCTCTCTCCTCTGACAAGCATCTGCCCCAGAAAAGGAAGTGGAATCGATCAAAATCTACCCAGAAAGTACCATGAGATGCTGTTTCCCATTCTTTTCTCAAATCTTAGCGTTTTGTTGAACCAAGTCTGAAATTACGGACTTGCCGTGGCAAATTTTAATAATCTTTTGTTTGGATAGCTCTTTCTGAGGAAATCGCTTACTGTTCATGCCCCCGGCACAAAAAACTCGTGTTTTTAACAACTGTTAACTACGTACAAACCTATCAAATTTGTGCATGTACTTACCTTGCGCAATTCATCGGCCACTAGAATTCCATCAACGTTTTCATCTGCACACTTGTTAATGTGTCCAGCGCCTCTTACTACACCATTCTCAGGGTTTAGTAGAGTATCAAAGATCTTGAGGTTAGTTGCCTCACAGGTAACTTGTGTTACTTCGTAATGCATTTGGTTTCCCCCTGAAAATTGTGTGACTTAATTTTGGCTGCATTCTGTAACTATCTAATTTACTGGGCCAATATATAAATCTTATTGGACCTATATCCAACCCTCAACAATTTTCTGTACTGAGCATTCTGGAACCAACTGTCTTAAAAAAAATTCAATGGGAGTGGCTGGACCTAATTCATCCAGTAGATTTGACAAAAAGTATACTGGAGATACAAAACTCGTCCTTTTGTTAACTTGATCAATTTTGAAGCAATATCTTGATAGACGTTCATTCTTTATTGTTTTACCAGGTATCTGTGGATGACCAGGAAACCCAGAGAGTAGTTGAATGGAAGCAGGACTCAGGAAAAAATCGGTAACAAATTTCAATGCTAATCCTTCTCGGTATTGGCCAACAAAGCTGAAGGTATTCACTTTCAGCAGATCATTCATAGACCTAAAAGCAGATAAAAAAATGAAGATAAACTAATCATATGCACTTAATTGATTCAATAATATGTTTTGAACTTGAATGAACGAAACACACCATTTGGTGAGAAAGTTGATGACATCTTTGTTCTCGAGCGCCGCATACTTTTTGTTGGAAATTGCTAGAAAGCGATACACTATTTTGTCAGGTCCATCTCCATCGCCAGGATTTTTTAAAAGCAGTGTGACGTTTCCTTCCTTTGCAGAAGACATTCTTCAAAATATCTTTTTTCTTGAAATTCTATCGGAATGTTGTTTAACATTTGTTTTGTCGTTTGAATTGGGTTCCCAAGGCGACCAGTTCCACCCGCGGCCGCAGGTGGCTGGGAAATTGAAAATGGCCGCATGTCAATAGTTTCGTGGGCAGTGACGTTTCCACGAAATTCGCGATGCCTGCTACAATCCGTCATAGAAATCAAGCAAATGGGAAGAAAGAGACAAAGAAAAATTCAGGGAAAAAGACAACTCGGTACGCACGTATATTTTCACCTACTGACTTATTATCTCCATGTTTCCATATACGCACCCGGCCAGGATAACCTCCATGAAATTAACTTCAGTCGGCCTTTTTTTAACCTTTGCTGATTCTGCCATGTATTTTATTCTTTTCTGCAGCGATGAGAAAACTCCACCTTCGAGCGTAAGCTCACCCGACATCGGAATCGTTTATCCTAGCGGAGATACGGCATTCAAAGCTCTCTTGTCGGCTCGGTTCTGTGCTGCAATTTGGAGCCATATATCCGATTGCGATGAAACCTTTAATTATTGGGAGCCGGTAAGCAATGTTTCTCAAATAATTTTCCTAGCTGTAAAAATATCACTTGTTCTCGTCCTCCTACCACAGATCCACAACCAAAGAGTCTATGACACAATTTTTTTTCACTCAGATGATATTAAACATTAATTAGGTAATATTAGTAATATTTTATTTTTCACAGACTCATTATCTGCTGTTCGACAAAGGATTTCAAACATGGGAATACAGTCCGGACTATGCCTTGCGCTCGTAT
This sequence comes from Protonemura montana, assembly GCA_947568835.1. Taxonomy (NCBI): domain Eukaryota; kingdom Metazoa; phylum Arthropoda; class Insecta; order Plecoptera; family Nemouridae; genus Protonemura; species Protonemura montana. Next base: position 4,827,593 of record OX387609.1, read on the forward strand.
GCGTACATCCTAGTGCACGTTGTACCAGCCTGGATCTACCAAAAGGTTTTACAACCGAACAGGATGCTGATTTTCTACTTCTGTCGATGTCTGTTGGGCTTGGTGTGTGCTTTCTGCGAAGTTTACTTTTACAAGTAAGTTAATCACCTAGTTGTTCGGTAAATGTTCAGGTTAGATAATACTAGGAGAAATATTTTATATTGGTACCTATTTAAGTTTGCCATAGGTGAGATCAGAGGCTATAAAGCTTTTACTGTAGCTTCCATTATTATTGCTAGCTTTTAACCCGACATAAGGAATGTAAGTCAACGAAACCTGGATGGTTTATCACCACAGCTGACAACTACTGCTCGTCGGAGAAAATGTCTCGCCATAGAATAAGGATAGGTGAGGTAGAAACTGAACGTATATAGAGGCATCGAAGCTTGCAATAAAATAGTTCTCCCTGGCAGCTAGTGGTAGAAAACTGCTTTTCGCACTGCCGAGTTCAAAAAAATCTGTAGATCATCCTTGCCTCCTGCGAGCCCTAGTAGTCATGGCGTATAAGTAATTACACTACTGTTGGCTTCGTTTCCTTTAAATACGCTAAGCTTGTACTAAACGTATCTTTATTCTATGGTCTCACGTCACCTTTCTTTGGTCTGCCAGGAGCGTGTGCCGTGAGTTTGGCGTTCAAGTTGGCCGTCTGGTGCTCGGGTTTCTCCTGCTCAGCGCCGGCATGTTTGTGTCGAGCACGGCATTTCTGCCGTCGTCGTTCTCCATGTACATGACGTGTGTGGCGCTCGGCGCTTGGTACCACCGCAAGTTTGAGCTGGCCATCTTCGCTACGGCGCTCTCGGCGCTTCTCAGCTGGCCGTTTGCTGCGATCGTTGGGTATGTTGGCGTTGGCGCGCTTCTGGGCTCATACAGGGTCATGCATTTACAGGGTCTAAACATTTTACTATACACCAACGTTTAGCGTTTTATTTCTTATAATTCTTCACGTCCTTACTTTTCTTTGATTTTAATATATTTCCCAATTTTTTGACACTCCATATTTCTGGCTCTTTGACCATTACAATTTCTCATCTCTCTTCCACATTTTTAAAAATATTTAAGCCTTAATTTGTTAAACACCACAAATCAATCAAGTGATCAATCAATCAATATTTCTTTAATGTTTTTGGCACATTATCCTGGTACAATGTCTTTATAAATGTTTTACCAATTAACTATACAGAAAAATATTTTGAAAAACTATGTGACAAGACTTCTAAACCGTACAGGTCAACTTTCACAGTTTTTTTGTATTGTATTTTGTAATCTTAACATAAATTTTGTTTATTCTAGTGTTCCCATCGCATTGGATCTCCTGTACCGCAGACGAGAGTTTCTCAAGTTCAGCCAGTGGTGTGCCATCTCGCTCGGAGTGATTCTGGTGAGACAATTCCGTCCACTGAAGCGAAACGACGTAGATTCTCTAAGAAGCATAGCTTTTGTTGTAATGTGACAACTACTAGATACCTAATTGTTAGGTCTCTAAAACTTATACTAGGCATCTGGTTTTATTTCGGTAAGCTCAAGCCATAAATCTTGTGTTTACCAGTTTTTTCAATCTCTAAAACTCATCCTCACGTATGTATGTATAGCAAAAAATATTTATTGGAAATTGAAAAGTTGACCCTTTTCCAGATGCAATAGACACTGGGCAGTTGTAAACCTTCTACAATGTTTTGAATAATGGTGTCAAAATAGTCAATAGCCATAAATGGAACACGTAGCGACAAAAATAACTTACATTTGTACACAAATATAACATTACATGTCTCGTCTTTTTAGTCTTTTAGAAATTTTTCTAAAAACGTTCAAAACAAAACAAAAACTCGAGCATATATGAGGTTCAATGGTAGATCCAACGTTTGGTAGCCATGGAGATGCTGAGATCGCCTAACAGAGCTTCTCAATTCAGCTATCTTATGTTACCACGGGTATATCATGACCTAGCATAGGAGGTGCAATGGTAGATTCAATGTTTGGTAGCCATGGAGATGCTGAGATCGCCTAACAGAGCTTCTCAATTCAGCTATCTTATGTTACCACGGGTATATCATGACCTAGCATAGGAGGTTCAATGGTAGATTCAACGTTTGGTAGCCATGGAGATGCTGAGATCGCCTGACAGAGCTTCTCAATTCTGCTATCTTATGTTACCACGGGTATATCATGGCCTAGCATAGGAGGTTCAATGGTAGATTCAACGTTTCGTAGCCATGGAGATGCTGAGATCACCTGACAGAGCTTCTCAATTCTGCTATCTTATGTTACCACGGGTATATCATGGCCTAGCATAGGAGGTTCAATGGTAGATTCAACGTTTGGTAGCCGTGGAGATGCTGAGATCCCCTGACAGAGCTTCTCAAATATACTTTCTTTTTTTACCATCGGTATAACTTTCATATTAATTAATAAACTTTCAAGAATCCAGTCCATGAATTCAAAGATCGTAACACACTGTTTCTATGCAGCTGCCCATGGTTTGCCTGGACTCTACGTACTTCGGCCGCCTGGTAGTCGCTCCATTCAACCTCGTCAAGTACAACGTCTTCACCTCCCACGGACCCGACCTGTACGGTACTGAGTCACTGGCCTTCTACTTCATCAACGGCTTTCTCAACTTCAACTTTGTGTTTGTCGGCGCTCTGCTCACACCGCTTGTCCTCGTAAGTCCGTGCCTCTACTCTGTTTTCTTAGATAGGGTAGGTAATAACGATCTTCTTTAAGTTTCGAATTGGGAATGAGGAAAGAAGTAAACAACTTGTCGAGGTAGAAATGGCCGGTTGTAAGAAGTGATATCTTTCTACACTAACTTTGGGTTATATTTGAGGTACAGAACCATCTCTTAAACTGCTGTTGCTAAACACCTCAAATGGTCTTGACTAAATAACTCATTTTTGTATCTGAAAGGCTAGTGGTTGGTACAAGGGCCCAGTGCACCCACTCGCAAAGTTACATGGTACTGCAGGAAAAATTTATCTCATTAAATGTTGTGAAACGTTCAGATTATCTAAATTAGTTATAAGGTGCCACCCCATTAAATATTCATTGGTGATTACATATTTTTCAGATTATGGGATGTTCTTACGTTAAAAGTCGTTTGATTTATCTTAGAAAATGCGTTTTACTTAAAGTCTCAATTCAACCAGAACTTTCTCAGTTTCCTCATTTCTCGTTTTCTTACTTTGTCTTACAGCACGGCGGCTACTGCGCATAGATGGCCCTAGACTTCTGCTCTAAAATTTTTAATTTTAATTTGACTCGAACATTCTTCTGCAGTTGCTCGTAAAGCTGCTGGTGCAGTCCAAGCCGCGGAATCCAGCTTGTCTGCCGTACTCGCTGTCGCTGTTGCCGCTTTATCTGTGGATCGCAGTGTTCTTTCTGCAGCCGCACAAGGTCGGTCCTTCATATCAACGAGTTTCAATAATCGGCATGTTGTTGGCAAAAACTCTTCTTCCCTCTCAAACGTTTGTTCTTGAACACTTGAACCCGGGTGGACTTGAACCCTTTTCAAGTGTAGCTCTAACCACTTCAACCATTCATCCATGTACAACGAGCTCAAATGGTTTGTGCAACACCTGTGACAGGTGAAAACTGAAGTTTCACTATAAAACCTCAGTTATTGGGATATTTTTTTTACTTTTTAGTGAAGCTGAGACCACGGCAGTTTTGTGAATTTTTTTCAATCCAGTTCCCATAATATTTCATTTTAATTGAGTTCCTGTCCATGGGATTTACGCGAGTTTTAATTTATCGTGGTCGTCCAAGGTACACGTCGATTGCCCCCAGCTTAAGAGAAAGCGCTAATTTCTCCAAAGCAAACTGTGTGCATGATAACTAATATACACTGTTCTGGCAATCTCAATACAGTGGATTATATTTAATATTAATGACTTACTGATAATATACAACCGTGCTACCATAAAAAAGCAGGATTGAGAAGCTCTGTCAAGCAATCTCAGAATCTCCATGGCTACCAAAGGCTAAATCTAACATTGAAACGTGTATGCTTGATAGAATTAGAAATATCTATTACTATCCTTGAACCTTAGCTACCTTAGCTAATTTCAGTATTTCGTAACAGCTCTATTTTTTAAAGAATTCCCGAGCAGTTTTGTTATTGAGCTTTCTCCATAAACTGGATGGAAAACCCGAAGTCTCGAAGTAACGTGCCTGTTTCCGTGCAGGAGGAACGGTTCCTGTTCCCAGTCTACCCTTGCATCTGCCTCTGCGGGGCGGTGACGGTGGACGCCGTGCAGAAACTCTACTTCCGGTTCGTTGTGCGACGGCAGCGCGCTCTGGACAAGGGCTCGCACTACTTGAACCACACCGGGCACATTACGGTGGCAGCACTAGTTGTCTGCTCCCTCATCGGAGTGTCCCGCATATTCGCTCTCTACAGTGGTAAACACTTCCCACTTATAAATTGATTTCATATTGATTGTTTTTAGACTCATGTCTACTTGATTTAACCTTAGCACTAGTTTTAACAAAAACTATTTGAACTGGGGTTTGAATGCTAAGTAAAGGACAACTAAATTTCCCAACGTTTCGTAACGTGTACCTGTTACTTCTTGAAGGGTAAGAGCAGTCCTGAAAATTTTTTGATAACAAGAGAACCACACAAAATCTACAACCTCATGTGGCTATTTTCTCTCGGAGTCTTGCCAATCATATTCATTTATTCATCCATGTACTGAAATAAGGATTGAAATCAAAATTATAGGCATATTTCATAAACTCGTACCCAATTAATCGTCGCAATTAATAACTGTCGCAGGATACCACGCACCGCTCGATGTTTTCATCGACCTTGGCAACATTGCGGCCACGCACAAGCTGCCGGCCGACCAGGATATCAAGGTCTGCATCGGCAAGGAGTGGCATCGCTACCCGTCCAGCTTCTTCTTGCCGAACAACGACTTCCAGCTGCACTTCCTGCGCTCCGAGTTCCGCGGGCAGCTGCCGCAGCCGTACAGCCGGCTGCCTAACGCCACAACGCTCGTGCCGGAGAATATGAACGATTTGAACCAGGAGGAGCCCAGCAGATATGTGAGTTATACATATAACTATGTACGTAGACGTAGAAGTTGCAAGGCTTGAAAGTTTATTGAATGTTGTCCTTATGTTTGTAAACATGAAGACATTTGATTTGCCAACCAGATAAAAACAAATTATGCATTGTAGATACGAGATAGGTTCCTCTCCACAGGCTCTAGTTGATCAATGTTAAATGTGTGCTTTTTGCTAATTTTACCGATAATCAAACCAAGTATGTAAATATATAGGAGATTTTTTTCTCTTTGAAATCTAAAGAAATATAAGTTGAATCTCTGCTCAAAATGTGAAAAGTACTACTAACTGAGTTAGAAAACCTATTTTCTATGCCAAGGTAGGAGTAAGAAGAACAAGGGAAAAGAAGGTATTCTTCACCTAGTGCACATTATAAAGTTAATGTTTTAGCCTGGTCTTTGTTACAGTAGTAAATTAATTGTGCACAACTACTGGTTGATGCCACTTCATAGAGAAAACTTATAACAGAATATTCCTTAAAATCTCCTTTGGCCAGATCTACAAAGCAGAACCTAAGTTAACCTCGGGAGCTAATAGTATCAGGCAATCACAGATGGTGTTTCCTGATTTTCAGGGGTTCTTAGCATAGTGATGACAACGTTACCTCCGAATTTATGGGGGATTAACTCTTTTTTATGGATCCCGCCCGAGAGTAGTTACATATTGAAAGCATTGTCGTTGTTTTACAACCAGTTTGACGTGGAACGCTGCCACTTCATCGTGGACGCAGACTACGGCCGGGAAACGGAGCGGGAACCAAACTACTCGGAGCAGCGCGACAAGTGGAAGGTCATCAAGTCGGTGGCGTTCCTCGACACCGCTAGGTAAGTCGCTGCTAGGTCTTGGTTGGGGATTCTTTAATGTGATGCTATTTCGTTGAGATTGTCTCACATTTTGACTAGGTATATTAATGACGACTCTTTTCACATTTCACAGGTAGAAAAATGATGTAAACATTCTTCTGGGAGGAGTGATCACTCTTAAAATGCCATTGAAACGAGTTGATTCCTATTTAAAATAAAAAAGCTTGCAATGGGCAGAATATTTTATTATTATGACATTACTACCCTCTTTCAAATTTGTATCTCATTGCTGGATCAAACCAACAAAAACACCACTTTTATTTTGCCCAAAAAAAAATCGAAACTTAACAAATTTGCACTGAATAACTTCTGTCACCATTATTTTTGATGACCTAACACAACCAAAGTTTGTTTATTATAAAAAACTTCAACTTGGACTTTGACGTTAGCAAATAATGAAATTCCTTGCACAATTATTTCCAGGTCTCACCAGGTGTATCGTGCCTTCTACATTCCGTTTGTGTCCGACCACTTCTGCACATACGTGCCGTACAACCTGCTACAATCGACGAAGCTAAAGCTCAGTCTCAAGGACGTGCCCATCGCCAAGTAGTCTAATCCTCGGGTCTTGAAAACTGTCACATTTAGTTTTACCATTTTAACAACTCTTCGTTGAAGTTGTGGTCGAAGCTAATGTCATTGTGACTACCAATCGCAAGCAATGGAATTCAACGATTTTTCATTTCTGTCCGTTGGGAGCTTGATTCTGAGTCGAATTGAGTCTGAAGGGCGCAAAAGAATATTATACTCTGACACTACCGTTCTTAACGTTCCTAGTACAGTACCTACCTATCAGGCTTACGATAACATAATCGAGATACTTGCAATACTTCATCTAACAGGTGTGATTCCTGCTCTAGATTTCACTCCAGGCTCTCGAGTTATGTTTGCACAGAAACTCAGAAAGGGTTTGTTGATTTGTGGTCTACAATGAGTAACTGCGCAATATTTTGCTAACAATGGTCTTGGTGAAACTGACGTACAGGATCGGTGAAATATGAGAGAGTTAGCAAGAGAGTTTTAAAAAGTTTCCATAACTTGGAACATTTTTGGAAATTTTTGGGTAAAGAAGAAAGCAAAGAGACTGGGAAATAAATATGGAAGGAAGGAAGATGATTTGCACTAAAAAGGAAATACTAACCAAGCCAGAGGTATTTAAAAATCTGTGTTGTGATGTTTCTTCATGCCATGTAAAGAGTAATTTTGATTTTTTTTTTCAAATTTAAGCCTTAGAGTAGAGGGATGGCAGTTTAGCAAACTTAATTATTGTTTGTTGACCTCTACATAAACTCTATGGTAAGGTAGTTACTTTTTCAAGGTTTCTTTGTTAGGGATGGATTGAGCAAATGTGACAGTTCAAAGGTGCTATACCTGCACTTATATTATTTCTCCATAATTGAATCCATTGGATACTGCAAGGGTTCAATTATAAACAGGAAAAAAATGAAGATCATAATCACATATTGGATTTTGCATGGCGTTACAAACTAATAACCAACCTGATCTCGGAATACTTGACTTCACGTGTAGAATAACTTAAAAAATATGTGTAATACAATTGACATAGGAAAGCCTCTGTCGCTGAATTGAATACAGCTGTTGGATTGTTAATTTGGCAATATTTACGCGTGTGTGGAGATTGCAATACAGTTTACGGGGATTGATTGTTTGAGCAGCAATTTTTATTGCAGGGTACTAATTTATCAGAAATAATTTAATGTTTAGACCGTACATAGAGAGACAATATTTAATACAATCTGACAAATGCAAGTGTGTGTTTGTGAGGTTATTGACTATCAGCAGCGGTGGAGCTGAATTCAAATTAAAGAAACTGGCAGCTTTTGCCTGCAACTTAGTAATTTAAGGTTAAGAACTAACAACGAAAATGACAGACACACAGCTTTCTTGCCTATTACCTCTTATGGGCAAATGTAAGAAGGCTATGAACCAAATGGTTTGATGTGTTTAAATCACCGGTTCTTATGAGATCACCGATGTTAAAAAACATCGTGCTGGGTCAGGTAGTGAATCGGTGACCATCTTACACATGACCAGTTCTGTTCTGTGTGCATCAAACACGTAACTTAATGATGAAAATACTTTACCTGCAACCAGTTTGCAGTGAAAATGGTATTGTCTCTACTCTTTTGTGACGATTCCATGGTTTTTTGTTTTGTGTCATTTTGTTTATCATTGTTTTTCAAATCACGTCTAAGAAGATGTGTATAGAAACAGAGAATTTATTTTTGGTTTTTCACGGTTTGTGTGTTTGTAATCTAGTCTTCATTGTGGTACCATTTAAGATATATGAATGTTTACAGGAAATATTTGTGGCAGTTTATGGAAAAGTTTGTTTGACTATCAAAAGGATAATTTTATCGCCAGTACTGCATTTATCAAGGTAGGTACCAAAGAAGGATTCTGCATTTCTGAGAAAAACATGTTGTATAAATGTTGCTCGTTTAGTGTAATTCGTGATGTCTAGTCCGTCTGGTCTCTGATCTATAATAATAATTGTTATTCATGTATTGAAAATGTTTCATGGACTAGGTTTTATATCCTAGATGTTTCTTCTTTTTTTTTTATTTAAAGTACAGTGATAATATATAAGTGGAATTTATAATTTTGTTGCATTGCATTATTTAAAACTTTGGCAACATCACGAAATCTAGTTTTAACGTTTCAAAAAATGCACCAGTTCTATTTATAGAGTGCAATTTTTTACCCTAAGTTGTTTTCAATGATTCCTTTTCTTCAATTTTTATCCTATGCAGATGCTCGAGTAATCTTTATCAATTGAAAACAACTATTCTTGAATATTCTGAAATGACCCAAAATTGTTTATCAGAAAGCAGCCTTTCCTAGTTTGTGGCACATTATTTAATTCGAATAGTATGCCAAGAGGCTAGGTATTGATTGTGGTGAAGAAGGAAAAAGAGAGGCAGCTCAATTCTCGTCTCCCATCACATGGCGGACTTGTCGAGAAACTGGCAGAAGTTGTGGTATTTTCTGTACCAGTGACTCATTATGTGCAATGATAAAATTGCTTGATTTTTAAAAAAATTCTCAACAAGTGCACCTTACGACGCCAATTTTCTTCTTAGTTTCAACAGTTCCAGGTTTCAGTGTAGTAAGTAAGTAAGAAAGTAAAGAAAGTTTCAGTAAGTAAAAGAAAGGAAACTTGTAGTAAAGAGTTTTTATTAAAACAACAAACTGTAACAAATCACACCACCTTAGCATATATAATTCAAATCAACGCACCAACTGGTGGCTTACAGCTCTTGAGGAAAACATCAGTCGTCATTATACTAAACAACCTGACTTCGTAAAATCACAACAAACTTTTTCCAAATAATTCCAAGAAGTAGCAGTTGAATAATTAAAAAAAAAACATTACCTTGTTCTTGGCACTTCCAGAGCATTTCTGCAAAATTCCGTGTTATGTCAACTCAAGGTTCATTTTCATTCACATTTTCTCTCTTGGAAACTGAACAAAGAGTTTCACTTTAATTGCCGGCACATTTTTAAATCCGGATCACACCATCATCTTGTATTTACAAACTAAAATATAAAACAAAATTCTATCAGACATCTCAATGCTATGATATTGCTATGACAACAAATGAAGACTGCCATACACTAGTTTCCTTGTTTTCTTCTAAAATTTTACAAATATTTTCAAGATTTCTTTGCATTTCGTGAATGCAATTGAATTTTCGCAAGACCGGCAAGATAATTTGCCAAATAACTGTACGTTCTGAGAGATACAAATATTTTCCCCCAGAACGGTTCAGTTCTTCACTGCTCGCAGCGTTAGTACTCATTCAATACTGAGAACGTGTTCCGTCGGAACGGAACGTGGGTTCATTCGTAGACAACGGGAAGTTTACCACGTAAAGGCTACGTTTCTTCGCTGGCCTGGGGCCGTTCGTATTTGTACAGCACGGAGAACATGTTGCCTCCAAGCCGGTTTGCCAGCCACCGGTTCTTGACCACGGCCACCTTGAGGCTCTCGCACGAGAAGTTGGCGTTGAGATTGGTGTGAAGAGCACGACCCATGCCTTCGAGCACGATTAGGTCCACGCCCCGTTTAGCGATCAGCTCCGACAGGCTGTGACTTAGCCGGCTGCAGAAGCAAACATTTGTTGGCGAGAGAAATCTTTCGGCTCAGGACAATTTTTAGTGAAACGGATGATTCATCTAAATGAAACAAAGGCTGGGTGCAAAAAGTCTGGGCAAAGTCTGGGAGATCGTTGATGATAGGCAAAGTTATTGACATAGTATCATGTTGCTTTAGGTTGGTTTCACCAAAGAGCTATTGGAGCACTGCAAGAGAGATGGTATTTGCTAAATTGTCTATTTCACTCTCATAGAACCAATACCAATCAAAACCAACCATTTGCACAAGCATTTGATGTGCTCTCCAAAAAAAATTAAAAAGAAATAAAAATAGATTGTCGAGAGAAGATAATTTTTTAAAAATTTTCCTCGTTTTAAAGCACGGTTTTACCAAATTCCCCAACTCTGAATTGAACTTCTAGAATGTGATGGGAATTTTCATGATAATGTTTAAACTCCCACTAGAACTAGGAGTTGAGAAAACAGTACGAGACGTTAAAGTAACTTTTTGTCTAACCTCAGGTCTAGGCATGGCCCCGCTTGTGCTGTTTCCATGGGAACCAGCCTGTCTTCCGCCAGTGCCTTGTGGATGACACCGCAATGCTGTGCCGCCTGCTTGAGTACGTTGGTCAACTCGGTGTACGTGACGTCGTTGAGCGCCGGTGCCGAGTTGGCACAGAGAATCACCTGTCGCAGGGCAAGAGGATTGGCATCAGTGCTGGTCGTGGGTTTCATTTGTGAGGTTTAAGGATGCACTGTTTTGACAACAAGCCATGAAGGACTGGTCCAATGGGGTTCAAATGATGAACCTAACCTAGCCTAGAAACGAGAAGGGGATATTCAGTGCTGGCACGTAGCCTAGTTCTGTTGAAGAGCACAAAGAAGAACCGCTTAACATCCCTTCCGAAGGAAATCTATGCTGTCGAGAGGTTGGTAAGCAAGGTGAATGAAGTTGAACTAATTTAATCCGATTAATTTCTTTTCCAAACAGAATTTGCCATGTGTATGAAGATTACTCAATCAATACCAGACACAGTGCAGTGTTGCTTAGCTTTGGTGATCTCAAGCGAACCAGTGTTTCCAACACGACAAAACGCTCGGTTTTAAGCTGGCAAGTGAGTACGCTTATATTTTAAAAAATTTACTTGAGTAATCATTGGTCAACACTAAGCAAATTTTCAGGAATGTTGGTTGTTGTTACCGTAGGTTACAAAGAAACAAAACATGGTCAGGCGTGATTGTTTTGACGTTCCGTCTCACCTCCGTGCCACGTTGAAGTAGTTCCCTGGCGAACGGCAGAACTCCGAGGATCAAGTCGATGCCGCTGTTGTCGACGAAGATGGCTGCACATTTGTGTGGCTGGCCTTTCAGTCTGTCCACCCACTCGTCCAGGCAATCTACCAGCCAGGGCCGGGCTGGGGGCATTCAGTCACAGGGTTTATCAAAAATATATTTAGAGCTACAGCGCTCGAGTTTAATGTTCTAAAGTTGTTAAAGTTAAAGTTGTGACCATCTGATGGCGCTTTAAGCTGTTCTTTTTAACAAACATCTACAATTATTTAATTACGACTCAAAATATCATGACATGTATACCAGTCATTGAGGATAGAATAAATAAAGATTAATTGAGCATAAACCAGTCTCAAATGCAAGTAATCTACAAGAAATAACAAAATTAAATTTCGTAACACTCAAAATGACCGCGATTCCATCTCTAGTTGGCCACCGTTTATATCGGTATAGTAGTTATCGAGCGCTAAAACTCTGAGTAAGCTTGTTAACCTTATGATTCAGTCAAAAAAATATTTTAACTAAAAAAAAAAACTTGCATGGAGCAGTTTTGTTTAATATGTATACAAATCTGTAGCACAATCATTAGCTTTCAAAAATGCACATTCTTGCAGAAAACCGCACTTCAAATGTTCCTTCAAATTTGATCTCCACACTTCTTCTCATACCTTTCCTGCGCTTACACCAGGTGGCCAAAGAAGATGCCGTAATTTACCTTGAAGCTTTGACCGAGCCTCGACAAATCCAAAATCTTTATTCTCCATCAGCACGGCGACCTCCCTTGCGCCCCAGTCAAACATGTTCCCGGCTAGCAGCGACGTAGCCAACATTTCTTGCCGGGGAAACCACTCTAACGAGTCGAGACATTGCAGATGTTTCGCCAACAAACTCAGCGCCTGTTCGTTTTCCATTTTCTTTTGCTGCCGGAAAAGATTTGTATGAGACACAGATCAGATATTTTAGTTTGAAGGCACAGAGTAGATTTGGTGCTAAGACAGCCCGTAACTGTCCTATTGTTGAGGTTAGGTTATTTTACACTATCTAATGTCATACGTTTCACCCGATATGAATCAGATTTCGCTCAGCAGCATTTCTTACATGCTGCAGGGTCTATCCATTTGAATAATTATACAGAAAACTGAAAAAGACATTATTGATCTGGATTTAAAAATCAGTTTTAACCGGGCAAAATATTTCAGATCGAAATAGAAAACGATTCTCTAAAAATGCAGCCCAGGATTTAAAAAGCTACAAAAGTGACCTACAGGCCCATGTCAAAGTTATTGTTAGATGTTTTATTTAAAAGTCGTAGAAATTACCTCTATGTACGGGTCTGGGAAATCAAATTCCTTCATGAAGTGCTCGATGGTGTCCAGTAAACTTCTGACACTCAGATTCCCGTAAGCGCTGAAACCACAGTTTTTTGCACATTAAAAACAGACATCCACGAGTTCAATTTTCCGGGTTGAGATTTCAAAGTTAACAAGGTAAGTACCTATGCTAGACATATTGAGTTGCAGACAGGTCTTATACAGGACTATCTATATTCAAAGCAAAGAGACTAAGCCACCAATTGGAATAGAAAATGTGTTTAAGCTAATAAGGTTAATACATAATTAAATTAATACTCTAATTCAGCAAGTTGCAAAGAGAGAACTCCTTAATTTACTGTCGGTGGAGGCATTTTCATATTTCTACGACAAAAACATGAATGAAATTTAAAAAATCCAACGTGACTTGGATGAATGGTGTTAACAAAAATGAAAAAAGTCACACGCTGTTGCATTTTATCCCCGCCACCAGATCTGTGACAGTTTCCGTGACTTACCAAGGGTGAGTTTTGAGATAGTGCAACCGTGAGACGTATTTCTCTTGGAAGCTGCGAGCCCGCTGGCTTGCCGTCAAGCTGTGCGGTTGGCTGTGGATTGCTCGCGTTGCAAACTTTTCCGAAGACTCCTCGAAGCATTGTAGCCAGTAGTCCCTGCACAAAGCACAAAGTCACCACTTAACGCTCTCAAATGTCAAGCGAAGATAAAAATTAACCAAGCGAGATATGCACTTGAATTTCTAACATAAATCCATACTGTTCAAACCTGACTGCTCAAACAATCCAAACTGCTCAAACCTCTGAAGAAGTAACTAGTATATGTTGCGAAACGTCGGGAAATTTAGTAGCCCTTTACTTAGCATTCAAAACCCAGTTCAAATAGTTTTCTTAAAACAAGTGCTGAGGATAAATCAAGTAGACATGAGTCTAAAAACCATCATAAATCCATAATTTTGCTGTGAGACATGTCAATGGAATAACACATCTGAACAATGAATTGGGAATTGTTGATTTGTAATGTGCCTAAGGGCATGGATAGCAAATATGTTGATTGGGAAAAAAGGGAGAGTACGGGAATTGCAATCTATCAAGAAAAGTATCAGCTATCAACCCCACAGACACTGAACAAATACTGTTTTGATAAAGGGTTACCCCCCTTCACCTGTCCACCCATCCAAAAAAAAGACCAAGCTCTGTGTTGCTGAACTTCGTTCACCTGGCTTCAATGTCCTGCGTGAGGTCGACGGTATCGGCAGAGTAGTTGCCTGCGTCGGCCAGCAACGGACAGAAGCTGACTGCAGACTCCCAGCGATCGATCTCTAGTTGGTCGATGGAGACTCGCTGGGATGAAACCTGCGTCGGTATCGGGCTGCACAGACCTGAGCTGCCAGCGTAGTTCTCCGACCACGAGTACTTGTCCGCGTCTGAAATGACGAGGTCGTTCAGTACTTTCTTGCACTTAGAAGATTAGCCAATGAGAGAAGACACCATTTCAAAGCCCATTTTTGCCATAAGAGCTGGTGTACAAAAATCAGACGGCTTTGGCATGGTACTCACTTTCTCAGGTTATACCCTGATGCGCTTTACGTTCTTGTCCATATAGCTCGTCAAACAATCAAGCCCTCGAGCATTCCTGAGATGAATCTATTTAAGTTGAATGGTTCTGTAGCTGACTCTAAATAGGTACTCAATGTGTCTCTAAAATCTTCTAACTAATAATACGACACTTCTTATATTCATGGTACAAAACTAGCTACAATCTTAATCTTGTACAGAATGACATACTGGAAATTGATTCATGTTACACCAAACAAAAAGTAAGTACAGTAAACTTGGAAAACTTATCAGATTTTTTCCAGTAAAATAATAGAAAGCATTTCAAAAGTTTAAAAGTTCAAAAGTTTAAGACTTTTTGCCTTCAAGAACGAAAGACTTTAGCAGAATAGCACCCAGGTAGGGTATTTGTACCGCATTCTTCAGCCCCCTTGAGGAACGCCCCGATGGCCCCAAGATAGCCCTCGTGGCGCAGAAACAGCGCCTGCACCTGGCCGCGGCTCCAGTAGTTGATTGAGTACGATATCGTGTGCATGCTCAGCGGGTGGTTGCGCAAAAAGTAGCCGCCGAAGTACACCTGTGGGACACAGGACAAACATGCTATGGTTTGGAGAAACTGTCAAGTTCATAGCTTGTTTGTTTTTTGGTTTGCAAATAAACTTATAGCCAATGGCAATGGGACACTGTTCATTTGAACCTTTGAACCCTTCCTCTAATTGGATCAGTTGTTAATATAAAATTTCATATAACACCAATAAAATAAAGGTGATATTTGGTATAAATTAGATATCTATCACATTTACTCTAAATTAGTAGGCAAGCACCACTAGTTTGTTTACAGTTTTCGATAGTTTGTAGTGGGCAACCACAAGCCACCTTTGCTTAGTCAAAGCATAAAAAACCAAAAACCAAACACACAGATTTTTAAAAAGTTTTAAACGGTAGCAACACTGACGTAGATATCAAGTAAGCATACCTTATTCAGTTTGTGCATCATCGCGTAGAGACAGGCGATCTGGCCGATATCGTTACTGATCGTAAACAACAGACTTCTTGCGAGGTCAGCCTCATTGAAACTAGTTTCCCCGCTACCTCCTGCCTTGTTGCTCGGCATCGCCTTGCCAAAGGAAGATGCGATGAGATCTCCGGGAAGTCCAAGCGTCTTGTAGTCGCCGCCGTAGATGTCTCTGACGAGCATGTCGATGTTGCGGTGATCACCCTTCTCAGCCAAGTCCAGTAGTTCATCAAAACCCTGGGATGCCATTGAGACTTAGCTTTAAACCTCTCTTTAAAGAATTACACTGAGCATTGAGCACTGATTTACAAATTATTTGCTCTCAGTGTGAATAATTAATAGTTAAGTGACCTGTTATTAAGTGACCTTAATAGTTAAGCTACCACTATCTATGATTCTTGAGAATTTTGTCCTGTTTCGGTTTTTTTGGCTAATATTTTTTTATTAATTAAGCCAAGACGTGTGTGAGTTATTTGGTACAGTTGACGTTGGCAGCTTCGTTATTAAATTCAGTTTCCGTTTCATATCCTTGATAGTAGGTTACACATATATTTTCCAGATTGATCAAAATACTTTATTGTAGAACCGTTGAGTGTGTAGGTTACCTAGGATACCTACACACTCAACGGTAGTACAGATACAGTGCCAGTTTACTTACCTTCGCCTTCGTTAGTAGTGAGCCAATACCCCAGAATGTTCCGCCACCTGTAGCCGTCCCACCAATTCTGTCGTATGAATCTTCCGACTCAGCCTTCATTATGCTAACACCAGAGCCGATGTTTACAAGGAGGTATGGGAAGATGTTCGGATCTGCTGTTTGGAACTTGTATTCGGGATTGCCATGACGCAAATAGGCAAATGCTTCGTCCGATATGTTTTTCAGTAGGAAGTTGCAACCTTTTATAAGGCAACCCATCTCATCTTCTTTATCAACACTAGAAAGAAACATTATTGGTAGTAATGTTTGCAAATTAATAAGTGGTTTTTTTAATATTAAATAACAGTTCAACAATTATTTATAAATGTACTATTGGCTCTCTTCACAACTTAGGTGATTACACCGCGGACATATTATTACATTGTGTTCTGGTCGTGTCCACCGAGGATTACACTGCAAGAATACCCAGCTCATACTACAGTTGGTACTTACTTCAATCCTAACTTTTCTTGAAGAAGCTTGGTGTATTTGTAAGCACCGCCACCCGTGGCTTTAATGATTTTCCCAGCCATCTCTCCTCGACTGTTGAGCAGGTTTGCTCGAACAAAATCCAAGCAGCCCTCGATGTATTTTGTCTCAAACTTGATGAAGTGAAGCCGAGCTCCTTCTGACATTTCATACACACGGTGGTCCTAGGGTTGAAAATATTGAATTTGACTTTTAGGATTTGTTGGCAGCTTGTGAATGCAAAGTGATGCACTAAGCAGTGCGAGTTTATAATCTTTCACTTACATTATCGCTGTCTTGATTTATTTGGGATGAACTTGGACCGTTTTCTCTCTCAACCTCGTAGAACACCCTCCTGTAGGAGACTGTTGAATAGTAGGCTATCTTTGTAAGAGATCCACCTGAAAATATAATTTTTTTCTTGTAGAAATAGAGTGATTAACAATGTATCTCTTTTAAAAGTTTCTGGAATAGATGTTGAACGCTGAACACCAAAAGTTAACTTTATTTTGCAGCTAGATTACATTGCTCACTAACCTGCACTGTAATAAAGGGCATAAAGGCTTGATAAATCTAAATGAATAGCTGGAAGACAAGATCAGATCTAGGCACGTTCCAAAAATAAATCTACCTTTTTACAAACGCACCTCTATAATATTTGAAAGCCTAACCTAACATTACAGACGTCAAGGGTGAAATCTCCGTTTCTCACCAATATCTATTGCGAATCGCTTGGCATTCTTCAAATTCCCGAATATTTCAACGTTATCAGGCAGCTTGATGCTTTGCGGATGACTTTTCTCTCCCATCTCAAGAGGTTATGTAAGCCAAGCGACAGTCCTTCTATTTGTTCACTCACATCAACATTTATCAGTGATAAACAATACCTTTCTTCTATTCATGACTTGCCATGGACTTTGGAAGTCTTCCCTAGCTTAACTCTGATTTGCTAGGGTCTCTGCTCTAGCCAATATCAGTCATGCTGCCTGCTGTCTGATAACTTGGTCTATTCAACTGCTTATGCAAATAAGCTGTTCCACAATGACAGTAATTTTCAAGACTATTATTTCCCTATCTGCATTTTGAATAAAAATTTAGTTAGAATTAATTTTTTGTTGCGACTGGTTTAACAACTTGAAGGTGCAGTCTTGTCCCCTAATTTCCTAATATCAAATAAGCATGTTTTACAATTTTTAAAGTTTATTCCACAGATCCTAATTAATTATTTGGTTTAAAATCCCTAGGTATTAGCAGGTATTAGGGTATGTGGAATAGGATTATGTAATATTTACCAGCAGAGCTATTATTACAGAAAAATGAATGACAAAATAGTATCATACATGACTTGGTGTCGTCATAATTCTAATAGCTCAACCATTAGTAATAAATATACCTACCAGTCACAAAAGCAACGTTTCAAAACATACATTTTTTTGACGAGCGACGTCATGCTTCATCACTGGTTAGTTGCGCTCCCTCTCTCTTTCCTTCTTCACCACAAAATTCAGTCAATGAATTTCTAGCTAATTCAATTAGAAGTAAAATTTCTTACCTGTATGATGGTTTTTAGACTCATGTCTGCTTAATTTATCTTACCTGTCTTTATTCAAAGTTGTGACTTCTTTAGTTGCTAAAAAAAACAGAGAGCTAGGGATGGAAAAAGGCACAAATACACAGGTTTCTCTGGTATAATCATGTAATGAACCACAATTCACCACAATGCAAACTTACGGTACTTACATAAATCGAGGACACATTAAATCTAAAAGGAATCATTAGCTACCGATGCTAATTAATACTTTCACGAAGTAAACACACAACATTGGCAAAAAATATAAGCTTGTGTTATTATACTTTAAAACATAAAGCAGAAGTTATGGCAAATAACACCGATCTCTGGCCTATCAATACGATATTCACAGAATAGTTATGCATTTGTTTTGCTACAAAAACTACCTACATTTTGACTAAAACTACATAGTAGTACTGCCGCGATTGTCTTCAAAAAATTTGGGGGTCTACAGTATTCACACTTTCACAAAACCAATTAACAGACCACTGGAGTACGATTTTGCATTTAAAACTATTACAAGAACCGTACAGTCTAGACTTGTTACATTATTATTTATTACCATGTCGAATACTAACGTTAATCCCTATATTAAAAAAAAACAAAAAAAAAACGGAATACTTTCGGGATCTGTCTTAAAATTACGAGGTAATCTCTCTGATATTCACTTTCCTCTTATATTATTAGTAAAATCTCATCTAATGTAAAGCCACTTGTTATCTAGCTACCATAATTAACCAACGATTCCATCACTCATAAACCTGGGCATACAAAATCCAAAACAAAAATACCGCTCGTCGTATCCACCTTAGAAAAGCCGTCGACTGTCGAATCACATCCGTGAGCTCACTAAAATTTAAATATCTCAGCATCTCAGCTGCCCAAACATACCCTACTGGTTGTTTGACATCCTATGCTGCAGCATTTCCATGTTGGGATCGGAATGATGGATCGGCGGTATGTAATATCCCATACTGCCCATCGGCAGGCCGCCTGCCACGTAAGTCGGTACGTGATAAGCGCCCATCAACGTGTTCGTATTGCCCACATGCGACCGATCCTCCTGAACCTCCTGGTGATGGAACACGTTTGTTATCGTCGCCATTTTCCCGTCGTGGAACACGTTCATCTGCTTGACGTTGTTCTGCGTGTAGATTGGAGTCATCTTCGTCACTGTCGCTATCTGGCCTATGTGCTGGTTCTGTTGGTAGACCTGAACGTTGTGGTTCACCGGTATGTTGATGTTGCTCACCGAACTGCTGTTGCTGTTGTCGTTGTGGCTGAGCTGGTAGATGGCGGCGTTGTTTACGACGACCGCGTTGCTTAATATCGTCGGTTGCATGTCAGGCAGGGTTGTTTCGGGAGAAGTGGATGGGACCTGGGTTTGTGGCTGCTGTTGCTGTAGTGGCTGTGTCTGAGGTTGCGGTTGAGATTGGGGTTGAGGTTGGGGCTGCTGTTGCTGCTGCTGCTGCTGGGTTTGAAGGACCGCGTTGGGACCGACTATTTTTGGCGGAATCGAGCCATGAGCAGGTGTGCCTCCAGTGTGCGTCTGTGCCGAGGGAAAAAACGTTGTTAAGTCAGTGATAAAAATACGAAGATATTCTAACATAAACAAAATATGGTCAACAAAGCTGCGTTTCAAATACAAAGCATCCTTTTAATTTCCTTCAGCTCGAGGCTGGTCATAATAATGAAGCAGTAAATATAAATACCTTTAATATGAACCAACAGAATTAAAGATTCGGACGCAGAATTTAATCAGATTCGAACAAGATAGGCAGAAAGTTTCTATACAGATTTTAATTTTTGGTCTTTGATCTTGCCTCCAAGGTATTAAACAATAAAAAAATCACTCACACCTTGAATGTGATCATAGCAACAGCAAAAACTTCATCTCATTACTTTCAAAGACAGCCATCACTTCTCTCGGCAACTTTTACTCTATTCTACCGTTGAGTATATGTATATGCACACTCAATGATTCTACCTTCCTCTTCAAATGGATTTGAAGGATTTAACAATTATTATTATTCATTATGTTACGCTAATTTTATTTTATGTTACTTTATAATATAATCATATGTGGTGGCAAAAATACACCATAGACCTAGAAACTAGCATAGGCCCGATTACCAACTAGTACTAACCGCCAGTATACTTGTACCTAAGCTAGAAATCAATAAATAAATAAATAAATAAAAATCGAGCCTGGTGTTTCTTACCGGATGAGGCCTGTAGGGCCGTCCCGACTCGTCTATGCGGTGCCGTCGCTTCATGTGCTTGTTGTAGTTGGCCCAGTTGGTGAACTCTCTGCGGCAGTCAGCACAGCTATATGGCCGCTCGCCTGTGTGCTGGCGGCGGTGGACCTGCGCAAAGAAACGTGGGGCGTCAGTCGGGCGATAAGTAGTCTCACAGTGCATGTAGCCTGCCACCGAACTTACATGACACCATTGAGTGTAGGTTATAGGTAGAGAAACAACGTCAATGTTACAGTCTCTGCGTGAAGATGGCCGTTAAATGACTACCTTATCGACAAAAATGCAGAGTACCGGAACGTCGCGTTAAGTGGAGCCTCTTTCGTATGAAATTTAATTTCGATATTTATCGTAGGCTTTTAAATATTGTTACATGTATATCAATCGTTGAGATAAACATTGATGGAGATTTTTTGAGCATGAAAAGTCTCAAAAGCGAGTTAATCTACGAGAAATATCGAAATTAAAATTCAGACGACAGTGGTTCCACTTAACGTGATGTTCCGGTACTCTGCATTTTTGTCGGTAAGGTAGTCATTTGGCGGCCATATTTCACACAGAGACTGTAACATTGACGTTGTTTCTCTACCTATAACTTACACTCAACGATGACACTCATGTAAAACTGTCTTTACAAAAAATAACTGCCAAATGACTACTTTACTAAGAAAATTAGAGGATGCCACTAGGTGGAGTGACCATCATTTCGACCATTTCGAGTGTTAAGAAAGTTGCATTTCCAATCAACTAAACGATCAACAAGCAACTTAAGGATGAAGTTACACTTCCACTTAACGGTTACTTAGTTACATAAGCCGAGCGAATGCACTCACGGTGAGAATCCCCTTGAAGCGGAAGTTCTTGCCACAAAACTCGCACGAGTACGGCATTGCGCCAGTGTGGATACGGTTGTGCTCGCGCAGCGCGCCGCGTTCTCGGAACTGTTTGCCGCAGACGTCGCACTGATGCGGCTTGATGCCAGTGTGCAGCGTTGCATGCTTGCCTAGCAGTCGTTGCGTCTTGAACCTGTCATAGCGACAAAAAAACAATGTTTTGATAATAGTTTGGTGAAGTGGTTCAGAGCCGTGGGTGAATGTTGTGGTAAGTAACTGACTTCAGGACTGAAGATGTCGGCGATCGCCGACGAAACAACGACTTCTTAGGTCCTTTTTAGGACCGCAAGTCAATCTCAACAGAGCAAGTCAGTTACTTACCACAACGTTTTCATAATAGTTGAGTGGTGGTTTTCAGAGCCATGGTTTGATGTTATGTTGTGTTTTTCGGATATGCTCTGCATTGAAGAGGTTTGCAGCCCTCGTAAGGGTCTCACGTCTCGGCGTTTCGTTGAGGCACGGCTCGTCATCTTCAGGAGAATATTCTACTCTCCAACGACCCTTTCGACCCTTACGGCATGAGAACCTTTCGAGGGCCGCAAACCTCTTCAATGCAGAGCATATCCAAAAAACACATCATAACGTTTTGATAATAGTTGGTTTTAAACCCCTAACACAATCTTATTTATTATTTTATTATATAATAATTTTTTGCCGTAAAGAGACTTGACAAAGTTGCACAAACGACGGCCAGTGTTATTTTTGTCCAGCACCTTAAAAATAAGAAAAATATGAAATAAAAAGAGAAGCAATAGTGGTAAGCTGCAAAAGATAATTCTTAGGTTATTCAAGTTTTCTTTAAGTGACAAAGGCACTAGCCGAAACGTTTACCAACACAAGAATAATCTACCGTAGCTTACCACTATCGCTCCCTGTCTCTCAGCAAGTTCAGTAACCAATCCCCTTTCCCGTTACGCATCGGCTATTTCAATAGAGCTATCTTTTCTTGGTCTCTATATGCCATGCTAGTATCCTCCCATGCAAGCATAAAACTCATACATGACACGTCTTATAAAGCTAAAACCCTGGAGTCCAGCTCAGAATTCTTACCCTTTGAAACAGACTGGACATGCGTGTGGTTTGTCTCCTGAGTGGGTCAGGATGTGGTAGTCGAGGCTTCCTTTCGCGATGAAGCTCTTGCCGCAAACGTCGCAGATGAAGTTGCGTTCGCCCGTGTGAATTTTGCGATGCGTCTCCAGCGTGTGTTTCGTGGCGAAGCTGTCGGGCAGAGACAACGTTAGGTAAAGAAACGGAAAAGCTAGATTGGTACAGCCTTTTTCAACTGGTTCTCACAGATATTTATCCTGGTTTCTAATGTAAATTGGCAATGAAAACACTATGGTCGATGCTAGTAAACTACTTTCAAATTTCAGAATGAATAACAAATATGAAATACTAAATAGTAAAACAAAACATTTGAAACATTTGAAACCAACGCTGAGACAATTTGTGGTTTCTGTAACCGCAAGAGTTTTAAAATCTGAAGAATAACTAATATTTTAACTCGATTTTGGAAAATTAGTATAACCAGCATCATGTGGGACTTGAGATGTCAGAAAAGTACAATTGTAGGATCCTGTATGCTTGAAACACATGGCAAGATATAAGATACAAGATCCTAGCATTTTGAAGTACTCACTCCTTATTGCAGATGTTGCAGGGGAACTTGGGTTTGACCTGGTCCGGTAAGTGGCACTTGCTGTGCAGGTACAGCGAGCTGAACTGCTTGAACGCCTTGCCGCACTGAGGACAGACGTGAGGCCGGGCGTCGGTGTGCACAGTGCTGTGCGATTGGAGTACGGTCTTTTGAGAGAAACACTTGCCACACTCGTCGCATCTGCAGGGGACAGAGAAGTAATGAATGATGAAGGTTAGTTAAGAGCTAAGAGCGGCTTACTACTGTGGCATACGTACATTGAAAATAAGAACTTATTAGTTGCAAGTTTCGCTTCTTTTATAGGCGCTAGACTTCTAACTAACCTAATTTTTCTCTTATGACACCAGCAAGGTGATAAACATAAAAAATTTAGGTCCAAATATCAAAGGCCAGAAGAAAGGTTGCTTTAACCAGAACTGTGGTGTAGGTATACCTAGATTATTGTCGCCTAGCATATACATGCTCTTAGATTAAGAATTACATGGTTTGAGGGTTGACTCAATTAACTAGGTTTTATTTTGTGAAGAGCCGGTTCAGAATACGTCAGACTCACTTGAACTTCTTGGGGTTGCGATGGAGCTTCACGTGTCGGGCGAAGCTGCGGTACCGGGTGTAGGTCTTGGCGCACTGGATGCACTTGAAGTTGGGGATCTGGTCGTGAACGTTCTGGTGATGAAGTCTGAGAGCCGGCAGCGTCGGTAGCGTTTCCTCGCAATCGGTGCAAACCTGAGGAAACGAGGAGAGTTGCTTAGCGCAGCCAAACATTTTTAATCTCAATTGTATGTGTTTTGAGTCTTCCAGACGTTCTTACTGTTCAGGAGGAATTAATACATATTTTCTAGATTTTTATTAATAACTATTGCACTAGGCACAACTCGATCAACAGGATTTCTCCACAAATTCATGTTGTCAAGAGCTTGATAAGCAAGGCGAGTAAAGTTGCTGTACTAACTAACTTACATCTCTACAATCTCTCTTCCCAACAGAACTGGTAATTTGTATAATGGTTACCCATCCAATACCAGACCCAGTACACAGGCAATTTATTATTTTAAACTCTTTTCTTTAAAGATCCTTTATAAACTAGCTAAGACATTTTTTGCCTTCAATGTATTTCTTAAACATTACGCTAAAAAAAAATGTATATATTATGCAAGTAACTCACCCAAGGGTAGCCCTCCAACACAGCTTTTGGCTTCCCTTTCGGCATAACCACAGCCTTCAAAATCTCCTTTTTCTTTCTTCCTGGTCGTTTTCTTTCATCTTTATCCTTCTCTTTCTCCTTTTCTTTCACTTCCTTAAACTTTTGACCGGCTCTCATCTTGGCTATTCTGACGGTGGGTGTCCGCTCCTTGATCGGTTGCTCTTTCTTGATCTTGAGACGTTCTTTCAGCGGCACCCGCGATAATCTCGTGACCGCCGGCTGCGTTCGTTTAACGGGAACGCGGCACTTGCGTCGGGACGAAGCCGTGGCTGATGGACCGGCATCTCGAACTGAACGAGAACAGATTTATGTGTTATACTGAGTTCTATTTGTGTAACTGTAGTCTATGTTTTGGCAAGAAGTAAAAACTATCCAATAGAAGATTTTAACCTCAAAAAAGAGAATTATAAAAAAATACAGGGTACTTGATAAATCCTTAAATCTAACGGTAAGTTTTTTAAAGCATTCCAGGGTTAATTATAAATTTGCCTTTCGATATAATCCATCAGGGACCAGATATGCAAAGCTGAGTTTCGGCTTTACCACCATACATTTGGGGGAAACGTTTATATTACCATGGTAACAACTCCTGAACATTTTTTAAAATTCTAATTAAAAAAGAAATCTTTAAATTGATCACAATTTTTTTGTGTACCTAGGACTCATAAAAATTCTCAAATATTTTGAAAACGTTGTAAATAAAGAACAAGTGAATCAACTTCCAAAGAAAAAAAGTACAGCTCAAACAACTGAATCCATTACTAGTTAAGAAAGTACAAATTTAAGTCATACTTTGCAGTTTAATACAAGGAATGGCCAACACATAGCACAATGCGTTAATGTGCCAATCAATCTTGCAATCATTTTGCCAAGATTATTAATTATTCTATGACCTAAGCCAAATCATTGATTTAAATCAGTTGATTTCATTCAGTCCAAAACAAGCACCTATCCACTTACCATTAGAGGGAAGAGTGTTGTCCAGAGAACATAAAATTTCCAGCGGTAATGCTACTTGTTCCGTTTCTTCATCACTGATTTCACTATCATCCAAATCGGCGGGCATAGCTGTATCATCTTCTTCATCGTCATCGTCTCCCTCATCCTCAGCTGCCCCCGCAACTTGTAACACCCCAGCATTAGCATTCTCTGGCTCTTCCTTCTTCAGCTCTCGTTTCGCAGCCAGTTTCGGGTCGAACATGCCTTGCAGTGAGACTTGCGCTTTCGAAGACGTCTCGAAGAAGTCAAAGTATTGGTTCAGTTTGGCACAACAATCGACGCACACTGCTTTTGGCAGTGGATCTTCAGGATATAGCTGTTAGAAAAAAACATTATATTTAACCAAACCTGTGTAACACATAGTCTCTGTAAAGGGCAATATTTAATAAATATTAAAACCAATTGCACAACCTTAGCAGGCAGGGTTATAGCCAGATAAATGAATTATTCCTATTATATACCTAATTGAATTCATGTGCCTCAACATGGAGGAAAGTGGGTATGTGTTTTTATTTTGTTTTTAGTTGCAAAATAGGCAGGCAGCATGTGAATTTGAAGTAGGTAGTCTTAAAAATCATGATAAACTGGATGGTGAAGTGGAATTATTAGAATGTAGCAAACTTCATTCATCATTTCACCGAAACATGTGTGTTTTTCACACAATGGGCATGACTTGACAGCGTTTTATACACAGGTAGGTCGTACAGTCGTTGCGTTCCTTTGTGGTCCAGAGAGAGCCTGCATCTCGCTATGTGCTTCCATAAAACTGGTCCTAACCTTACGCCATTGTCTCGAAAAACAGCTCTTACAGGCAAACTACTAAACCAATCCACTAAACGAAGACGTGTCCAATTTAAAACAAACCCTGCAGATTATTACCGGCACATTTTGCTACCCTTAAAACACTCACCCAAATCTGTAGGCACTGAATAATTTTGGTAGCCAAGTTCAGACTTCGCCCTTCCACCTCGTAAATGCGCACGAAATTTGCTTTCACTGAAGCACATAAACGACACAGGTTGCTGAGATCCATAATTGGTGTTGACACATTCGCGGCGGCATTAATGTCGTTTCGGGTGCATATTTCCGAGCACAACAACAGTTCTACGAAAGGTGCAAAATATACGCCAGACACCAAACACTACCGAACACGATACTTTTTTTCTGATCCGATTATCATTGCGCTGTGTTTCTGCACGCTGTCAACAGAGCGCGTTCGCGTGCTCAGAGATCAATACAGATGCGATGCTTTTAGACGGTGGAGGAGCCGATTTTTTATGCTACGAAAACAAATTCAATCTCTGCAAGATTTTATTCTCCGCTTCGAAATACACTTTGGCGCTCTCAAAAACGGTGACAGTTGTGACACTACAAATATTTCACCCACTCAGGACACCAATGATTACATGGATGCTCATCAGTCTTTCTTTTTGTACTGTTTTTTTTTTTTTTTTTGTCGGATTCAACTACAGATTTTTTGGGTACGCCAGGTAGAAGACCTTGAATGTTAATTAGGCAATGGTGGGCGGGAATTTCTGACTTTGAATCCCCCGTACTTTTAGGCACGGCTAGGAATTCCTGTACATAGCGAACACAAAAGAACGGCCCATTAGACTTGTCGTGTTTTGATTATTCGGGGTCGCAGCCATTTTGGGAGCAATTCACAGTGAATAGGAATCAACCCATTTAAAATAATTTAAATCATGCCCAATAATCCCAATAACTATCCATCCCCTTGTTATACTTCTCCAATTAAAATCTCCCCTTTAACGTATTATCCGGACCCAATCTTAAACAAAATAATTTTTTCACTGCACTACGCTAAAAATCATTTCAAATATAACCCGCCCCTAATATAATTCAAGAACACCTGTAGCTAACAACCTTTCGCACCTATCACCCCGAAGCCAGCCAACCACGACGTTCCGCTAGTATTTCAATGCATGACATAATATCGTATGGTATCTAGAAGGCTCTTAAAGCAAGCGAAGGTCTAGCATGTTTTCCCTTTCTTTCTACGTAGTCAAAGGCAAAGCTCGGAAGGTAGCGGCACCTATAATAGCTTAGTTACCTGTAGGTGGGTACATACTGACTGCCCCACCTCTACAGAACGCGGCTCACGGCCAGTCTTGCTTGGGTGCTCTCGCGATTAACACTGGAAACAACGGACAATCGGACAGTCGTTTTTTTTTTCGTGTAATCTTCGGAATAAAATAAAAAACGGCGCAAAAGTGCAGCGTGTAATTCGGCAGAACGGATTCGATTTGAACGGTGTGTGAGACAATGGTGATTGATTTTGATGGTTTTATCAAATAGTGTTTTGTGTTTTGTGTTTGTTTTTGTGTCTCGTGAGCAATGTGTGGGTGTTGTCTTTTAAGTTTCAATACTATGCACTTAGTGAACGACATCGAAAGTTTACTTTGTCATTTTGTTATTCAAACTGAATGGTCCAGAGTTTCTCTTAATTTGCCTATTGTAGCTAAAAGCATATAGAATTAGTAACCTATCATTGAAATTCGTTAAATTGATCTGTCAAAAATTTGGCTTACCTACTGAAAAACAGAAATCCGCTGTCGTGAGTGGCTGACTAACTCCGAAATATTTGGTCCTTTCACATTAAAAACGAACGCTAAGTATTGTTAATTACGTCAATATAACCAAAAAAAAAAGTCTGCTTCGTGAGATACATAACAATTGGCTTTACTTTACTCCAAACACAAGTACAAACATTGTCTTCAGAGTCGTTACAGCTTGTACATGAAAGGTCGTCTGTGTACTTAAACTTACCTATATTAGGTACATTGGCCTGGGGAAAATGTTTGTTACAACCTCTAAAATTCAAATAACAATCGTAACTCTAGTTTTTTATGCTAAACGCTCATTTAAGGTTTTAAGTGTGTAAAACATTTGAAAGTGCTGGCATTCTTTCTATAATTTTGGCACCAATGCTGTTTTCAAATCTCACTCCTCATTGAATAACACATTTCTCAATGATTGACCTGCAGTGATCACATTCTCCTTCAATTGTTAATTAGAGACAACAAATCGTTAAAAAGTACGACTCAGAAAAAAAAAGAAACCGAAAAAACTAAACAAAACAAAACATCTGTCAACTGTAATGCATAATATACAACTGTAACCAGCTGTTCAACTATAACATCTATGATTGCGTTAGTTTTTAAAATAGTTTCACCCATATAAAGGAGCCCCGCCCATTTATTATGTGGGTGACCTGTTGACATAGACAAATCCTCAACTTAATCAACCGTTCGAAGATGCATATCATCGTTACTTCCTGTGACATTCACCTGCTGCATTTCCGGTTTATAAGCGTGTATCGGCATTTAAAATGTCAGCTGTTGTGGTGAACCAGTCCGATCACTTTCGCTCTCAGATTATGTCTTCGGGTTAGCTAAGAAGAGGAGACCCTATCCAAGCCCGTATCAGCCCGGGAGCCAACTAGCTATTCGATCCGGCCAACAGCTGAAATGAAATCCTGTGTTTGAAGAGCCCGGTTCGAATTCCGTTTTACAATACCCTACGGTGTCTTCTACCGGGCTTTAAATTGATTTTGGACATAAAAAACAGCGGAATGTTTGCTTGTTTAAGAATCTATAATTTTATTTTGCCAAAATATTTCATGCATTTCTTTTCACAAAGCTAGAGTGCAAAAATGGCTTTAGGGTCCTTTGATGTGGTATCAATGGTAGATTCAACGTCTGGTAGCCACAGAGATGCTGAGATCACCTGACAGAGCTTCTCAATTCTGCTTTCTTATGTCACCACGGGTATACCATGGCCTAGCATAGGAGGTTCAATGGTAGATTCAACGTTTGGTAGCTATGGAGATGCTGAGAGCGCCTGACAGAGCTTCTCACTTCTGCTTTCTTATGTCACCACGGGTATACCACGTTGTGTCTTTCATCAAGTATCAACATGAGCCATCGTGATTCGTGCAACTGTGTAGTTGAGATCTCTGAAATCCTAGTTCTAAAGACACTCAGACCATATAATAGCGACCACAACCTGGTTAACAGACCAACCACAATCATAGATTACTAATTCTAAATTCGTGAGGAATTTTTGATCTAAAGTACAATCAAAAGTCTTGCGTCATTGCAGTGGAATGCTTTGGGGACCCAACCCCTGTGTGACGTGTTCTGGAACGTTTTGTTGTCCTCACTGCTCTCTCGATGACAAGACAAGACCCAGACAGTTGGTTTTGTGACACAAAAGAGGATTGATAATCTACAGTTTGTTGGGGCAACGGAGGGGATTGTACTCACGAATGATTGAAGGAAATAAGAGATTTAAATTAGTTTAGGAAGGAGGGGTCTTTCTTATAATGCAAGGGCGTTGTCAGGATTTTCAAGCTTTAGGGGGGACGAATAGGAAATTAGGGAAGCGATAAAGCCTCAAATTTAATTGGTTGTTTTATATACAGAACGAGCAAACTGTCTTTAGCACCACATACACACAATACGTGAATTGGATCTGTAAATTTTCTTTCGCTGTTCGTGCGATCAACGTTAAGCAACACTGCGCTGGGTCCGGTATTGGATGGGTGACCATCATACACATGACCAGTTCTGTTCGGGTGATAGGTTGAAGGGATGAAAGTTACAACAGCAACTGCATTCGCCTTGCTTATCAACCTCTCGACAGCATGGATTTGTGGAGGAATCCTGTTGTGCACGTTGTACCGTCCTTCGAAAGGGACGTTAAGTCGGTGGTCCCCTTGGTGTTCCTCTACACGAGTAGGCCACGTGCCGGAAGCGGGTTTCCCCTCGTTTATTCCAAGCTAGGTTAGGTTCAGTTTCATTTTTATCGACAGCCACTTATTGACCGACGCCATTAGACCAGTGCCACATGGTCAGTTGTCAAAAGAGTGCGTCTTTAAACACCACTAATTCATTTATGTTCCTGCTCTTCACTTCGGGAATCGGGATCAGTCCCCTTCCAACCTGTCCAACGCCAATTTTGATCGCTTCGACCAACTGAAGTCGTTCTACGGAACTTCTTAGACCACTCCCTGTCCACCAAAGACGAAAAACATTGTAAAGATACATTAAAGTTATAAGGTGAAACATTCTTTAAGAACCTACTCAGAAAAGACGCCTAAAGCATTAAGTTTTTCCCTCCACCTAAACGTAGTTCGCTCACCGTTGCCCCTGCGCTACACATGTCGTGACAGATAATTTTGCAAATTAGAGTTTAGTTTGCATATTCAAGGGCACTTACCGCTAAGGAATGACTGAGTACTCAGCCCCAGGATTTCTTTTGACTTAATCTAACACGCCAACTTCTCCAAAACATACAACAGTAGGTATTAGCATAACGCTCGCTTATGTTTAAACTTTTTGCGAAATATCGCCGCAAAATTACTACTTTACCGACTAAAATGGGGGACTCCACTAGGTAGAACCACCGTCGTTTCGAGTAAATTCGTTAATTCTAGCAGATTAATCTCATTTGAGACTGGTTTACGTTCAATTAATCTTTAATAATGCTAATTATTAACGATTGATGTACATGAATCAATATTTTGAGTCGTAATTACTTAACTGGAGAGTTTTGTTAAAATTGCTAGTCAGCGCCATCGGGTGGCATCTACCGTTACCACGTATCATCCCGGCTCGTTTGGTCACCAGAAAGTTTAACATTAACGCTGGTCCTCTGATTATACCTATGAACTCAACGACACAATATAGATATCAACGTGGAATGGGTTGAAAGAGATGAAACATCAGGTAGCTAGCTGTCACACATAGGGCATTGGGTCCTTTAAAAATCACAGCCCTCCGATTATTTTCAAGGGACCTCGGATTGCAGACGCCAACGCCATTATTGACTAAAGTGTCACAGGGACTGCTGTCAGATCAGCTTGTCGTTAAACAACAGAAATCAATCAGCGAAACATTTTAGTGTTAAGATAGTTATATGTTATCTTCTGAAATTGGGTTAGATATAATACAAGACATGTACCAGCATGGTGACCACTTTAAACAAAAAAAAAGCTAATGCTAGTGTTTTATATGTGTTGACCAAATTCGTGTTTCAAGCGTCTGTCTCAAGACGATTTTCCAAACTTTTTGTAATGAGAAAATGATTTGCAATGTGGTGTTGGGTGCAGTTACAATGCAGTTACGACAAACTTACATCCATGGCGTTCTCCAGCTCAATGAGTTGGTAGCGTTGCATAACGTTATGACCCCTGGTAACATTAGATAGCAGAATTGAGAAGCTCTGTCAGGCGATCTCAGCATCTTCATGGCTACCAACGTTGAATCTACCATAGAACCTCCTATACTTGATATTTGGTTTATTGTCTTAAGAAACATAAAAATGTTGTTTTAAAAATATTAATAAAAATAATAATAAAAATAAGTAATAAATAAGTAATAAGTAAGTTATAAAAATATTTTTTGTTTTCAAAGTTGGCTACAAAAAGACTATTTCAAAACAATTTTAGTATAGACCAGTGATACGCGTCCCGTCGTCAAAACAGTGCGTCGTTAAACACAACAAATCCATTCCGGAAAACATAATATATCACTAGAATCAGAGTGACTGTGAGTTTTCACAGCCTCTTGGTGCTACTCCTTGGAGATCCGTCATTCACATCAAATGCACTAAAATAGTATCAAAAAGTATGTGTCCAAGTAGCTCAATCAGCTAGAGCAACAACCACGACAGGTGGAGATCGAAGATCGAGTCCCCGTTTGGGTATCAATTTTTGAAAGGATAGTAGTGTTCTCAACAAGAAAATAATACAATAATAAAATAATAATAATAAATAAATTATTATTGTAAAAGATCTTATTCCTAACTTAGTTATTCAATGATAATCCATGACGAATCTTACTGTGTAAATCTGGACCATTCTCTGAAGCCTCCATCCCTAACCCAACAGATGTCACCGACCTCTCTGTAATCCAAACGAGACGATGACGAGCGAGCGGATCTCGCACGTGGGGATGATGGCCCGCAGCCCTGAAGGTCACGCCGCCAAAGGGATGGCGATCAAGGGCCGGGAGGACCTCTGGGTCGAGATACAAGCAAACACATTCCGAAATTGGGTCAACGAGAACCTTCGAGGCGTCGGCATGGAGGTAAGCCACCACATTCTCCACAATCATAGTTTGATTATAAAACGATTTTAGGGGCCTGGGGTTGAAATTTTAAACGGAATTTTTTTGTGAAGGTGTCTAACCCAATTACCCAGTCTAACTCAATTACGAGCGTTCGTAATTTAATCAAGAATTTGACTCGTTAAAGTATAATGACTACAAAATGCTTAAAATAAGATTAATTATCTTTATCAATTACAAGTTTCTGAATATCTCTTTCTGAAAACCATTGGTTTATATCTAAGACGAATTGCTTAGTAAAGCAACTAAGCAAGGTTAGTAAAACTAACCTTACCTACCCCCGTCTCATTTTAAGAAAAATGATTGATTTCTTATTCACATTGAACGCTTAGTCCATACCGTACCATCATTGCACGAGTCAGAAGTGACATGTTACGCGCCAATGTCTTTATCGTCTGACGTCTTGTCTTGATAGTATTAGGTAGCAAGCGAAGGAAATATGAATAAGTGTCTCATAAGTTATTTTTTAGATAAGAATACCAAAGTAAAATTGACAATAGCAGTGCATGCAATATAGACGTCGAAGTTACAAACGTAACGTTGAGCGGATGACAAAAGAAGGCGATCGCCCCCCTTCCCATTTTTACTGGAGCGTTCCTGGATCGAGTTTAGGTTCTCCCAAATGAGATTATACAAACTTTTAGATAAGATCTGAAAGCGCCTCACCGCTAAAACAATTATATGCAATCGCAAAGTATTCGTACTCGCACAATGATGTTTTTTCCGCGTGTGTCTTGGGAAATTTATGAATCATCTTATACGTTTCAGCAAGATAGAAAACACACTTTCCAGTCCAGAATTTAAACCACCATAGCTCCACATCTATACGCTTGTTTTGTGAAGGGGCATCTTAAAGATTTGGCGTGATAGAAATATCGGTTCTCTTGAGACCACCGAAGTTAATCAATACTGCGCTGAGTCATGTATTGGATGGGTGACCATCATACACATGACCAGTTCTGTTCGGGAGAGAGGTTGGAGGGATGACAGTTAGTACAACTTCATTCGCCTTGCTTATCAACCTCTCGACAGCATGGATTTGTGGAAGAATCCTGTTGTACAAGTTATACCGTCCTTCGGAAGGGACGTTATACCGGTAGTCCCCTTGGTGCTCTTCGACAGGATTATGCAACAGGATGTACAGGATGTAGCCATTCTAGGCTACATTAGTTTCACCAAGACCCAAATCATCATCCACTCATTCACCGATCCCATAAGACCAGTGCCATAGGACCCATTGTCAAAATATTGCTTCGTTAAACACAACAAATCAATTGTTAGAAATGGTAACCGTGAAACAGTAAAATACCCTAACATGTTTCCACTTTTTTCGCCAGGTACGCGACCTGTCAACGGACCTATGCGACGGCACCCGGCTCTGCGCCCTGGTAGAAGTGCTGCAGAAGAAACCGCTGAAGCCATCCTGGAATCGACGCCCTGCCAACCCTCACCACTTCCTAGAGAACGTGCAGACTGCACTGAAAGCGGTCGAAACAGATGGCGTCAAACTTGTCAACATAGGTACCGTACAATTGTGGGCTTACCTAAAACATCATGGGTACCGAAGTAAATAGGAACAGTGTCAATTTAATCACCATAGGTATACATATAGAAAATGGACGATTATAACCAATGGTAAACATGACCGGCTTTACGAGCAACGGAGATGCTGATGATTTTTACTGGTAACTCTTGGATATCTCGTAATTTGCAATGTACATGGTTACCATTTTAAGCAGCTATGTTGCGATCACAAATCGAGGTCAACAATGGGATGCGTTTTGTCTACAGATAAACTCTCTCGCTGCCAGTTTATTCATTTGGTTTTAGCATACTACCATAGCGCCAATGTTAAAGTGTCTTCTCGAAAATAGACAAAAAAAGAAGATGCTAGTAGGTGAAGTCATCGTCGTTTAGAGAGTTGAGAAATTTCAAGTCGTTATTTCTTGCAAATTACCCGCATTTTAGTCTAGTTTACGCTCAGTTAAATTTTATAAATCTCACTAATCACATTCATCTACAGATATTTTCATTCGTAGTCATTTAATTGAAGAGGTTTATTAAAAGGACAACCGCAAGCGCCATCAGGGATGTGTTACCTGCTCGTTTGCTCAGCAGAAAGTCGCTGAGCACCTCTGACTTTACTCAACAGTACTAATCAACGTATAATTTACCTTTATTTTGAGTATTTAAGGATTCTATATAACTTACCCAGTGAAAGATTATGTTTTCGAACCCCGACAATATGTAGCAGTACAAGTTCTACGCTGTAAACACTCAGTTGCCGCAAGTAAAACTAGGCAAACCCATCCGTACTACTTATTGCAAAGGATATGACTAAATAAACAACATATATGTTGTCGTGTTTATTTGTAACTTCAAAGTGTGGGCAAGCGAGAATGTTAGTACCAAGGCTGAAAGGCGGGAAAGAACTTTGCCATAAGATTTTTCATTTATTTGAATGACTAAATTACTTACCTCATGCAGCCTGGTACACCAGCTGTGTGACCATCTCGTGTATGCAACTTAGGCACGGTTTTCGTTGAAGCTTACTTGATATTGCACGATGGTTATTCTTTGCTGCAATTGGTTCGGTGAACGAATGCATTACAAGATACCAAAAAGTGATTGTTAAAGGTTTTCTTGAGCAAAAAATAATATATATTCTATCGTTCCTCCGAATCATCGATGGATGTATAGGTGTGTAGGCAGAGATGTGGAGATTTCTGCTGAGCAAACGAGCCGGCAACATGTGTGGTAACGGTAGGTGACCGACCGATGGGGCTGGCGATCGTTAATTTTAACAACTCCTACAATTAAATAATTACACTCAAAATATCGATATAAATCGCTAAGTTAAGCATTAATTACAATTAATTGGGCGTAAACCAGTTTCAAATGCGAGTAATCTGCGAGAAATAAAAAAATTAAATGTCTTAACACTCGAAACGACGGTGACTCCACCTATCAGCATTTTCCATTTTTGTCGCATTTTTGCCACGTTTTTTTGAGAAGACAGTTTTACTTAAGTGCTATGGTAGGATGGTATCGCATCAAAACAGGTTATGAGGCAAGGATTTCTAAAAATACAAAATATGGTCATATTTGTCTCAGACCTGGTATTCGTACCTTGTATCGCGAAAACCTTAGTTTAATTAGTATTTTCATAAAATATTTTCTACTATAAAGAGGGAAACAGCTTTTTGTAAAACTTTCCTCGAAAGGCTTGCCTTCTCTCTCTAACTGAAAAGCTTCGTCCCAACGCAAGTGAAGCTAAATTCGTTCGAAAATTATTCGTGCATCTCTATCTCCATGAACCGACTGCGCTCTCGCCCCAGCGTTCAAATCTCCTCCACCATTGTGGTTTTTTGATTCATTTTAACTTTAACTAACCATATCACTAGTTAAAAAAAGTATTTAAAACTGGATTCTGAATGCCAAGTAAAAACAACTACACACTAATTGGCTCAGTTAATAAAAACCGTCTATATTTCGGGGTCATTTTACATTGAATATACTTTATATGTTAGTTCTTTGAATTATTGACCTTAGTTTTTCTAGCATTGAGGGTGTCACGACAAGGTTAAAATATTTATGGTTCTTTATTTATCAGAGAAATGTCGCAATTGCTATCACCCTCAATGAAGTAACAGGCATAAGTTTTTTACAAAGCATTAAAAAACTCAGTGGTATTTTTCAATCTCCGTTTCTCACTAGCATTCGTACATTTGTTTATATCTTCGTTACCTTTATTTGACCTAATTTTCAAGACATCACCACGTAAAAATAATTTATCGTTGTTTTGGTCATCTTGACAATAACAAAACAGCATCGCACCTGAATGCAAGTGCATCGAGTTACCAGCCTACACTAGATAACTTCCTTCTCTATTGCATGCCATACCCACACAAGATATTGAAGAACGCAAAAAGCCTAGTGCCCTTGTACCTCCATAATGTTTCATAACGATCACAATGCAAATCCAGTGGGCAGCCATTTCATTCAGACGTCAGAACACTGTTACATTGTCGTATCTTTGTATCCATTATGAAAGGAAATCTGTTCATGGCTGATCACCGAGGTTAAGCAACACTGCGTTGCGTCCGACATTGGGTGGGTTACCACAAAGTATATGTTGAGGCTTTTTATCGTTTTTTAATTGCAAATCATCTTTAGGGATCCGTCATTCTCATCAAATCCACTAAAGTCCTCGCAAAACGTGCATGTCCAACAAGCTGAAGGGGTTTAAGTAACACCTTTTTCGCGTTTTGCCGGCTTTTTTGCTGTATCAACGCTGGCCCTCTGACTAATTATAGTATTATAACTATATTGTCTTATAAGTAAATAAATAGTGATCACTAGACCAAATCTTCCCACAATCTTTCCACACCAAACAGCATCCGCTTCTTTCCTCCAATCGGTTGTACCTTACTTTATACACACTAGCGCTATTCGACTTTACTAAATGCAAATACAAGACCAGTGCATTTAAATGCAGTTTTCACCTCTTCTTGTTTTCAATTAGAATTTACAAACGAATCATTCTCACGACCCGTGGTTTTACATGGATAAGTGATTTCACCTTCAAAATCTGACTGTCAATCATATGAGATTATATCTGTTAATTTTCATGCCTCTATCTCCACTCAATCTTTCTCATATACTTTTGTTTCTTCTTTCTAAAACATATATTTAATTTAATTTTCTTCTTTTCTTACAATTTTTTGATCAATCTAATAAAAAACACGATATATTATTATTATTACTAATTTTTTACATTCGTTTAACACAACTTGACTCAGTAAATTAACCCTACGACAATTTTTTCCGAGAAAGAAATCCAAATAATCAAAGATATCCCAGTTTTATGTATGCATGCACTTTTCAAAAAGTAAAGTACCTATTCAAGAAGCCCCATATAGCTACGACCGGGGTGCACTATTTGCTTATTATAAAGAAACTTCCTGTAAAGATATGACGACGGCGTCGACGCAACCATAGCGGCGATCCAAGCGCGACGCCTCGGCAAGCATCCCGTGAGAACCACACGACGCGTTGCCTCATTGTTGGACCATCGTTACCTTGGTCACGGGATGCACAATCTCATCCGATTGTATCACCGGAAGTTGTCCCCCCACGCTTCGCGAGCGTCACGTCGGCCGGCCGGCGTCGATCCTAGGACGTTAGGGGGACGACGTCTAGGTCTGGCGATGTTGACGAAGTTTTAGCTTGTTAGGGGGGTAATATTGAGTTTATAAGTATGGTCAGAAGGTCAGTTTTAGTGTTAAAATTTCTGCTGAGCAATAGAGCCGGTTAAACTGGGTAACTGTAGGTGCTACATGTTGGCGTTTGTAGTCGTAAATATCGGAACTTGTAAATCAATCGTTGAGATTAACATTATTCAAGATTAATTAATGATAAACAAGCCTCAAATGCGAGTAATCTGCGAGATAAAAACAATCTAAACACTCGAAACTACGGTGACTCCACTTAGAAACATCTTCAATTTTTAAAGGTGTTTTTTTTCTAACAGTCACCCAAAGAAAATTAAGTGATTCTGTTTTTTTCCAATTTACTCTGGGAGTTATTTGGTGCTATGACACTCCTTCGTTTCTTGACGTCATCAGTCAAACATTGTAATCACCTTAATTTTAATAGCCGGTTGACTTGAAAGATAAATCTTTCTAACCTACCTGACGATTTTTTGTCATTCCTTGGAGATTGCACACATATATTGCACCATGCATGGGACGGGAGTATTGGCCGTTGTATGCTCATTTACTGCTGCATTGTGTTTTGTTTACAAAATTACACCATGAATGCCATGTCACCTCGAAACGGTATTCTATAAGACAATGCACGATGTTTCTTGGGGGATGGCAAACACAATTCAATGGCATAAAGGCGAGACTCAAAGACGACGTTTACGCCAAAATAATTGCAACTTTAATTAATGGCAATTACGTCAGTTACGCCAATGCTATTCATATAATTACCCTGTATGATTAATTTTAGCTGGTGTCGAAACCGGACCCGTAAGACTACTTTTCAGATATATTCTTATCTTTTTGAAATCAGAGTTATTTTGTACTTGCATTCGCTGCCAAATTTCCGTAAAAAAATGCCCGAACCCCCTGATTAGGTACGAATTCGAAGGCTCTGATAACAGGTATGCCTGCGTCAGTTTCTGATATGATAAATAGCTGACACGTCAGGGCAAAAGTCAAGGCGTAGAGTATTGGTATTTTCTGTTAGACTTTACAAATTCTTCATTTTTAGGAGAAGCGCTATGCTATTTAGAACGAACAAGGAATCCGTATTTTCAACACAGAATCAACGGTAACTGTTAGCTGGTAAGAGTTGCATGGTTGTAACTTTGTAAGAGAGTACATTGTTGGTGTTTTAAAGCTAGCCGAGATCAAACGCCCAGCGAGCTGTCCGAGAGATAAGTATGGGAAACTACGCAAGTCGTAAAATTAAAAGACAGGAGATATTTCTTAGCTGGATTGCTCGGCATTAGAGGTCAGAGTGAGGTCATTCTATAACGCACGATTCTTGCGATGCTCAAGTCGCTGCTCTCGGTGGCTCGTTGTATACCTACCTACCTCATAGTCATAAATAGCGGTACCTATCTGTTTCGGAATTGTAAAATCAGTCAATTACCGCATTATTATGTCTGGCTTTCAGTTAGTTTGCTAGTTAGTTAGCATGACTAATTAGAGTGGTACGTTTAGCTGGACTTTGTTGTTGGACATGGGTTTAGTTTGCCATTCTTTGTGAAAATCTAGGCAAAAAAATAATTAATTTCGCGATCATAGTTGTGTGTTTAACTAAACTAAAGTGTCAACAATGGGAATGATTAAATTTACGTTTAATAATAAGTAAAAATTATAATTATCCGTTAGAAGTAACTGGATCCTAACAAAAACTATTTGAAATGGGTTTTAATTGCTAAGTACAGGACCACTAAATTTAGTTCTAATAAAGGAACATTTAGTTGTCCTTTACTTAGCATT
Organism: Protonemura montana; assembly: GCA_947568835.1. Lineage (NCBI taxonomy): Eukaryota > Metazoa > Arthropoda > Insecta > Plecoptera > Nemouridae > Protonemura > Protonemura montana. Next base: position 4,866,777 of record OX387609.1, read on the forward strand.
CAAACCCCTTTTTAAATAGTTTTTGTTAAAACTAGTGCTAAGGATCAATCAAGTAGACATGAGTCTAAAAACCATCATACCTGGATCTTCTTAACTCGAGTTTGACCAAAATTGTCAACTAAAAGTTGGGCCTCTAGCTCACAGAAACATCCGAATTCCACTGCATGTGATTGTAAGTCGCCATGGCAATAACACTTCAACTAAGAGCCGAGATCAAAGACTGCCGAGAAGTTGGTAAATCCTAATAACTGTCATAAGCCATAAAATAACAAAATTCAAACACATTCTGCTTGGTTACCATGGTGACGGTAGTACATGCAATCATGGTGGTGTCACATGGGGTCGTGTTCCCACGAAAACAATCACATCAACCAATTACCAAATATCAATCAACAGCGACACTACATACAATACAAAAAAGACTATAGAGAGAGAGATAAAGATAATAGTACACGCATTAGTTCAATGTGTCAATCCCGCATCGAATTGTGATTATAAGGCAAGGATTGCATAACAGCATTTCTATTTGCCGTTTTGCCTGCGTCGTTGCCTTGTTTGGCCAAGCCGACTGCGAAGTGACGTAGGAAGCCGTTGGAATCGTGGGGGCTCTGTAATAATCTCACACACAACAAAGTTTTGACGCCCAGTTCTCGAGTTCTTTTCATTTTCAATTTCAAATTAATTTCAATTTCAGCTATTTTGATCACACCTATAGGCGATAGGTTGTTTTATGATTCAAAAATTGTTAATCCATACATGTTTATGTGCTCTCTTTCCCACATATTTTCGCTCTACTTTGACAATTTAACCGTACCTCAAGATGGAAATTTTTATTTTTAAAATATCAGCCATGATTCTTAAAAAAAAAACTTTAAAATTGTAGAAATTTAATTCAAGAAACTGATGTGTTTAATTTGTCCTACGGTTGGTGGCACGGACAGTATGAACTATGAAAATGGAGTGAAATTTATTGGGAAAATGTCGTCAAAACAGGTTTTCAGGTTCATGTCCTGATTTGGAAAAACTTTCTTCCCATTGAGTTATTTGGGATGGACACAAAAAGTATCGCTTTCTCGTAACGTGATTGCCTTGCGAATAGGGATGTGTTCTTTTAGGAGGCCTTAGCAAAAATTTATTTTTATCCTGAATCGCAGCCTGGAACTATTTGAAATGTCAGACAGTTGCAATGGGTGGAACGGAAACTGGGACAAGACCGTGGGAAGACTAGAACTAGGATGGATTGTGCGTCAGACCTTGGAGACAAGGGACAAATTCGAAAGCAATTATGTCTGCTTAGCCAGCAAAGAACGAAGTGGACATCATTTGGAAGGGAGGGCTGCCAGTAGGAGCAGGAACATAGTTTCTTATGGTGGGGGTATCGGTAGACTTACGCCTGTGAGTTAGGCATCTCGGGAGAACACCCACGTCTGGCTAGCGACGCCGAGTGCAAAGCAATTAGAAAGTTGCATAATCATCGTAAGAGGTTTTGATGTTTGAGTTTTTATATCAGTGTCGAGACGGAGAAAGTTTAGGTTTGCCCTTGGGCGGTCTGTTTTAATTTCCTTCCTCATGGTTCTTTGACCTGAAGTCCGAGTTTTAAATTATGAAAGAATCGTGCCTCCTTCGCTTTTTGGGGAATGTAAGGAAATAATAATTGCGAATGGGGTGCTTACATGCCAACAAGTTAATTACCTTCTCGACATCTGTACGTCCCTGAGCATAAAAGATTATAGAATACAGTTAAAAACTTGTATGACAATATGTGTTGTGAAACTGCAGAATTTTCAACGTTTGAACTACAAAAAAAAAATACCCCGATAAAAAACTGACATTTTTAACCCCATTTTTCAGTGATTGATTCCCCGTGTCTTCTGTTTCAGGAAATACGGACATCGTGAACGGCAACTTAAAGCTGATCCTCGGGCTGATCTGGTCGCTAATTGTACGATATCAAATCGGCCGCTCCAAGTTTCCGCCGAGAAAGCTTATGTTGGCATGGCTCAAGGTGGGTAACCATCGAACAACTTTAAATCGCTCGTTAAAATTCGATACCAATGTCTGTAGATGTAACGGTATCTCTGGCAGGGTGAGATTTATAACCAGTGATCTCAGATACAATTTTTGAACTATTAAATACTATTTTCTGACCTGGACATGAATTTTAAGACTGAACTTTTTATGAATAGCAGTTTATGCTACAACTTAATCATGATCATAGTAAATATGTAAAATTTGCACTCATTATTATTGAGTTCCATAAGCTGACAACATGTCTACACATTCCAGGCCGTGCTACCAGAATGCAGAGTGTCAAACTTCACGACGGACTGGAACTCTGGGGTTTGCCTGAGTGCGTTGTTGGACTACTGCCGGCCTGGACTCTTCGCAGACTGGAAGGATCTCAACCCCCGTGACAGGTAAATCACCGTTCCGAAATTCTGATTGCAAGAGTGCTAAGAATGAGGAACAGATTCAGAACATTCACGAGGATGCTATTAATTTTACCTTCTCTTTTTAGAAGTCCACAAGTCCTTTGATTTAAGTATGTGCTAATAAAAAGTTTGTTTCCTGTGTGAATCTTTATTTAAAGATGATGAAAGATTTGGTAATTTAAAGAACATGCAAATAATGATCTTCAATAATAATGTCTCTGTTGAAATTATGTCCTCTCTCATGCTACCTTGGCAAAATGTCAGAAAAAATTGCTACTTTCAAATGCCAGTAGCTGTCTTCAAAGTGACAAAGTCCTTTGGCCAGTTTTAAATTATTAAAACAAGGAACTTTGTAGCTGTAAAAAATATAATTTTCCGCTCGTTACAGGGTAGGTATATTTTTTTGAAAGATCTAAAAAACATGCTCCAACCATGAAATTATCTAGGCAGCTACAAACTTTTATAACATCAAAAATTCTATCGGCAAAATAATTGTAAGTAATATATACCTCAAAACGTAGCAACACTTAGGAAAGGCTAACCTATCGTTAATCGTGTTGCAGCATTGAGAACTGCCGGACGGCAATGGAGCTTGCTCGTAGTGAACTAAAGATCCCAATGGTCCTGGAACCTGAGTACCTCGCGTCACCGTTCCTGGACGAACTCTCTGGCATGACCTACTTATCGTACTTCATGAAGGAAGACTCCCCTGGGTACCACGCAACTCTGCGGTGGGTCAACTCACAGATACCAGAGAAACGCGTCAACAACTTCACGGTGAGAGCATGTCTGAACTTCATTTATGCCTACACCTTTTTGAATTTTTAAAATTTGAATTTCATGTACCTAACTTGATTTAATCTTTGTCAAAAGAATCAGTTGCTAATAAACCTAGGGAAGAAACAGTTTTGAATAAATGTTTAAATACAGTTCGATTTTTTTTTTTTGAAATCCTCGGGAACGTAGCTATGATATCTTGTATTATTCTAATTTGCAAAAATTTTTACTTTACTAAACACAAACCAAAAATTTGGTTTAAGTTTAGGATTAATTTACTTGTCAAAAGCAAATAGTGTGGTAAAATGACTCAATTACTAAAAATGAAATAACTTAACATGTATTGTCAATTAGTCATGATTGCGATTTAGATTGTACGATCTATGTTAATCAATCAATGTCCATTCTCTTGGCACACTTTTTGCATAACAGTCATGATAGCCTGATAGGTCATGATAGGTCAGTCACACTATTGGCTTTATGGTGCTAGGTGTGGGATGTTAACCCAGGCTTAAAATCTGGCCTACTCATGTACCAGGACTTCTCATGGAAATTAGTATAGAAAAATGAAGCTTGCAGTGGTAGACAGAAAACATTGTATTTGTGGAATAACCTAGTCAAAAGTGATTGAACTGGTGTGAATGGTTTTTAATCTCAAATAAACTTATATTTTATTTTTATGGTTATACAATTCCAATTGTGAAAGTAGAGACTTGTTGATTACCACAAATCAATCGACCCAGTATCGACAAACTTGTTAATTATTATGTCGATTGCTAAACTCAACAAATAATTGTTCAAAACCTACCTTAACCGTAATATTTCTGGTGATAGCCACTCACATGGCAGATTTTTCAATTAAAATTCCAATATTTTTTATTAACAACTTAGGACACACAGAAGTTTAATCCAGTGGTTGCTGGTTGATATGTACATTAACATTTTTATAGCCATCTGCGTTTTAATAGCTTTAACCTTTTATGTCAGTTAACAGTTTGGCAATAGCCAAGAATTCAGCTGGCCAAAAAAAATTCTTAGGCCACAGAAAAGAATGGACTGATTTCAAAGCTAATTTGATCGTGATAAAACTAACGTTCCTGTTCTTTATCCAGCGAGACTGGAACGACGGCACGGTTCTGTGCACACTGGTGCGTTCGCTGGGTGGTCCTGTGCCGGGCTTCGAACGTCTAGACGCCGACCCTGTCAGCTGGGAGTCGAACCTGTCCAAGGGTATTGGTGGTGGACAGAAGCTAGGGGTAGAGCCGATACTCAAGGCCAAGGACATGGCAGACAAGAGTGTGGAGCATCTCGGGGTGATGGCTTACGCAGCACACTTCCAGTGGATCAAGCCAAGAGACAAACCAGGCGAGAGAATCGCGTTGAACTGCGATCTACATACTGTTCGCGTTAATAAGACGGTAAGGTCAGGTGTTCGGTGGCAGAAGTGGTCTCTTCTGGCATGAGCTTTGATTGATTCATTTAATTTTTATATCTGAAAACAAACTCAACTAACACAAGAAAATGAAGAAGCCCACATAACAAAAAAATGTGTTTGATATTTATTGTGGCAAGCTCAAAACTACTACTTTTTTTCTGTAGCTTCTACTATTAAAAATGTGCATATCACATTAATTCATTATTATTTCACTCTATTTAAACTCTAATCAGGTACACAATCCCTACATAACAAGCACATAATTCTATATCACTTTAAAATGACCAAAACACCTTAAAATATGATGGTTTATAGACTCATGTCTACTTGATTTATCCTTATCACAAGTTTTTTATAAAAAAAAAATAAAAAAAAAAAAAACACCTTAAAATAGGTCCATTACTTCTCCTAAACTGGGTCGTTCCATCCTGCTGTTATCACCCCGATATCAAAAGCTTACACTTACCGATCACGGTGCCCCGCAGGCCAACTTCAACCTGGAGCTGCTGTCTCGGGACATAGACATGCGAGAAGTGACCGCAGAAGTCCTTGGTCCCAACGGCAAGGTTGAATGCCGCATCTCTATGGGAGCCCACGGAGGCCGCGGCTCGTTTATACCGACCCACGTCGGCATGCACCAGCTGCTGGTCTACAACGAAGGGGAACTTGTCAAGAACTGTCCGTTCAACATCCGTGCCATGCCCGAGATGACCAAGATATCGTACGAGGGGATGGAGCCCTGCGCTATTGGTTCTATCGTCGAAGTTCTGGTAAGTAAAATTTATTTTCTTTGTCTGTAACTTTCACTAATTTAATTGTTTGGGCAGGTAGATTGTATCTGTAATGAGCGTTATTGTTGCAAAAAAAGATAAGCTTACAATTGTTAACTGAGAGTGATAAAATATATTCCTCGGTGACGTAGGCAACTTTGCCGAAATGTTAAATTTTAAAAAGTGAACTTAACAATGATAGTTGCAGGAGTTAAGAGAGACCTAGAAATCGGGTAATAAATTCCATTTGGTGATAATCTCATATTAAATTAACCTTGAATTTAGGCTATATATTTTTTGTATTTTTTGTATTTTTTCATCAATTACTTAAATGAAACGGGTAGAAAAACCGCAGTTTTTTTCTATCTATCTTCCTCTTGGTCCTTCTCTCAAGTTCTATCTTTAAAATTTTTTGGAAATTTTTTTTTTTGCCTATTTTCATAACTTTTTCAAACAATTTCAGTCTTTTTTTTTCCAATTGTAAATCCTAATCTTTCTACATTTGCTTTTTTTCTCAAAATATGGACAGAAAGAGGCAAATAAATTCAATGAACACACTGTCATTTCCTTATGTACTAGTTAACTAAGACTTCCTACTCGCTCTTCTTGCAGATCAACTCCAACGGAGCTCACACATCCCAGATCGACGTGACAGCTCGTTCGCCGACCGGCCGGCCACTGAAGTGCCCGGTGCAGGAGTCAGACGGGTCCTACTCGGCCACGTTCCAGCCGGACGAGCCGGGCGAGTGGTCCATCGCAATCACTCATCGTGGGGAACACATCCAGGGCGGACCATTCACCTGCTTCGTGTTCGATCCCAATGGAGTCAAGGTACCGGCGCCCGTTTGTCACATTGATTTGGTTATAGCAAGGACCGGGTGGAAGCGTTAAAAGGAAAATTCAAAGTGACGGCTCTTTGATTTTTTTTTGTATTATGAAGACTTATAAAATGTATGAAATGGGTAAATGGGTTAGATGATAGATATTCGTACGCCATGTAATTTCCATCACTTCATGGTTTAATCTTCCACCCAGTAACACCAAAATATAAGAAACATAGTTATTGATACATTGAACGAACTACACAAAATTTGAACAGTAGGAATAGATTAAATAGGTACAATCAGAACGCCAGCACTAGCGTTAAAATTTTTGCTGAGCAAACAATGGCGCTTGAGGCCGTCTTTTGAACCAAACCTTAATTTTGAGTGGCGAAGTGATTTGCTGAATTGCTAAGTCCTGTCCCTACATCCTATTGTCTTATCCTGTTGCAGCTTACGGGCCTGGAAGGTGCCGTGCCAGGTCAGTCCTTCAGCTTCATCGTGGATGCCCAGGGCACCGGAGGGTTGGGTGATATCTGCGTGGACATCGTCTCCAAGGCACGATCGATGCCACATCGGATGGACAACCTCGGGAACTCACGATATCGAGTCACCTTCTTTCCGAAAGAGGTACGTTTAGGTTGCACCTGGGGTGTCTTTATTTGGTGGTGTTGAAAGAACAACCTGCCAAGCAAAATTAGCTTTCTTATAGTGAATTTGATGTTTAGTTGTTTTTTAGTCTCATTGGCTTAAGTTTTTACACATTCTTTCATACATTTTTAAAAGTGATACAAGTAAAATTGTATTTGTTGAAGAAATCAGTATGCTAATTTTTAAATTTAGCCAAACAGACTGTCCAGTTAATACAGATCACTTAAGCGATATACACTCTTAAATCGAGTCTCACTGCAGCTAAAATTGTGGACCAAAGCTCTAAGACCTCAAATAAATTTCATGATTAGCTTCAATTTTCCCCTGCAAGACTTAGATTCAAGCTTTAAAACTTAGTATCGTACATGGCACATTGTTTACTATGTTTTTGCATCAGTTATTCTTCTTTGAGCAAAAGAACCCTTGGAAAGTGAAATTCTGTATTGGGGCTATAAAAAAAATTATAATTTACATGTTTCCAATAGAAAACAGAATGGAAATACATCAAAAACTCAAAATATGGGAAATATACATAACTTACCCAACAGCACTGTTGTTTATTTACAACCAAGGTTTGACGTTGTTTCCCTTCCAGAACGGCAAGCACAAGGTGTACGTGTACTTCATCGGCTGCGATGTGCGTGGCTCGCCATTCACGCTGCGCGTTGGCGCGAAGGAGAAGCGGCGCAGTGCGAGCCAGGATGAGTCTCGCCGAGTTGTGCAAGAAGTCATACGACAGAACCACGGTACGGACTCAACGTTGAAACGTCACTCCTTGCTGGATTGACTTAGGGCCGGTTTTTCAGTCGCCCATTAACCTAACAGTCACATTTGCTTGGCAACAGTCAATCAGAAGATGTGTTGTGTTTGTTAATTAGTTAATGAGCCACTGAAAAACTGCCTCTAAAACTGTTTTAAAGGCATGTAGTGAGAGAAGATACCTAATCAAAACCATCTTTATACATGTATTAATTAATTGCTAGTGGAAACAATCTCTTAGAACAATTAATTTCCTGAATAACATCTAGAAAATGAAAAATATTTAGCTCACAGAGTACATCCAAAAACTCAGGTACACTGATTTCTGACAATAGGTCTTTATTCACAACGCCAATATTTACTTCTGAAACATGTACGATGTTAGAATTGCTGTTGTGCCAAATTTATTTAATTTAATCGCTATTCTATTTCTGGTGTTTACCTAATGGGAGTGGCTGATTATGGGTTTGTTAGTTGGTAACACAGCATTAATGGTCGAGTCATATCGGGTTGAAATGTTAACACTTAACAAGGTAAACGGAAATCGCGCAAAGACCTGACTGATTACCACTCAAAACCTTTAAAACACAGTGGACCTGAGTGTTTGGGACTTGCCATTTATTCTTGTATCTTTTACAATTAATTTTCTAAACTACTATCTTACTACGACTCTTTTCAAAAACTTAATCATCATCTAGTCTAGCAATAACTCTTAAAATTTAATGATACTAAACATAATCTAAATTTCCAATGAGCTACCAGTGTAATTAGTAGCCAACTCATTTAATCGACTAATTGCTAACGTGGTGCCACCTGTCAATAATCAGTAACCAGCGAGCGATATGCTTCCGTGAGCCACCAAAGATCGTCGGCCGATGAAACGTACTGGCGTAGGAAGGTGCATTACAATGGCACAGGTATGCAACTTCACTCACAAAATAACACTTAGTTAATCTTCTACGTTTTTCCCACACTACTTGCTATCTTGTAACTCTTCGGGCTGGTGAAAGCTGGTAGGAAATACCACATATTTTAAGTTAAGACACTTAATATGCATTACCCCATTAAATTTCCAGTTTTTCTGGTAAATAAATGTAATTTTGTGTAATTATTTTGTTTGTACTTCAAAAATATTTCATTACTTCTAATTTTTTTTTTAAATCTTGTTTGATAAATAAAACTTTTTGGGATTATTTCCTCAGCTGCTTTTGTTACTGGATAATAAAATACCACAATCTTAACTAAGAATTTGCTTGTTTTACCAGCAGTTCAGTATTTAATCTTCTAAATTTCATCGAGACGCGAGTAATGTAAATATATTCAAATTTAAATGTCAACTTACCCAAAATACACCTGTTAATCAAAGTTTACTTTGAAATGTCCTCTAATTGTGTTAATTTATATTCCGATACATCGATAGCAGCTTGTTTGCATGACCTTCAGAAATTAAAACATCACTTCCCAGTAAATGGTCACATGCTTGTATGACGAACATTTACAATTCTAAAAAATGGTGTAAAAACAGGAACGTTGGAATCCTGAGCATTGAATTCATTGGAATCTCACTGTGAAATCAGCGTTGGAATCTTAACATTTTTTTTTTTAATTGAAATTCTAGTCTTCTCTGGACTACAAAGTGTGGTCTACTCAACTAACCTTAGTAATAGAGCTCAAAGCTTTGCTATTTTATTATTCTTTTTCCTCAAATCCAACCCCAATACATCGCAGCCAAACCCTTTTTTCAACGTTTGAACTCGATTTGCAGATGAGAGGGAGATGACTCGATCGCCGATTGGAACTCACTCCCCGCTGAGTTCCCCGGAGAAAGTCGCCTCCGCATTTAAAATGACGCAGCAAGGGCTGTCCAACCGTTCGCAGACAGATCATTATCTTTACGAAGGTTGGTGCTGATTTTTCACTTCCGTCATATATGAGAACTCTTGTAATTGTCAGAGTGCTATTTAAATAGTTCCGTATTTTCAACCACAATTGAAAATCGTGATAACTATCAAGTGAATATCTAGGGTGTACCATTAAAGATAGTTGGGATTGTGTTCTATACCCTGTTTGTTAATTAAAAAGCCTTCCTCATGATAAATCAAACTCTTGCTGTAAGCACCGGTTCTTGTGAGATCACTGAAGTTAAGCAACACTGCACTGGGGCTGGTATTGGATGGATGACCATCATACACATGTTTAGGAGAGAGTTTGAACAGAATTTAGTACAGAAACTTATTCCGCCTTGCTAATAAATCTCTCGCCAGAACGAATATGTGGAGAAATCATGTTGTTCACGTTGTATCATACTTTGGAAGAGGCGATAAGGCAGTGGTCCTCTTGGTCCTCAAACCGGCACCAGGTATACTCTCCTCCTTTCTAGACTAGATTTAGTAGAGCCTTATCATCATCCACTCATTCACCGACGCCATTAGACTAATTCCACATGGCCCGTTGTCAAAACAGTGCATTTCCAACTCTAAAACTTAACCAATGAATCCTTACGATCTTCAGAGAGCAGCAGGTCGCTGGATCAACGGCTCAACCGGTCGCACATTGACGAGCGTGCCGCGCTGTCCAACAGCCGGTCGCACATTGACGAGCGTGCTGGGCTGTCCAACAGCCGGTCCCACATTGACGAGCGTGCCGGGCTGTCCAACATCCGGTCCCACATTGACGAGCGTGCCGCGCTGTCCAACAGCCGGTCGCACATTGACGAGCGTGCCGGGCTGACCAACGGCCGGTCGCACTCACCAAGTCCCGTGCCAGCAGCCAAACCGTCGTTCAGTCCGATACTGAAGCCGCACCAGACTTCGTTTAAGGTCAATGCCAGTCCGCTGCACAGCCCATCGTTCAAGGTAATAGACGACGACGAAATATTGTCATTACCATATATTTTTGCCATCGTATTTCTTTACCACTATTAACCACATATGTCTTAACCAACTTCCATTATTTTATATTTTATTTTAGAGTTGAGTTGTTCGGGTTATTTCAGCAGTTCTGTCATTGAGTTTCTTTATGATAACTCAGTGGCACTGATTAGTGATGACATATGGAGTAGTCTTGGAGATAGTGCAGCCAAAACTGCCCAAGCCTCATGCAAATGAGAAGCATATATAGGCAAAATAAAATTGAATGAAATACAAACTTCTCAGAGAATTTTTCCTGACCATGTACCCTGAATGTTTGCACTGACTTTCTCGTGGCATTTCTAGGTGAACGCAAGTCCGCTGCACAGCCCGTCGTTTCAAAGCAACGGCTATCAGAGGAGTTCTGTCGACTCACTGAACAGAACTGTTGATTCGTTGAACAGAACTGTCGACACTTCTTCCAACGTCCGAGGTGAGGTTTCAACTTCAAGGTTGCGTTATTTTATTGAGACTTCGAAAATCTGTATTTTTAGTTTTTAAGCTCATGCTCTGCATATGGTGACCAATTTTGCTGTACAATTCTGGCTCCTAAGTACTGAAATTTAAGTTTTACAAAGTTTCTGTAAATTAATGAAAGTAGGTTAGTGAATTAAGCTGTTAAGGATTATTTCTGTGCTTGTATTTCCCAAAAAAAAACATTTGAGTTTCCACTAGTTCTTATGGCAAGCATGGCCGAAGAAGGTTCAGATTTAGTATCCTCTCTTGATGGACAATATTTATATAATAATTTAAGACGTGGCTTTAAATTTAAAAATTTTGTTTCGATGCACAGTGTCGACTATGCTGGATGCATCCAACTCACGTTCCGACTCTTGGGATGCGATTGCGAAGACCAAGTCGATGTTGTCCTACGGCAGCCTCGAGTCCCTGGCCAACGTTGCTGGCAAGCCGGAGGAGAGAAACCAAGGTACGCATAGCGATTTGTACATTTTCTCAGCTTCCAATGAAAGACAGTATTTTTAGGATTAGAGAATCAGCAACACAAATGGCTGGCACTTGTTATTCTAATAACATTTACCCAAAAGAGCTAATAGGCAAGAAGGCTGTGCTGTGGGTCAGACATTTATTTTTATTTTTTTAAATTTAACAAATTTTCAAATTTAAATGAAAAGAAGATTTCTATTAAGTATATTCCCCCCCGTCACTCTGGTCTCTCTTATCATTCACATCACGCATATCACACAATATCAGTTTGTCGGGCTCTAATAATAAAAACAGCGTTATTATTACAATGTTATAATATATCAATATCATATTATTAACATTATTATTTAAATTATATTGACAATTGGTTATATCAACAGTTATATGGAAGATCAATAGGGCAGCGACCCAGTCCTGCCAAAAAAAATATTGTACTCTATATACATTATATAATTTCACTTCCTGAGTTCCTATATGTATTTTACAAAATAAAGAAAATTGAATTGAATTGAATTAAATTAATCCTGCACCGTTTCATCTTTCCAGGCATCTCGTCTCATCAGCTGAATTCTTCGCATCAACTAAATTCGTCGCATCTTCTGAACTCATCGCATCAACTGAACTCATCGCATCATCTGAACTCATCGCACCAGTCGTCTCACCATGTAAACTCTTCAAGCCGTCTGATGGCCAACGAATCACTACACCGCGTTGCCTCCCCCGTGCAGCGACTGTCCTCTCCCGCGGGACCCCAGGGGGCCGTGCCAGCGAGCGTGACCGGAGAGGCGTTGAAGCTTGTCGCCGTGCACAGACAATCGACAGTCGACGTCGAACTGGACGATCCGCATGACCTGGCCGAAGTCACCACACAAGTCACAGGTAGGCACTGGAATATTCACTTCATATGATTGTTTTTAGACTCATGTCTACTTGATTTATTCTAAGCACTAGTTTTAAGAAAAACTGTTTGAAATGGGTTTTGAATGCTAAGTAATGGACAACTAAAATTTCCCTTTACTTACTTTACTTTACTTGTCCTTTACTTAGTATTCAAAACCCATTTCAAATAGTTTTTCCTTAATTAACTTCATATGTTTTTCATTTTCATTGCTTAGGAAGAGTGTTTCAATTTGATAATTATTTAACGTAACTAAATGAATACGGGAACAATAATTACTGAAATGTACTATGATCTGGCGCTGGAAATTTACTTTTCATAAAAATTACGTCATTCCAAAGTTTTTGAGCCCAAATTTCAGACTTCATTTTGTGAATTTTGGCTGTTTCGCATTGATCTATGAAATTTATCGGCTTCACATTTCCCAAAATGTAGCTACGCTCATCTTACAATGCAACTAGAATTGAGTTCGCTGTGTTAACTCTGATGCGACACCCTTTCACCGAGAACGCCAGGCTCAGAACCGTCTCGGTTTTCCGCAGGCCCGTCCCGCCGCTCTGTGCCCGTCCAGATGTTCCGTCACAACAACACACTGTCGGCCAGCTTCACGGCCACCGAGATCGGGGAGCACGTCGTGGACGTTCGGGTTCGCGACCAGCGCGTTCAGGGTTCTCCGTTCCGAACCCACGCGTACAACGCGCGGGCAATTCAAGTCGGCAGGATTCCAGACGGGGTGCTGGGACAACCGGTCGAGTTTGAGAGTGAGTACCAATTTGCTCCACGACTTTGAAGCTTAGAGACGATTGGAGCTAGAAATGTTATGAACATTTTATTTTTTTGTTTTGGACCCTTGATCCACAAAGCAGAGTTTAAGCTTGACCTCCTTAAATTTGACAGTCTTTCTGATGGGTTGCTAAAAAGCAGTCAAGAGTCAGACATGGGTCAAAGTTCAGAACACACAGAAGTTCAGGTGTCCTGGAATTTCGAGTATTCACAGCCTCTTGGTTCTACTCAACGGTTCTACTCCTTGGAGATCTGTCATTCTCATCAAATACACTAAAATCGTCTCAAAAAAGCCAGTGTCCAAGTAGCTCAATGGTTTAGAGCAACACCCTTGATGGGTGGAGATCGGGTTTTCGAGTTCCTCGTTTGGGCATCAATTTTTGAGACAGTCATAGTGCTTATAATAATAAAACACCCCGCGCATTGCAAGCGTTTGCAATTTAAATCAAATTTCACAACACTCCAACTGCTATTCTCACAGAGCGGTGATATAAATGATTAACTTCGCTCATCTATTAACCCGCTCTCCATGAAACTAACTTTATCATTATTTCTACGGCAACCAGTTGACGGGTCCGGCGCCGGCTCGGGCAACCTCGAGATACTGGTGAACGGCGGTCACGTGACCAGCTTCGTGCGTAACCTAGGCAACCAGCGGTTCCTGGCGTCGTTCGTGCCGCACGAGTCTCTCAGCCACCTGGTGGACATGAAGTTCAACGGCGAGACCGTTCCCGGTGAGTCGAGTCTTATTTAATAACTAATTTATAATGTAATCATTTTGTTGTAACTAAACGGTTTGGCGTGTTGGTAACACCGGTCCTCGTGAGATCACTGAAGTTAAGCAACACTGGGCTGAGTCAGGTATTGGATGGGTGACCATCATACACATGACTAGTTCCGTTCGGGAGAGAGGTTGGAGGGATGCAAGTTAAGCAACACTGCGCTGGGTCAGGTATTGGATGGGTGACCATCATACACATGACTAGTTCTGTTTGGGAGAGAGGTTGGAGGGATGAAATTCAGTACAGCAACTTCACTCTAAACAGCATGGATTTTTTAAGGAACCATTCGGTAGTTGGAATCAGCTGGTGGTGTAACACTAGTACAACATACTTTGGTAGGAAGGTTAAGCCGCCGGTCCCCTTGGTGCTCTTCGACAGGAGTAGGCTACGTGCCGGCACTGGGTTTCCCCTCCTCCCTTCTAGGTTAGGTTAGTTTCATCATCATCCACTCATTCACCAACGCCATTAGACCAGTGCCACATGGTCCGGTGTCAAAACAGTGCATCATTAAACCCCACTCATCAATCAATTTGTATTTTTTTAAATTATTATTTGGCAACACAAGAAAATGGCAAAAAACAAATGCATTTAACTGGCAATGGTCATTGTAATTTTTTGAGTCGTGAGGTAAACAATAAAGGTGTAAACAACAGTTAAAATAAGAATAATAAGATACATAGATTTCAGTGATTGCAGATTGCCGTAGAATCAATCCATGGAATTGTCAGCGTTAAATTGGCTAAAAAATGGCTTTTCAATGGGGCTAGAATCTTTCAGAATATACATGTATATATAACCTATATATAAGGCTTCAGGGGCCTTACTTAGAGAGGTCATTTGGCGGTTCTACCAACGGTTCTACCAGCGGTTCTACCAACGGTTCTACCATGGTGCTATAAAATGCGACTGCTTGCATTTTATAACCCCGACCTAGAGCAGCTGTTTTCAAAAATAAAAGACTAGCAACCGGCATTGCGTAGGTGCTACGAAGGTTGCATTATCAAGGAGGCAGTGAAGACAACGCATCTTTGCTTTGCTTCCTTTGACTTTGCTTTTCCTAATCAAAGCTTGTTGGATGACATGTTTTTTCAAATATTTGGACGCTAATAAAACAGGGAATGGAGAGAGTTGGAATGGAGTAAATAGTTTTTCTTAAAACTAGTGCTAAGGATAAATCAAGTAGACATGATTCTAAAAACCATCATGGAGACACTGCTACCTTTCAAACTGTGCATTCATGATTCAAATTGACTGCATTCAATTGAAAAAAAGAGATATCAACAGATTGATGTTATTGGAGCTTTTTTCTGGGAGGGGATGGGAATATTTTGTAAGTCACAATCAGGTTAAATGATTATCAGGATTAAACTGGGGACCTTCTGGAAAGAAGGCAGACATGCAGACAAGCTACAATCCCCAATCAATCGAAATGCGTAGGCCATGAGATACCAAAGAATATCGATATATTTCTAACTAACACTTCAGAGGATTTTTGACAGCAATGATAACGGATTTGCTGAGATTTTAGCACAAAATTAGCATTTTATTCAGTAAGAATTATTAGTTTCTGAGACTGAGCTTACCTCCTTTAAGTATTACTAAACATCGCTTGTTCTTGTGGACTCGCTATAAATGTGGTATTTTGGTATGTGCTAACCAACCATCGTGTGACTCATACCAAGTCTGCGACCTCCAGACAAGGCTACCAGTAATAAAATCTTTGCTCCACACTAGACCATCACTAGGTTACCACCATACAGCTGGACTGACTTTTCATAACGTTCGAAATTGATATTTTTCAGTCTTGACATTGCCATGGCAAGCATGAAATATGTGTAAAACAGTGGATCTATATGCTCTTATATATGCGATGCATTTCTGTACTCAATTAAACCGCCCATTGTTACCATCGTTACGCCACATACATGTTTATAATAAATACTATTTTTATAATTTGTTTACAAACGCGATAGGTCTTATTTATCGGTTCATGGAAATGACATAAGTGGTTTATGGCACTGCTTTTTGTTCTATATCAAGTCCAATTCGCAAAGAAACAGACTATATTTCCAACAACAGGTACTAGAACAATATAATTCTGTCGTTTTAGTTTGCAATGCAAAGGCTGGCGATTGTGTTATTAGCAACCTCCAGTCGCGCGGGTAGCTCTTCTCGCTTGAACATAACGACGAGTTTCAGTCGGACAAGTTCATCGACTCGATTTCTAAAATCTTCATGCGGCTAGGTACCCCAGTGACCTCGTTTCTAACCCTGCCCTTGCCGTTGTCGAGCCTGGCTCTCACGTCCATATGTCTCTCCTCCTTCCGGCACTTCACCGGGGAGCTGGCATTCCTCGAGTATGGTCCCGAAACGCCTCCAGATAGATATACCAGACAAATTGCAAAACATCTCTGAGTGACTCATGTCTGCACGCACGGTACTGACCTTTAGTGATTTTCGTGCTGGATGGTAGTTCGTTTTATTTTGACCACTGGCAAAATGATAATTAACAAAAAAACAAATTATTTTACTTCTTACGGATTTCTTGTACTTGAGTTACTTCAATGCCAAACCTCACAGCCGACGTGTAGTCGACTGCATTTATTATGCAATGACATTCCTGTGGTAATGGCCTTTCTATGTAAACTCCTCGTCAGCGATTGGGTATCTTGAAGATATCTCTAGTTGTTGCTTTTTGTTATTCGGTGAAAATTTAACTTGCGAATTTTAACAAAACAAACTCAGCTATGGCTAGAGTACAATATTTAGCAAGGGGCGTAGGAGAGTGTTTTTTTAAATACAGTGGTGCGTCAGACGATGGTCTTTTGTCAAATCGTGATCTGTTATTGAATATTATGGAAAACAGCTATCGACAGTATGAAGATTATACCATCTTGAGGCGAATTTGATTTCCTTCCAAAGTCTCTTGCAATCACCCCCTTGCCATCCGTCCTACCCTTCTCTCTGTTTCTGTATCCTAGATTATAGAGAATTAATGTTCCACGTTCGCACACAAATATGGAGTAAATTTAGGATGAAATATTATTAAAATTGCAAACGCTTGCAATGCGCGGGGTATTTTATTATTATCAACGCTATAACCGTCTGATGCCCGTTGATGACCGTTTGGGCATCAATTTTTGAGACTGTTATAGTGTTGATAATAATAATATGGAGTAAATTTATTTGTGTTCGCTCAAGACTACCTGGATTTCTTCCCCCCAAATCTGCATTCTCTCTTAAATATCCCTGTCATATCTTGCAATAGTTGTCATTATCAAAGTTCTTATACCCGATTTGACAGCAATAGCGTTAGTGTTCAACAAAATTGTATGGTTGGTATTTCGTGTTGGTCGACTGGATTCACGTGTAATATCGGGAGTAGGATGAACTGAAGCGTGAAAACCAAAATTCAGAGTTCTGTAATTCGATGACCGATTGAATGCGCAATTCATATTTACCGATATTACATTTGTACCCATTGTGGCCTCGACTTGCTACAGTACTGGTAATAAGAGGAGATGGTATAAGGTCATGTATCTGTACTATTGCCACAGGGGTGGTCGATAAACGTTTTACAACTTTTATGCTTATTTTATTTACCTATAAATGAAACTGTCAGCCATGTCTTTAAAATTTAAATTCCTTAACATTAGCCAAGCCTGGAATGATAGCGAAGACTTAAGAATATACTTGCAGACTAGTTAGCATCACGGTTTTTGTCCAAAAATTCCGAAAATATCAAAATATCTCTGCTAAAATTCGTGCAAAGACTGTCTTCGTCAATTTAGTGTCTTACAACTTTGCTCCCGAGGTCGAATGTTCCAACTTTATGCCGGCAGGTCACGGATGGGCGCGATCTTTAACAACTACCACGGATAAGAAACAATCATGATTACCGCGACCTTTTGCCAATTGTTTACGAACATTTCAAAACAGTCTGTATCGACTGTTCGCAAAACGTATTCGTGCTAAAGAAACTGAGTCAAGGGTGCCGTTCTTTTGATGCGTTGATCACTTTTTTTTTATGACCGTGGGCCACTCATTGTAGTTCGAAAGTCGATGTGAGCAACAAACCGCATGAGAAATGCATTGTAATTTGGGAGAGCGCGTTTTGGCCGGCACAGGTCTACGCACACGCACAGGGAAAAGAAGTCGGAGATATGATTAGACATTCTTGCACGGAAGCCCGTAGAAACAAACATTCCTTACTTCATTACACCAGAGCCAGAACCGGGTGTATTTCATAGATTATCTCAATCGATTAGGAATAAGAAATGAACCTGTCCTCGGCAGTCGTCGATATCGCAGTGATTTGTTCCGAAGCCAACCTCTATCAGTTCGAACTTTAAATGACAAACACCGACAGCATGTATTGTTTTTTTTTATTATTATTATTATTTGACAGCCGTCATTTTTAATAGCTTAGTTACCTAGATAAAAATGCAGCGAGCGCAAATTAAAAAACGCATAAAAACAAACCCCGATAACACGGCGGCTTGCGCTCATGAATGAATCCGACCACTTGACCGTGAGAACTGGTCTGGGAGCCCAGTCGGGTATAAGAGAAATAGCCACCGTTTTGATTTTGGAAGTACCGTAAACTGGAATCTCCTTCGTTGGCCTCGATCGAGTCTGGCAAAGCAAAGGTGCTGCCTCTCCAGGTGTACGCTGTTGTCAGATCGCGACCAGGTGAGCTGAGGCGGTGTTCTCCTCGGGTTTCCGCTTCAAGTTCCGCGCTGAGGTATGCAAGAAATGTGGCATTGTCGACATTGCTTATGACGTATAGCGGAGTTGGAAAGGAGGTTGGATTTGTTGGTAGCTGAGCGGTCGAGGATTCGTGGTCAGTTTGCCGAGTGTTGCTTTCTGGTGACGTTGTTGAGGGTGGTGCGGTTGTCAAATTTTGGACACCTGGAGTGAAGTGTTTACGCGTGTGTCTAAGGTATTAAATCAAAGTGTTTTTTTGTTTTGTTTTGGGTTGTTGACCGGCAGGTCTTATCGGTGTGGCCGTCAACGTTTTATCAATTTTCAAAATCTTAGTGGATTGAATGGAAGAATGTGATTTAGATGTTATTATGGTTTTTGGCGGCGCTAAACTATTTCGGTGCTCTTCTATGTGATTTGTACTTACAAGGTAGCCATCGAGGAAAGTTCGATGGTGTTTTCTTAGCGATGACCTGTTGGCTATGTAGGCGTAACACATTTTATATGGGAGGTGTCTATTAATCCGTGATCATATGTGGGCCGGTCGCGTTTTACTGAACTTTTAATGTGTGCTCGGAATTTTGAATGCGACTGCAATTCTTTAAAATCAATTTCGGTACAAAGACACGAAAGATGCGATATTCGTTCACGGTTGATTTGTTTTTTGCGTTACCACAAGATACACTAAAACTAGTGGAGATCACTCGATTTTCTCTGCTCGATACTCGATATTGAAACCATTTCTACAAACACTTGTGTGAGCATAGCTACAGCTTTGCAAATTTAGTTGTCTACTTTCTCATCGAAGAGTCATAAAAACTTAAAATAACAAAACAGAAAACAATATCTAGTCAAAACGTGAAATGCATTCCATTTTACCCGTGCATTACATATTTTTAAAAGCAAAAACATCATTAACAACACAGTTTTACGACAGCAATCGGTTTCACGACGTGTTTCCATATCACAATGACAGGAATCGTTAGTCGTCATTCTCATTTCATTTTCATCGAAATTACTCCAAAATCGATTAAACTTTTTTACGTTTTACTCACAGCAATCTCATGAACAACGTAAACAAAAACAAACACAAATGCAAGTTTAGTAAACAAACTCATTTGTGAACTACCGAGGTGGTTGTAAAGTTGTAATACAAGCAATAGTCTGCTGTCTGTTGCGCTATCATTACCTGAAGCGATTTATCATGTAAAACTTAATAGCGTACATTTTGTACTTGATAAAATATGACCCCGATTAGCCTAAACAACGCTAGACTGAATAGAAGAATAACCATAATGTCGGGCTGGTGCATTTGGTACCTCGCGGGATCTGTGTGGTCCTCAACAGATCCACATGTCAAAAGTTAAGAAACACTGCACTGAATCGTGCGCTGGATGGATAACCACCGACCAGCCAGACACCATGCAGTGCTTTTGCTTCAACATAGCTTCGAGTTCGAAGAAATAGCTTTAGAATTCTTTGGGTCTGCAGATTTTCTTTTCGGGTACCAATAACAAATCGCATTCCTTTTGAGTTACCGAGATTCTAGTCCTCTCATTGGTTTCATATACCTACCAAATATTTGCCACCTACCAAATACAGTTCACTTAACGTCGCCTTGAGCTTGCTCCTGTTATCACGTTGCTTATCACCTGTCGAAATTATAAATACCGCCCTTCGTGGAACGGAACAAGGCTATTTAACCACAGCTATAACGGTACGCTTAGACCGGCACTGGGGTCTTGGTGAACTCGCGGAATTCTTCGGTGTCAACACCTTGCCTTGGGTGTCATGCGAACCGGTTCCCTTGAGATCGACAAAGTTGAGCAACATAGCGGGCTTTGGGTGGGTGACCGTTGTTGGATGTGACCACTTAGATTGGGGAGACAAACTGGAGGGTTGGCGGTTGATGCAAATTGCTTCGCCAGCCTAGGGTATATTTCTATCATTGATATGAAAATGGCTTTGCCCTGCATCATGGGTTGTTCGGCATACCTGCACCCCCAAAGTTTTCTGTACCACATTTCGCCCTATGAAATGAAGAGTTACTAATACAAATATTCTGCTAATTGCAAGCATTTACAATTACGCATCCAATGTCAATTTGAAGTTACTGGAGATTTAATGTATGTGACGCAGTATTGAAAGTGATCATTGAAAACAGAGTGACTGTGAGTTAGTGGCGGTGAACCTCTTGGTTCTTATACTCCTTGGAGATCCATCATTTATCAAATGAGCTAAAATCCTCTGAAAACGGCCATCTTCGATAATTTCAATTTTTTAGAGCAACACACGCGAAAGGTACAGATGGAGGGGATTAGGCTGGGCACCAATTTTTGAGAGATTATTAGTGTTTCTCATAAAAACACGTATGTCACTGTTGCAGGAGATAATTTGGGCAGTTTTTTTGTGCTTGTGCCTTACATCTTTCATCAGTGATGCAAGGCAGACATGTCTTTCATACGCTGGAAAAACCTTCCCTACTCTACCAGATGTCCCACCATAAACCACTCTTGACAGGAAAATGACTCATGAATAAGATTGCAGACACCCATCCCAAACTCTCAGCAATTCACCTACATTCTTTGCACTCGTCCCACACCACAAGCCATAGACACCCTCTGAAGAAGTTGTTCCTCGTGGTTGCAGGCAGCCCGTGGCAGGTGGGCGTAATGGCCGGCCCGAAGATGTCAGTTCTCGGGGAGGCGGTGCGGTTGGTCGCTGCTGGGACCGTGGCCACATTCGAGTTGAGCGCTCTCGGGTTCTCGCGCGACGACGTCGACGTGCAGATCATCAGTGAGTACACCCCAACGCCGAGAAAAGGAACGGAATCGGTTGCTTTCATGACTCTTTTGGCTCGACTTTGTAGTGATGGTATTTTTAGATGAGTACAACCCATACGGTTCTTCCTACACCTACTGGGTTTTCAGCTATATACTCGCCCACGGCCTTCCAACCCACACTTGCTTTGGTGCGTGAGCCCACCAGGAGGTCATTGATTTGTTTCTACTTGCTTTTCATATTCATATCCATGTACGTACGCTTTTGTCCAGTGCGTTGCCAATTCTTTAAGAAGTTGCTGAGGTAAGAAGCTCGTAAAGGGTTTTGGTCTGCAGATGGCTGTCATTATGTACACATGGGCGGGCAAAAGTTAGTTTCAGTGACTTGCATGTTGCAAACATCAAGGCGTTCAGAATTGATGACCACCAATTGCGAGCAAGAAGTTCATGGCATATCATTATCTTTGCTTGCCAATATCTTGGCACCATTTCTTGGCGAATTCATACTCACAAGAAAGTTACAAAGTTCTTGGCTCATGAAACCTAATGCAGTGGTTCCTTCGGTGGTCGTTGACAAGGAATCACCGGGGTTGTACCATCCTGCCCTCTTGGTTTGGCTTGTTAGCTCAGTGGTCCCTAACAGATTCCAGGGTTACTACCAATTTATGGAACATGAAACATATTTTGAATGTAAATATTTGACTTTTTTGTATTAGAAAAAAGAAAAAATCAACTGCGCCTTTGTTGCCCTCAAAGTTGCATGTGGTTGATTGCAAATTAGAGAAACAGATTCATGTCAGATAATTCAAATGTTAAAAAATTGCTCTCTCGTCAGGGCCCAGCTGAGTGGTTTTCCAGAAGTGCAAGTGCATTTAACAGCTATAGATATCAATGCAGTGCAGAATTAAAAAATTGTAAGAACATAGGCAATTTTAAACAGATCTATGTCAAGTGGATGAAAGAAAAAGAGAAATGATGTATCAAATGTTCTGCACAATATTATAACGATGTGGTAATGTTGAAAAGTGTATAAAAAATGTAAAAAAAAATGTAAAAAAAATGTGTCCCGAGCCTGATTGGTTTTAATGCTAAATAAAACGTAAGCTACAATAACTAGCAAATAACAAGCAAGCCACTTAACGGGTCGATCTTTGTTCAGGTCCATCCAAGAGACCAGTGACTGCACGCCTGGTCGAGGACAAGAACGGGGAGTTCCGCGTGGAGTTCACCCCGACCGAGGTGGGGAGCCACCTGGTGGAGGTGGCCATCGGCGGACAGAAGCTGCCCGCTGGCCCGCTGGTCGCCAAGGTGTACAACAGCGCACTGATCAAGGTCACCGACGTGGGCAGCGGGGTCGTTGGACAGCCGTGCCAGTTCAGGGGTGAGTGGAACGCTGATTTTTTTACGTTTTGATTACTAAATATATGTTGATGAAGCATGGTTTTACCAAAACCTCAATGCCTAGTTGGAGTTTTAGTTAAAACTGTTGCCGTGGCAACATCAACTCTAATGCAGTGAAATGCAGATGGTTGTATGAGTTTTACGACTCAGAGAATTTGGTAAAGCTGTCCAGTTGTAGATTTAAGGGTAGGCAAGAATGAAAAAAATGTGAAATTGCTTTCGCTAACTCTCCAGTTGTAGTGGCCGTATCTTAATTGGGGCTGAATCGGTCCATAGGATCCATGAAAGACATATTGTGTAGCAAAAATGGTTGAAAATGTTTTTTTATGCATGATTTCATGCATGACAAAATGAATTTTGTGCAGCCAAGAGTTTTTTTCCCTTTTTTACAACTTATTTGTTCCAAAAATTTGTTTAACCACATTCTAGAATTATCGTTAATTTGTAAAGCTAATGGTTCTGGTTTTTGTGATGGGCTAAGGTTAGTGTGATGAGCTGCTTATGGATAAGAAATGTTACTTTTCAAGTGATATACAGCAAAATTAAATAATTTTTACTCTCATTAAGAGGTTTATCATTTTGTTTTGTTCTGCCAGCATATTTGCAAGGAAGCTCAGTTGAATTTTTCCCCTAAAAATCGCTTGCCACGGTTTTGCTTGCCACAATTTCAAAAGAACTGAAAATGGTTGAATAGAGGATTTGAACCCAACATAATTGGCCCTCCATTTTGGGGCTTAAAAGAAACACAATTGCACGGAAACCGAGAAGAGAAGTAAAGCGTATTTGTGACATGTACGTGCTTGTTTCCAGTGGACGCTAGCCAGGCGGGGGAGGGGCAACTGGAGATATCGATCAACGAGGGGGAGGTGCCCAACCACGTGCAGGTGGTCGGCGGCGGACGTTGCCTCGTCAGCTTCACACCGGAGCTCGCTAAACCGCACCTCATCGACATCAAGTTCAATGGCGAAACCGTCATCGGTGAGTGGTGCCACCTGGGTGGCTGCTGAGTTACTTTTCTCCTAAAATAATCACTCTTGAATGACGGTTAGAATGTTTTTATTTAGGACTGATTTCACCAACACCAGGCTAAGCTTGGTTTTGTAATTATCAGTAGGCACAGATACAAATATATTATTATTATTATTATTTATTTATTCTCATACTTAGGCATGGTACATGTTCTTATGCAAGTTCTTAGAGTAATAGGAAAGTACATTTCTGTTAAATCATGATTGCCGGTTGTATGGTGTCCGGTTACTGTTACATTAAATTAAATTTAGTAATTAAATTTACTATTTAATACTAAATATACCTCTCTGCGCTTGGAGTGGCAAAGTGCTGTTGCCTTTATCACTAGAGACCAGTCTCTTCTCTCCAGTGATCAAGGCAACAGCCGAAACGTTAAACAAAGAATCTCCACCATCGCGGCCTGCCACTCTCGCTCGGTAATCTGGAGATTTTGAAAGAAAGGAATAATAATTTACAAAATTAAAGAAAAGGCAATAAATAAGGTTAACCATCTGATAGGGGCTATTTGAGGAATCAAAGAACACCAGGCTGATACTGGTAATTTTAGCATGACATACTACGGTTAAATTTAACTAATTCTTTCACCAGAAGTAAGTGCGATTTTACTATAAAATGGTTTAAGAGACCATTACTTACTTTCAGTCATCTGATGATGCGTCTCTTAGGGATGTAATTCAGTTATTTCCGTACTCTCCCTTTACTTTCCCAATCGACATACTCGTTATCCCAGCCTTTTGGCATATTAAAAATCAACTTTGCTCTGATATGAATGACTTGCAGTTCTTAGAGAGACCTGTGTCGATATTTTGTCAGCGTTGGCGCCGATATCTTCACGACTGTGCTTGTCTAATGCGACCGTTTTTTCCCGGACAGGCTGCCCGTTCGTCTGCGCGGTCTCCGACACGAGCCGCGTGTCCCTGACGTTACGAAACCTCGAGCTGGTTCCGGTCAATGAAGTCGCTCGCTTCCACATGGGCGTCGACGGCAGCGGCAGCGCCGAGCTGGCCGTCTCAGTGCGAGGTACGTAGACTGAGAAGCTGGGACAACCGAGGAACAGGGCTGAGTGGCGGTTTTGGTAACCTCTATCCGTGGGGAACAATTTTACAACAGAAAAATGGAAAGGCGAATATCAGTGAGGAGACAGAAGAAATCAGCACAAAGAAGCCAGAAGAAAATATTTGGATAGGTAGATTAAGAACTAAACGTAATGAATAAGGAAATTTTGATTGTATCACATAACATTAGAACAACCTCGAAAAAATTGACGTTTTTTCCACACACATAATTAGTTAGTTAAAAAACGCCAATGTTTTCGAGATCTTATTTCAGAAAATACATAATACATTAGTTTTTATGTTACCCTGATTATTTTATTTAGATGCATTTAGGAAGCTTGAACTAGGTAATTTTTATAATTTTATGTGGTTCTTTTGTTGTTGGAAAATTGTCAGGACTGCTCGAACCCCTGAAAAAGTAACTAGTATATGTTGCGAAACGTCGGGACATTTTCTTTCAATTCATTTTCAATTCAAAACCCAGTTCAAATAGTTTTTCTTAAAACTAGTGCTAAGGATAAATCAAGTAGACATGAGTCTAAAAACCATCATCTATCCAGGTTGTTTGTGACCAGTGGGTAGGCCACAGCACTAACTAAGTCAAAGACTGAGACTTCAGCCATCAAAAGCTGCGAACTCGACGTGCATTTTGTTCGCAGGCCCTAACGCCGAGCTTCCCGTCAAGGTGACCGGCAACATCCACAGTGGCTTCACCGCGGAGTTTACCCCCCGCGACGTCGGCGGTCACTCGATCACTGTCGAGTACAACGGCCACCCGGTCTCGGGCACGCCGTTCGTTGCCAAGGCGTACGACGCCAAGCGCGTCTTCGTGGGGCCGATACCGAAGGGGTCCGTCGGCAAGACGCTGCAGTTCATGGGTGAGTCGTGACCGCTGGATCTGATTTAAATTGGAAATACTTGCAATGCGCATAGTATTTTATCGTTAGGAACACTAAGAACCTCTTAAAAGTAGTAAAATCCTTTCAAAAATGATTTGTCCAAGTAGCTCAATTGGTTAGAGCAATAATCGCAAAATGTGGAGATCAGGGTTGATTCCCCGTTTGGGCACCGATTTTTGAGAGGTTAGAGTTTCTATTGATAAAAAATAGTTTTCTTTTGGTTTTGGTTTTGGTGCCATGAGGCTGAGGGTATGGAATGGAGTTAGCGACAGTTTACCAAATTCTTCCACTTGGAGTTTCTAGCTCACCCAGTTGACCTCCTCGTGTCAAGCAAACCAGGTGGAAAGTTGGCCAGGGTGGCAATGTTCTTAAGAAATGTTTTTGAATTTTCTCCCAGGCAAGGGACATTTCCCTTTGATACCTATTTTTTAAATATTATTTGAGTACTGTAGAATAGACCATGGTTATTTGTTACCATGAATAAGAGGAGGCATCACAAATTACTAACAATTTTGAAAGAATGGAAATAATATTCTTTGAGATGTTGGCTAACAGCTTTTTCGCATAGAAAAGTTTTCAGCTTCACATTACGCAGCTTTTGTATTGATGTTTACTCCTTATATTACCAACGTTTGCATGTAACTGCCGTGCATCCGTCAATTGCTGAAAATGTGTACGATTTCATAGTAATTTTGCGATGATGCAATGATGACTGGCTCGTGGTGAGTGACGGCTCCATTAGTCGAGGAGAGAAGAATGACTTGTTGAAAATATGTTACCTAACTCTGCTAATTATCACCCAGTCGCTAACAAATCCGGCAGCCACGTTGGATCATTGTAATCAAGGAATTCTGACGTTATGCACTTTAAACCGAAAGATTGGTACCAAGCATCCTGGAAGGTCTACATTTTCTAAGAGACTTTAAGACTAAATGGTGCTTTTGGCAGTGCGTGAAATTCAAATTGTGACATCTGTCTCTCAGTGAAAAAAAACATAGGCAGATCGTAATTTAATTTCTCTAAAAAAAAAGTTTTTCACTTCCCCTGGTAAGTAGTTTGTGCTCCTATAGTTATTTCCTCGTACATTTACTAGCCTTCCCATATGGTAATCTTCATCCTACCCAAAAATACACCAAACAACATTAAATATTGGTCCTCTTTTGCTCAAACATCTTACCAGTTATCTTAGCAGTTCTCTTCTGCCATGATGGCCAAATTACTTGGTCACTGACTTTTTTAATTTGCCTCTGGCTCACTTGACACAACAAGTATAGCAGTTTTGCAATGATGCGACGAGGTTTTCAGCCCTAAAAAGAGCTCTTTTGGCGCTAAAACATCAGATTACGGCTATGAAAACCAACGCCAAGTTTCAAATATGTTCCCCATTTGAATTCCGAATGACGTTTCAGTGGACGCCAGCCAGGCAGGTGAGGGCAACCTCGAGATCACGATCAGCGCACGCGGCCACAACATCCCGACGCAGGTGCACCCGCAGGGCAACGCTCGGTTCGCTGTCAGCTTCGTTCCGATTGACCCGACCGACCACGTCATTAGCATCAACTTCAACAAGGAGAGCGTGCCCGGTAAATATATGCGCACAAATAAAATAAATAAATAAATAAATAAATAAAATTGAAAAACTAGCCTTTTTTGGTTCTTGGAAACTTTTGCAGCTATTTTTTTAGTGTCTGTCGTCGTAAAAAATGTAGGTATACTACAACTGAATCATATCTGAGATTATCAGCGGCACTAGGCATTGACCACTTCTTCGCCGTGGATTGTTTTTACCAAGTTATTTTCCCAAAAATGATCTCACTCAATATCTTTACTTCTCGTAAATTCCCCTGGCTCTACAGTGTTTCGATTTCTTTCTACAACAGGATCCCCATTCATGGCCAAAGTGATGGGAGATTCGTCGCAAATCCTCGTCAGCGGCTCGTCGCTTAGCTCAGCGGGCGTCGGCAAGACCAGCTTCTTCACGATGAGCAACGTCGGCGGAAATGTCGAGGACATCGAAGTCAACGTCGAGGGTGAGTACCTTCGGAAAATCGCAGCCAACTGTTTGGGTGAACAGTTAGACATAATCATTAAAAAGCTAGAAGAAAGTGTCTATATTTTTTCATTATCTCTTTTTGTTTACTTTTTTAGCCTTAAGGATTACAGTTCTAAGATGTGATAGCAAAAAAATATGGATCCAATGCAAAGGTGCATAGGATTGCACTTTTCAATCTTGTTTATTATCTGTTTTGGCTTTTCTTAACGGCCAACAGCATTTCTTATTCATCCTTCTTGCCTATAAAGAGAGATCACCTTAAAAATCTGACAGGTTAGTCTAATGGCTTTTTCGACTGGCCTGCACCAGTTTAGATTTGAAACTTGTTCTATGGCGTCATGCTCTACACCGGATTTGCACCAGCTCCAAGCGCTCTCATCCGAACACTTGATCACTAGCTTTCAGTGCTTGAATTCGTTTTCCAATTCACAGTTGAAATCACACGCAGATCGCTTCCAATGTACACCCGGGGCGCAGCTGGGCAGTCAGTCGAACATGTCATAAATGATAATGAAAAGAAAGAAATTGTTGCTAACGACAACCATTTATTCATAAAAAAAATAATAGCAAAGCTCGTTCGATCAAGGATTAAAACTACGTCCGTTGTTTCAGTAAAGCAACCTTCGGTATTTTTAAGTTTTCTGTGTGACCTTTTTCATCTCATATCTTCAAACTGACTTGGTAGTCCAATTCTACATACAAGCACCTATTGCAGAAATCCCTGGACTTTTTCTAATTCAACTTGTCCTTTATTAACCATCCTTGCTTCATATTTCAGTTTCTGGTTTTCTATATAGAAAGCACGTTTCCTTCTGTACTCTGTCTTCATTCGTAGAAATCTCATGGTTTTTTTATGGTTCATCTTTTTTTTTGCACCGTGCAAATAAATGCCTTTTTCACAACAGGTCCATCACCAGAACCAGCGCTTTAAAACACTTTTATGCGAAGCGTTTGAAAGGCAATCTTTTCACGTTTATCGTCACCTTCGTATGCGACTGTTTTATTTATTTTTTGCTCATGGCAATGGTTTCTCCGTTCACAGGTTCACCTTACAGACTTAGACACCACTAGATTCACGCACCCAAACTCTCTTTGTCGCTACTTTTCCAAACACAATGACTTAATAGTTACTAACCGCAAACACTATTCGACATGTAAGACTTTTTCTCGAAACTTCAGCCACCGAACGGTAGAAAAGCTGTCGCACCTTTTTTCTTCTGGTTCTGGTACTTTTCGTAATGGGTCACCCTATCTTTCTATCTTCCAGCATGCCTTCTGACTAACATTTTGTCTTGATTAGACAATACTTTAAATCATTGCATGTGTTTGAAGAACCATTACATTTGTTTACATAACCTCACCACTTTAACCTAATTCTTTTCTGTTGATTTTGCATCTCACCTAGTTTCCTCTACGTTCTTAATCTTTTTATGAACTTGCTTCTTATCTTGTTAACCTTTCCCTGTTTGAGAACATGGTGCTAATTAATGCTTAATTTTGTAATTAATTATCCAGGTTAAGCTATCAGTCTCGGTTCATTTGCTTAGTCTTGCTCGCAAGGAAATCGCTAAACGCAGCAAAAATGTTAATCAATTTGAACCAGCAAATGGACCGAGCTGACAACGGTAAATTCGCTTTAAAAATGTACCTAAGCATTAATTATTGGGCTTACATGTAACGCTTGGATTAATCGTGTAGTTACGTAGACTTGAGTTGCTAAACTTTCCAGATAGTTGCTAACAGGAAAAACAGCTAACAGAACTCTAATTTGTTTGTTGAGTAGCTTAGAAATTAACAGATTGATTAACTATTGCTTCCAATTGAAGTATCTGCTTACCGAATTAATTCTTAACGGCAATGTGTAAACTGGAAAGGAAGTTTTTACCTGACTTTACAGTCTGAATAGTTGACAACAAAATAAAGGACCCAGTAAGACCGGTACTTAGGTTTTAAAAGACTTTTTTGATGACTTCACAGTTGCAGCTTAAGAAATTAAACCATTATAGAACAGCAACGTTTTTTGACTTTAAGTCTGATAATATACAAGCGTTAGATTTGAATGCTTTGTACAGCAACTGGCTGTTCTTAAACTGCAGATATTCAAAGAAATAAAAAAAAAATAAGAGACCATATCAATTGCCATTCGTAAATAAAGTGGCCACAGACAAAACTGCTCGATGATACGTCGATCAGAACCAGATCTATGTGACGTTGACTTTAAAGATACGTTTGCGCAATTGGCAATCTTACAACTACAACAGCAGACAAAAACAGAGTGACTGGAAGCCCACGATAGGTCGCCGATGATCGGCTTTGTGCGATGTTGACTGACGTTGACGGGGACTCGAACCTAGGCCCTACGGGACAGTCTGTGCCGGCGACGGTGAAGGAGTCTGGCGCGCAGAGCTTCGCTGTGGAGTTTGCGCCGCGGGTGGCCGGCGAGCACCGCATCGCCGTCGCGTACCGCAAGGTGGCGGTGGCCGGGTCACCGTTCGCTTGCAAGGTGTACGATGTCGCCGCGATCAAGGTCAAGGATGTCGCCAAGGGGGTTGTCGGGAAGCCCATCACGTTTCTCGGTGAGTTGGCGGATGATTTTCTGCTACTTTAGTAATATTTAAAAATAATTCTTATGGTAACTAGCCAAGTAAATGTGATTTTCTTCAGCTCTGACAAGCTTGCAAGTCTCAAAACCTGATTAAACAAGATTAAAAAAGATTAATTTACATTAAACATTCAAGAACGCGTCTAAAATATAAAAATTGTGTTTTAACAGGTATGATTTTTGAGTCTTTTACATTGGTTTTTGCCTCTCTTATCCCAGACGGAAGTTTGTTGAAAAAACGCTTAAAATTGCTTAAAAAATATTGTGTCAATAATTAATGTGCTTTCTAGCAATTCAAATTTTTATTTATTCTCAATGGAGTGCACAGCAATTTTGTTGCACAGTTGTTCCGTCGTTGCAAGTTTATCCTGTCGTTGCAGTGGAGACGAGCCAGGCGGGGCCTGGAAACCTGGAGGTGACTGTGAACGGTGGGCGGGTGCCGACGTCAGCGCAGGCGCAGGGTCCGCACACGTACGCCATCTCGTTCACGCCGCGCGAGGCGTGCGCACACACAGTCGACCTGCGCTTCAACGGCGAGGACGTGCCTGGTAGGTCGGCTGAAACATGGAGCGGAACCCGAGAGAGCGATATTTTTTATGGCATGGTTTTTCTGGATTGATGAAGTATAGATTCTTTTCGTTTCGCATAAAGGCTCTGGCGGTGTTTTTTTTCCGTAAAGAAAGTTATGTTGCTTTGAACTACCGGTAGCTTTCGATTGAAAATATTTTTGTCTTATAAAAGAAAGATAGGACCAACTTAGCATTTGCCTATACATTACCACAATGCTACATACAATTCGTCAACAACATTTACCAATTTCAATGAGAAGAATAGGTAAGAATAGGGACCGTATCAGCCAATTCTGTCAGTGGTTCTTTAACTAAATAGACAGAAGTAAGCCCCGATGATAAGAGAATGATAATGAATGCATTTTCGGTACCAATTTATGTATTCATGCGTTGAAAATTAGCTCGTAATTAAAATAAAATGTATTTTGACTTTACTAGTTATAATTTCTTCTTTTATTAAACAAAGTTCCTTTTAGGACTGCACACCCTTCATGAAAGAGCAAAAATTGTGAAATCACAAAAACCATCACCTTTCAAAACCTCAGTAAAATCATTACTCGTACCATCTCTAACCTATTTGTTGCTTACCGTTCCAGGGAGCCCGTTCCTGTGCTCTGTCTCGGACGCTGCTCGAGTCCTGGTCTCGGGGGAGGGGCTGGAGAAGGTTGCCGTGGGTCGTGCCTCGTCGTTCACTGTAGAGGCTGATTCCAGGCCCGACGTGGCCGTCTTGGGACCGGCACGACGACCAGTCCAAGCTGACGTAACCGTCGTTGAGGGCAACAAACATCGTGTCGCCTTTACGCCAACAGATGTCGGTTAGTGCAATCATTTTATGTCTTCAACCCTTCCGTGTTTAAATTAATCTTGACAAGATTTTATTAATTTTTAATTTGTTTGTGAATCCTATTTTATTACTATTGTGGAAATGGTTCCTTATAACTTAATTAATATTGAGCAGAATTACTAAATAAACTAGTGTGATATATACATCCCAGATGCTCTATAGTCAAACATTTTGATTTTTTTTACAATTGTATTCGATTGTCAAAGAACCGACATCGGAAAGTACTGTTTAGCCGCAGAGGGAGTACGTTTGTGGAATAATCTGCCGGGAGGTGCGGTTGTACCATTGTCAAAAACCTCTAAAGAAATGAAGACTAAACTCAGCAATATTCAAATAAGATAACAACATCCGATAGCATTTATAAAGAAATGCATGTCAAAGTTGTGAAATAAAATTAATTAATTTTAAAAAAAAAATTCCCAATTTTTAAATTGGAAAATTCTAACAACAGAGTTGCTAGAAGTGATAACGGAATGGTGATACTGATATATATATATATATATATATATATATATATATGGCAATATTAATAAAAAAAGATTCAAAGTCAAAAAACTGGATTGTGCATTTGAAAATGTTATTTTTCGACACACTAATAACCTCTCAAAAATGTGTGAAAGTTGTTTAACATTTTTGAGGTTTAATTTCCAGGCGACCACAGCGTGGAGGTGAAGATCGACGGCTCACACGTCGAGGGCAGTCCGTTCCTCGTGAAGGCGTACGACGCTGCCAAGGTCAAGGTCACCGACATTAATTCCGGGGTCGTCGCCAAGCCAATCTACTTCAGCAGTGAGTGTTTACCTGACTCTTCTAGTTATATTGGACATTCCATGAGTCGAAGCACGTTCGTAAATTTGTTTGTCAACTATGGGTAGGTTTTACTTCATGGGTATCTTAGGGTATATCTTCTTTATTAGAGATCCCAGTGCTTGCCCAAAATCCGCATTCCTTTCTAATGTAGATCGCAAAAGCCCTTTTTCCTATTTAGCTATAAACGCTAAAATTAAAATAATTAGCACTAAAATTTCGATAAAATTAATGCTGAAAACACGTATCTCTAGGTATGGGTATCTTACCACAGTGCCTTACCTTATCACAGTATGTACCTTACCACAGTGCAGCAAATGCACATTTGTAAGAGAAAAATAATTACAAATACAGAGAAGATGAAGAAACTGAGATTTAAAGTGTTGTTTCTGATTGGCCATCGAGAGCAGTCTTTAACTGGCACTTATCTTTTTAATCCGACATTGAAATATAGCCCATAATTTAATACTACACATAAATACATTATTATGTACATTCATTATTAACTAGATGTGCATTTAATTGATTGTATAGTAAAAACTTGACTCAATTAACTTGTTTCAAAGTTGAAACTGAATGTTGTGGCTCAAGCTACACACCTCATAAAATAAATGGCAAAAATGCATCCCTGGAAAGATTCAAATACCAAACTGCCTTTACAACAATCCACTCAGCAATTTTTCATTTTTCATTTTTTTTTTTTTTATAATAATGGTTTTATTAGCAACTAAGGACTAGACACAATAAATTGCACTGTCCGGTGGTTACTATACAGTTGTATTAATAAATAAATAATATATTTATTTCTTTTAAAACTATAAATGAGCCTACCATTAGCTAGACAGTACAATCGACCAAAGTAGTACCTACTTTAACCCCACGTTTCTCTTCACAGTAAACGCCAGCCAGGCAGGTGCAGGCAACCTCGAGATCATCGTGTCGGTCTCCGGCCGCAACGTGCCCAACTACGTCCAGTCGGAGGGCAACGCCAAGTTCAAGGTCAACTTCCGGCCCCAGGAGGCGGCCCCACACAGTCTCAGTGTGCGGTTCAACGGCGAGCCCGTGCCAGGTACGTAAGCTGCAAATAAATCGTAGAAAATCGTTATGTGTGTATCCATCATTGAGGTAAAAATTGATGGAAATTTTTTGAGCATGAAAAGTCTCAAAAGCGAGTAAGCCTATGAGAAATATCGAAATAAAATATCATACGACAGTGGCTCCACTTAACGGGGTGTTCTGGTACTCTGCATTTTTGTCGGTAAAGCAGTCATTTGGCGGCCATATTTTATGCAGAAAGTTTAACATTAACGTTCTACCTCTACCTAGAACCTGCATACTCAACGGTTTAACATTAACGTTCTGCCTCTACCTAGAACCTGCACACTCAACAGTTAAATATTGAGGCTCTGCCTCTACCTAGAACCTGCACACTCAACGGCTTAACATTAACGTTTTGCCTCTACCTAGAACCTGCACACTCAACGATTAAACATTGAGGTTCTGCCTCTACCTAGAACCTGCACACTCAACGGTTTAACATTAACGTTCTGCCTCTACCTAGAACCTGCACACTCAAAGCTAGTACATTACATAGATTATAATAGGTTATCTATAACATGTCTCTTTCTTGATGGCCTAGTAACGTGATCCCCTCGTTTCCAGGCTCGCCCTTCACATGCAAGGTGTTGGACGGCGGGCAGGTGCTGGTGGCAGGCAGCGCTCTGAAGATGGCGCCGCTTGGCCAGCCAGCGGGCATCACTGTGGACCCGCAGACCGCCGAGCTGGGCACCATCGAGGTCACGGTAACGTCACCCACCGGCCTCATAGTCCCCAGCGTCGTCGCCAAAGCTGACAAGTTCACAGCCGAGTTCACCCCCAACGAAGTCGGTGAGTAACGGGAATTCATTTCAATACAAAAGCATTTTGTGTTTGCAGTATTATTATTGTCATTTATTTATTCTCATACTTAGGCATGGTACATGTTCTTATGCAAGTTCTTAGAGTAATAGGAAAGTAAATTTTTGTTAAATCATGATCACCGGTTTATCATTTAGTAGTTTATCATTGCTTTCCTGATTTTTTTTACTGGCATCGAGGGACTATCATCTGTTTTATTGTATATATTTATTTATTTTAAAAGACTTATGACTGGTACATAATTCTGGTGGTTCCATATTTGATTTACCATAGTTGTTAATTTTTAAATTCTCTTTTTTTCTGTGATGTTTTGTGCACAAAGTTAAAGGTCACTCTAGCTCTGAAAATGTCCTCTTGTTGCTGAAACTATGTTCATTGTTTCCCCTGCAGGACGTCACAGTGTTTCTATCATCCTCGACGGCGAACCCATCAAAGGGTCTCCCTTCGCGTGCAACGTTTACGACGTTTCCAAAGTCCGTGTTACGGGCCTGGTGCCCTCCAAGGTAACATACAAAAAATTGCCAGAAATATTTTTCCTTAATTTTGTAAAAACCTCATGCCTTTTAGGATTGTTTGGGTATTTTTCGACCTTTGAGATTGGTCAGAGGTATTGAACTGTTAAATGTAAAGAAGTATTGGAGATTTTTTTACAAATCAATTACTATTGATGAATGTTGTGGTTATTTGCATGGTTTTCCGATACAATTTAAAGACAGTTAACCAACACATGTGAAGAAAAGTAAGTTTAATCGTCTGAACTGTGTAAACGAAACAAAAATTTTGAATTCATAAAACTTAAACTAAATTGGTATTAGGTAAAGCATTTTAGGATTTTAACCACTATTCAAAGTGGTGGACTTAGAGCCTTCTCGCCAATTAGCTCTCATGGGTCAATGTTGTTAAGGAGACTATATGCCGTAGATTTTTACCGGTGATCCTGATTCTGAAATCACTTAAGATACACAAGAAATGCAAACAAACTAACGCCAGTATCTGTTCCTGCAGGTGGGCAAGCCGGCAACGTTCACTGTTGATGCCTCTGAGGCTGGCGAAGGCACGCTAGAGCTGGTTGTTTCGACAGACAAAGCTACTGTCAAGGCCGAGGTGGTGGCGTGCTCGCGAGGTCTCTACGACGTTACGTTCGTGCCCCACGATGCCGTCACCCACTTTGTCAACATTTCATTCAACGAGGAGGATGTGCCGGGTCAGTTGGTTTAATTTCTTATATAGCAAGGAATTGTGAATTTTGATTTAAATTGCAAATGTGCAGAAAATTTTAGTATTAGAAACACTACATCTCTCTCAAAAGTTGATACCCAAACGGGCACTCAAACCCCGTTGTCGATCTATCTTGGGTGTTTCTCTAACCAATTAAACTTCTAGGACACAAAATTAATTATTTTTTTCAATTCAATTTTTATGTGGGTTTTTATGTGGGTAAGCGTATTTTTGAAGTGGTTTTGGTTTCTGCCTCGTTTAAGTTAGAGTAGATGATTTTTTTTTCTGTGATCAGTGGAATGCTCTTCTGACACTGCTGCTGCAATTCCTCAAAGGAGTTTTGAAACATCTCAGTTCCAAAGGATTCAATGTACATGAGTAGAACTCCACCTAAATCCATCACCGTGGAAACCCAACTAAACTCGTTTGTTCTTGCTCCGAGTGTAGGCAGCCCCTTCAAGTGTCCGGTGTTGGAACTAAACGCGAAGGAGGCTCGACGCAAGAGCCACGGCCTCGTGACAGCTCGAGGGGACGGGCTGCGTGAGGTACTCGTCGGCTCCACTGCGTACGTCGACATCGATCCCAAGGGCAGCGACGGGCGCATTGATATGGAGGTTGTAGGTATGTACTAACCACAACGGCAATTGTTAACGTTTGTGGCGGAGATAACTGTTTTGATGAGTGCGAGAGAGACAAGACTGAGTTGAAAATAACTCCATCTATTGTTAAAGGTCTTAGCTGTTTTAGTTTTCATTTGAGGAAAATTTCATAAAAGATACCAAATCAAATTCTTCTAGATCCACACTGACTAATTGGTTAGTGTTGATAGATAGTAGAAAGACAGCACATTTTTTGTGGCCATTTTATATTGGAAATGTGAAATATGTTAGTTCTTTAAGTTATTGACTTCATCTTCTTATTTAGATGCATTTAAAGTGCCTGGACAGGATATTTGTTTACAATTTTGAAGTTCTTTTTTTATCGGATATAAGTCACAACAGCTTTCACCCTTGATGAAGTAACAGGTAGAAGTTACAAAACATCTGGAAAATGAGTTGTTTTTACTTAGCATTTAAAACCCAGCTTTTAAATTTAGCGTTTCTCCTTCTAGAACCATTTCTTCCATTATAGCTAGTGCCAACAAATTCAGAATATAAAGGGCTAGAAGGTAATATACTAGTATCTTTGAGCGATACGTTGTTCGAGTTTGACAAAACATCCTCCCCTCAGGCCCCGACGGCTCTCACGTGACGTGCTTCGTGAAACGGCTGGCCAGCGGACTGTGCCGAGCTGAATACACACCTCACGAGGTCGGAGCTCATCGCGTCGTCGTCCTTCAAGACAAGCAGCCAATCAGCAAGCAGGCGTTCGTAGTCGAGGTGTTCGACCCGTCTCGTGTCAAGGTCACCGACATGGAGGAGGCGTTCTGCAACCGCGCCGCTTCTCTCAAGGGTACGTGATGATCGCTCTGAGGAGGATAATAGTTTTGTTCAGCTGTGTCAGAATTTTTTTGGCTCACAGCGGACAGGAGTGGAGTATTTCAGAACACAGTCAATCATCTTTAGCTAAACAAAGTCTTATTTTCAAATACAAATGTATTAGATACGACAGAGTTTTTAATTTTTATACACACTACTACACTCTCTAAACGTTGTACTCAATTGGAGATTGGTACAATTTGGTGATTGGTATGAGTTAGATTTGTCATTCTTATCAAATGCACTTTAATCCTCCCAAAAAGTCCATTTTCTATTTGCTCAATAGGTTAGAGCAACACCTGCGACAGGCAGAAATCGAGGTTCAATTCCCTGTTTGGCGACCAATTTTTGAGAAGGTAGTTGTGTAAAATAACAAAATACTTCACCCATTGCAAGATATTGCAATTTAAATTAAGAATTAACACGTGAGGACACAGGTTTTACTGGAGACGTTGATATATTCCAGTCAAGAGGAAAGTCTTAGAATCCCGATTAACGCACAATTTCTACTCCTTATTTGTTTATTCGGCTACTGACAATTGCACATGTACAAACATTACATAGTATTTATTTTATTTTATTTTTTATTTATTTATTACATAACTTTGGTACAACTATACCGGTGGTTAGAAGCAAGATAAATATTATTAATTAACTACATGTTTTGATAATAATATTATTATACATTTTAAAAGATACATTTAAACTTTGATGTAAATTTACATTTTAATCTTTGATATATAGCTTAGGATAGCACTGGATTAATCATGGCTACCTATGTGCCAGTGCAATAGCCTTCTCAAATGTTGACTTTCTGGGCAGGGTATGACTTCTACTTGCTGCTCCCATTTTAATGTCAGGCTTTTGTGATATCTAGAAGTACATAGTGATCTTGTTATAGGCTGGAGATTTACTAATATGTTAGAAAATTGTATTATGCAAGAAACAATGTC
Source organism: Protonemura montana (assembly GCA_947568835.1). Classification (NCBI taxonomy): domain Eukaryota; kingdom Metazoa; phylum Arthropoda; class Insecta; order Plecoptera; family Nemouridae; genus Protonemura; species Protonemura montana. The sequence continues at coordinate 4,905,048 of OX387609.1, forward strand.
TGGTGAATCGAGTCCTTGGTCGCATTGGCGCTTCTCTAACAACCTAACAAGATCCGTTTATCCGGCGTTCTTGCCAGGAAGTGTCAAGCTTGAAATGCTGTTTTCATAAGCCCCGTTTTTTCCCCGCAGTGGATGCCAGTAGGGCTGGTCGCGGCATGCTGACTGCGACTGTGAAGGCAGCTGGCCAGGACGTGAAGCACTCGCTGAAGGAGCTCGGGAACGGCCAGCACATTCTCACGTACGAGCCGCACCTGGCAGTGCCGCATCGCGTCGATCTCAAGTACAACAACATGCACGTAGCCGGTAAGTTTAGGTGTACTATGACAGCGCTTCTGTTAAACTGTCTTCGAGAAACATTGCAGCCAAAAGACTAATTTATTGGCAAAAATGGAGGATGCTTTTTGGTAGTCACCGTCGTTTTAAGTGCTGAGAATTTTAATTTTTTTTCTTCTCGCAGATTACTCGCATTTGAGACTGGTTTAAGCTCAAATAATCAATTTATCGATTTATCAACTGTGCTAAACTTAACAGTTGATATACATGTATCGATATTTTAGTCGTAATTATTTCATTGTAGAGGTTTGTTAATCATGACGCTTGCAAACGCAATCGGATGTCACCTACCGTTTGTGTTGCCGGCTTATTTGCTAATTCGGAAGCATGCCGGTCACATTTTTGGCCAGGGTTGAAACAATTCGAAAACCACTAAAAACGAATGAATTTCCAAAAAGATAATAATTTGATTTGTTGCCGTAAAACAGTCACATTATTATTGATCTCATTATCACATCACATTATTTTACATTACAGCACATTACTGCATAATCATTAATCACATTGTTTTGACCGAAATTGAGTGCAATCTCATTGTGATTGCAGGCTGTCCGTTTGAAGTGAGTGTGAAGAACCCCGCCGTCGGCCAAGATGTGATCGCCACCGGCCTCGGACTGTACCAATCACGCGCCGGCAAGGTGACTACGTTCGTCATCGAGACGCTCGGACATCCGGCCAAGGAGTTCGACGTGCTCATTACGGGGCCGCAGGGAGCTGCGGTCCCCGTTCGATGCTACCAGCAGAAGGATGGGAACTTGCTGGCGGAATTCACGGCGCAACCAGCAGGTAAAAGACTAATTTACTGGCAAAAATGGACGATGCTTTTTGGTAGTCACCGTCGTTGTGAGTGCTGAGAATTTTATTTTTTTTTCTTCTCGCAGATTACTTGCATTTGAGACTGGTAGGTCAAGGATCTGGAAGGTTTCTCCAGTGATTTTGTTGGGGAAAGAAATACAGATGCCCCCCAGTGACTCGCTTATTTTGTTTGATATAAATTATTATCAAAACTTACAGAAAAGGAACCAAGGAGCGTACAAAAATATTAAACGATGTGAAGATTTAGAATTCATGCACAATCTTTTGTAAATTCAGTTAGGTTCTTTTTTCATTTTCTTTTTTTATATTTATATTACGGAGATCTTTACTCGAACTATGCCTTGTGCCTAATTTTTTTTTACAAAAAGAATTTAAGGTTGCTTTATATTCAGGGAACACATATATAAACATAGCTTCTTATAATACAACCAACTTATAATAATTTTAAAATAAACGGTTTTCATCTATGACTAGGCAATCCAAGAATGTAAGTGTATATCATTGTTGTAGCGTAATCTCCTACTTTTAAAAATCGATGAATCGATTGGCAATGGTGGAGTAATACAAAACTATTGACTAGATCAAAAGATATAAATATATAAATAATAATAATATAATAATAATATATAAATAAATAAATAAATAAATAAATACCTGTGGTTGTCTATCGGTTATTGGCCTCTTGCCCCTAGAACAGGCAGAAAAAAATGTTCAAGTACAGAGCAAACTTCAGTACTGATAAAGCATGTACGCCACTCAAGTACTGATACGTTTCTTAAGTGTCAAGATCGGTTGATTACTTGAGAGCACTCGAGTATAATTAAGTGGCTTGGGACTTGGTCATCATTACTCATTCTTTTTATCTGTAATTTTCCTCGACCTGTCCCAACATGTCATTCTTATTTTATTTCCTATTGAAAATGACAAATCAAAAGACAGACTTAGTTTGTCTGGTCTAAATTGTTAGTATGTTTTGATACATACAAGTTGGAGAGGTACATTTTTTTACAGCTAATACTCAATTCGGGTTTATTGGTCCTTTGCTATTTGAATCGAATATGAGAATGGATTGTAAAAAGACTATTGACCTGGGTTTTTGGATGCAGATATTGAGCCAATCATAAGAGAACAAGGAATTAACTCTTGTGGCATTGAATCCTTGGTAGAATCCTTGGTGGATCTGAAAGGTTGCACCAGTACCTAACCATACGTGTCTTTTAGTTGTCTTCAGCCAGTTCTTGGAACTACTAGTTGAGGAACGCTGGACGGAGATGGTGCCAGCGTTGACTAACCCGTGCTTACGTTGCAGGCTCGTACAAGATCGAGGTGACGCAGGGAGCTCGACCAGTCCGTGGTTCACCGTACTACTGCCAGGTGTTCGACGCATCCAAGGTGAAGGTGGACTCTGTCGGGGCCAAGGCCGTTGCCGTCAGCGAGGACATCGCGTTCAAACGTGAGTGTTGCGAAACGATGATATCCTTGTCTTGGCGTAGTCATTACGCCACGTAATGATCGGTCATGTTCGACATTACGGCTGTTTGGTCATATTTGTACGGTTGATCAGACAACTTGTAGCTTGTAACTGGTGTGGAGTAGTGTTTTATAGAGGCTATCAGATAATATAAAAGAGAGTGACATTATAAAAAAATTTCAAAAAAGTGTAATATTTTTAACAAATAGTCAAATACTAACAAATTATTTGTATTTATTGTAAGTATGTACTAATCACAAATCATAAATGATCTAGCCGTTCATCACAGAATGACTTAAATAGCCAGTCCATGCTTAAAACTGCATGAAACCTTGGAGGACTTGGACCCTGCAAGTTTAACTGAATTTTCTTCCCCTACAAGCTAAAATAATTTGGAACTCTACCTAAAATTGGGGTCATTCACGATTTAGCCTGTTTTCTTTACTCTGTCATTCATCGTGTCGTAACCGGGAATGTCTAGCTGCCGCTGATGTATTTCCAACGTCTTCTTTTCAGTGCTGCGGAAAGAAGCGGGCTTTGCCGAGCTGGACGTGACTGTTACAAGTCCGCTCGGACAGGACCTGCCTCTTGAGGTGAAGAGCGGAGGAGACAAGCACACAGACCTCATCGAGTTCTGTCCGTCCGTGCCCGGCAACTACCGGTTCAACATCACCTATGGCGGCGAGGAAGTGCCTGGTAAGCTCATGTTTTAATTCAATTTGTTCATTTTCCATTGTACTTCATGTCACATGCCAGCGATTTGTCACGTAATATGTTCAAACAGGCTTTGAAATAGTCAATGAAATACAATCATATATTTCCAATCTTTCTCATTTTATTCATACAGTATTTAGAGGTACAGTTATTGAAACTTACATACTCTGCAATATCATAAAAACGATGGAAAACTAAAACGTCCTTCACTTCATTTTTAAAGCTGCCTCAGCTTTTTAAAAAGTTGTATTTTGGTGGGATTGCGACCGAGTTATCACGGTATTAGATTTCTTGGAAGTAACGTGTTGTGGTACAATGGTTAAGGTGTATCTGAGCTCCTTTGTAGAAAACACCAAATATACCTATCTTCAATCTTGAACAGTTTATTTAGTAATCATGAAGTACAAAGAAACACACTTTCCTTCTCACAAGCGTAAGCTTATGTGGGGTAAATTTCTGTGTAGTATATGAATGTTGCAGTTATGAATTGCAACGTAAAAACCAATAAAAACTACTCATAATTTAAAAAATCAGTAAAAATGAGTATCATGCCCACTCACTCCCTTCGATTGCTGCCACTCTAATAATCTGCTTGCCTGTTCAGGCTCCCCTTTGACGTTCAGCGTGGAGGAGTCGGGTTCGGCGAAGGCATCGGGAGACGGACTAACTTGCGGCCAGGTGGACACCCCGGCAAGCTTCAAAGTGTCGGCGCCGTCAGCTACCGGCCGCCCCTCAGTGCAGGTGGAGGGACCGGGGTCTTCCGTCGCAGTGGACATAGAGAACGAGGGCGACGGAGTCTACAACGTCACTTACGTGCCCACAGAGGTGAGGACACCAATCTTGTACATTAAATTTTATATTTGTTGTATTTGGTACCATTTGTATGTTTCTGTCTAGAATGTTGATTCTAGCAAAGGCTAAATAAATACGAATAGTATAGCGTATGCAATAACTTCAGTTTCTTTTCTTGTACACTACTTCAACTAAGTCAATTACACAATTACTATTTGTAGATACGCAGGCAAAGCTGTAGGATAATTAGATTTCTTAGTTAACAATAAGCAATAAAGACACATATCAATATCATCACTTTTTAAACTCACATTTCCAAAGAATTCCATGGTCCATAAACTATTACGGACCAGAAAATTTCTGCTCATGATAAATCGATGAATGCCATGTTGAACTGATAATATATAATTTGTTAGTAGAATGAATAAGCATACTCATACTCACATTTACTATATAATAATATAGCATTATATTAATACTCGTCATAAGCATAGGCTGATATGGGTTTGTATTTTTGTAAATAGTATGGATGTTAACATGAACAGTTGTAATTTTAAAAGAAATTAAACATACTTGAATGGGGAAAAAAAAATGGCTTCACCTAGATTTTATGTTAATGCTTTTATCTTCTTTCCTCAGGTGGGCGTGTTTGACGTGCGGGTGTCTTGGAGCGACGCCCCTCTGGCCGGTTCGCCGTTCCACCCTCGAGTCGTGGACCCACGTAGAGTTCACGTCGTCGGGGGCACGACCGCTCTCGCCCTCCAAGTACACAACACGGCCAAGATCAGCCTCGACACCACCGACGCAGGGCCTGGTACGTAGATCGTGCAACTCTTTCAGTACAAGAACCACTTGGCTGGCTTAAAACGCTAGAAGTGGTTAAACTTTAGGTCACTTTTATCTTAGAGATGATTTGTCTTATTTGTGCTTATTTATTTTTGGTATTTCTTGAGGTGCAAAAAATAATTTCTTGATGTTCCCTTATTCTGTGCTGGAAGACTGATGCCCTGATAAAGTAACCAACATAAACATGAAATGCAAAAGGAGAGATAAGGAATTCATTTTATTGTAGTTTAAAAAGCTGGTGGGGTTGGTTTTTTCAACTTTGGTAAGTTGCTTTTTGCTCTTTATGGTACTCTTATCAGTTATCATTAATAAAAAAAAAATCCTTTGCAGATGTTCATTAGGCACTCGTTCCTATGCCCACAGGATTCTGCCCAATATAATTATACTGTTCTTATCGCATGTAATCGCTTTAAAAAGTATGGATCACTAACAGCTTCAATGTTATCCAAGATTCCCTGATTTTTCTCTGACACACACTCACAAATTTGCTATTTATTTTAGTTATTTTCTGTTTTTTTATTAATAGCTTTGGTATTACAATAATTACCTGAGGCTAATAGAATTACAATAGTGTTTATAGAATTTACAATATAGAATTTGCTAAATTCAAGTGAACTAAAAGAACCTCGAATTCCCCACTTCGCTAACATCAGTCCTTTTCCCTCTCAGGCCAACTGACAGCGGAATGTCGCGGACCTACCGGCGGCTCGGTGCCGATCGCAGTGGAGCCAACCTCGCCCAGTCGCGTGCGCCTCCTGCTGACACCACGTGCCCCCGGCGAGCACACCGTCTTCCTCCAGTACGGCGGATTCCCGCTGCCGCTGTCGCCGATCGTGGGCATGGCCGAGCCGACCGGGGCCACCGGGCCCGTGCGAGTCGTGCTGACCGGGCGAGGTCTGGCGGGCGCCAAGTGCGGCGAGGAGGCGGAGTTCATCGTAGACGGATCACAGGCTGGACCTGGTAAGTCTCCCGGTTTGTTGCCACCTCTTAATTGTATTATATGTATGTAATACATATTATTATTACATTAATATTACATATTATACACCTCTTATATGTACCAATTAACAATTGCATATTTTGTATTTTATTGTACCTTTATTTGTCCATTATCACAGGGCTTACATTCAAGTAGTAAAAGGATGTGGACTCGTCGAGATTAAAGAAACATTATGATTACACGTTACAAATAAATTGCCAGAAAACAAAGACAATGCGTAATACTAAAATACTAAGATAGTCATGTGAAATACTAAAGTAACAGCAGTCACACCTTTGTCCAATCATTCATGTCTAATTTATAAAATTCGTCAATATTATAAAAACCTTTGTATAATAACAATTTTTTAATAGTGCGTCTAAACTTTGAAAAATTAGCAATTGTAGCGACATTGTCAGGAAGGTTGTTAAAAAGTTTAATACCTAGATAAAATACACTGTCTTTAAAACAATTTAGTCTATGTTTGGGAATTCAAAGTTTTGAACAATTCGTGGTTACGTAAGAGTGTTCGTTTGAATGTTTGTTACAAGATAACAACATCCGATAGCTAGAGCCACGATTATATGGTGATGCGCGAAATCGCGAATTGTTCTTATCTCTTGTTTTTCTTACAAATGAGTGCGATTCATTGAATTCCCATCTCAAATATGTAAGAAGCTCATCGCGACAAAACGCGAAATTCACGAAAAGTCATCCATAACAACGAAATCAACTATTTTCCGCGAAATCATCGCGAAATGAGCCTTTTCCCATCCAATTATCTTAAATTTCAGATAATCTGTTCTTTTTTTCATTTTTATCAAACTATATTTCACGGAAAATAAATAAACAAACCTATTTGTTTTTATGCCAAATTAAGAGATAATGAAGCTATTTCACTGAAATATGTGTATTTTGCGAAATAGCCACTTATTTCCATGCAAAATGTTTAAAATGTTTATTTTATCTCTCTAAACACACATTTCCATGAATTTGTCATATTCAGGTCTGTTTCTCATCAAATGCTGTCAACATTCCTAAGCTTAGGGGGTAGAAGTAGTGGGGCAAAATGTTTGCTGTAGGAAACCATTGCCATTGGTTGGCTGAATCTTCCCCTCCTTGCCATGTGCGCACCAGCACCACATGCATTCAGTCTATATAGAGATTAGCTGGGATTTCAAATTTCAATGGGGTGTAATAAATCTTTGACTTTTGAGGATCAAACAAAGCAACTCTTTGTGAGTGATGGATATATTTTGATGTGTGGAATCTGGAACACCAGACTTGTCTGGGAGAAAAAAGACAATCTTGCAAAGTATGTTGTTAGTACCAGGCAGTGGGTCTAATTCAAATTCTAATGGACATAAAAATCTTAAACCCCTCATTTGCAGTTCTGACCTAGCAAACTATTTGGGCCCCAGTGAACAGTGTTGATGCAGAGAGGTTTTTTAGGGAAGCTACCATTGAAACTTGTTCAATGTTCAGTTTAACAAGTGGTAGGTGTCGCTCTTACTGCCATACAATGTATTTCATGGTGTCATTTATGTAAAATATTGATTTGTGCTATTAATTTTGTTCCAAGTCCCTAACAAATACCGATGTTGAGGACCTACACTAAATATTTGCTTTATTGTAATTATTATTGATCACTTCTTTATTAAAGATCCCAGTGCTTACCCTAAATCTTCATTCCTTTCGAATGAAGATCGCAAAACCCCTTTTTTCTATTTAGCTATAAACGATAAAATTCAAATAATTAGCACTAAAATTTCGATAAAACTAATGCTAAAAACACGTTTTTTCTTTTTTTCGTCACCTATGTCTAAAATCTGTTATAGACATGAAATTCTGTACTTTTTCCATAACACCGCCATAACACCGAAATCCAAAAAGCTTACCACGAAATTATCGAAATCATAACACCGTAAAATCTTGGCTCTACCGATAGCATTTATAAAGAAATGCATGTCAAAGTTGTGAAATAAAATAAATAAAACACAGCTAGTTCTTGACATGAACTGGGAGAATCTGAGGGAACGGCGAAATAGATCACGAGTCATAGCCATATTCCGAGCGTATATAAACGAACCTGGATGGGAGGACGTCAACCTGCTCCTTCAACCGCCGTCATATTGATCCCGACAAGATCACTTTCACAAAATAAAACAGCTACAACCAAGAACCGACATCAGAAAGTACTGTTTATCCTCAGAGGGAGTACGTTTGTGGAATAATCTGCCGGGAGGTGCGGTTGTACCATTGCCAAAAATCTCTAAAGAAATGAAGGCTAAACTTAGCAATATTCAAATAAGATAACAACATCCGATAGCATTTATAAAGAAATGCATGTCAAAGTTGTGAAATAAAATAAATAAATAAATAAATAAAAATAATGCCGGTCTGGGATAAATTGTGGGATTGTGGAATCTCATTGCTGATCAATATGCCGACTAATAACCCCGACCACATACAAAAGATGCAAGACTGAGTGAAAGTTTTTCGTCCAGGTCTGCCCGAGGTGACGCTGACGGGTGACAAGAATGACGTGCACGTCGCCCTGCACGACTCTGGTAACAGCGTGTACCGAGCCAACTACACACCGCTCATGCCCGGCAGCTACCTGTTGAACGTCATGTGGTCAGAGCGACAGGTCAAGGGGTGCCCTCTCAAGGTAACTTGTGTTTTTTTTTTTTTTTTTTTGGAGATGTTAACTCTTGATGAAGTAGATAGTTTGTGCTCGGAAATTTGCTAGGACCTAATTTTGGAAGGTTTGCAGCATTGGGGGAATTTATCTACCATGGAATTTGGAAAGAGGATAAATTATTTGGCTTATATATTTCTATGCAACATATTGATATTACAAAAACAAAAATATAGTAAAAGATGAGTCACTATTTTCTAATTAGTAGCTCTAATTTAGTAGAGGAAGTTACAGAATAATTTACGTGTATGCTTCTCACGAATTCTACTCCAAAATTTCTCCAATCATTCACAAAAATTGGACATTTGTTTTTGTATCTGGTGTTGAGATTGTCAGCAATCCTAGGTTCGATTGTCTGTTCCAGGTGGCGGTGGTTGCCGTCGCCGACTCGACGAGGGTGGTTTGTTCGGGCGAAGGGCTACGTGTCGGAACAGTCGGCAAGGAGATCCGCAGCTTTATCGACACCAGGAGGGCCGGCCCAGGTGAGAAGCCGATCTCGATCAATACCGAGTTTTGTCAATCAGTAGCCTCAATCACAAAGATGGATAGATTTCACACCTGTGATCTCCACTCTTATATCACTGCAATTCAACGTGAAATCACTGTTCAAAGGCTGAAAAAAATTGAAATTGAAATCTGTGCATAATCGTAACGAAACGCAACTTAACGTTGTTAATGAAGTTCTGTGAAAGGATTTGACTGAAGTGTAGATTAGAGAGAGAGAGATTAGTTTAGTGAGTGCTTTGCCACCAAATATATCAAACAGTTCTTGGCCTGCTCACCTTACCCCTCAAACTCCCCGTTTCCCTCTTGTGGGGATCCCTTATTCCCCCTCCCTTATCCTCCCTAATCCCACCATGCAAAGCTGGAATCTGTGTGCTCGGATAGCTTAGTTGTTAGAGGACCTGACCGGCAAGTGGGTGGTCCTAAATTAGTTTTTCCCTTTTAGTCGCACATTTTTCCAATCTAGCTTCCTTGCCATCCATCGCTTGCTGGTTTCAGCTCCCTGGTGGAAACACCAGAAAAGCCAAAATCCCTGCAACATCAACTTTATTTGCTCTCTAATTAATCCCCACCACCACCCATCTAGTTTAGTGTTCAATCCTCCTTCTAGCATTCCTCGCTGACCCCTCGCTCTCCACTTCGCTCTATTTTCCAAGGATGCAATTAAAACAGTGCTCAATGTTTCCTTCCTGCGCAGGCGAGCTGACGGCCCACTGCGTCGGACCTCACAAGGTCGCGTACTGCGAGCTGTACGACCACGCCGACGGCACGTTCACACTGAACGTGAAGCCGCAGGAGGCTGGCCGTCACGCCCTCACCGTCAAGTATGGAGGCGAGCATGTCGCCGGCTCACCGTTCTCAATCCGGGTGGCAGGAGCCCCAGACCCATCCAAGGTGCGTTGGCTTGCTTTGGAGAGATTTCGTCATGTTTTAATAAGTCTGTTTTTACACTACTGCTAGTGCTTTGCCAAAGCTCTCTCTCACAATTCTGATTCAGCTGTGTGACTTCATGTCCAACAACTTTTGAATATGCTCTTGTATGTAGTTTCCTTGATCTATCCTTGATATGCCAAATGCAACAGAGTTAATTTCCCTGAACATGATAAGAGTCGTGCGTCCGTTTAAAACCCCAGCGTTTCCGTGACGACATGTTTTATTTTGCTCCCAGGTTCGCGTGTATGGACCGGGCGTTGAGCATGGCGTCCTCGCTACGTTCCAATCCCGCTTCATCTGCGACACTCGAGGAGCCGGCGCTGGACAGGTAAGACACACCCCCTACCCCAGTCACGGCCCGCCCCCTCTGTCTCGGCCCGCCCCCTCCATCTCGGTCAGCCTACTATGCCAGTCTCAGCATTGTGAATTCAACTTCAGATGACCGCTTCGTTGTGTATGTCTGCAAACTTGCTCACAGGATGGCCAACTGAAATTGTTGTCAGCTGAAGCTATAATTTGCCATGAGCTAATGGGAATTACTGCAATAAATGAGCCATTATCGTTTCCCCCTAAAACCTTACACAACTTTTTGTATTCTGAGTTACATTTTTGTAGGTAAAAATTATACTTTCAGGGAATATAAAGATCGAGAATTTCCTAGTACAATAACCCTTGAGGAATTAGCAATATCTGCAAGGTTGGTTGTCTTGTTTTTACCAAATTACATTTTGAAAATCACAATTTACCTCACGAGTTGACTATGTAGACCTAATTCTTAATTCTATATAATATTCCACCAAGGGTTCTACTGGTTCTACCACAGTTTGTATTTGACACGCAAAGCCAGCTGGAGATTTATAACGTCTTCTATTAAACCTACACACCAAAATCTGTACTAGGATCAACTACTCTCAGCTTCCTCGTTATGTTTTTTTTTAAATGAAAAGTGCCAGATGCTTTGCCCGTTGACTCAACTCCACCTCCCGCTTGTCATACAGCTCACGGTACGCGTGCGAGGGCCCAAGGGAGCGTTCCGCGTGGAAATGCAGCGTGAGAGCCAGAAGGACCGCACGATCCTGTGCAAGTTTGACCCGACAGAGCCCGGCGATTACCGCGTCGAGGTCAAGTGGGCGGGCGAACTCGTGCCCGGCTCGCCGTTTGTCGTCATGATATTCGACACGCAAGAGGAACTCAACCGATTCGTACAGGTACGCTCGCAGACGTACTTGTGTACACCAGCGTATTCCCACACTTGGGTTGATGAAGAAAGCAACATTTCTCCTGGGCTGAAGTGAAGACCATCATGTGAAAACATGCCCAGGGCCATAAGCTTATACAATCAATTTGGTAGTTTTATCAAGAACCACACAAAATTATAACAATTACCTAGTTCAAGCATCCTAAATGCTTATCGGAAAATTGTCAGGACTGCTCTTACCCTTGAAGAAGTAACCCGTACGAGTTACGAAACGTTGGAAAATTTAGTAGTTCTTTACTTAGCATTTAAAAGCCAGTTCAAATAGTTTTTGTTAAAACTAGTGCTAAGGTTAAATCAAGTAGACATGAGTCTAAAAACAATCCGAGAGACTTATACAATTTTTTCTGGATTTGGGAGTAGAATGGTTAGACCTAGTAAATTTCCTGAATATTCACCATCTTGTTGGTTTTATCGTTCTCGTTTTTTAACCATAGTTCTTTTAAGCCATAACATTTTTATGGAACACTTTAACATTTCTACAGAGTTTTATCATATGCAATAGGGCAAGTAAGAGTGAGGTTTTACAAACAATTCTACAAACAGGCAGAAACCCTGAAAAATATCCTGTACAGTTTGTGATGTTGTTTTACCTACCACCAGGGGAGCCACTCTCCGGGTTCCGAGATGTACGGCAGCGTTGGATATTCAACGGGTTATGCGCACATGAACTTCAACACCACCCAGCAATCGTGGCGTGGATCGCAGCCGCAGCTTTAGATGCAATACTCCAAGACTGGAACGTTCTGTGAAATATGCTTCAAGGGCCCAGGCCTCGAGGCCTTGCAGCTAAAAATGATAGCTTTGAGGCCCAGACTTGAAATGCTTTGAGCTGGGATTGCAGATTTCAGTGAATACATGCCATTGACTACGATCTTTTTGTACATTACATTTAAAAAGTGGTTTGGTATAATATTATAAATAAATATATTTCATGTTATAATTTTAAATACATATACAGACGCAGATTAAAATATTTTAATAGTAAAATGACAAAGTTTATGTTGAATTATTTCCCTAATTATTTCCTTAATTGCACCAGAATAGTTTGATTGAACTGTGACCAACTGTGACCTACTGACAAGGTTGGTCCATTTCTAAAATTGTCAGTGGATCAATTTGGGCATGTATGGCCATGTGGTAGTTGCTGTTATCTTGTGGTGATTGATAATCTTACATACAGGTCTAGTTGATCTTTGTCATGATAGATCAATATAAATCAAATTCATCATTGAATGACCATGTATTTTTTTGCTTTTCCAATCACGAACATAGCTTTAAATGAATCTATCGGCTGGAGATTGCCAAGGACAAGCTACTTGCTTTAAATTTCGAGCCATACCCTATGTCCTCCTGTCACATGTTTTTGGCAACTGTCCAATTTCGTCCGGTTCTTCGAGGAGACTGGGAAGAATGTTGCACAAAAAATTCGTTTGTGTGCTATCGTTGTCTTTTTACTAAGTCACGTATGGAGTGCTAATCAATTTATTGGCATTCTCAAGATGCAACGTAAACGAAAGTTAAATTTATACAAGGTATGCACATGCTGCACAGCTCTAAGCTAACCTCAATTCTGTGTTAAGTCGAGTATTATATGGTATTAGCTCTGGTATTAGCATGCATTCATTGGACGTCTCAGACAACAATCGTTTTAAGTGTGCTTATCTCGGTAAGTTTTAATCTATACAAATATAATCTTACTAATTAACCTAGAAATCAGATGTAAATTTTTAGGTGTCGTGGAGATAGCTGAATTGAATGAACCTCAGCATAGCATTACACAACCAGCCACCAAAATGGAACTGTGGGCACGGACTTCTTTGATTCTATGCGTCTTTGGGGTCCTGAAAGAATTTAGACCTTCAGAGCCATACATTACACCATATCTGCTTGGACCATGGAAGAATTTTACAGAAGAGGAAGTGAATCAACAAATCTTTCCTGTCGGAACGTATTCATACCTTGCTCAACTTGTTGCCGTATTTTTGGTGACCGATCTTCTACGCTACAAGCCAATAATTATTCTTGAAGGTCTATCAGGAATAATCACATGGACTCTTCTAATTACTGGAAAAACTATTGCTTCTATGCAGGTACGCAGCACACAAAGACAATCCGTTATTTTTTTTAGCGTGGGTAGTAGTCTATGGTAGTGGGTACATAGTTTAAATGTTGCGTTTCCTTCACCTAGGCGGTGGAAGTTTTCTACGGCACGTTCATGGCAACAGAGGTGGCTTATTTCACCTACATCTACGCCCAGGTAGACAGGCAACACTACCAAAAAGTAACAAGTCATACAAGAGCAGCATTTCTTATGGGTCGATTTTCATCTGCCGTAGTTGCGCAGGCTTTGGTTTCCACAGAAACCTTGGATTATTACCAGCTAAACTTTCTCTCTGTCGGAGGTGAGGAGAACGATGATTCTTGGCCGAAGTTATACCTTGTAGACAGTACTGTATTCTGTAATTTATGTTTTAATTGTTTCAATGACAAGTAGTTAAGCAGTAATAGCAAGTAGTACTTATAAAGTTGATCTAGTAGACACATTTTTTGGAAATGTGAATTAACCCTTTGTTCCGTGTTCAAGTATGGAGGTTGAATGTTACGGTCGTGAATCAATTTATTTTTTTTTTGTTTTTGTAAAAACAGCCTTGTCCCTTGCTACTTTATGGGCGTTCTTCTTACCTTCCTGCAAACGAAGTATCTACTTCCATCGTGAGAAAGGAGACCTGATCAAGGAGGGTGAAGCTGAAGAGAACCTTCCAATTGGAAAGCGGAAGAAGTTTTCCTCGGCCTACTCCTTACTCTGGAAGGACTTTGTGGACGCATTTACCAATATGTACGTAGTTAAATGGTCCGTCTGGTGGGCACTGGCAACTTGCGGCTTCTTGCAGGTGAGGAATAGTTTTATCACCGCGATCAAACCTCGATTACATCAGGTGATTCAGGATGCCTTATCTTTGAGGATTCTAAAAATGTGGGGATAATTTCTTTTTAAATTCTAAGACATTGCCAATATCTAATAATTGTCAATTGCCAATATGGGTCCTTAGCAAAGGAAAAGCAAGGTGACTTTCACCAAAGCTGAAAGTTTCTCTCCTAGTCATGCCAAAATAGTGAAATAGTGCATTAGTGAATACTTTCTTTTCTTCTGTTTTTCTACCAGTGTCTGACCTACATACAAGTTCTTTGGGAAGCGATCCTCAAGGAAGGCAGCGAGGAAAGACCTATTCTCTACAATGGTGCTGTTGAAGCAACCTACACGGTTATTGGTGAGTTTCTACCTTGAGTGTCCATCGGCTAATCATGGACCGCCTAGTATTTGATCGATACGTTTGCAAAGTCCAATCCAGGCAATCCAAAATTTGTTTCATTGTTTCGCTATTGGTAAATTTTGTTCATCTACGTCTGCCGCAGCTGCACTGGCTGCTCTCGGCTGCGGCTGGCTACGTTTCAACTGGGAGGTGCTCGGCGAAGCTACGCTGGCTGCCTGCGCGCTGATCCAGGGGGCAACGTTGATTGGTTCGGCATACGCCCAGTCGATATGGGTTGCGTATGCCTGCTATGTCGTGTTCGGCGTGCTCTACCACACCATGATCACCATTGTCAAGTGAGACCCTCGCTTTACTAATAAATTGACCTCTTTAACATCTCGAACGATGGCAAAGGCAACACGCCAAAACGTATAGATTGTCGGAATTCAGAAAATTCTTGAACAGTAAAGTGCGCTCCCTCTCTCTTTCCTTCTTCACCACAATTAATAAATCATTACTTCATCTCTTGCTCGTATTCTGATTTATTTCCACTTGTAGGTAGGAATAATACCAGAATATTTGCTTCCCACCCGACACATTACCCAGGTTTTTCTATCAGAGCTTATCACGAATAGTTTTTTGATTTTTAAAAGTTCGCAGCAGACAGGTACCGATTGCCAAATTGTATTTTATTCTAATGCGCCATATGTTGATTGCAGCGCGGAGGTGGCTAAACACATCAACGAGGACTCGTACGGCCTGATATTCGGCGTGAATACGTTTTTCGCGCTCATACTTCAGACAGCACTGACAGCAGCTGTCGCTGCCGAGGGTGGGCTAGCGCTGGCAGCCCGACCACAGGTGACCACTTGACCCTATCTCGGTGCAAGGGCTATCTTGGTATCACAGCCTAGTTGTAACAAATTCTAGCTCACAGAAACTTTTGGGGTCTATCCTAGAACAACTAACACCATCATAGCACCAAGCAGTAACCCTAGAGCAAGTGCATTAATTAGCACTCTGTCTACAGTAACACTTCATGCATTTGGTTGCTTTGTCCTCACTGCATTGTGATGATCAACTGAAATTCAGTTTCCCTCATTGATAATGCTATGGTCGTAGCACCTCTGTAATACTGGTAGCTAGTGGACCTGAAACCAACAAACTCTAACATTGTTGAAAAGTGCCGCTCTAGGGTTGTATAATGCTACCGATCGTATTATCTAGCATCAAGGTGGCACCGCCAAATGACTCCTCTAAGTAAGGCCCCCGAGGTTTCTGCTTGTAGTTTGAATTTTTTTAGCAATTGTTTCAGCTATAACTTTCACTAATAGCTGAGAAAATGACAAAACTGGCTGTCAGTGTTCTGCAGCAACAGAGAAAGTCTACTGTCTAAACTAGATTTAACTAGAATTTCAATGGGAAATTAATATTTGCTCTCGATGATTGTCTTTTGTAGTTGACCATTGTATTTTCTAGGACTGTATCAAAGGAAACGTGTATCACTATGGAAACCCATTTGTTGTCTGTTGCAGTACCTGGTTTACGGCGGGTACTTTGTCGTTCTCGGCCTTGTGTTCGCCGTGATGGCAGTCGTGATGCTGATCTCGGGAAGGAGGCGACATCTCCCCTGGTGGCTGCCGAAGGAACAGCTCATCTAACTCATTCAATTCCTAACGTTCTTAAAATCAGGTCACAGATCTATCGTTATAAGATGGTCCTTGCATAAGATTATAGACCGTGATGATTAAGAATTTGCAACAAAATGTTTTTAACTTATGTAAATCAAGTAAAACTCTTGTGAAATATGCAGCTAATTATCCATATTTCACGGTTAATTTTTATGTCGTAACACAAGTAGTTTCTTGACAGCTGTTTTCAGGCAGCTATGATTTTTTCGTAGCCCTTCTTGCAGACTTCAGGCAAAATCTAAAATTTTCTCCTAATTAACAAAGGTATTTTCTGTTTGTCTCATTATTTTTTGGATGGTGAGAGAGCATTCAGTCCATCATTAAAATCTTTTATGATTAACAAAATATTTTGGAAGTTCCTGCAAGAGTCACTCTCCTTGTCTTGAAAGCGAAAATAAATATTTAGGGATAAAATCAGGAGACAACATCTCGGTGCATTACAAGTTTCACTCCCTCTTGGTACTAAATCGTACTAAAGCTGCTTCTCACTCTTGCCATGCCTTCATTTTTCTCAAGTATGTTTTTTCTTATCAAATATGGACTCTCTGTGAACAAGATATATCTGTGATCTGGTTTATTAGTTTGACCGCTGTGACCACAAGCACTCAAAGCAACAATAACGTGAGACAGCACAAGCTAGCAAAAACCATAAGCTATTATTACCCTTGCTAGAAGTGGGTACTTCAGTACATCCAAAGAATTTAGTGTGCCCAAGTCTACCAGCTAAGGGCAGACAAAGGTTGGCTGGGACGTTTACTTCTTCTGACCCCAACCCCCAAAAAGAGCAAAGAAGCTCTTAAATTTCCATGACCTGTGTGTCATTTATAAAATTTTGGTACAGAACTATTTGATTTTTGATGAAGCAAACACAGAAGAAGGCAGAAGATATTTTTACCGAATGAATTTTGCGCGCTCTGCCGTTGTGCAATTTTTTTCCAGAAAATGAATTGTATTGTTTACTTGGTTGGAAAGCAATTGTATTGTGCTATCATCTTAAAAAATAATGCATATTTAGTTTGATGTGGAAAAAAGGAAGGAAGGAGGTAAAACCTATCAATGTTCAAATTGTGCTATCACAGTTTGTCGACTATTGGCTTGGTCTTACAAATTGGTCTAATGAATGTTTAAAGTTTACTCAATTTGACAGTTGTTTTTATAATTGTTATCGAGAAGTAGGTTCTAGGTGCTCAATTAGAATTGACTCAGGTTTTGAATGAGTTATTTAACATTGTTTTGTTGATAATAACGCTTTATTTGCCAGTTCGTGAAACAGTTCAATTGGTGTAGTATTTGTGCTATGTTAGCTGTTTTCTAGTGTTAACACCTGCCTCCAGAGTCGGTATAAGTTAGTGTGGGAACTTTTAGAACTGGCCAACTAGAACTTGAACTTGAACTAGAACTTGTTTTTTTGCTAATGAACTGGTGTGAAAAGTGTAGAGACGACGAACAGTCTTAAAATGTTGCCAATTTTGGTGTAATTTGTAACACATTGTATTTCATAACATGAAAACATACACCTTTCAAAAGAGTATTATATTATATAGATGCATATGAAGTAGGCAGGTACCTACTTGATAAGAGGTTTACTAGGTAGTAGGTACGGACACATTTTCTACTAGATTAATGAATGTTTAGTGTATTTTCCAGGAGTCGTAAGAAATATTTTTAAGAAAGAATGTATGATTCACAAGTTGCCAGTGTGTTAAATTAATAAAAAATATATTTGACAGATATTACGAAAAGAAGTTGTTGATTTTTGTTTTTTGTAAAAGCACATTTCCTTGCTATTGAGTTTTCTTTGCCTCGTAGTAATAAAAAATTACATCGATGGGCTTATTGAAGCGGCTTTGAAAAAAACTAACGAGTTATATTGAAATACTCTGCCATTTATATGCTTTACTGATGTAAAAAAACACCTTTCTTTACTTTCATTTTAGGGAGAGTTTCATTTGTATTTGTATTTATTTTTCTCTTACAAATGTGCATTTGCTGCACATTGGTGAGGTATAGAACCATAGGCCCATAGGTACACTTGAAATGTATAATTACAACTATAGTCCATAGACCAACAAATGATTATAATTATGAGTACATAAACATCTAAGTAATATATAATTACAAATATAGTTAAGCAAAATATAATTGCTAGGAACACATAATTGTAAGGAACACATATGATTTTATTTATTTTATTTAATGTTACAACTTAATGTTCAATTAGTTACATTAATTAGTTGACAGTAATTTAGTTATTAGTAATTTGATAGACAAAAACAACCAAATTCTCTTTTGAAAAAGATAGAGTACCTATGCCGAGCACCTCTTCATGTGTCTCAGCCTGTTCAGGGAGTCCGGGTTCTGGGAACCATTCTGGGAGCCCATTATTAATAGTAATTTTTTGATCTTGAAAGGGTTCTGCATAGCCCTCTTGCCTTTCACATGTTAGACCAAATGGTAACTTACTATTTCTTTAGTAATATACATTCTATATTTTTCAGTAAGGTAAGAAGATTTACTTATATATATATATTTTTTTTTTCAATGTATTTCTGAGCAAAGATAATATTATAACCTGTTTCTGAGTATTTGGAGGGATCCAAACTTAAATTTCCCAGTCTCCCAGTTGCTCTCAGTCAACTCTCAGTTTCCAAGTGCTGTCAGTTGCCTGACCGAACAGTGAGTGTGTTATTTGAACATTAAACAAATTCAAACTGAGTGGCTGAATTGTTTGACTTTGGGACAAATATTTCTTAGCTAACTTATACATTTATGTAAATTGTTTGGTTGTTTAGGAGTTAATACTATTAAGTGGGGTGGGATTAAACTGAGAATTTGGGACTCTAACCTATAAATGTTTGCAAGTAAGGTGTGTAGGTTTTTGGTATTAAGGTATTTGTTATTAATTTGTATTATTATAGTACTATCTCTAATGAAAAATTCTGATAATAATAAATACAGCATACGAATAAAGTACACGAAATAAGGACTTATGTTAGCCTTCCAATTTCTTGACGATATTTAATAGCCTTTCTCGATGCGAATACGGATTTATCCATGTTATTAAGAACTCAAAATTCCGGTTAATGGCTAAGTTTCTAGTAGATGGTAGATTCTAGGGACTGAAGGCATAAAGTCTGCAGCTCCATCTGATCGCTCACAATTATAAAACTTTTGGGAAAAATTGTAGAAACCAATGTATAAACTCCCAAGTAGAAACCCCTAACATGTTACCTACCTACATAAAGGAGACAAATTATTACTTTTTACAGGGCAAGCTGACCTAGCTGGTGTTCACTCATCTTCACTATGGTTGGACACACCTGTGCCTTTATGAACTGTGCAAATACTTCCAAATCAGCGCCAGATTGTCGGTTTTTTCGATTCCCTGCAAAACAGAAGGAAAGGTAAGAATCACAAGTTTGGAGACATTCAATGGCTTTTAAGCAATGAAACATAATTGGCATCAATTCTAGTTATAACTTTTGTTGTTGGATGACAAAGGGGTCAAAAGTGATTGTGGGAAGTAGAAGTGAGAGGAGGGTGTGCAATTTCAAAAGTGTCAAAGAGTAGTTTTGCTAGAGATTATTTTTATAACCAAAACCAAATCCAAACAGAGCAAAACTATTACCTCATTCAACACCATTGAATTTATATGTATTATATTGTTTACTGACAGTATTATTAATTTACAAAAAATGTACGTAATTATAACTGAAAATTTTTTTTAAGAATGTTTTGTTTTTTAGGGCTCTGGAATGGATCACACTCTCAGGCAACCCCATTCTTTTTAATCTAAATAGGCACGAGCTTTATACTCGGCACGCATGCTCTGATCATTTCCGGCCAGAAGAAATGTTTCCTTCGGGAAGGCTTTTCCGCAATGCACTACCAAAATCTTGGCTCACCTCTTTGGAAGAAGAAGAGCATGCCGTCAACAAAGGCCTACCACGTAAAGTAAGCATTCAGCTCTGTATTTGTAAATGTAAGTTATGGCACAAGAGTCACAACCAGTGTCCCACTAAGCTGTGAGCGTGTGCCCACAACTCGCTGAGCGCGCGCACAGACAACTGGCTCCTGTCATTGCCCTATGCAAGCTTTTTTGACTTAAGGAAGATCTCTCAGTTAAAGAGTGGCCTCAGACTTGAAGTAAGCAACACATATTTTTGCTTATGAAATCTGTCCACTCATGCGGAAGAGCTGCCAACTGCTGAACCACTAAATTAACGTCCCTTCCGAACGACGGTAGAATTAAAAAAATTAATAACTCTTTTACCTCAATCTGTTGTCAGCTAAAGGGGCACACAACACGTTTTGGTCACTTTGCAGTTTCAGATTGTCTGATGTATTAAACAAACAAATCCAATTTTATTTTATTTTCAATTTCGAATGTAAACACGTCAGGGAAATACTATCGCGCAACGCTGCATTCGTGATGACGTCAACGGTTCTAGAGCGGCTGCTCGCCAGTGTATTTACATGGGTGGCATGCGGAAGTTTATGATCAATATTTGTCAGTACATCTTGCTCAGTTTCATTCTATCTATCATTGAGGAAGGATGTAAAGAGTACTTCTAGTCTATCGTGTAACATCGATCGATTTTACAATGCCTCAGTGCTCGTATTACGGCAGTTACAGTACCATTAAATCAGTACCTCGCCTTAAATTTCACCGATACCCGAATAGAGATAAATCTCCGAAGCGATTTGCTGTATGGAAGGCTAGAGCGTTTAGGCACAACTTTGAATCTAATGCCAAGTCACGTGTTTGCTCAAAACACTTTTTTTCAGATTACTATAATCAGTCGGACATTTCTAAAAAACGATTATTAGGTGAAACCGGCCGTAAGCAAATGATACATTTAAATCCGGGGACAGTGCCAACCCAGTGTCTAAAGGGTGAAGATGAAAGTGACAGTTCGCAGGTGCCTGAGCAACCCTTACCTGCAGCTGCAAATGCAAAAAACCGTTAATCTCGATAAAAAAAAACTTAAAAAACAAGTGGTGGATGAGCTCTTGACCCCTAACCGACCCTCTCCTCAACCCGGCACTTCACGCGCTTTTACATCTCCGAGACAGTCTCCTACGGTTTGCAACGAAGACTATTCATGGAGGAATACGTGCGATGTAGGTGTTCAGTGCGAATTAGGGCTGGAAGAAATATACCGTTTTAATTGCCGTCATTGTCCTGAGAGCGATAGTGAGTCGGAAAGTGGCAATAATGATTTGGATGCTTATTTTCGGATGGAGCAGGAAGACCTTATCGCATCAGTTAGTGACGAGTTTAGTGATACATCAGAAAACTGGGTTTCCGATGATGCAAACGAAGAAATAATCGAAATTAAGTCTCAACATCATTTCTTTTTTGTATTTTGGAACTCTTTGGCCACCCTGTTTCAATTGTGCCGTGAATGCGGAGCGTCTGTTGTGAAAACAAGGCGATGGAGTCGAGGTGCTATGCTAGGGGTGACAACCACTTGTGAGGGGGCTGGGCGGTCATAAATTAGACTGGCGATCGCAGCCTATGAAGGGCAATGAACCGAAAGGCAATGTGTCTATTGCTTCAGCTCTTATGCTAACAGGTGTCAATTTCACTACTTTTTCTCATTTCACAAAAACTCTCAAACTCAGAGTTTTTCAAGGACTACTTTTGACAAAATTATCAACAGATATTTTAGTAATGCAGTTGAAAAGATGTGGATAGAGCAACGAAATGAAACGATGGACAATCTGCACCAGAAAATATTGTTCTTACGGCCTGCATATGCATGTAATGTGGTATCGTCCTCATCCTCATCCACTACAACTACACTGTCAATAACACTTCCTTCATACTTGGCTTCAAACTGATAAGGCAATATAGTCGTCTCCCTACTCATTGCTTAAACTGCTAAATTACTATTTACTATTTTTACAATATCACCAGGTGTCCAGCACAATAATCTTATAATTATTACAACTTCATTAAAAATCTATGGCACATACAAAACGCAAAACAATTGAGAAAATAAAAATTACGTTTTTATCCTTCACCCTTTGTAAACACACTGACTGCATTTTGTGTTTATTTAATGTGGTGGAGGCAGAATCATTAAAAATATATCTATGCGACATTTTAAAACGTTTTCGTTGAGCGTGGTGCGATCGGCCGAAATTCACGCACACAACGCTTCTTGGCGAACCGCGCTGTTAAATGTCAAGAGACACAAGACAGAACCGATGACGTCACGTTTGAGTGAGACCTATAACGCATTCGGAATTTAAAAAATCATAGCTCGGCAAGGAAATTTTTGTATTTTTTTGCGGTTTTCACTAAACATCATAGAAAAGAATACTGCATCTGCTAAAATCGAGTTGTGTATGCAAAAAACAAGTTAATATTTAAAAAAGTGGCGTTTCGTGGCCGGCAAAGAAAATATAATTTAGCAAGTAGTTCCGAAAGTCAGTTCAGCCTACATTTGAGTCAGTTTATTACATGTTTTAGTAATGTAAATTTTATCTTGGATAGTTGATTAACTTTTGGCCATTGGGAGTTAACCACGGTGTTTCTTAAAACTTGAGGCATCACTATTTGAAGCGCGCTCGTCACGAGCGGTTCTTGATTTTAGGAAGCGGTAGATATGAGCACTGAAAAAATGGTTTAACTGCATCTTATGTTTTTTACGTTCCTTATGCAGGTTGCTTCAAACATCGATTCGTTAAACAATGCTGATGAATCAACTCAAAACAAAGGGATGGATTTCGGTCCCTGGGAAGGAATCGCTGACTTATCGCGATGCTGTCGACTTTGTCTTACTATGCCCGACCGTATAGAGCTGACAGAGATCTTTGTCGGGGCATCTGATTCGTCAGAGTCACTGGTGCATATGATAAGAAGTCTGATTCCTATCGAGGTAATTAGTAAACCATTTTACTTTCGAGCTGCTTTTTTTGCTACGACACTCCTTAAAAGCCTTGTTTTTGTACCTTTTTTTGTCTCAACTTTTTCTGAGCAAAGAGTAAAACCGTTGAGTGTAGGTTCTAGGTAGAGAAACAACGTCAATGTTACAGTCTCTGCGTAAAAGATGGCCGCCAAATGACTACCTTACCGACAAAAATGCAGAGTACCGGAACGTCACGTTAAGTGGAGCCACTGTCGTAAGAAATTTGATTTCGATATTTATCGTAGGTTACTCGCTTTTTAATATCGTTACATGGATATCAATCGTTGAGTTAAACATTGATGGAGATTTTTTTGAGCATGAAAAGTTTCAAAAGCGAGTTAACCTACGAGAAATATCGAAATTAAAATTTAGACGACAGTGGCTCCACTTAACGTGATGTTCCGGTGCTCTGGATTTTTGTCGGTAAGGTAGCCATTTTGCGGCCATCTTTCACGCAGAGACTGTAACATTGACGTTGTTTCTCTACTTAGAACCTACACTCAACGGTAAAACCATAAAAGCACGTGTGTCCGTGCATACGATTTACCAAAATTTGAATCCTTGTCGGCAGCTTGCAGTCATTGCCTTGTCTTCGACAGGTGCGCCTGATGGACGACTTGCCGCATGGAGTTTGCAGGCGCTGTGTAGAACACCTGGCGCTGATGCACTCTTTCACCACAACCGCTGTCTCGGTGGACACCTGGCTACGGAACCGTATTCAAATGGTGAGCCAGACTTGAGAGTTAGCTAATTAGACTGTTTCAATTTGAAATTAACTAGAATAGGCACCATTTGCCTTATCAGCCACAGCACTGGAAAAAAAAATCACATTCTAATTTGTTTAAATGTAGTTTAAGCTATAACACACCTTACCAAAGCTGTTGGTGCAGTGAGTATAATTAAAATGAGCAATGATGTCAACAGGTTGTGGTAAAGGAAGAAGTCAATGATTCGGATCCGGAGATCGCACCAGTAGCCGAGCAAGACCCCCTTGCTTTGGAGCAGTACATGCCAGAAGAACACAACGAACAAGGTAACTACAATTGCATATCTAAAAAAATCCTTGCTTTTAATCCAGCTTTGCCTGGTTATTTACTTTGACCCATTGGGCCATTGGTGATTAGACTTTCTTGTTCATTACGTCAAGTTAGGGGAAGGAAGCGATTTGTTTTGCAGTCCTAATTATTGATCCACTTCCCAAACCGCACACAGTTGTTTTATTAAATAATTATGTGCTTTGGGGGTTATTCCTAACATGCACCCAGAGAATGAATGAGAATGATATTACTAACTCAGAACTAGGAAACTGAATGCACGCTGAGACGTGTGATTACATTTTTTCTCAAATTCTTTGGCAATTTTTTTATAAACTACCCACAGAGCTGAAAGGAAATGTTTGGCCAATTGCCGTTTGGTAATGGAGGCGTACAGTTTGTATTGAAATCTCTTTATTTCAGAGGTTTGGGAGGAAGAAGCGGAAGAAGATGGAGAACCTATTAACAACGATGAGGAAGACGGTATGTGAAATTGTCATTAAGGGGATACTAATAAAGATAATTGGAGTTATTTGATTCAATTTATTCCCCTAGAATTTTATTGCCAGAATTGTCGATTTTGCTTATCAATAACACCGTTTGTGTAAGTAATTTGGGTTTACTTCTGCCAGTGAATTTTTGAGCAAGCAACTTTAAAAACAATCAAACATTCCTTTTCATTTTTTTTCCTTAATCTCTGTTTGTAATAGCTGTGATGTAAAAAAATTCCTAGCATCCTTGCAAGTTGCAAAGCTTCTACAATTTCTCTATTACAATGAAAATTCCTTTACAAAAAAAAAGGATATCGGAAGCTTTTGTAGTAATGCAAATTTATTATTATTATTTTTTTTATTTAAATGAAGCCAATAGAAATTGACTGTGAACCGTAATCGGTTGTTTGCAGACATGGACGACGAGACCTACACTGGCAGTCTGCCGAAGAAGAAACGTGGCCCCACCAAGAAAAATCCACAGCAGCGTAAGTGTCTTGGCCTAAACCAATGCAACAGCCGCTAGGGCCTGTTTCAAACCTCATTCAAAAGTTACTTTGAGATCTTGTCAAGAACATACTTTGCTTGGTGTGCTTTTAATACTTTTGATTTAGAAGTTTTGGCATAACAAAGACAAAGGCATCTAAATCCTCAGAATTTCTAGAAGTTTCTTGACAAGTGCATTAGGTGACGCCAATTTTCTTCTCCTGTAAGTTGCCCTTCCTCTCTCTTTCCTTCTTGACAGCAATCAATATCCAGCCTCGTGGCACCCTATTTGCATTATGAATATTTTCTTATAAAACACAACTTTCAAAATTCTGTCTCCATGTTCTTGACATTACCAAGAATTGCCTCCGTCTTTGCAGCGGCTATCTGGGACAAAGTCAAGCGAAAGAGAGGCCGTCCTCGTGGCTCCACCAACGCACCCAAACCTGCAAAGAAAACGGCTGAGGAAAGCTTCGGTCAGGTGAAGTTTGCCACCAAGCGCAGTCTCACTAAACACTTCAAACAAGTGACGTGCACCAACGCTCTCGGGGCCAAGGTGGCCGTCCAGGCACCACCTGAGGAGGAAGCCACTGATGCCAACCTCGATTCCGAAGAACGCCAGCAGAGACTCGGAAATGCCAGCAGAGTGGATGGCGCCGAGAGTCTGTCCAAGTTTTCGAAGGATATGGAAATGTTAGTTAAACCTTCAGAGTCGATTAGTCCTTCATTAGTCGTTGTTGAACCTGATGATGATCGGTGGCAAGAAGAGGTAATTGAAGTTTAAAAATGTGTTCTTTGTTGTTTTCTGTTAAATTAAATTATTTACATTAAATTAACTATTTTATGGAGTGGCCTAAGGTCACCAGACTTTCTCTCTCGTTTTCAACACAGCTCATGAACGTAGTGCACTCCGTAGGGTAGTTTTACAGTATCCACCGTCAACGTTGTAAAGTTTGATTTAAATTGAACATTTTTGCAATCAACAGAATAATTTTATTGTTAGGAATGCTAATAACCTCTCAAACATTGTTGCCTAACCGGAGACTTGATCCCCTATCTCTACCTATCGCACGTGTTGCTCTAACCATTTGAGCTACCTGGATATGTAATTTTTAAAATGGTTTTAGTGTATCTGATAAGGACGACGGACTTTAATTTTGCTACGCTTATCGTACATCAGCTCAAACTGCTTTCGTGAAGCCCTAGTTTTATTCGAATCACTAATAACCTCTCAAAAATTAACGTTGCAATATTAAAAAAGTTTTAAATTTATCTAGTAGCTAAAAATGCTACTCCGACCATGGTGACCTTTAAAGGTGACAGCTGATCAGATGATTATTTTTGTTTGTTGATAAACTGGTACTGTTTTATTATTTATAAATATGCCCCATTGCAAGCATTTGCAATTTAAATCAGATTTCACAGCTGGTAAAGTTGGTTGATTGTAGGAGACAAATTGGCATAAAACCTTTCGATCCCCATTGAAGATGACTCCTTTTGGGAGGTGCAATTTTTTTTTTAAGAGCCTAATCACTTCACAAAACTTTTGTATCCAGCAGGTGAAAGAAAGCAGCGATGGAGATGTCAAAGACACGTTTGGTGAGGATGTCAACGATCCGGACACATTCACCTGTGCCATTTGTGACAAAACGTTTACCAGCCATGCAACTATCAAACGTCACTTACGCTACCACAACGAGATGGGTCGGTTTAAATGCGATCTTTGCCCGCTGCAGTTTTGCCATCAAAAGGAACAGGTGAGAAACGGAGAACGTGTTGTATTGGAATCTGACTGTCCAATTAGCAGTTGCATTCTTTCATGTGGAGTGCCGATTGGTTCATGGATCTTGCTTATTGATTCGAACGTTAGACCAATAAACAAAACCGTTGACTCATTTTTGATGCACAAGAATAGAAAATTAAACTCCTTAAAATCTAGAATTAAAGAATACAAATAACCATTGTAAATCACCAATCAAATTTCTGTTTTATAGCCTCACAAATTGCTGTGTGTACATAAATGATATGATGGCCTGTTTAACAGTTTAGCTGTTAAACAGGCCCCCACCAATCCACCACCAATTCCAATAAACGATTTGTTAGAAATGGGATCCAGTGACAAAAAATTGAAACGATCTTCTTGGTTTTGGTGAGGAGGGTATTGTTGGAAGAAAAAGCGTAGGTGGGGGATAGCACCTATTTTTGTAGCCCATGGTATCAGAATCCTAAATATTGGCCTAGTGTCATCTAACAATAAATTCTTTGCACGCTGCTGGGCTGTAGATATCACCTTGAACACCTATTTATTCCCAATACTAGTGGAATGAAATAAATTGGAAAGTAAAACAAATAATAACTATATATAGACCACTTAAATAAAAAAATTAAATAAATACAGTTCTCACGCTTTGGGTTTGCCCCAAACCCAAAATGCACAAAGCAAGCCAGAAATTCCATTCTCGTAGCTGGAGCATTACCGCACGCACACCGGCGATCGTCCCTACACGTGTAACACGTGTTCGAAGAGCTTCAAGCTGCAAACAAGCCTGACTGGGCACGAGAGAACGCACACGGGAGAACGTCCCTTCACGTGCACCCACTGCTCCAAGACGTTCTCGCTGATGTGCAGCCTACGGAATCACGCTCGAGTTCACACTGGCGAGAAGCCGTTCGCGTGCAAGGAATGTCCGAAATTATTTGCGACAAACACCGCGCGCACGATGCATATGCGAGTGCACACGGGTGAGTCGAGATGATTTGGTTGTATTTTCATGTCGGATTGACTTATTGGCCGGTTTTTTTTATTTAATTTAAGCTTTGAATATGAGAGAAGGGGAAGAGGACGACCAAGAGAAAGATGGATACAAAAAGTACAAGATGATGTGGAAGAAAGAGGTGGGAAATGGAATGAAGTAGAAGAGAAAGAAAGTTGGCTGGTAAGGAAATATGGAAGAAGTTGGTGAATGAAAAGAAAAATTAAAAAAGAGCATGAAGAAGACAAAGAATGATTTGGCATAGTCAAGTTAAATGTCTTAAATTAAACATTTTTTACCTGTTGTAATAAATTGATGAAAATAATAAATCAATTTAAAAAAATTGATTTTTATATATTTTTTTTTCTGTACGTACATGTTTTGATATTTGAATGAGGATTGGATGGTTTGGTTTGATAGTTGAGTTGAGATGGTTTGGCGACGGGAAGAAAGTTGCTAGTTATTTGGCCCGTGCAAATATTTTTTTTGTGGTCAGTTATTTATACTTGGGTTGCGTGTATGTATTTTGAGTGGCATTGTAGATGTGCTTATTTTCTTACGTCCTTTATTTCCTTATTTTCTCTGGATTTTCCGTACTTTCGATTAAGCAAATGCTCTTCTGAATTCCCACTGTAAATATTTTGCCATGGAATGAATAACTGCATATTTTAACTTAACTTCATCAAAATATTGGCACAATTTTCTGTCAATCTTGATTCATAGCAAGAGTAATAAGCCAATTATTCTCTTAAATGTAGCAGATCTATGTTTAGAGACTTCAAAGGTGTCCTTCAAATTTCATCAAGGTTGGTCCAACCGTGTGATCGGGAGAAAGCAACACTTAAAAAAACAAAAAAACAAAAATATTTAAAATTTATTTTTTCATGGACAATCCAAATAAGTTTTTTTTAACCACTTTGCTCCTCCAACTAAATTAAAAGATCAATTTTGGCTCTACCGGACAACTTTGAGTTTTCTACCTGACTGACAGTCGTCTCTTTCTTTGCGACAGGGGAAAAGCGGTTTGCCTGCAACTTCTGCCCGATGCGCTTCGTGGAGTCGAGCAAGCAGAAAATACACATGCGGCGCATCCACACCAAAGAGTGCACCATCAAGTGTACAGCTTGCGACGAGATGTTCATCGACCTCGAGAAACGAGCGCGGCACTTTGCTTCCGAACACAAAGATACCTAGGCCGACAATGAATTCAGGGCAGTAGGGTCCTGAAGTAGGACCCATTTAAAAGCATCTTGGGGATGCTTAAAAAACTAACCCCCATCCTGCAAGTGTTCAAAATCATTTTTCATGTTTCTGACTGTACACCATAATATTTTGAGCCAATGCCAGTCTGTTTATGTTTATGTTCTGATTATCCTGTTAAAATGCTATTTACTTACTGCAATCTTTAATTCTATTAGACCTATCACGTTTATCAGTATAATTAAACCATTTTTGGGCCATTTTTAACTTTACTGGCAGGTTTCACCTGATATTTTGCTTAAAGAGGTAACTTACAGAAATAAGGTTGGCCCAAGAACCATGAATATAAGAATATCAGTGGACCATGCCGATAGTTTTCGTTTTGTTGATGCTTGTTCATGATTTGCACATGTGTACCTACGACCTACCGATTAATTTTCCTGCCTAACATTTTGGACACTACTTCTTAACATCAAATCTTCAAAGGATGTTCTAATCTTATTATTAGGAACACGAATAACTAACTAACCTAATCATTTCTAGAGTATCTACCTACCTATAACATTTCTGTTCTATAGATGTAATATCTTTCCTGAGATTGTGAAAAACACATCGGAATCTCTTGGAATGGCGAAAGATACGCATTCCGTTTTCTGTAATAATTATTTGTGATAACTGATTGTTTGTCGTTCTATTGGGTCTTCAGGGTTGAAATATTTCTTACTCATGCAGTAGTTCTCATGTTCCTTTGTTCTAATTACCTAAGTGTTTAATAATGTTTACAAAGAACTGATTTCCACTTGGTTTTTTCCTCGCTCTTTTTGTAGCCATAGGTTGTCAGTTGTCTAAATTTGCAACAAAAAAATCCTTCTAACTGAAAATAAAGTATCCACTAAGAGACAGTCAAATATACATAGAATTGAATTCACTTTACAGGTAGACTGGTCTTCGTGCATTTATGGGATGCGGTCTGCCTCGCACTACGGGTATTTGTAAGCTTTGGAGAAGCAAGGAAATCTTGCGGTTTTTATCATAACCGAGCACTGTGGTGTAGTGAGAGTCAATATATCTTGGATCCTGATGATCAACTGTTCTGGTTGTGGTTTTCTGTAAATCCCGACGATCACTATAGTGGCAGTTTGGGCTAGTTCCTCATAAATAAGGCACAGGAGTTTCTATACCCCAATCTGCTGATTATTTTGGGGCTTTCCAAACCTCTATCCCATATAAAAATAATATTAAAGTGCTTTTCGATTGCTGACTTCTTGAAAATCCGCCTCATATATATTATATATGACCTATATATTATATATATATATATTATTATTATTACATATCATATTAATAATTTCGCTCCAAAGTTTGAAATTGCCATGGCGCAAAGAGATTGCCTGAAATGTACCACGCAAGCCAAAACAATAACTAGATAAATGCGTAGATAAGTACTGTGAAAGAATGGTCAAAAATATTTAAAGAAATATTTATAAGAGCAAGAAAAAGTAAAAGATTTGCAATTTTTCCAGTTTTTTAATAAATTAACTCAAGTAAATCATGTTACGGGAATATTTAATCGCAAAAGAACTAAATAGCTAAATTACTTCGTCAGTCTTTCGGTGGCGGCCATCTTCCAAATACAGAAAAAACAGATTTGAGGATAAACTGAAAACGGTAAGAATTTTTTCAGAATTAATTGAGTTAAAAAGCTTTTTTGAGAAATATTGCGATACGAAAGCTTTGTTTATTTCTTATAGCATAAGAATATAATGTATAATTCACATACGAAGTCATTTTTTGTATAATCCAGCGAGATTTAGGCTGGGACTAGCCAAGCTAGGCAAACTTTATGCATGCGATATACTTATGGATATAATTAACGGTCATTTATAGTAAAATAATTTACAATAATAACCTGGAAATGCTCTTTGATCAGCTTACCAACTGGTTTGGTAAACACATGACTCAGATTCAAGTAATTAAATATTATTATGATTTAAATAACTATTAAAATAACATTATGCATAGTCTAAATTGGCAGGCATCTGCAATTGCCATTGTTGCAATTGGTGAAGAAAAAGCACTTTATACATTTAGAAATCCAGTCAACAAAAAACGGGAGTTCTTTTATTATTTAAGGTTCAACTTTACGCATTTTGTAAGTATTTAAAAAATAAACCCAAACTAGAATGCTACTATTGGCTAGATATAAAAAATATGCCTTCTAGTACCTACACATCCATTAAAAAAAAAAAACAACAACCATTCCAACCAAACTCTGGAACCCATAATATTTAGAGATCTCTGAATTAGTCTTTGCTCTGAATGTCCCACATGAATTTTGTAATCATTCTTTGGACTCAAATTCATATAATATGTAGGTAACAATAATTTCTTTCTTTAGCTATCAAGCTCGTACATTTTATATACAAGGTACAAAATACAGAATTGAAACATATTCGTAGTTTGTTCAGCGGATGCTCCAAAAATTGATTTGTTTTTGTTAGTATTTTATGGCTATCACTTACTTTGATCCCTTATTATTATAAGTCATTCACGCCGAAATGTTTGTACTTTATATTTCTAAATGTTCCCCGATGTAATTATTGTATATGGTATAATACGACGTCCAATCTGAAAATATAATTTTTCCACAAATCAAATAGTAAATAAATTTTCTGTTATTTTATAAACACTTCTAAGAATGGAATTAACTATTTTAAATGTGTTTCTAAAAATCAAAAGCCCCATTATTTCATGCCCATACCAACATTGTTTAATTTATAGCAACCCGAGACAGAAGATGGCAAAACCAAAAGCCCATTCTTACTTCACTGATGCAGAATGGAAAAACTTTCCTAGTTATGAGAAGGAAAGGCTTAACAACAAACTATCAAACTTTTACGAAATGCAGAAAATGGGTGAGTTTCGTTGTAGGACCACATTACTTTGCGCTAGGTTGCAATTGTCCATCTCCAGTGTCAAATTCACAAAATAACAGAACTCAAGATTCCGAAACAGATCATGAAATCAATTTCTATTTGCCAAAAGCTATCCTTGTAGCGACTGCAAGTATATTATTTTTTATCCAACTAAGTATCTTGTTTTGGGCTGCAGGATTTAAAATTTCACTGCCTGACTTTGTTGTGGCTTGGAACAAAAAGGCTAAAAATGCAATTGAAAACCCAAAGCCAGCCAATCAAGACCAGGACAAGAAGAAACCTTCCGCAACAGAACCAGCGAAGACTGGACAAAAGCGCAAACTGGAGCTCGCTCCGTGCCAGAGCGAGGACGGAAAAAGAGCGATGCAGGAAAAAGTTGCAACTGTTAGCCAGTACTTGGAATTAGCGGTATGCATTCAGAGAAATTGTTACGATGTTGCAAAATGAAATTACCCCCTTTACACCCCCAATGTGTGTGTTGAATTTCAGAACAAACGCGTGAGTGCCGCGGAAAAGCTGCGAATGCTTGCGCTATCTCAGGGCCAAGTATTCAATGGCTTCACAGAAGAAGATGTGGCCAGGTAGGTGGCACGACACAGACTATAGGGCGATTTTTCAATAAGTCTAATCGACCTTTGCCCCACACTATCTAATTTATGTTTCCAATAAATCAAGTTCCTGCACTAACGGATGATACCAATAATACCTCAATTTTACTGGGTGGGTTACGCTTAAGTTGAATCGCATTGTTAAGCTAGGGATGGTCAAAAATTATTTTTATAAATAAAAAAATAGCTGTCCCGATTTTGTAGACACTCCCACGGAGTGTGCCTAGCACACAGACCGATTCTAAAATCTGGCTAATTTGTGATATTTCTGATTCTGAACAGATCTCAGGAAGTGGTGGTGAAACTTCGAGCCCTGCTTAAAAATCTTGAGGCTCAGTTCAACGCTGCTTGCATTGAATACGATGAGGCCAAGGAGGATCTGCGTCGTGAGGAGGAGAGGCTAAAGTCTCCCCAAGAGAAGGAGCACCGAGCTCTGAACCATAAGGACGGGAGGAACGGAGCACCCCTAGGGAAGAATCCCCGAGCTCTGAGCTGTGAGGATGTGAGGGATAGAGCCCCCCAAGGGAAGAAGCACCAATCTCTGAGCTGCAAGGATGGGAGGGATAGAGCCCCTCAAGGGAAGAATCCTCAAGCTCTGAGCTGCGAGGATGGGAGGAATGGAGCCCCCCAAGGAAAGAAGCACCAAGCTCTGAGCTGCAAGGATGAGAGGGATGGAGCCCCCCAAGGGAAGAATCCTCAAGCTCTGAGCTGCGAGGATGGGAGGAATGGAGCCCCCCAAGGAAAGAAGCACCAAGCTTTGAGCTGCAAGGATGAGAGGGATGGAGCCCCCCAAGGGAAGAATCCTCAAGCTCTGAGCTGCGAGGATGGGAGGAATGGAGCCCCCAAAGGAAAGAAGCACCTAGCTCTGAGCTGCAAGGATGGGAGGGATAGAGCCCCACAAGGGAAGAATCCTCAAGCTCTGAGCTGCGAGGATGGGAGGAATGGAGCCCCCCAAGGAAAGAAGCACCAAGCTCTGAGCTGCAAGGATGAGAGGGATGGAGCCCCCCAAGGGAAGAATCCTCAAGCTCTGAGCTGTGAGGATGGGAGGGATGGAGCCCCCCTTGAAACTCTTCACAACAAGGAATTGGTGCATAACGTTCCTGGCAGAGACGAGCAGAAAGCATTATGCTGCGAGCATGTCGTCGAACCCAAGCAGGCGGTGGAGGCAGTCAGCGCCAGTGGTGAAATTCTTAGGGAAAATGCCTCGTTGCCCAAGGAGCAAGCTCAAGAGCAAAACATATCGGAGTCAAGATATCCGCGCCGAAAGCGGTCGGAAGTCAACTACGAGGAGCCGCAATTGGTTGACGCGGACGAGTATTTGTGTAAGTTATCATTTCGCTCTCGATGATTGAAGGTGGAGTAACAGTTTTAATTGGTCGTGGAAAACACTTTTCCAAATAAGTCTTTACAAAAACATGCAACATTTAGCGTTAAATGGAGATAAATATGCACAGAATTGCAAAAATGTTTACATAAGATTTTACCCAAGGGTAACTTTATCTTCCTCCAAATTCCCTTTGGACCCAATCAAGTTAACAAGATTTGACCTTCAGTCCAAGTTATTATTATTATTATACGTTTTTTTTATTCAAATAACTAGAAATGATTCATAGTCGTAACGGTACATTTTCCCCCTTAACATAATTTTTATAACATTTCACTCATTTATTCGTATTCAAAGGTTTACGAAATTTGTTAATGTAATATGAATGTAGCGTATGAGATTGTCCTACATTTTTTTGGTCTCCCGACCAATACCTTTTTGTCAGAGTTTAAATCGTTAAGAATAAAAGTGATTCTGAAAGTCAAAGTGAATGAAGTTGGTCATGTGTTAACAGTCTGCGACGGGTGTCAGCAAGAGCACCAGGGCATGTGTCCAATTCACGGCAAGTTGCAGTTCGTAATGGATCGTCAGGTAAGTGTTCTCCTCCAGTCCACTGATGAGGCTGGTTTGTTGCATTTTAGTGAAGTTTCCTTCCAGGTAACAGTTGTACATGGAATTGAAAAGATGCTAACACAACGATATTTCTTGCTACATAAAGCTACAACTTACCAGAAACTTTGACCATCCATTTACCACTTGTCTCATTGGTTTTTAAATTACTTAATCATACTTCAAGGACTTACCAATTTGAAAAACCAAGCGATAAGCAAGGAAACTTAGCAAATAGACATAGCTTTGCTAATCGGGCCAGTTGGTCACATCGGTTTTGTTTGTTCGCCTGCAGCTTCCGAAGGGCTACAAAGAGCCCGACCGAGCCGTGCGCACCCTGCCCCAAGTGCTAGCCGTGGGCGAGTCTGGTATCATAGGCGCCGGTCTCGGTGTTTGGGCTCGTGTCCCTTTGCCTGTGGGAGTTGTCTTTGGTCCATACGAAGGCAAGCAAACGCGTGTAGAGGTCTTTTCCGGGAAGAAATCTTCTGGTTACAGCTGGATTGTAAGTACGATCTCATGGAAGGGAGTTTTTAGCAATCTCTTCTTGAAGTTTATAACTCTATTCTCTGTCCCCTGCTTGGAGCAGATTAGGCGTGCTAACAAAGTGGTTGCGGAAATGGATGCCGCTGACAGCTCTCAGGCAAACTGGATGCGCTACGTGAACTGTGCAGCTAACAAAGCTCAACAAAACATCATGCCTTTTCAGGTGAGTCAACCTCCAGACCTGCAGCAGTAAGTTTATAGGTATAGTCCGAGAGCCAGCTTTAATTTTAAGCTTCCTGCTGAGCAAACGAGTCGGCAACACGTGGTAACGGTAGGTGCCACCTGATGGCGATTATGGCTGTTCTTTAAAAAGAAACTCTACAGTTAATAATTACGACTCAAAATATTGTTGCGAGCGTATTAGCAGTTGAAATTAGAATTAAAAAATATATATTAAGCGTAAACCAGTCTCAATACGAGTAATCTGTTAGAAATATCGAAATTATACTTATCCACGAGGGTGACCTTAGCATCCACAATTTTGTTTGGTTATGTTGTCATTGAGTAGTCATTTTCCGTAAAGACAGTTTAACACTAGCGCTATGGCAGTACTCCTGCAGCCAAGCTCTCTACCAGCCAGTCTGTGACAACACATGCCACTAGTTCCAGGGCCAACTGTACTACCGAACCGTGCGTGAGGTGCCGGCCCACACAGAGCTCATGGTCTACTACGGTGACAATTACGCCCGTCAGCTGGGAATCGACACCCGAGCGTTCCACCGTGGTGCTGGGTCGCTTGCCCCGGGTGAGTCTTTGGCTGGAAGCACTCAGTTTCTTGTTATATTTTGTGCTCATATATGCCATCATATTGATACTTATGTATTATTTAAGCCCTGGAGTGGAAAGGTGGCTAACATTTGTACGAAGTGATCCTGGAAAATAAGGAAAATTGACCAAAACTTAGTCACTAGGAAGAGATTGGGTGAACGGGATTTTCATTTGGAAGGATCAGGATTAAATTATGGTTAACCAGAAGAGGCCCTATGCTACGCTCCTAAACAGGGTCAACAGCTATGGCAGTTAATTTTAATTGTAATATTTTAATCATTATTTAAGCCCCCAAAGTAAAAAGCTTTTTTGAGATCAGGATCTATCCTCTTATCGGCATAGTGTGTTTCTTGCAGCGACCATCTTTGCCTGCGCCAACTGCAAGCTCGGGTTTACGAGCCCGATCATACGCGACCGTCACGAGCGCCTGTCTTGTAGGCAACGCAGTTTCAAGGAGCCCGTGAGGACGGCGCTTCCTCACTTTGAGCCACTTCCGAAGAAGGTCCCTGGTGCCTTCGAGATCAGCGTCAAGCTGAATGCGCTGGGGCCCGAGGGGAAGAAACGGTTCAAGTGTGGGGAGTGTAGCTTTTCTACGGATCGCAGCGACCATTTCAGGTACCATGTGACGGCGCACACTGGACAGCGAGACTTTGCCTGCACTGTTTGTGCTTACAAGGCTAAAACAAAGGGCGTCTTGAAGCAACATCTCTTGACACACGGGGACGACAAACCTCATGAGTGCACAGAATGTGGTTACCGTGCAATGCAGAAGAGCGGCCTTGTAGTGCACATGCGTATCCATACTGGGGAGAAACCCTTCAAGTGCACGCTTTGTGACTTTACGACGAACCACAGTAGAAGCTTGACCAGCCACGTGCGTAGTAAACACACTAAGGAGCGGCTGTTTGGCTGTGTGCAGTGTTCATATACTTGTGTGACAAGCAGCCAGCTGACTAGCCACATGCTCATCCATAGCGGTGAGAAAAAGTTTTCCTGTACCGAATGCCGCTACAAGTGTAACCGGTCTGAGTATTTGAAGGCACACATGTCCGACCAACATGGGGCTGAGAAGAGATTCGGCTGTCAACTCTGCACATTCAAGTGTAACTGGTCTGAGCAACTGAAGGTGCACATGTCTGTCCACCATGGGGCTGAGAAGAGACTCGGCTGTCAACTCTGCACATTCAAGTGTAACCGGTCTGAGCAACTGAAGGTGCACATGTATGTCCACCATGGGGCTGAGAAGAGACTCGGCTGTCAACTCTGCACATTCAAGTGTGACTGGGCAACGCAACTGAAGAAACACATGTCCGACCAACATGGGGCTGAGAAGAGACTCGGCTGTCAACTCTGCACATTCAAGTGTGACTGGGCAACGCAACTGAAGAAACACATGTCCGACCAACATGGGGCTGAGAAGAGACTCGGCTGTAAACTCTGCACATTCAAGTGTGACTGGGGAACGCAACTGAAGAGACACATGTATGTCCACCATGGGGCTGAGAAGAGACTCGGCTGTCAACTCTGCACATTCAAGTGTAACCGGTCTGAGCAACTGAAGGTGCACATGTATGTCCACCATGGGGCTGAGAAGAGACTCGGCTGTCAACTCTGCACATTCAAGTGTGACTGGGCAACGCAACTGAAGAAACACATGTCCGACCAACATGGGGCTGAGAAGAGACTCGGCTGTCAACTCTGCACATTCAAGTGTGACTGGGCAACGCAACTGAAGAAACACATGTCCGACCAACATGGGGCTGAGAAGAGACTCGGCTGTAAACTCTGCACATTCAAGTGTGACTGGGGAACGCAACTGAAGAGACACATGTATGTCCACCATGGGGCTGAGAAGAGACTCGGCTGTCAACTCTGCACATTCAAGTGTAACCGGTCTGAGCAACTGAAGGTGCACATGTATGTCCACCATGGGGCTGAGAAGAGACTCGGCTGTCAACTCTGCACATTCAAGTGTGACTGGGCAACGCAACTGAAGAAACACATGTCCGACCAACATGGGGCTGAGAAGAGACTCGGCTGTCAACTCTGCACATTCAAGTGTGACTGGGCAACGCAACTGAAGAAACACATGTCCGACCAACATGGGGCTGAGAAGAGACTCGGCTGTAAACTCTGCACATTCAAGTGTGACTGGGGAACGCAACTGAAGAGACACATGTATGTCCACCATGGGGCTGAGAAGAGACTCGGCCGTCAACTCTGCACATTCAAGTGTGACTGGGGAACGCAACTGAAGATACACATGTCCGACCAACATGGGGCTGAGAAGAGACTCGGCTGTAAACTCTGCACATTCAAGTGTGACTGGGGAACGCAACTGAAGAAACACATGTCCGACCAACATGGGGCTGAGAAGAGACTCGGCTGTCAACTCTGCACATTCAAGTGTAACTGGTCTGAGCAACTGAAGAAACACATGTCCGACCAACATGGGGCTGAGAAGAGACTCGGCTGTCAACTCTGCACATTCAAGTGTGACTGGGCAACGCAACTGAAGAAACACATGTCCGACCAACATGGGGCTGAGAAGAGACTCGGCTGTAAACTCTGCGCATTCAAGTGTGACTGGGGAACGCAACTGAAGAGACATGTCGCCACAAAGCACGCAAACTAGGACCATTATTTTGTAATATAGGATATACAAAGGAATACAAAATAAGGCAAGCTAGAAGTTACATTGCTTAAACAACAATAAGAAGATACATTTTTCAGAAATATTGTAAAAGCGCAAAATCACGCAAAATTCAAGTCGGCTGATGACAGACTTATCAGGTCATATAGCGTTTGACAGCGAGAATCAAAGATGGCGTAGAACATCTTTGGTATGGAACAAAGGTATCAGCATAAAATGTACGAATCAGCTTGAATGATTGTATTTTGTTTATGCGGGAAATTTTAAACATGGTGATCAACAATTATATTTCTACCTTATTACACACACATAAACTATATTTAGGTGAGAAGATAATTATTAGAATAACAATGAACTGCTGAGTGGTTCGTTCTCAACTGCTAATTAGCTTCTTGTTCCCCACTTCACATCCAAGTTAAGCTCACTCCGAGCTGGACGTGTAAAAATTGTAATTGAAATTAACAAAGTCAACTTGTTAAGTTGTTGTAAGTTGTTATCAAGTTAAGTTGTAGTTGAAAAAAAAACTGGCTTTATTCCTTAGATTAAGAATAACTCACGCTTAGAGTGGCTGGTTCGAGATATTGTAGAACAGGCTACAAAGTGAGCACCCTAAAAATTAAAATAAAACCTAAGTCTATGAAACTAAACATAGTCATTAATTTAAAGTAGGGAAATGTGCTGAAATAGTTTCAAAACCATTTGACCGATTTTAATAGCCAATTTTTCGTTAAATGTTTGTGATGTTTGCAAGGAGTATTGAGTAACAACTACTATTATTATTTATTTGTTTTAAGCAAACCAAGATAACAGTGTGTAACAGCTGAAAATATAACATGTTGCATTTTTGCTATCACATCCATCCGGTGGTTTGCGGGAACAGTGAATATTACACACACTAGCGCAGATTCAACTGATTCAATTGCGTTCAAGAGCTGCTCTACATGGCAATAATCGCGGGGTAGGTATCTTGGCTATAGATTGATTGTTACCCGTTAAACATGCTACACTTATGTACAAACCGGTGTTTCTGAAGAATGGTATACATTTGCGGATGTAATAACTCGAGTTGACTATAAATTAAGTTGCAATTTGACGTTACTTCTATGTACGCGTTGCAAGATTCTTCTGTTCACTTTTTCGAATGTCTCATTTGCAGATACGTGGAACCAGAATAGCGGTGAGAACTCACAGCCTCGTGCTCGTGAGACAAGTAATTCTTATCAAATCCTGTCCATTATAAAACTAAAAACATGATCGTGTCATCTGAGCAGGTTTGATCTGAATCTTACCACGTTCTTATCAATGTGTCCACAGCGTCCTGGAGACATGATGGATGACAGACTTGAAGAATCAAATAACGCCGAGGACACCGCCAACGATGACCTCACGGCGCCGCTGGTACCACCAGAGGCGGCAAATGATGCGGTACCTGGGTAAGGTAGTCTTCATGATCTTTTAGACCCCCACCCCCCCCCCCCCACCCCGTCTGACTCAGTGCCCTAAGTTACGGCAGGTTACGTAGGATAGCTTCTCTCTCTTGCAACAACTTTGCGACATGCCAGAGGTCCCGTGATGAGGTGCCAGATTTTGTTATCGGAAATTGTCAGAACTGCTCTAACCCTTGATGAAGCAACAGATACAAGTAACGAAACGTTGGGAAATTAAGTTGTTCTTCACTTAGCATTCAAAACCCAGTTCAAATAGTGTTTGTCAAAACTAG
The DNA here is from genome assembly GCA_947568835.1 of Protonemura montana. Classification (NCBI taxonomy): domain Eukaryota; kingdom Metazoa; phylum Arthropoda; class Insecta; order Plecoptera; family Nemouridae; genus Protonemura; species Protonemura montana. Next base: position 4,945,382 of record OX387609.1, read on the forward strand.
TGCTAAGGTTAGAGAAAGTGGACATGAGTCTAAAATCAGTCCCAGATGACCTTTGTCGCGCAAAAACTTGTGAAATTACTTCACTTCAGAGATCCCGCGGTAACCGCTAACCAGTAATCGTTCGTTTATTCTGGATCCGCTAGGTGGCAGCTGATGACAGTAGAGCTGCCGGTACTGCTGGTAGCGGTGGCCGTCTTGCTGACAAGCCCCGTGGATACAACACTCTACCTGACCCACACGTGTCGGCACTTAGGATACAATGAGACCACTTGTTCTCAGCTGGAGGGCAGCGGCTCCAAGGAGGTGGGTTGCCCCAGGTTGCTTCTAGGCTTGGCGAAAGGCGACGTTGGTCATATCCTCAAGCACCTGTTGGGATCCTTCGTGTAGGTATCTCTGTTACCGTGTCCGCTTTCCTGTCCTGCGTAGGTGGAGGCTGTGGTCCAGGGAGCGGCCAACAAGTGGGTGCTGACCCATTTGTTGGTCGAGTCGTTCGTGCCGGCCGTGCTCACAGTTTTTGCGGGACCGTGGAGCGATCGACGTGGTCGTCGCACTTTCCTGATTCTGCCCATCATAGGTGGGCAATTAGCGTTAAGAACCAAATGCTTTTATTTTGCGCGTACCGGCACTTAAAGCCGGTCATACCAAATCTTTCATGTAAACAAAAACATCAGAGTTGCAAGCCTTCAACTAGGAGTTAAAAAACTAGTAAAACTAGCCCTTAGGTCATTTATAGCGTCCACGGGCCCCCAGGCTCTGGTCTAATGGTGTTATTTGGTTTGATTATGATGGGGAGGATGATAGGACAAGCATAGCCTAACGCAGTGGGCTTCTGTTGAAGAGTACTAAACGGGGACTTCTTCACTAATCCGTGTTGTATTGAGTCATTTTGACCCAACCTATCTTTTGAACAGAACTGGCCTTGAGTGAAATGGTCACCTATCCAATACTTAACTTAGCGCAGTCTAGCTTAACTTAGGAGGTGTCACGAGCACCGGTGATTCCAGCACGGTATTTGTCGTTCGGTAGTACACCACTGAAGAGTCACATTGAATGATGAGCCTGTTGCTCAGGTTACGCTGGAAAGTACGTCATGCTGGCTACGATGAGCCATTGGCCAGCCCTGGCTCCGTATTGGCTGGTGCTGGCAGCGGTGCCGGCATCGCTGGGTGGTGGCTATGTGCTCGCCCTCTCGATGTGTTTCTGCTACGTCAGCGACCTCTCCACACCCCAGCGGCGGGGGTTCCGGTGAGTACCAAACGCTCTTATTCTGAACTTCGCATCTTTCCGAACGGTTTGTCGTGTTGGAAACACCGGTACTCTTTAGATCACCGAAGTTAAGCAACACTGCGCTGAGTCAGGTATTGGATGGGTGACCATCATACACATGACCAGTTCTGTTCGGGAGAGAGGTTGCAGGCATGAAAGATAGTACAGCAACTTCATTCGCCTTGCTTATCAGTTATCAACCTCTCGACAACATGGATTTGAGAAGAAATCCTGTTGTTCGCGTTGTACCGTTCTTCAGAAGGGACCTTAAGCCGGTGGCCCTCTTGGAGCTCTTCGACAGAAGTTTAGGAGTTGAAACAAACTAGAAGTGCCGTGTATTTGGAGACTCCTAGCTTGCCCTGATGCAGTATGAGCTTGGTGGAGGCGGCGTTCTACGGGGGAGTCCTGGCGGGAACGCTGGCCAGCACGCATCTATTTGGTGTCGGCGGCTACCTCGCTTCCTACGCCACGGCCAGCGGGCTTTGCGTCGTCGCTGTGTCGTACTCGGCCCTCTTGCTGCCGGAGTCTGTCACCGATCCACAGGTGGGATAGAGTGAGGCTGTTCCAATGTAACACCGTCGCCATGGGAACTAGTTTTTGTTTGGGCTATTGAGAAAATTTAATGGATCAGTACTCGTAAAACTGTACATTTTGGAAATTATAAACTTTTTGCATTCTAATTGTGGAGTCTTTGCTATGGGATGTCCAATTGAACACGCTTTCACCCTGAATATAGTCATTTTAAGAACCTTCAATTACACTATAGATTAATAACATTAAATTTATTTAGGAAATTAATTGAGCACCCATTTTGGATCATCTTTGAATTTTTGCAATGGCTTGGGAAAGGTGTACTTTGCGTTGTTACATTGCCTACATTGCGATCTGACCCACAGACTGACGGCTGGTTCCTCTCCGGACTCGCCGACTGGCGTCTGGTGGCGGCCATGTTGTCCACTTGCTGTCAACGTCGCGCGGGGAACGACCGCGCCGTCCTCTGGTTGGCCGTCGTCGCGTTGACGCTGGCGATGTTGTCGCTGTACGGCGAACATGGCGTCGGCTTCCTGTTTGCGCGGAGGAAGTTCGGCTGGGACATCGCGAAGTACACCATGCTGAGCGCCGGCAGCGTTGTCATTGAGCTATTCTGTGAGTGATTGGCTAATGGACGTTTGGTCGAGTTCAGTAGTTAATTTCTAAAAAAAAAGATGGGTGGACGCTTAAAGATCTTTTTTTTGTGTGGGGGGGAGGTAGGGGGTTAGCTCTTCTTGTTTTCTGTAAGTAAATAGTGGAATCATTGGTTGATAGTTGTGGTTTATTTCCGGCAAAAAGATTTTGTCTAACTAAAATGAGACTTACCCGAAGAGGACGTAACCATCCTACCTGAATTTGAATCCAACGAATTTTATTTGTTTCAGTAAAATACTTGTAATATTACCCTCCAATTTGTGGAAATTTCTAAAGAAATGAGAGGCGAACAGAAGAAGTGACTGACATGGTTTTTAAAACAAGGCACTTTCCGGGAGGACAAAGGAGAGGAAATGGTAATTCATAGAAGATAGTGCGCGTGGATTATCTTGGTCAACCTACATTTCCCTGCCATTGTTGAAAAGATTGATCAACTTCCGTTGCTTACCTCTGCTCGCACGAGGAGTTGAGGGTAGGAATTCCAAGACAATCCAGCTAACATCTTTTGACCAAAACATTAGCCCGAAATAACGGGATCGGATGGAATTCTGTCAAACTTATAAACCGCAAGTTTGTACAAAATAAAATGGTGTATCGTCTGGACTCTGAAAAAATTAGAACAGCGCATTGACACAGCAAAATTAAAATAAAAGGCATTTCGAAAATAATTGGGTTGGTAGACGCCGTCCACTCTGAAATTAACCACTGGTCTGGGAACGAATGACGTTGTTAGGAAATTTATTTGCCTGTAAAAACTTTAAAGCAACTCGTGGTACGCGTGAGTGACATGGGACTGCCTATACGTACGGTTAATCCAACCATGACAAGTTTCAACTGAAATAATCGTCTAAAACGAGGCGAAAATTTGTCTCTTCGTACCAGGCGAGTAGCCGACAGAAGAGTATCGCCTGAAACCTACTGCATCGCTGTTCGAGTGACGTCACAACACGTGCTCGATCGACCCCACCTCTTGGTATCGAACTACTGAAGCTCGGCTCCCATTGGCTGACCGGTTTTCGAAGTGGATTGAGGTGATAAAAACAATGGCGTCCACGGCTGCTATCACAGACCAAATGTTTTCCAGGCATGCAGATGCTAAAGATCTGAAAATTCTCGTACTTTAATTGCGGAAATTTAATTATATCACTTTTACCTATGTTAGAATTTGTTAGATGTGAGTGTTCTTGATAGCAAATCAAGTCACATTGAGAGTAAAATTGTTTACGAGCCCTCCTCGAATCGTCACACCGGACGGTTTGGCGTGTTGAAAACACCGGTTCTCGTGAGATCACCGAAGTTAAGCAACACTGCGCTGGGTCATGTATTGGATGGGTGACCATCATACACAAAACCAGTTCTGTTCGGGAGAGAGGTTGGAGGGATGAAATTTAGTACAGCAACTTTATTCGCTGTGCTTATCAAACACTCCACTACATGGATTTGTGGAGGAATCCTACTGTTCGAGTTGTACCTTCCCGGAAAATACCTAATTTCAGCCGAAATTCTCCATTTCTATTCTCACCGTTTTCACAATACTTTAGGCCAGTTAAATAAGTAGGTTAAGATGAAAATAGAAGTATCTGACTGGGTGTAATCATGAAGATATGAGTCTGATATATTAAGTTGGACGTAGTTAAACTGCCCGTTAGCAGAAATGTTGCCCAAATTTGTATAGGTGTACACCCCCAAGTAAATGTCATGGAGGAAAGAAATTAAGTTCACAGTTTTGTCTAAGGTTGGCAAACAAACCGTTACCAAACTTTTCACACTTGTTTTTTTTTTAACCTTTTAAATTTGACGTATTTATTGGCAAACATAATAATATCTATACCTACCTCATTTTTATCACTAACTCTCCCATCCCTATGGGGTGGTAATACATGAATACTACCATGTAGCAAGCGTGTTTACCACATTCAATGCTAAAATATAAGATATGCTTTAAGAATCATTAATGACAGACAAATATTAGATACAGTAATTTAAAATTAATATGAACATAATAAAAAAGAAATACATAATATGAAATAAATATAAATAAACAAAATAAAATAAAGACGGGTCGGGTCGTCTTCTGGAAGCTATGTCGTTATCGTTGCACGAATAAAGTGCCCAATTACACTAGTTTACCCCAGAGTTTTTAATTCACTGATGTCTGCCACCTATTTCTCTTGTATTTATAGCAACATTGCATTGTCATCACCAAAAGTCATCTTTAAATTCACTGCCATCCAAAAATGAACTGTCGTCAGAAGGAATTTCTGTTCATTTGGTTTTAACAAGTGTGGCTTTAGTACCTGGTCTCTGACAGGCCCATTGGGTGAGACATCTCAGTCACAAAAATCAAAATAATTATCATAATGCCTCACTTTTTAAAATAACTTTCAGCCCTTGTACTAGACCATGCAGTACTCATAGTGCATGGTGGCATAACAGCATTACCACCCATTTTTATGAATAAAACTCGTAATAATAATGAAAATCCTGTTTGAACGCTCAGAAATGGTAGTAAATATATCAAGCTTAGCTAAAAATTCATTTGCATTCAAAAAATTAAAGCGTACATGCATCGGTATGGCCTTAAAGGCAGCGAGCGAGCGAGCGAACTGGTTATTGTGGTGTAATATGTAGCTTCTTTTACCGTCAATCCACAAATCTAAGCGCAAGTTATTTGAGGCATGCGTAAGTTTTACCACCCTTGGAATCGGCAGAAAAAATCCAGAAATGGTGGCAATGGTGTCTCACCACTATGCCTAGAGGCACATTTTCTTATTGGCCGTTGCCATAGCAAAATAAAAAACACAATTTAAATAACTGTTAGGTTTATAACGGAACACTGAAAAATCGGCCCTTATATTGCAGAGTCATAGGATATATTCCTATTTGATATAATTTTAGAGTAGATTCATAGAATAGTATAGTTCTACAGAGTCAGAGCGTTATTCTGTCTGCTGAGCAAACGAGCCGGCAACACGTGGTAACGGCACACGATAACACTTGCGGCCATCCTTTTATAACAATCCTCTACAAGTGCATAAAAACAATTTGAAATATCGATATCAATCGTTGACGTTAGCAATATTTTTGAAATCTATTTTATTTTTTCATCCGTTAATTTCTAGATAATACTTAATTTATGACATTTAACTCAAGTCAAAGCCAAATCATTTTTCGTTTTCTTCATTCTCCTTTTCATGCTCCTTTTCATTCACAAACTTGTTCCATACTTCCTTATCTAGCCAGATTTCTTTCTCTTCTACTTCATTCCATTTCCCACCTCTTGCTTGTACTTTTTGTATCCATCTTTCGCTTGGTCTTCCTCTTTCCCTTCTCTCATGTTCCAAACTTAAAATCTTTTTCGGTAATCTTTTTTCCTCCATTCTCATAATTTTTCCATATAATTTTAATCTTTCTTTTCCAATTTTAAAACATAAGCTCTCTACATTTATTCGATATGAACACATGAAAACTCCTGACGGTCAGAATCACCTACAAAACCCAACACGATGTAATAAAAATGCCAGAAATGTCATTGTGCAAGCTGGTAAATGAGTTTTTAATCTTTAATATGCGTGAATGATGGAGTGATTATGATGATTAATGAAGCCTTGCTTAAAAAAACACACACACATTTTATTATATGGTTTTTGAGTGGTGAGTAAATCAACAAATTTTCCCGATGATCAGCAACGTATGCCTGTAATCAAAGGTAAAAGTAGCTGCAACCATTCTTCGACAGCAAACGAACCAAAAATATATTAAAAAAATCCTTATCTAGACACCCTAAATGGGGGGTAGGTCATCATGCTCAACAGAGCAATGCAATGTGAACTTGTTGGCTGCCAGCCTTTACTCTAGAGCCAGGTCAGTTGCACGGTATTTCTCCGACAAACTCTAATATTTATATTAAAACATAACACTAAAGTGAAAGATTATCAGTTGAAAAAGGCACAACAAAATAAAATAGTCAGGAATCTTTTGAGAGAGACCGAAATGGGGAGTCAATTTCACGCTTTGAATGATTCCCCGAGAGAAAACGTAGAAATCTATAGAAAGAAAACCTACAGTGGAAATCAACTGATATACAGATATATAAGATATACAGTGTATATCTTAGAAGCTGTCACATTTGTTAAAAAAAACCAATATTTCCCTGTTCATAAATCAAGACTCTCATGTACACAGCACTAGGTCCAGGCAACTGCCAACTTGCCAGTCACATAGAACGGCACTCTACCAATCGGGCCTCTATTTTAAGGGAGCAAAACTATTTAAATCGCTGCCCGCCAGTCTAAGAGACATAGACAGCCCCAAAAACTTTAAAAAAAGAGTGAAAGTTTACCTAATGGGCAAGGAGTTTTATAACATAGATGAATTCTTTAATGATGATTAATAATTTTATATTGTTTGACGAAGTATAACTGTATAAACATGTATGTTACGGAAATAAAATAAATAAATAAAATAAAAAATAAATAAAATCGATGGAAAGGTCGAGTGACGCCAGACTGATCATGTAAGTTAGCATGAGACAAATCAGTGACTCTCAACGAGTCAATGGAACACAGAAGAATATTGCGGTGCAATCCGGACAGCCAGTCGATGCATGTGACGATTTAATGAGGGCTAATACGCAATTTTACTCTCAATGTGACTTGATTTGGTCAAGAACACTCACACCTAACAAATGCTAACATAGTTAAAGTTAATCTAATTAAATATTCGAAATGAAAGTACAAGAATTTGCAGTTTTTTAGCATCTGCATGCCTGGAAAACATTTGATCTGTGATAGTAGCCGTGGACGCCATTGTTTTTATCACCTCAATCCACTTCGAAAACCGGTCAGCCAATGGGAGCCGAGCTTCAGTAGTTCGATACCACGAGGCGGGGTCGATCGAGCACGTGTTGTGACGTCACTTGCACGGCGATGCAGTAGGTTTCAGGCGATACTCTTCTGTCGGCTGCTCGCCTAGTACGAAGAGACAAATCTTCGCCTCGTTTTAGACGATTATTTCAGTTGAAACTTGTCATGGTTAGATTAACCGTACGTATAGGCAGTCCCATGGCACTCACGCGTACCACGAGTTGCTTCGAAGTTTTCACAGGTAAACGAAACATTCTGGAGACGTGATACTTTCCCAGATTAATTTTCAGTTCATTTTTTATACTGGTTACACATGTATAAAATTGGCAAGTAATTTTACATACTCTAAAGAATTTTACATATTTTTAAAATCATATGAAATCATTTTACATTTACATCATACATACATAAAGTCATTTTAAATTGTTAAAATATGTCTTTTTGATGATCGTTTACAGAGTAGAAAGAATGTGCCATTATAGGAATTGTTTTAGCACCCTATCAACGTGTTTGTCATTTGCTAATAATACATCATAGTCATGCTTTAATATTGAAAGGAAGGTGAGAAAACATCTTCACTCCGTTTAAAATTGATCCTTTTGTAAAAAATTGAGTTGTCAACTCATACCATTTGGTATTACCTCGCCAGGTGCGATTTTAAGTGCTACATTATTGATTTGCGTCGACGATTTTAATAGAAAGTAAATTGTTAGACCTAAGAATATGGCTTCATCCCTTACCCTTGAGGTAAAAAAGTGGGGACTTCTTGTATGTATCGATCAGTTTACTGTTCTGATGTGGTTTTTAATTAATCAGCACAGCTTCTTCGGCGTTAAGCTTTAAGTAATTGTGATTTAAATGACAAAATTGTCATTTAATTTTGATTTAAATGTAAATATCATTGGAGATTTAATTTTGATTTAAATGTAAATGTCATTGGAGATTTAACTCCATTCTTCCATTTGTTTGACCACTGTTTAAGGCTTTGGGAGAGAAAAAAAATACAACGTTATAATTCTACTAGCTTGCTATCTGACACTTTCCTGATTGTGATTTTAAAGTTACTACTTTAATTTCTGGGTTGGTAATACCATATTTGAGTCTAGGTTGTACCGATGTGTCCGCAGTCGGATCGGTTGGTTCAATCTGGTGTTAGAAACCGTTTGGCGGTGGGTTGATTTATTTTAGATTTTTGAATTTTGAATGTAACACTTGATTGAACTGGGCCATGTGGAACTGGGCTAACATCGGTAAATTAGTGGATGCTTGATGATGTTTATGAGGATAATCCTAACCTGGCCCAGAACAAAGAATGGGAAACCCAGTCCCGGCGTAACGTCCCTTACTCGACAGCATGGATTTGTGGAGGAACCCTGTTATTAGCACTGTACCGTCCTTAGGAAAGGAGGTCAAGCTAGTGGTCCCCTTGGTGCTCTTCAACAGGAGTAAAGTTTAAGTTGCTGATCGCTTTGCGCAGGTTCCCTTTGCGGTGTGGGCCTGCTGAGTCTACGCTGTCGCCCAGACGACGCTGCCCTGGCCGTTATGGCGTTCGTGCCCAAAGCATTCGCAGGCGTGCTGTTTGCCCTGTCGCCCGCCTCATGGTGGATGTACATGGCTGTCGCCGTCGAATCTCTGGGGGCACTGGGAGTACCGCTCTGTCGGGCAGTTGTGTCGAAGAGTGTCTCAGCGCAGGATGTCGGTCCGTATAGTGGTTTTAGTACAAGCTTGATTTAACTTTCCAAATGAAGTTACATCCGTCGTAACATAGGATAGCAGAATTGAGAAGCTCTGTCAGGCGATCTCAGCATCTCCATGGCTACCAAACGTTGAATCTTCCATTTAACCTCCTATGCAAGGCCATGATATACCCGTGGTAACAAAAGATAGCAGAACTGAGAAGCTCTGTCAGGCGATCTCAGCATCTTCATGGCTACCAAACGTTAAATCTACCGTTGAACCCAATATTTTTGATAGTATTTTCTTGTTTGTAAAGTTAGCAACGAAGAATGACAAACAAAGAAACTGTTTGGTTTGTATTTTGTTGAGTGCAGCTAACCAATCAAATAATATAAATGCCTAGAATGTGCAGAAAGATGCGAACATAAGAAATTCATATTTATCTAGAAAACGGGCCAGCTTTGTCCCTATGAGAGGTCTACCAGGCCAGAGATTTTACCGCTGAATCCATGTCTCACCTTCCAGGCAAAGCGTTGTCGCTGGTTTCTTCCCTGGAGGCGGTAGCCCCCCTGGCCGCCGCCCCCCTTTACACCTTGATCTACAACGAGACCCTGCTCACCTTCCCGGGGGCGTTCTTTCTTCTCTCTGCAGGAATATTTACTGTTGACGCCATCCTGCTTGGGTAAGTCACAGGATTCTGGTGCTAGAGTGAAAAAAGTGAATTGGTTTTCACGATTGTTTTGATTAGGTTTTGCAGAATGTCGCAAGACACTGTGAACGGTACTACAGTCAAAATACAGCAGTCTCTTTGAGTACTATTAACTTGGTACTGATAATAATTTGACCAGCATGAACATTTTGGAGAAACCCACGACCGTAAACATCACCAAAATATCATTGAAAATTATAAACTTGAAACATAATTTGGTCCCCCAAACGTAAGTCATCTCAAGTGCCTGCTTTTCTTGAGTGTGTTTAAAGTGCTATACGGTATCAGATTTAGCAAAAAGTGTAGGTACCTCTGAGAGATTAGCACTACATTTTGATATTCGGTTTCTACACAAATCCATGTTAATTAAAATAGGTCTTATTTGGAACAAAGCTGGTCAGTAGCTTTATTATTATCAATACTATAATTTTTGAGACGGTTATAGTGTTGATAATAATAAAATATCCCGCGCATTGCAAGCGTTTGCAATTTAAATAAGATTTCATGTAAATAACTGGTCAGTAGCTGTCGCTGCTAGGAATGCAAATAAACTTAGGTGCCTTTTTTTAATCGATTTTAAAATATTTAATTTAAGGCATCCGACTTCATTGCGCCAAATTTCTTCTTTACCAACTACTTCCATACTTCTTTGTCCAGTCAGCTTTTTTTCTCTTCTACTTCCTTCCGTTTCCCACCTCTATCCTCCACATCTGCCTGTACCTTTCTCTTGGTCTTCCTCTTCCCCCTCTCTCATATTCCAAGCTTAAAATCTTTCTTGGCAAGCGTTCTTCCTCCATTCTCATCATTTTTCCAAACAATTTCAATTTCACAGCTTAAAAATGATAACAAGCGATCAATACTATGTCGCTGTCCTTGCAGCGTCGTCCTTTGCCTGCAAGACAGGACTCCGTCGTCCATGGATGTGGCTCCAGAGATTGCTAGCTGAACATCGAGGATATTGAAGCAAGCTGATTTCCTGTGAAATTGATGTAATAACAATAATAATAATATAATTAAAATCATAATAACATAATAAATATAACGATATAATAAATATAATAACATAAAAAATTTAATAAAAATTTCTCAATATATTATTGACAATTATTACATATTATATTAACTAAAACATGGCTTTCTGTTGGCAGTTACGACGAGGTGAAGAACAACCCGAAGAACGACCCAGCAAAATCTTGGCTTGGCTATTCACCACCTGACCCTGGTGCCGTGCATTGCTCACCGTGTAACTATAGGCCATATGTTGATAAGGAAAAATGCAAATAACATGCTAGATATAGGAACTCATGGTCTAGTCCCAGCCTTTTTGCTGCATTCCCCCTTTATCAACACTTAGAAAATAATCCCCCCTCCCATAACTTGAATATCAAAATAATATCATGTTTAACATAATACAATATAATTTGATATGATATGATATGCTATGATATAATATAATATCATAATAAATCTTGATTTTTATATGCAGGAAGGTATGTTTGTAATACCATGTTAATTAAAATGTTTTTTTTTACTAATTATTTAAAAGGCTAAAAATAGGGAAACAAGGTACTTCAAACAAAAATTTAGTGGCTCTACCCCTAAGCCCAAAAAATCATAGTGTGAAGGAGAGTATGTCTTTGGGTGCTAATATTTAATATTTTGATATTTTGAAAAACGTAGTCGGGATGAGTTTATTTTTAAATGTGTTGCATTTTATTTTAATTTGGAACAAAGTTCAAAATCCTGACTTGCAAAGATACGTTGACACGAGTGAAAGTAACATGTGAAAAGCTCTTTCTGCCATTTTTGTGTAGTATTCGCACATTTAAGGTTCATATTCTGTGATTAATTTCTCATCGAATTCCCCCCCTCCCTCCCCCCCCCCCCCCACTCTTGGAACTCTCAGATTCATTCCTAGAGGGAAATTTCCCCCCCCGGTAGTGAACCACTGCTCTAAATAAAGTACATCGTCTCCCTCCCATTGTGTTAGTTGATCTCGATTAATTACTGAAGTATTGATTCAAGAGATCAGGCCTAGAAGCCACGATTAATCGTAAATATTTAAATCGAAAAATATCATATTTGTTTCTGATTCAGATTTCGCGCCCGAACTTAAATGGTATTCAACCCCTTGTCACCTTTGTGTATATTCGTATCACATTGTCTCTTTCGTGGTCGAGCGGTGAGGTTGTCCGACCGATGTGGTCCACAATCATGTGTCTCCCAGTTTCTCCAGATTTCCCAGTGTCAGGAAGAGTGGGTCTCAGGTTCGAAGCCCGGTCGCGCAGTTTCCAGTTTCTCGGGAAAAGGTAAGTAAAATGTAATTCTGGAGAAATCCAGTAATTCCCGTGTTTTTTAAATAGCTGGCAGAAGTTTTCGTTGCAGCTCGTTTATTTTCAGCTAATTCCAGCTGATTTCTTGTACATATAATTTACGATGGGGCCCTCCTTTGCTATTCAAGTATCTGTTGTTTCCCTCCACCTGTCGACTTATCTTGATGGCTGGTTGAGTACGTCGCTTAGGTCATAATTGAGGGAAATAAACCCACTAAACTGCTAACGATATAATTCTCTCCCGAATTAACCAATATTTCTTAAAATTATCGACGTGCTTGACTTCTCCATAGTTTAGCAATTTATAATTACAAAAAAACTTACTCTGTTGTCACTTGTTCTCTTGGGCAAGCTGGTAAGGCACCCGATTGCGGTGCGTGAGGGCATGCGTTCGATACATGTCGTCTCAACCTTTTTTTTCTTCGTAATAAGTAGTATGGTCAAATATTTGAACGCCGTCAAGCGACTGAAAATTTCAGTCACAGCACCGAGCAAGAAGGACTTGCCCCTGCATAGCTGGAAATATTGGCCTGATTATTTTATATTGGATATTTACTATGAGTAAACAAAAAGATAGAATTCGGAAAATATCGTGGTACCTATGATATCCAACAGATGGCGCTGGGGTCACGGTGCGTAACACGACTGCGTGTTCGGTGAAACTTTACAAATAAGGGTAAATGGGGGCGCTTTGTTCTATCAGTCTGGCTCCTGGGCTTGCATATTCGGTGTAGTTCGTGGCCAAATTTGGTGAAAGTCCAAATGCTAGAGTCGCCGAGGGCTTCTGCACTGCTATTTGTGGCAGCCGGGTCCAGCTCTTTCTTGCGAGGATCACTTATGTTCGTCGATTATATTATCGTAATTTTGAAAGATGGGTTCTTATCGAACCAAACAAGGGGTGTAGTCAATGTAATGAAGCGACCTAATTGGCCGGGTTTTCAAACATGAAATTCAAATAAGTTCATCTTACTCCGCCATGCATAACCGTCTGCGTGGCACATTGGTGTTGTCACTGCTACGATAATGTCCGACTCATCCGCTACTGGGATCGAACCCACTCGACGGAGGAACCTTTTACCGTTTGAGTACGACAATCAACATCCACCGGTGGTATCTGGAGTCAGGACACTTAATAATTAAAAAATGCAGATAGAATTTATGTCGACGTGGTCGTGCGGTCCAAGGCATCGAATTCATAGACCATTATGTTTATGTCAATAGATTGGTGGTGTGCTGGGTTCAAATCACGTTCATTTCACCACGATAGCTTGAACTTTTGCAATTTTTTTGGGCGTATGGTTAAGACAGTAGCAAAATTTCCGGGTGCTCCTGGCGCTTCGCGCCAGTCGCGCCCGCCAATTTTGCGGGCCGTTCCCACGACCCCAAACCCCACCTATACCCCGTGTGCAGCTCCTACGTCTAGCATCAAGTATATAAGAACATTGCAACTAGAGTTAAGTACAAAACTAGCATCAGAGCCACCTGTTGGCAGAAATTGGTACTACACTCTGGACTTATAATAATTTTTCATATTTGGTCAAGTGAATTCTAGCTCGATGGTAAGAAAACAAAAAGGAACGCTGCGGGGAGTCGAACGCATTACCTCAGCGACACGAAGCACAGCGCTTACCACAGAGCTACGCTACACGCGTTTGATAAGCGGGAAAGAAACCAACTAAACTGCGTACGATATATTTCTGGCTTCTCTTCTGCAAAGCTTTGCAATTTATATTACCAAAAAAACGTCAAGCTCATCTGTTCCCGTGGTCGAGCGGTTCAAGTATCCATTTCCTATGCGGCATGGCTCACGTTCGATTCCCGCCGCCTTATGTTTTTTTTTATTCGTTATTAGTGTATGGTTAAATATCTGAACGTCATCAAGCGATTAGAAAATTCCAGAAACAGCACCGTGAAGGAAGTACTTGTCCCTGTATAGTTGCAATTGATGGGTCCCCTCATCCCACCAATCGGCGCAGTGGGGCTCAGCCACTTCATAAATATGGGCTTTCACCTCTTAGGAAGATCCAGCGAGATGATGCAAGCATTACAGCCCGACTGGGGAAACGCCAGTCGAACTCCGTTGCTTAATTGTAGGGCCGACGGGTTTTCTTATTAGTAAATGTCCCACCGAACATGCAGACGTGTTAAGTCGCACCGTGACCCCCAGCGCAATCTGTAGGATATATTGGACATAATGATATCAATCGATATTATCTTGGATAGAATATTTTATATTGGATATTTACAATGAGTAGACAAAAATATAAAACTCGGGAAATAAAGTGGTACATTTGATATACAATAGATTGCGCTGGGGGTCACAGTGCATCTTAACACGAGTGCGTGTTCGGTGAAACTTTACAAATAAGAATTAATGGGGGCCCAGCAAACGAGCAACGATCTTTGACGGGGGTCCTACCAGTCGTGCTTTTAGGCTAACATATTCGAGATCGTTGGAGTCAAAAGCGAAAGCCCATATGTTGGAGTCACCAATGGGCTATTGCACTGCTAACTTTAGGGGGCCGGGTCTAGCTCTTGCTTGCGAGGACGACGAAAAATCGTCCATGGTATTTAGATACCTACTTTTAAAACATAGATTTCCGAAATGCACAAGGGGAATGGGGTTCTAAACCGAATTAAACAGAAGGTACGGTCGATGTCATGTTGCTACCCAGTAAGCCGGGTTATCAAACGTGAAATTCAAATGGGTTTATCTTTCCGCTCAATGTAAGGCCGTCTGCATAGCACAATGGTATAGTCGCTGCTGCGGTAACATCACAGTTATCCGATATCTGGATCAAACCCACTCAGCGGAGGGAAGAAGATTTTGACTGTTGGAATAAAATATCCACTCGTGAAAGCTTGAGCCAGAAAACTTATATATCTTAAAAAAACACAAATAGACATGTGTTCGCGTGGTCCTGCAGTTCAAGGCATCGATTTTATCGATCACTAACTCAACAAATTGGTGATGTACTGGGTTCGAATCACGTTCGTTTCACCACGAAGGCTTAAACTTTTGAAAATTTTTTGGGCGTATAGTTTAGACAGTAGCAAAACTGCCGGGCGCTCCTGGCGCTTCGCGCCAGTCGCGCCCGCCAGTTTTGCGGGCCGTTCCCACGACCCCAAACCCCACCTATACCCCGTGTGCAGCTCCTACGTCTAGCATCAAGTATATAGGAACATTGCAACTAGAGTTAAGTACAAAACTAGCATCAGAGCCACCTGTTGGCAGAAATTGGTACTACGCTCTGGACTTATAATAATTTTTCATATTTGGTCAAGTGAATTCTAGCTCGATGGTAAGAAAACAAAAAGGAGCGATGCGGGGAGTCGAACGCGTTACCTCCGCGATACGAAGCACAGCGCCTGCCACAGAGCTACGCTCTACATGATAAGCTAGCGGGAAATAAACCAACTAAACTGCTTACGATATATTCCTGGTCCGAATTAACCAATATCTTTCCAAAATACCAACATGCTTCTCATGCTTCACATACAGACAATGTAGACATGATGGTTAAAGATTTCTGGTTTGTAGCCATGGCCAGCCGCTCGAGGCATGCGACTGTTAGGGTTGGGCTCGTCAGCAATTGGACTCGCCGCGTTACTTCATTTAGTCAAGAACGCTCTCATCAAACAAATGGTAAATTAGTTGGAAGTAATCTAATTATGACGAGTATTTGCAACTCTTTGGTTCTTTATTTTGTAGTTCTGTAGTGTCTATGGGCTTGAAAAACGTTTGGTCTGTTATTAAAGCCGCGGCCGCCATTGCTGTTATCACCTCGATTCACTTCGAAAACCGGTCAGCCAATGGGAGCCGAGCTTCAGTAGTTCGATACTACGAGGTGGGGTCGATCGAGCACGTGTTGTGACGTCACTTGCACGGCGATGCAGTAGGTTTCAGGCGATACTCTTCTGTCGTCTGCTCGCCTGGTACTAAGCGACCGATTTTCGCCTCGTTTTAGACGATTATTTCAGTTGAATCTTGTCATGGTTGGATTAACCGTACGTGTAGGCAGTCCCGTAACACTCAAGCGTACCACGAGTTGCTTCAAAGTTTTCACAGGAAAACTAAAAATACTAACGACGTAATTCGTCCCCAGATTTAATTAGGTTAATTTTCTGTTACATTTTTACAAGGTATCTTCAAAAAAAATGCACTTACGTTTTTTCAGCTGTGTTTTTTTGCACTCTAGCAGCCAAACGCCTGCTGTGATTTGAACCCAATTTCAATATAAAACTGTATTAGTTCTCACAAAAAAATTCACACACAAAAAATGATTAAAAATTTTACTCCAACATGGCGTGCACCCCTGGAACCTCATTTTACTTACGAACGGCTCCTATAGACTATTGGTATTTTACCACACGCCCACGCAGACATCCTCCCTGTCCTGGCATCGATGTTGTATTTAAGTCACCCGACTTTTTCAATGTTTAGTAAATCTAAACAACCCTCCACAACTTATGAAGAATGAAGCGACACTTTTGACGTAGCGTTTTGTTTCTTCGTTCTACCCCAGATGGAAAAATCAGTCTTTGGCACACTTACCTTAAATATGTAGTCAAGTTATCAGTCAGCATAATAATATATACACCCATGCACCAGAGGAAATATTCACAGCAAAACTCGATATTATCATCATTACAGAAAGTTTAATTTTAATGAATTGTTACAGTATTTTGTACAACCATATACAATTTATGTGAATGATTATTTCTACAAACAATTCTTAGCCTTCTGGATCAAAACTGCTGGCATCGATGATAGCAACCTTGCCATTTTCCAAATGACACATTACTTTGAAAACAGTGATGTCAAATAATATAATTATCTTCATAATTATATAAAAAAATATTGGAATTGAATTTGAACATTTCAACAGGACATCTGTCCTGAAATCAGAAACATGGCGGCGGCGTCGTACGATCATCGAAGTAGCAGTGATTTTCGAGCAAACTATTAATTGAATATTTTATAATATAAACGCTCTCAAAGAGGATAATTACTTAATCATCATCAGCGTCCTTTAAAATCGCATACAAAAAGATATGAAAACTTTACAACCTACTCGATTAATGCTCTAGCACTAGCTAAACGAAAATTGATTAAAAATGTAAACGTAAAAAAGAAAGCTAGCGCAGACGCTACACAATGTAACTAAGTAAAAAAAAAAGGTTCTTAAAAAAACATACTAGGAATTAATGAAAAAAAAACGTAATTAAAAGAGTGACCCTGGCGCGAAGAGAGCAGGGGCGGGCGGGGGACGTGGAAAGAACGGAGAGGGCGGCGCCGGGATCCGATAAGACCCGGGCAACAGGAGACAAAGCGTACGAAAAAAAAACGGGCGCACAGACACTTAAACGTTTTCGTTCGGAATGAGCGACAGCGATTACGTTTAAAACACGTGGGTACAAAAACCTGGCACATAGGTTTAAAATCTCAGAAGCTGCGTTTCCGTCTCCGACGATTTCCTTTACATCGACTATATATCTATCTATAAACATCGACATATCTGTGCAATGATCGACCAATAATTACATTATTACAATTTTTTTTGTTTGTTCAATAGTTAAGCAGTGTCCCTTGTTTTGTTCTTTTAAAATTCTTTACATCAGTCTTGTAGACAAAACTTTATATATTTATAATTTATCTCGTATTTATAATGCTGTCGCTATAGGAACAAGTCCGTCGACATATTTACAGACACGCGTTAGTTTCATAAAACAAAAGAAGACCCACCCCGAATATTGAAGAAAATGCAGAAACTTGCAGCGCAATATAGAGAAGAAAAAGTGAGACGATTTTCATTAATTTTTTTGTTGTAAAGTGAAAAAGTGTCTCGTAAGACTGTTGAGAAAAATCTTCATAAAAGACCGAAGAATGATGCAGCAATGATTGTTGTTCGACAAGAATCTACCAATCGGAGAGTGCCGGGCGATCCCACCCCCCCTCCCCCTGAAGATCCTGTCCACGCCCCCAATCGCATACTAAACCGACTAACGACATTGTACGTATTATTAATTAAACTAAAACTGATTGATAAGATATCATAACCTACACAACGAAACATTACCATCACGACAGATCATAGTTTTTTTGTTTGTTTAAGATTTACTAAATTTAAGCGACACAGAAAAAAAGAGACCCGACGATCCCGATTACCCATCAAATTGTAAATTACTTATCGATCTAATTACGTTCCTAATAATTGAAATTCCGACAAAGAGACGTACCCTGGAGCGGCCACTTGATTGTACGCGACGAATCCAAAAGAAAATAAAAGTTGTCAAAGAAATACAGCACGAAAAAAAAATCTCTAGCCTATGATTTTATTTTTATACACATTTTAAATGCACAAACTGACGACCGAGGCAAGTCGCCTACGCGGGCGACGCATTTTGCTTTTTACAAATTTCCAAAACGGGGGGTGCTCTGATTTTACATTAATAAAAAATATGTTTCATAGCGAATCGTTATGTCTCTGTACATCTGTACACGAACGTGCGAGCTTGTGAACAGTTTTACGTTTCCTGCGGTGTGTGGTTTGCGAAAGCCGCGCTATATTTTTACATGCAAACAGATATAACGGACGTTAAGCCCTCGTAAAAGCGGCGAGACCAGACGCGGTGTAATTCAATACACGGCAACGCCTAAAGTAGTTGGTTACGAACACCAAACATAGAACAAATACTTTTAACATCAGCTAGCCTTTTTTCGTTTTTCTTTTTATACATTGGTCCATATCGAGAAATCAACACAATTACAACACAGAACAGAGAGATAATTATAATATGTTTAACAGTAGCCACTTGACAGATCGTTTTGCTTTGAAAACACCGACAATGAGTACTTGGAGATTTGTTTACAGTGAGGATAGTTTAGTGGGCGAGGGTTTCAGCAACGCCCGTGTAATTGATAAATGCTTAAAACGTAATCGATCCGGGAAAGAAATTGTCGCGGTCACGAATCCCGTTTCGTTTCTCATCACCTTTTTGTTTTTATACAACGCGTAATAAATGTACAGATTTGCTTGCCGTTTTAAAAAGGAACCAAACGTTCGTTTCTCGATTCGATGCACGCGACTTACCAGGAGCGACCTTGTAAAAATCCCTGAGCCTCGTAGTTTTAAAAATTGTAAATTCTTGTTATCACTTTTGCGAGATAAAATTTCGTCGGCGGCTCCTCGCCCGTCGTTCCGACCCGCCGAAACGTGCCTGAACGTCTAAAGGTGCGCCGGGAGCCCGGGGTTTTAGAACTATGTACAGCCCAACAGGCATCAAAAGACCGGAGGCAAAACATCCTATATGTACACGATCGAGGTGACGCTTAGTATGTATAGTAGTAATTAATTAGTAATAATAGTCTTCTATCAAATGACATCTGGTGAAAAATTCTGTGATTTGCGTCGATCCGGCCTAAAATATGGCCGCTCGTCTAAAAGCTAGGCGCCGGACGGGCCGCCCTGTAAAGCGGTCCGCCCGAAAAAATGTAGTAGGAAAAATGAAATGTCGTAGCCGTCGTCTGCAACACCAACACCTAAAGTCTAATCCGTCGCTCACCCAGCGACACAAACCTCCCCGTCAAAAACCTCGAAGAAAATCCGACTGGAACGTCGGGAAAAAATGCGCTTCGCCGCAAGTCCGCGGCTGGGAGTTAAAGCGCGTTGCTCGGCGGGCCGATCGGGCCGAGGTCGGGTGGAGGGGGGCCGACGCCCATCGCCGCCGCTGTCTTCTGGAAGAACTTCTCGAGCTTGGCGATGATGTGCTTGCCGTACGTGTACTTGCGCAGAGAGTTGAGGTGCGGACGGATCTTGTGCATCAGCGTCTTGCGCTGGCCAGGCTCCGACACGTCTATCATCTTCTGGACCACGTAGTTGGCGTACTGGTCTTTCATCATAACGTGCAGTGCGCTGAGGACAGAAGGGGAGAGGCAGGGGTTAGTGGAGATCCTGTGCTTGGGTCTGACCTAAAAATCTGCAATTCTGAATTCATCATAAACATATACTACGATCGATACTGTTGTAAGAACAGCCTGTGTAGGTTATGACGCATTTGCTGTCACAAGAATTGGTATGTTCATTGTACCTTTTGACAATTAATGCTCAAAAAACAGACATTTGCCACGTTTCCTAATATTTTTAAACCAATAATCTCACAAAGTACTGCAGTAATGCTACATGAAAAAAGAAAGATACTTTCCACCAGCCTTGGACTAGACCAACAAAGCAGAATTGAAAAAAAAAGGAAAAACAAATCACAGACTGTATTTGAAGCTTGTCAGAAGTGATGCCAAGTTTTTAACTCTAAGGTTATTATATTTATGCTTTGTGCTGACGGGCATTGATGGAGCATGAACAAAAAAAAATAATAAAAAACTGGTTTCAAGACTGAGCGGCACTCACTTGTCGTTGAAGCTGCAGACCTCCTCGATGAGCACGACTCGTTCTGCTCGCGTCGCGTGCGTGACACACTTCTCCACAACGTTGGAGGCAAACTTGTGCTGCGATAGGTTCAACACCTTGCCACGAACCGACATGATGATCTGCGACTTGTTCTCTGGCTTGCCGTGCTCTGGAAAACGGAAACAAGCACGCTTGAATCGCGGTTGAAAAGTAAATAGAAATCTGTTTTGCAGCAATTTATATGTGCCATACAAACAGCTTGCTTAGTGGTTGCATGAAGGTTTTCAGACCCGTGAAAGCTCCTCAAACTAAAGCTTGACTGTAAAGCACATCAAAACAGCTTGCTTAATGCTCGACCCACACGTAATAATAAAACCTAGAATCCTAGTGTAAGATGTAAATTAAGAAAAATATATGGTTATTAATAACGATGGTTATACTTGTAAAGCTATAGCCTATATCATATGGTTACAAATGGACGTGGGGTAGGGATGGCTATGTGGAGTGTCTCTGTTTTAACCAGGAATTCTCAGACTAACCAGCACTTGGAACTTTCAACAATTGGTTCACCGACAGACATCGGAACCTTTCGGACCGATGCAATGAGCGGCTTACATCTATGATTATGAAACCATCTTTCCTTCTGCACCACAATAGAAACCTAGCCATGAAAATGATACAGGCAGCAAATCTTCCAAGCCATGTGAGGAATTTATATATAATGGTCACGTGCTGTATTTGAAGGCGTGCCACATATTTGCCATGCCATGTATTTAAAAGGACCATTCTAAACGATATCACAGCAAATATCGCTCTTTAACCGATAAGAGATGTTTTTATCATGTCGACTTACACATGCAGTATATCGACTAATATAGAAACGGGTCTCCGAGTCAACCAGAAGAAACTGACTTACAAGAACTGGCTAGAATGCAAGTGAATCTTTGAAATGGTTCTTGCAAAAAGTACTTTTGCCAACGTAAGCGTTACCCACCTAGCACGTGCTGAATGACGTAGTTGCCGTACTGGTCCTGGATCAGCTGCTCTACATGCGAGTGCAGCTCGTCGAGGATCGGCGACGTCTGCTCTGGCGTGCAGTGCTCCAGGATGCGCTGAATCACTCGGCAACCGTACGGGTGCGTTGACAGTGCAAACACTTGGCCTACAAACGAACGACATTCAGGTTAGGTTAGATTACAGATCTACAATAGCAGATTGGGCAATTAACATGGTTTTCACATTGTACTAAAGGGTGGTATAAGTTCTATGGAGGTAATTAGGCCTGGATTAAGTCATCTATGTTTGAAAGACATACAAAAAATAATTTAAATTTGAATTAGATACCAAAGTCCTCATATTTACACTATTAGGGCCAAGCCACAAGAACAAACTCTGAAATAACAATGACAAGTTTAAATGCTCATATTATCTCCTCATTACCACCTGTGTCACACTTGATTAGTTTGTTTAAATACGTATACCCAATGTCTGTACTTATTCATTTAAGCAGAGGAGCGAGTTTAAAAAAACTAGCACGTTGATTATGTAACTTCTTAAGACAAATAACATACACCAGACACATATAAAAAAATCGGCTAGCAGACCTCAGAATTATATTTAATTTTAATTTAAGAAAAGCCACTTGCACTTAGAAAACCATTGCTCGTGAAGCGAGTTGTCAACGTTAGAAACTCCTGACACATGAAACTCAGCACCTTCGCGATGTCCATACCTTGGAAAGCGTTGATTATGAACTGCAGGGCGTGCGGCTCAACACACTCGATGCACTTCTGCACAACGTGGTTGCCGTTCTGGTCTTTCACGCACTTGAGCACGTGACCGTCGAGCTCGCGCACAATCTCTTGCTGGTGCTCGGGCGAGATGGACTCCAGCGCCTTCTGAATCACGCGGCAGCCGTACATCTGCAGAGCCAGCGGCAGCACGTGCCCACGCACCTGGGGATATCCGCAGCAAAGCAAGGTTAGCCAAGATGTTTCGATGCAGATTCTAAGATCAATATTTTTCAAACATTCTTTCTGAGACATGTTAAGTGCTCTGGGGTCTGTGAAATCAGATTCAAATTGGAAATGCTTGCAAGCGCAAAGTGCCAGTTCGCTACCAATTTAGTATTGTCTGGGCACCAATTTTTGAGAGATTAGTGTTCCTAATGATAAAAAAAAATCTATGGGATCTTGTATGAACATATTTTTAGTGCAGGACGTACAAAGTATATTGTGCTAGTGTGTAATTTCTTAGGATAAACGTTTACATAACATTCATTATTGAAGCGAGAGCGACCATATGAGAGGTCATATAGATAGATTATTTATGACACTGGAAGTATTTTTTACATGTGATTTTAGGCATGGAAACAACGACATGGGGTTTCAGGCGAGTGGATAAAAAGTCCAGGGGCTTTCAAAAGATGCCAAAGGCGTTACCTGCTGGGCCAGCGTCGTCTTCTGCTCCGCGGTACCAAACTCGAAGAACTTCTGTATGACGTAGTTGCCGAATACGTCCGTCATGAGGTTGTATGCGGCGGACAGGATCTCGGCAAACACCATCTGCTTCTCGCCGACGGTGGCGCGCTCCAGCTTCTGCTGGATGAACCGCGAGCCGTGCTGGTCTTGTGAGAACTCGGTGATGTGGTTGGCGAGGTCGCGCAGTTGCAGGTTCGGGTAGCGGTTGTTGCGCGAGACAAAGTCATCCCTGGAAACCGGCAACAAATCGGGTTAGTGACGACTAAATGGAGGCAAGCTCAAAGTTTCAAGGCTGAGATGTCTCAAAGTTGCGATGAGTTGATAATATAGTGGGGCATATTTCCAAGATAGGTCAAACGGATCAAATGGCAAGGTTATTTTTTTACCCAGAAATTATGATTTTTAGACTCAATTCTAATTTATCTAATCTTAGCACTAGTTAAAAAAAATTATAACTTCATCAAGTAACAGGCATAAGTTGCAAAGCAATAAAAAAACCCGGATTAATTTTTTAAATCAAAACACTGTAGTGATTATCTTAGTTTAAAATGTGAATTGGGCTAGGATTTTAAAGGTTTACATAAGCTAAGGACTTTGTACCCTCAGGTCTACTGGCTTATGCTAAGATGACAAACTATCCCACCAAGGCTAGAGTTGACAAGAGGGTCTGCAAATTGAGAAGAGCACAAAAACAGGGTAACACAGTTGAAAACACGGCAGTTCCTCCCGTCACTGCAGATTTCCGTCGATGACTTACCGGAAGTCTTCAAGCATCCGACTGCGTCCGGCTGGCTTGTCGAGACCGGGCGCGGCTGTGACACGAGCCTGGCCTCCGAGCTTGCCGAACAAAGAGTTGCTGGAGCCGAACATGCCGTTGGCTGTCAGACCGACGCCTGCAGGAGCACAAACAAGTCAGACACGTCGCAAAAGTGCAGAACATCTTCATGGTCATTAATTCAAGACCGCTTCACAATGAAGTCATATCTAATGATGGCAATTCAGAACCCAATATGGTCATACTCAAGCTTTATTGTCATGGCAACGCAAAACCAATTGCCACATTGATGGTCTTACAGGAGGTCACTGGTAATATTTTAAAGCTGCATTTTTAACAGCCAAGCATCATAAAGTTGGTAGTCACAATCAAGATGAGCAAAAGAGCAGATATAAAACTAGAAACTTTATTGCAAAACAGTAAAGCTGATTAAGACACAGTTGTTCAATGCTTGGTCGAGGATTTAACGATCCCTTCGCTTGGCGTCAATGCACCGGATCAGCTGTCCGATTGGCAGTAGTTGCAATATCTTTTGTACGAAGGAAACGTTTGATAGAAATTAATTACCTCCGTTGCGGAACTTTGCCTCTGCACCGGGTGCGGCTGACAGGCGACTGGCGCCGGACATTAGCGCGCCGAGCTGGAGACTGCCGGAGCTGCCCATCGCAGACAGCGACGGTGGAGGGCTCATTGAGCCGGACGCCAGGCCCAACGGGCTCGGGCTGGCCGTCACCGTGCCTGAACATGGGAAAACACAGACGTTATAATATTATCGAGGCTTACGCAGGGACGCATTTAGGGCCCTCCGCACAAAGAACCGTTACCGAAACATAATTTTATAGTTTAGAACTGGTGTAAGTTACAAATGGAAACTAATGGAATTACGCATCTGTCCAATGTTTAAAGAGAAAAAAGAAAAGAGTTCAAATTTGGGTTCCCTATTTCAGTTTGTGCACTACAAAGAAGAAAACTTGAGATGTAAAAAAAGGATTTGACACAAAGTTTTTTTGAATGACTCCTTATTTTCAGTCCAGACAGAGCTGTAAAAGTGGAAGGCAATAATTTTCCAACCAAACTTTTTTTTTAGCGTAGAAGTTGTGTCGAGGTCTGGTTCCACTCACCGAGAGCGCCGTAGTTCTGCGGCCACTTGTTGCGTCCATACTCGATGGACGGCGAGAAGGCGGAGGTGTTTCGATCAAACGAGTCTCGTCGTCCGGAGCTCGTGTTCAAACCAAGGCCTGAGGCGCAACAGAAAAGCGGTTTGTTAGTTTCGCCGGCGCTTTCACGGTCTCAATTCCGTGGCATTGTAAGTTTTGTTACGTCTCGAGTCATGGAAAAAATACCAGAGGACTTGCACACATTTTAAAACTTGATAAGCTTTTAAAGCTTAAAACCTTAAAGGTGAAAAGGAATATATTATTCAAACTACTTAGTAGTTTTCACAAATCTCATAAGCTCGACACTCCCTCGACACTCTTGCAGAATGCTTAAAATATTAACTAACAATGGCCGTCATAATACTTCAAGCCCAATATAACGTTACAAATGTCTTTAGAACACATGGACAAGCTTGAGATAGCGAAATGCATCTTACTGAGCACAACTAAACAGAACACACAAAGTATAGATAGCTAAAAAAAAAAATCAATGTCATAAAAGTTACGCCTGTAACGATCTTGTCAGGCAATCTCATGCAAATGCACAATCTGAATCCAGAGAACATGAAGTTGATTTCATAGCCTGTCTACGATTCACTCTGAGTGTTGGAAATGCAACCAAGAATGTAAGCTAGCAGCTTGGCAGCACAAAAGCAATTGTAATTATTACTTGCATACAAGCGTATGCATGCGCATGCAAACAAAATTTATGTGCTAATGCAACAGCCGTAATTTACAGAGCACCACGTCTCACTGCCTTGGCACCGATATCACCCACCATTAAACCCACCGTTATTTATGAGCAATGTCAAGCAAGGAGAGAGGAAATGCAAGCATTGGAGCGAAAGAGAGAAAAGAGGCTGGACGTTTGTCTTCCGTATCCCATACCACTTACAGCAAATTTTTGTGCTTTTCTTAGTTTCAATTTTAGCTAATAAGATTTACCAATAAAAAGATCCCCAAAATATCTTGCCTAATTGCTTTATCTAATTAATTTCATTCCCTTTTCAAGTTACAGAAAAGCACAATCTGAATAATAGAAATTCAGCTTGCATTTTTTAAGAACAGTGAGAAAGCTTTGAAGATTTTTTTCTGTAAAAACAAGTAATTTTCGTAGGTTTTATAGACAAAATATCTTTGCACATCTGCATGCAGCCTAATTATTTTCTCACCATACTTAAAATATACAAATCTGAAACAAGACTTGACAAAATCAGACATTCGTTTGGCGTGCAATGTCCTACGATAGAGAAGAGAGCAAGATCTAAAAGAGTTTCGGAGAGTGAGAACTAGGTCACCTGATCCAAGCGATCCGAGAGCTGGCGACCCGATGTTGCCCAGCTGGCCAGCGTAGCCCAGGGAGTTGTTCACCGCCGCATACTGCCCGCTCGAGTACTGCCCGCCTGCCCACACCACCAAGGTTAGCCGGCCGCAACGGGGTGGTTACAAGTAAAGGGTTTTCACGGAACGGTAAGCGGAAAGGCAGGTTATCGAAAGCGTTGAAACGTGAATGTCTACTAGTTGCCTAGAGCTTGATCAAGGCTTAAGCTGTGATGGGATTCGGTGAAAAAAGGAAGGGTGTGGTAAGCAAATTGTTTCTTGATATCAGCTGCAAGTGAGGGTTTTGTTTGGATGTTCAGTTTAAGGAATGCAGTGGTGTTTATCTCTTAACGACGAGGAAGATTGCCAAGACGTGGGATTTGTTACGATGATTATGGATGACAATGATTGCTGAATCCTGATTGCACTGCGTCTAGTAATTGAGATTGACTCCCATGATTTTTTCTGACACACTTTACAATAGATTTTTTTGGCATCATCAAGTCAGTGCAAACAGGGGTATTAAATGATGGCAAACGTTCTGCATCGTTTGAAATCGTTACAACAAACCACAAAATGACCACACAACAGCGTTACGTTACAAGTGAAACAAAACACACACATCTCCACAGCCCAACCAAGTTAAAAACTTTGTACCAAGTAAAAAGCATCATTTTTGCATAAGTTTACAACAGCTGTAGTTTGTGTCTTTAAATTAACCTTTCACCTGATAGAACCTAAACTGTAACACCTATTAAACCCGTATAAGAAGGCCTAATTAGAGACTGGCTTGCAATACTCAAAATGATAAACGTATTATGATTTTTAAAAGAACTGAATTTCGAATGCTCATCAACCGGTTGATTTTTCACAAATTTTCTAGGCACTAGATTCTAAACCTGCTCGTTAAAGATGCCAAAAAACAAAGCAACTTTCAGATATTGATTTTTAAGAATTGTCATCAACCCTATTTCAGTGACCGTAGAACGGGACAAATCCTTATGGTTCAGATTTGGTTCCATAGGACATTGGTACGGTGAAACTGCTCCCAAAAAATCTATCCCGTTAAATGAAACAATCCCTGAAGAAAAATGCCCCTAGCGATGTTTTCAGCCACCTTTATTACCAGTTAACTTCTTTAAAAAGCCGTCCATTTCACTCACCCCCGATCGAGTTCCCGTTGGCTGCCGAGCTGTAGATCGATTGCTGCCCGGCATACATGGACTGCGCCTGCTGCCCACCTGGCTGCGCGCCTACTAGGCGCATGCCTGGCTGCCCCTGCGTCTGGCCGTTGACTAGCACCGGCGCAGGCGACACGAGACGCATGGGAGTTCCGGAGCCGATCGACCGCATCACCAACGAGCCGTTCTGGTCGTAGTACGCCGGTATCACCTGGTACTGACCCTGCACTTGCGTCGGTACCGCATACTGGGGAGCAGAAGGGCGGAGTGTTAGATACAAGTCGATTACAGATAAATTCTGGAGTTATATTTGATAGTTTGCCTGGGATGCCAGGTGTATGGGTGGATTTATATAGGAATCTTATCAGTTGACATGAGACTCTCTTGAAAGAAGGCACCTTTTGATAAGTTCTTTAGAGTTTTGAGTGCAAGGTGTGTTCATTGCTTCACTCATATTATTAAATGAAAGCAAAAACATCGAGTGAAAATACCAAATCTGAAGTCAAAGGAATCAATTGATAATTTGTCTCTGGATAAATCTCTTTGAATGTGTCATTTGGAGGTCGATTTCCTGTTTAAATTTTCAGCTCTGGCATACAATTCAATCAAAACAAAAGCTCAAATATGCAATATATGAAATGCAATATCAAATGTATGAATATGAAAACGTATGTTAACAATTTAATTTTAATTTGAATGAGGCTTGTTAGTTTCACTTGTCAATAATGAATTGCTTATTGGACTTTATATGGCATGTTAACTCGCTAGGTAAATGATAGTTTGCGGTCTTTGACTTTCTTTTCTGTCAAATCACAGGCTCATGCATTCCTGTAATTTGCATGTAACAGTAATCGTTAACGATTACTCCGCAAAGCACAGCACGTGTAACACTTCAGGTTAGAGCTTCCCAAGCTGCACTTGAATTGAATTTTGAATTGCAATTAAAAGTTAAACTACAGGAATTAGTTGTTGTCAGTGGTGGCAGTAGCCAATCTAGTGAATTCAATTAAAAGTTATCCTTTGACACCGACAGCGTATGTGTGTGTACGTGGCTAACTTCCGCCTCATTGCACTTCAATGCCATTGCACAAGCCTTTAAATTGCAGTGCGATTTAGTAGACATAGGCTTCAATCAAAGCTGACCATAGGATACAAAGTGAATGACAGATGAAGGGGTTTAATCTCCAGTTTTGATCCTAACAACAATGGGGCAATAGCACTCACATGTTTGCTGCCTACTCATCAAACAAGGAATATTTAGACATTCCTTATCAATGACTGAAAAGTTACCATTAATCAATGATTCAGGAAGTGTGGGAAGAATGGGAAGAATTGAAGAAGTTTCCAGCTTCCAGTACATTTCGTATCTAGAAGTTTCTAGATCCCAAGCTGATCCGCACGCCTACCTGCTGGATATTCGTGTTGGCAGCTCCGCCACCTCCAGCCGCCTCCGACGGCGTCAGCGGCCGTCGTTGCTGCTGCGCCGATGGCACGAGGCCGGCGGGGTAAGCCACGCCCCATGGCGCGACGTTGTAGTACTGCGGCAGCACCGTCGGGCCCGCGATCAGGCCGACGTACGGCTCTTGGCCGTTGAGAACGTAAGGCGTCGTCGGGAATGCAGCAGCAGGGCCGCCGAGACCGGCTGAAGAACCAAATGGGGTTTGTTTATTTATTGCATTCTATGCATGCATTATAAAGCTGCCTATTTTTAATTACATTCAAAAAGTATGATACATGTCAAAAGTCAATAAAATGACAGGCAGAACTTAAATTTCTGTTAGTTGGTGACCCATTCAAGATCTAAAATAGCACAGTGTTGCTTAAATTTGTACATATAACATGAACCAATGACACAAATAATTTTGACACCAACACCTACGAGTTTTCACAGAAATTCCTTCTTTTGATAGATCTGTGGAATAAATTGCAACACTTATGGTTGGCACTCTAAACATCTCGTATTTTCAACGTAGAAAAACGCCCCCCCCCCCCCCCCCCATAACTTATCCACAGTCTAAAATTGAGTTAGCTTGAAACATGTGCTAGAATCGCCTTCTAGGGGGCGAAAAAAAAGAAAAAATAAGGAAAGCTCACCGAGTTGTTGCTGTTGTTGAGTGGCCAGATATTGTTGCTGTTGCAGCAGCTGGATTTGTTGAGGCGTCGCTTGTTGCTGTTGCTGACTTCGAAACAATTGCTGCAACAAAGGAAAGAAAGTACGTCAGACTCACAGTAAATAACGGTACAAATAAAAGCTCAACAAACATCGATCGATTGCCGAGGAAGAACAAAGACAACCGAAATTGTCACATCTGGTAGCGCAATGCGCTCGTAATGAGTCGACCTGTCGTTAAAGTTAATTGACACGCGCATTAAAAAAAAACAACAACACCATTAACCGCTGTCAAAACTGCGAGTTGTGTCGTAAAAAAACGAAAATGTACAGTGAAATTCCTGTCTGAATTCGGTCAATCATTGTTCTCGGTGGCGTTTGATTAAAAAAATGCGTCGGCCGGCATGCGTGTTTGCTTTTGTATCGACGAAAACAAACAAAACAAAGAGTCTTCTCGCAGAGTCAAGTTTACTCGAAGGCGACGGCGGAGTGTTGCAGTGCTTTCTCCTTGGCCGGTTCGGCCGGTCGTCCGCTCGCTACGTAGGGGTCATTGCCTGGCACAGAAACGGCATCTGCCCAGCGGCTCTGGGTCGACGGACACTTTGCAAAAACGCAACCCGATACGGACAAACACGTTATTGGTGTACCTACCAGAAGAAACTGGCCGACAATTGTGTTTAGTGAATTGGGGCAATTGATTGTGGTAGTTGGGTGCTGAGTTTTCAATGGGTTTTACGCCGATTACTTTCGACCGATTTTCTAAAGGAATTCGTTTGGTGAAATCGGAAATAATCCTTTTGACGCGTAATGATCTTTTGAAATCGATCTCACCAGCGGCGTCAAGCAGCAAAATGCTACGAATTTTCGATTTTTCGGCCATTTAGCGACGGAAATATCGAAAAGGGGTGATATTAATAGTTAGCTAGCTGCTGAAAATGTCAAAATCACCTTCGAATCCGACCGAACTTTGTTGGCGTTGATCGTCAACATTTGCTCGAAACTTATTTATGTAAAAAAACTCGTGACGCGTTCACGTTAGTCGCGTTATGACTTTGACAAACAATAAATAGCTACGTCGAGGCGTCGACGTTGACGAGTAATTACGTCACGAATCGCCCGGCGTCGAAGGAGCAAAGTGAACTTGATTAGTCTGCACTAGCTTTATTCGAAGAGCTTCATAATGTTTGCAGTGCCTTAAACACTTAGCGCACTAAGTGCTCCTTAGTGGAATTATTTTGAAAAACATTTTTCGAATGCCTTCCAGCTGTAAAGTACATTTTCGCATTCTTGTAACGGTAAAAATATCTCAGCCGCTCGTATGCTTTACGGCTCTAAAGAGCAAAAAAGGGCGACATAAAGCTTAAATTAAAAGCATGGAGTACGACGCGTTGATGTCAAAGGGCATCAACGCTTAACGACCACCCCTGTTCACCCCCTCAGAAACCCGTCAAGCGGCTGGGAACGAAGGCGTTTGGTTTTGAGACTGATGGCTGCGTGGTTTCTATGCCCGTGGCAGTTCGCGCGATAATGCGCGGAGGTACGGAGAGTACGGGCATTTGACGCGATTGCCAGAGCAGAGATTTACGGGCGACACATTTTATTGCGATCCACGAGAAAACTGCCGACCGTTTCAACTTAATTAGCTGATTTACGACGTGTCGATCTTGTGTGAAGGCTTTTAATATTGTAAGCCGATGGCCAATTTATACGGCCAATTCGAAACAAGACGATGGGATTTGGTTTTTAGTGCCTTGTGGCAATTTCGCAGGGCTAATTTGACACTAACATTTCACTTTGAGCCGCGCAACGCAGCGCGTTGACGGAACTTATCACTTTTTTTTTTTTTTTTTTTTTGATTACCTACTGCTAGAACATTTGTCGAGCTAGGATTCCGGAAACCATGACTTGCCATTTTATGTTCAGCAAATGACAAGTTTTTTTTTTTTTAATATGACCCGCTGCTTTAAATCGAAGGCTAGATTCTCAGCTAAGTGTAAACCAATGCTTGATGGCATGGATTTATACGACGAAATCACTAAAACGTAGTGCTATAGGCTCGTAAAAATGCATTCAGTTCCTGAAAACTTGATGCAATAAAGATTTTTACGCGGTGCTGTTTGAATGATAGCTATCCTAGAAGAGTATTTTTTATAAAATAGCAACAAGATTCGTTTCAACGTAAAACGGGCATTTGTATAAGGTGGTAAATACACTGAACACTTTGCTGAAAGGCGAAATAGGCAATTTTGAAATTTTAGTCTTGAGACTCGCAGCATGTGGCTTATGAAAAACGAAAAGATATTCCATTCCCATGATTATAAAAGCAAAACGAAGTCATTTCCCTTGCAACAAAAGGGTTGACCATCGTGTTGGCCCGTACGTCACGTTCGTTTTTCCGTGACATGCGCGTGGTTCGCCGTGAAATCGGTAACCATCAGCCGAAGAGCGCGATGGACTCGTCTCAATACGATGGTATGCCTGATGGGCAATGACCGGAGGCCCTGGAGGTCTTCGGGCGCTTTCGTAGAGGTTCGCGTCGTCTGAGAGTGGCACTCTGCACTCATGAGGGCTATTGAATTCACATTTTGATGACCCGAGCAATGGAAATATGCTTTATCCTATAGTTCTGTCTATAGTTGTTTCTAGCTTTTTTCCATTTCACGTTAGGTCACAGAGAAGAGAAATTGTCAACATTAAAGATACACGACTTAAGTATTTACATATTACAGAGACCATAAATATTCATTACAGTTACTTTGGCATGAAGTGTTTTGAAATATTCTCCACTTTAAAAACGTAATTCGAAATTCTTGTTTTAATATCAACAGCTACTGCAATCTTGTAAATTAATACAAGCCACATTTAGGACAAAAAATTCAACCGTACATGAAGATGCCAGTTTCAAGAATGTCTTCAGGTAATTCGGGTCGTTGCTAACAAGAATACCATTACACGAGGTATTTTCTTGCGCGAAGTGAAGTTCGGTGCTAAGTTAAAGATTTCCACGGGCAATCTGTTTCTGGGTCTAAAAACTATTGAGCTACGTTTTGGGTAGGGAGCACATTGAACTCTAGAGCCAATGCTTTTCACGGATATATAAAAGTACCGCCAATAAAACCCTAGACGGATGAAGAGTATTCAAATAACAAATCGACAATTCTTGCAGACATTTACAGGATTTTGCAAAGCTCTCTCCTTCCACCTACTAAAGCGCTCTCAAAACAACACGCCGAGCTTCTCATGTCAGTCGTGGTACCTTAGAGTCATTGTTCCCTCTGCAGAGATCCA
Organism: Protonemura montana; assembly: GCA_947568835.1. Taxonomy (NCBI): domain Eukaryota; kingdom Metazoa; phylum Arthropoda; class Insecta; order Plecoptera; family Nemouridae; genus Protonemura; species Protonemura montana. Next base: position 4,978,136 of record OX387609.1, read on the forward strand.
CCGACCATGACTCGAGGATTGCTATACACCTTGACCTCGACCAGTGCCGGAAGAGACGAGAATTAGCCCGAGTACATAGCGGTTGTACAACATGCGAATTTTCGTCGAGCGGTTTTCAAGTTTTGAAGTGCAATTCGATGGCCGGGCACGCGATTGCATTCGAGTTCACTTTTAGAAACGAGTTTAGAACGTGATGACACTTGTTGCACATGAGTGAACGGAAATTGTGGAAACGGCAGGTGTTTTTATCGCGGAATGTACGGATCGGATCAACAGCGCTAATGTTAAACTGTCGTCGCGAAAAATGGCTTCTTTACTGACAAAATTACTAGGTGGAGTCAACATCGTTTCGAATGTTAAGAAATTGTATTTCGTTATTCCTCGCATTTGAGATAGATCTCATGGTGCTCATTTCATGCATCGAGGACGGAGAACTGTCAAGTCGAATCACAATCAGCATGTCATTTCTTTTTTTAGCATTTAAATTCATAGACAAAATGGCGACTTTGCCACAACAAGGTCGCGCGCTGGTAAGGGCCACTTGTTGCCGACATGGAAATTGAGGTAATTTTAGGATGTCCTTTTTTTCCTGTGGAGTTTGGCATAACCAATATGGTAGCAACAGATGGGTAGATTGCGTTAAGGTTATTTTATGCTTTCAAAGTAAGGCGGTCTATGACATAACCTAAAATAAGTCCAGTAGACGACCGATCCAACAAAATCCAAGCAAGGGTAATATTTGGTATCAGCTTCAATTTGAATGGCTTCGAGAGCAAAAAAAACAAACGAGTATTCTTTGCACGGCGACCCACGTCCGAAATGAAATCTAATCCGCAATTGAGCGTCAATTTCAGCACACCATGATGCTTTGGACCGCACCGAGAGTCGAGCCATTGTTACCAAAGTCTTTCTAACCATTCGACACGCGTTCTCGAGTGTCTGCCCATCAACGTGGTTCACGGATTGCTGCCAACATGCGCGCGCCTAACAAAAGGTAACCAGAGTCTTGCGCACGCGTGTGTCCAAGCGTGTATCCCCTCGGACCGCAGAGCGCTAGCCGCGACGACAGTGGCGCTGCCATGGTGGTGAACAGGTAACTGTTAAACGTATTGTGGAACCATAGATAACGTGATCCGAATTCGATGCCAAATTATTGAGTACTACTTCCATTTTCAGCTGTGAAAGTGGGTAACGACTGATTTCGTTGGGCTTTTCTTACTTATCAGTTAACTGCACATTGGTTAAGTGTTTGTGCTTAGAACAAATTGACAACTCGTGCAGTTAGCCGATTTGTTCGATGTGAGCTGTTGCAATTTACTATCAGAATGCACGAGTGACCATGGCCCAAAAACAAAAACAGAGCCTTATTTTGAAAAACTTTGGGTTATAAAATCGTATTGTACCGGTAGCGATCGCACCTATACGGTGGAAGTAGTTGATGTTAAGTTTTATTTCCGAATCCTGCCACAGATTCTGTCGTTTCGCCACTGGCGGCCACTTCTCTCTCTCTCTCTCGCGAACACGTGCTCGGCGAAAATGTAATTACACTCGAGCGATTTGAAGACGCCGCTGTGCTGGGACGGACACCATTCAACGCCCTGCTCTCGATTCGTTGGGCGCAAATCCCAGAAGGGCCGGAGAGCGCGAGGAGTGGACTTTGAGGAAGACTTGTGCGGCCCTCGGCAATATTGGAACGACTGCTGCTCAACACTTTAATAGGGTGCCAAACTGTTGGTGCAAGAAAGAAAATATCCTTAGGGATGAAAGGGATTTATGTAAGCACACGTCTCGGTCCAATAACAACAACTTTTTCTATCTGCACATAAATAGAACTCAACCATCACTTGTTTCATCCACTTTTCAAATGCATATTAAAATATTCTTGAATGTTTACACTAACTTGCGGGGATATGAAACAAAAGCCGCAGATAAATACAGTATCTGACCAACAACCAGTTTCCCAACTTCAATCTAGTAGGTTTATGCTCGATTTCGGAATGAGATTTTAGCACGAAACTATAGCTGCTACAAACAGAGCTAGAAATTAGATGGCATTACCTCAACAAAAACTCGTCTTAGATCTCACATTAGAAGAATATTAAGCCCCTTGCCGTATGTCCTGTTCTCAAATTTGATAAGACATTTAAAGCGAAATAAGCCAGCGGCTCTGCATGTATGCAGCAAACGTCTACGTGTGACAGCTGTACCAGAAGAAACCTAACGGAAACTACATTTTTAGCCTTAGAACGTAACTGTACAAAATCGAACGAGTCTACCACGCAGTAAAAAAGTGTCCGAATAATCCACGATAAAACCAGACGAGCTAGCCGATGCGTACAAGAAGAGCCACCTCGTTCAATAAGTCACATCTTAACCATGCGGTCTTCTGCGAGTTGAACTGAAAAAACAGAGCATTGCCCTTCTTTTGCTTTCAAGCGAAGCAAGTTCGTTGCCTTCGGTCTTGGCGCTTGCTGGAGTGTGTTCGTTCGGTCGCAGTCTATCTAGAGCAACTCAATGGGCTAGGTATCCACTCGGGTCATTTACATGCTAAATTTATCACGATTCACCATCTCGGGCCATTGTTAAATAGAGTCGTATTACGGTGGAACGTTTGCCGATGGACATTTTTGTGTGAATTTGCTAGAAGGATTATCGGTATGTTTCGTGTAATTCGCGGGGGAAAAAACTGTATCGATTTTGGCTTAAAAACCTGATGAAACGCGAAGCGTCGGTGCGTGATGGTCACGACCTACGTTGGAATTGAATTTTTATTAAATACGACGAGACATACAATTAGCACGAGCGGATTAATTTATAAACAGAAGTGGTATATTCAGTTCATTGTCGGGTTCATATTTCTCATATGAATGCCGCACAAAAGGAGAAATAATGAAGAGAAATTAATGTTTAGTAGAGACGAATTTTCAACGTAGCTTTGTTCATCGACGTCGCAGTTCCGAGCGATTCTGTTGACCAAACTCACGAGTCGGGTTACACGGTTTTTTTTCCAAAAAGTTTGTCTACCCAAAAGTTTTCCAACTTCAAACATTGGCCACTCGAAACTGAGGTGGTATCGGACTCTTCAAAAATTGATCCAACAGACCTATATTAGAAGTTATAGAGTCTCCCAAAAACTCAGTTGCATCGATTTCTAGCAATGGAGTTGTAAAAATGTGTAGGTACATGGGGGTGGGTACAAAGATCGCTGGTTTACCAGCCGGGAAGGGGTGGTGGTATTTGCGTGGTAGGCAAGTCGAGAATGATTGTAATGTTGAAACATGACCAGACGAACATGCATCGAACAAAGACCTTGAAATATAGACCTTAAAGTATAATGAATACATTATACTACAGTCCGAATCGATGCGTTTCAAAAGCTCACTACCCTCTTAAGCTTAAAGCCAAATAACTGGAAATAATTTCTTTTTCCTCCTAGTATAAGAAAATTGTATGGAAAACGGTTAAAGGTCTCTACTTTTCGCTGAATCCACATTGCAGCAAAAAAAAACGGAAAGTCAGCTCCCCACAAGTCAAAATTGAAGCCACCATGACACAGATGCTATACAAAATGAGAGATGGAGCAGCCCAGCGCTTGTCCAATTTGTAACCATTTATTCTACGATCCTTTACAAAATTCCCGCCTCACTCCTCGGAAACTTGACGACATTTTAAATTCAATAAAGTCGCATGTGAAGTCCATGACTCAAAAAAACATCTGGTGACAGACGGAAACAGTTTAGAAAATCGCAAGTCTTACGGCACCTTGGCCATCAACTTTTGCTTTGGCTGCAACGCACCAGGAAATTGATGCTATGACAGAGAGTCAGTACAGTAGCAATGAGGATCGATTCCCTGGAAGATTGGCTTAATAATTAGATCACATTTCGATTACAGTCCATGATTGTTGAACTAATTGAGTCACTAATGAATGTATACAAACGAGGTAGGAGACGGTGATGCCGGTAGAATAGAGTTACTTGCTAATTTGCTTCTACGGTATGACAAGGTACAGCATACAAGCGTATACAAGGTACTTCCGTAAATGGCAGCTATTTAATTGCGCAGATGGAAATGTAAAACGCATTTTTGATACTCAAAAATGACACGTTCATTAGCTGTGTTGAAACTCGAGTTAATTAGCGACAAATTATTTATGAATTTCAGAAATCGAACCATATTTTTTTTTTGATCACTTTTCACGAAATTGAAGAAATAAACGGTATTATTGTACTTGTCAACAATATTATGGAACTTATTGAAAACCACCTTTAGGCGACTCAGCAAGCGTGAAGGAATTTAAGTAGAATTTATAGAAACATGCCTTTAAACATCAAAAGAAGCACCCTATGTCAAGCCGATTCTGCATTCATACAACAAGACAGAAATATCCAGTCCGTGAATTTCATCAAAATACAGACAAGCGTGAATAGTTTAAAAAGGAACCGAAAACGCTTTTCATCATTTTCCGCAGATCCATTCGACTGCAATGAAATATCCACGACGAAGTTACCTACATAGGTATTCTTTCTATAAATATCATGCACCTTTAGCACGACTTTTGCAATTTCTCCGCCGCCGTCGCCGCGTGATCGATACGTCTTTAATAAAGTCGATTCGGAAAACTCTTTGACAATCTAAAATATTGTGCGCATGTGTTTTCTTTCAATAGGGTAGACGTGGAGGGTTCGGGGCAACGGGGATCTTTTCATCTTTTAATTTCCCTCACGTCAGGGCATAAATTTCTGTGCCTCCCGAAAAAGACGAAAACAACAAGGGGGAGTCACTTTGATTCACGCCTTGTCGCGGTTGGTAATCAGGATTGGAACACAGGGCCGCGATTTTCAATCTGAACAACAAACTGAAAAACTATCCGTGTAGGACCTCTCGAATTGCAGGATCAAAAATAAAATACACTTTGATTTGAAAATCTTCGTGTTTTTTAGAAATTACGAGATATACCCGTGGTAACATAAGATAGCCGAATTGAGAAGCTCTGTCAGACGATCTCAGCATCTCCATGGCTACCAAACGTTGAATCTACTATTGAACCTCCGATGCTAGGCCATGATATACCCGTGGTACCATAAGATAGCAGGATTGAGAAGCTCTGTCAGGCGATCTCAGCATCTCCATGGCTACCAAACGTTGAATCTACCATTGAACCTCCTATGCTAGGCCATGATATACCCGTGGTAACATAAGATAGCAGAATTGAGAAGCTCTGTCAGGCGATCTCAGTATCTCCATGGCAACCAAACGTTGAATCTACCATTGAACCTCGCATACTTGTACAGTTTTTTTTTAAGTTGACAGCAAAAAAATACTATCCTAGAAAATGTTTATTGCAGTATAAAGATTCCACTGCTGGTACGTTCGGATGTATACGCGCACAAAAAATAACCCCCCCCCCCCCCCCCCCCCCCAAGTAACCACCCGACGTTTCTCTTCATATTTACCGAAGAAAAACAATATTATGAATGTACTCGAACAAATTCGAAGACATTTTCCCCGAAAAGCCGTCACCATCAAAAAGTGAAAACCAACCCCGAGCAACGCGCGAACATGAAAAGAAAATATTTGCCGAAGCAAAAAGCCATAGCACACACACAGACACTGGTAATATACAAGGTAATGATTCAGAAATCGACAACCATCCATCAAAATAAAAATAAATCGACCGCTCCCCTACCGCCGAGAACGCGATGAAAAGCGGGTGGTCCACACCCCCGATGTCGTCGACGGCCGAGGTAGACGGGACAAACATTGACGGGTATCTCTTACACAGGAGAGTACCATCCTTTTATCCTTCCAGCGACTGTCGTGGCTGTATTTGTCATGTTATGATGCGAAGAAGACAGCTCCATTATTGCTAACCTCAAGTAGTCATCGATCGCGCCGAGCTAATGGCCTTTTAGCGGGGAGGGGTCTTGCTTTGACCCCCTCATTCAGGGGCTGGCAAACCTACTCCCACGGGACATGACCACGATGCGAACAACGGGGCTTCATTTCAGTTGACGACATATGTCATTGCCTCGCTCTAAATCGTTTGAAGTTTCTGTGTGTTTGTCGATTGTGTTAATGGTTAGGTTGTGGTGGTGGTGGTGGCTCCCGAAATCCGGGTTCGAGTGGAGTTTTTTTTTTCTCACTTTCTGATCAGTGGATCCTTTGGGGACGGTCATAAATCAATCAAATTTGGTTTCCGAAATGTCAAATCTATGAGGCAAGCTTTTAAATATGCGTCAGAACGGCGTTTTGATGTTATTTTAGCGAGATTTTCGACAGCTTTGCCGATCTATAAATAAAGTCAAGCCGAAAAATCACTGTCCATAGTCATTTTACGGGATCACGCCGATGTGAAATAGACCAGCGATGCCTATCGAACAAGAACTGCGCACGTTTTTTCCGTTGTTGTTAAATTACCTCATGAAACGTGATTCACACCAAGTCGCTCAGAGCTATCGATGCAAAATCTTTCTTAAGAAAAAAAATGACGCAAAAACTGTGATTAACGTCAAATCAAATCGCACCTTGATGTAGCTACACACCTATAGCTAGACAAATGATGCGTGAAACATTTACGCAATCATTCACCGACCGACTACGCTATATAAGATGCAAATCGAATCCAAGGAAATCGTAAGTGCGTAGGTCGCCTCTCGTTATGCACGCTCGACTTATATGTACGAAAACAAAACACTAAGCGTGCCAACGTGAACCCACGTGATCGCACGAGTCTGACAAGCCACGTGGATTAAAAAACATTGAAAACAAAAGTAATATGGCCGCCATTACAACGGGCGACCGGCCAGAAGTTTCATTGACAAACTTTGTACACTGTTGGCGATTGCCGCCGGCTTTCTTGGCATCGGCGCGTGGATATTATGTCAGCGTTTGTTTCGCCGTTTGAGAAAAGTGTCGCGTCGTTTTAGATTCATGCGTAATTAATGATCGGGGACTGTGTGACATTGGAATTTTTCTGGTTCTGTAGCATTGTGGTAAAAAAAAAAACACTTGTCAGGCCATGGGCGTTTCATATATTAATGTAGTTTAAAAAAGCAGGGTAATATATAGCTTGTAGAAAACAAAAGTACAGCAGGGGAAGTCCTTGAGCTGGTATCGTCTCTCGCGGGCTAGACCTTATCCAAAGCATCGGGCAATGCTTTTCTATATCTACTCACGCTGGATCTAACATAATATCAAAATAACAATCACATTAATTTTACTAACGATGTAATTCTTCAAACATTGTATGGTAAATTACAGAAGTTAATAGATCAAGTTTCGCACTATGAAAAGTACCACAAGACCCCGGTGAAGGGGTGATTTTCAAAACGGCAAGTGAGACAACCACGAGAGATTGTGGCTGTGACTCACGGATCCAACTTGTGCTCTATAGGGACCGAACGGGTGATGAACTGCTAGAGGAAAATCAAAGAAAACCGCGCCACCGCACGAACCATCCCGGCACTAGGATCAAATTTTCCACAGGCCTTCCGCTTTCTCAACGACGTAAGACAATCTCCAAGGAGGCACATTTCGAGCTCATCTATTTTGTATCCCTCCGCCTCACTCTATCTAAAACACGATTTATCCGAAATATGTGCCTTGCAAAAATCGATTCTGTGAGATATTTTAGAATGTTCGAAACGACCGTGCAAGCTTGATCTGACAATGTACTAGGACCGGGTATTGAAAATGAATTCTGTGAACAAAAAATGTACAGCTTGAGCCTGGTTTTTTAATAATCGAACGGTTTCGCGTGTCGGGAATATCGGCTCTCGTGAGATCACCGAAGTTAAGCAACATTGCGCCGAGTCAGATATTGAATGGGTGACCACCATACACATAGCGAGTTTGGAGGGATGAAAGTTAGTAACAGCAACTTCGCTCGCCTTGCTAATAACCTCTTGACAGCATGGATTTGTGGAGGAATCCTGTTGTTTGCGTTGAACCGTCCTTTGGAAAGGACGTTAAGCCGGTGGTCGCCTTGGTGACGGATTCTCCCTCTTTCCTCCTAGGCTAGATTAGGTTCATCACCACTCACTCATTCCCCGACGCCATTAGACTAGTGCCAGAGGACCCGCTGTCAAAACAGTGAATTTACCACAAATAAATCAATCTGATTTTACACATATTACTCAGTTAAAAGCGTGGATTAACTTATAAGGAATATATCGGCAAATTATGTTAAAATTGTAATAGCATGCGCAACATATACATAGAAACAGATCTACCTACAACCTAACTAGGACTGACCACGATATAGTATTATTTAACCTTCTCGTCCCGTTAACAAGATATAACGTCAAAAAAACCCAAGAAACCGCACCAGATCAACTTTTCCATCTGGTTTCTCGTCTCCGATCGATCCCCGGGTAGGACATGCAATATTACGCCTTAAAAGGCACGAAACGTCCCGCAAGTTCCCGGCATGGATGCATCGTGGCTATATCGGTCGAAACAAAGGCATCTGGTCAAGGTGAACACCTAGCACCTACACGAGTGGTACAGATCTGTCAGCGGCGGCCGAGGTTAGAGTGCGGAGGCTGGACGGTCGGCCGGCCCAACGGAAGCTACCGCAGGGCTACAACCGTAACAACGCGTGGGATTTCGAAGGGGATGGGCGTCAGCGAAAGTGACGGCTGGAGAGTGGCCTTTTCTAAGCGATAATCTCCGCCATGTTTTTAACAAACGCAGAATTTTCAGAGCTTTTCTGATATTTTTACCCATATTTTCCAACATTTTAAAATTATCTGCTGCTTCTTTTAGTTATGAGAAAATATGGTATCTTCTAGATCGGAACAGACTGCAAAAATGGCCGAAAAAGCCTTCTAGCAAATTTGCTCTCAAGTGTAAATGTTGCTACAGCGTTTATTCTGTGAGAAAAGATACACTTTTAAAGCCTCTAGGTTCATTTTTGCGACAAGCTATGAAACAAATACATACATGGTATCTCCTCTCACGGGATTGACTTTAGAAGGGGGATACCACTTTAGTTGGATGTTCTTACTTTGAAAATACTCTAGTTACCAAAAGAGTGTTTGCAAGACAGCAAGAAAGTTTCCAAGCTCTTAGCTAAAATATCTGATTTAAATTGCAAACGCTTGCAATGCGCGGGGTATTTTATTATTAGAAGCGCTAATAACCTCTCAAAAATTGATGCCCAAACGGGGACTCGAACCCCGATCTCCACCTGTCGTGGGTGTTGCTATAACCATCAATTTTTGAGAGGTCATAAGTGTTTCTAAAAGTAAAAAAAGGTATCTGTTCTTAAAAAAGATGTTTTTTCATATTCCGGTACTTTGTGACACAGCGATGAAGAAGTTGGTGCAAACATGGCTCTTTTGGTTGTGTGAATCGCGTTTAGGCGGTTAACATATGCATCAGTACAGGGGCGCGGGTAAGCCAGGCAGACGTCTGTCATGGTGGGTTAGATTAATAGCTATGCGATGTTGTACTGCCTTTGGATATATAGGCTCGGCGGTACACGAGCGAGGTCGTCTAAAAACCGAGACGGAGAATTTATTTTGAAAAATATATTGCGCAGAAAGAACGGTGCGTCAGCTGTAAATTCGATCCGCAAACTTACATGTTTTGTAGATGGTTTTGAGGTTCGTGGCCATTTTTAAATAGCTTCAAAATTAGTTTTAAATTATTTTCAAATACTGATGCCTCTAGCTCTTTACCTACAAGTCCCGAAGTGTCGTCATGGAACATGCAACGACACGTTGCGGTAATGTAATTTGGCAAAATTGTTTCCAGTTCAGTGTGAAAGAGCATACTGAATGAAGTAGTACCCCGAAGCCCTTTTTGGTTACTGTGGTCGACTGTGACATTACAAAATGTTTCAGGTCTGAGACCTACTATGATACGTCCCACAACCTGCAGTGCATTGATTTGTTACAAGTTTTTAAGTGGATATTCGAAGAGTCTTTGTTCGATTAGTGTTCATCTTGTTAGGTGTCAAAATTCTAACCCATCGAAGCTGACCATTGAAGCTGTGTTGACAACTCACGTACCTACCAGAAACACCAGAAATAGCATTGCAATAAAATCAATTCAGTCGAAAACGAAGCCCAATCAATCAATTTAAAAAAACAGCCAATATGTTTCAGAGGTAAATATCGTCTTCAATACAAATGCGTGAACAAAGATCCATTGTTTTAACTCGATATGTCTGAATTTTGTGATGCTCTGAATTTTGCAGAAAAGCATCATTTCGACAGTAACGTCCTAACTGTTTAGAAGTGTTCAAGATCTCGCCACACTTAAGAAGACCGCGGTAAGAGCGGCTTGGAGAACGGCGAAAAGCTCCTTCGGGCGCGAGTCTCAACAAACTTTGGCCGGCGCCAACTCCACCCCACAGACCGCAATGTTTGGGTGGTTGACGTGGTTAAGCAGGACATCTCGCTAAACTTGTTCCGCGCAGCCCGCGCTTCATGTAAGATGCAGGTGACCTCTTTCTAAACTTCCTATCAGAACTACCATTTTATATCAGTTTATTCAACTCCTCGCAAATGAAAAATACACTTTCTGAGGTTTCCATTACGACTCCATTACATTATTATTTAAAAAAAGTACACTACAAAGACAGTTAAGAGAGTTAATTTAATTTAATGTAATACCCTATGGGGGTGCATGCATTCGGTGAGTTTGTGATTAAACTCTGCACATCAGTTATTCAAATTACCTACTGGAACTCGTATCTCCCAGCAGCCAATGACGTTCACTGTATAATAGCATGTAGCTTAATATATATAAAGATTAGCATACCATAATCTAACCATTAGCAATCTACAAATCTGTAATGGGTTTCAAATCACCGGATAAAAAAGTGTTCCCCATATATTTTCAATAAAAAAAAAGGGTTTTGACACTCAAAACTCGGCGATATACACACCTAACCCGCGCCGAAAGAGTTGGGATCGCGTCGGTCGGTCGGCGAGATAAGCAAATTGATTCAGTAGCCAAAAGGGTGCGGTCACAATTTCACCCCCGTCCATCATCGCGTTGCTCGTTGGCAGGGTATATTAAGTCCTGCCAGAGACCGAGTAACGCCCTTCCTAGCTACGTCGACGATCTGATCCCATTCCCGGTAATGTCTGCCAACATTAAGCTATAGCGAATTTATAGGGTCAAAAGGACTCTCGGCTAGAGTACGTGTCATCGCTAGTGTTGTTCTAATGGCAACTACCATCTTAAAGCTATCATACGTTTTCTTTCTCCTTTACTTTAAATTTAACCGTATTTCATTTTATACTATCCTAGGTTGTAATATGCAAATATACCTTTGTATCAAATTACTTAATAAAGCTGGATTTTAGGCATGGAATTACATACCTTGAGCACGAAATTATTGGTATAATCCTATGTAATCCTTCTGAATGTATATACCTACTTATTAGTTAAGTTAAATTAATCAGAAAGACAAAACGGGAGATTAAATTAACGGCAATGTGTGCAGATCCCATAATGCGATTTTTTAAATCAGTTGGCATTGCGTACAGAGCGAGCGGAAATAGTTCAAAACATAAATGGCTGCCTTTGCCCCCAATGTTTACTTCCAGCGACATGCAATATGGCGGCGGTTCTTTGCGCTAAATGATCGGATTAATTCTCCCCACTGGCATCAACTTTGTCTTGTCATAAGGAAGGTTGATCAGCAGTCATGTTGACATCTTGTTTACGAACGAGAACATCAGCACTTAGCGCTTGGCAAATGCAGCTAAATCATAAACACAGATTGTTTTTCTGACCGTAAGTAAAATGTAAAAGGAAAATATGGATAAATGTATGTTTTAGAATTGACAATAAAATTAGAATCAATATGGGTATCACGCACGATGAAGATAAAAGGACACTAGAAGCTAAATTACATGATAGATATCAAAGAATAAAAAAAAAAAATCTCCTAAACAATAATCATGTAGACAGTTTTTTATTTTTACAACAAAAATCAATTGCGATAACGAATGGCTCCCAAGCATAGTTATGCCTAGATTGGGCCATATACCACGATGCTGATTAGAACGAAAGGGGGGCTATTAAAAAAAAGGGGGGTACAGTTTGCGGGGAGGTAATTAGTTGATTGGGGTGGACAGTTTGGGTAACAAAACGTGCCGCCGACACGCTACTTTCGGGCGTGTCCCGCATTCGATCACCGGCTTGTGTCCCGCGAGACGTCCGCGCGAGGTTAGCATGACCAGACCAGACCAGACCAACGCCGGCATCGCGTTCAAACGATGGTTTCTAGGTAATTGGTACTGTCGTTTTTAATAGTCGCACGAGAAATGTTTAGTTTCGAGTGGTTTTCAGCATTGCGATTCATTAGCAAATTGGAGTGAAGTTGAATGTCTTGGAATGTTTAGGGCGTGAGGAGAAGGCATAACGCGAATTCTGTATTTAAGAAAAAAGTGGCTGTGGGGCAGGTATATTGAAACTTTTTTGAGATGGCCTTTTTGTTGCTAACTTAAGAAACAAAAAAATACAGCATACTTTAGTCAATTCAACTTTTGGTAGCCATTGGGATACTGAGATTACCAGATTTTCAAAGGTGTTTGCTTATTTTGGTTACTTTACCAAAATATATCATCAAAATAACTAAATATCGCAGATATCGCACGTGATCTGTATTCAACGATTCAATTCAGCATCTAAAACACCTTTTGTCCGTTAAAACGTTCCTGTTTGCTGCAAAATAGATCACTCTGTAGTTTCAGCTCCCATTTATGGTTTATCTATCCATGCAGACAGAACAAAACGCAAAACAAATCACTAATCGCACAAATGCAAGGGGGATGATGATTCAACTTCCACACCAGCTTATAATGTACGAACAGCACTCAGTAAAATTTCTATACAACCGTGTAAAACATCCTGAAGGACTTAACACTTCAAAGGGAATTGCTAGCGGTAATGCACAACAGCTGATAGTGCTAAACAGCAGTACCACATAAAAAAAAAGGAAACCACGTTTTCATTGCTCCTTTCCGTGCGCAAAGATACCCGGGAATCGGAGAGCCAAATGCAAAACTTTTGTCGTTTTTGAGTTTGGCGTTGCAACAAAAGACAAACGGCCACCACTTATTCTCTCGGAGATAGAAAGCAGTTAAAAACGACAAATCTAAAACTGATTCCTGAATAACGGCCAATCCAAAACGTTAACAACAAAAAAGTTAACCGTCCTTTGAATTGGATGTATAGGTAGAGTTCATAAATGACAAATATCTTCTGAATATAAGCGACCCTGAAAACATATACAATTTTTGGTCTAACCTAAATATTATTATTTCTACCTTGTCACAGAATTATTAGTCAGGAAGTAACGCATATCTCCCCTCGAACAAGTGACCGCAAATATATCCTGTCATCAAAACAGGACGTGCATAAATCGCGGCTAACCAAGCCGTCTTAGCCCCTGATAAGAAACATTACGAAACCCAACAATAACGACTACACACTGGCACGCAATCTTATTAACAGAACGTTACCAAACAAAAACACATATTCTGATTGACTGTTGCCAAGCAAATAACAAATTAACGGACTGTTAAGTTTCTTAACGGACCACTGAAATATCGGCACCAGTCAAAATTCTTTTTACAGAAACGAAATGACGTCACCGTAGAATAGCACGGCTAATTTAATATCAGATCTAATTTAAATCCATCTCTCAACGAATTGTTCACAGTAGCGTTTTCTTGTAATTTATCTCGTTATCCCAGTCTATATTCTGTAAGATTTCTCTTCTGTAGCGGGAAGAGATTGTCTAGTGTATATATCTTCCATCATCACGGAAAAGGAAAGAAAGTAATATGACAATTCAATTACGCGCAAGCCATGTACGCGAATTGGGTTAGAAGAAACCAGGAGCTAGGCAATAAAACTGCATCGACTACGGTACGTCCGAAAAACTAAGGTTTTACTAGTTTCCAAGTGGAAATCAGGAGTCAGCATTTCAACCCTTATCGACTTAAAGCTGTGTTGAAAACCTGTAAAACTACTTCCCTTCCCGTCAGGTTACACCAGAAATATAATTGCAATGTAATACATTCGACAACGATGCCAAATCAAGCAGTTTTGATAGCTATACATGTTTAATTATTGTGTTTAACGACGCACTGTTTTGACAACGGGCCCTGTGGCACTGGTCAAATGGCGTCGGTGAATGAGTGAAAGCTGATGAGGATGATGATGAACCTAACCTAGTCTAGTAGGAAGGAGGGGAAACCCGGTGCCGGAACGTAGCCTACTCCTGTCAACTAGCACCAAGGCAGAGGGAAAAATTGGCTTCTATAAATGAGTGAACAAAGCGTTAATGTTAGGTTTGAAGTACAATGTACAAGGACGAAGCTGCTTCAAGTGTAAATGTGGCTTGTGCCAAGACCGAGCTATTGGCGGCACAATGCGAAGCACAACGAAACGGTCCATTAACGCAAGTGTTGTGTTTATAAAGGAGCTTAGGCCTCCACTGATTTATGGCGATTTTTTTTAATGACCAGTGGTGCTACGCCGAGAGGTATTGCCAAACCAGTGGCGTGGGTTGAGAATATGTGCGGATGGGACTGACAACTGTCGCAATCTTCAATCCACTTTTGTTATTATTTTCTTCATAACCAAAAAAAATGTTTACGAGTAATTAAATTTGAGTCTTAGCTTCACTCGCTACGCTCAACCAAAAATAAGTGTGTATAGTCCTGTAAAAATTGACGTTTTCGAATAAAATTGCCCTGGAAATGGTAACTCGGTAAGAGACCTTGAGTAAAATTATGTCAAGATTTAAAGAACATTTAAAAGTACTTTAACGTTGTCAAATACAACAATCAATCAAACCAAATGACGGAATACACAGTGGGCAGGTGGAAAAATCCAAAAGAAGCGATTTTACGCATGGGACTTCGGTGGGTTGACCAGCCCACATTATCACATACAATCTTAACCACACAATAAACGATCTAGCATCGTGGTTTTGACCGAAATGTACACCACAAACGAGGAAATCAGCAAAGCGCCCCAACTCTTTATGGTATCGCGAGACACGGGGGTTCCTAACCAGATTCAAACAGATGCGTATAGCACAGCTTATTTCGGATGAATGAAAAAGTGGGCGGTTATCATAATGTCACGGTGGTGACCCCAAGCGAGCCAAGAACCGCAAGCGAGAGGCCACACTAATTAAAATCGTCTGCTCGCAGTTATTTCGGGCGTCGAAACAAGCGAAACGACGCTGAAGAGACGCCGTAAAATCGACGCCCGCTTCTTTGCGGCTTACCGACTGAGAGAAAGGACGCTCATGGTAAGACAGAGACGTGGAACTAGTTGCGTTTGACGTGGACGACACCGGAATTCAATTCTTGTTATAATTGGTTTAGCAGTGGCGATCCTGAACGGGTATCATTCCGACTCGCAACACATAGCTAAGCTTGTGTCTGACAGTAGATCTGTGGTAGACAGCGCGATTTTTGGGTCAAATGCCCTTTAGGGGAAAATTTCGTTTAAAATACTTGACTAAACAAATGTAGCCTGACAAGGACGAATTAGTTTGCCACTGCTCCATTCAGTGACGACCATATTTGGGCAAAAAAAAAGCCTTTCGCGTTTTCACCAAAAGTACTGGACATTTCACTAAAATAAAGTAACCGAGAACAAAACCGCTATGGCCGTTATGGTCGGGAAGTTAAATTCGGCGCCCAAATGTGTGTCCCGATGCATAGTCCAGAGTGACACGTTAGAAAACACAAGAGGGCTTTCGGTTTATTAGCGTGTGCGTGCGACCTCATTTGGGATTCGGGAGAGAGACGAATTAGGACCGCCACGGTATGTTGGAAGAACGCCCCTTCTCATTGTGCTAACTGGCAACTTCAACAATCGAGGATAGGTGGACAACAAGCACCATTCCCAGAAAGTGTTAGCGTCGTTATTTATCACAGATTTTCACGCATTTTTGACTGTCGGTTATCCAGAAAACAAATAACTGGCCTGCACTGAAAAAAAAAATCCGTGCAAGTCCTTCGACAGTATTCAGTGCTTAATTGTGTATCTAGGTTTAAGTTTGTAGTGTATTCAACAACGCCACGGTATTTAAGAAAAAGTGCGAAGAAACCACGAAGCGACGGAGAAAAGCCCAGTCTCGAGCGGCGCCCGGAAAACTCGATGAATATTTGACAAGCGGAAAAGCGCACGGCGCCATGGCCCGTTCATCAGGAAAAGTGGTTCTATTTCTAGCTCGCGCTTAGTGTATACGATACGCCATGGGCGTTGTTTCAGTTAGCCGCGAGTGAATAATATTCAACCCCCCCTGCCCGCCCCTTGGCCACTCTGTGACCTGAAGACGTGACGGTAAAGAACCTGAAGGTAAATTGGATTGAAAATGTGGCTCGGGAAAAATTTCCCATAGACAATTTACCATCTCGTGGGGGGCCGCACGCGCTTTTCATTTTGAACGGGGAAACCCGTTTTGAGAGGATCTTTCGAATTGGAATTTAAAATGAATCTACGGGGCGAAAACAGCCCCCGAAAACATGCTCCATCCGATCGGTGCTGTTCGAATTGCTTGTCAAAAACGGCTGTTGCGTGCCAATTTTGAAGTTGCATCGAATTACGTTTGGGTTGTTTGCATAACTCGTTTAAAGCGATTCAAATTTTGAATTTTTTTTTCGTACGCTGCTATTGCCATTCTTCATATGTGGAACAATTCACCTTTCACATACAGTAGTTTATAGCGAGATTAGATCCGAAAATCTACATGTCAAGACTCAGGAAGGTGAACATATCCAGACAGAAAATAAAATGTGATCGGCACAATGTTTTCAAAAAGAGTCGGTAAGAAAAGAAAGGATTGCATTGAAAATGATGACTCCAATGTGGTGCCACCAGCATAACCGAGACGTTAATATGTTAAGAAACCGAAGAATTTACTTCCCAAAGCCTATAGGAGAGTTCATAGAAGTAGCCAACATACACAGAACATTTCGTGCGCAAAAACAAGCTGCGGCATTTCCCTTTGGGCATAATTGATTTACATAAAATATTTAAGCCATTACTTATTTATAGAAGCATCACTGTAGGTTAAAGACTTAAAATTCATATCTCAAAAATTGGGTCAATTTTATCGTATACACAACTAGCAGTGGTCTCCGCCCTGAAGGTACATAATGAGTATACCAACTGTACTGCAACAGTACTTTGTTTAACTGACGTCTACCAGTGTTTAACGACGCATGACCTCATCGCATTAAGATGACAGTCGCGAGAAGAACAAAGAAAGTCTTTCACTTTTGCAAATTGCCGGTCTTGGCTTGAAGATCAGGCGACCGAGATAGCAGTCATTTTTGCTGACACGTAAGCCACGTTGGGTAATAATCTTGTGAACTGTCACAAGCCAGAAAGTGCAATGGTTTTGCATTGCACTTTACCGATTGCGACCGGCGCAAGCGTTTGATTGTTAACATCTAAGAATTCAGGAAGCTCATTTCGAAATTAAATTTATACTAACATATTTCTATGATAGTCGTTGTCGCTGCCAACTTTGAAAACAAAAAATACTATTAATCATATATGGTTCAAGAGCAGTTTCAACTTGTGGCAGCCCTGGAGATGCTGAGAATGCCTGACGGAGCTTCTCAAGTCCTAATGGTCCCACAGGTGTAAGGTGTTTTTCCTGATAAAATACCAACCAGAAATGCTGGCAACAAAGCGAACTGCCTTTGTATAGTATGTTTAGTCCAGTCTCAATTGAACAAGATTGCATACGACAAAGTGGTCAAAACAGCTTTAAAGTTAAAAAGGACAAAAGTATGACATCTTGGAATTCCCAACACAAACATGCAAGCAAAATAAAGGTGTTTTCAACGTAGATTCAGTCGCCGATTTGCGAATCATTCACCTGTGCGCACTCACCGTTAAATTGGGCAAGAACCATCGTGTATTTAAGTATACACTTGGCAGAGCAAGCACAAAGTCAGCAGTAACGAGCCTAATTGTTAAGAGTGAGGTAATCAAATGGAGTAATTGCAGTTGCAATGCGGAAGTGAATATAAAAGAAAAAAATAACGAACTGAATGAAGCTGTGGTTTGTTCAACTTGGCGTGCGCGCCATCTTGTTTCAAACTGAATGTGAGAAAACGGTAAAAACTTCACACGGAGATCCGTGTAGGTACTCGCATGTGTCTGTGTCTGTGTGGAGGAGATGTTTGTAAGCGCCGTTATCCTAGCAGCCGTGAAGATTTGAAAATAATAGCGTGCAATAATCTTCATAAGAGCCTTCGCAATTCGACATGCACAGCACACGGTCGAGAATTTTATGTGGCACTGCTTCGATGCATAGGGCACTTGTTTTTCGAAATGACGGATAACAAAGCCAGAGTTATGGATTTTTGATCGGATTTCGGGGACTTATTCGTGAAGTTTACGACGTTACTCTGTTTTTAGCGAGATTTCCGATTCATTGAGACGTAGACGAGTGCTGAGATGCAAATTTTAAAATTGTTTTCTCGGTGCACGGTTCAATATCTGGGATAGTTTATCGAGTTGTGATTTGAGAGCGCCGACGGCAGCAGCAGCTATCTTGAACCGATCGCAAACAATCCGCTCAAGACCTTTTAAAACTGCTAACAAATTTAGCAAACAAATAACGGTGAAAAGAAATCTGAAAAGAAAAAAGAAGACAAGCGAATATCTTATAGAAGAAAATCCATTTTCAAACTATTCCTTTTAAAATCATTACAGAGTCGTAGCATGAAAAAATATCGCATACATAAAAGACACCGTAAACCCATCCATGGCCGTCCTTATGTTCTTTTTCGAAAAGTATCGTCGTGGAAATATTCCCACGGGACAGAGAAGAGAAATTTACTACGATCTATCGAACCATCCCGAAGGAATCCTCCCTCCCCCCTTCACCCCCCTACACACACACACACGTGCATATTCATAAATTTCTTTACATATATACCTCCATATAGTCACAATCGAGATGCCGGGCTAGTTTCACTCCAGAAAAGAATGCCTGTCTGAATGCGCAAGGAAATATCGGTAGGTTACTCTGGCAAGACGTTTCGAGCTAACGTCAAAAGAAATATATGCCAGGCTACGTTCTGAGAAAGGTATGGTTCGTTCAAAAAACGGAGGTGCATCGTTGTTTTTTTCTGAAATTTTTTGAAGATCCAGCTAGGACGGTATTCCTTCGCTTCATGTTTATTTTGTCAAGTACCAACATTGCAACCCGTCTCGACTTAATCATCTAAGCTGTGTTACCAACTCGAGTAACCTAATCATCCATCCCTTCCCAACAGGTTAACAGCAGAGACAGAATCGCACTGAAATTAAATGCATCGACAACGCAGCCCAAGAATCAATTCTGATAGCTAACATGTTTCAGAGGTTAACATTGATATCTAAAAACGTGTGAACAACGAGTGCTAGTAAGAATTATTTAGATACCTGAGTTTTTGGGATACACCTTCCATTTTTTTTGTTTGTTTTTGGTATTTGATGGAAAGATATACTTTGGGACCGGCTTAATGGTGCTTTTGTGCTAAAACTGTGCAAAAAATCTTTAGTTGTTGCGGTTTGGTACAGTAAATGTCTAAAACAAATCAATTAATTGATCTCAAAATAGAGAAACACATAATTTAATTGATTTAGATCATTTGTTACATAAATCTAGACCTATTTTCTGTATTATTTTTTTTTTTTGTGTGGAAATGGGTCTTGGTGACCTCGTCACAAGGTATTTATAGCGTGAAAATGTCGAATTTTATTCTGAAAATTGATTTAAAAATACACTTCACAATGGTATGGAAACGCAGCGCACGAACGCAGTAGTACGTATGAACGACGGAAACAAGAAAGTCGCAGCTTTGTCTCCCAGCTTACAAGCGACTCGTTGATAATTTGATGAAATGGAATTTACGTTCTGACTTGAGTTGGTCTACATTTTCTTGGCGTCGACGTAAGAAGAGAAATGCTCTTGTTTACAAAGACTGACTGGAGTTCTGGAACGAAATCTGTGTCACCGTCTCGACCTGTGAGATCTTTTGCCGATAATTGCCTCAAGTTTTCAAATATATTTCAAAATTCATACAGAATTGAGCTGTGACGTTGATAAATTTATTTATAGTGAAATTCGAAATTAGCCATGCATTTTCGGAAGTAAGTTTCGCTGGAATACAGCACGTGCGTATTGAAAGCGAAATTCGATTTGAAAAAAGTTCTTTTCAGAATAATTTCAAATGTCGATTTAGAAGTTTTCGAATGAGGTTTAACTGTCAAGTTTAAAACAAATTCAAATTAACGGAAACAAAAAGAAAGTCAAGGAGCAAGATTTCAAAATGACTCAACCAACACACAACGGTTTCTGTCGTACATAATTCGTTTCCGTGAGTAAAGTATGTTAATGCAACAAATCGTCAAATAGAATTATTAAGACAACAAAAAAACTGTTCTGTTCGCACCGCTGACGGCGGTGACCTGAAAATAACGGCGAGATACACAATTGAAAAAAAAAAAGTGGGCAAGTTTAATCTGTTATTTGCTCTGATCTATCGACAGCGTTGGCCCAGCCCAAAAAACCAATAGCAAAGATTTCCAAGCTCTCGTGGTCGACGTCGTAAGTGATAAATGATTTTTTTCTCCACGTGAATCGATTTCTATGTGTGAGAAGAGTGTGGAGAAAAAAAAAGTGACAATGATTTATAATGATTCCTTATCTCATCTATAAAAAAAAAGGAGAGAAATGACAAAATCTTCTACGCGTGGCGAATCTTACTATCCAAGAAGATAGTTTCTGTAACGAAAAGAAAACCCAAAACCAAAATCGGAAAGTGTAAATCTACTAAATTATACACAATTCTGCGAGAGTAGAAACTTTGCCACCAGCCGTTTTGGGGTGACACGTGCGACAACCGTCGTTTTAAAAAAAATACTACAAATCATCGCCGCTGATCTCTGTTATTTTCCTTTTGCTCTAAAGCGTGTATCATCCTGAGATCTTTTGTTTTTCGAACTACTATTCAAATTTCTCTACCAATTGTTACAATATTGAGTATTATTTGCAGATGAAATGAGTCTTTTGAAATCCTCCTTCATCATAACTGCAACCTCATTGATGAGTTGGTGGAGATGCTGGCGGCAGTCTTTGTGCTGGTATCTTCTCTCACGGGCAAGACTCCAAGATACTCACTAAAGTTAGCAATTTGCTTCAAACGTGAAGACGCCATCTAGAAGTTAAGTAAGCTCCAGCGAGGACCACTCGACTCTAATCTCAACTCGGAACACATCGAATTTCCATCAAACGATGGAATGCAACATTCAGAGCAAACTCGCAGAAAGCGATAAACGTAATTTCCCATTCATGGCGAATCTAAAGGACGAAACAAGCGGACAGTCGCCCACGGGCAAGCCACCTGGTAATTCTATACAAGTTCATTGGTTTTCTGAAACCAGGCCCAAATAGCAAGTACATACCTACAGTCTAATTAAAACATGTAAGGGAAGAGACCAACACAAGGACTGTCCCCTGCATTGCTTCAGTCTAGCCCGTGAGAGAAGATACCAGCACAAGGACTGCCTCCCAGCATTGCTACAGTCTAGCCAGTGCGAGAAGATACCAACACAAGGACTGCCCCCTGCATTGCTACAGTCTAGCCCGTGAGAGAAGATACCAACACAAGGACTGTCCCCTGCATTGCTACAGTCTAGCCCGTGAGAGAAGATACCAGCACAAGGACTGTCCCCTGCATTGCTTCAGTCTAGCCCGTGAGAGAAGATACTAGCACAAGGACTGTCCCCTGCATTGCTCCCAACTCGATGAATTACACTTCAGTCATGATTTTAGTGGTTGGATTTTAAAATACCTATTTATCTCCGAAATACTTCCCAAAACTGTTACAATTTTTAGAAAAATTATCATAATTGCATGAAAAACAAAAAATCTAGACATCAGCGGAGATGATTTGTTGTGATTTTCAAAATGACATTTGGGCCGTATGTCCTGCAAAAACAACCGGTGGCGCCTCTGTTGGTAGAGTATGTTATCTCGCTGAACGGTACATTACTCTACAGAGAATCAAGTGCACTGTACACTGGAGCCCATTGGCTCGCCAGGTATGTGGTGCGTACACATTTAATATCATAATTTGTATTGCGTATGGCACGCAATGCGGAAAGCCGATGTCCATATTTGTTACCAATACTTTGGACAAGAGCAAAGCATTCGCAGCAAAACTTTCCACCGCATAATACCGTATAAACGCCGTGTTTGTGCCGAATACATTTTAAATTTAACTGTTGCACAACGCATTGTTGCCGGCACTTGTGAAAATGTGTTAATTTCGAGTACGGTTACTAATAATATTAAACGTAATTTTGTGTATAATGCGCGTTTAGGTAACTGCCGCGTTGTTGGAATGTTTAATTTATTTAGTTTATATACCAGCGAATTTGAGAGACACATCCTTGCTAAATGAGGAACAGACACAACGGAAATATGTATGTTTAACATAGGTAATTGTGTCTTAATATATATTGTTGTAATTAAACACGTCCGTCAAAATTGTGGACAAAGTCTAGATGCGCTAAATTTACGGAGGAAGACGTTTGTCTTAAAATTTCGAACAAGACCGCACTGTGTTCTTTTTTTGGAAACAAAGGGGCGACCGTGGAGCCAAATTTTGATTGAGAAATTGAGCGTAGATGTCATTGACCGCTTACAAAACAGTCAGGTGTGCTTTTCAATAATTTAGCTGTAGGACCAAAGTGAAATAGCCCTTTGTTGTGATTGGATTAACTTTACCCTTAACCAAGTAGAAAATGAATCAAGTCACTCGAAGTAGATTTGACGAAATCGTGTAGAAAAGGAATTCCCATGGAGAGAGAGATGGAACAAATCAAAAACTACACCAAAAGAATTCGACAAAGGAAACGGATAAGGCACAATATCGACCGAAACTTAGGAAAGAACGGATGTAAAAAAAAAGTAAAACACACACGCGCTCTTCGACTCGCACATCCAGTGCGTCCTGAGCACACAGAATTATGAATGCATTTGAATTCTAAATCAGACTCACCATGAAACTGGTGTCCCCCTCTCATATACGGCTATATAACGTTCAGACTTATATATACCTGAACATTGCGCGTGCCATGCCGAAAGGTCGACCTCCGCTACATAATTAATTAGCAAAGATCCTCCTCGACGACGACGGCACTAAGTAGCTAGAGCATAGAAACTAAAAAAAAAAATCCGAGTCGAAAACTTTGTTTGAAATTCGGGAGGGAGGACAAACTTTTCGGCTGACGATCCTGAATTGAAATTGAACATGTTAGAGTGAATTGTCTTTTAATGTTGCTGGAGCGCTGAACGTTTCGGAAAGGAAAGTGGGAAGACACTTGTTTGGAAAATTCACAAGTCAAAAGTTTTCACCGATCGAACATCTATGGTGAAATTTTAGTACCATACGTGTTCTTGCAGGTTGGAAATATAAAGTTCACAAGATAACACGGGGTTGATATGCAAATAAAAATATCTAATTGACAGTGACCATGAGATAAGTCTTTAACCGGCCGTTATCTTACTAACAAGCTATTGGCCCTTATTTCGCTCTGTTTTTGTGACCGTTAGCAAATAAAAAAAAAAAAAATCCCGCACTAGAAGCATTTCTGGTGTTATAAAAGACAGCCCATCAGCAGGACGAAGTTCGTTATTTTCAAAGTTGGCAACATAAGAATGTGGTCAAAACGAGCTTCTTTAGCAAACAATCAGGGTAAATTGGGCGCAGGATTTTCCGTTTTGCAGAGGTTGGCAACAACGTCCCCTCCTTGCCACCACGAAAGTGTTTTTGGTCGGGTTGATAAGCCGATCTGCGTTACTTAGCCGGGAAATGTTGCGGCGGAAAATTGGCAAATAAATGGGGAATTGGACGCTCTTCATATTTTTAGCTGACGATCGCTCGATGGGAAATGCTGGCCGGAAACTTCAGAGCTCGATGGCGCGATAAGGGGGAAGCGAGACCACAGAATTACGTTGCTAATCGCAAATTGGAAAATGTGTGATATTTGGTATCGGCCATCGACATGAAAAAAAAATGTAAAATTGGTTGAAAAAATCAATAGAAACCAGAGTTCTGATTTAAAAAATCATACTGAATCATACTGGTAGGCGGGGAACTAGTCGCTTTTTTGAAATAATTGCGTTAGCTTCAGAAACAGGCCGTACCACATTCTCTCAAATATCGAACCACACCATTGGCAGGAATTTCTGGGAAAATATATTTTTGATTGCGAAAAATTGGGTTAAAATCAGTACTCATTAAGTGTTCTGATTACTTTTCAGTAGCTGGTAAAAAAAACTGGTCAGTCCCTATCTCAGTTATGATACATACGAACCCACACCCTTCATGAAAGAGAGCGCATGCTATATGTTGCGACTCTCAAATGGTTTCAAGCGGAGGACCGTGGTTCGGTAAGCAAATTCCTGCCACAGAATCCTCATACTTTTTAATTGCATTCCAATGTTGATAAAGAGCAATTCAATTACATTTCACTTTACCTCTGTAGAAGGCCACAGTTAAAACGAAAGGTATCAATACTAGTCGCAAGAACCCATAGTAAAGATATCATCAAAATTGTATCGAGTTATTTTTTGTGAGTAGAGAAACACATCTCTGTAAGTTTCATATATGAATAATGTTGACAGGAAAATTAAATTACATTTTGAGGTTATGAACACCCATTGTTTGAACCCAAGCAATAGAGCCTCGGAATTCAACAAGAATTTTAACTAAGCCGACAACGAATTCAAAAGAACCCTGAAAAGGGAATTGTGTGGCAACGTCAACAACAAAATGCCATCCAAGCGGCTGGGCGCTAAACCACGCGACAGTAAAGAAACATT
Source organism: Protonemura montana (assembly GCA_947568835.1). Lineage (NCBI taxonomy): Eukaryota > Metazoa > Arthropoda > Insecta > Plecoptera > Nemouridae > Protonemura > Protonemura montana. The sequence continues at coordinate 5,003,028 of OX387609.1, forward strand.
TTTCAAAAAAATACAGGTAAACTTCACCAGCAGAGCGTAGAATTAATTTCGATTGATGTCTGGACCAGATCCCGACTAGCGTTACCCGATCCAGACAGTTGAGTGGCAGTCGCATGTTACCGACACGTGTCGCGAACAAAAACACCGACACGTGGCAAGGTTTCCGTCACGTTGCCACCACTGCTTTTCAAAGCTTTCAATATGTCATCTCCGTTACACCGTTTGCGAGAATGACGCAGAGAGGGCATTTTCCCAGCTTGATTGGCAAAGTTCAGATTTGAAATTTCACATATTTATACTAAAAACTAAATATTCTGCGGCGACAACAGTGTGGTGGGCACTTCATCACTGTCGTAGCTACTCAAACCACGTGTTGGACGTATGCAGGTGAAAAGTTATCAGCAGGTTTGTTGTTTTAACTAAATTAATAACTTTATGTATGTGCACCCTCGCATACATGGAATCTATTAAAACGTTCATTAGCGAGGACCGCGGCAAATCGAGGGGCAGTTCATTTAATTGGTTGGTATATGTTCATTCTGGTTCGCTGCCTAGGAATAAAACCCACTGTAATCATATAAAACGCTATAAAATATTGTAATAGCGAACCGTTTATTGACTGTATCAAGGTTAATTTAGCACGTAATGATAATAATATTGGCAAGTGGCATAGGGAGTATCACGAAAAGCACTATCGGCAACCTTTAATCAAAATGGCTGACACATTATTACTCTACAATTATATGAATTAATCATTCTGCATCTTTTGGACTTCAATTTGACTTCTATACACTCGATATGTTTTGCTGATCCAGCAAAGCTCAATATTTTTGACAGTTTGAAAGGGTAACCTTCTAGACTCAAGTCAAAATTCAAAAATGTTCAGTATACGGAATTACGAGACAGCTAACCACATACACGCAGACGGTCGTTACTTCCAAATCACCATTTTAAAGGGACCACCAAACGCAAAGATACTAAACCAAGGAGGCTGCAACATCGTTCTGCTGTTTTGCAGCCCGCAAAGAAGCGGTCAATTGGCCGAAATTCCGCGACCGATTTTGCTCGGAAAATAGCACCCCGTGATTATTATTTGTGGTGTTTTGACGCACTGTTTTGACATCTGGGCATGCGGCACTGGTCTAATGGCGTCGGTGAATGCGTGGATGATGATGATGATGAACCTAACCTAGCCTAGAAGGGAGGAGGAAAAACCCGGTGCCGGCACTTAGCCTAATCCTGTCGAAGAGCACTAAAGGGACCACCGGCTTAACGCCCCTTCCGAAGGACGGTACAACGCGAACAACAGGATTCCTCCACAAATCCATGCTGCCGAGAGGTTGATAAGCAAGGCGAGTGAAGTTGTTGTACTAACTTTCATCCCTCCAACCTCTCTCGCGAACAGAACTGGTCATGGTCACCCATCTAATACCTGACTCAGCACAGTGTTGCTTAACTTCGGTGATCTAATGAGAGCCGGTGTTTCCAACACGGCAAACCGTTCGGTCAGCACCCCGTGATTAGGCTAGTAGTAGTACAGCGCCCAGTAGAAGCCAGAAATAAAACTAAACCAGCAAATTATCGCGATTCTTCCTACCTAAGCTAGCGTCGATGAATGAATATGCAGCCCACACCACCAGACGAGCCATGATCCACTACGCTTATAATTTAATGCAACTATTTCATTGTCAAGCTTTCACTGCAAGCCATGCTAGACGCGATCCCACGCCATCATTCTTTCTGTACAGGATCAATGATTGTTTTTGCATCGTAGGAAGATTGATTGTGTTTTCATAAGCCGGTGGTGGAGTGGTGTTCGACCAGTGGCGTGATTCAATGGGATTCAAGTGTAATGCCAAGTATGATGTCGAAGATGAATGGTAGGTATATATATTTTCCCTGTGGAGACCGTTATGCCAGTTTGGTTGTGTCAAAGACAAGGGACGCCTGCATATTAAGCAAGTTGTTGATTTAGTCCTAGACTATGCTCCTGGATGAACTTGAAATGGAGAATCACGGGTTGATAGTTTAGCTCATGTAGTCCTCGTCCAACTTTATATTATAGAAGTCATATCGGAAGTGATTTTAAAGAATCGAAGGAATTTCAGTAGAGGAAAAAAAACAACTATCGATACAGATCGGTATGATCACTCTACATAAGATGAATTTTCACTTAGTTCCTAAATTGAATTCGAGGTGGCTAAAGAGATCCCTATAGCCAGCTGAAGATAGCGATACAATGTTAACCACTTTATTACCTAAATGAAAAAGGGCAATGACTAGCTTGCCACAACGCAGAAGCCGCCACTATCAAAAACAAGATAGGAGGAGAAATGTTTGATAGGGTAGTGTATAGTAGAGTTCATTATAATAACAAAACTGCTGCGGGCTTTCACGGCCGTATCGAGTTTTTCAATTTAGAATTCAGCGATGAAGATACGCTAGTTGCAACAGAACTTTGTTTTGTTTTAATATCGCGAGACAGAGCGAGTTCTGAAGACTATCGGAAAAACAAAAGGTTATTAGCTAATTCGTAGGGATCGGCGCATGGAAGATTTGGCCCGAGTTTGAAATGGACGGTAATCTCAATCTCCAACGAGCAGGCATAACTTTGGAACGAGGTAAGCGAGGATTATTTAAAAAATTGATTTATGTCGATTTCGATTGTATCCCCAGGTTAGAACTAGCATTTACAATGTCTGACGCACAGCCTCCTTGTTACATTCACCTGTAAAAGCTTGTTCGGCCATTTTAATGGCGATTCAAACCTTGAAAGCGTGCTAGTGCTATTTATTCAAGTGTGCTATAAACGCACTTAAAGATTTTATCAAACAATTCAATTATATTCTTTAACATCCGGACACGAGCCGCAAAAAGGTAAATAACACTCAAAATCACACCACAAAATGCGACCAGATAAACACACGCGACAATTTCCTAATAAATGCGTCATATCACATTGTACCTAACGTCCAAGCAGTGCACATACGCGCGTTGGGTAATTCCTTCACGTGCAAATTTCCGCACAAAAATAATAAAAGCCGAGAGTGCAAACAAGCGAAATTCCACAGAGCTCTCCATTGTTTCAACACGCCCAAACCCGAAAACAATTCCGATAATGTGAACGAAATAATGCCACACACACATATATCGTGCAAATCCGGCAAAGTCCGGCAAACAAACCATAGAACGAAGCTTTGATAAGTCCCCCGTGCACAATCTTTAGCGAAACATGCGACAACTAAACTCTGTACGCGGTGAGTTTCAATAGAGGGCGCGCGCGCGGGGGCAGACTAAACGCATTGTCTTGCAGAACTGTTCCGCTCGGTTTGCTGTATGGCGATAAATCTGCATATCACACAAACACAGAGTCTGCTAGAGACAAGCTAGAGAGATTGAAAAGCCTAAGTCGACGCTTGTTTCGCTGCCAGAGAAGAAGCAACTACCAGTGCTGTCCATTACACAGTTCTTGATCTCGGGTTTACAACATTTACACAATTTTTCAGTTGTCAGTTAGGTTAAAAACGCATAAAAAGCATTTTAATCGAGTTTTTGTTCGTACTCCTAGCTGGGTTTACATTGCCCGCTAGAAAACTGTCGCTAACTGCAAGGCCAACAAGATGCGTACATTTTCACAACCGGACGTAATCATTGTAAAACTAGCCCTGCATATTTCGGTTCAGTTTCCGAGCTGGTTTTACATTTCAGCTAGTTTAAGAATGTATATAGATAGCCACGACAAGCCATTGAACCGAAGTGCTTCACTCTCCGGATTTATGTAGATGGCACAAATCTTCTAGACGCTGAAAAACCAGCACAAATGCACTATTTCACGCTATGACGAGAGTGGATTTAAATTTTAGAGAAGCCACCGTCACTGTAAATTGCTCGTAAGCTACAAAAATGTTTCTCCAATAGAGCATCGACCAAACTATTTAGCTAAGTAGTACATTTTGCTAGCAACGAAACTAGCTGCGACTCAGGCGTCCCATGAAAACCAGCCACGTATCGCTGTGCATGATGTGGCTCAACGCACGTAGATTGCATAAACACGTATAAACCTAGAACGTGGGTTCCGATATCATACAGCTAGCACACTTTTTGCATCTCACGGCTAACCAGTTCCGATACAGATTTATTTAGCACAGAAACTGACTGACTTGGTCTATATTACCTGTAGCTAATATTTTTTTGTCTTCAACTTCAAGTTAAGCAGGAAATCTTCGTATTAGGTCAGATTCAATGTCAGCTCTTGGCTTATTATTAACAAGAAGATTGATGCGAGCAGATGTGAGATGTAAATTAGTAATTAACGTGGCCGGTACTTAGAGGGAGCGGAGTTATTATCGATGGTAAACAGTACCTATATATGTGGATGCATTGTGCAATTGCGATTTGCGGTTTTGAATATCCAATCACTGGATTGTTTTAAATAATTAATAATTAATGCAAATGTCGCATGCGATTAAAACCTGTCCACTAATCGAATCTCTGATTACGCCGTTGCGAACCAAAAAATAATTTTGCAAAGTTAATGTCATGACTGGGATAATGGAGTTGGTAAAAAGTTGTCGGAGAGGCCAACTTTTTGTCAAGAACTTTTAGCGGGGGATAGAACAACAAGTCTAGATAAACCCTTGTGCAAGTTGATAATTGGAATTCTTGGTACATGCAAAATTTTGTAATGGATCCCATACGCCGGGACGCAACTACAAAAAGGAAAAGGGAAAACTTCGGACAAATTTGCGTTCACGCTTTGCCAGTCATTTAAGTAACCGAATCCAAAAACATGATCGAGTCGAAACCTAATTAGCAATTTACAGCCACTAGTGGGATGAACGATCTGCGGGGAAAACTTAACAAAACGATCGATCCCGATTCGGTTATCGGAATATAATTATTGGGGCATGCGCCTAAAAATCAGGTCTGCACGCAACTTGAAACGCTCTGGAGGCTGGCGAGAACTCGGGTTGCGTACGCCGGGGTTGGGCAAATCGAATTACGTAATTAAATCAATTAATGTGTTGCCTTCGCTAGACCACTCCCAGCTCACCACACTCACACACAAACAACCACCGCAAATCAATGAAAACAAAAAGACATTCAAATTTACAATACTCGGCCTAGAGTGACATTTTGAAACGCTTGGTAGGTCACTCACTATACATGTTTTGTGGTCGAGTAGTTCGGTGACAAGGGTCTACTATGCAGGTTACCATATGGGTAAACCAACCCCGGCCTTGTAAAAATTCAGCATACATTTTCAAAACTGAATATGTTTTACCCAAGAGCATAAAGGTTGATAATTCGTCAAACTACCAATACAGATTGTATTTTCAAATTTTACTGTCTACACTTTTGACAACGTTTAGGATATAGGATAAATAAAGTACCTTTGGAACCTTTCGTGAAATGTTTTGGACGTTTTAGAGATGACGAAAAAACCATGTCCACATTGGCAATCCACCAGTTTCATATTGAGGTATTCACAGATATTTTCAGCAAATGATTTCAAACAAACATGAAGACGACCGTTTGCACTTTCCCGTCCTCCCCCCACCCCCAGCCCACCGGTCACTAACGTGGCCAATCAACACGAGTCATTACATCAAAAACACTGTTTATGATCGTTAAACAAAGGCAATCGTGTTTACGACACGCCAAATTAATCAACGACGTGGACAAGCGTCGTCGATCGTCGTCGTAAAACAAACATGTGCTTTCATTAGAGCCAGCGAGATGAAAAAATTGAGTCGGGCAGGTCCCGACTATTGGAAATCTATTTGGACGCGAAATTGAAGACGAAATCGACAGATGTGCTCCAAAGAAGATGGTAGTGAAGAAGATTGGACCGTGAAAGATCGGAGCATCGAGTGCGATCAAAGTGGCAAGAAGTGTCAGAAGACAAAGGTTTAAAGCGATAACTGATTTGAATAAATAGCCCGCAAAAAGGTTTAACACAAAATCCTACTACTTTACACCATATTGTATTTGTAAATTATAAATACAAATATGAACCAAAGACAGGGGATTTTAGGTTATACGAGGGGTATCAAATTGACAAAAAGGACAGTTTCTTTATGAAAACCCGTACGAATAACATCAGAAAATGTTATGGCTTTTAGACTTACGCTACTTTATCCAACTTTATCTTTATCTAGTTAAAAAAAAAAAAATTTTTACTTGGTTTTGAATGCTCAAGTGTATTTAGTTGTTCTTCATTTAGCATTCAAACCCCAGTTAAAATAGATTTTGTCAACATCAGACAATGTGTTGGGGGAGAAAGACTTTACATTCGATTTTCCACAAATGTTCAATGTGAATATCTCTCAACGACAACTATTTATAGATACGCAATCATTTTACTCCGATCCATCACGGTAACTTCTGCGTTCTTTACTAGGTTTACACTACAAGTTAAAATAGCAAATAAATACGAGTGGTAATCAGGTTCCCGAGCACTTTTCACTGCGTGCCACGCGATTATTCGTACTCCAGCTGATTGCCGAGATGAGTACACTTTCAAAGACTACTCCGAGTCATTATGCAAATTGGAGAGTTGACGAATAAAATTAAATGCGATCCGAGAAGGGGGTTGTTTGCAAAGAGCTGGGAGCGAGGGGGGAGGGAGGAGGAGAATTTGGGAGCACGGAAAGATCCCAAGCCCATAGAAATGCTAAAATATGAAAATATAAGTAAGAAGACTGCGTTTCAGATTGAGAAGTTTCTGAATTTGTGGGAGAGAAAGAAGTACCAGAAATAAAGTACCAGTACCAGAATAGGTGCTAAAATGGTTAAGTGTGCAAAAAGCAAGCTAACCTATAGCTGGAGACCAGCATGGGAAGCTGTGAATGGTATTTAGCAGTTTACTAATACCCAACCCTTCTACCTAACTAATACCTAACCCCTCTCCTTCTCAAGAGCGCACTGAGTTTAGATGCGTTGAAGATCTAAAGCTGTCTGGGTGTCAGTGTAGTGTGAACTACTTACACCGTACTTATATTAAAAAAGAAAACATCTTAGCGAGTAAGATGAACATCACTGGAAGTAATTGAAAAGTGTTCGTGTTAAGACCTGTGCTCTTAATATAGTCTTGATTGTTCACAACAGCGATGGGAAACTTAAAATTACTTGTAAATTGCGTTCAGAATTTGAAACATCCCGCGGCTTTCTTGAAGATGGTACTCTATTTAATAACGGTGTTAACGCTATATTAAACACACGTTGAGCAACACTGCGCTGAGTCAAGTATTGGATGGGTGACCACAGAACGGTTTAGCCTGTAGTAAACACTGGTTCTTGTGCATCGCCAGAGTTAAGCAACACTACGTTGGGTTAGGTATTGGATGGGTGACCATAAACGTGACCTGTTCTCTTCAGAAGAGAGGTTGTAGGGATGAAAGTTAGTTCAACGACTTCGTTCACCATTTTGAACCTTTCGACAGCATGGATTCGTGGAGGAATCCTGTTGTGCACGTTGTATCGTCCTTCGGAAGGGACGTGAAGCCGGTGGTCCCCTTAAAACTCTTTAACAGGAGTGGCTACGTGCCGGCACCGGGTCTACTCTCCTCTATTCTAGGCTAGGATAGGTTTATCACCAACCACTCATTAACCGAGGCCATTAGACTGGTGCCACAGTGTCCGTTTTCAAAACAGTGCATCGTTGAACACCACAAATCAATCAATTAATAAGTAATATTTTGATCCATGTGGAAAACCCATCCAAAAAAATGTCCTGGCACGATGTTACTCAACTTCGGTGGACGTTTACGCCAGAAACGACTAGAATCCAAGAATCCCTATTTGAAAAAAAAAACCTACACCGACCAACAATAAACAAGAACTGACATTGCGTGTAAACCGCGAACAAATTCCTGTTCAGGATGGTCACAAATCCGACGACGCAATTCGAAAATACAGAACACGACGCAGGTTAAAATTAGCCTAGCGTGACCACCTGTTTGATCGAGTCAAACAAAACGCATTTAAAAGAGAAAATTGATCGAGACACCACGGGGTCGTCACTGGCTGCCGGCCAGGCTCAAGCCCAACAATTTCTTGAGACGTTTCCACCAACAGACTCGCGCAGTGGCCTGACATTTCGACAGAGATGACGCGCACGGGGCATAGGGCGCCGGCCGGAAACTGGCGCAAGTTAATAATTTCCGTTAATAATTAGTCGATGATTTTCTAGGCAGCGCGGCCCGGCGGCTAATTCGGATCGAATTAGCGAAATCATTTGAATTATTACCGACTCATTTTGGTCGACGCGGGTTGAGTGAGGTTGGGGGGGGGATCAAATGTTAACATGCAGAGAGTAGTGTACGCCAGAGAGTGGCTAAAGTACGGAAGCCATAAAATAAGGTACTGTAGGTTAAGAAATTCCTAGGTCAACAACGGGTATGTGCTAATAACAGTATTATTTCCTACTTTGGGATCGGCAGGTAAGTGCAAATGTTGAAATCGATTACAATCGTTTCGGAGTGAATTAATCAAAACCTAATATATACAAGACCAAAATCGGAAATGTCACGATTTTTCGGGTGGGTTAGGGTGCAGGGTAGACGGATCGTATTTTAACACTGATTCGTGAAATTACGAGTATATAGTTAAGAAGCAGAGAGCGAACCTTAGATGTATTTAGATGCATTTAGGAAGCTTGAACTAGGTAATTGTTAAAATTTTATGTGGTTCTTTTGTTATTGGAAAATTGTCAGGAATGCTCTAAACCTTGAAGAAGTAACTAGTACATGTTACGAAACGTCGGGAATTTTAGTTGTCCTTTACTTAGCATTCAAAACCCATTTCAAATAGTTTTTCTTAAAACTAGTGCTAAGGATGAATCAAGTAGACATGAGTCTAAAAACTATCACAGAGAGCGAACCACTTTTTCGATTTTAAAATGGCCGCCAATCGTTGTATATTTCCACTCTCATCGTGGCCGGCGACTCTCGCCAGTGATTGTAGTGGGTGGCTTATGAAGTATGAGTAGCGAAGGCGTTTCGCCGGTGCCCGGTTCAATTGCTTCTGACTGTAACACTCCTGTCCGACAGGTGCTGACGCTTTTATATCAACTCAGCCGCTTGGAAAACATCATTTCAGCGAGCTTTTTTCTATGGTCGGTTACCGAATTTTTGGCAAGGTTTGAATGCATTAAGGATTGCGAAGTGGTGTGAAATTCGGTCGACGATCGATCGATTGCATTTTAATTGGCGGTAGATTTGGCAATGAGTTTTGTTTGGTTCCTATAGACCGGTCGACGTAGACGTTATCGAATGTGAAAACTGTAGGTTTATTGATTGGTACAAGTAATTAGGAAAACCTGTGCTGTCAATTTATAAGGAACTTGACTTTTTTTGTTAGGGTGGGTGAGTCATGGGAGTGGTTATTGACTTTACCGGAAATTTAAAATGAATGAAAACATTGCCTGTATACGTGATTTGTCATTTTCCATTAGAAAATAGAAAATATCATTTTTTTAAATCTATAACTTCTCAAATCTTGCATTTATAGACTACGCGTTAAAATTCACTCGATTGAAAGTCAATTTTCTGGTCGAAATCGTTCTTGAAACCCGTAAAAAACGAACGCGAACCGAAACTCTAAATCATCCCTCATCCATCAGTCGTCCAATTGCACATCACGGCCTCGCGAAATGACTCACGCTCTCATATAGCGTAGATCCCGACCATGCGTAACAAGCATCACTCACTGGTCTAAAAAAAAAAACGACACACAACGTCGCCAACTCAAATTTTCGACCACCCCTGCCCCGCGCTCGACCAGAATGATTTATACACGCGTGTCATTTTGGCGCACACGGGCCATTTCGCAAACCCATAAAACACGTCTGAGACCCCCGTTCCCCCCACACACACACACACACCGTGCGTTCCACAGGTTTACAAAGTGAAACGACTCAGAATACAGCGGTTGTTCCGCGAGTGAAGGAACAGCGAACATTAAAGGGACGGTTTTAGTGTTTTGGGACGGCAAGAACAAAACGGGTGTGTTGTCATCTCCAATTGAAACTGACCTGGCGTACGTTGTAATAGAAACTAATCCACGACTAATTGCGGACACGCGCTTTGGATATCTGCGACGACGTTGGTGACCTATTTCACCCTCAACGTGAGACCGAAAGGCAAATAGCTGCATAGTTCACAATACAATCGTCAGCAACTATGGTACGCACTATGGTATGTCTCGAAAACCCAGGTGCGCTAGTTTTTCAAGTGTGGTTTCTACAGTTTAAGACATCTTGACAGGTGTCAACATTTTATTCAGTTTCGACTTGACCATCTCAGCTTTGCTGCCAACAAACACCCATGCCTATCACCACCCCTTCACGTCAGGTAAACACTAGAAATATAATCACATTGAAATGCTGACAACGAATCAATTCTGACATCTGACATTTTCCAGAGGGAACTAAAGACATTAGCTAATACTTGAAAAAAGAGTGTTTTGGGGAGATACTATACCTTGCGATACTCACAATATCAGTCCTAAACGAAATGTATAGGAATTCAGCATCGTAATTTTTTTTTCAACCGAAAAGCAATTACAAATATCTAAACCCGAGGCACCAACATCTTCCCAACATAAACTGTCACAGTAAATTAAACGTCCGTTACGTCTTAGCTTAGTTGGGCGGCCAAAACTGTCGTTACTCACAAAATTAACAGCATCAAGTCATCAAGAAACGTTATAACCTCAAAAAACCACACCGATATCAGATTTCAGCGACTAAATTTAACCACCCGACTGTCGGAAAGTGTCTTCAGCACGCCTTGTCAGTCTTGACAATTTGAACTGCGCGCGCTCGGGTACCAAGATCGGACATGTTGCAGTCTTGACTTGTCGCGAGCAGCGCATCATTCATTCTCATGCTAAACATGTGCAACCGAAATATCTGGTGACTTCACTAGGTGCTATGGAACGCGGTAGGTGCGTTCTGCTGGCTCATTCTCGTTGACAAGGAGAGCTTTCGGTCCTGTGGAGCTGGTCAACTGCACGCAAGTTGATTTTTGGGGATTAGCGACGCACTGTTTGCACATCTGGCCATTTGGAAATGGTTTAATGGCGTCGGTGGATGATGATGATGATGATGATGATGATGATGATGATGATGATGATGATGATGATGATGATGATGATGAAGATGCACCTAAACTAGCTTAGAAGAGAGGAGGGGAAACGAGTTGATTTAACATGAAAGAAATGGTCGTCTATAGTTGAACGTAAGGCCGTTTGTGATGGTAGTTCAGTGGATAAACTGGCCATTTGAATTTTTAGACTTAATAACTACCTCGAATAATGTAAAAATGTGTGGAATCTGAATTCAAAGGCTCATTGTGTCTCGTAACGTATTGAATTGATCGATTTTAAAGCTTAAAATTCGATAAACATTATTGTCTCTGTGCATGTACCTAAAAGTCGTTACCAAATACCTAGCCACTGAGATTTAGTTACACAAACAAGTGCAAATAGCACAGAGACGGCCTCTCTTATACGTACCAAGACTCTCAAATGCTGACAGTCTTGCATGAAATGAATAAGTAAGCGGAATGATACGACGTTACGTAGACGGAGCGCGCGAATAGTGCAAACGGTGAAATTGTAATAATATTTTGTTGAAATTATGAATATGAAACGATCTTGCGGCACAACTCTAGATTATCATTGCGTACGATGAACTAGATTTCGTGCTGCACTCGTGCACGGCGTACCTAGTCGTGGAAAATCGTCGAAAATCGTGGAAAATCACGCTGTTTGAACAGTTTATTATTTATGTTGATGAAAAGCTGTTTGTTCGCCGAGATTCGGGTCGCGTTGCAGGAAGAAAAAAGGTTTCGACAAAGAGGTTAGGTTGTTTTAAGAAAATGTCACTACATGATATGGGGAAAATATTTTTCAAGAAAGTTATATTAAATGACGTTTTCGAGGGGGAAGGCAAATGCTCCAAAACATATATAATGAAAGGACTTAAGTATCAATCTAACAAAGACCGGAACAAAAAACTGAATGCCCACTTGAAAACGAGAAACTTCGGAACTGCATTAGCAATTCAACGCCATCCAGCTGATGGCAAGAACGAACTGTTTGTTATCTCATAAGAACCTCGGTCTCGCAAGTTTCGTCTCAGAAAGCTAAGACTAGTCTAGTGTGACAAAGTGTGTGTGACTTGCTCAAGAAGTCGAGCACGCTTACCGACAATTCACAAAACAATTAGCATAAAGTAATTACAAGTCGGCCATTGTTGTACATAGTACGCACTACCAATGGCGTGCTTAATTACTAGCCATCATAAGTTTGCAAGCCAATTAAAAACTGCGTTTTTGCCGCGTCCCGGCTTTTTCTCTGCGTTTTCTAGAGGAATACGACAGAAATACCGGGAAGAGTTTAATTAGCGGAGGATATTTTCGTACACAGGTCGTAATTGTTTTTTTAATAATTAATTACGTTTTCGAATCCCCGAATAATGTGAAATTACCTCTTGCTGGATGGACCAATTATCACGACTGCTATATACGGGGGAATTAAAAGTTCGGTTTGTTTCGAATTGGGAATACCAATATAACCTATAACCAGTATCGATTTGTCGTATGAATGCAAAAACTTTTAGATTTTACACAGCTAACCTGCACATACCTATCCCGTTTCCATCTAAAAATAACAAATTGAAAATTCCTTTCAGACTAGCAAATACTTGCTTGCCATAAATAATAAATTTGATTTTTTAATATATCAATTGATTTTTGTGTAGCGACCAATAGAACTGGTCATGTATATGATGGTCACCCGTCCAATAGCTGACCCGGCACAGTATTGCTTAACTTCGGTGATCTCAAAACAGTTGTTTTTTCAACAAAACAACATTATTTGTTTCATTACATGTAAATTGGCCAAAAAAACCTGAAGAAACGAAAATACAATTCTGATTACAAATTATAAAACAGTTCGTTAAAAAGATAAAAAAAAAAACCCGAATCAAATCCAATTTCCGATTGGGACACAAAAAAAAATTGTTAAAAATTCAAACAAGTTCGTCACACTTTTCTCCCAGCGCCAGTTTTAATCGGACGTTTATAGGTTCATCGCGTTCACGCTTCGCCGCGTTCGCATCGAACAAAATAATTAACAGCGAAGAAATCACGCCAGCACACTTTCCCAGAGCTAGCGCACTTCTTGGATACCGGAGGAGAGTTGGGTTGTATTTCCACAGCCCACTTTCCGTGCTATCCACTCTGTCAACGAGCGCCGACCATAATTAACGACGCTCTAAAAATACTTGGCGCGTGAATCCTGATGAATCGGTCGCGTGGTATTTTTGGTATACGTGAGGCAGGGACAAAAAAAAAACCGCGGGGGCGACTTCAATTTGGATGCAAAGAAAACACAAGGAAATGGGTTTCAGAGTGAAACTGACATTCTTTTCCATACGAAAGTTCAGCGAAACGCTAGTCTGATTTGACGTTTGTCTTTTTTTCGTATTTTCGTTAAATTTCGAATTCACTTGGACTCAAATTCGTAACTGGTTACCGTTTGGGATTATAGGTGGTAAGCGTGGTAATGGTATGTGCCACCCGATGGCGCTTTATAACCGTATTTTTTAAAAATCCCGTACAATTGAATAATAATGACTCAAAATATCGACAAATATTTATCAATCGTTGAGGTTAGCATTAACATAGTTTAACTGAGAGTAAACCAGTCTCAAATGCGAGTAATTTGCGAGAAATAGCGAAATTAAATTTCTTCACATACGAAACGACGGTGACTCCATCTGGCGGCATCCTCCATTTGGTATGGTAAAGCAGTCATTTGGCGGCCGTTTTCCGCTAAGACATTTTGACACTGTAACTAGGAGTTGAGATTTTGGTACAATTGTACCCAAGAGTTGAAATTGCTTGTTATTTATAAAGCCCCACTCCAGCTGTCATAGACATGCGTAAAGATTGAGAGTTAATTTTAAACAAAATGATTGACGACACATAATAAAGATGAATCAGTTTTATAGCACGTTACTCTGGTAGGTACACTTTAGCGGGGTGAGAAATTTTTCGCCCTTTACAATGCAAGCACACGGTAATACGTCAAGAAAAAAATGAACAAGCCAGCGCATACCATAACCCGAAACCTAATAAAAAATTCAAGAAGTCGTTTATTACAGAAAAAATCTCTCCGAAAGGAATGTCCATAACATGAGCCATCAATTTTGAAGATGTCAGTGCCGAGCTCCGGCTAAAATATGCTTTGGTGTTGTCAGGTTTAAAGTTGACATTATTGTCTGGATATTTTTAACCCGACCCCCGTGTCGGTTCAATGGGCGAAATCTGGGCGGCAATTATGTTCCCAAATGAAACCGTATTAACATAGCGCTAATGTATTCGCAAAAATGGCCGCCAAATGACTATTTTAGCGGAAAAAAAAACGGACTATGCTATTATAGGTAGAGCCACTGTGGTTTTGATTTTCATTTCGCTATCTCTCCCTTGTTACCCTCATCTGAAACTGATTTTCGCTCAAGAAATTTGTTTAGCTCAACGATTGATACATATGTATTGATATTTCGAGTCAAAACTACTTAATTGTAAAGGTTTGTTAAAAACTGCTGCAAGCGCCATCGGGTGTCACCTACCTAAACCACGTGTTGCCGTCTCGTTTACTCAGCAGAAATTTTACCATTAACGCTAACCCTCTGACTATACCTATAAACTTAAATGATGAAACACTCGACAGGAAGTTTGATAAGGGAAGAGGAACAAAAAAAAAAATTTAATGTCATAACTTCCAAGTAATCTAGATTATTTTCAAGTTAGTTCAGACATCGACTCCACGGGAAACTGGCCCCTATCACTTGCCAACTTCATCACAAATTCTAAACCGATAACAGCAATGCAAAAACCCGGCGAGCTATCCCTCTGTAACTACATAAAGTTCAAGCAGTGTCATGCAGGCCTTGAGATGCATCCGAGTTCCACGAATCGCCGGTAATATTTCACGAAACGGTCCTCGATTCGTGCAGGGCGTGCTCTTTGCAAACTTCATCACGTGGCATTTACAACGCCGTGTTGGCATTTAGACCAAAATTTAATTTCACACAGCTCGATTCCATATACTTTGCCTGGGTGGGTGGACGTTTTCAAGCAGCAGACCCAGTTGATATTCCAATCAAATCCTGGCTGATCCTGTCCTGTGTTATTCTTAGGGGATTACAAGGAACTACGGACCGTGCGTGGATACGAACGTGTTTTTGCCCCAAATCCCAGAAAACGTATTACGGTTCAAAATATTGATCTTGCACAAGTCTCTGATATATATAATAAGCACGACTTGAAATCGATTTGACGTAATACACATTATGAGCTTCGATCAGCTATAGAGTTTTATTATAGGTTTCCTAGGTGATAAAATAATACTCATTTCTTGCTCTGTATTGCACTAGCATAAGGGGTAGTTTCCCCGTTGTTAGCATTTTGGGGCGTCTGTATGCTACAGCGAAGTGTATTACCGTTGAGTGTAGGATATAGGTAGAGTTTCAACGTCAATGTTAAAGTCTCTGCGTGAAAAATGACTACCTTACCGACAAAAATGCAGAGTACCGGAAGTTCACGTTAAGTGGAGCCACTGTCGTATGAATTTTAATTTCGATATTTCTCGTAGGTTAACTCACTTTTGAAACTTTTCATGCTCAAAAAATCTTCATCAATGTTTACCTCAACGATTGATATACACGTAACAATATTAAGAAGCGAGTAAATACGATAAATATCGAAATTAAATTTCATACGACAGTGGCTCCACTTAACGTGAACTTCCGGTACTCTGCATTTTTGTCGGTAAGGTAGTCATTTTTCACGCAGAGACTGTAACATTGACGTTGAAACTCTACCTATAACCTACACTCAACGGTATTACTTAAAATGATATTGGTTGGTGTAACAGCACCTACATTCAACTATAGGAGCTGAGAAAATGGCGAAACTGTCTAAATAAAAGTCACCGTTGACTTAAATTGAATACCGAAATGGATAATTATCATCTTCTTTTATTATTTTTGTATGTTGTGCGTGTTAATGGGGTGTAAAACGGACGCTTTTCTTGTCTACACCAATTACCATTTAGCATCAAATTTGCCAGCTCATGCTTTCCACTTTGGAGAAAAAAGTAACACGAAGAAAACAGGAAAACTCACCAGCGACTCTTTGAGTTGCTTCGCGCACATGGGTCCCAGCCACGAATGTATGTTTATGAACCTCTTTGGTAGCAACTTCATGGTCGTCCTGTGAGCAGCGTATCCGTCCAGGGGGTCAGCGAGCCCCCCAATCGCCATCGGTGTGGGCGCCTCCAAAACAACCATCGCACTCACGTTGAACCGGCGGGGGTAGCACCGAAATCGAAATCACTGTTTGCCAATATTTCTTCTGGTCGCTTCGCTGATAGAATCCAAGAAAATAGAGTTTCCTTTCTCTATTTGACTTTCTCACTGGAAGATAGATATATTTGGTCTTTTTTTTATGTAATAGATACGTAGCAGTCTAGTTTCTTGTTGATATATTTTGTTAATTATTAAAAATATCTGTTTCTTTGGTTCTCTGGTTTCTTGTGCTGGTGCATCGAGCCCCTTTCTAAAACCGTTTCCGTCTTCTTTGTGTCCGAAGAAATAATTTACTAAAAATACGTGATCGCGAATTTTGTCTTTTGGTTCGATTGATTTCTCAGTTTCTTTCGGATCTGTAATCGATCCTGGCAAAATGCAGGCAGGATTTCAACGATTAAACGCAACTGTGACTTTCACCGCCGCGTTTTCTAGAAACTTATCGGTAGTTGATCTCTTCACTCGAGGAGGGTCAATCCTTCTTTGTATAGGAAGCAAAAGGCATGCGGACGAACAGTTTTTGGCAAATTCCTTGTATTCCCACTCCGCGTTGTTTATATAAATATGAAATACCCTTTAATCCTTTTATTTGGTATACAATAAGCTTTAACAAATTCAATAAAACTAACACCTTTCGATAGATTAGAGAAAATACTTTTCAAAAAAACAAACAAATAAAACAGCTGAGATCACTTAAAAGAGATTTGAAGGCACGGCACACCTAGATCTTTGGCAAAAAACAAAAAAATACAACAGTTCTCGCTTTTGTTACTTAAAGTTGTCAGTTTCCTATTCGTTTCTTGGGCGGTAGAGGATGAAATCTGCATGAAAACAGTCTCTTATCGCATAACGGGTAGACCACGTTCCAAGAATACAGTGACACCTATCCCCTTTCCAGCCAAGGAACGCGATAATGACGTGCAGCGAGACTCTCCGGTTGGCGACAAATAAATAATTCACGTACACCAACTTCTTGACAGGACGATACTCGCGAAATAAAGGAGGGTAAAAACAGCGGTTTTATAATGTGGCAAGTCGTCGAGAAATGCGCGATTCGATCACTTATGCTTTCCCACCGACGACGACAGGTTCGACGCTCTCACAATTCACTGCCTTTTGAATTGAAACTTCATCGGGAGGCAAAACGTGGGACGAAAAAGCAAAAATTCACACGCAGTCTTTCAAACAAGACACAAACTGTAAGCACGGTACTTGATTATTTTAGCGGGTGGTCGTAACGAGCACCCCCATTCGGCTCGCAAACCAAAACATGCACTTCACTTCGGTCAAACTCAAATAAAACACGAAAATAAAATCACGACTCTCATAACAGTAACAATAAAAAATAAATAAACTGTGACATTAAAAACAATTTGAGAGTGTTATCGTTCGCGATTCACCCCCGGCGGGGTTGATAGTCGCGGACCGCTACTCGACAGATCGGACATGACGGTAGAGCGACGTTCTAGTATACGACCGGACTCGGCGGCGGTCTCGGCTCGACTGGTGCAGGGCTTGCACGCTGCCAGCTGGGAAAACTGACAGCTAGAGTTGAGGTTGGTGCCAGCGCGGTGGGATCGAGTGTACATCGATGGTAAGTTGTCGTCGGTGTCGCTGGTGAATTTAAGGTTCAAACACGGGAGAGAGATGTGTTGATGCATTGTGCATGCGTTTTTAAGTGGCTGCAGATTATTTAGACAGTACAGACAAGCAACTGCAAGCAATTGTCTGTAGGGAATGAAATCACACGTAGATCATTGGATCTCGGCGTGCATTTCATAAAAAAAAAAAAATTAAAAATAAAATGCACGTACAGATAGAAAAGTGCTATAAAGTAATAAGAATGAAATGTATGGGAGTGACACGTTCCTACTGTTGGATTTAGATCTACAAACCGATCGTTACTCAGGAAAGATATTTTGCTTTTGGTCTCCAGCATAATTTTGCCGTCGAGCGTGTGAAAAGTGAAAAAACTCTCATTAGAAAAAAAAATAGCCTCGGGATAATTGGTTTACTTCAGTCAAAGCGAGAACATAATTTTACGGCAGAGGTAAATTTGGGTAAGTTTTTAAAACACTGTCAGTCATCTCCGCTGATGTCCGCCATTTTCCTTCCGCTCTAAACCTTCAATCGTGCCAAGATATTTTGTTTTTTAGAGTTTCTATAACAATTTGTCTACCAATTATAAGAATCTTGTCAATTATTTTGAAAATTTAATTAGTACAAAGAAATCTCGAGAATGAAATCATAACTGAAATATCATTCAAAGGTTTATAGATATGTCCTTGTGCTGGTATCTTCTCTCACGGGCTGGACTCTATGCTAACGCATGTTTCAGCTGATTCTAACCTCACGTCAAAAAATCGCTATATTTAACACCAATCAGCACTTTTATCGCAGATTTTTTAATAAATTATATAAAACCAGATGCAAATTTCAACTGTGACACCCTCTCTGCATGGCCCTGTGATCCACCCTGCTTAGCCGGAGGGTAACATTTCGCTGAGTGGGGTTGGAACTGGGTTAGGAGTGAGGTGGGCCGATTAGAGGGCAGAGAACGTGCGAGTCGAGGGGTGTTACGTGACAAATTAGAGGGTGGTTTCGCCCCGACGAAGTCTTTGCGGCATCTTGGCGCTCCTGTTTGCCACAGGTTTCATTTCATAGATCGCGTATAACCTCAAATTTCAACATTTGAACTCGGGAACGTGGTGCGGAAAGCCATGACCATGAAAACAAGCTAAACGCGCGCAAGATACGACGTTTTTATCTCAAGTTCAAATATTTTTTATCAAGTTTCTAGCTCGTTTCTTTTATCAACTTACACGGCAAATATAAAACACCCTGGGGGCCTTACCCAGTGGCCATTTGGCGGTAATAACGACCGGTTTTATATGACCTTGACATAGAGAGATAATTTTAACAATCGTTTAAGTTAGTTGATGTCAGCACCACTAGCAACCGGTATTAACAAACTCTAGGTTTAAAAAAAAAACGCCATTTCTAGATTATATAATAGAACAGGTCGTATCGTATACCATCACGGTAGCACCGCCAAATGGCCGCTCCAGGAAAGTCCCCAAAGAATTCGCCCCAAGGACACTTGTAGTTACTAAAAAGGTTTTTTGTAATTTGATACACGTACCCGCAAAAAAGTTGGCGTGGAGGAAAATCATCCTCCTATAATGAGCCACATTATGTGAGGTACTATATACGTAAAATTCCGCACACTAGCAAAGAATTCGATGAAACAAAAAGACAAAAACCTGCAAGGCATGACAGCTCAATTGTTAAAAACTAATCTCTCGACGGCAATGCGAAATATTTTCATTAGATTATCCAAAGAGAGACGCAACGATGGAAAATCCAATAAAGCCGAGCCCTGCAATTTTTTACCCAAGTACACCATGAAAATGCTCATTTTCCGAGACAGACAGCGTCGCGTCAGAGGAGCACGCCGTTATCGCTGCAGGGATAACTAAACAGCAGCCCCTGTTTCCATCTCGGCCTCGCCACGGTACGCAATCCGCATTGCGCACGAGCCGCGAGAACCCCACGGCTGCCTGTCCGAACCAAATTTGATAGGTCACGGATATAAGGGGGGATATGACCTTTATTGTGCAAAGCTCGTTTGAAGTTATGATTTTACTTAAGAGGACTTCATGGCATTGTGAAGTGGTTTAATTACTGATTAAGGAATTCACGGGCAGTAATGTCGTTCTACAGCCCATCGGATGTCTAGGTTTAGAGATTATTCCCATCTCTTGGAGGATATTCTTCTGGCATTCTGCTAGCTTGAAATGTCAACAAAACCAACGAAAAAAAAACGCGACATTTTGAGCACTAAACAATAACACAAACCCGAAAGACGCAAAAAAAATAAGGGCGGTGGTTAAAACATGTGTTTTTTTTACAAACCTCTCCTTTAGTAACGTACGGAATGGATTTTTTTTTCAAATCAATACATTAATAAAAGGAAAATGTGTATTGGAAAACATGTTTGTGCTCCAAAAGAAAATACTTTGACGTCTTGCATCTCTATCCAAGATCCAAGAACTGCAATCCCTTTATCGACTACCTGAACCGCACTGAACATAATTAATTTACCGGTACCAAGATAAACACATCATTTGTTCATTTTATTGTGTCGCATGATTCCGCAGACATGTGCAATGTAATATCTGAAAATTTAAACATGTTCTCCCGAAATTCTGACAGGACTGAAGAATTTTCAGTGCATAGTGAAAAATGTCATAAACTAAAATCCCTTGTCCATCGTCTCCACCATTCCTTCAGAGTTTCAAGACGAAATTTCAGAAGGTTTCCCTCGTCAAAGCACGCGTTTAATTTGGAAGTTTCATATCAAACTCTCGACAAAGTTTCACACACGGCGCTTGAAGATCACGGAAAGGTGAAAACAGCGAATGAAAATGGCCAGTCGCCGACACAAAGACTAGCATCCCTAAAGGCACGCCATACCGGCGGAAGTAGCAAACGGAGCGGAATAGCTCGGGGAAATAGTTGTTTTACTGGCGCACACCCTGAGACGACCGGGCCCAGGGGGTGGTGGTTCGGACGATCGCTGCTTCGAACTCCTCCCAGAAGGAGCGTTCACTGCTAGGAGACAACGAGTTCTGGTGGATATATAGACTCACTCACGGCGCTAATTCTGCCCCGCGGGACAAATAGAATGGGGGTTTCATAAAGGGAGTTCATTTTTGAGCAGACGATCAAAGTTAGTGTTCGTAGAGTTCCATTTGTCTATGATCTATTCCGGTTTAAGAAAGAGAATAGATTGACATTTTCGAAGTGGACCTTAGTCTAGTATAAGTAAAGCGCCTCAAAAACTACCATTGGCCAGCGTAAACTTTAAGCTTTCTGCTGAGAAAACGAGCAGGCAAAACTTGGTAGATGCCACACGATGGCGCTTGTGTTTGTACTTTTTTTAAGAAACAATTAAATATAAAAATATCTCCATACGTGTATCAATCGTTGAGGTTAGCATACATACAATTTAATTGTGCAAAAACTATTATATAGAAATACAAAGAAATTACATTTCTTAGCAATCGAAACGGCGGTGACTCAACTTTAAGTAGCATCCTTCATTTTGGTCGGTAAAGTTGTCATTAGGAGGCTATTTTTTCGCGAAGACGGTTAAACACTTTTGTTAAACAGGAGAGTTCATAGGTGATATCAAAATGACCTGAAAGTATACATTGGCAATTGAACTTTGACGTCAGGGTCATGAGTACACGAACTTGAGAAATAACTCGATATTCGTTATTTTTCGGCATTCCTTCATTCGTAGGAATTCGGAGACTTGCGCCGTTCCGGTAACAACTCACAAAAAAACTGTGTTGTGGTAAGAAAAAAACCGTTCAGGGCCACCAGTTGTCGACAAATATTTGAAGCAAAACGTCTTATGGCCAGGGATTAAAATCACAATCACCACAATAAAACTAAGACACGAAACGGTCATTGACTTGATATTTTTGAATCGGAAAACTTTTCCTGCTCCGCTGGGCGTCAGTTATTATAAACTGTCCACGAGGATGTTAATTAAGTGATAAACTAATGACAGCTCACGTCATATCTAACAACTCGTCATCCATTATAATTTGCAGGTAATACACTCCATTCAGCAATTAGTAGGTACATACTTTTCCCGACAGAGGCGCCACCGGTCGTGTTGGGGTGGCATGTGGGCCAACTGTCATTTGAAAAAAAAACACACTAAATATCCTTTATTGTCCACCATCTTCTTTTTGCTCTAAAGCTTTTGTCGTTGCAAGATGTTCTGTTTTACGAGCTATTATCATAAGAAGAATGTTGGAAATTAATTTGCAGGTATGATAAGTAATTTTAAATCTCGCTACAGAAATCACAACGTTCGTTGGTATCAATACTGGGGAGGCAGCCTTAGAACTGGTATCTTCTCTCACGGGCTGGACTGTAGCAGAGCGAGAGCTACTTGAAAATAACAATAATGTTTCTACTCTACCCATGGAAAAGTGTCTATACAAAATGTTACCAGCTTAACATTTTCCCCCACAATTTGGAACCCCGGGCAGAGTTACACATTTTCGTCACGAAAACGTTGAAGTGCTGTGAAATGTGAATAATAATTACATTTCTGTTACACCGATGTTTTGAAAGATGACGAAGTAGTACGAACAGACTGCTGGAAAACGTTACGGAATTGTTTGTCTTTCTAAAATTAATTACACAATTATCCTAAGAGCACACAAAATAATGTAATTGTCGGTATTAAACGATGTTTGCACCTTAGATATCAAAAAGCAGAGTGCGCAAAGTAACACTGGAAAAATTGTCAACATTTTCTTCCGATATTTACATCTACATAGCGAGCACTTCTGCTATGTAAATGTTTCCATTTCGAATTTCACGAAATGATACCGTGTGAGACAGATGTGTCATTCATTCGGCAAGCTATTCGATACCATGATGTCAGTCGTTTGACATATGCTATGTCACTATGATTTGTGACCTTTCGAATGTTGCCAGAGAGCGGGTATAAACATCATATAAACATTCTCCTATAAACACTTGGAGCAAGATGGCTGAGACACTTATTGCTAAAACACGTGTGGTCTGTGGCTTGGATTGATATCATTTCGAGGATGAGCATATGCACATAGACAGTGCCGCGTGATGGGGGAATTGGCATAATTGACATAGCACTTACTAATCTTAAAACTAAGGAATCAAACACAAGGTGCACAGCGCACAAGCTAAGTTGAAATATTCCAACTTCCTTGTGCTCTGTACTTTTGTCAACGAATCACAGAGCGTTATTTTAACAAACATGGCGGGCGTTGACCATATGATCGCTTCCGAAGGACGAAGTGGGACGTTTTTTTTGCTCTGATTTTAGACTTCGTACATATGTTAAAAAAAACTATTGCTACCCGAATGCTATTTTATGAAATTACTCGAAGAGTTCGACGTTGAATTCGGTGACAATCCTAATGTAAACAATAATATATTTCGATATAACCTCAAATGTAACCTAATGAAATCGCAAGTGACAGCTGAGACAAAGTCTTCTATGTATAACGCAGGATTCGAAACTGAAGGCTGTCGGTTACCGTTAAATTCGCTCTGTCGGTATGCTTGTGCTGATTGCTATGTCAATTGTGGGTTGCTAGAGCATTTAACTTGCTGCACGAAGCGATGCACAGATTGGGTGGGTCGAAGTTGGCGGCTCATCAAGTTAACAATATGCTCTTGGGATCGGATTAAGTTTCAGGAGTGTTTGCAACTTATTTGTTCAAGCTGAGTACAGTACCGTTAGTTAAAGTGATTACAATCCTTGCGTTATAGAGACCGTTGTTACACTGTCATACGTTTTTTTTTTTTAGTATTTATAGATTCTTATTGGTAGATTTACATATATTGATTTCTTGGGTTTAACTACGCGCTGTTTTGACAACGGGCAATGCGCCACTGGTCTAATGGCGTCGGCGAATGAGTGGATGATGACGAGGATGATGATGGACCTAGTCTAGGTTCATCTAGGCATATAGATCTTGTATCCATCATATCACAACTCATTATTTCCTCTACGCTGTTACCATCACAACGACGAAGAGATTCATAGATTTTTCATCACCGAGAAATTAAGGAAGGCCATTCATTTTCCAGCTAGCTACCACGCTTTGTATATTTTATAGAAAATTAGCCGTATTTTGCCACTTTTTATAATTTGCTCTTTAACAAAAACAAATGGCACCGATTATTTCTCATATAAATCTGATGTTGGAATATATAAACAGACTGAAACCGTTCGTTCCTCTAGCACAAGATTTCTTTAGGTTTTTCTTTCATAATGAATGATAATTCGTATCCAACTCAAGTAAGGGAAGAGGAGGAGGGGGGCGGAGAAGTCGAGGCGGAAAATAATTAGACTCCAAAAGAAAATTGAAGACGAATTTCCCGGCTTGTTTATTCGCTGGTGCGAACAGAGAGAGAGAAACTGCGCCGGTCGTCTTTTAAAAAATCAGATAGGTGCTTTAATTTGATAAAAATTAAGTAGAATTTTTCTTTCACTGCCTCTCACCCAATTGTCAAAAGAGACAATCGGGGGAACGATGGCAATTTTCACAAAAAAAAAAACCTCGCACTATTGAAAATACGCTAAAAGTTTCAGACGAGAAAATGTTTTATCCAAAGAAAAAAAAAAAAGTTTCAATTATTTATCAGAAAAGTTGGTCATGCCGCTATTCGTCATACAGCTATTGATGCATTAGGAATAATTACGTAACTTTCGAAACAATTACAGGCAATATTTTTAAAAGAGTAAATACGCTAACCCTATGGCGATAACAGTCAAAACAAACCTTAGAATGACCGAAGGTACAACTAACCTAACATTCCTAGGTTTTGTAAATCTAAGCCTTGAACAAAAGCCAAAAAAAAATCAAATTCGACCCCAAGTGCATGCACCCCCGGTTCACACTAACATTTCCTTATTTTCGCTGACCTCTCCCCTAGGAAAAAACCTGACATTTAAATCACCCCCTAGTTGACATTCAACGTCACTGCATAGTTCGACGGAAACCTACTAAAAGGGTAGACCCGCTACACAAGGATAGGTTAATCGCTCATATAACAACGCAAATGTCACAAGCAAATTTCCTGCTTACTTGATCCCGTGTTAGAACGCTTCCATTTAGGGCGCAAGGGTTGTTGTTGTTGTGCGTCCACATTATACTATGTTGATGAGGGGAAAAGCGTCAGGAATTGCATTAAACCCAGCAAATCGAAGGCTTTTGTGCGTTTTTGTGGCTTGTTTTTTTAAATGCAAGCACCAGCGCGCTCGTTAATGTGACGGGTCGTTATTAATCGAGTGCGAAATTACAGAGGATGCAGGTTGAAATCGTATTTATACTAAAGTCGTTCGACTAGCAGGTAAACTTCTGAAAGAAATTAAAAGGTTTTCGTTCTTGCACAAATAGAAGTGTTAACTTCAGAAACGCTACTCGCAAGTTTATTAATTTTCTATTTTCCACGAAGAAAAAATAAAATAGCGCAGCTTGAAAATTAGAATTTACAGTGATTAATTAATTCAGGATTTCCGTTCCGTATCTATAGGGTTTACGATTTATATGCAGTATCGTGGGAGGAAAATACCAGCCCGAAGACTGCCTCTCAGCGTTTGTACCAATTTGTAAATGAGATATCAGGTATGATTTGAATGCCAGGATTTCCAAAAACTCCTTTATATATGCAAAATAATCCCCAAGATTGTGGTAATTTGTAAAAATAAACATAAAATAGCTAGAAAAACAAAAGATTTTGGCACGACAAATTTTAAAAGTGAAATGTCTTGTATTTAAAGCCTCTACCGGAGAGCATATCAGCGAAAGTTCACAGAAAAATAATTAATATTCGTCAAATCAATCAAATTCACCAATGGGTGCTACGGACAAAAGAGATGTTATTTCTACAGAGAACGCAGCTACGATTTTCGTTACAGACTAAAACCAAGTTCCGGTGTTCGGTCAAATTTTCAGAACCAATTCACGATACCACCGATTCCAGATCGCAACAAAGTATATGTTAATATACAAAAGGTAAATCAGACAACTAACAAGCGATCTGTAAAAGAAGGCACCGTCCAGCGCACAGAAAATGGGGAGTCACGATTGGTTGAATAGCAGGTCGACGACTTTACACGGCGAGCGACTGAAGAACAAAGAAGCGGTATTCCATTGCGATCCTCGTGAGCCAGCTTCGCAAAAGTGCAACTTCTTCTACCTCCAGCGAGCACCAACTTTGTAGTCGTGGGCGTAACTTTCAGTTCTATAGTAACGGTACCACACGACTTAAAACCGTAGATATTAGGTAACCTCGGGTTATGGTTACAAAGAGGGCAGGCAGCTAGCTCGCTTGGGGGAAAGTTGATAATCTTTGTAATCGCTCACGTGGGTTGTTTTCGTCGTGGTTTTCATATCGGTAATCGGTAGCCGTTGAAGAATTGGTAGCGCGCGCGATTCGGGATTTGAAAATTGATACACTGGAGATTGGTTGTGTGGTCGTTGGGTAATTTGATCGTACTACAATAGCACTGATGTGAAATTTTCTCTGCAGAAAATAGCTGCCATATGGCTTCTTTACCAACAAAAATTGATGATGCTTCTAGAAGGGGTCTCCGTCGTTTCGAGCGTTAAGAAAATTAATTATGGTTTTTTTCTCGCAGATTACGGGCATTTGAGACTGGTTAACGCTCAATTTATCTTTATTAAAGCTAACCTCAACGATTGATATACACGTATCGATAATATGAGGCGTTATTATTTAATTGTAGGGGCTTGTTTAAATGACCACAAGCGCCATCAGGTGGCACCTACAGTTACCAAGCGTTGTCGGCCTCGTTTGCTCAGCACAAAGTTTAATATAAACGTTGACCCTCTGGCTATATGTATAAACTCAACGGTTGTAAGGAGGTGGGGGGTTAGTGTCATTGCGGTCACAGCGGAAATTGGCTTGGAAATGGGTTGATGATCAATCGGACGGAGATGAATTTCGTTATGGAAATTTGATGATTTGCAACAACGATTGTGATTAAAACCATGATTTTCGGTTCAAAAAACATGGGGTTTTGAGTGCGATTGCAGATTGAGCATTATTTTGAAAAACTACACGAGCATGAGCGAGTCGGAAAAACTGTTTGTCCAGAATTAGTTTTTTACCTAGTACCTCGTTTGTGTACTCCATGGTATTCTTGTTCAATCAAAATACCTGGCTCCACCTATTTTATCATTCAATACTCTCGGGGGTTGGATTTACAATCAAAGAACAAAGTTTAAACTTGCAGAGGAAAAAGAAAAACATAACTAACGAACGAAGTTACTATAAAGAATAACTTTCGCAAGGGTCAGAAAATTTAAAGTTGTTTTAATTAGACACGGAGGAAATGTGTTGGGTAATTTTGGAAAACAGGGCACTGCGTAAATTCCCAACACAAGGCCATCAATTCGCCACCATTACAACACAAAATACATTAGCAGAGAGATACAGAAGAGACAAGACGCGTCAGTTCTGAGAGGTTTACCATCATTTCAAACGTGGAATGATTAATTTCCTTTACTGGCTGATTGTCTCCCACCCCCAACCCCTCGCCATCCCACCCAAGAACGGGGCGCGCGAAAACTAGAAAATTAATCACGAAATTCGAAACGCGTCTCCATTATCTGTGCTCGTAGTGGCCAATCGGCTGGGGTCACAAAATGTCCAAAATAGCGCCGTGCGGCGGTCGACGGAAATTGCACTATAGCACACAATTCTACGCCCTGGTGAATAATTGCATGTTGGTATGCGCCGGGGTTCGAACCAGTGGCGAAGTGAAACAAAGAACAGCATAAAAAGAAGAGGAAATTAGGCTAAAACCAACCACATTCTAGCTGGAAGAATGGGTACCGTCTACCCAACTACTATAGCCTTTTGTTGAAAGGCATTGGAAGTTGTGAATGTAAAGCAATCGTTTTACATCCGAAAACAAACTTAACCACACGGTTTAAAAAAAAATGAAACTCGAGTAAAAAAATTCACCCTCACCCGTTCCTACCTCTGACGCTACGCCATTGTTGCTAAATAATGAGAGGGGTCAGGGTTCAAACCAGTGGCGCCATCACTAAAGGAAAAAAGGTTTTGATGGCATTTAACCATCCAAGTGCAAGCAGGAAGAAAGGGTAAATATATCGGGTATCTATTGAAAGCGGGTAAAGGAAGTTTTAAATGAAAAGCAGTTGTGGGTCCTCTGCAACAAAGCCAAATAACTTGATTCAAAAAAGTGAAATCGCGCAAAAATTGCCCCCAAAAATTAAAGACGATTTTTAAAAAATGACCTCCCGTCCCCTGAAGCTACGCCACTGCACGTAAATAATGCGCACTGCAGGGCCGCGAACCGAATCAGCACTTGCGGCAAATCAATCAAGTTGTAATTAATCAATCACGGAGGGTAGCCGATGAAAGGTGCGCTGCCCGCAGGGGGGGCGCATGTCTAGCGTGTCGGCGAGTTGTTAGCATTGTTTAGCCCACAGGGTTATGTCAGGTGGGGGGGTGGCTTCTTTGTTTGGCGGGCACAAGGGGGTAGGTGCGATGGCCCAGTCAAGAAGTGGGAGTGGAGAGTTATGGTGGTTTGTGGATCTGTGATTGTGTTTTCGAGTGCCAGGCTAATTAATGATTTGTGTGCCGGTGGGTATCTTTGATGCAGTACCTGGTTGTGATATGAAAAATCTCAATCATGTCGAGAAGCTTCGTGTCAAAAACAAAGCCTGGTGGTTGGTGGTCTTATAAGTTGGTTGATTTTGTTGTCGAGAATAGCAAGCCATGCCCTGTTTTTGCTAAAATTAATTTTATCATACAAAATTATAAGCGATTTGATGGTTTAAACCCATTTATAAAAATTTAGAGTGAAAAAAAAATTGGTTTGGCTAAATCAAGTTATCACCGCGATGATTAGATTCGATTTTGGTTTGAATCTGATTCTGGCGCTCCGAATTCGATACGGTTTCCGATTTCGCGGAAAGCTGAATCTTCTATGCATTTTTATTTGCAAATTGAATCAGGCGATTCGCCTGGCAAATATTTGATTACCGGTAATGCCTATCTTTATATGCACATCAATAAAAATGAGAAAAACGTTAAATATATTAAATAGACATGCCAAAAAAAAAGTGCTTGGAATACTGCTGCAAAGAATTACACCAAACAATAGTTTCGAATGCTAATTGCCAATTAAGTTCGACAAATATAAACGTGACAATAACCAAAAGGATCGAAAATTATGCGACATTGCGACATCAAATAGAATCTAGAGCAAATGACGAACGTGAAATGAAAATTAGCTACAATTTTCTTTTTTGTTTGTTTACCTAGCTACGTCTACACTGTAAGGTTTTGCCAAAATGAGACGAATTCACAAAACAATCATTCCATTGTCTACAGTCTAAACCGTATCAGACAAAGCAGACAAAGACAGATCAATAAAAAACGAGTAAAGCATGAGAAAGAAGGCAGAACAATTAACGTAGCGGAACTTGGCTGGATACATTTTATATTTATGTAAATTAAAAAAAAAAAATTAAATGCACTGAAGTTTACGAAAGACAAGCTTCGAAGAGTTTTTCTTTACTGATTTACAATCGAGAATCGACAATTAAAGACAAAAAAGAGAGTACTGAGTCTTGGTACATGCAACTGGTGTTGTTTAATTTACTTGTCCAAACGCAAATACCTCGAGAGTGCTCCAATTTTCGAGACGATCGATTTTATGTCGGATGAAAAACGGTATTGTTTGGCCAAAAATTCGGAGGCACATGACACCTAACAAAACTTGGTGACTTAGCAACCGTCGGTGACCACTTGTTAATCAAACAACTCGTTAAGATCGATTTGTTTGTTAAGAACCGATACCGTGTTGTACATACTTATGACGTTAACCATTCACGCGGACCCAAGTTGGACAATATTTGTGCTCATTACGATGATAGACACCTAAACTATATTCCAGCTTGAGAAACAGCGAGGAATATTAGATTGTCTAAATTATAAAAGGACACGCTGGTGCCGGCGACAAAATTTAGTTTAAAACCAAGATTACAGCGGAAGTGCAACAAGAGAATTTTTCCAGAAGAGGAGCCACCGGTCTAAACGGCTGTGAATTTGAAAACAAACATTGCCATCTCCTTCGATATCCGTATCGATGAACCGTCAAATATAAATGAAAATAACAATATTTACAATGCATTTGCAGATCTATAATTGGTATTCTGAAATCCACCATTGAAATCACAGCTGAAATTTAATCCATGAGTTAGTAGCTTTGCACATAGGGGCGATTCAGTGTTGGGATGTTCTCCAACAGGCATATGTGGGGAGTAAATCCTTTCGGTGAAACGGAGTATGGGGATATCACGTCCATGTCATTGTATTAAACCACCATTTCGACCGAAAAAAAAAGCACACCCAGATTCCACGTAATTCAGTGTTTTGGTCAATGAACAGCCCACGTACACGTAATGAAGCCGTGCGTCATTACAATTTGCCAATGGTTAATTAGCTAGCAATCATAATTACCTTGTCCCTGATGGACAGGTCATCAGGATCATAAGCCCGGTGACAAGCGTCACAAACTATCATGGCTGAACGGGCTATAAATAACGCCGCAAATAACGTGGGGCAGGGTATAACAGGGTCCCTGAAGACGCATGGCTAGAGGGCCCTAGTAACGGAAGAATGGTACTCAGCTGTGAAATTCAGCGACAGGGAATAGCTGATTGGTAATGAACGCAGCTAAGGTAGAATTTATGTGCATGACATGGTAAAATATAACGTAGATTATTTTTTAATAAGGAATAGAGATGCAATTTTATGTCAAAATCTGATTTAAATTGTAAATGCTTGCAATGCGCAGGATGTTTTATTATTAGGAACACTGCTAGAGAGTAGTAGTGTTCCTAATAGTAAAAAAATATTCGACTTTGTTTCTGATGGTTTTTAGACACATGTCTACTTGATTTATCCTTAGCACTAGTTTTAAGAAAAACTATTTGAAATGGGTTTTAAATGCTAAGTCAAGGGCTACTGAATTTCCCGACGTTTCGCAACATATACTAGTTACTGCTCTTGCCCTTGAAGAAGTAACTAGTATATGTTGCCAAACGTCGGGAAATTTAGTAGCCCTTTACTTAGCATTCAAAACCCAGTTCAAATAGTTTTTCTTCTTCGACTTTGTTCGTTACGATCGGGGTAACCAATGCCAAGAAACATTCAGATATACAAAAAAAATGTTGTAATGATTTGTTAAGTCAGGTTTGTTAGTAAGCACAGCAGAATGTGTGCCAAATCATTCAGAAATTCAGAAATATCACCAAAAAAGCCACAAAAATGTCTCAAATAAATGGCGTCCAAGTGCGTCACTCTCCCACAGAGCTCTCTCAGCAAGTGCGTCTCCATCATCTTGGTCTGGTATTTGCATTCGTGACAGACGGCTACGGCACACGTAGACAAACAGTGGTGATTGTCACCTCGTCGTAACGCCAGCCATTATTTTGATTGGGAGACGAGGGTGTCCCCCACACCAAATTAGGGACCGGAGACGAGATTGGAGGTGGCGGGGGTCTTTTGTAACGAGTAGAACGTCACCGGGGACAAAATCTCTAGAAACGAAGAGGTTGTGTAGACCGGACGAGGCCACGTCATCCATTCTTTATAAACATGTTTTCTATCGGTGTTATCTGATAAATTTGCGCGGGGACAAAGAGTAAGAAATGACATGGTAAACATAGTCAATGCCATCGACAGTTAACTTCTATGCTTTATCTTATTATTTTAACATGCCATCGACAGTTAACTTCTATGCTTTATCTTATTATTTTAACTTATTTTATTAAATTTAACCTATGGAAAAGCTTTTGTGTTATTTTAGCTCGCCAGCAACAAAAAATTGTAATAAAAGTAACGATCTTTTATTATTTTCATCTGTGATTTACATAACTACAGATAATTTTTCGCTTTTTATTACTCCACAAAGCCTCAGTAAAAAAAATAATACTGAATGAACTAAAATACAAAAACTCTGGAGTACGTATATACCAGGCTAGCTTTATGAATGGACGCGTAGAGCGAGTGCTAGCGGTAAGCGACAACAGCGCCACCCGATTCGCGACCATTGCACCACACAAGACTCATACCTTGTGCCCACCTAATTAACGTCAGGCTAAACGATGCTAGCACCATCTGATGCATACCCACCGCAGCGTAGATCATCGCTATAACCGAGCATTAAAAGCCAACCACTTCTGCGAGCCAAATTAGTTAGCTGAGGATCAGTTGAGGGTGTTGAAACTACTTGCTCACGTGTAAGACCAGCGTATTTTGAACATGTGACGACAAATTTTGCCTCCTTATGGTAAAATGGAGAATACAAATATGTTATAATACTCCAGGCGAAGAACGACGCTAGCGCTATCTACATTACACCCAGTGCGAACAGTGCCGCAGGGCTCGTTGTCAAAACAGTGCGTCTTTAAGCACCACAATTTAATTCTACGCCCAATGCAATCAAGTCAAGCTTTAAAGCAGCACATTTTCGAGTGCGCTAAGCCAACCCCAGTCTTGTTATGATAAAATGGAGTATAAGTATTGGTATAATACGTGCCTTCGGGCTGAAAGATTCTAGCATATGCTGCACTGAAGTATTTTTTGGTTAAGTACCAAGTGTAGGAGGTTCAACGATAGATTCAACGTTTGGTAGCCATGGAGATGCTGAGATCGCCTGACAGAGCTTCTCAATTCTGCTATCTTATGTTACCACGGGTATACCATGGCCTAGCATCGGAGGTTCAATGGTAGATTCAACGTTTGGTAGCCATGGAGATGCTGAGATCGCCTGACAGAGCTTCTCAATTCTGCTATCTTATGTTACCACGGGAATATCATGGGCTAGCATAGGAGGTTCAATGGTAGATTCAACGTTTGGTAGCCATGGAGATGCTGAGATCGCCTGACAGAGCTTCTCAATTCTGCTATCTTATGTTACCACGGGTATATCATGGCCTAGCATAGGAGGTTCAATGGTAGATTCAACGTTTGGTAGTTATGGAGATGCTGAGATCGCCTGACAGCTTCTCAATTCTGCTATCTTATGTTACCACGGGTATATCATGGCCTAGCATAGGAGGTTCAATGGTAGATTCAACGTTTGGTAGACATGGAGATGCTAAGATCGCCTGACAGTGCTTCTCAATTCTGCTTGTGTGATATCATAGTCTTGCCCTTAACAATAGAAGCCAGTTAAAATGGCCGACTGAACCCTTGCTGTAGCGCGTACACGTCACAAGATGGCTCAACAATTTTTAACTGGTTTCAACAGTGAAAATACGCTTGGTTTTCTCGCAGGCCACGTCGGTCCATGGAAGGAGTGGCGCGTTGGCTCGCGCGAATCGAGAGAGAGATGATGAACGAACGTGGCACGTCAAATTGTCAACTCGGTCGTCGTGTCGTTAGCGTCGCGACGGGCGTCGTGGATGATTGACGTTTTGGCCGCGACGCCCGACGGTCGGGGTATTATTACAAGGACGCCTAGCGCTGACGGGGGGCGGAGGGGGGCTGGAACGACGCCGGGTGACTTGATCTATGCGCATATTACGCGCAAGTAGTTTTTTTTTTGTGTATTCATTGAGATGAATGCCGCTAGGAAATGCTAAGGTGCACCAGCATCTCAATCTCCATGAAAAACTGCCAGGTTTATCCCATTTTATAAAAAAAATTGCTGTTTTTCATCGTACTCATCCTCATTCTCGTTTAAGAAATTTAAACTTTTAAGTATTAGCAAACGCGAAACAAAAAAAAGACCGGAACATTTTTACATAGCTTCTTTAAAAACAACTTGGGTATTTACATTTAAATACTAATAATTCTATTGATAGCGCTTAAGCGTCTTTTCACCTCGTCAACCCATTAATCGATCTCCTTGAAGCAGCGTTTTCACCTCATACACATTTTTCCCAAAAGCTCCTGTCAACGGATTCATGTCAAAGAATTACAGAGATTGAAAAAAAAAGGTGTGTGTTTTTTCCGCTACGTAGCGGGCAGCCAAACTCTGAGAGCACATGTGTCACGTTATGCCATCCTGTCAATAAAATAGGTTAAAAGTATATTTTTACTCTGGCGGCGCGCTACGGGGGTATTTTTAAATGGCACGCCACGCGGATTGACATCCCTCTTCTTTCTATGCCTTCAAAAGTGTGTCACAATAATAAAAAAAAAATTACTGAAAACTGATGTATTTCCTAGTGTTGTTAACACTCAACACATTTCGACGAATATATGCATTGTATATTATGAATATATGCGACAATTCGAATGCCAATTCGCTAATAGTGAAATAAAATAACGATTATTATTATTAATGCCAGGTTTATTATTAACGCAAGCGGTAGATAAATAGGACAGAGGTGTTTAGAATTTTCTTCATCCACAAAGCAAAGTTTAACGTAGATTCCCATTAATTTGGGGATAAATACGTCATCACAGTTGTAGCAATTTCTAAAAATCTTTAAACACCGCATGTGATTGGCTGGTCATCTTTAAAATCCGGGTTAAACTTGTGGACCCGGCCCCTGGTGTCTTAACAGAAAAACCAAGAAACAACTAACTTAGCTAATGCACGACTCCAGTAGCAAGTTCTCATACCAGAGTGGTTACCATAAGTAAGTAACAAGTTCAGCCTTATAAATAACTAGTATTGCTACCCGCCTCCGCTCGGACTTATTTTTTTTTTATTTAAACTAATTTTAAGTTAAAATATGTCACATAAATATATCAAATTATCTGACATACAAAATGTATTTAATGACAATAAAGTTTTATTTGGGGACCTGGCGGTACACAATACTTTTTGTTTAAACTTTGCTATGTGTCACGATGCACAAATTTGATTGGTCTTTTGCTCTTTAGATACCATTCTATAATAATTAAGGTAATTCTAATTCAGCCGTCGAAGAGTATTACTTAGTAATATTTGATGCAAGACAGATTATCAACTGTGCCCAGTTTTTAAGTTTTTGATCTATTTCCAAGATACGTTTTAAGCTGACGGTTCGATTGGTGTATTCCCTTCAAATTCGTTTCTTTAGAAACAATCCGCAAATCAATCGCAACAATCCGAAAGTGCAATTACAAACATACAGACTCCATTTCAGTTTTCTATACAAGATTTAAAAAAGTCTCTCCACAAAAAAAAAAGCCCCCACGAATCTCTGTTTAAGTAGCTGCCCATACCGTCGCGCGGCGTTTTTACTTTTCAAGATATTTGAAGATTACTCTGGTTCTACGTCTCGACTTTCCTGCCGACTTTGAACCATAGAAATGGAACAATAATCCACCTGGGAAACGTCTCTGCTGCCGAGTAAAAATATATTCTTAATCCCTTTCGCGTGGACCTGCTCGTAACAAAAAAAGGACACGAAAGTCTCGTTGAATTTCCAGCACTACGGGGTCAGGGGCATTGCAACGGGAAACACAGCAAAGTTGGCGCATTTGCGTGGACAAAAACAGGGTCCTACAGGAACAAACAGGATCGTTGCATCCAATTCGAACACAAGTCTAATATATGTACCAAATGACAACCAACATCCACGGAAATAATAGATGAAATCGGTAACGAACAAAAACAAAAAACCTATAAATTTGCACAACAAACAGGCCAACTAGTTCCCTGGGGGAGTTATTTTAAAAACAATTTGCACTTTGAGAAGACTGGACGCTTTTAGCTGGTAGTTGGAAACAAGGCATGAAGTTTTTCAAGCCATACGAACCAACTGGCACAAGTGAAGCGGCAAGGAATTTAAATTTTCAACAGAACATTCTCATAAAATCGATCGGTTACATCCCCTATGTGTATATTTCATGCTGAGCCCCTATGAGCTTTCAAGAGCCAAATCATTAAGCGCGGCTTAAGGTAAAATTCGCTCCACGAACAGAATTTGGCTAAATTTCAGTTACCTATTGCGGTATCAAGACTTTAGAGAGAGTCAACACACTGTAGCACAATTTTCTACAGGTTATGGCGAGAGCAAATGTTTAACTATCTTCGCCAAAAATAGCCGCAAAATGACTACTTTAGGCCACAAAAAATGGAGCATGCTTTCAGGTGAAGTCACCGTCGTTTTAAATTTCTGAAGAGATGTAATTTCGTTATTTCTCGAAGAGTATTCGCTAAATTAACTTTTGCCAGAACTAACCTTCACGATTGATCTGCATACCTTTCACAATTTTGCGCCGTAATTATTTAATTGCAGAGGTTATCAAAAAAAAGGCCGCAAGCGCCCTTGGTGGCACTTGCCGTTATGCCACACCACGTGTTGCCGGCGCGTTCGCTCAGCAGAAAGTTGAACATTAACGCTTTGTACTTTCGAGAAACCCTATAAACTCGATGCTACGATTCTATTTGCTCCGGGAAATCGACAACCGATGAAATCCCCAGTTGATTATTGCCTGCCATGTGAAGAGAATGCTTTTAATATCTTCAATACAAATTACAAACCCACCGTCGCAGTTTCAACGAGCACAAGTTTATGTCGTCGTGAACTCGACGCTAGTGCAGACCACTTGATCCATAACTGACCCACAGCTCCAACCTCTGCATTCGACCGACGTCGTCAATAAATAAGACAATGGCACCAAACAGACTTCAGAAGCACTATGTCTACTTCAGTATGCATTTCCGATTTCGACATCGACGATATTAGTTCAAGTTTAGCAAATATGCGAAAAGTCAAACGTGGAAAATCCATTTCCCAGCATGTCTGATGTGCATGGGAAAGGGAGCGGAAAAGCGCGGCATGGCGGGAAATTGGGTCAGCGTTTGAAGCGGTCGCTCGCCGATGTTTGCACCGAGTTTCCCCGTGCAAGTGGCAATAGATGTTGGTTAGAACGGTTCGGTCAAACGCGTGGTGGTATAGTATGCTTTTCATCGGTCCTGTCAGCTGCAAGGTCGGTGTGGTTCGCATGAGGGATATCTAAAGAAATCTATCAGAGGTTTAGCGTTGCGAGATATTAAAAACTGTGTTTGCCCATTCAGAAGAAAATTATAGAACAGGGAAATTAATCGGCAGTGAACTACACAGCTAAGCCAATAGAGTTAATGCAGATGATTTCCTGTCATTCTAAAGCAATGAAAGCAAGCATGTGAAATGTTAATTGTATTTGCTAATACCCAACATTCTGTTTAGTTATTGGTGACCTCAGCAAAACCGCATGCTTTGGCTACAAAGTACAAAGCATTATCTAGCAAATAAAGGCTATAGAAACAAGACAGCAAGTCGGTCAATGTTGCAATGAGGAATGAGTTTTGAGTTTCTCGTTCAAATTTGGAGCTAATTTACATGTTTTCTCTCAGAAGAACACAGAAAGGCCGCAAAATCTGTCCTAGGCAAGCAGAGATGAAAATTGAAATTTTGTTTGGTATAATTGATTTCTGTCAACGCACGAGGAAACGTTTTTCTAAAATGACCGATCAACTAGCCGATGGCCTTGCATTTTTCTTCAATGAGCTTAGAAATCGACTCGGAATGCGCAAACTCAGAGCACCCAATCGCAATCTCAGCTGACTTTCATTCACGTCCGCGCGCGAAAACAGTTGGCTAGGGTAAAATATCTCCGTCAGGTGGCAGCACCGGCTGGCGGCCGGCCGGCAAAACAGCTCGCGCGTTGGTATCGATTTGAAGGTTATGTTTGTTTACATTCGCGCCCGTTGTTTACACGCGTTGTCTAGGAAATGTCAAAGCTGATGTAACTTCGAAACTTTGATTGGGTAAACAAAACACATGCAAAATGTTTGCTAGGAAATAATAACCTTGAAAGTTAAGTACTGCAAGAGGTGCTTCAATACATGTAAATAATTGTTGAGAATTTTTATTGAAAATAGAAACCTTTCAGTAAAATTATGTAGTTTATTTTTGCCACATTCCTAGACATAAGAGCGAACTGTCTGGAGTCATGGATGATTGGCAAAAATGTGTAAAACGAGGGCTGCACCAAGGAAGACAAAAAATACGAGTTAGTTGGTGTTGCTTTGAGAAATCTAAGACGAAGATATCGTTTTCTTGGGGTGTCTATCTTACATTTAGACTTGCTGTAAATTCCGGTCCTTTCTAGACACCACTCATTGACAAAGCGACAATCGTTTTGCAATCCCATGTTAACAGTTTGCACCCAGCCATAAGTATTTTTTTAACTAAATGTGATCAGCAAAAAATAATGAAATACAATTTCTAAACACTCGAGATGACTGTGACTCAACTTAAAAACATCCTCCGTTTATGTCGGTATTGTTTTCGTTTTGTGGCCATTTTTCATGTAGAAAGTATAACATTAGCCCTATGGTAATTACAGCAATAACATCATGTCGAAGGAAATATAAACTTCCCATACGAAGTTTCATGTTAGTAGTCATATGACAAGTTCACAAAATAAAATCTTCACAGAAAACAGAAGCCAAGGAAAGACAAACATTGACAAACATTGCTACAAAGCATAATAAAGGCCTACAACATAAGACTGTTTGCATTGAAAACTTAGCTAGCTTAGTCATCCAGAGCTAACCCAGCCGCTAGGCCGTGAGAAAACGGCGGCAAGTCGAGTCTACATGCACGCCGAATACCAACTACTAAAATATTATTCAATGCATAGTTGGTACTAATTAATTCGGTGGAGGCTTTCAGAGCTGTCGCTAGATGTTATGAACCCCGGTTGAATATTTACACGCTACTGGTAACGTACGTGGCTACAACCTTTGCTTTGAAATCCACGACTGTAGATCAGTTATTTGTAGAATATGTAACGGAGGAACATGGGGTACGGAACGTTTCTTACGAAGAAGGAAAAAGATTTGCGCACAAAGTACGACGCTTCGGTTACGTGCCATCTTATTTACGAAGCAGCTCCTTTACTCTTCATGAGCACTTTACCGGAACGTTAACTCTCTGCATCAATCGCAGACAGCTTTTTAAACGTCAGTATATTTCGTTACCATTATAGTTATACAGACTATCAGCAATCTTACCATTCAAAATTAACTGGTTATAGCAATTTCCTATGGACTTTAAAACGCTCGTGATTGGCCGGCTGTTTCTTTATCAAACACACAAATCCTCTCGCCAAGCAAATCGCACGTGAAAAGTGTCAATAAAGTCACGGAATCCCGTTCTTACCTGGACGTCAAAGCTCTGCTGTTGCTGCAGCTGGTTGCCAGGCGATGACACCGCCCCCTGCTGGTAGCCCTCGAACTGCGCCTGCTCGAGCGGAACCACGTGCTCGAAGTGGTGCGAAAGATTTTCCATGTGGTGGCTGCCCAGGTGGTGCTGCTAAACAGGCAAAAGAGAGAGCGTCAAGTTACGGTTGGCCTCGTCTTAAGAACGGCTCGGTTGTCCTTAATCCAACTTGACCCTTGTACAGGCCACTTCTAGTTCTTGCTCTAATGTTACCCAGATAACAACCCAGTCACTCGATTAGAGAACACACATGTACAATTGAACTTGTACCATAGCGTTGAGTGTAAGTTATAGGTAGAGAAACAACGTCAATGTTAGTCTCTGCGTGAAAGATGGCCGCCGAATGACTACCTTACCGACAAATATGCAGAATACCGGAACATCACATTAAGTGGAGCCACTGCCGTATAAAAAATTTAATTTCGATATTTCTCGTAGGTTAACTCGCTTTTGAGACTTTTCATGCTCAAAAAATCTCCATCAATGTTTACCTCAACGTTTAATATCTCTCATCATTACTCAAAAGCGTGTAACCTACGAGAAATATCAAAATTAAATTTCATACGACAGTGGCTCCACTTAACAAGATGTTCCGGTACTCTGCATTTTTGTCGGTAAGGTAGTCATTTGGCGGCCATCTTTCGCGCAGAGACTGTAACATTAAAGTTGTTTCTCTACCTATAACGTACACTCAACGACCATAGTCTAGTGCCGATTTATTATTTTGCTTGTCCTTTTCCATTTGTGTCATCTGCAAGACCTAATTAAATATCCGCTCCTTAATCACTGGGATTTGTTACGTCCCAAGTTCAAAGTGCATTACTGGGTAAAGCACCAATAAATATAACAATGTTTTCCGTCGTTGATTTACGTAGATAGAAAGCTCCCGAAAACTACGTTTATGACCTAGGTGAAACCAAAAATCAAATGACACGGAGCGAAACCGTACTATTCGCACACATTTAGTTGCCGTTTGATTCTTAGATCAAAGTGGAAGAATCCAGCTACATTTGTAGAGTCAACATAGCTATCAGTGCCAGCCCTAAGCCACTAAAGACAGACTGCCCAGCAAACGTACCTGATTGAGCTGGTGGTGCTGCTGCAGCAAGGAATGATGCTGTGCCGCCGCCAGGTGGTGGCTGTCCATCTCACCGTTGGCCGTCATCTTCGCGCCGTTGACGCCGATCACCACGATCTGTCCGCCGTGCATGCCGTTCTGCTTGTGCATCTCCTCTTCGGTGACACGTCCGTTGCCGAAACGTCTGCAGGGCAAAACAACAACGGTTAGAAACGGTTAAATGATGAATTGTGTCGGCTGATTTGTTCCGTTCTATGGGGTGGCTTGTGACTTCACTTGGTATTAGAATGGGCACACAAATATCAATACTTTCCATAAGGAGCAGACATGCCGAATGTTCATTTTTCATAATATGCAGTAGTTATTTCAACAGCATTTTTAATTTACTGCAAACGTTTGGCAGTCCAGTGGGAGTAAAACCTAATGATATGTAGACATGATTTTCATAAAAATTATTTATGGGATCTCAGGAAGATTTTCTTCTACATAACAACTCAGAGATAAACTTTTAACAGGTGGTAGAAATTCTGGTCAAGGAATTGGATGCCCATAACCCTGGATTGCCAAACATTTTTTTATCCTCCACAAAACCTTTAGCAAAATTGAATAGCAAAAGTTATGTAGGACTTGCATATGGTCACAAGACTCACAAAACGATCGCACAACGTTAAACAATACAGAACCATCGGATTCAGATTCAGTCCAAGACAAAATCTCCTTAGTACTCGGCCACATTAACTGGGAGTCTCCGTTTTTTTTTCTGAAGTCCAGTCTGGACGGGCACCCTGATCTTAAAAGACACGCCAAAACTATACGCAATCAATCTATTTTATTCCACTCTGAACTTTTTGACATCTCATTCACGCCTTTTTGTTAAAACCGTTTGTTTGTGTCGAGCCTGCCTTCGGCAAAGTGACTCACTTGAACTTGTCGTCATCCATGAGTCCGTTCTGTGAGATGCCGTTCTGCTGCGGCCCGTTCCCGTTCTCCATGTCTTTCTTCGAGTCGAACGGAGAGGGCGCCTTATCCTTGTCACCCTTGTCGCCGCTGTCGTTCTGCAAACAGGGAGACAAAGTCGTTGGTTAACGAACAAATGCAACACGGGTATGCCTGTGTTAGAATTTAAAAGTAAAATTTTGCTTCGATTTTTTAAGAGAAGGCAATGGCTACGAATAAAATTTTCTGATTGAGACATTTTATAAAAGCACAGTGAAAATTATACGTTAGAGAACAACTGTAGACGGTGATCTCGGATGAAATCTAAAACTTCTTTTAGCAATCTTTCAATCAAGAATTGTTTAAAATTTTGCTTTGAACATACAATTTATGCATTTGTATGTAAAAGAATTATTTCCATTCAGCAAAGTACGATACTCTTCCAAATCAAACACAATTTCTAGTTCATAAGTTGCCGCCAAGACAAACATTAACTAAATCATTATTACAGCTAATTTCAGAAGCCAAATTTCCAAAAGATCAAACATTGACATCAAGTTCAGCAAAGTGTTTAATTGCAAATTTGATTCTTGCTGCAAGTACTGAACCCTACAGCTTGTAACGCACTGGCACTAGGAGACAACAACATGCAGCAAGAATCGAAATAACTTCGGAACCCTTGTTTATTCTTCATAAAAAAATAAACAATAAACAACATACAAATCTCATGCATGGCACACCTACTGCCTCTCTTCCAGCTACCATAGCACTGCCACTCGAATCATTTTATAAACACAACCATTTGTTAATATCGGCAGTAAAGGAAGAGGGAAAGAAAATTTACATCTTGATGCACTTGTCAAGAATTTTGTCGAATATTCTCGGAATTTCTTGTCGATTGCTCCCACACGACGCCAAGTTCTTTCCCCCGTAAGTTGTGCTTCTCGTCTCCTTCCTTCTTCACCATTTACTTACCTCTTGACAACCTAATCGCACCATATAAACATAAATCGTCGAAAGCTTCATACTCTTATTCCGCCTCCGTGCTACTCACCAGCGTAAGCGTACGCATCCTCGGCTCCATATCCTTGTTGGTCGGCGACGACCCGAGCACGTACTCGACCATCTTGACGCCGAGCCCCGCTCCGGTCTCTGAGCCGCGCGGGGACAGGATGCCGCCAGCGACGCCCTCGCTGCCTGGAAAGCCTCCGCCGCCGCCGCGTCGCGGAACCATCGTGATGGGCTGCGACACTGCGTGGTCCGCTGCAATGGGGAAAACAAGGCGCACGTTAATTTACAAAATAGCTTTTTAGATAGTGTGGTTTTAGTAGATATTCAACAGCGATATATGGAGACCTGGATCAAACCAAATATCAAATGGAATGCTACATAATGTAACTTGTAGTTATTTATTAAGTTCGAGACTGACAACATTAATTAAAAATAACATTGCATTGCTAATTTGGTAAATATTTCTCCTAATTCTGAGAATTCTGGTCGAGGTGTTTGGTCCATGTTTCAAAATTGGTAATTTCAACGTAGGATGGTCATCTATAGATCTGTCCTGTGGGCAATTTATAAGGTAATGAAATTGGAGAGAAGGAAGATTGTCTGTGGCCGTTATATTTTCGATACAATCGGCAACATT
This sequence comes from Protonemura montana, assembly GCA_947568835.1. Taxonomy (NCBI): domain Eukaryota; kingdom Metazoa; phylum Arthropoda; class Insecta; order Plecoptera; family Nemouridae; genus Protonemura; species Protonemura montana. The sequence goes on from OX387609.1 coordinate 5,045,876, forward strand.
TCCGAACCGCAGACAAGAGACAACTGTAGGCAATTAGCCGCACAGCAAAGAAACTGTGGAAAAACGCTCAGCTTAAATTTCCATTGTCAATTATCGCTAAGCCGCCATGCCAACTGTGTCCAATTTATTCGACACAAATCCAAAAAGCCCCTATTAGTACCTAATCACTGTAAGCCCTGGCTCGGGTCACTTTGCCACTAACTATCGAGTATATATAACAACATCACCAACAACTCTGTAATCCCACCCCTCGGATGATACAGTCCAACTATGCTGGATTAGAGCACACAAAAGCGACCTGACCTCACCGGAGTGATCAAATTACGTTAATTATACATTGCTCGACTACGGTAGATATGTTTCGCGACAAATTACACCGCACAGACGTCTGAACAAACAAAGTGGAGGGTGCTGGCTTTCTACACGAAACTAAATACAAGGAATAGCACGGAAGCGGTCGGATGTGTGTTCAGGTGCTCGTCCGATTTGAAACCGATCAGCGAATATCGAGTGTCCAGCTCAACGATATGAACCGTTGGCGTTTCAATGCTTATCATTTTTACCAGATTGCTACTTCTATGTGGGACCAAAATCTCGTTCGAGTCAAAATAGGTGACGAAAGTGATTAAGTTAGCACAGTAAAAGTTGCTCTCAAAACAAAACAACAACGAGGAATATAAGTTTTGTGTTTTGCGCTCAAATCTGGAGAAAATTCAAACGTTTCCTCATGTAAAATGAACACAGAAAGATAGATACCTTAGATATCTTCGTCACTAAAGCTGTCTCCTCTCTTACAACCTTCCCCTATTGCCACCAGATGGTGCATGTGTCCAGGTGTGATATTGAACATTTGGTTTAATGAACATTCTAGAAGCAGTTAATCTGCATGATACTGATTACTAGTTATCAAATGGCTTGCCATGTTGAGATCACAGAAGTTAAGCAACACGGCGCTGGGTCAGGTATTGGATGGGTGACCATCATGCACATGATGTTCAAAATAGTATCCACAAACTTTACATGCAGGTTTCTGATTTAGTTCCATTACCACAACCAAAATTGTGGATAAGAAATTACTCATAGTTTTTTTTTCAGCTATATTTCAAGACGAAATTCACAACAATCCGCTCGCTACTTTCAATGATTTCTCACGAGACTTGCACGAGAAAGAAAATCGAAAGTAGTTTCTCAACGAAAAGGGCAAAGCAGACTTAGTTACTTACACCCCCCAAGGGGTACAGCTCCATCCCGGGGCACAGCAACAAACAAGCACACACGTCAGATTTCCAGTCAATTTATTGTACCCAGAGACGGAGTCAACAACCGACGTCGTTAAACATCAATCAGCCCGATAACCAATCAGCCACACGGCAATAAAACACAGCTGAAGGGGTCATATCTTTACGTCAGCTTTGGTACGGCACCGAAAGCATGCATTTAAGTCGAATGTATGCGTAAACGCGATAGAGAACCGATTCCCTAGTATTGTGATGTTTCCAATCAAAACTCATATCTGCTTAAATTTATTGGAAAAAAAACTAGGAAAATGTCAGATTCACGCTTCTGAACCTATTCTCGACCCTTTACCTAAACTTTTGTACTGTCTTCTAAAAATACTAACCCTGTTTTGTGTGACTTTTTATTGGATGTTTAACCTGTGCCGTAACAAATGGCCACTTTAACAATAAGCAGATATAATGATAAGAACCGCCAGTTGAAAACACATCTCAACGGTCACGTCCAGCCAGATACTTTTATTTTCATCTTAAAACAAACGTTATTTGTTTAATCAAGAATTCAATTTTTTTTTTATATTCTGGTTCGAATTCCCAGTCGAGGGCGGCTGTCACAATGTCACAGATAAAATCATCGCAGGATTTGATCACATCGACCTTGTTCGAAGGATCCTGTCGCATCCTCTAGCGGTACACGTCACAGAATCAATATGGCCATTGTTGTGATGCGTCCACTGCATTCCTGCCCGTGCTAGTGAATGGAACGACCCTTTCGAGCGCGCGGGCGAGAGTCGCGGTTTGGGGTGGGAGTTGCAGCGGACGAGCGCCATGGTTTCGCTTGCGGAAACGTTATTTGCACCATCACTACCCTCTTCTCGTAATGTGAAACCTTAGCTTTGATAGGCCATGATATACCCGTGGTAACATAAGATAGGTGAATTGAGAAGCTCTGTCAGGCGATCTCAGCATCTCTATGGCTACCAAACGTTGAATCTACCATTGCACCTCCTATGATAGGCCATGATATACCCGTGGTAACATAAGATAACAGAATTGAAAAGCTCTGTCAGGCGATCTCAGCATCTCCATGGCTACCAAACGTTGAATCTACTATTGAACCTCCTATGCTAGTCCATGATATACCCGTGGTAACATAAGATAGCAGATTTGAAAAGCTTTGTAAGGCGATCTCTGCATCTCCATGGCTACTAAAAGTTGAATCTACCATTTAACCTCCTACGCGCTATAGTATTGTTTGTATTCGAAGATGGCGACGAAAAATGTCAGAATAGGTAAAATAGTAGAACACACATAAAAAAGCGATGATCAGTTTCCCAACCAATCTGCTTTCGATACGTAGTATGTTATGTAAGAAAAAGAAAATGTTGGATCGTTTTGCAAGGTACACTGATAGACGGAAAATCGTTCGAAAGGTCAAATAGTGCAGCCAATCATAGGAACAATTAATTGAATTGCCGCTTTAGGACACCCTGTTTATCAATGGTCAGTCCTTATTCTAGTCACCTAACACGAAAAACCACATTGAAAAAATCACAATCAAACCTAATCCCGGTTCATTTCATACTAAAATGGCTGCAAAACACTATCAAAATCCACGGTTAACAACCACAAACCCACTCCCAGTCTACCAAAGCCCTCTAAAACAATAACGAGAGAGAGAGAGAGCGGATACAGGGGAGCAAAACGACCCTCACAAAGAGGGGCAGGGGTATGCGGCGGGGGTTGAGAAAAGCGCGGCGTCGCTTTCCATGCGAGGGCGTCGTCGACGTCGCCTAGGCAACGCAGTGGGCCCGAGGAGAGGCGCTAGCTACTCTCCGATATCGCCGTGAGACGCCCGTGGTGTTGGGTTTCGCCGAAAATGCCAGTTAGGGCGCATCGGCTGCGGGCTGTCCGGGACGCTACGGGGGTTCAATTTTGAACAGGATGCTCAGCTTTTGGGGTCGGTGACGCCAGGGGGTGGAATAAATTTGGCAGCTTTCGGGCGAGTCCATGAATGGGTATGTCGGGAGAAGGTATCTGGGTGTATATTAGGGTATATATTTTTTCAGGTAATTGCGTTGGGGCAGGTTCTCCGGAGAGCTTGCCAGTTCTGTCAAAAAGACAGGATTCATAAAAATTTAAACAGTGAACTCTTTCATGTTGAAATCCTGTGACATGTTAAAATGACAGACAGCTGGGTAATATATATTTACAGAACAAGACCGGCCGATCCCACTCTAGCTCTTCTGGGTAGCTCCCCAGACGTATAAATGTGAATGCCAATATTCACTGGCGGATCCTATTCTAAATGAACTATACTGCTTTGTAGCCTGGGCAAATCCAGGACGTCTCCTATTTCAGTCCTCTCCCTGAGAAATTAAGGGGCATTATTTATCCTGGCGTCTCGACGTCTTATCCGGCACGTAAAGAGTTTCTTCCTTGCGAAGTCGGACCTAATCCACTCTGGACCTTTCCAGGGGTACCAGGTTTTACAAGCTGGAGCGTTTAACCTTACTTTTTGTGTGGGACGTGTGAAAATTCGAGACCAAAGAACGGACAAGAAGTATATGTATCTTTAAGTATCTTTGCGATTTGCTAAGAAGAGGGCGAATTTCGTTCTCTTCGATCCACATTTTCCCTTCAAAAAAAAAACAAGGTCAGGGCTGTAAGAACCCCACTCTTTTGAAACCAACGTACAGGGGTTGGAAAAGGTTTCAGTTTTCTTGCGAGTTTTTTTTTTGGGTAAGCAATCCCCAAGGTTGGAACAATTTTCGATACCATGCTAGGGTTGTAAGAAAAAAAATAGGTAACAGTAAGGTAATCGAGTACAATTAGTGCAAATATGAAACACTCGTGGACCAAGAACCTTGATCAAAAATTTTATCGCAGAGAACGCAACGAACATTCGTTGGCAACAAACTATTAATACAAAGTTTACCGCCGCTTCAGTTTTATCATCGAAGTACCGCAAAAACGGTGTCAAAAGCGTCGACATTGAAAATCCGGCTATGCCCCCCCCCACACCTCGCTACCCTTAGCAACCGTTTGGCGGGAAAAAAAAAAACAGCGTCGACCGGTTGCCAAGGGCGCCACAGGAAGTCTCGACGCTAGGCGTCGCGACGCCGAGAGGGGGGGAAATCGTTATCGAAGGCGTCGTAAATCATAATCGACGCTGGATCAACGCGTCGTTGGACGTCAGGTAGGTTTTTATCGGTCGCGAAGGGAAACGGAAACTTTTGCTAGGGTCGCCAATTGCAGTGGAGACAAGAAAATGTCTCGGGGCTTTTTTGAGATGGTCTAAAGGGGATGAGAAACAAGACTGATGCAAATGTTATGCACAACTCGCGCAATGGGGTTCGTAAGCTATTCCGTTACTCTCCGCGACAGATGATATGGTAATAATAAAGTCGACTAGCTAATAAGATTGTAACATTGAGTTTATAGGTATTGTCAGAGGACCAGCTCGGAGCTGGTGCAAGCCCAGTGGAGAGCATAACGTAATCGAGCTAGTTTAAAACCAGCCCCGGTGCAGACCAGTCGAAAACGCCATGAAATTAAAAATGGACTATCTAAAAAAAAAACTCTAAAAAGTCACCAGTAAATGTAAGATGAACGTTACGACGTCTAAAAAATCTCCAAGAGTTTTTCTCGAAGCCTACTTTTCGCTTTCAAACCGCATGAAAAACCCGGTCGTTTCACAAGCATGCTTGCAATTTTATTCCTACGCGTGAGTTGATTGCGTCATGCAGTCCGCAATTAGATTTCTGAATTACCACGCCAAGGGTGTGTGCGACAAGGGTGGGTAAGGCACGATGACGCAATGGATGCCACGGCGAAATTAGCTCGCCATAAAGGCGACAATTTAAACTAGTTGATTAATGCAATGACTTTGGGGCCATGCGAAAAGTTATGGGGGGTGGAAAACGTTGCACTGATAGACGCATTTTATTTTGGGGTTAGGTTAACCATAAATCATGAACGGGCTAAACTGTAGCAATGCTGGGAGGCAGTCCTTGTGCTGGTATATTCTCTCACGGGCTAGACAGTAGCAATGCAGGGGACAGTCCTTGTGCTGGTATCTTCTCGCACTGGCTAGACTGTAGCAATGCAGGGAGGCAGTCCTTGTGCTGGTATATTCTCTCACGGGCTAGACTGTAGCAATGCAGGGGACAGTCCTTGTGCTGGTATATTCTCTCACGGGCTAGACTGTAGCAATACTGGGGATAGTCCTTGTGCTGGTATCTTCTCGCACTGGCTAGACTGTAGCAATGCAGGGAGGCAGTCCTCGTGCTGGTATCTTCTCTCACGGGCTAGACTGTAGCAATGCAGGGGACAGTCCTTGTGCTGGTATCTTCTCTCACAGGCTAGACTGTAGCAATGCAGGGAGGCAGTCCATGTGCTGGTATCTTCTCTCACAGGCTTGACTGTAGCAATGCAGGGGACAGTCCTTGTGTTGGTATCTTCTCTCACGGGCTAGACTGTAGCAATGCAGGGGAGAGTTCTTGTGCTGGTATCTTCTCTCACGGGCTAGACTGTAGCAATGCAGGGGACAGTCCTTGTGTTGGTATCTTCTCTCACGGACTAGACTGTAGCAATGCAGGGGACAGTCCTTGTGCTGGTATCTTCTCTCACGGGCTAGACTGTAGCAATGCAGGGGACAGTCCTTGTGCTGGTATCTTCTCTCACGGGCTAGACTGTAGCAATGCAGGGGACAGTCCTTGTGCTGGTATCTTCTAACACGGGCTAGACTGTAGCAATGCAGGGGGCAGTCTTTGGGCTGGTATCTTCTCTCACGGTCTTGATTTTACACCACCAAAACCTCCCAATTTTATAAATTATAAGTTGGAACGCATAGAGACGCAATTTTCTTAAAATTTAGAAAACAAGTGCGCGAATTGAAAGAAGTGAAACCGTCTCGCCATCCATCACATTAAAAAAAAAGACGGCCGTGAAATTCAACTTCTAAGCGAATCTGCTGGGAAATTAGCTAATGAAGAAACTTCGCTGTAGACAACACGCGAACCCTGTCACTTCCCAACTTTGGTTCCTTCGTGGGAAAAAAGATGAAAAACACTTTTCTGGCTTAATCCAATCCTAACTGGGATTTTTTTTCCACCAATTTTCATATTTGTGACGTGAACAAATTGACTTTTCCATTATGTCAGCTTTTTTTATTTCGCTTCTACAGTGCCCTAGAAAAATATGCCTTTCAGTTTATTTATAAACTTGATAAAATTTCCATCAAGCAGTAAGCAAACCTACTTCTTCCGGTAGGAGCGCCACCGGTCCCATTGGGTTCTCATGAGGAAAAACTGTCATTTGAAAAAAAAAAAAAAAAAACACTAAAAATCACTTTTTCTCCTCTCGACCATCTTGTTTTTGCTGCAAGGCTTTTGCCTGGCCAAATGTTTTGTTTTCGAGATATTTAAGAAACTTTTACTATTCCTTGGAATTATTTTGCAGACAGAACAATCCCGCCAATGAAATCACAGGCGGGACTCCATTCATGAGTTGGTAGCAACTCTTAAAGCAATAGCAATGATTGTATAATGTAGCCCAAAAAGAGACTTATAATTAAAAAATACTTAATTATCTAGTCTTGTTTGCTTGTTATTTATGATATGACATATCTAATATTAGAAAACTGTAAAAAAAACCGATCCAAAAAATAAATCAAATTTAATGCATACGAGGCAATCCTTGTGCTGGTATCTTCTCTCACAGCCTAGGCCATATACGGCACAGTTTTAAACGAAAATTGCTCATGCGTCACATTTTTTTGAATTAACGACCCTAAACACGACTCTAGCGCCACCTAGCTCGCGCCTTGCCAACCAGCTGACCATGCGGCGGGCTAGCCTAGTGCCAAGGGGGCCTACCAGCTGTGAAACGAACACAATGACTCGTCTGTCTGTCGTCTCATAGCTCTGACCTTCGGAAGCACAACGCTTCAAGAGCACACTGATCCACACAGCAGCTCTCAACTCCCTCTCAGTGAGTTCTCGCAGGATAGAAAGAAGCCAGGCCGGCCAGTACAATTAACTTGTGGTGTTTTACGACGCACTCTTAAGACAATGGGTCCTGCGGCACTGGTATAATAGCGTCGGCACATGCGTGGACAGCGATGGATATTAGCCTAGACGAGAGGAAGGGAAACCCGTTGCCTATAGTTGAAGATTATCACAGATACCTTAGATTTAACCTTCTAAAGGACCGAGTAATTCGAAAAACAGGATATCTCAATAAATCCGTGCTGTCTAGAGGTTTATTGATAAGCAAGGAGTTTTAAGTTGTACAAACTGCATCCCTTCAACCCCTCTCCCGAACAGAAACGGTCATGATGGTCACCCATTCAAAACATGACTCAACGTAGTGTTGCTTAACTTGGGTTAGGTGATCTCGCGAGAGCCGGTACGGACAAGGTACAAGGTGCTCAGCACAGCATCTTCTTCGAATTTGAAGTTAAGTTGTTTTGCCTCAAAAATAAAATAAATTTAACTCAAATCTTTTCGAATTAACCGTAAATTTCATTGTTATCAGTGACAGAAATAAAAATTTCCTGACCGTGGTCGATTTGAGGGCTGTTCATGGTTAAGAAGCCTGAAGTGATACAAAAGGATTGCAAGTTCCATTGCTTCGCTGTTGCGTTGTTGACGTTGTATACTTCCGAGAAAACACTTGTAATCTTTACTGCATTTTGATTGAGACATATTGTTTCTTTAGCTGCCATACACAGCACTAAGATCCATTATCTCGGGACGTTGTTTTGAATATAAAATCAGGAGTTGATGATTACGATCAGAGCAATACACAACCAGACAAAAAGATGGCATAGAAAAGTGCGAATTTTTTACAACTTCTTTGTGTTTTCGATGACCCTCTAAGGATATCACTCGGAAATAATAGGAGACACGACAGGACAACTTCACCCTCGATTGGATCGATTTAAATATGCCATTTCAAAGGTAAAACTTCGGTAAAGCTGCTAATTAAAGGAAGCCAACTAGATACCCATCTAATTTTACATCTATTAGATGGATTTTAAAAATATCTTCAGAATGATACAAATAAATAAAAGCGCTAGTACATTTACAGTTTACACGAAGGAAAATATGTGAGCGTGGGCATCGCAGGTAAACAGATGAAGCGAGCGCAGAGGTAGATTTTAAAAATTTAAATTGCCATCAAGTGGAAAACATGGCGCGTGAATGGGGGGGCATCAAAGAGCGATGCTTCGGTGTGGGCGTGACACACACTAGACTCCAAATAAAGGCGAGTGAGATCGAGAGGATTTCGTATGCTAATAGAAAAACCGTGAGCTCCTCGTAAAATAACAACTATGGAAAAATTTCTGAATAATAAGGATGTAGGTACAGTATTTTCATGGTAAAGAACCACGAACGAAAATGGCCGACGCGTAGCTTTCTAACAACATTCGCACGTAAGAACAGAAGGATTGTGCGTCGGCCATTTTAAGTGGCGGTTCTACTCCTGAAACTGCTGTAGGTATACCCGTGGTAACATAAGATAGCAGAATTTAGAAGTTGTCAGGTGATCTCAGCATCTCCATGGCTACCAAACGTTGAGTCTACCATTGAATCTCCTATGCTAGGCCATGATATACCCGTGGTAACATAAGATAGCAGAATTGAGAAGCTCTGTCAGGCGATCTCAGCATCTCCATGGCTACCAAACGTTGAATCTACCATTGAACCTCCTATGCTAGGCCATGATATACCCGTGGTAACATAAGATAGCAGAATTGAGAAGCTCTGTCAGGCGATCTCAGCATCTCCATGGCTACCAAACGTTGAATCTACCATTAAACCTCACATTTTTGTTTTTTTGTTTGTTTTCAAAGTTTTTAACGAAAATTACCTTCTGAGAAAAAACTGAATTTGAAGCCTTCTGCGTCGCCAACATACCAAAACAAACACAAAAAAACTATCAAGAATATGAGATTCAACAGTAAATTCAACGTTCGGTAATGTTAATTTGTAGCTTTGTCAACAATAAGACCGTAAACTCTAAAGAATAACTGACCGCATATAATTGTGCTGAGAATCTGAAAGAATAATACACGCCAAAGCAGCGAGTAATAAAAATTGGTACCGTGCCACAAGTGTGTACTGACCACTGTCTATGATGGCTACTGGGTACTGTCTATTGAGTACTGCCTAGCACATAGGTTAGGTTAGGGATCGGTGCAGATCCCTGGAAAGACCGGACGAGGGGTCCAAAGGGAAAGAAGTTTGTGAACTTATTGTCTAGCCCCACGAACACTCTTGAGTACTAACCGGCAGTGCTCCATGTGCTATTCTGCCACATCTGATGGTCGTTGAGGTGCAGCATTCCTTTAGGTTCGTCCTTCTGGCCTTCGTCGACGCCCCACAGCTTTTTCGCGGAGGGTGCGATCTGCAACAAAAAACGAACGTCACACTTTAAAAAAAAATTAAAACTTGGGTGCAGCGACACGAGATTGTCCGCCGGCATTGCTGAAAACTCATTAGTGCTATTTTAGCTATACGATTTCAGAGCAGGGATTTCAAAACGCCTGTTAAAATCAGCAAAATAATTGACAACATAGTAATAATTGTTAAAAAAAAAAAATGCTTAAAAAAGCTTGAAAAAAAATAGCATCTTGACACGAAAAAAGGATTCGAGCAAAGGGCAAATGGCGGACATCAGCGAAACGTTTTGTGGCGGTTTTTGAATTGACAATTGGCGCACAGGTCACCCCAAAACGACCGGTGGTGCCTCTGTCGGTAAAGTTCTCTCGCTAAACGGAGTGCATAAAGACAGGAAACCTGGGATAGCGTCTCTGCCCTTAGGGCTCGACTGCATCCTTACACACTGACAAACTACAAGTCCACAGAAAGCTATGTTTAGCATGGTGAGTTAAAAATGTAAAATACTTTGTCTTAAAGTAGTTTCAAGAATATAAATAAACGTGAATGAAAACGAAATCTGTGGGCAAGGCAGCCGAGTCATGTCGATCATCAACGTGATCCACATTTCGACTAAGGTTAAGTGCCTACAGTAGGTTTCTATTCAGGTGGCAGCCGAGCACCGCACACCTGACGGCCGGTGTATTTTAGACTGGAAAACAAAGCTCGCTCGTGTAGACACTCGAGTCGAATTCGAAGCGGATTTCCGAAACGATCGCGTCGAGCGGAAGGTAGCCCAGTTGTAAACTTTGACAGGAATACCGCACACACAACAGGCAACATCCCCGCTGGGAAGAAAATGTGAAGCTCTGAACAGACTAACACAAACAACTGGTATGTGAAGACATGTTGCGAAATAAGTACAGCATTTTAGTACTGGGCCTGAAACTTTGCCCCAGTGCAACTTTTACGTGTTCGACTGGGCATGTGACTCTGTCCCAGTGCAACTTGCACGTGTTCGACTGGGAATGTGACTCTGTCTCAATGCAACTTTCACGTGTTCGACTGGGCATGTGACTCTGCCCCAGTGCAACTTGCACGTGTTCGACTGGGCATGTGACTCTGCCCCAGTGCAACTTTCACGTGTTCGACTGGGCATGTAACTCTGTCCCAGTGCAACTTGCACGTGTTTGACTGGACATGTGACTCTGTCCCAGTGCAACTTTCATGTGTTCGACTGGGCATGTGACTCTGCCCCAGTGCAACTTGCACGTGTTCGACTGGGCATGTGACTCTGCCCCAGTGCAACTTTCACGTGTTCGACTGGGCATGTAACTCTGTCCCAGTGCAACTTGCACGTGTTCGACTGGGCATGTGACTCTGCTCCAGTGCAACTTGCACGTGTTCGACTGGGCATGTAACTCTGTCCCAGTGCAACTTGCACGTGTTCGACTGGGCATGTGACTCTGCTCCAGTGCAACTTGCACGTGTTTGACTGGGCATGTGACTCTGTCCCAGTGCAACTTGCACGTGTTCGACTGGCAGAGTTGCTCGCTCTCGGGTCACTCCTGGTGCACTTTTCTTGCACCGAGAAGTTCGACAGTGCAATTGGAAAACAAATTAATGCAACGAAAGCATAGAGATTCCGTGTTCGGGTGGGAACGCTTGGCGAGTTGATGCAAACCCTGTGGAGAGCATGACGTCATCGAGCAAGTTTCAAACCCGCCCTGGTGCCGACCAGTCGAAAACACCATAAGTCAGGCTCCAATGCATAAATATACATATATATATATATATAATATACAATGCATAATATAAAATAAATATACAATGCAAATACATAAGAAACGCCACAAGAAACCTAGTGGACTAACAATAAAACCAATGGAGATCGTACATATCACTCGTCTAATTCAATTGCGCGCTCGACATACATGTAGGGTGCTGTCTCGTTTGCTCTTGAGTCAATTCCCTCCCATATCCGTCGTCGGCAAGAGTGACTCACGTCGATTTCGGTCGCACAGAGCAAGATGGTAGTGTGGGTGTCTCTCAACATTCGGTCGACACCTCCGACCGACCTTGCTACCAAGGTGGAAGACGCTTTCCAAATGAGTTCTCAATCGTTTCTCTTTACACCACCGAGACGAATGCACTTGCTGATAGAACCCTGAGTTTTGAAATCGGTATCATCTAATCGGATCATGTAACGATTTTTGTCGATTGAATCCAAGTGGATGGTTGGAGCTGTTGACAACCTTCTAGCAACATTCGCTAGTAAAAGCACTTTTTGTAGGCGGTCCCGGTTACTAGAACTACTTTATGTGGAAAACAGAAGCAAAACCAAAAAATCGATCTATTTTCTTCTTCCATTTCGTTTTTCTATTTCTTTCTGAAGGTGCTAGACCCAGCAAAAAATGAACATGCTGTGCAAGTTTTGCCAAAATCTAGCCTCCTAGTTGAAGTGTTTGTTGAAACTATTGTCATGGCGACTTCCCATCTTATGCAGTGAAATTCAGATGTTTTTGTGAGTCAGAGGTCCAACTTATAGTTTAACGTTTTTGTTGAAAAAAAAAAAAATGGCAAATTCTTTAACGTTCTATAAAATAGTTTCAGCATTGTTACAGACTGTTCGTCAAATAAATTCAAACGGTACCAAGATAAAATCGCAGGAAGAAGAAAAACTGATGAAAATCGCGCTGTTTTATCGTTTCTCAACAATAATAAAAGCAAGCCATAACTACATATCTTGGTTTGTAATTGAGCTACAAACGGAATTTCGAGATATCTCGACATATAATAAACACAAGAAATGAAATAGAGCCCGTGCCCGAACAAAAATCAGGTTAAAGTTAGGTACTGACTGCAGCAAAATTGAACGCTAACAAGATCCGGACACCCCTTGGAAGAATAAGATCCCACCAAAGAATCAACAACGATAAACACCTTTTTTGCACGCGAAAGAAACGATAAACCGTCACGGTCGTCGCCTTCCTACCTACTCCTCATAGCGCACTCTACCATTTCATTGCATTAATCGTTGATCTCCCAGTTAGTAACTTTTTTCTATAAACACAAGGACCGGCGAGCAGTCAGCCGATTTACTCCAACGCATTTCAGTAGTGCTAGGTCTTGAGTTCGATCTCTGGTGCGGTCGGGCTGGTCCAGTTTGCCGTGGCACCGATCAGGGAAATGTCAGCGTACGAAACTCTTCAATCTAGCCGGACCAGTCAACCTCTTGAAGTCATGTGGACAGTCGCTCAAATACGATATACCCGAGAAGTGACATGTTTTGGAAGGCGATAGTAACTTTTGTTGTAAAATTTAACATCTTAGGTGGAACAAATCTAAGAGGATGCTCCCTGTCTTGTATTCTGTGGTCAATGCAATCTGTTGAGTTGCTCTTAGGTGGCATTCTTTTGTGAATTTATTTTATGCACACAAATGCTTCCAGTTCAAAGGTCCCCCCATATGAAAGTGGGGTCATCAGTGTTTTCGTTAGGTTTTCAAGTTCGGTCAGCTAATGGAACGTACCACGCAATGGCGCTTGCGGCCGTCCAAACATATATACAAATAAATAATTGCGTCTCTAAAGTCAAAATGTCGATAGATGCAAATCAATCGTTCATGAATAAAATTATTTGAGCGTAAACCTATCTCAAATTCAAGCAATATGCGATAAATAACAAAATAAAATCGTCAATTCTCAAAAAGACACCGACTCAACCCATATTATTATTTGTGGTCAGTTAAAAATCAGCACTGGAACCAACTGAACCTGTCATTCCATTGCATTTTGCTACACATATCTCATCCACATATGAACCAAAATACATACTCCCCAATAAATAGGGCTCGCGAGAACTAAAAATGCTCACAACCAAAAATAACCACCACAAACACTTCGCCACACGCCATCGAGCGAAAAACCAATTCACACGTTCGATCTCCAAAACTGCTCACACTCGTTACACTGGCAATCCATTACGTCAATCAAAACGAGCGGACATTAATCAATTCTAGCCCCCCCATCAATTTCCGGGCCGAGCTGAGAAATGACCAGAGATCAATACAGACAATAACAGGCGAGAAAGGGCGTGCAGAGATCGGCGTTATCTCTCGGCGAATTGTCAACTATCACGGTGACATTGATGAATTCTTTTTAGGTGTGACATTGCCCACGTCTCCACTTCGGGAGGCATCGAACTCACCATAGGTTTGGAAAGCCTTGTCGCTTTGTGCTACCCAGATCATTCGTCAAGTGTGTTTACTGTGGTCAATTAGATTTGGCCCGGTTAGAATCGATGGCTTTTGTAAGATGATAGAAGTTAAGTAACACCGATCTGGGAAATGTATTGGAATTGTTGACCATTACACTCACACGCAGTTCTGTTTCTGGTGAGAGGTTGGAGGGATAGAAGTTATTGTACAACAGGTTCATTCGCCTTGTAAATCAACCGTTCGACAGCATGGCTTTGTGGAGGAATCCTGTTGTTCTCATTGTACCGTCCTTCGGAAGAGAGTATAAGCCTGTGGTGCCTGTTGTGCACTCCGACAGTAGTAGGCTATATGTCGGCACCGGTTTTCCACTCCTCCCTTCAAGACCAAATACGGTTTATTATCATTCTCATCAACACATTCGCCCATTAATTCACCGACGCCATAAGACCAATGCCACATGGCTCATTGTCCAAACAGTGCGTCGTCAAACACAAAAATCCAACCACTTCACTGTTCGCCATGACTAGTTGGTTCATCGTTCCGAAATCAAGTGTTGCCAACAATATGAATCAATACTTAAGGTCCCACATCAATACAATCAATATATTGTTTTGTATAAAAACACGAAGCTCGCAGACCAAGCCAATTCTGAAAGTACCGAAGGAGTGGTGAAAAAATCTGCGCATCTCCCATTTTTGCAGGTCACAGAATTTGTCTTTGTTCCAACAAAAGAGGCAATTAGAGACTCGTCTCTACGATTATAACAATTGCCTGACGACGACAAAACGGCAAAGTGACTGAACTGAATTCACAAACGCATTTGAAAATCGATTGAAAAAAAAACGCTGCACTTTTTAATTGTCATACAGACAACACCTATTTCTCGAGTTCCCGTAACTGACCAGGTATTCTATCGGACGTTTTTGACATAACATTTAAACAGAACATACTTGAACAAAGGAAATGCTTGATTAGTTTATCAGTCAACGAAATAATTATCAACTGCTATGAAATTAACATGAACGAGTCATAAAGTAGTAAGCAGTGAAAGGGTACCAGCACGTTTGCACCCTTAAAACGGATTGCTGATCTGGGTGCCCACAACCTAATCAACGCGTTTTCATTTCGAACATGTAAGAAACCAAAGCTTCTGAGTAGAAAGACCTTCGTTGAGTAAATCCCCGACCGGAGTCCTCCATTTACCCACCCAACATCCAGCGATTACCATACCCGACCAACAACGAATGCGTTCTAAACTTAACCGCAGAGTGCGTGTCTCCTTCTCTCACTATCTCTCTCCCTCCCTCTTAAGAAACTCACAGAGCTGCTTGCAGAGTAAAACTAAAAGACGTCGTCGACGTCTCAAACAAGCCACATCCTTGAGAACTCTGTTTTGAAACAAACTCGGGTAGCCACTTCGGTATCATCCCAAGCAGAACCTTTCTGTGTACGCTTGGTATACTGCGTTTCGTCTTGAGAGTGACAACGGTTTGGCATGGAGCAAAATATATGAGCCACACAAGGCACAAAAAGAAGAGAGCTTTTTTTATTCTTATCAACACTATTATCGTCTCAAAAATTGATGCCCAAACGGGGACTCGAACCCCAATCTCCACCTATCCCGGGTGTTGCTCTGAACCATTGAGCTATTTGGACACTGGCTTTTTGAGACGATTTTAGTGTTGATAATAATAAAATACCCCGCGCATTGCAAGCGTTTGTAATTTAAATAATATTTCATCCTAGAAGAGAGCTTTGATCGGCAGAGTTAAAACTTTGTTAAATCAGAGCGTTAAATAGTACATAGCAGAACAGATTTTTAGCATTTTTTAATTGTTCTTGCCCCATATCCCCCTACGTTCTAGACTGGTACGGGAAAAAGTTCCAAAGTGATCCGATCTAACACAAACGAACACAACGCGGTGGCCGTGGTTAAGCGCAAAATTACCAACGAACTATAAAGGAGCAGGATCGAGCAAAGAAGTAGGTAATACCATACAAAGCTATGATATTTGGGGACGGAAAAAGATGCATAAAATCAATTCGCTATAAATAAACGAAAGCCAATGGAACTGTTTCAACATGTTACCCCTTAGCATTCCCAAAATCTACCCATGCTCTCCCAATCGTTTACTACTTGACATGCTCTCTTCAAATGTGTAAAAACAACAAATTCCTTTAGCTCCATCAGCCTATGGGGTATCTCAACTTTTGCCAAACAGCCTCAACAGAACCATGGCCTTCTCAAGACGTAACACGACGTATAAGACTCAAGTGTACAAACGCACAGTTTGGTTTGCCGCCAAACTCCCTCGTCGGATACCGCAATGCAGTTCGAATCCCGCTCAGTGCTAATTCGCGACAGGCCGACCAGTTTGTTTATGTTAGCTGCGTAGAACGGGTGGGATGGGTTTGGTAATAGGGAAGTAAAGTTGGACGGGGTTCTGGACCAGGCCTTTGTACTGTACAGTAAACAAGTGATTAGTCCCTAAATTTGTATGAGCAGCCCGCGGCCATCAAGTTTATAGGTTTCGTCAGAGGACCAGCGCTAGTGTTACTCGTTTTCCGAAAAATTCAAGGGGGATGCTTCTAGGTGAAGACACCACCGCACATTTTTATTTCATTTGATTTGTGGTGTTTAACGACGCACTCTTTTGACATCTGGCCATGCGGCACTAGTCTAATGGCGTCATTTATTTCATTTCTTCTCGCAGTTTACTCGTTTTGGAGACTGGTTTACGCTAAATTAATCTCTATTTATTTTAACCTCAAAGATTAATAAACATGTATTGTTTGCTAAAAAGGACGGCCGCCTACCGTAACCAAGTGTTACCGTCTCGTTTGACCCTCTGACAAAACCCATCTAAACCCAATGCCATGGCGATAAAGTTGAAGCTATACATAAGAAATGTCAAATATAAGTTTGCGCTCTGCAATTTTAAGTCGAACCGTTCGATTCCACGAATTGGTAATCGTGATAGAGACATTTGCTTCAGTCGGCACCAGAATTAGCCAAATCAAGGTAAGCTTAATGCAAGTCACTCGAGGTAGCTTTTAATAATTTCTGGTGAAGAAGTTACGACGGACGGCGTACTTCGAAAAGCCTGTCCTATTATAAGCGTTAAGATTTGCCCATAGGGCATGAAAACGCGTTCCAGCGCAGGCAGTCTAATGGGTCATTACGGGCTATCGCCGTTCACAATGCAGAAAATATTGATGCGTCTGGACAGTAATAGAAAATCGGTCTACCTATTATTAGATAAAACTACAGCGCGTGAATTTTGCGATTTTTAGTCGGGCAAAATAAAAATATCTCGGAAAAGGTTTCGCAATATCAAATTTCCCGAGTCGAGAAGAGCGATAACTCTGTCAAAAAGTCAAGACATAACTTTGAAAAGAAAAGATACGGACCAAAAGCTGGACATAAGGGAAAAAAAAAGACTTAAAAACCTGTGAGAAGAGCAAAAAACTGAACGAAGCAGCCGTTGATACAATTTTTGTGAATTTTATTTAGTCTTAAAAAAAAAATTATATATACATGATGGTTTTTAGACTCATGTCTACTTGATTTATCCTTAGCACTAGTTTTAATAAAAACTATTTGAAATGGGTTTTGAATGCTAAGTAAAGGGCTACTAAATTTCCCGACGTTTCGTAACATATACTAATTTACTTTACTAGTTACTAGTTCACTAGCCCTTTACTTAGCATTAAAAACCCATTTCAAATAGTTTTTCTTATATGTACATATTTATACAAAATTGGTATTAAATGCTGCAGCGACCCCAAGCTTATGGCAAACTTCATATCACTCTCGCCTTCTGTGTTGTAATCAGCTGGGCCACCCGACGGGTTGCGGCAAGGAAAAGGGGGGGAGGGGGGCGACGCACCGATGCGTGAATGCGTTTCATGTGTGTGTGTGTGAGGCACGCGTTATAACCAACGGCTGGTGTGGGAACGATGATACGCCGAGTTCTGTCAACAAACTCACCGCGATGGTCGTGTAGCCATTGAAATGTACGGCCATGCATGACGCCTGTGATAACGAGGGAAAAAAAAAACGTTTACCACTGAAAACCAAGTTAAACAACAGGATATGATCCTAGACTTTGAAGATGTACGGTTTTGCTGTATGGTGATATTTAGAATAATCTGCTCAGTAAAAAGTTAGACTCAAGACGAAACTAGCTAATATCGATGAATTCCGGCTTGTCAGTTAAGTTATCAGCCCAAGGACTGCCATCCAGCATAGCTGCCTTCTCAAGAGAGAAATTTCAGTTTTGATTTCAGCGGCAGAGATACAAATTACTTGTATGACAGCTAAATAATTCACAAAATTCATATAATTAGAAGAAACATTCTTATAATTGGAAAGGAAGCTTTACTGGTTAAATGTGCAACCGAATCGGGATACAAACCCAGGACCTCCCAATTGCCGGTCGGGTGCTCTATCAACTGAGCTATCTGGACACACATATTCTAGCTTTCGCAGGGTGATATAAGGGATTCCCTCAAGGAGGAAGAGGCCGAAGTGACTCGCATGGACGAGTTCGTCAATGGCCACAGAACAGAATGGTCTGCTCGATACACAAAAGATTTTGAAACTACAAAAAAACTAAAGAGGAAAATTAAAATGGCGGACATCAGCGGTGGTGATGGGTAATAGAAAATTACTGTTGGACCACATGTCACCCTAAACCGACCGGTGGCTCTGCAGGGAAATTATTTTGCGAGAAATGACGAAATAAAAATCGGTAACGACGGTGACACCACCTGGTGGCATGCTCCGTTTTTGTCGCGGTCAAAACTCGACGGTGGTGGTAGGTAGAGTCTCGGGCTACTTTCGTGGCTGACAACTGCGATGATGTAGACAACGATAGACCTTGGATGCACTTGCACCCACTTGCACTGAACGCAATGCACCATACGATTAAATGGCATGAGAAAAACTAATAGCACCGAGGTCAATAAGTAAGCCACGCGGAAATCAACATTAAGAAACGTAGATATATATAAATACACCCACATTTTCTTCGAAATAGTTTCCCCGTTTAGCTGCAAATTTACTAAGATCCGGTTTTACTAAAATCTCATCTCCCATCTGAAATGTTAGTTGAAATTATTGCTTTGGCGACTTACAATCACATGCAATGATATTCAGATATTTCTGAGATCGAATTTATGGATGAAAATTTTGGCAAACCCCGACCTAAGAATTAGAGTTGATTCAAATTGGTTTGTTGACATTTCATTAACCGAAATAAGCATTCATTTGGTGGCGTATTTTCTTTACAGCAAAACTTCCGCAGTTCCTCAGGGTGAGTACCGTCAGTAAAATTGGCCGCCAAACGACTTAAACCCATTATAGCTCATACGTTAATGCTGGAAGAAATCAGCGAGTTCAGCCATTTTAAAAAGTAGTTCTTATTCTGAAAATACATCAAATACGGACAAATCTAAAGAACACACTATAAAAACACAATTTTCAAAGAAATGCCAAGGGCTACGACATAACAAAAATGCTATTTCCGAATGACACCAGTTTGCCCCTTGATGTACCACACGCATGGACGGAGAACCCACGCATTCGTCCTGAATTCAATCAGCATCTGTCAACAAAAACATCAGAAAACCACCCTCGACCAAAGACCCCGCCGATGCCAGACCACTGAGATACCAAAAGGGCACACGACCGCAATCGGGTATCATATAACCTTTCTGTCACATAAGGAACAAAGTCAAAAAGAGCCCTTGCCGGCAAGGTGCAGGTGACTGACCATCGTCGACCTAACGTAGGCCGTTGTTACGATATTTTGTAACTCTCAGTTAATCTCTAACTCTTAGAACCAGCTGACTTTCACAGCTTACGTTTGGTTATCGCTATGGCTATTGATTCAACTGCCACTTTTTCTAGGAGTTAAGATGCATGTAATACTAGACATTAAATGATTGCTTTTACTTCAAGATGTTTCATGTTAGAGGTGGAATGATAAAGACAGAATACGACAAATGGTGGCATTCGATTGGTTCATTAACATATCAGCACCCAGTGCATGGGTGTCAAATAATTCGTGGTACAAATTATGAAACTTCCGAGAAAAATACACGAAATAACAAACTAGCACTAGTTAGAAGAGACCGAATTACAAAAACTGGACAAAAATATTCAAGAAATTCTAAGAAAATCCACTCGAGACAGCCAAGGTCTTGAGATAGAAGAGAACATCTCATTCTGCTATCGTTTACACAGCTGATTGCAAAACAAACCCGGCTATTTTATCGGAAACTTTAATCAGCAAAAATCGAAAACGTAAAAAAAGAACACAGCAATATTTTGATAGTTAGTTTTAGAAAAATACACCCGAGACAAAAAAGGGTTTTGCGTTTGTTAGAATCGCACACCCACTCTTTTTTATTTTAACCCGTTGCAGGGCAAAGTAACTGTTTAGCCAAAAACGTTCGTCAGTATGCTTGGTCAGTATGCTCATATGCAACTAATTAAAAAATCTAAAAGCTACCAAATCACAAATAAAACCCATAGCGCACCTTAAAACAAAGCAAATGCAAGAATAACGCCTTACAAGTTTTATTCCAAGACAAGAGCAAAGACCGACGAAGCAAGACGGAGACGACGGAGAGACAGAGACCACGATGAGCAGAGAAAGACCCGTGGCCTTGGCATCAGTGGTTCACTGGTGGGTACAACAACCGACGCGAAGGTCGTGGGTTCGAGCTTTGTGTGGCTGGTTAGGTCTTCGCCGGCGTGCAGTGTCGACTGCCGAGCATGGGACGGAAATAGCTGGGTAGCGGCGTTCGCAGCGATTGTCCAGTGTTCAACGGCGCACTGTTTTTGAAGAGTCATGTGGCACTGGCTTAACGGCGTCAGGGAGTGAATAGGTACCTTACACAGCCTAGAAAAGAACCAGGCGCCGGCACGTAGTTCCTAGTGAAGAGCACCTAGGGGACCACCGGCTTGACATCTCTTCCGAAGGACGGTACAACGCAAACAACAGGATTTCTCCACAAATCCATGCTGTCGAGAGGTTGATAAGCAAAGCGAAAAAAGAAGTACTGACTTCAAATTCTGTAACCTCTTTTGCGAACAGAACTGATCACGTGTATGATGGTCACCCATCCAATACCTAACCGAACGCAATGTTGCTCAACTCCGGTAAAGGGCACCCGATTTCTAATACTCGCTTCGAAGCTTGCCTAGAAACATCGTCAACCACGTCTTACACAAGTACAAATAAAACGATCAAACCATCGTGAGCAACTTTTCTTCAGTAAAAATGTCCATAACCGCCACAATGACGCTCATATTACGCAGCCAGCAACGTCAACCACACGAAGAGAGCAAAGCATCTGCGATAAACCATCAATTGAGATGGGGTAGGGCCGACAGGTATATGATAGATCCATCGACTCGAGAGTCTAAAAATAAGACGCATGTTCCAGACGTGAGGTGTACTTGAAGTGTGATGAGAGTGAAGGAACATCTGCCCTGCGATTCTCGAATGTTCCTGCAATATTCGGGAAAGAGCTGAATTATGGATGGGGGCGTTTACCTGTCGACGGCGGACAGCAATTCGATGAGGAGGTGCAATGGTTCTAAGTTTTCAGCTGGTTTTCTTGGTGCCACCAAAAAAAATGGATTCTTTATGAGAAAAGTTACCTGATCATGACAACTTTTACACAGATGTATCGATATCTTTAGTCTATTTTGGTACACATATTTCGATTTCGAATGTACTAGGCGTTAGGGTTTTCCCATCCTATCGAAAGGAGCGTCAACGGAATTGATTAGCATGATTCAAACTAGTTTGAAAAGTATACGAAACCGAACCGGACCATTCTGCTGTTATCCGATTAAAATGAATGTAAAGCTCAAGATAAAAATTAAGGTTACTTGGTCGAGGGAGGATGACCTTGGGGTTCATCACTAACCTATCGAACCGTACCGAATTATGGTGAACACATCTAAGAAGCTTCATTTTGACGTCGAATTCTTAAACGAACCCTTGCCCGGTCTGACCCGGTGGACAGGAACAAAAACAAGAGCAATCCACCGCCGAAACGACAGCGCCCACAAAGCCCTGCAGACAATTTATCTTTAAGAAGTAAATATTTCTCCCTCTCATTCCCTCGGGCCAATACGGCGGGGCGCACAACCGAATCGAGACGCTGTTCATACACCAGACAACAGCCAATTATTAAGTGTCTCTTCAGAAAAAAAAAAAAATCTCGAACAAAAACTAATAAAAAAGTAGATCTCTAAAACGTGCCCACACCGAACACAAGCGCCCGACACAACAATACCCCCGGCCACGTGGTACCCTCTCAAAGCGCATAATTGGCAACGACAGACAACCCCCCCCCCCCCCCCTCACACCACCCCGGCCTACCCACCCTTACAAACTTCGCTAACAACAATTCCGCTCGACTCGCGTTTCTCAAAAACGCCCTCGTCGTCGCACCGCTGCCGCCCAATTTGCGTCGGCCACGACCCCACTGCGCATCGAACCCGGGACTAATATCGACCGGTACCCCCCCCCCCCCCCTACTCCGGTTCCCTTAGTGCACGGGGCAAGCACCCATGCGGGGTTCGTATCCCGGTGAATGACCCATCCGCAGGTAGTGTCCGCCTCCTTTCCGCGACACCACCCACCCCGGTGCAAGGTTAGAGGTCAAACGAGGTTTGTTTTTATGAAGGGTGAGAGGGGATAACCTCGAAAGTGTCACCTGAGGGGTAGCGTTGAGGTCGGGGAAGATTTGATTGACGGGCATGGCTCGGGGATGGGGCGATAATAAAGCACTTAGCGGATGACATGTCTGGAGAGAAAGATACATATGATATTTGGGGCCTCCCATCGAGTTTACGATATTGGAATGATTTCTTTGACCGCCATTAGATGCTGGACAAACGCAGGCCATTTTTGAGCACAGGTAGCAATAAGTCTTATATTTTGGGGAATCCAACAGTGCCAATTTGTTCGGGATTTTATTTCAGAAAATACAAAATACATTAGTTTTTAAGTTATTGACCCTGATTATTTTATTTAGATGCATTTAGGAGGCTTGAACTAGGTAATTGTTATAATTTTATGTGGTTCTTTTGTTATTGGAACATTGTCAGGACTGCTCAAACCTCTGAAGAAGTAACTAGTACATGTTACGAAACGTCGGGAAATTTAGTTGTCCTTTACTTAGCATTCAAAACCCATTTCAAATAGTTTTCCTTAAAACTAGTGCTAAGGATAAATCAAGTAGATATGAGTCTAAAAACCATCACCAACAGTGCCTGTAAAAATACAGTTCTATACGATACAGTGCCTTGTTTAGAACCTAAAAGTCTGTAAACTTAGTAATTTCTTAGCAATCAGATGTTTTTGGTTTGTTAACGGTCTGTTAATGACTTAACAAGCCACTGAAAACCCGGCACTTCAGACACAACTGAGTTTTCAATGAAAGCACAAATTACTTTGGTGATAAAAATTACCTGATCGAGGTCTGTGAATTTTCCCACTAAACATTGAGAGCTAATTAACGGATGCAGCCTTAAAATTAGTACTCGATGTAAAAGATTATTATTATTATTCATTTTCCTATTGTAGGCATTCGCAATTATGATAAGGTTTCACATAAAAAAATCAAGCTTCAAAGATAGCTCAGAACTTAGCTCATAAAAGCAAAAATCAGAAATGCTGGTCTCAAATTCGAATACTACAGTCCTAACTAAAACTGCATCTAAAACTCTTGCCGATTTCGTGCCGATTTTTCAGAGACCGTTTTACAAACAAAAAGCTTGTTTTGATTGGCTGCCGCTAAACAAATAACAATTAAACGGTATTTGGGTTCGCTGAAAAACAGGACGAAAATCAAAATCAAGGCTATGTGATTTAAAGCCATCCTGTCAGCATTTCCTGGAAATCCTGGATTTATTCCGACTTTTTAAATCCCTGCGCTGCCCTGAATAATGACAAGTCCCTGAAACCCAATGAAACGGCAATGATTCCCAACGAATCACAATTCCATGAAACATACCAACATTACCCACGTTGAATTTCCAGGAAACGCTGTTCCACAAAACAAGGAAGACAAGGCCCCCCCCCCCCCCCCCCAACTCCACACCCTGAAGGGCGTGTTCGAATTACCGCGAAAACGATCTCTACACTGGGTGCAAACTTTGCAACTGCCAATTGCCGATTCGCGAAAACCACCGGGGTGCACGAGAAATTTCCGGGAGGTGTGCGGTGGGGAATTACGCCCACACCAAGAGCTCGACGGCAAATCGGCCAAATTTTCTTGTGAATTATTTCGGAAAGGTCATGCTAAGGGTAGGGGGAGAATGGGAGGTCACCCCCCTCACGACTGCTAGGGAGATGGTTTCTATGTTTGAACACCTCGCCTCCTCTTCTCTCTCTCTCTTGTGAATTGCGGTGTAATTTTCGTGTCCCTAACTTTCCTATTTGGAAAATTAAGTTTTTGTGCACCATACGTATGGAGTAATTGTCAACTGCTAAATTTGTACTCGAGGGCAAACGTACTGACGCAAAAGTTTTTGCAGAAACACAACATAACACACAAACTGTTCCCCGCTTTCATCTGATGTTTTTTTTAAGGACCATTTTGGTTTCGCACATCAAACAGCAGAGTGGCCAATTCTGATTTATATCAAATATCAATTATTTATTTTCAGGAATACAACCCTAAAGGCATATAGCTTATTGACAAAGATTGTAGATTGTAACACAGGATCGAATCCGAACCAATTCAAAATGCTGCGAACGACGGGAAAGTGTGGCGGTTGGCCCTGCCATTAACCAACATACCACCATTTTGGAAACAGTTGGAACATTTTGGACGCAGGCCTAGAAGCCCTGCGCCGACGAAATCCGGAACAAAAGACCCAAATGTGGGCGAACCCCTCGGGTCTCTCCAATCCAAGCTAGGCTTAAGGGTAGCCTATTTTGGCCGCTATGAACCCCTGGAAACTCTGGAAACTTCACTCTCCATCAACGTAAATAGGAGCCAAACCTCCCCATCCCGCTGTAACAATGTCGACACCTATTTCGAAACTCATGTCCTCATAAGACCTATAGGCCCAACAGTATCCCCATTCCACGCGCCCAACACGGCATTGCCGGCCACTGGGCACGAATCCAGATCAATAACAAGTATAACAACGAGCTCGCCTCCGCCGTGCCAGAGGATGTAGCAGCCTTGGCCTTGAACCGTCGTCGAGCACGCTTGCCGGTCATCGGTTTGTGCAAGGCTTGTGCAAGAATGCAGTGTTTGTGTGCATCACTCTCACTCGGAGACGGTTCGCTCAAAGCGGTTGCAATGCTTCGGCAATTTAAGTTAGCCATAGTCCTCTGCACTACTTAGACCCGATATTAAAATATTTTTCAACTAAGAGTTAAGCTCTTAACTCACAGAAACAGCTGACTCTCACTGCATGTGATTGGTTGTTGCCATTGCAATTGATTTAACTCCCACTTTATGTAGGGTTCTAGGGATTAGGCTATACTCGTGGTAAGATTTTTCGAAGGTGCAGGTGGCAACGTTTTAGTGAAAAATACTAGAAAACGACGGTGACTCCACCCAGAAGCATCCTCCAATTTCAAAACCAAGAAAAGTCTAGAGAAGAACGTTGTCACACACGATTTTGAAAAAACTTAAAACCATCCTGTAAACTAATAAGTTTCTGAATCAGAGCCTGCGACCAGCGGAAATTTGAGACCCCAACGCGATAGGAGTGGTAAAATATATCAATACCCATGCCAAACTGGCCGCTGCAGCACTTCGGATGAAATGCCTAGTAATACAGATGAGCTCGGCGTACCTGACCTTGGTGTACACCAATGCAGTGACCCTAGCTCGAGAGCTGGAAGCGATCGGCGACAGCTCGAAATAGATGACGCCGCGAAAGTTAGAAATTTTCAGAAGTGTGCTCGAGTCATGGGAAATGGAGTCGATACCAGGAAACAACCCTCTGCAGAGCCCGCGGCTGGGTTTTTTTTTTAACAATGGAAAAGCATTTCAAACGAGCAAAGAGCTGACAAAACATATCTTGCATAGGGCTGTAATGTGCGTACACGTTCCACTAATACATGTTGTAGCAAAGTTTCTCAGCAAAGCAGGTACCGAACTTCGGCAGTGATTCAGTGACGTTCACCCATTCAAAATCCAATCGAGCGAAGTGTTGCTTAACGTTGGCAACCGCACGTTTCGAATCGACCCTAATGCCGTAGGTAACCGATTGATTAACGAGAAAAAAACGAGAGCTCAGGAAAAACATTGAAATGGCAAAGAAAAAAGGACAATGACATTTAAAGCATTGCTTGTTCATGTTTTTTTTTTTTACGTTCTTTGGGTCTCAGAAATTTGAGAATTATTTTCGGGCGAGCCGATAATGTTGGCACGTCCAACAACGATCGTCGTCCCAATTCTCGAGTCGGAACATCGAGGAAAACAGCACAGAAACCGCGAAAAATCCATGACACCGCGAATAACACATAGAGCAAAGCGGCGAGCCCGCCCGAAGCTAGCGCACTAATTTGCGTGCGCTAGTCAACGTTCCTGGAAATGTATTGGTAAACGCAGAGGGCAGGTCGAGTGACTGATAAAATAATTTCACGGTGGGCGAATACGAATTCGCTTTCAACATCACGTCGAGCGCTCGGAATATTCGCTCTTCGAGCAAAATCCGCAGGCGACGTGAATGCGTTTGACATCTATGCCGTGCGTACGCTAGATTTGGTGCGTAAACGACAAACTTTACGCACGCATTGAAACGTGGGTACAACGAAAAAGCTGGTGATTTGCGAGAATGGGAAAAAAGGTCTCTCGTTGATATTCATCCAGTCGATTCTTGGGTACACTCATCGATCAAGAGGTTAGAAGAAAGCAATTTGCTCATTTTAAGAATATGTACGTTTAGTTCATAACGCCTCTATCAATTTGATAGATTAGTGGGGTTTAACGACTCGCTGTTTTTACAATGTGCCCTGTGGCACTGGTCTAATGGCGTCGGAGAACGAGTGGGAACGATGACAAACCTAACCTAGCCTAAAGGCGAGATGGGAAAACACGCTGTCGGTACGTAAGCTATCCCTCTCAAAAAGCACCAAGGGGACCACCGGCTTAATGACCCATTACAGCCGGTGTTTCCAACACGGCAAACCGTTCGGTGCCCACCCATCCAACACCAGACCCAGCGAAGTGATGCTTAACTTCAACGAACTCACAATACCAGACGTTTCCAGCACCGAACGTCGAAGATGGAGGCCGACCAATTCAACCAATGCCTCTAAAACTGTTCACATTATACAAAGTCAACTCCAAACCAACGCACTCCATTCTATCGCCCGTCAATACGGGCGACGCTCAGCATTCTACAGACGGTGACCCCAGTTCACGTCCCAACTAAACAATTAACGCGATATCGACTGGGCCCCGACATCGCCACGCACTACGCGCTCCACGCATCTGCATGAAGCGAACACACACACACATGCACGCACAGCTGATGTGTTAGCTCGCAGGCTTACGAATTATAATTAATTAAAACTCATCATCTGGGGACGATCAAGTCACACTTTAAACGACGAGGGGGTCTGCAGCGGCGTTGTCTACAACGCTGCACAAGAGTTTAAGGCATGCAAGAGAAAAGGCCCCTTCTGTTAGGTACTGCAAACTATGACTATATTGTTCCTAGCTGTTCAAAAGTAGTTTTTAAAAAAACACTTTTCGAATAGGATATTGAAGTGTTTTCAGAGTTTCTCTTCTTTTCAAATAAAACTTCAACAAATATGTTTTTGATACTTGAGACAAACTATAAAGGACTGAAAAGACAACAACAAAAAATGATTTGGCTGTCGAAACCAACACAGAAAATGAACAGTACATCGTAAATGGGGAGAAATTTTTTTAAATTCCTTACCACGAGAGCTAAAAAGATGTATGTATTGGCCAAATTCTGTGCGAACTAAAAAATGAGTTGCCTATAAGTTGAAATTATGAAAGTTGCCGAATCGCTACCCTCAACTTCACGTGCACAATTGACAGTAAACCAATTGCAAAAAAGACAGCCTATAAGGTGAGTCGCGCAGCGTTCAAGAGAAGTTGGTTAAAACGCTTTGAAGCAGTGCATATTGCAAGTTGCTGTACCTGAGCACCAAAGTTTCAAACACTTCCACACCCAATTCCAATCAGAAACAACCTCGACTCCGCGAATTTCCTAAAATGTAACCTAGAGTCTATTCCAAAGTAAGAAGGAAAAGACTTTATGACAATCAAAAGATCTACTTAGCAGTTAAACACGTGCGATTCTAGTTTTTAAAATCTTGGATACCATTTCTTGTAACTCAGTTGACATTTGGCGATACATTTTAAACTTTTTCTTATCAAAATTCATCTTATATCATTCAAATCCACTGGCAATGTAGAATATTTCAAAAAGGTTCCAAGTTCGATCTTAGATCCGCGCCAAAGAAATCCAGAAAAAACCCGGCGTTGAAAACGGAATTCGCTATGCTCGTACCTAGCACACAAAAAGGGATAGGCCTTCTTCATATCCATGCATTTCCATGATTCCCAGCCTCTTTAAAACCAGCTCTACGCGGCTTGTCTGACTTTCACAGTGCCTGTTCTAAAACCGAACTACCCAATCACCCTGCTCATCCCTGTCAGACACCGACGACCTCCTTATCTCGAAGGAGCGGCATCAAAGGCCTGATAACGCCTCGAAATGGGGGAAAGGCGATAAACAACCAGCTACACCCGCATGGCAGAGTGTACAGAGTGCATTGCGTTGAAGATGTCCCAGCAGTGAACTACAT
Organism: Protonemura montana; assembly: GCA_947568835.1. Taxonomy (NCBI): domain Eukaryota; kingdom Metazoa; phylum Arthropoda; class Insecta; order Plecoptera; family Nemouridae; genus Protonemura; species Protonemura montana. Next base: position 5,074,559 of record OX387609.1, read on the forward strand.
GAGTCTATAGACGAAGTCAACATGCCGGCGTTTATGTTAAACTTTCTGCTGAGCAAAAGAGGCGGCAACACGTGACGGTGGGTGCCACCCGATGGCGCTTGTGACCGTACTTTGTAAGAAATACCTACAATTAAATAATGTATAGACTCAAAATGACCCAACGACGGTGACTTCCACTAGAAGTATTTAAATTATTTTTATACTTTGAACTGTGATCGTAAATAAAAATTCAAATAGCTACAAATACAAATAAGAACAGCATCAGCAACTTTAAATCCCCGCAATATCTTTCCCGAAGTCATGAGTAATAATAATAATATTTGTTTAATTCGATTGATCCTTCCGGAAATGAACGTGTCAAATACAATAATACAGTACAATAAAGTAATATTTACAGATATAGTACATACATTTTAGTTGGCTCACAAACATAGTCAATTCACTAAAAAATATCATAGAAAAAAAGAGAGGAAAAACAGTAATTTGTAGATAATTATTTATACATTTGTGCGGTGTCGCACAGGTATTCTTCAATACAGTAAAGTCATAACTCCAGAACCCATCCAGAACCCGATCCAACGCATGTTGTTGCTCAACTTCGGCGCTCAAATCCCGCGAAACTTTCGGCTAGGCGTGCAGCTCGTCAGTAGCCATGACAACTAGCGGCAGACCGAGTTATCTTACAACCTTCGCTAGACCGGCACACGGTAAGGCCGGGTGAGGTTTGATCAGTAGCGATGGTGTTATCCTTGGCAGGTGAGACGCAGGGTCATTCAATTAGCGACGGACGATGCTGCGCTCTTGGGTATTCGCAAATCGGTCGTCAAATGGCAAATTCGACAAATGGTCTTTGTATAAAATTACCGACAGGTTTAATTTTTTGGTGAATTTTATTATTAACAACACTATAACCGAACCCAAAAATGGATACCCAAACGCGGACTCGAACCCCGATCTCCACTTATCGCGGGCGTTGCTCTGAACTATTGAGCTATTTGTACACTGGCTTTTTGAGACGATTTCAGTGTATTTGATGAGAATGACAGTTCTCCAAAGAGTAGAACCATGAGGCTGTGAATACTCACAGTCACTCTGATTCTAGTGACGCTATATCACGTCACAATCTGTCAAACTCGAATAACTCCAATTTGACGTTGGATTCGTTGCTGTATTAAGATGAAATCTTACAGACGAAATTTCGCGCGTTTTGATTGCGACATGAGATATTTTGATCGATTGGAAATCTAGTGTCACTGAACAAATCGCAAAAATGATTTCTAAAAGAACCGAAATCAGAAGTCATCACAGCGATGTCCTGGACATAAAATTGCCAAAACATATGTCTGAGGCCGTATATACAAAGAACATTTCAAGCAAAACACCCACAAATGTTGGGGTAAAATTGTTATTACCTTCAAAACAAGCATTGACCTGATTTGATACGATGAAGATGTTATTTAGGTTAAGCGGGGGTCTTTATTAGCTACCACTGAGGCTACCAGCACACGAGATCGACGAGTTTTAAAACTTTTGATCATAGGAATAAGACAATATGGTTCCTTTGCTATTATTTTTGTTTAGAATCTTAGCTCTAGAGTGTAACTGAGCATAGCCACAGCCAAGTACACTTGTGTGGTGAATTGCAACAAAACTTCAAGACTAAAACTCGAGGAACGATCGAATCCGATCAAGAAATTTGTAAAATCGCCGGCCAGTTTTGGTGTTGGCGAAGCACGCAGGTGCGGAAAAACAATATTTGGCGACGCGTGACACTACAAAAGTTCTCACGCTCGTTTCGCCGAATCGACACGAGCCGCCGAAGTTGCCGATATGTCGAACAGACACACATTTTAATTGATTACGGAAACTACAAGGTCATGACTCATCAGCCATTTGGCAATCGAATACAGCTGGGTTTGAATAGCGAATTCCGCAGACACTGTTTGCTGGATTTACTGCATCCAGTTGGGTTATACGGTATACCAAAAAAACAAACACATATACCGACACATACATTGTATAATATTCTAGATGTAAATAATTATTGTTAACACTTTCCTAAAATTACATATCTGTAATCAATTGTAGAATAAAAATAATAAGTAAAAAATAAAAAATAAGGTCCAGAAACTCCCAGTTTACTTTTAAGTTGAAAGAGGCTTTATCGTTGATTTAGTGCTGCTTTACGACGCGTTGTTTTGACAACGGGTCTAATGGCGTTGGTAAATGAGTGGGTATTGACGGTGAACTTAAACCTAAACTAAAAGAGAGGAGGAAAGCCCGGTGCCGACACATAGCTTTCTCCCTGTCGAAGAGCACCAAGGGAACCACCGGCTTAAGAACCCTTCCGAAGGACGGTTTAACTCGAACAACGGGATCCCTCTACAAACCCATGCTGTCGATGAGTTTGATAAGCAAGGCGAACGAAGTAGCTCTAACCTCTCTCCCGAACACTGGACATGTGTATGATGGTCACCCATCCAATACATGACCCATCGCAGTGTTGCTTAACTGATCCCACGAGAACCGCGGTATTTGCAACTCGCCAAACCGTTCTGTAACTTTGTGACAGTAGGTTTTAGAATGCCTATTGTTTTTGATAATATTAGAATATTGTTATCGATGCAGAATGGATCCAGCAAGCTTCTTAGTTTTGGGACGCGAGCGAATTATAAAAAATAAATTGTTACTTTCCGACGGTTCTACAATATTTCGGAGGAATTTCATATTTTCTTTTTAAAGAAACGACTGCCACTAAGCACAGAAACGTGTTCACAAATCAAAGACGAAGATCAACCCACAATTTTCTGTCGCAAATTATTTTTTTTTACCTCCGATTTCGAAACAAAAATATAAACTTGCCAACCAATATCAAGTTATAAGGACAAACAACTAGCCAGAAAGTACAGCAATCGCAGAAATACACGCGCTGCGAGAAAAGCGAGTGCAGTGACACACGCGCGAATGTGTTTTACTTCACAAGAAAGTACAGACTATTTTTGAGTCTAGTGGGGAGACAATAAATCCAATGCCAAACATGTGCACGCTGGGTCAGGATACGGAGGCGACAAATCCTTTCGAAGACGTCTCAACGTGAGGTATTTGCAGAACGAATCGCCAGAATAAACCAACGCTTTCGAAAGGCTAACGTTGCCAGAAGTGCGATTTGTTGTGTTTAACGACGCACTCTTTGGACAACTGGTATTATCGCATAACTTGCCTAGACTAGAAGAAAAGAGGCGCAAACCGGTGCCGGCACGTGGCCAACTCATGTCAAAGACCACCAGCTAAACATCCCTTCAGAAGGACGGTACAACGAACAATCCGTATCGTCTATAAAGGTTACTAAGCAAGGTAAATACAATTATACTAAATTTATATATCTCCAGCCTCTCACCCAAACAGAACTGAACAATGATTAGTAACCTTTATAATAACTGACCAGCGCAGTATCTTTCGGTGACTCGCGAGAGTAGCTTTCAGTTTTATAAACGATGCACAGGACGCATCAAAATGGAATAAACCTTGGCTACTACAAAAGAAACAAGCGCTCGTTGGCAAACACGAATAAACATGGGCCACACGCCTTTGATGGCATTTCTAACAGCCTGCTTTGGGTTGTGGCCCTCATAGCACATTCTAGACCCTTACCGAAACAGCTAGCACACGACAAAAACGTTCCAGTCTTCTCAGCAGCTGAGCGAAGCCCGTGGTTAGCACCAGACATGTGCTATGAGCATCATATACTCGCTTTGCTCATTTCGAATGAACTAATTCCAAATGAATCTCTCATTGAAATTGTGATTACAAATCATACGATCGGCACGGTAAAGTTACGACCTTTTCTCGTCGAAGCATGTGGCGATAAGAAAATATCGTTAAAGTAGACGTTAAGGTATGCGTAAGTAACGTAAGGCGGTACCGGGGTAACCAACATTTTGTTGCTATTTAGAGCTGAGAATGTTCCTTGGCGTCCTCAAATCTGTCGCAACAAATGAAACAACGCACTTAAAAATGCTGGTTTAAGTAACAACCTATCAGGAAATATTTTAAATCCAAAACAACTTGAAAAGTATAAGATATTTCTTGTTGACTACCCTTCCAAATCCCTCGATCAGCACCCCTCGTCGATAATTTGACGATTTCTGTCAGATCTCGTCTACCACATCCCTCATTTAGGCAACAGACATATTAAAATCGATCACGCTATCGCTGTACACGCGTTTAAGTACGAGGGCTGTTATTGTTTCTGTCGCGTACAGAGGGTGGGTAAAGACCGGGGCGAGGGCAACCCTCAAACAGCGCCTTCCAGCCCCAAGTCTTATGAGGGTGAGGGTAGTTTCCTTGGCATTGAGCGCTGGTGGGTCCCTAGCAAGCATCGACGTTGCCGATTCGCTCCGTCGATCTAAGCTAGCACACATGTGCGTCGATGAACGGGATTGTCGCCGGTTGGGACGTTGATGGGGGGATTGCGTTTTGGTACACCAAAGATTAATTTTGTGTAGAAGATGGCGTTTGATAACTTTCAGCAATGTGTTTTGATATATTCGATTGGTCGAAAGAAACCGCAGCGATTCTCTAGCATGCGCTAATTTTTTTGAGGGGATTTTAGCGCGTTTTTTATTTTTATTTGAGAGATACTTTTGTAGATGTTGGCGAACTCGTCCGGCGTTCGATTCCCGGAATGGGCACACATTTCTGAACGGCTAATAGCGTATAAATAATCAAATACTTTGCCCGTTACGAGCATTTTTAATGGGAAATATTATCTAACCTTGTTGGACATGAAATAAGATGGCAGACAAAAGTTTCACAGAATTTAGTTCGACGAGCATGTTAAGATTTGGTTTTCAATTAAATTAACAAAACATGTCTCTGACTTTATTCAAAAAAAATACTTAAGAACAAAGTGAATTTTCTAGCGTTTCGTAACATAGGTCTGTAACTTCATCACGGGTGAAAGCAGCTGTGACTTCTCCGATAACAAAAGAACCAGAAAAATACGAACAATTACCTTGTCATTAAAAAAAATCAAGGCCAATAATTCAAAGAACTAACATATTTAACATTTTCGATCTAAAATGACCCCGAAAAATTGGCGCTTTTCACAAACTAACCCAGTGTTTGTCTAATAAAAATAAAAAATCTATTTCTTTACAGTCTAGGGAACAGACATTACCGCCCAAAACATCTGAAACAAGCTAATTCAGAGCACAATCGATTACAAATCGAGTTGAACAATGAAACGAAAACAAATATCTTCCCGAATTGAAAGCACTATCAGAAATTGAGCTGGCGCCCGTGCATGCCATCGATCCAGTCGATAAACATCTTATCACAGGCCATCTTGTCACTATAAATAGGCACAGTGCACACTTCAAACGAAAGGGAAACGAGGTAGCAGTAGCACAGCTCGGCAGATGTATTCATGATACATGTCCGGTGGCGTCCAGTGGCGGGCGGAACAACGTAACCCCCCCGCCCATCTCGCCACAGGACCAGGGAACTTTTGCAAAACCCGCGATTTCACTTTACCGCGAAAAGATTTCGGTTCTATCGAAATTGGCTACATGACTTAATCAGCAAATGGGAGAGCCTGCAATTCTTAGAAATAGAGTAATTTTCGCAGACTCAAATCTTTATTTTTGGGTCTACTAATTATCCTTGGGGTCCCTTCCCACTTCCAACAGAAAGTGACAAGGGAAAAACAAGGGAGAAAAACTTAAAATGATACCAGAAATTGTCAGTTAAAAAAAAAATCAACAATTACTGGTAAATGTATCGTGTTTTTGCACGTCTCAAAGGGCGCCACATAAACTAGCGGCCGGACCTTCGGAAAGTCCCAGGTGCTATTTGAGGTGCACAGCCGTCATGATAATGTGTTTCAAAGGTTCATGAACGCCACTTAAAGAACAATCTAGCTAAAATGGCCTACTGCACCCATTGCCCTTGTGGGCAATGGTGCAGTAGATTTCGACAGTGGTAACTCGTGGATGGAAATACTTATCACGGATATCATCTAAGGCCCGGCATTACAATTTTCGTAACTCCAAGATAAGTGGGAATTAAATTGACTGCTATGACAACAACCAATCACATGCAGTGAAAGTCAGCGGCTTCTGTGAGTTAAGAGCTTAACTACGAGTTAAAAATATTGTATTACCAGGGCTTAAATAAACAGCAGATAGTGCTCTGATGACAGACTGCTCGTTGTTAGTGATTGTGACCCAATAAAGTAAATTACTATCTTTACATTGAAGCGCACTAGGCTGAAGCTCATATACTACGACATGCGTGTGTGACCAAAACGCATGGAACGCGTAAATTTCCTACTCGAATGTCGGCTATGTTGACGACCTTTGGCCACTTCGGCCGACTGGGACGCCGTCATACTTCGATCAACCGACAAAAACCTAGTCCCCGGTGCTTTGGAGGGCAATGCACAAGGTCACTAGTAGGTACATTTACACGGCGAGCGAGTACTCTTCAAAATACAACACTGCCCAGTGACTCCATCAAGAACGTAGTAACATAGACTCAAGACTCTGTGTTTTTACCGACAGAGGCGCTACCGGTCGTTTTGAAGTGATATGAGGGCCAACTGTCATTTATTTAAAAAAAAACACACACACTACAGCCTCTTTTTTTTTAGCTATATTAGGAATTTTTCTTGAGCTATAATAAGAATCTTAATTTTAACTAGATGTCAATTTTGCAAATATGACGGGTCTTTTGAAATCCCATCACCAAAATCATAGTTGAAATTTAATTCACGGGTTGGTAGCAATACTGCGAGGGGGGAATCATAATTTAGCGGACTAAACCGTATCTGTGATCGAGAGTAGCCAGAGAAGCCGGCAGTTCAGGATTTTACCATTTTAAACTACGGCTACATACAGTTAGCAAATATTGTTTATTTGTATTGTGCTATGAACAGGAACCGGAACCGCGATCCCGTATGCATAAGATCCTCGTTTTACCCTTACGTTAAAACTTAATTTAGAGCTAAATAACTCAATAAAATATAATGAAAAGTTAAAACAGCTTTATTGCATGCTGCAAAAGAAAACACCCGACCACAGAGCCGACGAAAACCAACTTTGTTCAAAGTCTGTGCAAATTCTACAAACCAACTCTTAGGTTATCAGCGAAGTGCCAAATCTTTGGGGGATTACCGAGCTCACACCTAGCAAACAAGGATTTTGCGATTAGCCCGCAAAATTAATTCTCCCGTGCGACTTATTCGGGCCTAGCACTGCCCATTTCAAATCCCAGCTGTCCACCTATCCAACAGTTACATTCAGTTTCAGCCTAGGACTTGAGAATTTGCATCTCCCAAGTGTCCCAAACAGGGCCTAACAACCACAAACCGCTACATCCAAGGCCCGAGGCCAGGCGAGACAAATGGCTCTTTGCAACATTTCAAACATTTTGGTTTATATCTAAAACAGTTTCAATGGACTCGCGTTGATCATGCTTGCAATATATTACTTGTCAGGGTTCTACAGTAAATGATGACAAAACTTTCAGTTCATTACTGGCTGGACATCCCATGCCTATTTTGCGACGCACTTTTCCCTTACATACGAAAATGTACCCACCCTCAAATGCTGCCCGGATTTTTCATGTTTTGACCATCAAAACCACTATATACTCCAATTTTTCTAAGAATTTCCGTTGCCAACTTTAAAAACAAAAAAAAACTTCAAGCATATGATATTCAATTGTAGACCTTCAACTTTTGGTAGCCATGGGCTTCTATCGCCTGACAGAGCTTCTAAAGAGTACCTTCTTATCCTACCGGGACTCGACAGTTGGGCAATTTTATAAGGATTCTTGCAAACCACATATTGTGTGTGGCCTACCTGAGAGGTATTTTCAATCCTTTGATAAAACTGAATTTGCTGAGCTCAAATGTTTACAATGGTTATTTCTTTGGGGTTGTTCCCGTGCTGATATCTCGGTGGTATTGCACAGAGAGTGCCTCTGTGGTGTTCTGAACAAGCGTTACGGATTCCAGCTTGATGTACCACCGCTATAACAAACTTCTTCACTTGACGACTTTTTACCTCTGCAGTCTCCTCGCATAAAAGTTGACCCACGCGTTATTCGCCGAACTATACACAGTCCCAGACCATAATATCACAAAAATGCGACTGCCATTTAGATTACCTATTGCTTTTTCCTCTTGTACAAAGAGATAACAATCCTCGTAAAGGTCGTACAAACAATCGTTGCAAGGGTCAAGGTTGAGCTAATCGTTGTAGATTATGTAATTGAACTCGTTTAATTGACGGCTAGTTTTTCATCGAGACAGCACCAGGGTGGGGCAAACTGCCAAAAAGAAACCACTGACGAACAAACACTTTCTATGGTATTCCTGGATAATGAACTCAGGGTCAGTGGGACGAAATGGTACGTTAGTTGTTCAATTCACCGCCACGTTTATAAATGGCTTACTTACAGCTAAGAACCGAGTTTGTTTGTAAAAATGCGATAAGGAGCTTAAAAAAGGCATTTAAGATTATGGCACAGTGGCGAACGCGGCAATGAGCGGTACTAATTATCGTCCGGGAAAAAGAATTACAACTGGAGCGCCAGACAGACGAACCCATCCGATTTATTTTCATTAGTTAAAATGGCTGAAGACCCAGAATTAACCCCACAAACCCTCGTTGGTTAACTTTGCAAGAAGGTGATTATCACTGTTGGAGCTTATTATGCAAATACCGAATCGGCATGTCCATGAGACCGCCCGGCGAACATGAGAATCTAGCTTGCGAGGTAAAAATCACAACAGAATTCCCAGAAAATTGCAGAAAAGTGAAAACCTTGCTACGTGTTGCACAAATTTTGTCCCACTGAAATTGCTATCACGAATTGGTAGAAATGCATGGGACAGTCTTTGCGCTGGTATTCTTTCGCGGGCCGCACTCTAAAAAGATTCCCAGTAATTAAGACATCAAATTAATCCGTTTTCTCACACAAGATTACCAACCCTTAAAACCACTTTCCTCGAAATTCCGTAACGCGCCGCTTTCCCACAGCGCACTAGACAATCCGCCTGCGACCGGCGTTCGCTGATTCCAAAATAAAAACCTTGGACGATAATCGTGGTGAGCGCTCGACGCATGTAAGACGACTCTCGTCAGGGTCGTGTGTCCATTATGCCCATTCAAGGATGCCGGTGTCCTGACCGGGTCCTGCACAGACCCGACAGACTCGGCGTACATAGCTACGACGGCTACGACTGATCAGGGGGCTGGAAAAACGAGTCCCCTTCCATCTAGAGACGCTTGCAAATTACCGAAAGCGTACGGAGGAAATTTTAAATAGTCTAGCCCATAAGAGAAGAAAAAACCGTATTCAAAGCACCGTGCAAAGAATTTGTTTTTACTTAAATTTATTTTTTACACGAATCACAAATTCCGAAGTCCTCTGTAAGAATTGCAAAACTCTGTAGCTTTTAATAGTAAATATGGCTCTAGGGGACTTTGATATCGATGGTTCTTCTATACACAAACATTTCTAGGATAGTCATTTTCGTTGTTTACCGTGGAAACAAAAACTTCTATCAAGCATATGAGATAAAATGGTAGATCTATCTGTCAGTAGCTATGAAGATGCTGAGATCGCCAGACAGAACTTCAATTCTAACGTTTTAGCACGGACAAGAAAGGTAAGAGAAAACGAGTCCACGCTGACCATTCCGATTCGGGTAGCCTGGGATACCTAGGTTGCCATTTCGCTGGTAGGGCTGTGTATGGCAGGCCCAACAGGGGTCGACCTCGTACGAGACGGGGTAGCCTATAGAACGCCCCGAGAGAACGAGAGTGGCGAACTGATGGAGGTTTGAAGCATTCTTAAATCTTGTGTATGACTAACTTAGCAATGATTTATAAGCTACAAAAACGAGCAAACAATCCGCCTGCAAATGGCACACGTGCCGATACCCGCCCCTACCCCATTGGGACCACGACACGCAAAAATGAATCGTTTCTAGTCGTTTGATGTTCACCCTCTGGCGCTTGGAGAATACGGGGAACTTTACCAAGAGATCGCCGATTTTCGAGCAAAGATATTCAGGGGATCTCTGTGTTAATCTTTTGAAAGAAATTGTGAATTTTCTCGAAATTTCTGTGAGAAACCTGGCACCTACTGTGACCGTTTTGCGAGAGAAGACGCAAAATCAAAGCCGTGCGGATCAATTTTTTCATTTCACTAGTAGCTCCAATATCAATATCAAATTTGGTTGCTTTTAAGACAAATATGGGGTTAGATAGCTTTCAAATTTGTTCTCATTCTCTTTCCCTCTCATGGGATCTTCCCTCATGGGATAAACTACATTTAATATCAAACATTATGAATTTTTTTCCACTGGCTTATTTGGCAAAATCGGAGAGCTCTGGAACGGTTACTTCCTCTCACGTTACGGCCAGCACGGCTTCGTCCGTCAGACACTCCTTGCCCCTTCGTACCCTCTGTCGGAATCTACCTGGACTGACACCGCTCCGTACTCCTTTGTCGATAGGGTAGCCGCGTGCAATGCAGTCTCCTAGGAGTAGGGTACACTCAGATGCACAAACAAATGGTGGCCAGGTACGACCACGGCCAGAATAAAATAAAGATTTTCTGTCTGGTTGTCCCGTCAGGTTGTTGTGTGACCCCCCCTCTCTCTCACCAGAATTGGTTGTTGTCTGAGTTATTTTGCGTGCCAGAATGTTTTTCTTTGGGGAATCCAGCTTGGTCGATTTTTAGGCATGTGTTTATGTTTTTACGAAACATAAAAATATGGCATCGAAAGACGGCAGGTTTAAAATATGCCAACCTTGTGCGAGTATGTGAAATAAACGCATAAAAAATGGACGACGATGATTTACGATTTTAGCAGCACCTACTTTCAGTGAAATAAAATTAGGGTCCTTGCTTTTGAGAACGCAAATCCAAGAAATTATAAAATAACAACGACAGTTTTGGTGCATCTTTTAATATTTGGTACCACATGCATTGCTATGGTCAATTTTACATATGCGAAATCAAATATTATATGGTATTTAAAACCTAATGGGTAAATTTCTGTATAAAAAAAAATATATATATATTTATGACGTCACAACGCGACTTGTTGCTAACCCAACTACAGGTGAAAAAAAATAATAAAAACAATCGATTGTTTCACGGTTAAAACCGTGACGGTGCAAGGGGGTTGGGACACGTCACCACCGTGAATATCGTTCGGTATGATCGGCAACTACAAATCACCATGCGTGAGCCCCGAAGCTAGATACAAGACTCGACCAAATCGCCCAGGTGCATACCCTTGATGCGTGTGTTCGACGATCAACACAGCACCTGTCTGTACCTTCAAAGTGCGCTAAAAATCCGGAGCAACGTTTAGCTGCTTGACCTTCGAAACGTTCAGTGTCTATAACGCGGCGAGTCTGGATTTTTCTCATTTCAGAGAACAAAACTTTAGGGTACGGTCGTATTTTCAGGGGGTAAGACTACCTACCCTCCGCCGGATTTCAATAGAACTTGTCGACAGTTGAGAGTAAAAATAGTCGAAACGGTCGTCGCAAGCTTTCGGATGTCGATCTCAAGGAAAGCCGGTTTTAGTTACGAACGCAAAGAAGTAGATAAATGCGATTTTGCTAGGAATGAGGACAATTTCGGAGGGAAAACTCGCTAAGAACAAAGGTTGTCGTTTTCATGCATATGACAAGCTTGAAAGATGACTCGAGTTCGAGTCGTGTTTCATCACGGTCGCTCAGGGGTTGATGTTAGAACGCTAATTAATCACTAGCTACATCGTCAGTATGAAGATGGAAATTAAAAATTCATCCGACATCGAGGGTGTATCGCCTAAAAACAAAAATGCGGGCATCGCGACAAAGTTCAAAGTAGGGGACCATAGCGCGCGTGGGCAGAGGGGTGAGTTATTATTCCTATAGTTACCATGTCCGGTCCCATGTCTTTCATGTCCCGTAGATGCGACTCGGATTAATCCAAAATTGCGGCGATCACAGAGCATAAACACATGAACGGAAAAACACACACACGCTGCCCGAGCACTCGACCACGAGGCGAAACACCAAACAAAGAAAATGCTCGAAGATGGAACACGAGCCAAGCCGCTCGGTAGGAAAACAAACAGAATTGAAAACAAAACTTAACGAAACCGAACAAAAAAACTATTTACAAAGCGACGTTCGAACTGAGAAGTTAGTCGCGATTTCGTACGGTTTGTCCGCAAGTCACTTCATTTTTATCGCCGTGTTTGATAAATGCGGCGCAGCGGAACTGAAATAAAAAAAAACTGCGCGCTGTAACCGCGTCCAGAGTCGGAGTCGAACTGTTTTGTCTGACTGGCCGTGGCCGCAGCACGTTCGTATGTTGTTGCGAGTGCGGCGACGCCTGGCGGGCGACCGGTGAACTAATAATATCGCGCGCGACTGGTGAAGATTTTTGAATTTGTGCTTGGCGCCGTTTGTTTGACGCACTGTTTTGACAACGGGCAGTGGCGTTGGCATATGAGTGGATGATAGTGATGAACCTAACCTAGCCTAGAAGATTGAAGGAGAAGCTCGGTGCCTCCAAGTAGCCTACTCCTGTCAAAGAACACCCAGGGAACCATCAACTTAACGATAATTTCGAAACACGAATATAATTCCTTTACAAATCCATGCTGTCGAGAGGTTGATTAGCAAGGCGAATGAAGTTGCTGTACTAACTTTCATCCCTCCAACCTCTCTCCCGAACAGAACTGGTCATGTGTATTATGGTCACCCATCCAATACCTGACCCAGCACAGTGTTGCTCAACTTCAATGATCTCACGAGAACAGTTGTTTCCAACACGCAAAACCTTTCGATGTGCTGTTCAGAAATTGATATAAAATTTTAATGTTTAACAGCGAATCCACTAATCTTTCGAGATGAAGGTTAGTGAAGTTGCATTATTTTGATAAGAAGTGGAGGAAGAATAATCATTTCCCCAATCTTGCGAAATTGGGCACAAAATGTCAGTTTCTTAAACGGTGCCACCATTTAAAGCTATCAACGTTCTGCATAGCCAATATTAGATATATAATCTATACACTAATTTTAATAGCAATACTGAGTCACCTAGGACTCAACTATGATAGTCAGCTGTTTTTCTGGATTGCAGTAAAGCGTTCAATCCAGAGAAAGAATCAGATTTTTAATACAAGCTACTGCAGCATTGTACGATCGATATTAAAGCTATAATTCACCATCTAAGTACAGACAATCAACGTACTCATCAATACGAGACGACTCTGCCTCTTCCCCCTTAAAGGGAATCCCTTATGCCGCCACGCGAAAACTGGAATATGTAACTGGAAACCTCCCAACCGGCAATTGGGAGGTCCTGGGTTTGTATTCTGGTTTGGTCGCACATTTTTCCCTGGTTTCAGCTCCCAAGTGGAACAACCAGAAAAAGCAAAAACCCTGCAAAGCTCTTTTACTATCTTCATTCTGTTTTCATACCTTTGGGTTTAGTCCTTAACAATAATTATTAGCTGGAACTTCCTATAATTGCCTCACAAAATACAGTTAGCTTACAGAGGCAGTGAAAAAACGGACAATACCAATTATCCTGTCAAATCAAGTATCAACGTTTCAGTGTCTTACCTGTCCATTTCGCGGAGGCTGATGAACGCTAAGTGCTGCCATCTGTGGCATGTGGCTGTTGACGAATACAACGTGTTGTTCTCCTCCAGGCTGCAAGAAATGAGCGATAAGATTTTGGTTCCGAAACTAATGAATCTAATGTATCTATGCGTAGTGCTAGTGATCATAGGAAAGAAGCTTTTAAGTGCTTTACCAATACTTCATTTAAAAGACAATATTATTTGAAGGCAATCAGAACAATTATAAATTACAGCTATAATGGAAGTTAATACATTGAACAAAAGCAAAAAACTCAAGATACTGTCTAGATATTTTAAAACCTTACTAATATTTTAAGCCCACTGCTCCAATAACGTTGGTTAGCGTACAATCTCTGTTAGTTTAGCAAGCAAAGGCAAATATTTGATTTAGATATTGATGCTCGACCTTAACACTGCACTCTTTGTTCAGACAGTTTGGCTACCTGCGATAACACTACTACCTTCCGAGTTCCAACCCTACATTTAGCACTGACTTCTGCAACCTACTACCCTTTCAGCATGAGATTTTAGGACACATTTTAATCAGAGAGTCAGCTAGTCTCGGTCTACAAAAGCAACTGATCAAACACAAGATTGTGCTTTAGCAATTGAGATCCAACATCCTTTGGAGGGCTTAGCTTCCTTTATGATACATTACAACATAGATAAGATATGATTGTGTTGATGGTACAGGATAGCATTGAAAGTATCTTCTTCTTACCTTGATTGCAAGTTGGTGCATTTCATAGGGCATTACATTGTTGATTTGGTGTAACTTCCCATTCCACTTCCACTTTTCGTGGCTCTGGAAATAAGAATAAGAAACAAATCAATACATTTGCCTCCAATGGGACCGCATATGTGTTTTTACGCTTTTTAACTGCAGTACCCAAGTGAGTGAAAGAATCCTGCGATTGTACTTCATCTAATTTTAATATGTTTGAATTATTGACAGTTTGGCCACGATGTTACACAATTGCCCTTGAGTCTTCCTTAGCTCTATGTCAAAACTTGATATCAAAACAAACAGTTCAAATTTGTAATTGAGATCAAGAAGAGAACCAGAAGGTAAAAAAATTTTAATAACTTAATTAACTGTGACTAATAGATGCTTAATAATGTTGCAAACTTACATCAATGATGCTCTCGTCACCCAAAGCCCAACAAGGATTCTGCTTGCCAACATGTGGATGGCCTGGAAACTCCGGATCATTCTGTGACCGTTGAAACATATACCCTACCATAAGATCGTCTTGGGATCTGGGCACTTGTTGCGACCTGTTTCCATCAGGCATCTAAAATTTAAAAAATTAAGATTTTATCAGTAAAGTTCCTAAAAAGTATTCAAAATTCTGTGTGCCTTTTTTTTTCAGTAATTCTTAAATAAGAGAGACAAGGAAAATGTACCTACGATGTCAAGGTCTTATTGATAGAATAATCAAATTTTGTAGAGTGGTAGACAAAGGAAATTGTGGCACTGACATTTGAAAATTACTTTGCAATACACAACTTGTAATTACATTAAGAGAGGCTTGGAATAACGAAAAAAAAAACGGTACCCACCTGCTGAGCTATTATTTGCTGAGTAGAGACATGACCATTCGTATGACTCAACATTCCGTTATAATCGGTACTTCCCGGCCACTTCATTTAACGTTGCGGACTGAAATAAAGACATACTACCTTAAGGTGCAAAGAAAATCGTCTTTATTTGCATCTAGTCATTTTGACATTTATAGGCACATGTACATCTAATGTCATTGTCTTGTATTGCCCTAGGCTCAGAAATGGATTTTGACAGGAGGTGAAGTGCAATGTTATGTACGCATGTGAAGGGCCACACTGGTTTGCAATACTTTGTAACACAGTCCATAGAAGTATGAAATCACCAAGGATTGGGGAATTATCAAAAATTACGATTAAAATGGCTCAATAATTTGAATACCGACAGAAATACATACCAATACTATAACCTCATAAAGCAGATGGATATAAATTAATTTCACTGTAATTAAAAAACTCAGACGCACAAAAGGGGCAAAATTGGGTACTTGAAATATGTACAGATTTATAAAACAGGTATTTACACGACTATTTACACGAGATGAAGAGGATTACAAACGATTAAATACTAATAGCCGTTCCCAATACTCAGACATGCTACAGACATCTTGGATTCCCGCGCCGCATTCTGGGATATACCGCCAATTTTCTCACAATTTTGAACGAAAACTCTGTATTTAGAAGATTAAAATGTGGGCACTACTAACTAGACATGCGTTTCACGTCATTTTCATTTGTTACATTTCATAACTGAAAGGATTTCAATGCCGATTTTTCTTTACACTTAATATCACAAATACGTCGAGAAGAGCAGGCAGACCATTATGTTGCAATCTATTAACATAGCAAAGCAGGAGGTAACAGGTTTGTTTCCAAACACGATAGGAGCTGGTATATTTAAGCCCAAAATTCTTTCTTACTGTGATCACGCCTACAATAAACATCAACAAACCAGAGGAAACACAAGTTCTTCTAATTTCTTTTAGGAGCAACCAAATTTGGTTTGCCCTACAATAATGGCAATCAAGAACAATATCAGACCCAGTTTTCTGCAGATAGGCCGATAATCTAGGCTTGCAAATATGCATTGCTATCAGCATGAGTTTTCCCATGGTCGCTTACCGTATATCCAGCAATTTTGGGACGCGAAACAAACCAAGGAGAAAAGGCTAGTAAGAAAAACACAATGCCAAACAACGACGTAAGTTGAAAAATGTACTTTTATTTGAACAAACATGAGTGATATGTCCAAGCTAAAACACATATATTCATGAATACCTACAGTTTCTCTTGTAAATCAACATACTCGCAACATCTTACACCAAAAAAACAAGAGCTCACATTAAAACTCGTTTATAATAGTAATTAATAATATAATAATATATTAAATGTGGCAGATTTTTAAAATAGACAGTAAATAATATTATACACATGCACAATTCTTAAAACGACGCAAATAAAATCTTGATAATGTTCGACGACCTGTACATGAATGGCTTTGTGAAACGTTATGCACGGTTTGACTCTTTTAAGAGAACTGGGTTTACACGGTTAGATAGTTCTACAATCGGTACCTTCATTCACTCGAGAATCAAATTTAAAAAATTATCCAAGCACACTGCATACTCGCCAAATGAAACGGCTAGATACAATTTGTCCAGTGAAAAAATATGGACAAGCATTTGGACAGTCAAATAAAGGTCGACTATGTAACAAACTACCAATTGGGTCTTTTTGAACGTCGCGAGAATTGAATTTCAATCTCATATTTTCCAACCGGTAGGTTATTGCAGAAACTAGCGTGTTCATATCGACAATCAAATCTTCTTGCATTGATTTGTTTCTAATCAGCAGATGATTACGACGGATTCGTTACAATGATCTGGGCATTTACTTCTCGAACCAAGCCAAGTTTAGAGGCAAGCCACTTTAGTATTTTCAGAAAACCTCTAACAAAAATGGCAGACACAGCTTTTTATTGCCATTCACCAACAAGAGATGTTAGGCTAGGAGGTTGTGTCAGCTACTTTTAAAGACGGTTCTAAACCTGAAAACGCTACGGATTCCTTGCCAATTCTAAAACCGCACAAACAAATTGTGAAACTACACGTCCAGCTGAAAGTTACACCGCCACTTATCGTCACCGACCAGAAACGATAAGATGAAAAATCGAGTCCACAAGCAGAGCTCTAGAACGGAAATGGTAAAAAGCGGCTTCGACTCGTCAAACAAGTCAGCTACGTCCAGGCTTCGAGACAAAAGTACGTAATCTTAAAGAGGCACGACAATTAAATCCCTACCGATACTTTGTACATGTTTCACGAACCTCCAGTTCGTTCCGTAGCAGGGAAAATCAAGAACGTCCGTTGCGTTCCCGTTAGAAGTCTAAAAATAACCCGTCTGCTCGCACCATCAGAAGCAAACACGCAGTGAAACATATCTACCATATTTATACGTATGTATATACATATATGTATATATATAGATTTATCTTTGTTACTTTAGTATTACATTTTTTTTTGGGTTTTTTTTGGCAAGTGTTTTTTTTTTCGTGTAAAAACTGTCCAGAGTGTCCTTCAGGCACCGATGGCAAAAAACACTCGTCTATTGAAATCACGCAAGCGTAGAAAAAGAGGAACGGTGAAACATCGTGGGTGAGTGAGATTACATCTTTGTACAAGACTTTTCGTTGCTATTTAACGTAGCCCCGCCGCTTTCTCGGACGAGGCGAAAGGTAACACGGTTTTGTTCGAGTGAACAAGCCCATTGGCATCGTCGAAGCTTCGAAACTGCTACCGGAGCAAAAGTTTTATTTCGAAGTTTCGAGGTCCAATCAAAATGCTTCTGTGAAAAATGGCTTGTGTTTCTGTGATCTACCAATAAATATCCACGGTTATCAGATGATTTAACTTCCTAAAAAAATCTGGGCCAATCCAACAATGATTCGAAGAAAAAAACGCGACAACTTAGGGTAAAAAAAACAAACGCGACGGCCTCGCTTCTGAAACTAAGCCCGCGACTTAAGCTACGTTGATTAAAAACTAGGTAAATATATTATTAAATATTGTCGAGGGGGGAACGCAAGGGTGTACCCGCATTGTGCCACACATCATCCGACGTTTCAACGACGCAGGCCACGGAACTGTCTGCGATGAAACCAAGACTGCCGCCAGACCAAACAGAAAACTCGGCAGGTAACGCGGTAATTAGGCCAATCTCGTAAATTGTGTTTGTTGCAGCCGCCGGCGGCAGCAGCAGTCGGTACACTTTACCGTCTCTCTTTCCCAGGCCCCGCCTTAAAATCACTCGGGTGTGGTATCAAAATCCTAAGCGCTACTTTCGATTTGTACAAATAATAATAAATATTAAGAGTTTGACGTAGTCGTGCTTGGAGCGATTCGATTAGCTCGCGATTGGCTCTGCGCTGCGTTTTTCTTTCCTTTTACTTATTACGATCACAGTGATAAGTCAGCTCTAATCAAACGTGCGAGGTGGTCTCCGAATCGGTTAAAAGTTAATCGACAGTCGCCGGGAGATCTCTGAATCAAGCCATGAGTGGCCGCAACTTATAACAAAGGCTGGAGACAAATTCGCTTTCAGTTCCGAATAACGATTTAAAGCTACATGAATAGACAATTTATTACGACAGCATGTCGAGCCTAAAATGAAATTGTTCCCCAGCTACAAAATTTATATTCCAGCTTTCTATTCCCAAAAGAAGTAGTTAGCCAAAGCTTAAAAAAGACCAGAGCCAAAGCAAGAATAGAAATAATAACCACCAAACTATTAATTCAACCGTAAGGGATGTCTCTAGATATTGGACTAAACCAGAGAGATGATGCGCTGTTAGCCGTTGTCATGGCATTTAACTCATTGCCCCCACAAAAGCCAAATAGACGAGAATTCATGATTATTTACACAAAAGGCTAATCGGTCGTCCACCTTAGGTAGGCCCACTTGTACCGAACGGATGGTTGAGCCACACGCTTTCGAGCACGACTTATATATCTATAATGCCCAACTGCAATAGTAAGGGCCATTCAAATTGCATTGTCTCGGTTACTAATCAACAAACCGCCACTTTCAGATTTTGAAACACAGAGAACGGTCACCGCACGACAACGTACCAAGGACTACAACTTTCGGCACAACCAAAACCAGCAGAAGACTCGAAATAAACGATTCTTGGTGTAAACAAAACACGGGAGGTAAAACAGGGGATCGCGGGGTCACCGGGTAGAGTGCGCCTAGAGCGTGTCGAAGAAGTCGAGTATGCCCTCGCCCGTGTCGAGCCGGAACGTGTAATCAGCGTCGCAGATTGGGGGCTCGAGCTGGAGGAATGGCTCGCTGTAGATAGAAGACGAGCCTGCCTCGAACAGGGAGTCCGTAAACGCTGAAACACAAGCGGCATACGATGAGTCTCTGTTGGCGAAGAAGTTGACAGTTCTGATCTGTTTTGATAAACGCTTGGTCCTAAAAAGGACCTGGGTTGCCATTTTATTGTTACCAATGCTTCCCATTGCAATCTCACAATTGAAATAAGAATGAACATGTCTGTCTTGTTGGGGTGTTGAAGCAAAGAGAACGTGCCGGGGCAGAGGGTTAACTAGGCACCAGCAACCATGACACAGGTCGATAGAACTCAGGTGTCATTTGTTTCTGTCACTTTTTACCAAAGCACTAAAATGTTTTCTTTAATCAGGTACCTATAAGTACGAGCTTATTTTTAACATAACTATTTTCTTAATTGACAAAATGGAAAAACCTACATTGCTTGATAGTTCGTTCCTTGTACATTTCTTTGCACTCATATCAAAAGGAAAAAATAAAACAATCAATTTGCCTTCCAACTGCACCCACAACTTAAACATAATCTGCGTGCCTTTAGGGTTATAATTATTTAGAACAATTTCTTCACTCAAAATCAGGCACATACATTATTGAAAAAATTAATTTTTACCAGCCACATTTCGGTATCACAGATAGCTTTTCTACAGACAACAAATGATTCTGTGACATAATACAATTTATCAAATTCACATACAAAGTGTCCTACAGGCAATGACCACTATGATTTTTTTTCCGAGTACATTTGCTTATTATAATGGCTTATACATAATCAAAACATTGCACGGTCACAGCCTCTTGTCATGGTCTCTAGTACGAGAGGTTCTAATTGACAAAATGCAATGATAACTTTAGTTTTACTATCAATCCAGCAAGATATTAACTAAAACTCACAGAACTGATCCTAACAGACTATCTCCTGTACTCAGCTTTCGTCATCTCGGCTGCTTCTTTCGTTTGTTATGTGGCTTATTTTGCCTATTGCATGTTTGCAAGAGATCAAAGCACTTTGGAGCCATGTTTTCCTGCACAGGCCTGGGAGGTGGTGTGAGTTAAGGTTTAATGAAAAGTGTTAAAGATGATCTACTCTGACCTATTCCACTCTAATGATCTGCTCTAATCTAACCAATTTACATAACTGTAAAAAAAAGCTAACTATAATGCGATTCCCAAAGCGCACAAACATGAATACCCATTCGCGTAATCACACGAAATACCAATAAAAAAAACTTCCATCACAAAAGTTGCTGTGAGTCGATCTCGTAGCAAGCTGGTTAGCCCGCGCCGACGGCAGCTGAATCCCATGGTGCTACGCTACGCAAATATGCGCGGCAGCCACAGGATTCGGCTGCCGTCGGACACGGAAAGCGGCACAAGCGTTGGTTAGTCGACACGTGTTAGCTGATGATGCAAGCGGTGCTGGAAGGTTAGCGAGCGATGTGGTGATGGGGCGTATTACGAGCGATACTTTCGCAGAGGTCAAAACGTTCTGTTCCCTTTCGGTGTGTGGGTTATTTACCGAGCTACTTCACCAAGATGAACGATTCAGAACAACAAAGAATCAAACTGCAAGTACCTGATTACCTGACGATTATGTACAAAGTGAGCTAGTGACTTTACATTATATTACTTTTTAATATTACTACAATAGCTGTTGTGCTAAAATTAAAAGGCCTGAAAAAATTAGGATATCCCATGTAGTTACAATAACACCTACCTTTGCTCAGACCTCTTCATTTCAAGTTAATTATTTTGAGATTATATCTTATCAGTTATCAATGAGAACCATGAGCCAGCAGATGAACCCTTGGGCACATATACATTTTAACAACTGGAAGGAATTTACTGTAGAAGAAAATAGGCAGAAACAAAAAAATATATATTAGAGAGAGTAATATAGTTATTCTGCTAATTCTAAGGATGTATTTGCAATAATTTGTATCATTAAAAACTCGGGTATTTAATTATGAAAAGAGAATAAAATAAAAATGATAAAACCAATAATTTCTCAGCAATTGTAAAATTGATGCCTGACACTATTAAGTAGTAGTTTCAAACATATGTTATCATAAATCATCAATCATCTAACGATCAATATCATATGATATATCTAACAACCACCGGCGTAATCCCAAGTTAATAATAATCAAACATTTGAATTAAAATCTGAAAAAAAGCCACGTATGTCACAGAAAAAATTTCCCAAGTTCAACACAACTACGCAGTAAAACCAGGCGGCAGTACGCGGCTACGAGGCAGATGCACCGTTGACTAGAACTCTGACTGTGATGTGAACAAAAAAAGCAACACAAGTCACAGCCAGAGCCCCGCCAACAAAACACAAGCGCGCGATGAAAGCCACCGGTACCAAAGCCAAGCAGAGTAGCACCACAACTTCGGCAGACCCTCAATGAACCAGTAGGATCGGGAAGTAGCTCTTGCGTCTTTTTCATATGGAGAACATTGAATAGGAAACAGTGAGGTGTAGAACAAGATAATGTTAAGGCAGCAATGGTATATGCAACAAGGGAGAGGAATTTAAATGAACACAAACCATGAACAAGATGGAGTTGCTGAAACTTTCTTTAACATTTGCAACCAGCTTTTTCAACATTGGTAAGTTGAGTTCCTCATCTGCTGAAGTTTTTAGCCATTGTAACAAAATGATTGAAAAAAATAAACACAAATATTTAGTTGAAATACAAATAGCCTGAACTCCATACCTAGAACAACCTGTAAGCCTTGAAAACACCTGTTTTATTTCTTTCTGGTCATAGCATTGCCCATCTATTAGTTAATTGCAAAGCCTGAAACTGAAATGACTACCGTATATTCAGGATAAGAACCACCAACAAAAATGACCGACTCTCCCTTCTTGTCTATTAGTAATTATGGGCAAATGTTGTCAGAAAGCTCTGTGTCAGTTGTTTCTTAGGTGCTTCTTATCCTTAACAGGCAGAAGCAAAACCAAAATGTAGCACAAACAACTATTTAAAACCAGGTGCAAATAAAAATGGCTATTGAAAATGTTACAAAAACCCACTGTGCCAAACCCTCTGATGCAATCAAATATCAGTTCTCCATTGACTGTCATCCTATAGCTTTGCAGTCAATGCACTAAAAGTTCAGCAGATTCTCTGCCATAACACACTCACACACAACTACAAAAACATTATCAGGACACTGAATCGACCAACAAACCGAATGCTAGCAATCCACAAAGGCATCGACGGGTTAGAGAAGCGTGGTTACCTGAGCTGTGAGGAGCTGTGTCTCCTAGCAGGTCGTCAGTCTCGGACATAAGGCAGTTCTGCATGCGCATATACTCCTCCTCTGCCTCGCTGCTCTGCGGCTCAGGCTAAAACAGGCGGAACAGATGTCATGGCAACGACATAGTGCAACTCAGGGTGGTGATAGTTTCACATACACGCTAGTTCCTTCTTTGAAATTTTTCGGCCAGTGCACCATGCGACGCAAATTTTTTTCTCCATTAAGTTGCACTTCCTCTCTTTCCTTCTTCACCGCAATCAATATCCAGCCTCTTGGTACCCAATTTGCATTACAGGTAAACCTCTTGCCATAAGAGAAAATACTTTCAATTCCTTAAATTTCAGTTATGATTTCAGGGGTGGGATTTAAAAACATTTGTTAGTTCTGCAATTGACTGAAATTCCCCAAGTGGGTTATAATTGCTAGAATCATTTGCACAATAGCTCGAAAAACTTAACTTCTGTGAGTGACAGATGCTTTAGAGCAGAAGGAAAATGGTGCACAGCAGACAGGAGTATTTATAGCTTTTAAAAGCCTGAATGCACCGCAAAACAGCCGGTGGTGCTAGTAAATATGTTCTCGGGTTGAATGTAGTAGGCTGGCTGGTTAAACAGCAATGAAAATTTTCATCAGAGCGCTTCATCGGTTTGGGATCTATAGAAGGACGGGGAAGTAAAAGTGATTCAAAAAGTGCAGGAACTGGCGGCAAGGAGAGTAGGATGAGGAGGCGGAGGGAAGAACCTGGTGATAACGGGAAATATTAAAAGGATTTTGGAAAGACCTTGAGTAATAGTTGAGGAACTGGGTTGAAAACATTTGGAAAATAGAAGGAGAGTTGATAGGATTTGTAATTTTTACAGAAATGGGAAATGGAGGTTGAAGAGAATTGTATTCATTTATAAAGATTGACTATCAAAAGAATGAAAGGCAATGTAGAAAGAATAATGAATTAAATGTAATTTTTAAAGGAAACAGGACGGATGTAGAGAAGTTTTCGTTCCTCAACAGAACTAGTCAAGACTGGAATTCTTTAAAAGTTAGGTTAGGTTATGTAAAACTAGACGAACTGAGAAAACAACTGAATGAAGGAAAGTAACAATGTAGATATAGAGTTACAATGTAAATATTTACCACCAGCATTAAGTTGCTATTTGTAAATTATAAAATATATAAATGAAAAGCACCAGGCTCAACAGATTAAAGCCGGAGGACATGTACACCACACAATTGAAAAGGGCATCGCCTCACCTTGACGAAGAGGTCGTCTTCCTCGACCTTGATGCTGTCGAGGCCCATGGCGCTGGTGGACGCCTGCGGGGAGGTGGGGACGGGGAGGCGGGGGGCCGGCACCGAGGACCGGACGGGGGCTGCGAGGGGCGTGGTCTCTTCGGGGCACAGAAACACCTCGATCTCGCCGTTGTCGCTCTTCATGTACATCGACAGCCCGTTCTGTAAGCATACACCGAAATATTTCATCACTATTTTTTTTATGGGTTAGCCAAATCTTTTTAAAAACCTAAGCATCATGAATAAAAAAATCTCGAGCCAATGTATACGAATGCTAAGCTAAATAAATGTTACATATTTAAAAGGAGCCAACAGTTTTTCGGTGCAAATAGCCAAGCAGCTGACGCGCCGTTTCACCAATCAATCTCCGAAATAACTCACGTCGTCGGGAGGCGGCACCTGCAGCTGTGCCTCTGGCGGGGCCTTGATGGCCATCACCGTCTGCCCGCGGTACATAGGGATACTGCGGAGGTCTTGGTACGTGATGTACGCGTATTTCTTCTCGTCGCTCAGTTGCCGCAGGTCAAACTCTGCGGAAGGACAAAGCGGGCGTTAGGCACAATCGGAGCTGGATCCTCGAAGTCCATAAGAATTCCCAAGCGGAAAACAATTTGAAGTGATTGTTGATTACTTTACTGACCACAGAAGACTGGTTCACTTGTTGGTTCGATTGCTGTCATGCTAGCAATGAGATATCAAACAGTTTGGTGCTAATTGATCATCTTAAATAACCTGGGTAGCCAGCTGTTCAAAATTGAATCAATTGTTAACAACATGTGGCAACCAATTTTGACCAAGTGGTGAAAACAACCAAACCACAAAAACTATCGATGAAAACACTAATTAAAAATTACGGGCCAACTTCAGATCAGCTTCAGATCAGGGACCCTCAATATGGCAGGCTTTAAAGGATTGCTCTTGGTCATTTAAGAGAAACGTCTCATTTTAAGATTTACCAGTCGCTGCTGAGTATGTAAAGAAATGGGAGATAATTAAGGATAATAACAGAGATAAGTAAAGGTTTTTTGAATTGAAAAACAGGAAACACATACAAAAGTCATTTAAATATCAGTTTAATCTGTGACATGCACCATCAGAGACCAGCTTCTTTGCTTTGGACAGTCGATTTCATGAAAAAGATTTTCTCTGTGATTGCAATTGTGGCAATTCTTTACTTGGAAGCAATTCTGTAAAAACCTAACATATTACTGAATATTATGTTGATTGGGAAAGTGAGGGGAGAGTATGAAACTTACCGAGTGGGGGTGGTAGGCCCAACAGTGGAGATTCTTTGTTTAACATTTTGGCTGCTGCCTTTATCCCTGGAGAGAAGAGTCTCTCCTCTCCAGTGATAAAGGCAACAGCCGTCACGTTAAAAAATAATCTCCACCGTCGCAGCCTGCCACTACCACTCGGTAAGTTTGGTACTCTCCCCTTACTTCCCCAATTAACGTGCTCGTAATCATTGGCCCCCCATTATCCCTGTGACACATTACAAATCAACAAATATTACTTAAAATGGTACCTATGATTAGATAGGATTAGAGCACCTGGCTGAAACCAGCCATATAACCCTGGCTGAATGTGAGCATTCAGTTTCGTACCAGGGTTATTACTTTTTACCCAAGGGCCAGATCAACAAGGCAAAGTTTAATTTTATCGCTGGGGCTTTAAAAATTTTAGTCAATTATCAGTTGGTTTCGAGTTTCAGTCGGTGTTACATGGTGATGACAACTTCACCCTCACATATATGGGGTTACGCTAAAACTCTGATTTGTGGATCTGGCCATGTGAATCTAGAAACAATAACTGTGAATGGTCTTGGTTGCTTATACCACCGACATCTCTAATATCAGTCCAGCCAGACTCATCAAACTTTAGATAGTAGAAGTGTTGTCACCAATCAGATATCCCTTCCAGCCTACGCTAAGCTTGATGCAGGTACTCTTAAGTGAGGTGAAAGGCTTACCTGCGTTGGCTATTAAGTCGTCGAGGCTGTTTTCTTTCGCTTCAAGGTCTTCCAACTCGTCCTGTAGACTTTCTCCGGCCATGCCGTCTTCTATGTGCAGGTTGCCACCCCTGGGAAAGCAACGGAACATCTCAATGCTTGCTCATCTCAACAATATATTAACAACTAATTAATGTATGTTTTTATTCATTCAAGGAGTTCCTCACAATAATTTTGTTAGATATATAATAATGCTGTTTAAAATACTGTTTAATAATGTTTTAGAAATAGACATGAGTTTCCAACGACAGTATGTAACCAATCTAGAAATACAAATAAATATTAGTACAATGATTTATTATTATTATTTCAGAAGGCAGCCCCTTGATCAGGAGGTTGATTCCACAACAAAAAACTTTTGTTCTGTGGGATGGAATAATATGAGTAGCCTTCATTTGTTCCATTCTTTGCATGTGAAAAAATTGCCTAAATTCATTTCATTTCATTCCATTGAACAAAAGCAACCGCTCCACTCTCGTGGTAACCCTTTATGGGAGGAAAAAAGAGCACATAACACAAAAATTGTTTTAAAAACGGGTATTACCAATGCTAAGTGAAGGCTGTTTTCAACGTTTTTTTTTTTTGTTTCTTTTAATGGATGTATTGAATGTTTCCAGCTATAAGAACACACTAGAAAAACCAAACAATTTGCAGGTTTTAAAATTATCCAATCTTTTTGATCATAGGTGAAAAAGGTACAACAAGCAAATGCCAAAACTAGAATTCTTAAACAAATCTTGGTTCAAGATTAAAACATCTAAAAAATTGTTTGATTTGTTTGGATAGTTGGTGTATCCAACTCAACCCTCCCACGCAAACAAAGAGTTTGTTGGTTGCCTCATCTTGTTTATCTTCTATGCAATTTTTTGTGCAAAATAATTATCTGGTTATCTAAAAAAAAAGTTACTCGGGACAAATAAACTAAAGAACTCGTATTTCAAGGGGAAGTAGAAACGAGCAATATAAACTAGTCTTGGATATTTTCATCATTTGATTCATTCATCATCCTAATGTAGGCAATCTAGAAGTGAGAGGTACTTATAGCATTATGGTCTTTAGGCTCATGCCTACTTTATCTTACCTTACTACCAGTTTTGAAAAAAAAATAAAAATAAAACTCATTAGTATAATGCTAAGTAAAGCAACTAATTTTCCTGACGTTTTGCAGCGTGTGCCTGTTACTTCACAAAGGGTGAAAGCAGTTTTACCAATAGTTAAAAAAAAACAATGATTCATAAGTAAATTAATTGCCGCCACTTTAAAATCAACTCCATCCCGTTACCTATTTCAATATAACGCTAACAGCTGAGACCCAGAACTCACTTCCACTGGATGTTGTTCTTCGACTTTTTCTCCAGGATGCCGATTCCCTCGAGCACGTTCGTGATGTCGTATATCCGCCGCTTCTGCACGTGCAGACTCTCGGAGGCGCGGTTGAGGTCGACGACCCCGTCGCGCGAGTTTTGCAGCAGGGTGACAAACCGCTTGGTGAGCAGCCCGAGGGAAGTGTCATAACGCGTGCGGTCGCCATTGCTCGCGCGACCTGCAAATACGACCACCGGGGACTGAGCACTACGTACGAAACGGTTCTACGCTCCAGTGGTTGGTTTTATGTAAGCTTCGTTAGCTGGCTATGAACTCGTTCGCTGACCAGTTCATTGGTTTGTTCTCCTGGCTGTTTTACGGTCGTAGCAAAGTTGGAAGAGCAACTATTTGAACTTTTATAAGGCTTTCTTTCCAGTTAAACTGTCTCTGGAATTAATTTTTTGGAAGAGGGATTTTGCAGAGTTTAGTTACCACTGCCAGAAGAACTAACAATTTTCTGTTTTCTGCTCTGTTTTGTTGGAGATGCTTAAAATGAGCATCCTTCCTGATTTGAAATCTACTGTGATGTAATGTGTAATGTACACTCTGTAATGCGTAAAAGCAATAGTGATGTAACATCAAGTGTGCTGCAAGATTTTGAATGTAAAGATGTGATGATACACTAGTCATTATTAAAATTTGTTTCTGGGTGTATTTTTTTATGCTCGAGTTTTATAGATACTCATGAAGAGCCAAACGACCAAGAGCTTTAAAAGAGATTTAAAAGTAACAACCTTGTTATTTTACTCCAATAATTTCTATTCTTTATGAGCACAAAACTTTTCCCCAAGGAGCCAGATCCACAAGGCAATGTTAAAAAGGCAAAACAAAAATCAGATGAAAAAATAACTGCCAGTTGAAGACTTATATCCATGGTCAAAGCCAACCAGATGCTTTCCTTTCCATCCCAACCTTTGGTTGCTATAGTAGTCATTAAAAAATTAAAAAATTTGTATGAAAGTTTAAAGGGCCAGCAATAACATAAAATCCTGCAGGCTTACAGAAAAAGCATCATCAAGCACAGTATTCCAAGACCATGTTCTCAAACTGGCTCGAACGATTTTGCAAGTTTGCAGCACTACTTACAAGAACCCGTCCGGAGGATCCCGCTTCTCAGTTATCGACACGAAGAGGTTGGATGCACCGTTGACTAGAACTCTGACTGTGATGTGAACGGCAGAAACAACACAAGTCACAGCCAGAGCCCCGCCAACAAAACACAAGACGAAGCCACCGCAACCAAGCACACATCGGCAGTAGCCAAATACTATTTAGCTAAAAAGCACATTGTTTAAGCTGTATTCATTGGTATTTTAGTTAAGCTGATTTGTATTTAAGTTTTCTCATGTGGTGAATCTGTTGATTTTCTAAATTCAATTATTAGTTGAAAGGGATTTATAAATAAAAAATCTATTTTATAGACTGACTGAATAACTTGGAAGTTGCTAAATAGACATTAAACCATGGTTCTCGAAGATTTCTGGTTTTGGGTAGCTTACCTAAATTGGCATATCACATGATTTTAAATGCTACTTAATCTCTAAGTAGTGAGAGATACCTATCAACAAATTACTGAAAAAAGCAAGTATCTAATCAGATAAAAAGCTACAGATGCTTTGTATATATGAAAGAGATGTTAAGCACAGTTCTGTTAAAAAATACAGCTGATTTCTTACCTTTCGGTACAGGACTCGACATGGAAACGTTGCAGATTTCCCTTCCATTGTAGGCACCACCAGTGCTGGACGTAGTCCGCATTCTCTTCGTTGGCTTGGGCGTTTTAAACGTTTCACTTCGAACTGGCGACATCTCAAGATTGAGTCTTCGTTTGACAGTTTCTGTCCTGGGCGGTGCGCTAGCTGGTTGTCTGATGATTTGGTGCTGAGGGGTTTGTCCGTATTCATGATCGATAAGGTGAAAACTGGCAGGACTTAGTGACGATTTAATGGCATGATTTGTGATTTGATTTGATGGCACTTGTTGAGCTGACAATCTCGTCATTGTGACATCTGATTCTGGCACTCCGTCCGTCAGAACAAGAGCTCTCCTGACTCTCGGCATTTTTTCGAGGCTAACGTCTTGTGACTCGTTTTAAAAAAGGCTCTCCTATAATTAAAGTATTTGTTTTGTCTTTGGTGATCTGGAAAAAAGATGACATACCTGAAATCAATCTCAGTGGATCTGAAATAGGTACCAAGGTTCACTAATTCCTTTGCTCATATACTATCAACAACCTAAAGCTACCTATCTACCTACTGAGTATATTTTGGCTCACAGATTAATTGAGGTTATAGTTTATATTATTTCTGAATTCCAGTAACAGTGCAAGTTACTGAGAACGGAGATGATATATCTTGAAACATAATACGTGTCTCCCCAACGCACGCAAGGGGGTAGATCACCAAGGTATCCATGGACGAAAATGCCTACTTCCTTTACGCACGACGCGTGCATAAGCCTACTTTTTCGCCTCCGCGTCAAAACGTATATCATCAATACAAAACTAAATGGAATTGTGCCTAATCACTTTAACTACCGGTCCACATGTCAGGACTTGTTGACAAAAAATAATCTATTAAATCACTCTCGGCCTTGGTCATTAAATCGCCGAGGCATCGTGGGCATTTATTTTGCCCCTTGGCATCAGACTTTCTCAGTTCGGTTGCGAAACGATCCGACAAATCCCACACACAAAAATATTTAGCAAACTCACCAATAATTTGGGCCACTCGACGCACTTAAATTTTTACGAGTTTCTGTGCACAATCACTAAAATTTATTTTTTATAAAAATGCTACATGTTACGGACTGCGAAGCGGACCCAAGCATAGGAGGTAGGTATCCCCTTTTGTTTGATTGGTTCTGAGCCGACGCGCTAAGCATTTACAATCACACTTATTTCGCATATATCACCGAGTTTCACACAGAAAAGAGTACATAACAACTAAAACCATACTTTAACGAGTCAACAAATCACAAAAAGAGCTTACAGCAACAACGGCATCGGCCCAGACAGAAGCGTTCTTTGCCAGGATACCAACGGGCTTTACGTGTAACGAGCCAGCCATCTGCTGAATTCCGCCTATGGAAACAGTGAATGTGGCGCGAACTTGTATTCCACCCGGCCCTTTAACGAGCATGCCGTTTTATTGAACGTCAAAAGCTTAAAATATGGACTTTACTGCAGCCAGAAAACAAGTTTTGGTGAAATAAATTGAAAATCAAAAGTATTTACTAACATCTTAACGAATATTAACTCGTAGAACTAAATATTTAATTAAAATAAACATGAGTATTTAATAATAAGCTCGTTGCGGAGCCTGGAACTAAAACGCCAGAGCGAGCAGCTGGGCCTCTGACGCATACAATCAAAATTCAAATATGTAAAAATGAGAATTTTTATTGGAAATCCAGATATTTAACACAGAACAGGGCTAAGCCAACAAGGATAGGTCCAAATATCATGTACTATACATTTTCTGTTTATTAAATGTCAATAATCACAAACACTTCAACTTTTCCTTCATTTTCATGTATTTGCATGTTTGAATAAGTAATCGCCTTGACCTCTGTGCACTGAGGATGTTTTCCAAGCGTGAATTCTTCCCCAAAGCCTCTTGCTTTGATTTTAAACTCGGTGCGATCAAACTCGATGATCTTCACTTTCTGAAAGTGAAGTAAAACCACCTTGAGTCACAGAAAGAAATCAAGAATTCAGCAACTGAAAAACTTTGCTTATCGATCAGTTAGAACGTTTTCAAAATATTGAGATTCAACAGGACAAACCCTTGCGATAAGATTGGGCTCCACACAAAATAAAAAGAGGAACTCGTCTAAGAAGTGATAGAGGAGTGACTGCATATCTTCGCCTTGAGCCTCGATGTCGTGGCTCTCCTTCATTTCGACATATTCTAGCTCAGTCATGTAGCCGAACATCGCCATAGCACATTGCTCGAATGCCTCCTCCAATGTTTCCCCCCACGCGTGAAGTCTAGAAACATGACAGAAACATAGCAGTGACAAATACCAGGCTGGAAGTTTTTAGTAGGAAAGCTATTTCTTTTTTTTGAGTAATGCAGTATCCTACATTTGTTGAACTTGGTTGACAAAGATTTTGTATATGGTGCAAAAATAAAAATAAGTTGGAACCAACATACATTACTTTAATGATTAGGGATTCAATGGAACATTTGCTAAAAATATTTGGTATGAATAAAGGAACCAGGAGAGAATTGGTTAAAAACATGAAACCTCTTGCTTTAAAGCAGAATTAACCAAGCAGATTTTATATTTTAATAGATGTCAAAAAAATGTTTGCCAATTTATCCATAATCCTTGCAGAGTACTTAACCGGTCCTTAAATGTTAGATCAATATTTTGCCTATCAAACATATTTCATTGATGCCTCTGAATTCTGCAATGTGAATCTGTGAATTCTGCAATGTAGCTGCAAGGAGATTTTTATACTCTAAAGATGCAGAAATGTTGCAACAAATCAAAAACCACTACATGGCAGGACCTTTGAGAGGCAAACCTTCTGTCCTTCTCTGATGTTGGTTCGAACTATATTACTCAGCACTTTTGCACTGGTCTCATGATAGAGTTCTCAAACTCGAAGAAAGCTAACCATGAAGCAATAAGTTTGTATTGAACTGCCAATATTTTCAGAGTAAGAAGTGACTACTGGGAGAGATTTAGAAATGTCTCGAAAATCTGTTTCCAAACCGATGTTTGAAATCATAAACCCAATTGTTTTCTTTACCCAAAAAAATATCCCATGACCGAGATTATTGATAGACAAGATAAATGAAATGTACTTGCAAATGTAGTAACAAAACATCCAATGCCAGGAGATCTTTTCAAATTATTTGCCAACATTATTAAAGCACCCTTCAAACAAAATAGCTAAAAAATTTTATATTGAGATAAAGAAATTGGGTTGTTTTCTTTAAACATACTGAATTGCTTTTAAGTTAACTTTGATGGATGAAGCTCATGTTATATTTGTGACTTCAAAACACAATTGAAAAATGTGATCCATGTATTAATGGTGTAATTGACTGGCTGCCCCTGAACGTGCCCGGCGATCTGCATGTTAAACTGGGTATGTAACTCCAGTGCAACTTTTATATGTTTATCGGGCAGACTTGCCTGCTCTCGGCCCGCTCCCTATCCTCACCGAGGATTTTAGAGGTTCAATTGGAAAACAAATTAACAAAGTATTATGATTTTTGGACTCATGTCTACTTTATCTAACCTTAACGTTAGTTTTGAAAAAAACTAATAAAATTATAGTAATATTATAACTAATAATATTTAGCAGGTATTTAAAAACCAAGTTAAATTTTGATTCAAATGAATTACGCAAATTATGCGTTTGCTTACGAGCACTTTCGTGCTTCAGCCCAAAGAAGAGCATCACATCATCGAGCAAGTTTCCAACTTGATTCGGAGCAGGTCAGTCAAAAACGCCGGGAGTGACCCAACTTAGTTGGTTATCATGTAGTAGCTATACTTACTCAAAATCATACAAAAATAAGAACTGGGCAGGATGGTATGTGCAGTAATTGATATAGCCTAAAATTTGAAATTAAAAAAAAAACTACACTAGAATTAAATTACGAAATATTACGAAATAAAAAACAAAATAGTCAGCTGCATGTTCCGTAACAATACTGGTCAAACAACCTGGCTTCAGGAGATTTAAAGTCTAGGTCCAAGTCAAGGAAATATGCTTTGCTGAAGTCAGTGATTTGACTAAAAAATCTAGGTGGAGTAAGATATGGAGGTGTATGGAGTAAGACTGATTTATTCTGATGTTCATTTATGCATACTTAAGAATTGCAACAAATAGACTGAAATGTAGATTAAAACTGGTTTCAAAAGGGTATCGTTACTAACTGTACATCTGCGGTGTGGTCCAAATCTGAAACAAAACAAAAAAAAGTTAGTGAAAAATTTCAAACGGGACTTTTAAAGATGGCAGGCAATTAAAAGGTGGCCATTTACATTTAATAGATTATTGGGCAGTGGTGTCAACAGTCTTCTTGGAAACGATGATTACAGCAGCAGGCAGCAAGCCGAGAATATCCAAAGGCATTTCATAGTCCTCTTCGGTAAAAATCTTCTTGGGGAACGACGTCATCAGGGAAAAAGGTGCATCTCCATCAGTCCTATTAATTTCCACAAAGAGCCGTACTGCAGAGAGCTGCTCTTTGCATCCAAAGGTTTGGGTGAGGGCTTGTCCGTTGGTCAGTCGAATTTGGAGCTTTGTGTGTGTATAATCTTGCTTGACAGGAGACACAATGGGTGCTGGAGGGGCTATGACAGTGGGAGGTGGGGCTTCTCCACTGAATTTTGCTCGCCGAGCGAGTTTGTCTGACTCGATTTGGCTCCTGACACGTTCCTTAGCTAGTTTCTCATCCTCCTTCTCCCGTTTCCTCTGATCTAGCAACTTTTTCATCTCTGCATCCTCGAATTTTTTCTTAGCTGCAATCATTTCTTTACCAGACTTGATCCTTTGCTTCTCTCTTTCAAATGCCTCTGATTTTTCAATTTCCTCTCGCTCCACTCGCTTCTGCTTCATTTTCTCTTCCAGCTTACGAAGCTGCTCCCGTTTCTCTTCTTCTGTCAGTGGTTTCTTTTCCTCAACAGACTGAGAGAAGTTGGTGTGGCCCGATTTACCTGCGTGAAACTCGACTTCGGCTTGAGTGCGGAAAAGCCTGCTACAGTCGTCGCAACGCATCGACTTGGCTACGGGTTCAGACTCAGTGGAAGCATTTTCTTCTTCTGGAGCAGGAGATTCACTGCTTACCGCAACAGGCGCCGTCAAAACAAGTGTCGGGTCATTGGGTCGTGTTGTTGGTGCATTTTGGCCTTCGTTTTCTTCAATTTTGTCATCAACGTGTGCCAGTAACCATTCCATGGCAGGCTCGACACCTTTATTGCCGGTCAACTCTAGCGCTTTCTCGGCACGGAATTTGCTGAAGCCCATCTCCACAAGGAGATTCACATCCGGAGACGACATGTCCTTGCACTGTTTTAGTTTAATTTCTTATATATTTATGTGAATGTACCACTAATTGAACGACTTACATTCGTATTTACAGGGCGGAATGACTCTGTCTTCCTCGTTGACAGCGGCCATCTTCGGAAAATGACGTCACCATACTTCAAAATTGCGTGACTAAATCGGCGGGAATCCCGAGTGTTCCTGAGATGAATATGAACTGTTGAAGAACTTGCTTATCTAATTATCGCAAAAAATGGAAACGATTGAAAGATAGTGATCTTTGTCGAGCGATTGTCTGAAATGATAGAACTGCAAAATTTGTGTGGTGAATGACAAGCTAAAATAAAAATGAACCATTATCAAGCTGCAAGCACAGATTGTACATTTTCTAGTGTCAAAGATAGTTGATTGTAAATAAAAGTAGGTATCACTCAGTTCAGTAGAAATTTATTATTAAAAAGAAAACCAGTATGCTAGTGCAACTTCCATTCGACAACACTTCTTCTCTTTTTTTCACAAGAAATTCAAACAATGAATGAAACCATCATATTTGTTGAGTTGATTTAAGAGTTCTAAAATCAACAATATCTTCCCACAAAATGAAGTACTGAGATTACACAATCTGTCATAATTACACGAAGGTACAAACATGTGTCATAATAATAGAATCGGAACATTACAAAAAGAATTGTCAACTTAGAATCTGTTTTGGTCGTAGGGCCTGTTGTTTCTACGCATCCCCATGCCCATTCCCATGTTCATCGGCATGGGATTCATGCGATGTGGAGGCGTGATGGCAATGTCCAGATAGTCGCCGATAATGAATCGGACTTGTGCGAGTGTTTTGCCGTCGCTAGGTCCCTTCTGTCCCGAGCAAGTGCCGCCGATTTCGCGCATCCGATAGCCGGTGGCGCGGTCGGGAGAAACGAGTGCGAAGTCAAAGTACGTGCCTTTGCGTCGGGCCTCAGGGTTTACTTCTTTGACGAGGCTTGTGATTTCGCGCAGGGTGGCATCCATCCTATTGAGACAGAAATTCATGATTACATTTCTAAAATTGAAAGATGGGTACACTTCAATTATTCACTCAGTTATTGGCAAATTACTTTTATTCACCTCAACTATCACTAACAGCAAAATAAAAAAACCAAACATTATTTCTACCTACTAGGTAGTGTTATAATCTGTGATAATACTTATTATCTGTTAAAATTAATGTGATTATTATTTTTAGAAACCATTTTTTAATTTCAACCAGATGCAAATATTATAAAATAGAATTTACTTAAGGTCTGGCAGTTATTTCTTTCTCAATCTCATCCAATTTATTCAGCAACATTTGCTCAAGAGCTGGAAAAGCTCAGAGAAAAATCTTTGCAAACTAATCCCAAACACTAAAGGTACAATTTTATTTACATAATATAGGCATTTAATCCGAGAGAAAAATCACTCTTACCTTTTTTTAATTATTAAAAACACTTCTACCCTCTCAAAAATAGATGCCTAAACTGGATCGATTCAGCTCCTAACCAATTGTCCAAGTAGCTCAATAGGTTAGAGCAACACCCGCGATAGGTGGAGATCGGGGTTCAAGTCCCCGCCTGGGGACACATTTTGGAGAGGATCGTAGAGTACTTAACAACATTCGGGCACACGCACGACTTGTATGTACGTAGATACGTGTACAATACTTGATGCATTGTGATTTTAATCAGATTTCACAACTTCTCTAACTATTTGACCAAAGATAAAGATTTAAAAAATCAAAACTAGGCTGCTAAATTAAACCAGATCACATATTTGGCCATCAAGAACTAGTCACAATTATTTTTTATGATACCCTGCAAAGAGTATAAGAAAAAAAAGGAGATGTTATGAGATTGTATTATGCTCTCACTTTCGATAAAGACTAGCCACGAAACGCTGAGAAAACAGACTTAAATTAACATAAAAAACACTTTATTAACTAATGCTAAGGGATTAGTCTCGAAACTATTAGAGATCAAATAACAATATCTTTGAAAGCTCTTTTGAATTCAACATACCAGGTGTATATTTGCAGCTCATTGATTGGCACCGCGTCTCGTCCATATTCCATTAAATTGTGGTGCCTTCCTGAGCTGCAAAACACTCGCAGAAGTAGCGGGCAAGTCTGAAAGCAGGCAAGAAGATTGCGAGGCATTAACAAAAGGAACTTAATAGCAAGTGAGAGTTGACATTAGTTTTGAGTTTAGCGAGAATGTTTGGGCAATGTCCATGAAATGCTGGATTCAGTGGCGGATCATGTTTGATCGTCTAAAGTCAGCATAAGAGTGAACCCAGCTTAAAGTGCAACCCCCAAAGTTTAAGCTTTGACGGAAAAGAGCACTTGAGATCGCAATTCACTAGACAATCTACGTTTTTAACTATAATTCCAGTAAACAAAGGTGAAATGAGAGACTCAATTCAATTGAACCCGGAACACTTTGAGGTTATATAATTGGCAATTACACTTTTACAGAGAAAACTTTGTCGCACGAATCAAATAACTTGCAAGAATTTCTTGCTCGACTATATTTATATTCTTAAAGCATTTTTTACCTTTTCTCTGTCCACTGGCTTCTCTGGGATCGGTTTATCTTCGATGATCATCGATTCCACCATCGCCGACGACATTTTTGTTTGTTGAGTTGTTGACGGCATGGCGGGGAGTTTGAGTTATGAGTGTAAAGAAGAGCTTTACTACAATGAACCCGGCACACCATCACCGTCTCAAAAGTGTAATTATTTCTACATTACGCAATTAATTTATCATTCCATTTGTTATTGAGAGCACAGTGGGCCAAACCAAACGAAGAATTTAATTTAAAAGGATTCAAAGATCTGATTCTGATTTGGTAGACAATGATGCCAAAGAGTCATCAGTTACGTGTTAATTATTTTACGTGTTTAAAACTTTATTATTGTATTTTTATATATCTAAACTAGATCAAAACTAGCTCAATTAAATACGATAATTAAACCCACTCAAATCTGTCTGAAAGGGTTAATATCCAACAGTCATTTGCTAGAACTAGGGCTTAGCAGACGCAATTTGAGTTGCGATGTTAGATGAGCGTAACAGCGATATTTTGGGATGAAACAATGAGAAGCCGTTCATTTGTTTAGAACAAACCAAAACAGCCAAAATTCACAAAAATTAAGTCGGAATGAATCCGCTGTTTCCAAAATTTTCCACCCAAGAACAAGAAATAAACTATAAAATACGACACAATATTTATAACTTAATTTCTATTCTTCTTGCTTAATCTTTTCAACTCTGGAATAACTGGAAAACAAAACTTTATTAATATTTGAACTTGAGAGTCGGCCACCACGATGATTAATTCGTCACCAGATGGGACATAACAGAAGGCGGTGGTGACGTCATAATTTTCCAAACAGTTGTCAAGCACTTGTTGACTCGTTGTTTACCTTAGCAACAGCCAAAATTGACAAAAATTTGCCAGAAATGTTTGAATAAAAAGAGAAAGAAAACACATACGGGTTCGAAAACTTCACAACTACTCAATTTGGATGTTCTTTACATCTCTGTAAAGTTTGGTGCAAAAATGCTTAACACATTCGGCGGTACGACTAAAAAAGAGCTATACATAATCTGAAAATTTTTGTAAATTTTGAATAGTTTTTAAACTGTGCAGCCGATTTTGCTGAAAAATGCATGGAATCTAAGTGAAGTAAACACAAAAATGCTAGATTATATTCGTCCAAATCAGAGAAGCCATTTAGCCGCTAGAGCGCAAACAAAAAAAACACACTCGAGTGACTCTCACCGGGGTAAGGAAAGTTGAAGATTTCGCTCAATTTACATCGCTCGCTACGCTCATTTAAATAAGCAGAGTTCAGTAAATTATTTCAAAACATCAAGACCGGAAATCAGTCAAAATTTGGACGATTTACCTTTAACAAGAAAAGGAAGGCATGTCATGTACACATACGAAAAACAAAATTCAATTTTTTTTTATAATTTGTTTACAAGCTTGTGTAGGATCTTACGATGAAGTACCAATGGCAAAATCGATCCAGTCCCGGACACTAGCTACTCTTGCAAATAGTTGCACATCGTCAGGATCGGTACAGAGTTGAGACCAGATGGCGATGCCGTAGACCGTACCATCGGACACCAATGGACTACCTTGGTCGTGCTAAAGGAAAGAGCAATATCAGAAACCATGATCTGATATCATGATAATACGAATTGAAGAATAGGAGTGGAGCTAAAGGTTAAAATGGAAATGAGCAAAGCAACACAATTTGGCAGACATCTTATTAGCAATTGAAAGATTCATAGACATTTGGCATCTTATTCCGATTAAAAAAAAATTACAGCAGAGATATCCTAACAAAAACTATTTGAACTGGGTTTTGAATGCTAAGTAAAGAACAACTAAATTTCCCGACTTTTCGTAACATGTACTAGTTACTTCTTCAAGGGTTAAAGCAGTCCTGACAATTTTCCGATAACAAAAGAACTATATAAAATTATAACAATTACCTAGTTCAAGCTTCCTAAATGCATCTTAATAAAATAATCAGGGTCAATAACTTAAAAACTAATGTATTTTGTATTTTCTGAAATAAAATCCCGAACACATTGGCGTTTTTTACCAACTAACCAATTATGTGTGTTCTGTTTAAGAGATCGTAAGTTTTTAACCTTCCCATTTTAAACCAGTACATTATGAATAAAAATCAAACTAGCTGAATTCACGCTGACAAATCGCAACTTTGAAACGTTGACGGCTTACCCAACAAAGAGCGACCCCATCATCAGAACCTTTAGCACAGAGAGTACGCAGGTTGTAGCCACCTGCCAGTGTGGTGTTGCATTCGCTGTCGCTAAGAAGCATCATGTTGGCAGACTGCAACTGGGTGACAGGCCCGAAAAAGTCTCCCTGTGAAAATATCGAGTCGTGAAACAGATTCACGACAAGGTGACATTGTCACCAATTGGTCATCTTGAAATTCATAGGACTTAGATACAGACAGGAGAGCTAAAGTGTGATTTACAAGGGAGGACTTTTTCTCGGCGCAATGCTGGAGCTGTTTTCCTCGCTAGAAAACTAGACCCAGCTAAACCTTTGTCAAAAATGTGCGAAGTTTAGCAACACTGCGCTGTGTCAGGTATTGGATAGGTGACCATCATACACATGACCAGATCTGTTCGGGAGAGAGGTTGGAGGGATGACAGTTAAGCAACACTGCGCTGAGTCAGGTATTGGATGGGTGACCATCATACACATGACCAGTTCTGTTCGGGAGAGAGGTTGGAGAGATGAAAGTTAGTACAGCAACTTCACTCGCCTTGCTTATCAACCTCTCGGCAGCATAGATTTGTGGAGGAATCCTGCTGTTCGAGTTGTACCGTCCTTCGGAAGGGACATTAAGCCGGTGGTCCCCTTGGTGCTCTTCGACAGAAGTAGGCTACGTGCTGGCAGCGGGTTTCCCCTCCTCTCTTCTAGGCTAGATTAGCCTACATCCTCACCGCCTAAATCCTTCTGAAGCCTAGATTAACTCACCGCCTGTCCCCAACCAGAAACGACGGCGGCGGCGCCTTCTGGAGTGTCAAGGTCGAGCGCTGGCAACGCTGCAGTAGTGACGTTGTCGTTGAAGGCGAAGGGAGGGTTGACCTTGGCGAGGGCAAAGTCGTACTCGCGGTTTGTGGCGTCGGAATAAGGGTGTTCCCTCCACTCGATTACGCTGCATGAAGAAAATAAAACAAATTGCATATTACTGTAGCAAAAGCTGACTGGCATATGTTTCATGCCTAGTTCTCGCATTTACCTTACAAATTCGTTCTATCCTAACAAAAGCTAGAACAGTTATGAAAACTAAACCAAATGATCTAAGATTACAACGGTTGCAATTCCAAAAGTAATGACAATCCTGAAGGAATTTTAGCGGATATTTTCAAGTGTTCCTACTTTCTAGTTTTGGAACGATAGTTCAGACACTTAAACAATTACATACTAGTTGTTTGAGCACCTCACACCTTTGATCCCACCACTTGTTGAATGTGGACCGATGACGACATCGATACTCAAGCACCATGGCTACATCCGGAGAATGTGACACGATGTCGTCAACGCACACATTCAAAGAGGCGATGGGGTGCGACGGTACGAAGTGCTCAAAAAGGGCATAACCAGTGGTGTAGTCGAGGGTATACGCGGGTATACGCCGTATACCCAAAAAACTTTTTGACACCGAGCGTATACCCAAAAATATATACAGGGTATATACACCCAATAAATACTCTTCGCAAAACTTTAAAATGCGTTTTGCTACGACAATTTTTAATCTCCCTACAACCTGCACTATAAAAACTCGAAAAGCAAAGTTTATTCCGAAAAGTGGGTAGTCTGTGTATAGTAGCGGTTCGTATGATCTGGATGGGTATGCAATGGTTTTTCCAAGCAGTCAACGTGCTCATTCAACCCACCCGAGGAAAGCGCGATTGCAGCTACCCCAACACCAAGTAGTAGTTTTAGTGTTGATAGGAATTAACTATCTATGAACTATAACTAGTGAATAGACTAAATGTAAAGAATTATAAACCCCCCCCCCCCATCTAGTACCTATACCTAACCTAGTGATGACCACGGCATTTGGAACTCACAGCCTGATAACCCAGCGTATACCCCAAAAAAAATGTAGGACTACACCACTGGGTATAAAAATTACTGGTATCGTCTGAAAGCAGTCATTACGAAGCAGTTAAGTACGGAAAATTGTTATTTTCTTCTTAAACTACGGCATTTACTTATGGAGGACGCCGCCTGCGCTGCCGCTACCGTCGTTGGAGATGGCGCTGCCGACTCTAACTTGAAAGTCAGTAACATCTGGTAAGTACTGGCATAGTGAATTGGTGAGAATCCATTGGGAGCTGATGATGACCGCACCGCATTCGTGGCGATAGCCTATTCGCTCGATGGATGCCATATAGGGTGTGTCCTCGATGTCGGCGTCAGCACCGCCAAGGAGACGCGAAGAGTCTTCAGGTGGGACATCTGGATCGGACAACATGTTGTTTAGAAGACCTGACATCTGTTGAATACACAAGTGTCAGTGGGTTTCCAGGTTTAGTCAGAGTCGCTGAAGTTAAACTGTTTCACGCGAAAATACCGACCGATTGGTAACTATTATACTGACAAAAATGGTAGTTACTACTACGTGGAGTTACTGTCGTTTTGAAAGTTTTTTCAAATTTTTGATTTATCTCAAATTACTTGCATTTCAGTCTTGACTAGCTCAAATATCCTTTAGCAATTCTTTGCGGTTCAAAAGTGTTACCTTATAAATAATGCCAAAACTATATTTGTTTGATTTATTAAATTATAGGGTTTAAAGACGCAATGTTTTGACATCTGGCCATACGGCACTGGTGTAATGGCGTCGGTAAATGAGTGGATTATGATAAACCTAACCTAGCCTATAAGAGAGGAGGGGAACCCCGGTACCGGAACGTAGCCGGAACGTCAAAGAACACCAAGGAGGCCATCGGCTCAGCGTCCCAACCGAAGGACGGTACAAAGCGAAGAATAAGACTCCTCCACAAATCCATGCTGTCGAGAGGTTGATAAACAAGGCGAGTGAAGTTGCTGTACTAACTTTCATCCCCTCAACCTCTCTCCCGAACAGAACTGGTCATTTGTATGATGGTCACCCATCCAATAGCTGACTCAGCGCAGTGTTGCTAAGCTTCGGTGATCTGATTAGAACCGGTGTTTCCAACACGCCAAACCGTGCGGCACATTTTATCTAGATTAAGAGTGCATAAAGCAAGCGACATTTTTTTACACCTTTTGAAAATATCGTTTTGTTTACACCATTTCTCACCCAACGATTCTCACCTGAACAGCCGGAAACAACCACGATCACAGCACACAGTAGTCGAAACATCTCAGCCGAAAGATTCGAAAAGTTCTTTCTAACCAAAATATATTACAAGTGAACATTTTTACAAGCCGCTGTAGTGGAGAGATAAGAATATCGGGTTGATTATCGATGCACTATAAGAAAATAAAAATGAAACATATTTTTATCTTTCTTCAAGTGTGACAGATCTGCGGACGATTGTATCATGATATCAAACCTACGGCCTTCCAAACATGTTTCCGCCAGAGTAGGTCATTGAATTGCAGTTATTGAAATGCATTTGCGTTTAGTTTATTTGAAATGTGGACCTTTACCAAATATTACGGCGATAATGTTGAACAGCGTGAAATCTTATTTAAATTGCAAACGCTTGCAATGTGCATTTTTTTTAATTATCAGGAACACTTTTACCCTCTCAAAAATTGATGCTCAGAAGCCTTATTCACTAACTTTTCTCGTCGCCAAT
Organism: Protonemura montana; assembly: GCA_947568835.1. Classification (NCBI taxonomy): domain Eukaryota; kingdom Metazoa; phylum Arthropoda; class Insecta; order Plecoptera; family Nemouridae; genus Protonemura; species Protonemura montana. The sequence continues at coordinate 5,117,463 of OX387609.1, forward strand.
GCCCGGTAATGGGAGTCCATTTGCGAGAAATAGCATTCACGCCTAAAATTTGTATTCGCTATCTTATAGTAATGCGATCCAAAGCCGCGAATTAATACAAGGATTGGGTACAATTGGTACAATATTTCTTGTTTTCTGTGTTGTAGGCAGCAAGAGTGGGTGCTTTGGGGATGAAGGCGGCCTCTTGTTTGTCGATGGCGTTGTCTTGAGGATCGTTTCGTTCCGTGCGGCATCGTTCGTTAAATGGATCGATGCCGTCACTGCCTGTGTCCAAGATGTTGACAACGTGGTTGATGACTGTAATTGTTACTCGGTGTAAGTTTCACGTTTGATTTTTAGTGCCTCCGTCCTATTTCTCTCAGACAATGGATGGATCTTTGTTTGAATATTGTCTTATGGAAACCATTTTGGCAGCTATCACATTTTGATACTTTTTTAAGGTGCCCAATCCAAATTGGAGATACCAATATGTTAAATTACTTGACTGGCTCTCCAATCATACCTATAAACTCAACGTATATGTGAACTCGATTGAATATAATGCGTAACTTTTAGCTTTTGTTACTTCCTAAAGCGACTCAACTCGATTTGAGGATTTCACAGTTTAGTTTTTTCTTAAAATATTGAAAATTTATTTTTATAAACTAAACAAAAAAATAATAAGAAAACAGCGGAAATTATTACAGACAAACAAAATGTTTCTCAACATAAAGATTCGTCAAGTAAAGCGTCTGACCAGCAGGACGCTGAATCTAGTGGATAAGGAAACACTGAAATCTTTTTATTATGCTTATTTTACCTCGATTGCAACTTATGGAATTACTGTATGGGAGTGCTCCAATAAGGCTGCAGAAACGGGCCATAAGAACTTTTACTAAGGCTCCTAACGGGTGTAAATGAAAATAATATTGTTTAAAGAAAAAATGTTGACAATTTTGTGCATTTTTATCTTAGAGAATGTATGTTTTGTTTTTGCAAATAAGAATTTTTTTAAAGAAAACTGTATGCACAATTTTGATAAAATAAGACATGACAGTACACTTTTAATCTCTAAACCTAAATTGTCAACTTATGAACGTAGTGTGTTTTATATGGGAATTCAGCTTTTTAATAATTTACCCCGTTGACAGGACAACAGAAACCTATTTAAAGAAATTGAAGAAAAATGTAAAACAGGTTTTATTCGACAATCCTGTGTATCGAGCGGAGAAATTCTTTGAAATATCTTTTAAACATTAATTAGTATGTTTTATCTTATTGTTGTCTATTTTTTTATTGTATTGTGTATTATTAATTATGCATTATTATCATTGCATTATGTATTTGAATGTGTTATCTGTGGTGTTATTTTATTATGTAACATTGTACATGAACTGGCGAGCCCATTATCCAGTTACCAGTTTGTGATTTACATAAGCAATAAAAAAAAATTGAAATTGAAATTAAAGATGAGATGATATCAACATAATTAATTACCTTAAAATTGTATAGGTTTTTCCTATCTCTCGCCACAATGCAAGAAAATTATCAGAATTCTAAAATGTTTCAAGTGGCAAGTATCTGATTTCTAGATAAGATCCTTTTTGGCGCTGCTTCTATATAAAAGTTGCTTGCATCTAGTTCGTGACAGTGACGTTCATCATGTTCCGTCTTTTGATTGTTTGTGCTCTGCTGGTGGCCGGCTCTCACGGTAAGCTTAAAGGCATTCACAACTCGATTTTAGCAGATGCAGTGTTCTTTTCTATGATGTTTAGTAAAAACCACAAAAAAATACAAAAATTACAAAAATAAAAAAAAATACAAAAAATCAAGCTATGATTTTTTAAATTCCGAATGCGTTATAGCTCTCACTCAAACGTGACTTCATCGGTTCATTCTTGTGTCTCTTAACATTTAACAGCGTGGTTCGGCGATAAGCGTTGTGTGCGTGAATTTCGGCCGATCGCACCACGCTCGACGAAAATGCTTCAAAAGGTCACATAGATATATTTTTAATGATTCCGCCTCCACCACATTAAATAAACACAAAATGCAGTCAGTGTGTTTACAACGGGTGAAGGATTAACACGTAGTTTTTAGTAATTTAGCAGTTTACTATATAAAATAGTAAATAGTAATTTAGCAGTTTAAGCAAAAAGTTGGGAGACGACTGTATTGCCTATCAGTTTAAAGTCGAGTATGAAGGAAGTGTTATTGACAGTGTAGTTTTAGTGGGTGAGTACGATACCACATTACATGCATATGCAGGCCGTAAGAACAATATTTTCTGGTGCAAATGTGAACTATGCAAGCCGATGCCGAGTGATTTTGAAAGTTAATGTTGTCACGAAAGCGAGTCTGAAGAGAGGGTGGGTTTGAGATCAAGAGCTCATCCACCACTTGTTTTTGAAGTTTTTTTTATATCGAGATTCACGGGATTTTGCAGCTGCAGGTAAGGGTTGCTCAGGCACCTGCGAACTGTCACGTTCATCTTCACCCTTTAGACACTGGGTTGGCACTGTCCCCGGGTTTAAATGTATCATTTGCTTACGGCCGGTTTCACCTAATAATCGTTCTTTTAAAATGTTCGACTGATTAAAGTAACCTGACAAAAAGTGTTTTGAGCAAACACGTGACTCGGCATTAGATTCAAAGTTGTGCCTAAACGCTCTAGCCTTCCATGCAGCAAATCGCTTCGGAGATTTATCTCTATTCGGGTATCGGTGAAATGTAAGGCGAGGTACTGATTTAATGGTACTGTAACTGCCGTAATACGAGCACTGAGGCATTGTAAAATCGATCGATGTTACACGATAGACTAGAAGTACTCTTTACATCCTTTCTCAATGATAGATAGAATGAAACTGAGCCAGATGTACTGACAAATATTGATCATAAACTTCCGCATGCCACCCATGTAAATACACTGGCGGGGCAGCCGCTCTAGAACCGTTGACGTCATCACGAATGCAGCGTTGCGCGATAGTATTTCCCTGACGTGTTTACATTCGAAATTAAAAAAAAAAAAAAAAAATTGATTTTTTTGTTAAATACATCAGTCAATCTGAAACTGCAAAGTGACCAAAACGTGTTGTGTGCCCCTTCAAAAGTTAATTACAAGATAAGTTTGTGGGTTGTTTGTTCCCAAAACAGACACTATAACATAGAAAATGAATTATTTTCCAATGTTTTGATTCTGCGGAATATAAACCTATTTTTAACAGATCACCACAACACCCGTTTTTCCTAAAACCATTTTTTTAATACACGGCAATAAAAAATTCAAATTGACTTCTTTTCTTTGCGAAGGGAAACCATACAAATGTATAAAGATGTTTTGTGACAGAATAAACCCTTTTTAAAAACAAGGTAGAAAAAACATCAAGCTTTTCGTTTTTATTTGTTACATGTGGGCAATTGGCAGTTGCAATGTGGAAATTGCCACGTTGTAACATGGCTTTGAGAGTGAGCCTTCGGGCTTAAATGATGGACTTTGAACCTGACGAAAATTTAAAGAAACATCACCAAAGAACTGGTTAAGCTTATCTGAAAGTTTCGTGATGGAACTCGCAACAGTTTTTCAGTTTTTTTTTATCACGATTTCTGAATCGAAGTGGAATGACACAATTTTACGAGATGTGCTAATTTACCTACTACACATATTTAATCGAGAAAAAAATTATATCTCAAAAACTGGCGCGTTAGTCGTCACGAAACTTTTAGATCAGCTTGGCCAGTTCTTTGGTGAGGTTTTCTTAAATTTTTGTTAAGTGAAAAGTAGGGTAATTGTTTTTACTCTTAATTTAGGGGATGTTTGTACATTAAGGGTAGTTTTTATATTTTTAAGATTTTTTTTCAATTCGACATTTCCTAAATTTTCTCAGCTTTCTATTGGTGTTTTTATTTTTTCGTTATCATTAACGGGTCGTTAGCTAGAAGCCCAAACGTCTTGGAAGGCGAACCAAAACACTGAAAAGTGCTCAAGTTTGGACTGCTACTGCGCATGAATGATGCGGGACAAAATTTTGAAAAAAATAGTGAAAGTCTGTTCTAAGCCTACTTTATGCGTAAGCATACTTTTATTTCATATAAAAGTTGCTCAGGTTTAACGATGTGTTTATTTTGTGTGAACTATCCCATATGCACGTAAACACATGTAAAAACATGCGTTTTTTTTCACACGGCGATACTTTTTAATTTTTATCTCAAAATTCCCTCGATGTCCCACTCTGAAACTTTCAGAAAATGGAGTTTATACTTATAGCTATCAAATGGATTTTTTTTTAAGAAAATCAAAATAGTACTTAAAAAGATAATAGGGGTAGAAAAAATAAAAAGGGGGAGGGGGGGGGGGAATTTTTTACTTTTTTTTTAACGAAATTTATGTTTTATGAAACAAAATTTCAATAACTTTCATACAAAAATTTTTCATTAATCTATCTTATCTACAGCCAGCGCAATTTGAGAAAGAAAAAAGAACGCGGGTACTCCAAAATTTAGTGCCGTCCCGCCGTTTCGGGGCCGTACCGGGCGAACCATTTGACTCAGAGGCAAACAAAAAAATACGTCAACAAGAGAAATGATGTGGTCATCATGTTACCAAGTTTGGTCGATTTCTAAGAGGTGACGGTCAATTTTCCAAAAAAGTTGGTTGAATTGACATGGAATGACCCTCATGCTTGTTTGGCGTTGCAGGGTCGGCATTGAAGCCGACGGCCCGTGTGGCCCTCGACGACTGGGACAGGATCGTCAATGGCACAGAGGCTCTGCCGGGGGAATTCCCCACGCAGGTGAGAATCAGAACCACTTTCAGGTAGCGAAGTTTCGCTGCAGTGTCGCTCTTAGCCAGTCAATATGATTACTTAAAAGATATTTTCTCTTTTGTTTTATTGTTTTCTATTTTGTGACTGACAATGTTTATTGCTTTTATATGAGCGTTATTAAGGAGTTTCCCTATTTTTAATTGATAACTTTGCTAATATCTAATTATTTCGGGGCAAGCTAAGCATATGTAATTTAGTTTCGACAGACTCTCTCGATCAATTCATACAGGTGTGGCCGTGATCGGAGGTTTGGCGGAGACAGGAAGGTGTTCGGGTTGCAGTCAAGACACGCCGTGTAGATATTTATCGTTTACTAGTCACGAGATACATCGCTGGTGGCTGGAAGGATGGTTGACGGGCGTCCGGCCTGTCCGGACCCCGAGAGCTAAGAGCAGCTAAGAGCAGCTAAGAGAGCGAGCCTGGCTCGCGCACTCCAGATATATCCCTCAGAACGCTAGGGTTGCACTTTACTAGCTAGGCGCTCTCTGGCATTACTAGCGCTCTCTATAGTGGTACTATGATACTCGGTGATGGTACTGTATCAACTGTAGTTGGTACACAGGCAAATTGATTGATGAATGCTGTTTAGCGGCACACTGTTTTGAAATCTGTTTTGAAATCTGTATCAAAACTTGATACACATGTTTCAAGTTCTATGTAGAGGTATTCTAAAGAGGACAGACTCAAGAGCCATTGGGTGGGACTTACCATTACCACAACCGCCTCGTTTGCTCAGCACATAGTTTAACAGGGATGTAAAACAAAATTTAATTTGCAATAATTGTATACATATATTTACTTTATTTTTATGATTCTGTCTCACCATGTCTTGTACATCATTTTTGATTTTAAAGACAATAAAAATTACTTACTTACTTACTTACTTACTTACTTACTTACCATTTCACAGTTTAAACTCTTAATAATGAATGAAACTAATGAAAGGAAACATTTATAGGTTACACCAATGCTTAAACTTGACCTATTCCTAAGATATCTGGGGTTTGTTTTCTTTGCAGGTGTCTCTCCAATCGCAAGGCAGCCACTACTGCGGCGCGTCGATCCTGAACGAAAATTGGGTCCTTACAGCGGCACACTGCGTTCTTGAAATCATACTCAGCGAAGCCAGCGTCCTGTCCGGAACCAATGATCTTCTGTCCGGAGATGGAACTGTCCATCCTGCATCCCAGATCATCATGCATGCGTAAGAAAAATAAAATTTTAAAACTTCACTGTTTTGTTGTTAAGATTGTGAAGTTAAAATATCGTCCTCTTGGGGAATAAAACTATGGTTTTTGGTCTGACCAGTCAATTAATTTAATAGTAAGCAATAGTTTCTAAAAATCTATATTTACATTTTTTTAACTTTTGCTACGCTTAGATAATCGGACAAGGTATCAAAAAACTTCATTATTGGAATTCTGATAATTCTGAAAAGATATTTCCAAATTTTTCTTATGAGAGTCAGTAAAAATTTTTAATAAAGATAAGTAATAACACATTTCTCTTCTACGGTGGATAGAATGTTTGCAGCCCATCTTCTGAAAAAATTATCCAAATCGCATTACCCTTTTTTACCTGGAGTGTGCACTTTTAGGTGCAGAGGCAGAGCCCCTAGTTAAAAATAAACCTACATAGAGTAAAAGAACGGTTCTGGATAGGGAGTGGATTTATTTTTGCTGTTATCAAACCAATAATGGACTTAGGATAAATTTATTTTGTAAATAGCACACAGATCAATAACGAAGAAAACTAATAAAAATTATGCTAAAAATTATAAATGTCGATTTAACATTAATGTCTGCTCAATTTATCCAGAACCGAGCAGGTCTGCCCGGTTCTGGATATTTTATGGAATATTTTTGATAATATTAATAGTTGTTGTCTATGTTACAAAAAAGGTATTTAGGTTCGTCGCAATGAAATTAAACAAAATTTAAAGGAATTACAGATTTTTTTTTTGTGCCAGATTTGGATGGATCTTCTTATTTTTGTGCAATTTACAAGAAACGTTGAAACATCACTCTTTTTTAGTATTTTTGTTAAGATCTACATTCAAGAGAAACAATTAGCTTCCTCTTGGAATTATTTGGACATTTGTGGCAAGTTAGATGTTACCAGACACTACATTGCTTGACGAAGCATCGAAACCAATTTCTCAATTATAAGAAATTACTCCATGAATGCTGCAGTCATAGAAACAGTTGCATTATTAACTGCACTCACAGCCATGTCCAATGCCTCCTTGGTATATTTTCTTGGCATTTTTTTACTGCACAGAAAACGAATAAAAAATAACACTTTTGCCACCATGCTTTCTAACTTTGACCTTCTTCTCATTATCAAAAATAGTTGTAAAATTCTCACTTTCCAAATCGTCTGCATTTAATTTTAGAGCGTTAAAAAATTGATATTACATTCATTAAGTATGTTGGTTCTATTCCACATTATGGAAATTATTACGATCTTATATTCATAATCAGTTACCTTTGTTGTGAATTATTTGCGCAGACACTCTAGATCAACAGGAACGTTAGCTTTTAAAATAATGTCACAACATGGGTGGATGTAGAAGAACGAAATTTGTCTAGAGCGAAAGGTATTGTCAGCTAGTAGCAAATATTGGATTGAAAGCGTATCGATTCAGCTAAAGATCACACCAATAGCAATATCCTAGCTCGTCTAGGTAACTCAACAACGAAAGGTCGAAAAAACCATCCACATCTGGGCACAAAATCCAGAATCGTTCTTTACACTGCCTACGGACTAAATGGTTTTGGGTTTTCTCAAAAAATAAAATAGCAAAAACGCTGATTTAACACACCTTTGTTTGCTTTCTAGTGACTTCAATTTCCTCGACTCGTTGATCAACGATGTTGCCGTCGTCAAAGTTTCCGTGCCTTTCGTCCTGGACGGAGCCCTGCGTGCCCCGGTCACCCTCCCCAAGCAAGGCGAGACCACCGCTGTGCTGTCCACTGCCACCGTCATCGGATGGGGACAATTTACGGTCAGTACACTTGCCGAACTTTTCGTTGCGGCCCAACAATGTTGTCAAGCCTGTGTGAGGCTTTCTGTGCCAAACTTGAAACTTTCTAATTAAACATAGGTTGCACACCTGCTTTAAGATAATGAAAATTTGCGCAACTTTATTTAATGTATTGAACATTTGTAAGTATTTACTGACATGCCAGTGAGTATAAAATTCATTGAACCAAACAACTGCCAAAAACATGTATAAGGATACATACATTCACACATAATGGCACTGCTAGTTCAATCTGAAATATGTAACTCGCAAAACATATCTTCACCAAATTCCCATAGGTTTTATTCCCATAAACAAAAAAAAAAAATCAATCAATTAACCACCTGTCTTGCCCACAGTATGGTGGACCTTTGCCAAGTCTGCTCCAGAAGGTTGACATCCTGATTGCCGACCAAGCTTTGTGCCAGTCTGTCTACAATGGCATCGGATACAATGTGTACCCTACGCAGATCTGCGCTGATGTGCCCGGAGGTATACACTTCAAATGCTTGAGCATGTAACATGAAAATCATTTGAACCTAAGTTATAATTTAACTCCCTGCTAGCTTAGAACATTCTTACCTGGAGTAATAAGCAATATCAACCTGATTTGATTTGATGTAATCATTCTAGTTTCATTATCATTGAAACAGTTAGCAAATTTTCTTTAATAGTACATGATAACCACCTTTCTTCATGGTTTGGGTTCAATACAACAATAATAATGTAAGAAGTATGTGAAAGCTTGTAGTTTAGGGGCATACAAAATACTTTATGATGGTTTTTAGACTTATGTCTACTTGATTTATCGTTAGCACTAGTTTTAACAAAACACTTTTTGAATTGGGTCTTGAATGCTAAGTTAAGGTCAAATAAATTTCGTAATTTAGGTTTTCAACGGTTATACTTCTTTCTCTGATTCATTTAAATTTTAAAATTTATTTTTTTTATTAGGCTGTTAACAATAAAGGGATCAAATGTTGCCCAATATAAAACTCAATATACAAAACTCACAAAAATCCTAATGGAAGGAAGGGGAAACATAAAAAAACACATACAGATGCACTGAATCTTGATTTACTTAAATTATTGTCCCACGCGTGAAAAGTATTTAAATTCTTCGACTTTCTATTAAGAATATTATAATAATAGTGCTTTTTCTTGTCTCTTTGGGACAGCAAGCTTACTAAACTCGTATATATAAAGTAATGTTTGCTTTTTGTCGCAGGCGGCATGGGCTCTTGCAAAGGAGATTCTGGCGGTCCTCTTTTCGTTGACGGAACCGTTGTCGGTCTCGTGTCGTGGGCTCCCATTGGTGGTTGCGCTACCCCTGGTGTCCCGACAGTGTACACCCGAGTCGCTTCCTATAGGGACTGGATCGACCAGAACATCGCCTAATATACCATGTTGTGTACACTGACTTTTGGTGATTTTAATATAATTATGTGAAAACATTCAGTTTGTTGTTTGAAATTTTATGGAACTCTATAAAATAGATTAGTGTAGTCTAAAGACATGATATTAAATTGGTCAATTTGTTCAAGGCTAAAATATTTTTTTCTATACCTTAATTTTCTTTTTTTTTACTAGCTAAGAAAACAGGAAGAGTAAATAAATTAACAAAGTTTGAAGACTCATGTTTATTTATATTTCATCTAGCACTATGATGAAATCTTATTTAAATTGCAATCGCTTGCAATGCGCGGGATATTTTATTATTATCAACACTATAACCGTTCCAAAATTTGATACCAAAACGGAGATCAAACCATTGTCCAAGTAGCTCTATGGTGTAGACTGTGGAATAAAACCCGCGATAGGTGGAGATCGCGGTTCGAGTCCCTGTTTGGGCATCAATTTTTGGGAAGTTTAAAGTGTTGATAATAATAAAATCTGGGCACTAGTTATTATTATTTTTATTATTTATTAATATCACATTCATTGTACATAATTACATACACACTCTTTAAGGCAAGTACTAAGTTTTTTAATAAAGTAAAGTAAAACATTATCTTGCGAGCATAGAAGTTCGTCAAAAAATAAAACCTATATTAGAACTATTTCCCTAAACAGTATATACATTTAGAAGTGCACATGCCCCTATTTAAAAACTCGTCTATGGTATAAAAACAATGCAGGATTAAAAAGTCTTTGACCTTAGTTTTAAAATCGGACCTTTTGATATCTTCATTCTTCAGACAATGAGGCAGGCTGTTGTAAAGGACAGGCCCCATGTGATGCGCGTCTCGACTCCCGATGGTGGTTTTACAGTTTCCTGGACGCAGGTTGTTCTTATTTCTAGTGTCGCGCCCATGTACGTCTTTATTTTGCTTAAAATGCTCGGGATGGTCCTTCACGAATAGTAAGACGGTTAAAATGTAAATGCACGGAGCTGTTAATATATACAAATCCATAAAAAATGGTCGGCATGATCGCCTTCGTCCTGCCTTTTTTAAAATTCTTACAGCCCTTTTTTGGGAGATAAACACCCGTTTAGCCTCTGTTACACCACACCACACTAATAATCCGTAGCTTATCAGAGATTGTATGTTTGCATACATACAATCTCTGACAAAACATGACATGTCCATATCAATGTTTGATCAATCGGACAACAATAAATAAATATACAAATATACAAATATACCAAAGACAAATGTAAAACAGGGTTTATTCGACAATCCTCTGTATCGAGTGGAGAAATTCTTTGAAATATCTTTTAAACATTAGTTAGTATGCTTTTATCTTTTGATTTACTATTTTGTTATTGTATTGTGTATTATTAATTATGCATTATTATCATTGCATTATATATTTGAATGCGTTATTTTATTATGTAACATTGTACATGAACTGCCCAGCCCATTATCCAGTTACCAGTATGTGATTTACATAAGCAATAAAAAAAAATTGAAATTGAAATTAAAGATGAGATGATATCAACATAATTAATTACCTTCAAATTGTGTAGGTTTTTCCTATCTCTCGCCACAATGCATGAAAATTATCAGATTTCTAAAAGGTCTTAAGTGGCAAGTATCTGATTTCTAGATTAGATCCTTTTTGGCGCTGCTTCTATATAAAAGTTGCTTGCATCTAGTTCGTGACAGTGACGTTCATCATGTTCCGTCTTTTAGTTGTTTGTGCTCTGCTAGTGGCCGGCTCTCACGGTAAGCTTAAAGGTAAATTACATGACAAGTTTGTGGGTTGTTTGTTTCCAAAACAGAAATTTCAACATAGAAAATGAACTATTTTCCAATGTTATGATTATGCATATTATGAACATATTTTTAACGGATCACCACAACATCCGTTTTTCCTAATACCGATTATTTTTAATACACGGCAATAAAAAATTCAACTTGACTTCTTTTCTTGCGAAGGAAAACCGTACAAATGTATAAAGATGTTTTGTGACAGAATAAACCCTTTTTAAAAACAAGGTAGAAACTGTATTAAGACATCAAGCCTTTAGTTTTTAATTGTTAAATGTTGGCAATTGGCAGTTGCAATGTGGAAATAGCCACGTTGTAACATGGCTTTGAGAGTGAGCCTTCGGGCTTAAAGGATGGACTTGTATTAGTATTTCTTTACTTTCATGTTTGCTTCATGCTTGTTTGGCGTTGCAGGGTCGGCATTGAAGCCGAAGTCCCGTGTGGCCCTCGACGACTGGGACAGGATCGTCAATGGCACAGAGGCTCTGCCGGGGGAATTCCCCACGCAGGTGAGAATCAGAACCACTTTCAGGTAGCGAAGTTTCGCTGCAGTGACGCTCTTAGCCAGTCAATATGATTACTTAAAAGATATTTTCTCTTTTGTTTTATTGTTTTCTATTTTGTGACTGACAATGTTTATTGCTTTTATATGAGCGTTATTAAGGAGTTTCCCTATTTTTAATTGTTAGCTTTGCTGATATCTTATTATTTCGGGGCAAGCTAAGCATATGTAATTTAGTATCGACAGACTCTCTCAATCAATTCATACAGGCAAATTGATTGATAAATGGTGTTTAGCGGCAAACTATTTTGACAACTGGCCACGTTGCACTGGTCTAAGGGCGTCCAAGAATTAGTGGGTTATGAAGAGGATGATGAACAACCTAACCTAGCCTGGAAAAGAGGAGAGAAAACTCGGTCCCTGTAGCCTACTCTTGTCTAAGAGCACCTAGGTACTAGTTTAACGCCCCTTCCGAAGGACGGTTCAACGCGAACAACAAGATTCCTCCACAAATCCATGCTGTCGAGAGGTTGATAAGCAAGTGAAGTAGCTGTACTAACTTTCATCTCTCCAACCTGTCTCCCGAACAGAACTGGTCATGTGTATGATGGTCACTTATTTAATAGCAAACTGAGCGCAGTGTTGCTTAACCTCGGTGATCTTAAGAGATCCGGTGTTTCCAACACGCCAAATAGTTCGGTCAATAATAATAAGATTTCATTTGATCCAAGGGCGGAAGTTTTAGGATACGTCTGTCTATCAGTAAAACATGATTAAGATAAAAAATATATAGATTTAGTTAGTTACCTGAACATCTGCACTGGCAAATACCTTGGCCCACATTTAGCAGCCAAAATCACATTTAAGTACCTTTCAGTAAAAATAATTCTGGAGATAAAGGAATTTTAAAATATCCCTCAAATTCTTTGCTATTAGCATCGATTATTATCCTCCACCTATCATCATTAAGATTAAAGGTGTAATCAGAGGGCCAGTGGTAATATTAAACTTTCTTTGTGAAAAAATGACCACCAAATGACTAATTAACGGACAATGTAACAATAGGTGAAGTCACAGTCGTTTTATCTGTTAAGATATTTAATTTCGATATTTCTCACAGATTACTCGAATTTGAGGCTGGTTTACGCTCAATTGATAGTGACCATTGCCAATTTTTTGTGATGTTTAACGACGCACTGTTTTGACATCTGTATCAAAACTTGATATACATGTTTCAAGTTCTATGTAGAGGTATTCTAAAAAGGACAGACTGAAGAGCCATTGGGTGGGACTTACCATTACCACAGCGTCTCGTTTGCTCAGCACATAGTTTAACAGGGTTGTAAAACAAAATTTCCCCACCATTTTGTAGTTATAACTTTTTCTAATGAATGAAACTAATGAAAGGAAACAGTAATGGGTTACACTTATGCTTTAACTTGACCTATTGCTAAGCCATCCTATATAGGCATGCATGTACGGATTTTCTCTCTAAAATGGCAAATGTGTAACAAACCCTACAGCCTACAGGAAGCAAAGTACAGAGTGCGACTTATTATCATTCAATAGTGCAGATAATTCTCTAGAATTAAATTTTTATAATTTTCGCTAAACTAAATACTGGAGGCGTGAGAGAAGGCGTCGTTTATAGCACTCGTCATTAGAATAAAAAAAATGATGAAAAAAAGATGACGCTTCTATCCCAATCTGTATAGTCCTCCAGCATGTAAATTAGATATGAAAACACAATCCAATCAAATAGAGAAGTTAAACAGACATTTTGTCGAGGACTCCGCCCAAAGTTCCAGTCCTGGTACAAGCGAACCGGTTACTCAAACAACGGCGCCGACCCCCTGCATGTGAACTACATGTGAGAACAATTTCCAATACACAGTGGCGTTACGCAAGCACACGTATTGTTGACTTGTTAAATCGTCTCAGATGAAGATATTTTATGGTTTTATGGTTTCTTGCATATGAAGTATAGTCAGTACGGTAGTTGACCTACGTGCCTATGCGGTAGTTAAACGCAGTCACGCTTAAAACTCGGCCGTATCAACAAGATTCAGCTACACCCATTTTTTTTGTTTGAAGGTGTCTCTCCAATCGCTCGGCAGTCACTACTGCGGCGCTTCGATCCTGAACGAGAATTGGGTTCTGACCGCCTCCCACTGCGTTATGGACGCCATCGTCAGCGAAATAAGCTTCCTGTCCGGAACCAATGATCTTCTGTCCGGAGAAGGAACTGTCCATCCTGCATCCCAGATCATCATGCATGAGTAAGAAAAATAAATTTTGAAATTTCACTGTTTTGTTGTTAAGATTGTGAAGTTAAAATATCGTCCTCTTGGGGAATAAAACTATGGTTTTTGGTCTGACCAGTCAATTAATTAAATAACAAGTAATAGTTTCTAAAAATGTATATATACATTTTTTTAACTTTTGCTGTGCTTAGATAATCGGACAGGGTATCAAAAAACCTTGTTACTTGAATTCTGATAATTTTGAAAAGATATTTCCAAATTTTTCTTATGAGAGTCAGTAAAACTATTAAATAAAGATAACTAATAACAAATTTCTCTTCTACGGTAGATAGAATGTTTGCAGCCAATCTCCTGAAAAAATTATCCAAATCGCATTACCCTATGTTTACCTGGAGTGTGCACTCTTAGGTGCAGAGGCAGAGCCCCTTGTTACAATTAAACTTGCATAGAGTAAAAGAACGGTTCTGGAGAGGGAGTGGATTTATTTTCGCTGTAATCAAACCAACAATGGACATATTACATTCATTAAGTATGTTGGTTCTATTCCACATTATGGAAACAATTACGATATAATATTCATAATCAGTTACCTGAGTTGTAAAATTAGATGTAAACAAGAACGTTAGCCAGTAAAATAATGTCACATCATAGGTGGATGTAGATGAACGAAATTTGTCTAGAGCAAAAGGTATTGTCAGCTAGTAGCAAATATGGGATTGAAAGCGTATCGATTCAGCTAAAGATCACACCAATAGCAATATCCTAGCTCGTCTTCGTCACTCAACAATGCAAGGTCGGAAAAACCATCCACATCTGGGCACAAAATCCAGAAACGTTCTTTTACCCTACCTAAGAACTAGGGGTTTTGGGTTTTCTCAAAAAATAAAATAGCAAAATCGCTGATTTAACACGCCTTCGTTTGCTTTCTAGTGACTTCAATTTCCTCGACTCGTTGATCAACGACGTTGCCGTCGTCAAAGTTTCTGTGCCCTTTGTCCTGGACGGAGCCCTGCGTGCCCCGGTCACCCTCCCAAAGCAAGGCGAGACCACCGCTGTGCTGTCCACTGCCACCGTCATCGGATGGGGTCGATTTTCGGTCAGTACACTTGCCGAACTTTTCGTTGCGGCACAACAATGTTGTCAAGCCTGTGTGAGGCTTTCTGTGCCAAACTTGAAACTTTCTAATTAAACATAGGTTGCACACCTGCTTACAGATAATGCAAATTTAGGCAACTTTATTTATTGTATATAAAAATTTGTAAGTATTTACTGACATGCCATTGAGTATAAAATGCATTGAAATAAACAACTTCCAAAAACATGTGTAAGGAGACATACATTCACACAAAATGTCACTGCTAGTTCAATCTGAAATATATAACTCGCAAAAAATATCTTCACCAAATTCCCGTAGGTTATAATCCCATAACCAAAACAGAAATAAATCAATTCAACACCTGTCTTGCCCACAGTATGGTGGGCCTGCGCCGAGGCTGCTCCAGAAGGTTGACATCCTGATTGCCGACCAAGCTTTGTGCCAGTCTGCCTACAATGGCATCGGATACAATGTGTACCCTTCGCAGATCTGCGCTGATGTGCCCGGAGGTATAAACTTTAAATGCTTGAGCATGTAACGTGAAAATCATTTGTACCTAAGTTATAATTTAATGCCCTGCTAGCTTAGAGCATTCTTACCTGAATTAATAAGCAATATCAATCTGATTTAATTTGATTTTATCTTTCTAGTTTCATTATCATAAAAACAGTTAGCAGATTTTCCTTAATGGTACATGATAACCACCTTTCTTCATGGTTTGGGTTCAATACAACAATAATAATGTAGGAAGTATGTGAAAGCTTGTTGTTTAGGGGCTATATAAGTATAACTCGTCCATATAAAGTAATGTTTGCGTTTTGTCGCAGGCGGCATGGGCTCTTGCAACGGAGATTCTGGCGGTCCTCTTTTCGTTGACGGAACCGTTGTCGGTCTCGTGTCGTGGGCTCCCCCTGGTTGCGCTACCCCTGGTGTCCCGACAGTTTACACCCGAGTCGCTTCCTATAGGGACTGGATCGACCAGAACATCGCCTAATAGACCATATTGTGTACACTGACTTCGTGATTTTAATTAAATTATGTGAAAACATTCAGTTTGTTGTTTGAAATTTTATGGAACTCTATAAAATAGATTAGTGTAGTCTAAAGACATGATATTAAATTGGTCAATTTGTTCAAGGCTAAAAGATTTTTTTCTTTACTTTTTTTTTCTCTTTTTCATTAGCTAAGAAAACAGGAAGAGTAAATAAATTAACAAAGTTTGAAGACTCATGTTTTTTTATATTTTATCTAGCACTATGTTTAAATCTTATTTTAATTACAACGCTTGCAATGCGCGGGATATTTTATTATTATCAACACTATAACCGTTCCAAAATTTGATACCAAAACGGGGATCAAACCATTGTCCAAGTAGCTCTATGGTTTAGACTTTAAAATAACACCCGCGATAGGTGGAGATCGCGATTCGAGTCCCTGTTTGGGCATCAATTTTTGGGAAGTTTAAAGTGTTGATAATAATAAAATCTGAGCACTAGTTAAAAAATCAAAAATCAAATCAAATCAAATTAAAACTTTGCATTTGAAAATTCAATAAGATTCTCCCGACGTGTTGTATATTTTTTCAAACTCTTTATTGAGAGTGAAAGCTAATTAAGGAGATAGATCAAGATATTCCAAGATGATTTAGGGGATTGATGAATTGAAAGAGAGGAAAAAGGGAAACAATTTATCAAGGTAGAAATGGCTTGTTGCAAAAGACAAAGAGAGGTATTACAACATTGCCTTGTCCACTTGAGAATAGATTAGTACTCATTTTTTAGAAAATGTATGATAATTTAGCCAGAGTCCAAGGAAACTTGATAGACGTAAATATAATCTGCTCAACATTTAGTTTTTATATTGCTTTGGTTGCATCTTTACCAACGGTCTTATAGATTTTTCTAAGGTGTAGTGGGGTCAAGGGACACAAGAATTATGTACAGAGTTTTTAAATGGGGGATCATTTTCCAGGGGAACTCGGAATTAATTAATTTATTGTATTTAACTGTATTAAAGCAACAAAGCCTAATATTCTTGTCTTTAAATGAACGACAGATACTAATACCGTAGTACCATAATGTAAGTACCTACTTTAAAAAATTGAGAATTCTTCAGGGTGTAGTCACCGTCGATTCGATAGCTTAGGCATTTAATTTCGCTATTGCTGAGAGATTACTCGTGATTGAGACAAGCTTACGCTCAATAATTGATAAATACGTACGATATTTAATTCGCGATAATTAATTGAAAAGGTCAAAAGGGGCGCCGTCGTTTGGCCACTATTATAACCATTTGTTGCTGACTCCTTTGCTCAGCTGAAAGTTTAACATTAACACAAGCTCTCTGACCATACATTTAAACTCAATGTCCATGTTCTTTTGACTGAATATAATGCATTACTTTTTTCTTATTGCTACTTCCTATTACGAATTCACTCAAATTGAGGATTTCATTATCCGGTTTTTTCTTGAAACATTGAAATTTTCTTGTCATAAACTAAAAAAAAAAATAAAAAAATAAGGCAACAGCGGAAATTATTACAGACAAACAAAATGTTTCTCAACATAAAGATTCGTCAAGTAAAGCGTCTGACCAGCAGGACGCTGAATCTAGTGGATAAGGAAACACTGAAATCTTTTTATTATGCTTATTTTACCTCGATTGCAACTTATGGAATTACTGTATGGGAGTGCTCCAATAAGGCTGCATAAACGGGCCCTAAGAACTTTTACTAAGGCTCCTAACGGGTGTAAATGAAAATAATATTGTTTAAAGAAAAAATGTTGACAATTCTTAGAGATCTTAGAGACCGTATGTTTTGTTTTTGCAAATAAGAATTTTTTAAAAGAAAACTGAATGCACAATTTTGATAAAATAAGATATGGCAATAAACTTTTAATCTCTAAACCTAAACTGTCAACTTATGAACGTAGTGTGTTTTATAGAGGAATTAAGCTTTTTAATCTTTTGCCCCGTTGACAGGACAACAGAAACCTATTTAAAAAAATTGAAGAAAAATGTAAAACAGGTTTTATTCGACAATCCTGTGTATCGAGCGGAGAAATTCTTTGAAATATCTTTTAAACATTAATTAGTATGTTTTATCTTATTGTTTACTATTTTGTTATTGTATTGAGCATTATTAATTATGCATAATAATTAATGCAATATGTATTTAAATGTGTTATTTTATTATGTAACATTGTACATGAACTGCCCAGCCCATTATCCAGTTACCAGTATGTGATTTACATAAGCAATAAAAAAAAATTGAAATTGAAATTAAAGATGAGATGATATCAACATAATTAATTACCTTCAAATTGTGTAGGTTTTTCCTATCTCTCGCCACAATGCATGAAAATTATCAGATTTCTAAAAGGTCTTAAGTGGCAAGTATCTGATTTCTAGATTAGATCCTTTTTGGCGCTGCTTCTATATAAAAGTTGCTTGCATCTAGTTCGTGACAGTGACGTTCATCATGTTCCGTCTTTTGGTTGTTTGTGGACTGCTGGTGGCCGGCTCTCACGGTAAGCTTAAAGGTTAATTACATGATAAGTTTGTGGGTTGTTTGTTTCCAAAACAGAAATTTCAACATAGAAAATGAACTATTTTCCAATGTTATGATTATGCATATTATGAACATATTTTTAACGGATCACCACAACATCCGTTTTTCCTAATACCGATTATTTTTAATACACGGCAATAAAAAATTCATATTGACTTCTTTTCTTGCGAAGGAAAACCGTACAAATGTATAAAGATGTTTTGTGACAGAATAAACCCTTTTTAAAAACAAGGTAGAAACTGTATTAAGACATCAAGCCTTTAGTTTTTAATTGTTAAATGTTGGCAATTGGCAGTTGCAATGTGGAAATAGCCACGTTGTAACATGGCTTTGAGAGTGAGCCTTCGGGCTTAAAGGATGGACTTGTATTAGTATTTCTTTACTTTCATGGTTGCTTCATGCTTGTTTGGCGTTGCAGGGTCGGCATTGAAGCCGAAGTCCCGTGTGGCCCTCGACGACTGGGACAGGATCGTCAATGGCACAGAGGCTCTGCCGGGGGAATTCCCCACGCAGGTGAGAATCAGAACCACTTTCAGGGAGCGAAGTTTCGCTGCAGTGACGCTCTTAGCCAGTCAATATGATTACTTAAAAGATATTTTCTCTTTTGTTTTATTGTTTTCTATTTAGTGACTGCCAATGTATATTGGTGTTATATGAGCGTTATTAAGGAGTTTCCCTATTTTTAATTGGTAGCTTTGCTAATATCTAATTATTTCGGTGCAAGCTTAGCATATGTAATTTAGTTTCAACAGACTCTCTCAATCAATTCATACAGGCAAATTGATTGATAAATGGTGTTAAGTGGCACACTGTTTTGACAACTGGCCACGTGGCATTGGTCTAAGGGCGACGATTCGTCTCAGATTACGATATTTCATGGTTTTATGGTTTCTTGCATATGAAGTATAGTCAGTACGGTAGTTGACCTACATGCCTATGCGGTTGTTGATCGCAGTCACGCTTAAAACTCGGCCGTGTCAACAAGATTCAGCTACACCCATTTTTTTGTTTGCAGGTGTCTCTCCAATCGCTCGGCAGTCACTACTGCGGCGCTTCGATCCTGAACGAGAATTGGGTTCTGACCGCCTCCCACTGCGTCATGGATGCCATCGTCAGCGAAATAAGCTTCCTGTCCGGAACCAATGATCTTCTGTCCGGAGAAGGAACTGTCCATCCTGCATCCCAGATCATCATGCATGCGTAAGAAAAATAAATTTTGAAATTTCACTGTTTTGTTGTAAAGATTGTGAAGTTAAAATATCGTCCTCTTGGGGAATAAAACTATGGTTTTTGGTCTGACCAGTCAATTAATTAAATAACAAGTAATAGTTTCTAAAAATGTATATATACATTTTTTTAACTTTTGCTGTGCTTAGATAATCGGACAGGGTATCAAAAAACCTTGTTACTTGAATTCTGATAATTTTGAAAAGATATTTCAAAATTTTTCTTATGATATTCAGTAAAACTATTTATTAAAGATAACTAATAACAAATTTATCTTCTACGGTAGATAGAATGTTTGCAGCCAATCTCCTGAAAAAATTATCCAAATCGCAGTACCCTATTTTTACCTGGAGTGTGCACTCTTAGCTGCAGAGGCAGAGCCCCTTGTTGCAATTAAACTTGCATAGAGTAAAAGAACGGTTCTGGATAGGGAGTGGATTTATTTTTGCTGTAATCAAACCAACAATGGACTTAGGATAGATGTATTTTGTAAATAGCACTCAGATCAATATCGAAGAAAACAAATACAAATTATGCTTAAAATTATAAACGTCGATTTAACATTAATGTCTGCTCAATTTATCCAGAACCGAGCAGGTCTGCCCGGTTCTTGATATTTTATGGAATATTTATGAAAATATTACGAGTTGTTGTCTATGTTACAAAAAAGGTAGTTAGGTTCGTCTGAATGAAATTAAACAAAATTAAAGGATTTACAGAATTTTTTTTTGTGCCAGATCTGGATGGATCTTCTTATTTTTGTTCAATTCACAACGAAACGTTGAAACTCTTCTTTAGCATTTTTGTTAAGATCTACATTCGAGAGAAACAATTTGCTTCCTCTTGGAATTATTTGGACATTTGTGGCAGGTTAGATGGTACCAGACACTACATTGCTTGACGAAGCATCGAAACCAATTTCTCGATTTCAAGGACTTTTCAAGGAATAGCCTCCTTGGTATATTTTTTGGCATTTTTTACTCCACAGAAAACAAATAAAAAATAAATACTTTTGCCACCAGCTTTCTAACTTTGACCTTCTTCTCATTATCAAAAAAAGTACTAAAATTCTCATTTTTTTAATCGTCTGCGATAAATTTTAGAGCGTTTAAAAAAAATTAAATTACATTCATTAAGTATGTTGGTTCTATTCCACATTATGGAAACAATTACGATATTATATTCATAATCAGTTACCTTTGTTGTGAAATTAGATGTGAACAAGAACGTTAGCCAGTAAAAAAATGTCACATCATGGGTGGATGTAGAAGAACGAAATTTGTCTAGAGCAAAAGGTATTGTCAGCTAGTAGCATATATGGGATTGAAAGCGTATCGATTCAGCTAAAGATCACACCAATAGCAATATCCTAGCTCGTTAGGTCACTCAACAACGCAAGGTCGAAAAAAACCATCCACATCAGGGCACAAAATCCAGAATCGTTCTTTTACCCTACCTACGGACTAAATGGTTTTGGGTTTTCTCAAAAAATAAAATAGCAAAATCCCTGATTTAACACGCCTTCGTTTGCTTTCTAGTGACTTCAATTTACTCGACTCGTTGATCAACGACGTTGCCGTCGTCAAAGTTTCCGTGCCTTTCGTCCTGGACGGAGCCCTGCGTGCCCCGGTCACCCTCCCCAAGCAAGGCGAGACCACCGCTGTGCTTTCCACTGGCACCGTCATCGGATGGGGACGAACTTCGGTCAGTACACTAGCCAAACTTTTCGTTTCGGCACAACAATGTTGTCAAGCCTGTGTGAGGCTTTCTGTGCCAAACTTGAAACTTTCTAATTAAATATAGGTTGCACACTTGCTTAAAGATAATGAAAATTTGGCCAACTTTATTTATTGTATTGAAAATATTTACTTACATGCCAGTGAGTATAAAATGCATTGAAATAAACAACTTCCAAAAACATGTATAAGGATACATACATTCACACATAATGGCACTGCTAGTTCAATCTGAAATATGTAACTCGCAGAACATATCTTCACCATATTCTCATAGGTTATATTCCCATAACCAAAACAAAAATCAATCAATTCAACACCTGTCTTGCCCACAGTATGGTGGGTTTGCGCCGAGGCTGCTCCAGAAGGCTGACGTCCTGATTGCCGACCAAGCTTTGTGCCAGTCTGCCTACAATGGCATCGGAGACAACTTGTACCCTTCGCAGATCTGCGGTGGTGTGCCCGGAGGTATAAACTTCAAATGCTTGAGCATGTAACATGAAAATAATTTGTACCTAAGTTATAATTTAATGCCCTGTTAGCTTAGAGCATTCTTACCTGAACTAATAAGCAATATCAACCTGATTTGATTTGATTTAATCATCCTAGTTTCATTATTATAAAAACAGTTAGCAGATTTTCCTTAATAGTACATGATTACCACTTTTCTTCATGGTTTGGGTTCAATACAACAATAATAATGTAAGAAGTATGTGAAAGCTTGTTGTTTAGGGGCATTCAATTTACTTCTTCCTTCTGGTTCGCCTCTGATTTATTTAAATTTTATGATTTTTTTAAAAATCAGACTGTTAACAAATGAGGGTTTAAATGTTACCCAATAAATATGCAATACTCACAAAATTCCTAATGGAAGGAAGGGGAAACATAAAAAAAAAAACACATACAGATGCACTGAATCTTGATTTAGGTAAATTATTGTCCTACGTGTGAAAAGTATTTAAATTCTTCAACTTTCTATTAATAATATTATAATAATAGTGCTTTTTCTTGTCTCTTTTGGACAGCAAGTTTACTAAACTCGTCTATATAAGGTAATGTTTGCTTTTTGCCGCAGGCGGCATGGGCTTTTGCAACGGAGATTCTGGCGGTCCTCTTTTCGTTGACGGAACCGTTGTCGGTCTCGTGTCGTGGGATCCCCCTGGTGGTTGCTCTACCCCTGGTTTCCCGTCAGTATACACCCGAGTCGCTTCCTATAGGGACTGGATCGACCAGAACATCGCCTAATAGACCATGTTGTGTACACTGACTTTTGGTGATTTTAATTAAATTATGTGAAAACATTCAGTTTATTGTTTGAACTTTTATGGGACTCTATAAAATAGTTGAGCGGTGCCTACAGGCATGCCATTAAATTGGTAAATTTGTAGAAGGCTGAAAGATTTTTTTTGTATACTTTTATTTTCTCTTTTTTATTAGCTAAGAAAACAGGAAGAGTGAATAAATTAATAAAGTTTGTAGACTCAAGTATATTTATATTTAATCAAAGCACTAGTTAAAAAATCAAAAATCAAATAAAATCAAATAAAAACTGGGCATTTGAAAATTCAACAAGATTCTCCCGACGTGTCGTAACTTTTTTCTGTCACTTTATCTGGAGTGAAAGCTAACTAAGAAGATAGATCAAGATAAGCCAAAATTATTTAGGAAACTAATAAATTGGAACAAAGGAAAAAGGAAAACAATTTATCAAGGTGGAAATGGCTTGTTGCAAAAGACAAAGAGAGGTTTTACGACATTGTCTTGTCCACTTGAGAAAAGATTACTCATTTATCAGAAAATGTATGATAATTTAGCCAGAGTCCAAGGAAACTTGATAGACGTAAATATCATCTGCTCAACATTTAGTTTTTATATTGCTTTGGTTGCATCTTTACCAACGGTCTCATAGATTTTTCTAAGGTGTAGTGGAGTCAAGGGACACAAGAATTATGTACAGAGTTTTTAAATGGGGGTTCATTTGCCAAGGGAACTCGGTATTTTTGCGAATATCAAGTGTTTCAGACCATGACGTCAAGGTTTGTTGTTGAGATATTCCTGATTATGACATTCTTTTATGTTTATTTAAACACATATATTTATTAGACCATTTATATTTATGTCAAAATAAATCAAAATAATAAATAAATAAACTGTCGAGGTTATCCCCTATTCGCACTCATCAAAATCTAATAACTATTTCGATCAGCATTTACCATTCACTGTCATAAAATAGGAAAGTAAAAATAGGTCCACAAACATTTTTATTTGCTGTGGAGACAATAGTTCGGATCTTTTAGAGGAAAACCCCATAGTCAAGGCCTTGCGCACTACTTGCTCGATCCCGGGCCTCATCCTCGACTTGCTGAACGACTTCAACAAGCCCCTGCAACATAACAGTGCCTCATCAAATCCTGTCTCCAAATTACTTCTCCAAACAACGTTCCTTCAACTCACCTCTAGCAATCGCTGGCTGTCGCCATGGTCCGCCCAGCAGTTGAACCGCGCGCTCAGAGCACCGTAAGCACGCTCTAGAGGTAAACTGGGATATCCAGAGGTTGCCACCACAAGCCGCTGAAGAAGAGAGCGGCGCTCATCTCCGAAACCACCTTCGTTCTGGTCACCACACGACCCGCGTTTGCTCGACTGGACAAAAAGTTGCTATATTACTCACGGTTTACTAGATCCGTTGGTGATAAAAGGTCAGCTACTGGAAACCTGCTGCTTTACCATTCTGACACGCTTTTCTGATGCAGGTTCTGATGCGACCGACGCCAGATAGCCCTTTTAATAACCTGCACGACCATTGCTCTCTCATGTGGACATTCTAACGGAAATGCTCCTCCCAGAGCTAGAAATTCCTGCATCTACTTCAATTCCTACTCCCACGTAGATTAAATTGATAGCCCTATCGCAGATTTAGCAAACTCACTTCTAGTGGGGATGCAACCTGCTCTTCTCTATCTGCAATAAAAAAAAAAAAACTGCTGCTATACACAACGACAGATTTTGGCAAACGGGTTTAGTCCTGGTATTGAGTCAACTAATTCTGTTCCACGTAACTCCTTGCCAGGTCGCGCTAATGTTAAGCTTTGCTGCTGTCGTTCTAAGAAAATCCTCTACAATTAAATAATAACGATTCAAAACATCGATACATGTTTATCAATCAAACGATCGCAGTGCCTACAAGTTGACATCGACGCCTTGCCTTGCGCCCCGAGAGACGGTTAGAACAGTGAGCCCGGGTTTCATGCGCGCGCTTCTCGACGCGCCCGTTGACCACGCCTGACAGTTTGTTGTTTCTCAACGACAACTTCCGGTCGTTCGCAGGCGGAGACGAGGGTCGGTACGAATGTCGCGAAGACCCTGACGAGCTCGAGGACGCGTCTAAAGAACAGGCGTAAGACAGGCTCTAAAAATTGCCGTCCACAAGTGATGATGTCCAGCTAGCTTTTAAAAGTCGTAGGTGAATTTTTTTTTCAAACTGTCCCCATGACCAAAATACAGCAGATTACCAAATATAATCAAAAAATTACAAAAAACGGTTCAGAAAAATTTCGATGGCGATGAAAAATTTACTTTAGCGTATCTCTTTTGTTTGAATTATTTATTTCGATTGCATATAAGCCAGAAATGTTGTCAAAC
This sequence comes from Protonemura montana, assembly GCA_947568835.1. Taxonomy (NCBI): domain Eukaryota; kingdom Metazoa; phylum Arthropoda; class Insecta; order Plecoptera; family Nemouridae; genus Protonemura; species Protonemura montana. The sequence goes on from OX387609.1 coordinate 5,142,543, forward strand.
GTGTTAGACTGGGTAAATCGCACTACCAAGACAATCACCAGCAGAATCCTTTTATCTGGGGCAAAGAATGCGCCGACAAGTTCGGTGCAGAATTTAGTCCTCACGTTCTCTATAGTCGCCGCTCTGTCTGTTCGACGCCGTCGATCCCGTGATGTCATAGAGGAGGAGGGGAGCAAAGAAGCGCTCGCGTTGCTCTGTGCTGGGTGTTGTCACGGCCAGTTTCTCTCGGAAGACTTGCTGCAGCTGCAAAGGTGAGCAAAGGCAACCGAAGCAAAAGTCACTTTTCAAAAATCAAACATGCGGTGTCATAAGATGCCACGTGATCTCCAATTGTGTCATCACCAGTAAATGCCCGGCACAGCAGCCTGCAGACCTCAAGCTCCAACAAATCAGTAAATTTGAATCGATTGGAAGCTGAGATTTCAAACGATCTTTCGTGAAGTTTGATAAAGATTAATCCACCAGTCTCAAAAGCCAGTAATTTGTCAGAAATAAAGAAATTTAATTTTGTCTTCGCGCAGTGCACTCACCTCCATCGGCATATCTTCGAAGTGTTTTGTGCCGGTAGCTACTAGTAGCAGTTTCGTACCCTCTTCGATGCCTCGGATGAGCGTGCAGAATATGCGCTGTGTGCTCTCACCGACGATGTCCCACCAGGAGGTCACATCCGGGACATACAAGATGCATGGTAGACACTCCTTGGCACGTCGGATCGCCTGCAAGGAACGCAAAGCGAAAAGAGTGCACTACAGGGAAGTTATCATTCTTGCACAGACACCAGAGAACACTACTTACCTTGATGCACGCGACATCCGTTGCATGAGCGCCTTCGGCAAACAGAATGTCCATGTCTATGGCCACGACTGGCAGGTGCTCGAAAGCGTGTAATATGGCCGGGGCTAGGTGGCTCGTGAGTCCGTGTTCTTCTGTTCCTGTCAGCAATAGTTGGGGCACGCTCAGCTGACTGTAGACTGCGTGGTCCGCCCTGCACAAACACAAAGAGGCCGACAAAATGCGGGTAAGAATTCGACAGCCAGTATTACGTTCCATCGTTTCTGGCACTTTCGTTGCTATGCTATCTACCAGCGGTTCTTAAATTTTTTTAGAATTTCGTGATTGGCGGTCCTTTTAAAAACTGTTGGAGGTATAAAACGGTTAAATTATGTCTGAAAACCGTCAGGCTGCGAGAAATTCTCATCAATTAATTGATATACCAGAAAACCATGAGAAAATAGTGAAAACAATGCAGTAAAACGACAATTTAACCCAAGGAGGCTGGAAACTTGTTCTTCTGTTTTGCTGCCAGAAGAAAAACAGCAAACAGAAGAACGAACTTCCAGCCTTTTTGATTGAACCTAAAGTAAGACAGCAATTGTTTTTGTATTGGACCTTGTCATCAACGTTAGGTTAGGTTTATCGAAGTAGCGTTGCTGGCTAAGAATGCAAGAAACATAAGAAACAAAAAACTGCATAAGAAATATGCTCCCAGCGTGATTATTTTTGATATATTTAAAAGAGACCAACCACTCAATCAATGCTGTTCGCTAGGACATTATAGATTTTCGACCAAGTTTTCTTAGACAGAACACAAGTTTGCCTGTGAGACAGAACTAGATGAGTTGCTCTTGGAAATTAGTGGATCTACTCACTGCTGGTCACCGTGCAGGTAGCGGTACGGGAACTTGTCCACCAGCCTAGCGATGATAGTGTCGATGGTCTCACGGAAGATTGGCTCCATTATCGACTCCAGACTCTTGCCTCTGGCGGCCTCGGTCCGATGCGCCGCCGGAACAAACTTTGAGCAAGCGTGCATCAGATCTTCTTGGGAAACCTGCGACATCAATGATTAATTAATTTGTGGTGTTTAACGTCGCACTGTTTTGACATCTGGCCATGCGGCACTGGTCTAATGGCGTCGGCGAATGAGTGGATGAGTGGATGAAAGGTTGGGGGAATTTTAGTACAGTCTTGTCGTATCAATTTTTTGACGGCATTGACTTTCGGAGGAATTGCCGTTTGCTTGTACCGTCCTTCGAAATATTCGACAGAGGGCCACATGCTGGCACCGGGCTTCCCTTCCTTCCTCCGAGGCTAGGCTAGATACATTCTCATCCTCATAATAATCATACTCTTTGATGCATTTCCCATCAATAGCGGGTACTCATTCATTCACCAAAACTATTAAACCATGTCGCTCATTATCAAAACATAGTATCTTCAAAAAACCATGCTTCCTCCATGCCAGACTTCGCTCATTGCTGTAGAGGCTCAGACGGGTAGAGCATGCGCCCTGCTGACCCACCTGGAGACGAGACCTGCGTACTGTCATCCTCTGTTCACAGTCGGCAACGCCAGGGTGAGTGCGGCGAAGACAGCACATCAGCGTTTCAGCACAGATAGCTTGCAGGTCAGCACCACAATGGCCATGCGTTCTTTCCGCCAGGAGCGCTTTCAACCCCTCGGGCATTCTCGGACGCCAAAGTGCAGTGTGCACCTCGATGATTTCACCGCGTTCCTACGGCCAGGCAACTCCGGACATACAGAGATCAAAGCATCGTGCAGGCTTGGTCCACTTTTGCAAGCATCTATGCAATGCATGGGAAGCATTCCATTATACCATTTTAATATGTGAAGGTCTTGGGACATTTCTTTGATAAACTTTGGAACAGGCAGCATTCCATGGCCCATAAGAATCCTACTAATCTTAGTTCCTAGTTACCAATTCATAATATGTAGGGCAGGACAAAGCAGAGCAAGGCAGGGCTGGGCAAGGCAGGGCACGGCAGGGCAGGGCAGGGCATGGCAAGGCAGGGTAGGGCAGAGCAAAGCAGGGCAGGGCAGGGCAAGGCAGGGCAAGGCAGGGCAAGGCAGGGCAGGGCAGGGCAAGGGAGGGCAGGGCAGGGCAAGGCAGGGCAAGACAGGGCAAGACAGGGCAAGGCAGGAAAAGGCAGGGCAAGGCAAGGCAGAACCCTTATTCTCGAACTTCTTTTGATGGTAAGAAATGGAAAGAGTTGAGACGCCTTCATTTGTTGTAAGCAAAAGAAAAAATTACCTATATTATCTAATTCTTATTCTCATTCTATGTTACAGAACAGGGGTCCAGGGTTTGAGAGGTAGGTACCTCACAGGACGGAAGCGAGAACCGTATTTCGCGGTCAAAGCGTCCAGGTCGGCGCAATGCTGGGTCGATCGAGTCGATTCTATTCGTGGCGCCAATCACAAAGATGTCGCCGCCGGCAGCTGTCCCGATGCCGTCCATCTCCGTAAGTAACGTGGCCACGATGCTCACGTGGTGGTGGCCGTTGAGGCCCAGCGTGTTCCGTGACGGTGCCAACGCGTCGATCTCGTCGAAGAATATGATAGCAGGGCTGTGCATGCGCGCTTGTGCGAAGACCTGCAAGGTTTATTAGAAAACTTGCACAGTTTGAGCCTGGAGGTAAAATGGCAGATAATTGCTTATTGGGGTATTGCGGTTCGGTGTGTTGGAAATATCGGTTCTCATGAGATCACCGAAGTTAGGCAACATTTCGCTGGATCAGGTATACACACACTTGATCAGTTCTGTTCGGGAGAGAGGTTGGAGGGATGCAAGTTAGTACAGCAACTTCATTCGTCTTCAAAATCAACCTCTCGACAGCATGGATTTGTGGAGGAATTCTGTTGTCCACGTTGTACCGTCCTTAGGAAGGGACGTTAAGCCGGTGGCCCCCTTGGTGCTATTCGACAGGCTACGTGCCGGCACCGGGTTTCCCCTCCTCCCTTCTAGACTAAGTTAGGTTTGTCATCATCATCCACTCATTTACCGATGCCATTAGACCAGTGCCAAATGGCCTGATTTCAAAACAGTGCGTCATTAAACACCAATAATCATCATTAGTTAACTAGGTAAATTTGGTTAGCTGGTGTCCAAAAAAATAGACTTATGCCAAGGATTTGCTGTACAAGGTAATCCTAGGTCAAGTCCAACATGACTTTACACTTATTGCAAAGCCAGCATTAATTGATGAGAAAAGTTCCAATAAGAAATAAAAAATCCTAGAGGCGCCTAATACAATAGGTCATTTGTAATAAACTCTTTCTTCCGTGTAACTGGACGACACACAAGCCTTTAATAAAAGCTTTCAGTGGCACTGACCTGGCGCAGGCGCAGTTCTGACTGGCCCAAAAAGGGGTCGAGTATATCTGCACCCTTGCGGCTGATGAACGTCATTGGGCGACCATCAAGGGAGCATTCGTTTGCCAACGCTGAGGCAAGCAGGGTCTTCCCGGTGCCTAGAACCGTTGAGTAAGTTGAAGGCTTGCCATCTTTCGGTCATTAGATATTCAGAGGATAAAAGGCAGTGAAACCCATATTTTTTTGCTAGCCTCGTCTGAACTAAAGCTAAGCTTGGCCGAAAAACATTGAAGGCTCGGGACTAGAAACTCAAATATGCAAGGATTTTTAGAGCCCGGGTCCCGATCTCGGATCAAGCCCAAAATGTTAAACATAAATTCGAGACAGGTGTTAGTGAAGCCCAAGGATAAGTGGAATTGGCAGTTTATTTGTATCACCACTGCCAATCAGGCTCTCTCTGTCTGGGTATTGCTATGGTTAACGCATTTTGCTTTTTTGAAATAATTGATCTTGCAATATTTAGCCCGAATGTATTGTGGCCTTGAGCATAATACGGCTCATTCATTTAGATCAAGAATAAAAGTAAAATCCGCAAATAAAAACCCCGAATATAGCGCAAAAGTTATTTTTAGTTATTAAAAAACAATATGGCGTTCTATTTTGGGCAATACTGTAAAAACTGTACCTGGGGGCCCGTGGAATAGGACCCCTTTTGGAGCCTTAATCCCATGTTTGGTGGTAAAGTTTCTGTAGAGTAACGGAAACAACAACATCTCCTTGATGTCCGTTATCTGCTTGTCAAGACCCCCGACGTCGTTGAATGTGACTTTGCTCGACTGGCTCATTTTTACTTTGATAGGTTAATGTACTTGAATAGTTAGATAAAGACGGAAAGATACTTTTATGGGGTAAATTTTTATCCTTATTTAAAGCGGTGAATTTGGAATTGTTTTTAAAAAGTGAAAAATTGTATACTAAGGTCCCTATGGAAATTAGGAAAATGTCAATTGTAAATACTTTAAGAAGCAAATGTTGACATCTTATTGTTAAAGACAATTCTTGAGAGGCGGTGTTGGAAATGTGAACTAAATAAGCTTATTTTAGCATTTTTTATGACTATAGAAAGTTGGACGATAAAATAAACACAGAATAACAGAATAAATATGGAATGCCAAAAAGTGACAAATTCAGATTGCAATATCTTGGCTACCCCTAGATCAATGTTTAAATTTTAGATTTGGTTAAATTGGCACTTACATTTTCTTGTTTAGCTTTGCCAATAATCTTGTTTTTATTTAAAGCCATCCCAAAATAGGGGTGAAAAGCAACGATGTCTGAGTTTAATGTTCAAATTTTGGTTAATGTCCTGAATATCTTCTGCAAAATTCAGCTTGACAATATTTTTGTTGTACCTAAACTCTAAGACTTCCTGACTGAAAAGACCCTTGGATTGCAATGAGTTTACTTTGTACGGGAAAGGAATTTCATACGGTAACAATATAAAGTAAAGAGTTATGCCATTTTATTATTTTTTCTATTGTTGTAAATAATGTTTTTTCCAACAATTGCAATTGGGTCTTACAATGAAGTACCCATGGTGGAATCGATCCAGTCCCGGACACTAGCTACTCTTGAAAACAACTGCACATCGTCAGGATTGGTACAGAGTTGAGACCAGAGGGCGATGCCGTAGACCGTACCATCGGACACTAATGGACCACCTTCGTCTTGCTGAAAAAGATGTCGAAACCAGAATGAGGTATGTAAATGGTTAAAACGAATAGAAAAAAAAAAACTGTCGAGTTAAGTTTAAATAAAAAAAAAAAAAAAAAATGTTAAGGCATCATTTTTACGCAAAATTTTTGACCAAGTGCCAATTATCACCTATTGGTTACTTTTTACTTACGTCAAATAACTAAAGTCTTATAACCACAGTTCTGTTTGACCAATCATGAAGAACAGACATAAAAATGAACCCAAATTTTGTACGCGGCCCGTCGTATCTCTTGTATTGTATGGTATTATTTATTTAACATTGTTAAAATAATTGCATGCCATGATCGTTGTCACATAAAACAGTAAAAGCACGCTTTAAAAATTGTCAATTGATAATTAAAACTCTTGTACATTTAGTCATTTAAGTTCATTTACAAAATATTTACAATTACAATCATTCAAACTAGTACATTCTAAGATGGTATAAAATGAATGTTGAATTAAAAAAACTTTGACCATTCCCTTACAGCTTTACCTGCTTTTCCTGCTTTTTAAAGCTTTGAGAAACTGGAGGCTTACCCAACAAAGAGCGACCCCACCATCAGCACCTTTAGCACAGAGAGTACGCAGGTTGTAGCCACCTGCCAGGATGACGTTGCATTCGCTGTCACCGATGAGCAACATGTTGGCATAGCGCAACTGGGTGACAGGTCCCATGGTGCCTCCCTTTTGAAAATAAAGTCAGATTCATGATAATAGTGTTTGAAGTCGCACTGTTTTAATACGGGCTCCATGGCCGCGGTCAACGAGTGAGTGAAGGAATGAGGGGAAACCCGGTGTAGGCTAGGAGCCTACTCGTGTCGAAGTGTACCAAAGAGACCACCAACTAAATTTTCCTTTTAGAGTACGGTACCACGCGAAAAACAGGATCCCTCGCAAATTTATGCTGTCTAGTGGTTGATCAGAAAGGGGACAAAAGTTGTTATTTTAAAAGTTATCCTAAAAGCCTCTCCTCCGAACAGAACTGGTCATATTTGTGATGCTCACCCATTCAAAACCTGGCCCATCGCAGTGATTCTAAGCGTCGCCAATCTAACCACAATCGGTGTTTTCAATTATGGCAAACCATTCAATAATGTAGTCAGAACCAAATAGGTACTTACTAAGCACATTTATGGAGAATTGAAAAACATCGTCAACTCACGGTCTGTCCCCATCCGGAAACGACTCCAGCACCGCCTTCTGGAGTATCTTGGTCGAGCGCTGGCAAAACTGCAGCAGTGACGTTCACGTTGAACTCGAAGGGAGGGCTGACCTTGACGAGGGCAAAGTCGTACTGTCGGTTCATGACGTCAGCATCGGGGTGTCGCGTCCACTCGACCACGCTGCGTGAAGCAAACACAAATAAAAAGATAAACCTGCATTTATTCTACATCTTTTGGATGTATCAATAGTATTTTTGATACCAGTACTTTCTATCTTATAATTTACTAGAAGAACTACGATATTGTTAACTAATTGATCTGTGGGGACCCCTGATTTTTCATCCATGAAAAACTTCCCTTGAAATCGACCAAAGTTACCTATGTTAAAATCCAAAAAGTATTTTTATTTCTCAACATATCTGAACAGAACGACATTTGTTACATTGATACTCTGAAACAATCTGATACTTACTCATGCAGGGCTCCACCGGCAGAGTATCCACCGTCGTTAGAGATGGCGCTACCGACTCGTACTTGAAAGTCGGTCACTTCCGGGAAGTACTGGCAAAACGCATCTGTGAGGACCCATTCGGAGCTGATGATGACCGCGCCGCAGACGTGGCGAAACCCAATCTCTTCGATGGATGCCATGTAGGGAGTGTCCTTGATGTCGGCGTCAGCTCCACCAAGGAGACGCGGAGAGTAATTTGGTGCCCCTGCATGAACCGAGACAATGTTTGGTATTGGATACCTTATATTGTAGATATAATCGAGTAGCCGACTCGCTTCCTCAGCTTTAACATTCAGCGTTAGCAGCATTAGCTCTGTATTATGGTTATTGGAATTTTCGGGTGGTGATATTTATTTTTTGTCACAATGAGCAGAAAGATCAATGAAAAGGTGACATACCGTTTGATGTATTAAAGTTTTTAATAACTAAACAATTATGATTTGTAGATTTTAGGCTTATCTACAATCAGTTAGCCGTGAACATAACAATAAAAAACTTCAAGTTTGACAATGGCTACATTCTTTCTGTAAACCAGAGCTAATAGAAGCTGCCCTTTTAAAAACCATTCCAAAATAGGCTTGGAAACAAATCAACGAGTTTCCCGCCTTCTTAAAATTACTAACGTTTTTGATTGGCTAATCGTAAGTCACGATTTTCCAAACGAAATAACCTGAATCAAAATGTAATTTTAACATTAACATTACGTTATTTTAGCGGCCACGTTGCTTGTAAATGGGCCTCTACCCTGGAGAGTGATTCTGTAACTTTTTTTCAGTTAAATTTAACGAAATATGGCAGTTGGGGCAATTATTTCGTATGCTAAAAATGGGTCAAATGAATGCTAAAATGAAAAAATACAACTTCATTCCATTCCATTGAACCAAAGTTACAGAATCCCCTCCCCCCCCCCCGACCCCGTGTAATGGTTACCGATTACATTCGACCGAAATTGCAAGTGCACTTCAAGCCTTGAGTAGTTTTTTAAATTTGTCTTAGATTGAATAATTTCTCACCTGCACAACCGGCAACAACCACAAACACAGCACATAATAGTCGAAACATGTTAGCAGAAATATATGTTGCGTCCTGCCACACCAAGTAAAGATGTTCTTCTTATTCCTATTCTGAATCCACTGTACCTAGTGTACAAGATATGGTTATCAGTGTGCTTATCAATGCATTGTTTAAACACAGAAAATAAACGACTCGCTATCTTGTTTCAAACGTGACAAACACTTTATAGTACAATAATGGTGTTGAAAAAATTATATTTTTCAACCATTGTTGAGAATGACAGGCCAGTACAAGGGCAACCTCTTCATCTCTTCACCAACAGCCTTCAAAACTTGTTTCCGTGCAAGTTAACAGCCATGTTTTATGCATCTATAGAAAAACGCACTATCGAGGTTTTTCAGATATGGCTTTTGAGTTCTGTGTTTTGTGGTGAATCTTCATGGCTTGGAAAGCAGGGGTATACAAATTAGAGACACACCCAGAATATATTTATTTTAAAGCATTTAACTGTCTAACGTATGTAATTCGAGTGCAAATACATTTATAACATATTAAATACTTACACGATTATCACCAACAATTTTAAAAACTACTTTTAATTATTGTAACTTAAAAAGAATCCTTTCAGAAACAAGATTTTATTTTTACTTCAATTGATTACGCTATAATTTCAACACAAAAACGCAGTTTTTTATGAACAAAAAAAGACAGATTTTGGACGACAGATCTGGCCATTGCATCATGCCGCTGTGGTGGAATCAATCCAGTACCGAACACTGGAGACTCTCCCGTCTTTAGGTCAGTAAAAGGGGACATTAATTAGTTATGAAAAGTGGTTCTTTTCGCTTTTAATCTTGAATCTAGAACCCAGGTGCTTTAAGAAGGTTTTGAGGTGCGACCGTTTCGTCGATCCAGTCTCGGATACTGGCAACTCGAGAGTACATCTGCACCCAATAGACCTCGTTGCAGACGCCAGGATGCAGGGTTATCCCGATCAGGACGCCGTCGACCACAAACGGACCGCCCTCATCGCGCTGAAAAGAAATAACCGTAGCAGTCGACCCTCCAGGATATTCTTTTGCGGATATTTGCAAATAAACTTAGTAAACTCTTTTTTAGACGCCCATTAGGTTAGTTTTTACTTCTCTTTTCAAGACTGGCAAGGTCACGACAGGATACGTACTGGTTTTACTGAGCCAGAAAAAAAATCTGTATGTTTTCATTCCTTAACCTGGTTTTACTGAGCCAGAAAAAAAATCTTTATGTTTTCATTCCTTAACCACAACCTTTAGCGTAATCTATAACCCGAACGGGTTGGCTTTGTTGGAAACACCGGTTCTCATGAGATCACCGAAGATAAGCAACACTGTGCTTAGTCAGGTATTGGATGGTTGACCATCGTACACATGACCAGTTCGGTTCGGGAGAGAGTTTAGAGGGGTGAAAGTTAGTACAGTATTTTCACTAGCCTTCCTTCTCAACCTCTCGACAGCATGGATTTGTGGAGGAATTCTGCTGTTCTAGGTGTACTATCCTTTGGAAGGGACTTGTAGTCGGTAGTTCCCTTGGTGCTCTTTGACAAGAGTAGGCTACGTGCCAGCGCCGGATTTTCTTTCCTCTCTTCTAGACTAGGTAAGGTTAATCACCATCCACTCATGCACCGACATCTTTAGACCAGTGCCGCATGGCCAGTTCAAACTAAATCATATTTCGCACAATAATCTGTAATACTTTCTATGCAAAATCATACCAACTCACCCAACAATTAGCAACTTGTTCGTTGGGATCTCGAGCACACATCATGCTCTCATGGTAACTTATTCCCACACTCGCCAGATAGTCCGTGCAGTTGGCAGTGCCGTACACAGCCAGGCTAGCAAACTGCAGATGGGGCGTGGTCAAGTTGCCGGATCCCTGCGAAAAACCATCTCTTAAGAAGTATCAACTGGCAGACTCCCAAATATTGGCTTTATTTGCCATTCAACAAAGTATTTGGTTAGTATTTTACACGAAAGGAGGGGAATAGTGAATAACCTAGATGAATCATCGAAGACTTAAAAGTGGTAATGATAGACTTAAAATAATTATAGGAAGCAGTTGAATACCAGGGGTGAGTTGTATACTGGGACGGTGAATTAACCCGTTTGTCCAAAGATGCCCACTCCCTTTCTAAAGATTTCCCAAAGCTCACCTCGTATAGCTCACCCCACCCTGCAATGAGTCCAACTGCTCCATCTCTCGCCTCCTGATCCTGAACGGGCAACGCCACTGCAGCGACATTCTCTCCGAATTCAAACGGCGGGTCGACTTGAATCAGAGCGAAGTCATACTCCATGTTGAAGACATTGCTCTGCGGGTGATGACGCCACTGCGTGACGTCGTGTGCCGTGCCGTTGCCGAGGAGCGCACTACCCGACCGAATTTTGAATTGTGAATTGTCGGGTGCCAGAGAGCACCAGGCGTCGGTGAGGATCCAGTCGGCGCTGACGATGACGCCGCCGCAGTAGTGGCCTGTGCCCTTTAATTCGATGGAAACTATGAAAGGGAAGTCTGTGATGTCGGCGTTTGATCCACCAACGATGCGCGTAGCGTAAGAACCTGATAGAAAGATGGGAGTTGGATTAGGCTGGCTGTTGTTTGTAAAATTAACTCAATGTTCATTTTTGTTTACATTTTTTCATTCTAGCTCCCCTTTCATCTATCACTTGCTGGTGGAATCACCAGAAAAACCAAAAAACCCTGGATTTTTATCAAATTTTCTGGATGCCTATAAATCACAGATTTATTTTAAAAAGGTGCATGGGCGATCAATTTAGTCCGAGTCTTAATTAGATAAAAGATGAGATAATCTTGAAAACTTACTGTTAAGTGTTTTTTGTACCAGTGTATTTTTAGTGTAGTGCTGAGGTAAATCTGCTTGTCCCTGAACTAAGGCTGTGAATTAAGTCTGTTTCTTTGAGCATTGTCAAATGTGAAGAAGGATCTGATTTCACAAAAATTAAGTCACTTTTATAACATCAGAAATAAATTTTATAAGAGTGACGTGTCGAAAAAAAGCTGCAAAATAATTTTTAAGAAGCTGTTGTAAATTTGTCGCTTATGGAACAGTAATTTTAAACTGAACTGTCGTGGGATTTTATTTCCTATAGTTTTGATGACTAAGTTTTGACATACATACAGTTTTTCAAGATTGGTTTTACTGGCATTACCCCAGGCCAAGGAGGCTACAATCTCGTCCTTCTGTTTTGCTATCAGCAATGGAGAGAACAGCAATACAGAAGAACGAGGTTTCAGCCTCCTTGCCTCAGGCTTAAATAACGTAAAAGACACATTTTTTAAAATAAATAGTACCTTTTTAATATTCATTGTAACTTTTAGCAGTCACGTTAGATCAACGTGGCTAGGTGTTGGCTAGGATAATCAATGTTGGCAAGAAAACACAATATTTTAGTTAAAATAACAGTATAGTTATTAAGTACATTTCCGTCAGGCTTACCAGAACAGGCTAATACCACCAGGAGCAGAGCAGCAAGAAAATTAATCATGACAACAGAGACACTTGCACAGTTTTCTCACAATAAACGCTAGCTCATTTTAGTTTACATTTTTAAACAACCTGTCAATTTTGCAGACTAATGAATATGTTATCTGTGTTTTAAAGCAATCTAAATGCAATCTACTGCGATATGGCACTGCTATCAACCTGTACGCGATTGATTTATAATCTATGAAACGGCCGATGAAAACGTTGAGAACAATGACCGTCCAAAAGTGGTTGGTTGATACTGTTACCCAGGAACCGGAACCGGAACCGGAACCGTTATTGATTTCGATTCGGATCCCTACCTTAAACCATCACCTACTGGATTCGAGTGACTTTGTGTTAGCAAGTTTCCTGTTGGCAAACAATAAAATTCCGTCCGATTCAATATCGACAAAATGTGTTATCAATTTGGCCGCTTGAATGAAGTACATTTAAAGGTAGATTATTTCATGTTTATAAACATTTAAAAAACAACATTTAAACAAAGAGATACATCGAGCTTCGCCGAGCACGGTTGAAATCTCTGTAGGAACACGTTTAAATTTTAATAACTAAACAATTCAAAGTACCTATAGAGTAAAACAAAACAAACATTTTATTAAATTCAAACAAATAAAAGCCAAACAATAAGTCGACGATCTAAAATGACTACGGCAGTTTGCAATGAAAGACATTAAGTATAATTGCTAAATCACGTGTAGGTTGTCTTTAATTAACACAAATAAATATAAATGTTTGAAACAGCAATTGAGACAATGAGGTGTTAATCACTGAGTAAAACCAGTGCATCAAACGCATTGAAAAAGACATGAAAAACCGGTTAAAAGGGACAAAAATTAAAAAACATTAAATACACCAGAGAGAAAAAACACACTTTTTTTATTTTGGAGAAATCTTACCGTATAAACAGTATTTTAAATGTATTCTTCGGGAAAGAAGGTTCGAAAGCCAAAGAAATAACCAAAAAACAAGAAATGTACCCTAAATATTGAAATAATGCTAGAAATATTATAAAAACACGAGACCATATTAGTATCTCAAAGACAACGGTATATGCAATTCTATCAAACCAAGTTTTAAAATTATCACAAATCAAAGTATATATTTATTGATACCTATTAAGCAAGTTTGTCATCATTGCTCAGGCAGGTGCATGCTCTTCTTAACAAACCGACTTGCCTTCTTCAAGAAGTGAATTATCTCCATGATGGTGCTGGGTATACTCATCGTTCTGGTGGTACGGTTCTCGATGAAACGAATCACCTACTTCAAGAATCGAATTATCATTGTGTTGGCAAGACTTATCTTCTCTTTTAAGAGAAGGATTGTCCTGGTAAAATTCGTCTTTAGTACATGCTGCCAAATCGCCTTAACATTGCGTGGTATTTATCTCGCGTAGCTCAATTTCTTTACAAATATCGTTGCAATCAATCTGCTTCGTAGGTATTTGATTTGATTTTTGATTTTTTTTTCCTAGAATTTTTGGCTTTTGGCTTCTGGATTTCTTCTGTCTCCTCACTGATATTCTCTAATCTATTTTTCTGTTGTAAAATTGTTCCCCATGCTCTATCTAGTTGAAAACTATCATCTCTATTGAAGTTATTGGGTTGTATTTTAATTTCTATTGCTTCTCTGATTTTTCTAGTGAATTTGCTATCATCTCGCCATAAAATCCTTACCGTGTCAATTTTAATGTGGTGTTCATTCCCGTGTTCTGCACAAGCTGATTGATTCAAGTGGCTTTGTTTTTCTCTTCGATTAATTGGGGTGCCATGGCAACTACCAATCACATGCAGTGAAAGTCAGCTGTTTCAGCTGAGCTAGAGCTTAACTCCGAGTTGAGAAAGAAATAAATTTGGTCAACATTTTTGTGAAAATTGCGACAAATTTGAGAAAGTTTTAAAATTATAAGGCAGGGTTATTAAATCATTTAGTTATATAATAATCTGAGAAACAACTGCTACTCGAGCAGTTCGGTGACAAGTGCCTGTCGCTTGATGACTTTTTGGTAATGCGTCCACAAGGCCATGGAATACGAATAAGTCACTTTCAAAATCTGCAAAAACACAAAATTATTTTGAGACAAATTATTGAAACATGAGCAACTGAAACTGTTCAAGCTTGTCGGCATAATGTTGTTGAAAAGGAAGCATAAACTGGATTATTGTTTAAGAAACTTTGTTTTTCATTGGTCCACGCTTACCGAGTAGTACGTTTCCATTGACAACGCAATGAACCCGCCGACCCTGATAACCAACGGTTGGTTGCTATGCGACATGATAAGACGCATGCTACGCTTGAAGCGTTCTGATTGGTCAAACCAGTCGCAATCGTAAACGGCATCTCTTACCTTCTCGCTCTGTCAAAAAAAAAAAAAAAAAATAAAAAACAGTCAACTCACGAAAAAGAAAAAAATGATAGGGTAAAATTATTTTATTTACCTCTAGAGTAAGCTCATTCGCAAGCCAGAAGAAAACAGCAGTGGCAATGTTACTTCCCACGAGAATGAAAATGAACGGCACAGCTTTTCTGCTCAATTCTTTAGCCTGTAAACGTTTAAGTAGAATTTTAAGTTAACTTTTCAAGGAGTTTATTTTAAGTTTTTGCAGAAACACAAACGTGTTCCCTGTATTGAACGGAATAGGCCAGTTTCTTACGTAGATGAGCAACACCACGCCCGTGCTGGTAGGTACCAATGTGCAGAGCAGAACAAAATACAAGAACGCATTGAACGTACACGTTACTTCTCCAACGAATCTGAAAAGAAAATTTGCGGAAATAGACTGGGCTTACAGAGTTTTAAAGTAACTAATTGATTTACCTTTCGATATTCAAGTGAAGTTCCACACACTTTGATAACTTTTTGTTTAACTCATCTCCGCTTCCAATTGTTAATCTGGTGTCAAAATTAACTCTGCTTTGTGAGCTATGAGACTTAACAATAAAGCAGTTTGAATAATTGTTTGCAACTTGTATTTCGATGCTATGTAACTCCTTCTTGTTGACAATGTGACGTAAGTTGTGCGAAAGAAGTCTCAATTTCCCGATCGCCACCAAGAGCAGCGACATGAGCATATTGGTGAACAGAATCATAGAGATCTCCGAACAGGTTCGCGCGATGAGGGTGGTGACGAATACGATCTGGTAGGTAGGCGACGCTTTCTCGTTGAAAGGGTACCACACGCTGGAATCAAATATTATGTTACTTTGATTGATCGATTGATTGATTATTGGGGTTTAACGACCCACTGTTTTGGCAACTGGCCCTGTGGCATTGGTCTAATGGTGTTGGTGAATGACTGGATGATTATGAGGATGATGATAAACCTTACCTAGCCTAGCCGAGAAGGAAGGAGGGGAAATCTAGTGCCGGCACGTAGCCTACTCCTGTCGAAGACCAAGGGGCTTAAAGTCCCTTCCGAAGGACGGTACAACGCGAACAACCGGATTCCTCTACAAATCCATGCTGTCGAGAGGTTGATAAGCAAGGCGAGTGAAGTTTCTGTACTAAATTTCATTCCTTCAACGTCTCTCCCGAACAGAACTGGTCATGTGCATGATGGTCACCCATCCAATACCTGACACAGCGCAGTGTTGCTTAACTTCGGTGATCTCACGAGAACCGGTGTCTCCGACACGTCAAACCGTTCGGTTTATGTTACTTTAAGCAAACGTATGATTCACAAGACATTTTATATTTGTCTTTCTCTAAAATAAAGTTAATTTTATAAGGAAGCAAGATAAATTATTAAATTGCTCTGGTTTGAACAGACAAGGTGTTTTTTTTTTATCGAATGAGCAAACAGCTGAATTAGTTTAAAGGACATTTTAAGAGTATTACCAAACCATTCTTGTAGGCTTATTTAATGTTAAATTGCACAGTTTATGTCTTACAACCAGCTTAGAGTTAAGTAGGATAGAGTTAAGTAGGGTTAAGTAGGTAGAGTAAGTAGAGTTGAGTTAAAATCAACCTTCCTCCTAAGCAACGACGAGTAGGTACCTACTCATATTCGAAAACTTACTCATAAACAAATTCTCTCATTTTCCAAACATCGGGAATGGCCAAAAAACCGAACATTAAGCCAACAAAGCAGTTGTACAGATAATTAAAAGCCCATCGTGCCCGCCGTCTGTTGCTTTCCAAAATGTCATTGGGGCGTTTGGAGAGCTTAGAGCAGCTTGCGTTCATCGCCTTCATTGCGCTAAACATGCGAGCAAATTGCTGTCGACGGTAGAGAAGGCAAGCGTAGGTTGTCAACAATGTCATGTCAAAAAATGATGATCCAAGCGCGTCCAGTGTTCGCTGCAAGTCGTGGCCGATGGTGATATAGGCAAGGACAGGTCTGCCGATGAAGCAGTTGTACGCGTTGATGGTCAGTAGGAAATAAGGAAAACATCTTCGCATGATCGCTCTGATTCCTTTCGGCTCGTGGTCTTGTGGCCAGAGTCCTGGATGATGAAAGAGGGACATGCGTTATGTTTTGATTATGTCCTTCATGGCATTGCGTTGTTGGGATTGAGTTGGTTGTCCCTAGAAATGTTCTGACAACCCAACAGAATAATGACATAATTATTTTCTAAACAAAATGCTGGGACTATATAGTGAAACCAAAATTAATTGAGGTGTCAAATTATTTGGCAAAGTTGCCAATTGTTCTTTAGGTAGAATAATGCATAGCAAGAATTGCATCCAAAATATTTGTTAGAAAAGATAAAGGCCGATTTAAATAACATCAGGCTAAACTGGGCTTTGTTTTCAAACTCGAGATCTGTTATTACTTACATCAATAACAATTTGCAAACATCAAACACACGTGAAACGAGAAAAATACGGTTTTTGGCACACAGCAGTGGCACTATTTTCTTTTAAATGCAAAAGTGGGCTAAAATTTAAATCTCCATTTGTCTTGGTTTTATCTTAAACGGTGAATAGCACGAGTGGCAAATATCGACAGCTAGAAAATTAATTTTATTCAATGTAACAGAACAGTAACTTCATAAATAAACACCACACATTAACTTGAATTTCGATAATTTCTTTGAGTATTTGTTTGATTGCCTTGATTGCCTTTGCAAAGTTCCGTTAATGTGAATTTAATAATTAAACTGATTTGAAACCGTTCTCCGCTCGATTCCAGATAATGTACTTACCCATGAAGACAAATGACGACTTGCAAATGTCCAAGCACAGAGACTCGGAGACTTTAAAGCATTTGACTCTGGCAAAAAAATCAAGACAATAACTCACTACTTTTGCCTTTTTATTTTGACTCTGACGAAACCACTTTTGACCGGTAGCTGTCATTCTCTTTGTTGGTATCACAACTAAACTAAAGCTCATCTGCGACCAGAGACACAGTGTCTGTTGTCAAAACAGTGCGTCGTTAAACACAATAATTAAAACTCCTCTGAACCAAACTTGTTTGAATTTAGTAAACCTATCTCTATAATAATATCATTTCACGTTCGCCTTGGTATAGAGCGTGTAATTTGCCATTAAATCAATTATTTTTGAGCGTAATAACAGTTTACCTCTTCTTTTATGATGCAGTAAATCAATTTTTTGTGTGACACGCAACGAGTACTTGCTGAATCAACATCCTAAGTAACTTACCGTTACCGAGTGTAATTAGGTTTAAGTGCTTATTAAATTGATTCGTTCATAAAACGTTCAGTAGTACCATCTGTGGGTTATTATGTAAGACCTATTTCGAGAACAAATCACAAAAAACAAAAAAAAATAATTATCCTATGGTTGTAAAAGCACTTGAAGAATAAACGAAAACGACCCAACTGAGCAAGTGGAATTAGGCGACTTAAACATATTTGGAAAGGAAGCTAGACTGGAAAAATGTGCCACCGAACCGGGACACGAACCCGGGACCTCCCAATCGCCGGTCGGGTTAACACATTTGTTAACTTTCTAAGCCAGAGTTAAAGTACTCTGAAGATATAACTCGAGAATTAGATCTCCGATTTTGTATGCTAATTGTGCCATCAAATTCAATTCAATCGATTCCGCCCACGTACTACGTCACAGCACTCCGACAGGATTCAAAATACGTCCCTGTTTATCACTGAGTTCATGATTTGTTTGCCTAACTTTTATTTTCGGTCATCTTTAAAACATGTCCAACCAACTTTCGGTTTATCAGCGGAACGTCCAGTAATTAACAGCCCGTTAAAAACAACATAAATATTATGATTGGCTGTTGCTAAGATATTAAAAAGGTAACGGTCTGTTAACAAAACGGCGCGTACCACGGTTTTTTCTACCCCTTAATGCAACCCGCAGGGCTAACAACCCGGCACCTCCACCAAAAATCAATATTTTATTTAAATCTTGAAATAGACGTTTCTTGGGAGTTTATTGTATAAACCTGAAGTGGAAATGAGAATCGAAGCAGATACCGTTGTGAATTTTAATCGTTTATCTGAGGTGCGAAAATTAATTCCTTAGATTTTTGCAATTTTGTGAAACTTTTTCAGATTGGATGTTGTAAAGCAAATAAGAAATAAACATACTGTTAATTACTTAACGTGTCATTGATAAACCTGCACTTGTTTTAACGATGGATATAATTAGGAGAACGATTTAATTAAAACTTGACTGCCAAATGAGCAAGAAACAGAAATGTTCTCCACTTCACTTTATAAAAAGTGACCCTACATTTAAGTGAATCCTACAACTTCAAATCGGGTCAATTGCTTTATATGGGTCTAATAAACCTCATTAACATAAAGCCAGTCACGAACAAAATATATAAATTATCCGTCATGAAGAAACCAGAAAAACTCAATGTCGATATTTTAAATATTTATTCTGTACGATGCTTTCATTTTTTTTTGCCTCACGGACCATAATAAAGCAAAGGCTATGATTTGATATCGCTTTTAAGCCCTAATTTGGAGGTTTTCGTGCGACTTAAAAGCCTCGATTTCTAACCCTCAAATTTTGTCAGTTCATAAAATATTGCTGACTGCCATAATTTCTTGGTTGTAACAGAATGGATGTCACTTGGACGTTAGGTTCTTTGTTAAATCGTGCTAACAGTTAAACAACCGTTAACATTTGATTACTTTGAAGCAAGGAGGCCGGAACCTCGTTCTTCTATTTTGCTGCCCACAAAGAAGGGGACACTACCCCTATGCCTTCCGAGTTTAATGACAATCGATGGCTCCACAATCTTAGCTTGTGAGAGTACCTAACCACCAATCGATCTAAACATAATTATTAGCGGACCGTGTTTTTTAATTGAAGTCGATTTTTTTCCGTTTACATTTCAGAACTTTCATCTAAAACTGACATAAAAAATACGGGCAGTAAAACCGAAGAACGAGATTCCAGCCCCTTTGATTTGCAGATTTTAAGCATTTTAGCTGCAAAAAAATGTCATTCTTCTGAAAAGTAGATTTTTTTATCTTGTGGATGGCAAGATTTTGGTCTAAACTCCGATCTCCAAGTTGTAATCGATCCAGTCCCGAACGCTGGCAACTCTCCCAAATTTCTGCGCCTCCTCAGGTTCGGTACAATCCGGGGGCAATAGGGAGATACCAAACAGCGTCCCGTTGTACACCAACGGACCTCCCTCGTCACGCTAGAAGAAGTGCACGGAAATATATTTTAAAACACTTCGTCGCTATTTAAATTTCTAATCAATATTTTAGTTTCTCACCCAGCAGAGAGCTACTTCGGAATCCACTCCTTGGGCACAAAGCACACGTTCGTTGTAGTCGAGTCCGAAAATAGAGGCGCAGTTGGCATCACTGACGAGAGTTACGTTGGCAGACTGCAGTTTACTTACAGATTCAGACGTGGCATTCAGCTAAGAAAACAAGCAACGAATCACTTCAACATAACAATGCAAATATAAAGTAATACCAAGAAAAAAATCTCAACACATATATTGACTCACATCAGTCCGTCCCCATCCTGCTATGACGGCGATGACGCCCTCTGGCGTCTCTTGATTGAGTTCTGGCAACGCTGCAGCAGCGACGTTGTCGTTGAACTGAAAAGGAGGCTCCACTCTGATAAGGGCGAAGTCGAAGTCGTGGGCGAGGACGTCGGCGTATGGGTGAATTCTCCAATCGACAATGCTGTCTTGGACGAATCAAGGCCGTTAGTTCTTTCACATATTTTGTGACCGGTGACTTCAGATAAAAATTTATTTTATTTTGTCTGTTTCGATCAGGGTGATATCAGTTATCGATGTTGACAGTTATTTTCATATACCTTAAAATACTTCACCGCAGAGCAATGAAAAGGAAAATTTCTTCAGTATAGAAAACTACGAGGAAACGTGCAATATTGATTCTTTGGAAAGCCCATGTGCCAATTGAATACATTCCAATCATGCCACTCGCACTCTAAAATAGGCTGGAATTTTGAAATAATATTAAAACAAATATTTTCCATGCACTTGATTGCCTAGAGTTACATTTGCGTCTAAAAATAAAAATATTTGAAAAATATGCACGTTACAATTGGTGACCAACGGTGGGATCTGTATTTTTATTGGTATTTTAGGGTTGGATTGTTCTGAGACCTGACAGAGTTTATTAGCTTCCCTTTTTCAACTTACGTTGAAAGTCTGGCATGAAAGCTAAAAAATAAATTTTAATTCAGTTTTACTCATGCGTCAATATCCTTAGTTTAAATTTTTAACGGTGCTATTAAATATTAGTAGATAAAATAATGATACAGCTACCTGAATAACGTATCATTTCATCATAAATTAGTAAAATCGCTCTTAATATCAATTACCTACTTAACAGTAGCTGCATAAATCGTCTGGAAGCTAGCAAATAACAGTTTCCTTACCTATGAACTGTGCCACTCCCTACGGTAGCACTACCGACGCGAACCCTATACAGGTCAAGGCCCTCTGGATACACACACCAAGCGTCAATGAGGGCCCAGTCGGTGCTGATGATGGCCGCACCGCACAAGTGGCCGTAGTCACTCCACTCAATTGACGCCGTGAAGGGTACGTCGGCGATGACGGCGTCTCCACCTCCCAGGATACGCGGATAAGCTCTTGGCGAGCCTGAAAGGAACAGCATTTGACTGAGCTTTAACTGACATCAAATTAACAACTTCTAGATTTTGAAGCAAAACTTACTTCAATACAGGACTTAGTGCCGGTTTTTCAGCGGTTCGTTAAGAACGTAACAGTTCGTTAATTTTTTATTTGCTTGTCAACAGCGAATCAGAAGATGTTTTATGTTTTTTAACGGGTTGTTAATTTATTAACTTGCCACTGAAAAACTGGTACGTAACCTGTTTAACCAACTTAACAGACTCACTGCAACTCGATCCAAGCAAGCAGAAAATCACTACAAATCGATACATTTTAAAAAACAACTTGACTCAAACTAATCGCACTAAAAGGCAAATCACACAGAAGTTTCTTCAACTTCTATCATTACACGTTTATCAACTTGTAAAATACTTCAAAATGTGCTCAAAGATAAACGTTGAGATATCTGATTGAGATTGTTACACATGTTCAAACTACTCGAGATATTTGCTGAGTACTAGATGAGTACATGGTTAGATTAGATATGATGGACATTTCCCATAAAAAGATAATGAAGTTCGTGGCCAGGCAGAGGAAGATGAAAGCCACAGGATTTTGATTTCCAAGGATAACAATTTCCTTGAATTCGATGACAAACCAGTGCTTGTGTTGTGATGTAGTCATCAGTATAATTTTAACGAGTGGTTGGGCAGAAGATGCGAAGCGATCAAAACAAGCAAAGGTATACATAACTGTTTTCATATCGAATTTATAATTTCAAGTTGAAAAATAAAAAAAAAATTTGCGTCTCTGCATCCCGTTGACTCCAGGAAAAACCAATCTCGGCGCGCCACAACCAAAACATAGGGAGTGGTAACTTAGATTGGAATTAGAAAATGGTTTATTCAAATAGTGGACCTTTGTCAAAATTTATAAATGTGTATAATTCGGCAGTTTCCTTTGCATGACGTTGAAAGCTGATGACTGCGTGCATCCAGTCTTAGACAGTGGACACCTTCTTGAATTTCTGCATCTTAAGAGGGCTGGCAAACTCAGTAGGCCAGAAGCCGATGCCCATTACTGTTCCGTTGACTACCAGAGGACCTCCTTCATAGTACTGGTAGAAAAGTGTGAACAAAAGTAAAGATTATTAAAGTTAACTCTAATTTGACTTCCTTGGACTGCGTTACTATTCAATTTTTTAACTAACCGCTCTCTGATTTTTAAGACAATTTTGATAGGATGGTTTCGTTACAAACTCTTGCGGCTTTTATCATACAATTATCATTGCGGCTTTTCATGCGGATGGTAAGATTTTTTAAGTGAGTGTTCTAAATTATTTTATGAAAACGACATCCGTTTAACAGCTCACATTCTCAGTTAACACCGCCAAAGAAATGCTATCTTTATCGTTATGTTAAAAAAAGCCTCATTTATTCTTTAGAGTAAGTAAATATGTTTATATAAACAAACTGCCACCACCAAATAATAAAGAAACAAAAAAACTTATGGTCAAGGGTCCGCAATTTTAATATATGTCCATACACCAGTTTGATTCATTGAGACTAATCAAAGAAATCTTTAACTCAATCATTAATTATCGTGATAAAAATATAAAAATACATTGGTCTATCACAACCTTGGGTCAATGGCCAAGATCATCCAACAAATATAAAACTGATTGACGGCCAAAAGAAATTCAATTAAATATATATAAAGGGTGTGGAAAAAATTGTAAGTTGTGACAGAATAAAATATTACTAAGTGCAAGAAAGATGTGACAAAAAATCTAAAAATTTTTAGCAGTCATCACAAAACCAAGGTATCAAAACAAGATGCATGACTGCAATTATTTATTGGCAAACGCTTGAGACACATCATCCCGCAATGGTGGCATCAATCCAGTCCCGTACGCTGGCAATTCTGGAGTAAACCTGGACTTTCTGGGGATCTCCACATAATCGAGGCCAGAGGGCGATGCCAAACGCTGTCCCATCGACAACCAACGGGCCACCCTCATCACGCTGCAATAAAACAGGTAGATCCGTGATCAACAAACAATGTGTGTAGGATGCAAGAGGCAAAATGTTCGCGCGCAGGACTCTTGTTATGACACGTATAATTAAGCATGGACATTTTTAATTTTAAATCATAGAAATGCAATTAACTTTTTGCGGTTCCAAATAGTTTTTACACAAATAAATGCGTGGGTTGAGCGAAATTGATTTCCATACCAACTCAAAAGTTTCGGGTCATTAACTGTAAAGTGTTTGTGTGACATAAAATTCTTACGAAGCAAAGAGCGACGAGTTCGTTGAAGTCTTGAGCACAAAGTTTGCTGTAATGGAAGTCAGCACCCAAACTTTCTGAGCACTGAGCCTCGCCAAGAATGGTTATGTTGGCGTACTGGAACTGGGAGTTTGGGTTGGGCCCGGAACCCTAGGGATTAAAAATCATGTAGTAACTTTTAAGAAAAAAATATCAGTAATAAATACAAGTATTTTAAGTAGCTTCTAAATCTAGCAACGTTTGATTAAGCACAAAGGATTAGTACGGAATTGCATGATTCCAAAGGTTATAAATGGATTTGAAAAATATGTTAGGAAAACAAATTTCATTAAAGATAATCAAAGGAAATGTCAGTTTTTCTTCTTCATTACTTACATCAACTGATCCCCAACCGGCAATTAAAGCTTCTGCATTGTTAGGAGTGTCTTGATCCTGTGTGGCCAAGGTCACTGCTGCAACATTCTCGCCGAACTGAAATGGAGGGTTGACTTTTACCAGAGCAAAATCGTACTCGCTGTTCAAAAGATCGTTTTTTGGATGATGAATCCACTGGACTACATCGTGATATTTCCCATCGCCAAGGACAGCGCTGCCGGCTCGGATTGTATAGTATTTAATTTCAACTAGAGAGGCAGCACAGTAAGCGTCTGTGAGCGCCCAGTCGGCGCTGACAATGGCCGCACTGCATATGTGATCGCCGAGTCGCTCGACGGAAACCATGTAGGGGAAAGATGCAATGTCGGCGTCACTTCCTCCAAGCATTTTCGATGAGATTGGCGAGCCTGGTAGGAATAAAACGTTGTGAAATTGTGTTCTAATTGAAGTGATTGTAATTAAAAAAAGTGTTGTTATGATTAGCAATTGCCGTAAACTTGTGCGCTTACGGGTTTACGAACCCCGATCTCCAAATACTTCTTACCTGCACAGGCTGCGACGACCATCAGCAGGCAGTAAACGAAGCGAAACATGGCAACAAAATAAAATGTTAGGTTTCAGATTTAAAGATGTTTTTATGGCTACTTTCAGTTTGTGAATGAAGTGTGAAGAATGTCTACGACAGAGCTTTATAATTATTGTCAATCGCTAAGATTACCTCCTCTTATTTTATCTTTGAGTGATGGAATTCCCATTGATTATTTTTTATCTACAACGTTTGAAAGACTTTGTTCGTACAGACAGATTTAGACAATTACTTAGTGATGTTATTCATGGATATTTTTGCATCATTACTTTTTACATAACATTGTTTGGAGTAGAGAGCGATAATCTTCTGATGCAAGTGGTCAAACGCTTGCATCTTATCACGCCATATTTGCTGACTGCTGTTTTAAAAAGTGTATTATTTTGAGAGCGCCAATCGCGTTTTTTTTTTTGAAAACTCGCACCAGTTCAACGATGGATTTTGTGCGTATTTCGTGGAAGCGTCGCCTCGTGGATGCGACTTCCGGTACTTCCGGCGTAATTTTTGTCTGAGTATTGGACATAAAGAATTTAAAATTGGACTGTTTAAACGCAATGCTGCATTTTGGAAACCTCGGTCTGCGCAAGATGCAGCCAGTGCAGCTTATTAAAGACTGGCAGCAAATTTTCTTCTATTCCTAAGAGTTATGTAAATAGCCGTTTGCAATAATTGGCGACTCGTTTCGTGCACGACTCTTTTCGTTAGAAAATGTTTTGGGCACAGCCCCAGACTGGGTGTAGCTTTGCATGATTGGAGACCAGAATAGCAGTTTAACGGAGAAAAACTACGATATCCTGGCTGAGAAACGAAACCAAATTATTTCTTAAATCACAGCGTTCGCTAATAATCAGGACGAGTCGGTATCAGCCAGTTGACGCGGTGCGCCGGAACTAAGCACTGAATACCAAATAATACTGGATTTGTTGAACTCCATCACCTGTTTTGTGTTGATGGCCACAAGATGAGCTGCACCGAGCGGCTGCGCCAGATTTAGTCAGTGTAGAACCTACATCGCTGGAAGGAGTCGTTAGGTTTGGACTTTTTTGTGATAAGAAAACCTGTTCTGACTTTTTAATCCAAGAAATGGATCTGAACATGACATTAATCATCTCGATATATCCATTCGGGTTCTTATGGGAGACCAACGTTGAACCCCACAGTTATTTTTCAACTTTTAACTTGTTGCTGAAGTCTGAACAAGGTTTTCTGCTTTCAATTCTTTATCATTACTGCCAGTTGGGAAGTGAATACCAATGTAATTTTGAAGCATTGTTGATCTAACAAGTGACTGGCAGCTGGCTACGTTTTGTAAGAAAATAATTTTAATTTAGAGGCAGATTCTGTAGCGTGCACGAGGAGAGGAACGGGAGAAATATGTTACATATAAACACCGTTCAAGTCTGTGTCACACCACTTGTACTTGGTCCCACGGTACCGCACATCTTACATCCAGGCAATACAGGCCAATGCAATTCAGGTCAATTCAGGCAAAATATTAAAAATCTTGGCACCTTTGAAAGTAAGGGTGGCAGATCAAAAATCGGACTTGCATGACATGAAATGTATTTAATGTTCTTTGCACAATTAAAATCAATTAGCTTAAGAAATTTCCTTGTTGTTAGTAAGGTTCGGTAGTTCAAGGTAAGGTCGGTATGTTCGGCAGACTATTATAAAGTAGTGTTTAAAACAAGAAAATCTCATAGCCTAGTTACATTTCAACATCATCCTTGAATGGTGGCATCAATCCAGTCTCGTACGCTGGCAATTCTGGAGTACACCTGGACTGTCAGGGGATCTGCACAAACTCCAGGCCAGAGGGCGATGCCAAACGCCGTCCCATCGACAACCAACGGACCACCCTCATCTCGCTGCAAAAAAACAAATTGTGCTCTGATAATCAATACAAATTAGGTGGACACACATGGCTAAAAATTAAAATGTTATCTTACAAAACCACATAGATGTATTATTTTTGCTGTTCCAAATTTTTATAACCTAAACAGAAAAAAAAAAATTCTTACGGAGCAGTGAGTAGCGAGTCCGTTTGAGTCTTGCGCACAAAGTTTGCTGTACTGATAGTTAGCACCCAAGATTTCGGAGCACTGAGCCTCGCCAAGTGCTGTTATGTTGGCGTACTGGAGCTGGGCGTTGGTCCAGTCGCCGGAATCCTAGAGACATTAATAAGCATTCAGTAACTTGTAATACCTCAAGGAAGACTGACTGTATATAATGCACAACTGGTCAAATAAGTTCTTTTAAACGTAGCAGAGAAAGATTATTTACAAAAGATAGGTGTTTCCCTTTTAAAATAAAATACGTTTAATATAATTCTCCGGCCAAGAGATTCGGAGAAATCGTCAGTTTTTTTCATTTATTACTTACGTCAATAGCTCCCCATCCAGAGATAAAAGCTTCGGCATCGACAGGAGTGTCCTGATCCTGTGTGGCCAAGGTCACCGCCGCAATATTCTCCCCGAACTCAAATGGAGGGTCGACTTGTACCAGAGCAAAGTCGTACTCGCTGTTGGATACATCGTTTTGTGGATGATGAATCCACTGGACCACGTTGTGCAATTTACCATCGCCAAGGACAGCGCTGCCCGATCGGATTGTATGGTATTCAACGTCTACCGGATCGAGAGCACAGTAGGCGTCCGTGAGTGCCCAGTCGGCGCTGACGATGAACGCACTGCACAAGTGTTCGCCGAATAACTCGATGGAAAGCATGTACGGGAAGGAAGTTATGTTGGCGTCATTACCTCCAAGAATTTTTGGCGAGATTGGTGAGCCTGTAAGAAATGAAATGCGGTGATACATTTTTTTTAATGCAACTTTTTACAATTAAAATAGTATTTTAATACTGAGCACTTGTCAGTGCTTGCAATTAAAATAATAATTTAAAAATATGAGCATGGCAACCAGTAGTATAAAAATATGCTCTAAGGGGTACACGAACTCCGAGCTCTACCTCTTGCGGGTGATGCTTTGGAGATTTTCGAAAAAAAACTGTTTGTATAAAATATTATAAATTTCACAAAAACGCAGAAAAAAAAACTCAATAGCGTATTGGACAGTTGTATTTAATGCTATAAAATCCTATAAAAATTATCGTGTTTAATCAGATTTAATTGAGAGAGCAACAACCTTGATAGGTGTAGATCGAGGTTTAAATCCCGGCTGAATTCATACTTAAAAGATGTTATCAGTGATTATAATAATGCATGTGTAATGTCATATTTTATTTTGAAATAGTACTGGTAGTTATTAAAAAATCACGTATTGTCGTACCATAATCTACGACTGCCAGCATTACTATGATTTTTTTAAGCATTTGACAGTAAATCTAGTGTGATCTTGGGATAAAGTTTGCTCACGCCAAGCATTTTAATCAAAACCTAGTTCGGTAAACCTAGGATCTAGTATTCATCAGCAAAAGCTAAGAAATATTCACACTTATTTAGGTCAGGTTTTACCAAATTCTATGAGTTGAGCTTCCAACTCTCAAAAAAATTAAATATCACTGCATGTGATTGGAAGTCGTCATGGCAATTACACTTCAACTAAGAGTTGAGTTTTTGGAAAATCCGGACCGACACCTTTTTCATGTTTATCATGTATCCTCTACCCTGGTGTTTGCCACATGGGCACGGCACAATTTCCAAAAGTGAACTATTTATTAAAAGTATTGCTTAAAACATTTTACGAGTAATAATACTTTTTGGTAATTTAGCTGAAAAGTATGCATACACTACATTTGAATTTAAAATAACAATATCACGTACCTGCACAGGCTGCGACGACCAACAGTAGGTAGCAAATAAAGCGAAACATGTCCACAGAATTCAAAGGCTTGGACAATTGTATATTTCAAGATGTTTTAATGGCTACTTTCAGCTTGTTAATGAAGCCAGAAGGTCTACGCAGAGCTCTGTCATTATTGACATTTGCTAAGATTACTTTGATGTTATCTTTGAATAATAACAATCACACTTCTGAATGGTAATTAATAACGTTTTCAATCTAAGACATGTATTCGTGATACAGATTTTTGGCAATATTTTTGGCAATGATTTCAATCGATATTTACGAAATCGTCAGCTGTTTCAATAACTATACACCCATTTCTTGTCTACAAATTCACGGACCTTTTTTGGTAAACACATAGTCTTGTTCATAAAAAAAATCATAATTGTAGGGGATTGTGACAATTTTTTAAAAGGGGCTGTAAACTTAAATAATAACAACCCGTTTGGCAACCGTGACCTCTAATATCAGCTGGAAAGAATAGTTATCTTTAATATTTTTTAATTTACTTACTAGAACTGACAAGACAACAAGACAGTCAGCCAGTATTCAGTGCTTGGTCTCGGCGCACCGCGTCAACTGGCTGATGCCGATTCGTCCTGATTATTAGCGAACGCAGTGATTTAAGAAATAATTTGGTTTCGTTTCTCAGCCAGGATATCGTAGTTTTTCTCCGTTAAACTGCTATTCTGGTCTCCAATCATGCAAAGCTACACCCAGTCTGGGGCTGTGCCCAAAACATTTTCTAACGAAAAGAGTCGTGCACGAAACGAGTCGCCAATTATTGCAAACGGCTATTTACATAACTCTTAGGAATCGAAGAAAATTTGCTGCCAGTCTTTAATAAGCTGCACTGGCTGCATCTTACACAGACCGAGGTTTCCAAAGTGCAGCATTGTGTTTATAAACTCCAATTTTTAATTCTTTATGTCTAATACTCAGACAAAAATTACGCCGGAAGTACCAGGAGTCGCATCCACGAGGCGACGCTTGCACGAAATACGCACAATATCCATCGTTGAACTGGAGCGAGATTCTAAACAGTTTCTAAAACAGCAGCCAGCAAATATGGCGTGATAAGATGCAAGCGTTTGATCACTTGCATCAGAAGATTATCGCTCTCTACTCCAAACAGTGTTATGTAAAATGTAATGATGCAAAAAAATCCATGAAAACATCACTAAGTAATTGTCTAAATCTGTCTGTACGAACAAAATCCTGGGATTTTAAACGTGGTAGATAAAAAAAACATCATCAATGGGAATACCATCACTCAAAGATAAAATTAGAGGAGGTAATCTTAGCGATTGACAATAATTATAAAGCTCTGTCGTAGACCTTCTTCACACTTCATTCACAAACTGAAAGTAGCCATAAAAACATCTTTAAATCTGAAACCTAACATTTTATTTTGTTGCCATGTTTCGCTTCTTTTACTGCCTGCTGATGGTCGTCGCAGCCTGTGCAGGTAAGAAGTATTTGGAGATCGGGGTTCGTAAACCTGTAAGCGCACAAGTTTACGGCAATTGCTAATCATAACAACACATTTTTTAATTACAGTCACTTCAATTAAAACACAATTTCACAACGTTTTATTCCTACCAGGCTCGCCAATCTCATCGAAAATACTTGGAGGAAGTGACGCCGACATTGCATCTTTCCCCTACATGGTTTCCGTATTATCGATTTTATTTTGTTGCCATGTTTCGCTTCTTTTACTGCCTGCTGATGGTCGTCGCAGCCTGTGCAGGTAAGAAGTATTTGGAGATCGGGGTTCGTAAACCTGTAAGCGCACAAGTTTACGGCAATTGCTAATCATAACAACACATTTTTTAATTACAGTCACTTCAATTAAAACACAATTTCACAACGTTTTATTCCTACCAGGCTCGCCAATCTCATCGAAAATACTTGGAGGAAGTGACGCCGACATTGCATCTTTCCCCTACATGGTTTCCGTCGATCGACTCGGCGATAACTTGTGCAGTGCGGCCATTGTCAGCGCCGACTGGGTACTCACAGACGTTTACTGTGCTGGCTCTCCAAATGAAATTAGATACTATACAATCCGATCCGGCAGCGCTGTCCTTGGCGATGGGAAATATCACGATGTAGTCCAGTGGATTCATCATCCAAAAAGCGATGTATCCAACAGCGAGTACTACTTTGCTCTGATGAAAGTCAACCCTCCATTTGAGTTCGGCGAGAATGTTGCAGCAGTGACCTTGGCCACACAGGATCAAGACACTCCTAACAATGCAGAAGCTTTAATTGCCGGTTGGGGATCAGTTGATGTAAGTAATGAATAAGAAAAACTGACATTTCCTTTGATTATCTTTGATGAAATTTGTTTTCCTAACATATTTTTTAAATCCATTTATAACCTTTGGAATCATGCAATTCCGTACTTATCCTTTGTACTGAATCAAACATTGCTAGATTTAGAAGCTACTTAAAATACTTGTATTTATTACTGATATTTTTTTCTTAAAAGTTACTGAATGCTATTTAATTCCTAGGGTTCCGGGCCCAACCCAAACTCCCAGCTCCAGTACGCCAACATAACCATTCTTGGCGAGGCTCAGTGCTCAGAAATTTTGGGTGCTGACTTCCATTACAGCAAACTTTGTGCTCAAGACTTCAACGGACTCGTCGCTCTTTGCTTCGTAAGAATTTTATGTCACACATACACTTGACAGTTAATGACCCGAAACTTTTGAATTAGTATGGAAATCAATTTCGCTCAACCCACGCATTTATTTGTGTAAAAACTATTTGGAACCTCAAAAAGTTAATCGCATTTCTACGATTTAAAATTAAAAATGTCCATGCTTAATTATGCGCGTCATCACAAGAGTCCTACGCGCGAACATTTTGCCTCTTGCATCCTACACACATTGTCTGTTGATCACGGATTCACCTGTTTTATTGCAGCGTGATGAGGGTGGCCCGTTGGTTGTCGATGGGACAGCGTTTGGCATCGCCCTCTGGCCTCGATTATGTGGAGATCCCCAGAAAGTCCAGGTTTACTCCAGAATTGCCAGCGTACGGGACTGGATTGATGCCACCATTGCGGGATGATGTGTCTCAAGCGTTTGCCAATAAATAATTGCAGTCATGCATCTGGTTTTGATACCTTGGTTTTGTGGTGACTGCTAAGAATTTTTAGATTTTTTGTCACATCTTTCTTGCACTTAGTAATATTTTATTCTGTCACAACTTACAATTTGTTCCACACCCTTTATATATATTTAATTGAATTTCTTTTGGCCGTCAATCAGTTTTCTATTTGTTGGATGATCTTGGCCATTGACCCAAGGTTGTGATAGACCAATGTATTTTTATATTTTTATCACGATAATTAATGATTGTGATAAAGATTTCTTTGATTAGTGTGAATGAATCAAACTGGTGTATGGACATATATTAAAATTGCGGACCCTTGACCATAAGTTTTTTTGTCTCTTTTTTATTTGGTGGTGGCAGTGTGTTTATGTAAATATATTTACTTTATAAGAATTAATTAAAAGATTAATTGATTGAACATGAAATGATTAATTAAAAGAATTAATTAGGCTT
Organism: Protonemura montana; assembly: GCA_947568835.1. NCBI lineage: Eukaryota > Metazoa > Arthropoda > Insecta > Plecoptera > Nemouridae > Protonemura > Protonemura montana. The sequence continues at coordinate 5,174,303 of OX387609.1, forward strand.
TTTTTAACATAACGATAAAGATAGCATTTCTTTGGCGGTGTTAACTGAGAATGTGAGCTGTTAAACGGATGTCGTTTTCTTAAAATAATTTAGAACACTCACTTAAAAAATCTTACCATCCATTTTTAAGCAACAGAATTACAGTTATCTTAAGCAAAAAAAGCCTAAATAATTAATGCAGTGAACGGTACTCTATCTTTTAGTTGTTGCAGAAATATTTTCTGGCATATTGATTATAACTAACGTAAGTTAAGTCATTTTGTCAATTATCTGCATACACGTTTCAATTACATTTTTTTTAAACGCAATCACGAGTAAATCATCAATGGGATTCCAACCAACCCAAGATAAAACTAGAGTAATCTTCTCACTTGCCAATGAAGATAGTGCATTGAGTATAGATAACCTTGCTTTCACTCTGTTCCCATGTCTAAAGTGGTTTTAAAATCAAGTTAAAATCGGCAATTGAAAGAGATACACATATTTTTCAGTTGAGATGTTTCGTTTATTGTGCAATCTGTTATGGATGGTTGTTGTCTGTTCAGGTAAGCAGTACTTAAAAATTAAAATAATATAAACAATAAGTCAGTCATGTTGATTGTTTTAGGTTACATCACTTGAAGGTTATATCAAGTAGACTCATGTCTACTTGATGTAACCTTAGCGCTAGTTTTAACAAAAACTATTTGAACTGGGTTTCAAATGCTCAGTAAAGATCAACTAAATTTCCCGACGTTTCGTAACTTGTACCGGTTACTACTTCAAGGGTCATGAAAATTTTCCAATAACAAAAGAACCACATAAAATTATAACAATTACCTAGTTCAAGCATCCTAAATGCATCTAAAGAAAATACTCAGGGTCAATAACTAAAAAACTAACGTATTTTGTATTTTCTGAAAAAAAAATCCCGAGCAAATTGGCGTTTACTAACTAACCAATTATGTGTATGAAAATATACATGTGAATGTGTTTATGTGTATGGACATGTATTATGTTTTGTTCTTTACTTAGCATTCAAAACTCAGTTCATACAGTTTTTGTTAAAGTCAGTCAAGTTTATTAAGATAAAATACTGGTAAAGCTGTGTACAGAATTACGATGTACATCACTGTGCTCACAACGCTTAACAGAAGCGAAAATTATGGCGAATTCGACAGGCTGCCCCGGTGTGCGCTGGAAGAACCGGGGGTGATCTGCGAGTTTGACAAGCAAAGTACTTTCAATCAACAGCGTTTGATTATTTCCAGGCTCACCAATTTCTTCGCAAGTTCTTGGAGGGAGCGACGCCGACATAACCTCGTTCCCCTACATGCTCTCCATCGAACGATTCAACGACCACCAATGCGGTGCATTCATCATCAGCGCTGACTGGGCACTCACAGACGCATGGTGTGCGCTCGCACCCGTGCAGATAGACGACTTTATCATCCGATCGGGCAGTGACGACCTTTTCAATGGCACATCGCACAGCGTGGTCCAGTGGATTCATCATCCACAAAACGTGATCCAAATTAGCGAGTACGACTTTGCCCTGATACAAGTTGACCCTCCGTTTGAGTTCGGCGAGAATGTCTCGGCAGTGGCGTTGGCCACTCAGGATCAGGACACGCCGGACGATGTATTGGCTTTTATCGTTGGTTGGGGTTCAGATAACGTGAGTATTGCACAGGGAAATGTTAAGTATTTTGGGTTTTTGACATGATTATTTCTTCTCTGACTCATTAGGAACAAACATTTGTGTCGTCGGGAATTCTCTGTCAACTTCAAGGTAAAAAAATATTGATTTATATATATATATATATATATATAGATTTCAACCTGTGTTTTAAGTTCTTAGTAGAAACACAGTCTCAAATAGCGTTTTTTTATTAGTTCCAAGATCAGATTAAGCAGACAGGAGTAAAAAAAATAACATTAAACCCAAAGGACAAGTTTTGAAATGTACAGATACACAAATAACTAGATGGTAAGAAAAAATGGATTACTATCTTGCTGGCTGTGACCGTGGAGATGAGTTTTAAACTGCAGTTATCTTTTTAACTTAACCAAGTGTTAAACTGGTACCATGAAACCTTTGTACCGTATTGATTAACGTTAGTTATTTAACAGATATCATCGACCACTGCAACTTTCAAGTAAAACATTATTCTGCCTTGTGGTATTATACGTTACCAAATGTTGGTCATGCTCTAGAGTTCCGAGCACTGGGCACACTCGCAGCTGCAGTACGCCAACGTCACCGCTCTGGGCGAGACTGCTTGCTCTGAAATCCTGGGAGCTGATTTCCACTACAGCAAACTTTGTGCACAAGACCTAAACGGACTCGCCACTTACTGCTCTGTAAGAGTTGATATTTAGTTGGAATTTAGGTTAAAATGGGGACTTCAACTCCGATCTCCACCTATAGCGGGTTTTGCTCGAAGCAATTGAACTACTTGGACACATAATTTTTGAGAGTTTTTGGATCTCCAAGGAGTAGAACCAAGAGCTTGTGAACACATTTTTCAATAACCTTTACAACTCTAAAAATAGTTTATTATTTAAAGAATTTGTTGGACTTGAGTCCTTAAGTTAGAAATTGTGCCTATTTTTTTTCTATTTTCGTCCTTATTCCACTGTCTGTTTTTTTTGCAGCGCGACGAGGGTGGTCCGCTGGTTGTCGACGGGACCGTGTTTGGGATCACCCTCTATCCTGGATTATGTATAGATCCCAACGCAGTCCACGTGTTCTCCAGAATTGCAAGCGTTCGGGACTGGATTGATGCCACCATTGCGGGATGATATGTTTCAAATAGTTCCTAATATAAGTGAGGTGTCAGATGTCTCGTTTTTAATTGATTGGTTTTGTCAAACCTAGCATTCGTTTCAAAACCCCGCATGTCACATCTTTTTTTACTTTGTTGATTTATTTCCAACTCTGTTACCTAGTGAGTCTGGTTAATCGATTCCTTGTAAGGGCTTCTTATTTCTTAGACTACGACCATGAAGATGAGTGTTTAGTTCAACTTGCGCTTAAAATAAAAAAGTTTTACAAATTGCTCTAGTAAAATTTGCTAAATTTCTTTCCATTGAAAGAATATCTTGCGAAATTAAATTTGTTTCTGATCAAGGAAAAGCACGGAAAGAGACATAAGTAGACTTAAACTGAGGGTAATTGGAACTTTTTTTGCTAACTAATAGACACCCAGGACTTAATTTTTGACAAGTGTAAAAAAAAATCAGTGCTGGCAAACTTGCCTAATTCTGTGGAATTATATTTTTTTATTCTTGCAATGGGCAGCAGTTTTTAATAGATAATTAATGTTTCGTATTAAAAAATACTCTGCGGTTTTTCATCCTTTTTAAATTAAATATGAACTTAAATATGTAATTTATCGTGATAATGCATTGATGTGACGTGCACAGATAGCAATTCTTCTGTTATCAAAACCAAGTGGCCGGGTAAGTACAAGGAAGAAATCGTTTGTTCATTGACAAAACTCCCAATAGTTTTTTTTTTGGCTGAAATGGTGCGCTTCATTTCTGTTATCTTTTTGGTGGTAGCAGCCTGTTCAGGTGAGTGGCACAAATATTTTCGCATCAATACACAATGTTCAATAATATTCACGAATCGATTGGCACGATTGTAATAACCAACAACATTTTAGCTGTTGTGGTGAGTTTCGCACTTGCTCTTTTGAGATTAACTTGTGGTCCTAAAAAGGACCTAAAAAGTCTTTTTGGGTTCTTTTTTAGGACTACAAGTCAATCTCGGTCTCAATCTTGGTCGATTCTAAAAAAAATTCTTAGAAAACGGGATGCAACTAATAAAGGGGGCTTTTCAAAATGGTTCGCTCGAGTACTTTTATTTAAGTGTAGTTTGGTAGGGTTAACAGATTGAACAAATTTGAGATCCACAGCTGCTACGAAAACTCGGATATTTTTTCTGAAAAACACTGGACAAATGCATTAAACAAGCTCTTTGAAAACGCGTGTAACTACAAGACGATATTATATTTAAAATTTTTAACACCATCAATCTGTTGCCAATAGTGTGATGAGTCGCCTAGTTTTTGTTTGGTCGCGATCGGACAAGTGGTTTGGCCAATTAGTTGTATCCAGTAAACCTAGATACCGACCTGAGTAAGCAACCGAAACAACGGCTTTAAAACCAAAATATTCTTTGCTCTGCAATCGTGTTAACGTTGCGATGCATAGAGGATCACGTGCAAATTATGAGTGGGTCATAGGATTTAAACAAAATGATGCCAAATATTCTATCAACAAAACCGCTCTTATATGAAAGCAGCACAAACATTCTGCGTAGGTATCTCAACAATTTGCCATTCTCTTCTACAGGCTCGCCAATCGCCCCACAAATCCTAGGCGGATCGGACGCCGACATAGCCGACTTCCCCTACATGGTCTCCATCCAAGTCTTGGACTTCTTCGACCATTGTGGCGGGTTCATCATCAGCCCCAACTGGGCGCTGACCGACGCCTCTTGCGTCTCAGAATCAGCCAACATCACGCATTACTTAGTTCGCAACGGGACTCTACACAGCGTGGTCCAATGGATAGATCATCCACAGTACAACGTAGCATACAACGAGTATGATTTCGCCCTATTTCAAGTCGATCCTCCATTTGAGTTCGGGGAGAATGTTGCTGCAGTGGCCTTGGCAGCTCAGGATCAGGAGACACCAGATCTCCATCTGGTGTCTCCTGATCCGTTGGTCGCGTTGCAGGATGGGGATTGAAAAATGTAAGATCTTTAGAGAGAGCGCTTCAGGAAAGTGGTGAAAGGTAATTGCATTGCTTTGGAGACAGCAGTTATTGTATTGTTCTTCATTTAGATGTATACCAGACATAAACTATTATCTCAGGCAGAATAATTCCCATCATTGAAAACCTGGGCTAGGTGCGTGAACTCGGCACTTTGACTCTGAGTTGGTTGGCTAAGAGACTTTGGAGATTTTAAATCGCTTTATTTTTCGCGATGTACGGTGTGAACCACTTAAGATGTGAGCGTCCACCACCGATACTTTTATGACGCCACTTCACCCTGGCGGCAAAACTTTCAGCTCTCTTTTCTTCGGCAATTTTTATGTCTGGGATCTAACGCGGTTGCTAGATATACATTAAATAAATCCAAATTATCACTTATTCCGTTTTAAAATAATGTGCATTATTCTGCGTGGTATGCGAAGTTAAGCTTGCCTTTTAGTTTCCACGATTATCATTCATTTTAACCATCTCCATGAAACTGTCAAAAATAAAAAGATGGAAAATTACAGTAATGGTTCTCGTGACGTACTTGCTGTCATAGCAAGCTTTCATTAATTAGTGTATGTTCAGAAATTATCCAATATGGCTGAAAAACTAGTTAATGGTAACACGTGGTAAAGGTAAGTGCTATCTGATAGCGCGTTCAGTCGTCGTTTTTAACACACTTCTACGGTTAAATATTTACCACTTAAAATGCTGATAAATGTGTATCAATTGTTGAGGTTAGCAGTGGTATCAATAAATTTAGCGTAAACCAGTCTCAAATGCAAGTAATCAGCAAAAAGTAGACTGAAATATTTTAACTCTTAAAAAGACGGGGGTTCCATCTAGTGATATCCCCAATTTTTGTCAGTAAAAAAATAATTTGGTGGTAATTTTACACAAATACATGTTAACATAAGAGCATTTTACTCTCATTGGTTCTGTCTAAGCTATCAGGCCGCATCAGATAAATATCTTTATGGTTCCTGTCGTTACTTTACGTGCATCTAATGAACACTTACATAGCAGTGGGCGACGACACCATTAGGATCTTGGACACAAAGTTTGCTGTACTGGAAATCGGATCCCAGAATTTCAGAGCAAGCCGCTTCGCCGAAGAGAGTAGTTTCCAAGAGTAAAGAAAAAATAATATTTCCATACATTTTTTTTATTGGAAACACTAATAGTCTTTTAAAATTTTGTGTCTGACCGGCAACTAGGACGTCGATCTCCACCTAACGCCGGTGTAGCGCTAACCAATTGAGCTACTAGGACACACATTCTTTTAGAGAGGATTTTAGGGCATTTGTTGCAAATGACGATCTCCAAGAAGTAGAAACACGAGGCTGTGAATATTCACAGTCATTCTAATTTAAGTTGCGCAAAACTGCATCATATTCATTCCTAACTCCGGTAACTCTAATATGACAGCGGATGCATGTTTGAAGTGAGATCATATTTCATTTAAAAATAATTAAATAGTGCACAGTATTTGTTATCAGAAACATTAATTGTCTATTAAAAACTGCTGCCCACTGCAAGATAATAAAAACACAATTCCATAGCAATAGTTTAGTTAGCCAGCACTGAACTTTTGCCACTTTTTACCTTTTGAGATTGGCGAGAAAGAATGTAATGCAGTAGTGTTACAGTGTTTTTTGGTTTTTAGGGAGCTTAAACCAGCAAGCAGATGATGGAAAGGAACCCAGAATGGAATAACTAATCCAGAATGGACTAATCACCAGCGACAAGTTTTCAAATAAACGAACAATTTTAAATTGGTTTAAAGTGTAGCACACTGTTTTTTGTCTTGTTTTCATGCCTGCACCTAACCTAACCTAACCTAACCTAACCTAACCTAACCTAACCTAACCTCACCTCACCTCACCTCACCTCACCTCACCTCACCTCACCTCACCTCACCTCACCTCACCTCACCTCACCTCACCTCACCTCACCTCACCTCACCTCACCTCACCTCACCTCACCTCACCTCACCTCACCTCACCTCACCTCACCTCACCTCACCTCACCTCACCTCACCTCACCTCACCTCACCTCACCTCACCTCACCTCACCTCACCTCACCTCACCTCACCTCACCT